>JAPDNY010000010.1:96775125-99175125 GCA_029375565.1 Gekko gecko | reverse complement strand
AGTTAGCTCTCTTGTTACTTGAATGCCTTAGGGTGGCTCGTGAGCCAACTTCATTTCTATTCTATCCCTTCTCTGTTGGGATGCTTCCATGATACACAGCAGCTTTGTGGACTTCTGCAATATCCCATCTAACAGAGGTGGTTGTAGAAGGCATAGAAAATGGGGTTGCACTTACCTGTAACTGCTGTTCATCGAGTGGCCTTCTGCGCAGACATACATGGGGACTGCATAATTGCAGGCCAGCCATGAAGAAGAGCTTCCAAGCTTTTCAAGAAGTTTCTAGGCTCTGGAGTGCTCCCTCCATGGAGACGGAGACCGTTGATTCTGAGGAGGAGGCTGAACAGCATCAACGCAACGATGGTCGAGCCAGACTGCAGCAGGAGTGCCTGGCCATTTTTTAGCCTTTTTTGGAGGTGACTCTGACACCAATCTGGGGATGGAGGACAGAGCCTGTGGTTCTGATACTGAGGGTGTCAGTGCTGAAGTCAACTTATGGGCCCTCGTTCCCTTATCCATTTGAGCCCACTTTTCCCCATGGGAGTCCAGGGTGCCCAGGGCTTTCTCCCAAAGTGCAACTTTATGCCTTGCAGCTGTATTGTGGCCTTCTCCCAAACACAGAAGGCGTGAGCCATGACTGCCATCCTGGGCCATTTTTGCGCCATACTCCCCGCATTTCTTTTCTTAAAAAAAGCCATCCTACCGACTTTGTAGGTGAAAATGTTTGCTTCTCCTCAGGGAAAACCTCACTGGTATTTTTTTTTTGAGGCCCCCTGAAGTAGCTCCTGGAAGCACATCCTATCCTTACAGTAGCAAGAAGAGAAATGAGGGAGGAGTGTTCACCCCACCTCTGTCACATGACCCTTTGGGCAGGAAAAGGGATCTCTGTAGACAGAGGGGAGGGGAAGCACTCCAGAGCCTAGAAACGGCTTGAAAAACTTGGAAGCTCTTCTCCGTGGCTGGCCTGCAGTCATGCAGTCCCTGTGTGTACCTGCACAAAAGCCATGACGATGAACCATGAACCAGGTATATGTCACACACTGGAAGGGATCCTATGTTCTGCTGAAGAGTCAATAAGTAAGGGAACAAGGATCTAGATCTCTACAGAGTTGTGCAATTGTTCAGCAAACTGGTTCAGTCGACACACCTAACCAAAGGGTCAGAAAAAAACTGTAGGTGCAGATACGGATAGGGAAGCAGGGAACAGGACTACTTAGACAAGGAACTGGAGAAAGGCTTAGATAATCAAAGAGTGGAGTCTGTGAACTACATTTGTTATGTGCTTTGCTGTAGAGGAAATTCTGGTAACATGGGGAAATTTTATATATACTTGCTGTTCTAGAACATAGTGCTAGCTATTAGCTTAGAGGGCAAATGCATGGAGCTATGCTGGCCAAACATGGACCTCCATGTTCAGCAGCAGTATACTTCTGAGTGCGGATGCTAGCAGGCAACAGCAGGCAGAGGCTTTGCCTATTCATCCCTACTGTAAGTTTTCTTAAGGATCTGGTGGATAACAGGTTGCTGGACTAGACAGACCATTTGTCTGGTACAGGGGAGCTTTCCTCATGTTTACAGGGAAAGGCAGCGGCCCAGTTACAATGAGAAGAGGTGGCAGAAAGAGCCACTAGCACTCTAGAACATAAGAACATAAGAGAAGCCAATGTTGAATCAGGCCAATGGCCCATCTAGTCCAACACTCTGTCACACAGCGGCCAAAATATACCAGGTGCCATCAGGAGGTCCAGCAGTGGGGCCAGGGCACCAGAAGCCCTCCCACTGCTGCCCCCTCCAGCACCTAGGAAGACCTATGGTTTACTACAGAAATACAATAGCTTGCTATCCTCCCCAGTTCAAGTTTCCCAAGGGCTGATGACCATGGCTGTTGCACAGAACTAAGACAGGAATCCCTATGTTAAATAGTGGGTTTAACATGGCAGAAGCAAAGGCAGAGTGATTTCAACAAGCAGCAGTGTTAAATACTGGGTTCTGGACACACTGCAGTGATCAGCTCTAGTTTATTTAGTGATTTCAGGAACACTATAAGGACTGAATTCCAGGGCTTGCTGCCCTGCTTACAAAGTATGCAAGAACCAAACCCCAACACAACCCACTCCCAACAATAGGCTATTTACATTACACTACTATACTACTGGCCAACTTCAGTAGCCACGAGGTATAGATAGGGACTCTGGGGCAAGTGATACTTGGTATTCTTGGTGCTTGAGAGGGTCAACAGTGGGATGGCTTCTAGTGTCCTGACTCCAGTGGTGGACTCCTGATGGCACCTGGTATTTTTGGCCACTGTGTGACAGAGTGTTGGACTGGATGGGCCATTGGCCTGATCCAACATTGGCCTCTTTTATGTTTTTATGTTCTTATCCTGGTCAGTTATTTTTCTGAGAGAACAAGCTCAACCAGTTCCAGGTACTGTTCAGGCTCAATACATAACAAGCAGTTTATTGTGTCTCAACAGGAATACTTTACATGAGGCAACTGCCCTAACTATATACACCTAAGCCACTCCCAGCCCCCATGCGATTGGTGAGTTCAAATGGCCTCCAGGCTCCAGATTGGCTGGCTGCCCTCAGGGGCCAATCCGCAGGCAGGTTCCAGGATCCTGCCTACCTCTGTTCTGAGGCTTCAAGCTCCAACTAGGTGGCCTGCCCCAGACAAGCCCAGACACGCCTCCCCACTCTCCATTTCGGTGGCCTGCCAGACAAGTCTAGGCATGCCTCCTTATGCTGGCTACTAGCACCCAGAGCAGTTAGTGGAAGACTGTACATGTCCAGACATAACACTCACCTCCAGTGCTAAATGACAGTGCAGTGGCCCACAGCGTTAAGTTGCAAAAGCAAACATGCCATGCCAGTGCAGAATGGTTAAGAATCTAACATTTGTTTTGCATAGAAGTGGAAGACTTAGAAAATTACGTACCGGGTCTGCCTGATAGTATGCTGGACCTAAAGTACTGTCTTTATCAGGAGGGTTATGTTTGAGAAGAGTGCCATCCTCAGACTCTTCATAGCCAAACGTTTGCCCTCGGGATGGGATAGAGGGAGCATCTGTCTTTCGGAACAGTTTCAGACTGCCAGCCACTTTCTGGGAAAAAAAGAAAGGCAAGATGGTTTCAAGTTAGAGCTGAAGCATGCACATCTCACAGCACAGCAGAAGTGCTGTGTTCTGCAGAAACATGCAGCAGAAGCATGACATAGTGCTGGATTTAGTCAAACTGACCTAGAAAAGGAATCCTCTGACAAAATCTACAAACTGTTGATGTTGTACACTCAGCTCAATCTAACAATGGAACAAACACATATATATTTAAGTGCAAGGGTTAGGTTATTGAAGTGGGAAACACAAGCTCATTGTCTGCCATGACACTTGCTGGATGACCTTAGGCCAGTCACATTCTCCCAGCCTGATATACCTCACAGGGTGTCGATAAGGAATAAGGATGTACACCACCTTGAGGTCCTTGAAGGAAGGGCGGAATTAAAATGTACTAAGACCAGATACACACCCCCTATGGGTATATCACAGGCAAAGATCAAAGCAGATTAGGAAGGAAATGGGGTGGGAAGAACAACCCATAATGTCTCCACCTTAAAAAGCACAGCTTCTGTGGCTGCAGTCAGTTTAAAAAACATTATGGATAGTTCTATGATCTTTTCAACCAAATATGAACTTCTGCCTTACAATAAGCACTTCTTTCAATCCTTTCAGACCTGTAGATAAGCATTAAAAATAGCATTAAAAAAACCCCTATCACACTAACAAATTAACAGTAGGGCACGTGTTCATTGAAAAGTTTAAATGCAACAGTTCCATCAAAAGCGATCTAAGGTAATTCTTATTCCTAATTATCTCTCCCACCTCCATTGTCTTTTATGTCTGGAAAACTCAGTCATATCCACCAAGCTTCTTATCACTTGTGTCACACTGCTTCTCCTGCTGAACTGTGGCAGACAAAACAATAAAAAGTGGCTAAGGATCTCAAGTAATTTGTGAAAATGAAGGAGACTCTAACTATCCCTCTCTGCAGATGGAACTTCTTTATAATATATATAATAATAATAATATCTTTCAATTTATTCATCGCTCAATCCAAAGCTTGCTGGCTCTAAACAATGAACAGTTACTCATATGACAAAGGACTAACAATAATTCATCGGGGTAAGGGAGGACAACATATATAAATCTTTAAATTGCACACATTTTACAGAAAGCCGGATGTTCACTTTCTTTCCATTTGACTGGTCAGATTCTTCGGAGCAGTATTCCAGAGACCCTGGAATGCACCGCAAACCAAATTATGAAGCAAGTTTCTACCACAATGCAGCCTGGGGAATAAGATTCAAAATGTTCTGTGCTGCTTGGGCTCAGTGTTAAATCTTTTACTCAAGTGCAACTGAATTTATTTACAGCTTTAATACACCTTGTACCTCTCAAAACATTGCAAGGATGGTTGCGCCTTTGCAAACTCTCTTCACCTCTAAAGATGCATAAAATGGTACTTGTTGTTACTGTTGCTGTTCAGTTGCACAATCGAGTCTGAATCTTTGCAACCCCATGGACCACATCACGCCAGACCCTCCTGTCCTCCACTTTCATCCAGAGTTTGCTTAATTTCATGGTTGTTGCATCGATAACACTGTCTAACCATCTCATCCTTTGCCATCCCCTTCTTCTTTCACCTTCAATCTTTCCCAGCATCAGGGTCTTCTCCAGTGAGTGCTCCCTTCTCATTTGGTGGCCAAAGTATTTGAGCTTCAGCTCCAGTATCTGGCCTTCCAGGGAACAGTCAGGGTTGAATTCCTTTAGGATTCACTGATTTGATCTCCTTGCAGTCCAAGGGACTCTCAAGAGTTTTCTCCATGTTATGTCTGCTGACTGCCACTAGGTGACAGCAACCTTTAGCAGAGCTTGGAGCTCAAGAGACAATAGGGACTAGGATCCTGAAACCTCAAGCAGTCACCAATAGAAACCTTGGTGGGAAGTTTATAGGGGACTGTATATAGTTGGCCATCTGGCCGGTAATTGTTGTTCTGTTGTGTACTAGTAAACCATGTGCTGATTATCACGCTGTTTCCTGAGTCCTTAATGCGTCGAACCCACTACACAACAATGGCGACCAAGGTGGGATCCCACTGAGCTGACCGGGCTGCCAAGCATCCGAGGAATACCAGGAACCACCGCTGCTTCAACCGATGAGCACTGAAGGCGAGCAATCCACTTCCCCACAACCTCTGCACAGCACAAATGGCAGTCACTCCAGGAACGAGACTTTCTCCGTTCGGCCCAGCCCAGCTGCATCACTGGGAAGCCTGGGTCGAGGGACTCGTCCATCCTAATCTTCTATGAGGTCACCACCGCCGAAAGGAAGAAAGGTCTCCTCATCAGCTCCTGCGGCCCCCCCACAGTACAGCTGGCTTGCAACCTGCTCTCCCCAACAAAGCTGGCCAACGCCTCGTTTGAGGATATCAAGAAGCTACAGGACCGCTCGACTTCCGGGTTGGCAAGCTGATGGCAGCCGTTTTCCCCTTCTCTTGGGGGCACGGACTGCAGAACAGCGGGTAGAGAGGGGGGGTGATTGTACACTTCTCCCCAGGGCTCGGGATGAGCCCTGAGTCAGGGGGCGCTGAGATTCACCACCACCCCGGCTTTTAGCCTGGGGGTGGGGGCATCCTTTTGCCCCGACGGTCTCTCTGCTGTGTTCCAGTAATGGCCGAGGCTTTGCGTACCGGAAAACCAAGCGGGCAGTGATCAAGGTTTAATCAAGCGACTGGCTGAATTGATGAAGCGACTGAAGAAGTGTACCAGTTAACGAAACACTAGAAGGAAGAGTATATCCCTGCAAGCATGGGTGGGGGAGACAATTGCAGACCCCCCCCCGGATGATCAGATAAAGGAAACTAATACTGGATAAATGGAACATAAAGGGACTGCGACGGAGGAACACTGAGATCTAAGAACCGAGTAACACATAAGCAAACATTTGGGACTTTAAAAACAGTAACTGAAAATGCTTTATATGGCTAGCTAGAAATGGCTAGAAGGAAGAAATAGAATCTTCTCTTTTAAAGACTGTTAACATCACAGTAAGAGACCGAGTGGAACAAAGTCCTCCCCTCCCCCTCAAAAAAGAAGCAGGGGGATGGGTTTCGGTTTCGGCGTCGCGAATGGCGGCCGCTTCTCGGGACGCTCCCGGAGGCGGTTAGCCCACGAGCAGTTAGGGGGGTCTTCGCATGTGCGAAAGACCCTAGTGAGCCTTAGGTAAAGGCTCCGAACCGAGGGCGCATGGGGAGTAGCCTCTTTGCCGGCAGACAGCCGGGAAATTGAGGCTTTCTCCCCGCCCCAATCGGCCCGCTGCGGCGTGCCCGTAATGGGACTTAGCGGCGTCACCGAATTCCAGGAGTGAAGACAGCGTTATGGCTTAACATAAAAAGAAGAAGTGGCATCGAACCGTGAGTTGGAGATCTATTTTGAAGCGTAAATCGGAGCCCCCCTACATGCGTATAAGCGTTGGGAGGAGGGAGGAATTCCCACCCCTTTGAGAAGCAAGAGTTAAAAGGGAGCACGAAGGGGGCGGAGAGAAGAAAAGGCGTTGGTGAAAGTACCGTTGGGGTTGCATGGAAGATTTTGATCATCTTAGCTCTCTGGGGGATGCGGCACGAACTTTTTTTAAAAGTAAATAAAAAAACAAAATGTCGATACTGGAAAAAGTCCTGAAGATACCGGAAGAGAAGAGAGGAGGGACTTCCGGTCCAGAAAACCCCCCCAAGAGCTTGCTGTCAATCAACAGGAAAAGTAGATGCTGTGCCCTCTGCTGGAACAACTGCGGAAAATCAACGAAAATCTGTTTAAAATGGATAGTCTTCTCATCAGTCGACAGAAACAGATATCGGAAACAACTAGAAAGATGTTGGAGATTGAACAGAAATCGAATTTGATCTTAGGTTTCCAGGGCGTTAAAAAGAGGAGAAAGAGGATCTCGGATTTACCTTGATAAATGTCTTGGCACCCCTAACTGGCAGTGAAGCGATAAAATTAAAAGAAGAGGTGGATAAGGCTCCCAAAGCCTATTCCGCCTTTATAAAAGAGAATACTCTGCCAGTAGAAGGGGATGTTGAGTATACCAAGCGACAAACTGGAGATCTAATTTCATCTGAAGAGTTTGTGGAGCCCAGGAAGCCTGAAAGCCAGAAGTTCAAGGAAAAAGAGAAAAGAAAGAAGGATTTCATCTTTAAAATACAGAAGCTTCTGAAGAGGCATGCCAGCAGGGAGGAAGATGCAGTATTCCAAACTGGGACAAGCGAAGAAGACAGCAGCCCAGGGGAAGGTGGTGATGGAGCAGAAGCGGAAGACTTCAAAGTTAAAATGGACTCAATCCGTAACTGGAAGAGATTTAAAAAGAAGATACTTTGAGGACTGTTCGTGTAGCATCTGAAAGGAGCTGTTTAATTACTAACCCCAATGGACTTTACTAACTGTTTTAACAGAGTGACTTTGGACTTTGCAATAGTTAAAAAGAAGATCCACTAACCACGATGGATGCCAAAACTGGTATTGGTTATTAAACTAAACTAACACTTACTAACAGGAAAAAATTCACTCCATCTTTTTCTTTCTCCATCTGTCTACCCTTCCTGTTTCTTATAAAAAAGAATAAAATTCTCTCTTCTTTAAGAGAGTTTTACAAAAAAAAAAAAAAAAAGAAGCAGGGGGAAAAGGGAACTCCCTCCTCCCGCATAACAATATAACAATATAAAAATAAAGCTCTTAGGGGGTAGGGGGAGCGAAGAGAATACCAGAAAAGAGAGAAAGCAACAAATGGGAAACTTACGATAGTTTGAAGTGTTTTCTGAATATTGGCTGGAAACAATGTAGAACCCTCCTTTAGCAGACAGAGGGTGGGAAATCCCCCCTCTCGAAAGACAAAGTGACTGTGTAAACATCTGAAAACAACCTTTTTAGGCATTGAAAAATCCTTTTCCTCCTTAAAAAAACTCTAAACATCTCTGTGAGTGGTGGCTGTGAAATGTTGAATGGGGGGGGAAGTCTCCCCCCTCTTAAAAATAAAATAATTTGGAATGAGCTGGAAATAAGATCGATAGACTTAGAGAATTTTTAGAGGTGGCGGAACGACTTGATGGATTTATGGGACCCTGGCAATCTGGTAATAAAAAGAAGATAAACAGACCCTCTAGCTCTGGGAATGGCATCTTTGGAAATGGCGTCTGTTGCGTCGAAAGAATTAAAACGAAACTGAGTCTTCTTCAGGAATTCGAAAGTGACTGAACAATAAACTATACTGATAAAGATTGGTGGGACAGCAAAGTAGCTATGTTCTCCTACAACAAGCAGGGGGGAGGGGAAACTCTCCTTCTAAAAAATAAAGTTATTATATATTTTGATGGGGGGACAAAGCTAATGGAATGTTGGGTGAAAGGTGGCTACGTGGATTAAAGGTTCAGGAGATAGTGAAACTCCAGAAGATATTAACAATATGGATTGTGAGCTAAAGAAGATTGAGGAGAAGATTCTACAGCGAAGATCCTTTCCAGAGATAAGATTTTTGGCTGAGGGGGGGATGTTTGGAAAAAATTATGCTTAAATCAAATTTAAATGCATTTTATTAATTTAGGCTAGTACCATAAAAGGAAGAGGGAAAAGGGGTGTTATTTGATGCATATTTAGGTTCCTCTTTGTCTGGTTTTTTTTTTCTTTTTTAATAAGAGGGTAAATAGAGAGTTTCTAAGAGAAGCATACTTAAGCCTAACTTGGATGTTTTTAACAACTGTACTTAAATAATGCTGGATTGCATGTAATGACTGATAAAAACTTTAAAGCATTAGATGGGCAGAAAGTAATAGCCAGATAGGCAGAAATTATTGTAACTAGATGATGAGAATGCCTGATGTTTGCATAAAAGAAATTTTAGTGTATGGTAGAAGTATACTTCAAACAGTCTGTATGAGCTAGAGCTTCATAAGCGATGTACTCAAATATCACCTTCAAGGTTAACAACTGAAAGTTTTTATTTGTTAATGCCACATTTGTAAGCATTGTATACAATCACCTCACCTTGGATTTTCTTTCCTATCATCCCTTTCTTGTAGTGGTGTATGTTAGTACCCTTCCCCCTTTCTGTAGATATTTAGAAAATGCAATAAAAAATCCCCTTCGGGGGGCCAAAAAAAAAGAAGAAGAAGAAGCTACAGGACCAATAGGAACCACCAATAGGAACCTTGCTGGGAAGTTTAAACCCACCAATGGGGCCTGGGGGTGGTCAACGGGGACTGTATATAGTTGGCCATCTGGTCAGTAATTGTTGTTCTGCTGTGTACTAGTAAACCATGCGCCGATTATCATGCTGTTTCCCTTAATACGTCGAACCCACTACACAACACTTCAGAACCATAATTCGAAAGCATCTATTCTTTGGCACTCCGCCAAATATGGATACATATTTTTTGCGGGCATTCAGCTCACAGTTGTTTTTTGTTGTTCTTGGCTTCCTCTTCTATTTGCCAAGAAGTGATGGGGCCAGATGCCATGATCTCAGTTTTTTTGATGTTAAGTCTCAAGCCAACTTTTGCACTCTCCTCTTTCACCCTGAGCAAGAAGTTCTTTAGGTCCTGTTCTCTTTCTGCCATTAGAGTGGTATCATCTGTATATCTGAGGTTGTTGATGTTTTTCCCGGCAATTTTAATTCCAGTTTGTGATTCATCCAGGCCGGCATTTCACATGATGTACTCTGCATATAAATTAAATAAGCAGGGTGACAATATACATCCTTGTCGTACTTATTTTCCTATTCTAAACCAATCCGTTGTTCCATATCCGGTTTTAACTGTTGCTTCTTGACCCTTATACAAGTTTCTCAGGAGACATATGAGGTGGTCTGGTACTTAAGGACTTGCCACAGTTTGTTGTGATCCACACAATCAAAGGCTTTAGCATAGTCAATGAAGCAGAAGTAGATGTTTTTCTGGTACTCCTTTGCTTTCTCCATAATCCAGCGAATGTTGGCAATTTGATCTCTAGTTCCTCTACCTCTTCGAAACTCAGCTTGTACTTCTGGAAGTTCTCTATCCATGTACTGCTGAAGCCTAGCTTGTAGGATCTTGAGCATAATGCTAGCATGTGAAATGAGTGCAATTGTGCGATAGTTTGAACATTCCTTGGCATTGCCCTTCTTTGGGACTGGAATGTAAACTGACCTTTTCCTGACTTCTGCTTAAGGTGATAGCCATATGAGCAGAGATAGACAGACAGACAGACAGACAGACAGACAGATAGATAGAACTGACCTTTTCTAATCCTGTAGCCACTGTTGCATTTTCCAGATTTGCTGGCATATGGAGTGCAGCACTTTAACAGCATCATCTTTTAGGACTTTGAATAGCTGAGTTGGGATACCATCATCTCCGCTAGCTTTGTTGTTAGTAATGCTTTCTAAGGCCCATTTGACTTTGCACTCCAGGATGTCTGGCTTGAGGTCAGCGATCACACCATCGTGGTTGTTAGGGACACTGAGATCCTTCTTGTATAGTTCTTCTGTGTATTTTTGCCACCTCTTTCTAATCTCTTCTGTTAGGTCCCTAATGTTTTTGTCCTTTATCATGACTAGCTTTATACCAAACATTCCCTTAATTTCTCCAGTTTTCTTGAAGAAATCTCTAGTCTACCGTAGTCTGTGGTGCTACACAAAACAAAATACATGCCACTATCTCAGAACGAAGTTAAGTATAAGGGCAGTTTTCAGGAATGGTTGCTGGGTTCACAAGTCTTCTCTCGACGTTAGACACATAGGATGTAGTCCAAGAGCACAATGACCATGTGTTGCCCTAGACATCTACCCCCTCTCCTGTGCCTGATGATCTTAATCTACCAAGAGTATACTTGTGTTTATTATTGTCTCTTTACTTAAACACAGAAGCTATTTCATTCTGGAGCTTTGACATGGAAGAATAAGTCTGTTTGTTCTGTCCATTCTCACTCACAGGTCACACACATGAACACATATGGCATGGCCTTATATTGAATCAGCCCATCAAGAACAGTACTGTCTACTCAGACCGGGAGCAGCTCTCCAGGGTCTCAGGTAGAAGTCTTTCACATCACCTACCGCCTAGTCCTTTTAACTGAAGATGCTGGTGACTGAACCTAGAACCTGCATGCAAAACAGAGGCTTTTCCACTGAGCCACAGTTCCTTCAGAAAGCTCAGGGGTTATGGAGTCATATTAAGAACTGAAACCTAATGAATAGGCCAGCAACATATGCAGCCATGGTAGCTGGGACCTGGGTGCTAACCACCCTCTCTAAGGAGCAGGCTCAAAGACAACAGAAGGAAAGGGATAGTAGCAAGGAACCCAAAAGGCCAGTCACAGAAATATTACACATATGTCTCCATTTCCAGGAATATATGTGCTCATACTGTAGTACTGGCATCCAAACATTTATAACTACAAGTAAACAGATTTGGTATGATTTTCACAGTCTATGCAAAAGAATAATATTATCTGTTGCAAATCCATAACGGGTACAATCTTTATGCAGACATACCTGACCCTCAGGAATTTTAGATGACTGCTTCATCTTATTTTGGATTTCCACACCCACTGAAGGAGGTTGGTCATAGGTTCCAGGACCTGGAGTATCAGTGCGGATCTCTTTGAAACGTTTCTCTTTGTACTGAGGACTGTGGCCCCCTCTAATAATTTTCTGGAAATAAAACAAGAAGGAAAATGGGTGTAAATGAGATCATCATCTAGTTTGTTATAGCAAAAAAAAAAAAGTCCAGTCACTCATGAAAGACCAACAAACTTTATTTCAATATGAGTTGTCATGAATCACAGCTCAGATACATGAAGAAGTACGCTATGACTCTCAAAAGTTCATTCTGAAATAAATGTTAGTCTTTAATGCGCCACTGGACTTCTGTTTAATTTAATCACCATCTTGTCATTCTTTATTTCTTGTCAAAAAGTATCAGTAATAGTTTAAAATGCAGCCTGTTTTTGGCATATTTAATTTAAATGATTATCAGACTTTGAAAAGCTGATATCATTGGATCAAGTTCATCAATTTTGCTGAATGAACTAAATTAAAAAGTTTTAACAGGATTCAAATAAATGTGTAATTAATTGTTACTGTTTTGAACTTTATTGTTATTATCTTCCTTAGCAGGTTATGCAAATTGTTATTCTGAATAATGCTTTTTAAAGGTTAGGGTGCAGGGCACTGGGGATGGTGGTCTGAAGAAGTTTGGGAACCACTGGTGTCAAGTGATGCACACGGGAACAAAAAAAAAATCTTCAAGTATCTGCTAATGGGGTCTGCAATTGCTGAGACTAAGAGGGAAACAGACCTTAGGGTTCTAGTGGATAGCTCAGTGAAAATGTAAACCCAGCATGCCGGAGCAGTGAAAAAGGCAAACTCTATGCTGGAGATTATTAGGAAAGGGATTGAAAATAAAACAGGTGATATTCAATGCTCCCCCTAAGTTGTGGAGTTTTGTGAGCAAAAAATTTACTTTGAGAGCTTCTGGCATTGAAGTTGTGAGCAAGCGATTGGGCTGCTGCATAAATCAGTTTGCTCTGGAGCCCTCCTTCCTGAGCTAAGACAAAAATGTGTGAGCCAGAGACTAAAAAAACTGAGCTAGCTCACACTAATTCAGCTTAGAGGGAACACTGGTGATATTATAATGCCCCTATATAGATCTATGGTGCAACCTCATTTGTAATACTGTGTGAAGTTCTGGTCACTGTATCTCAAAAAGGATGCTGCAGAGCTGGAAAAATGCAAAACAGAACAACAAAGATGATTAAGAGGCTGGAACATCTTTCATAGGAGGAAAGACTTCAGTGTTTGGGACTTTTCAGTTAGAAAATAAAAAAAACTAAGAGGAGACATGATACAGATGTTCATAAAATTACATATGGGCTTGAGACAGCTGATGGAGAACTTGTTCTCCCTCTCCCAAAACACTAGACTACATGGCATCCAATGAAGTTGATGGCAGTAGATTCAGGATGGACAAAAGGAAATACTTCTTTACTCAACAAGTGATTTGCTGCCAGAGGATGTAATGATGGCCATAGGCATAGATGGCTTTAAAAGGGGATCAGAGAGATTTATGGAGGATACGTCTATCAGCGGCTACTAGCCATGGTGACTAAAGGGAACTTCCACATTCAGCAGTAAACCTCTCAATACTAGTGATTGGAGGCAATATCAGAGAAATGCCTCAGGCTCTTTGCCTTCTTGTTGGCCCTCCAGAATAACTGGTTGGCGACTGTGTAATACAGGATGCTGGAGGCTAGATGGACCATTGGTCTGACCCAGCAGGGCTTTTCTTATGCTCTTGAGCAAAAGGAGAATAAAATTTGGACTGAGCCTGACCAAGCATAGGTTAGAGCTCACATTTCATTTCCTCTGGCATGGCAGCAAAATTTTGTCACTTCTCCACTAACATCATAGCTGTGCAAAGCCATCTAGTAGAACTTTCCCTGTGATACACAGAGGTACACTGGCTAAACTTGCAGGAAGAAAATATAGAGCACATGTGAGTCTCACTATAGCTTATTTGCAAAACATATAGCAGATACGGTTGCTTACGTTGCCTCTGACTTGGGGTCCCCAATAAAGCAGGGCAATTTCAGAATTTATTTATTTATTTTACTGGAGTTTTTAGCCACCACTCACCTGAAGGGTCTCATGGAAATTTACAACACTAAAACCAATAAGGTAAAAACAACATATAAACAAATAACAAATATAAAACATTAATATTAAAACATTAAAAGATGTGGCTATCACCATACCTCTATTAATACAGCCTAAACACGTGGTTACCCTCCAAAGGCATGCTCTGAAAAAACTAAACAAGTCCAGCAGGGCACAGGAGTCATCCAAGAGTGCATTCTACAGATACGGGCCACAACTGGGAAGGCCCTTTCCCTGGTGACAGCTAAGCAAGCAATCCTGGGGCCAGGCACCTGCAAGAGGTCCCGAGACAATAACCAAAGGGGGCACAGGGGGTTGTAACAGGGGGTTGTAACAGTACAACTTAATTGCAATTGCTTATCGGAAGCTCCTCTACTGAAGTTGGATCATGTGAAAAAGTTGCTCAAACAAGCACAGCCTGCCATCTCTACTTAACACTCATGGCAAGGGAAGTAGCTGTGATCAGAAAGACACAGGAGCTAGTTAAATACGATAGATTGAATGTAAATGAAAACTGTGGAAGGATATTTTATGCCCCATTCTACAACAAGAATGGAACTGGATTTGGGAAATTGTAAAAAAAAAAGAGAGAGATTAAATCATGGGTGTCAAACCTAAGGCCCGCAGGCCAGAAGCAGCCCGCAGAGGGCTTTAATCAGGCCCCTGGCTCTCTTCTCCACCCCCACCCCCTCCCCTGCCTGTTCTCACCCTTTTGAGGGAGATCAGGGCTGCCAAACTTCCCAGCTGGCTGGGCCTTGTCTTTGCAGTTTCTCCTCTAGCAGGAAGCTCCTCTGGGCTAATGCACAAAAAAAGCTGCAAAGAAAATGTGGAATTCCCTTTAAGGTCTCTAGGCCCAGATAGACTATCTGGAACTGGAATGGCAGCCCCCAGAGTGGATGGTCCCTGGGAGCAGCAGCTGCATTCTGGGCATGGAATTCCACTCTGGGGGCTGTCATTACAGTCCCAGAGTAGTCCATCTGGGCCCAGAAACCTCAATAGAAAATCCATTCTGCATTTTCTTTGCAACTTTTTTTAAACTTCAATGTATTTCAATGGAGTGGAGTTTCAGTTTCCAGTGTTTCTATGCCAGTTGAATTTGTCTGCTTGCAAATAAAGGGCTGAAGTTTTCAGCCAGCTTGCCTCTGCTGAATGGACCTGAGAACAGGTGCCCTGGGAACCCACAGCCACTGCCACTCTGAGTAGATCTTTCTTTTTTTTGGGGGGGGGGGTGGAGCTTGCAGTGCCCAGCCATTTCATGTTTTCCTTGGCTCAGAGCATTTTATAGTTTTAGTTTCTGCTGTGATGTTTTATTTAAAAAATTGCATTGTCAAATCCCATTATCCCCCCCACCTTTCCATTTTCAGCAGGCATCTTTTTTTGGGGGGGGAAGGTTTGGGAAGTGTCAGTTATCAAAGACTGTTAAATAAAATGTGACAAGAGTGTTACTGTTTTAAGCATATTTGTATTTTAAGTTTAAAAAACCTTTGTGTTTGTTGGTGTCCTTTATAAAGTTAATATCTTCACTACCTGGCATTACATTTTATGACACACATGGCCTGGCCCAACAAAGTTCTATTTATATCAGATCTGGCCCTTGTAACAAATGAGTTTGGCACCCCTGGATTAAGTGAATATATTAAAGAAACTTTTCATGAACATCAACTAATACAGTATTTAACTCCTTTAAAGTTATAATATATTTGTTTTAGCCAATATAAAATGTTGACATTGTTAAGTAGTGAACAGAGATTTTGTAACTGGCCATGTATCACTCCCTTTTGGAAATAAAATGGATTTAGTTAATGATATTACAGGATATGACATTTCATATAATCCTAAAGTTGTATCATTGGTTTCTTTAAAAAAATCTCCTGGAAGTGATATGAAGTCACATCTTACAACAGCAGCAAGAATATGCACTGCAGCTTCTCGGAAATCAAGAAACGTGGCCTAGCCATCCTACTGCTCTTCCTGGCATGCATTTAAAATGAGGCAAGAGACACAGCAAACTAACTAAAAAAATAAAATACATTGTAGTCCTTAAGAGGCCCATGACACACCACGTGGTCTTTCCAATTCACCTGAGGATCAAAATCCATGAGCTAAGGACCATATTCTAGAGTACCCAAATCATATGGAGACTGGGGGGGAGAACTAATCCTTTCAAATCTTTTTTTTTTAATTCAGCACTCAAGAATAACCATGATATAATACAATATTTTCTTATACTACAGTATTTTCTTTCCCTCCGGAGGGTATTAATTTAGTATATCCCTAACATGCCCAACAACAAGGATCCTGTTCTATTAAATCTGCAATCTTAATTATTGCTTCTAAAAGTGTCTACTATTTATTTTAACTGGATCACTTATACATTTCATAGGTGCCAAGATACCAAATCTTTAAATTGTGTGCATTCCACTTAAGTATATGATGTAGAAATGTGCAGTTTAGAAATCTGACTACAGCATTTTAACAAGTTGGTCTGATTAGAAACAATGTGTATCCTGCAGTGATTTCGACTCAACGTGGCTACTGTGATTTACAGGCAGTCCAATCTTACTTGATGTTTCAACAGCCACCACAAGGTGGTGATTAACCAGGGATTATAAATCTAACTGCCAGCACAAAATATTCAATTACCTTCTGTATAGTCTTCAAGGTATTAATTCACACAGTTTAAGAGCACAATTCTATGCAGAGATATTCCCATCTAAATCCACTGTAATCAATGGGCATAGATGGGAATAACTCTGCATAGGATTGCACTGTAATTCACACAAAACTGAGTATCTTTAAAAAAAATTCAATTTAACAGCTTTTTAATAACTTTGGCAAATTTTAATTCAGCCACACAAATATCCACTCGATGTCCTTCCACACAAGTGGAAAAGAAACCAATTACTTTTTATTGCATTCAATTACATTTCAGTTTACTTTACATTTCAGTTTACTTTATTTTTGCAGAGAACAGTACAAAACCAAAAAGACCTCCATTGTTTTGCCCATTGTTATGTTCAATATTTCAAACCAATGTATAAGCCATTATTCAAAGCCTTTTGTACCATGTTGTTTCAAAAAATATGTTCTCCATTAGCACAGCATACCTAGGTCCCTCATTACACAATAACTGACAGCCACCTCAGAAAAATGTGATATTAATATATACAGCAATGTGATGTTAGTATCTTCAATAGTGTTATGCTATGGTTTGGAACAACCCTTTTATATATTTTCTTTCAGAAATAAATAGGCTGAACACAGATTTTATTATTTGTTTTGAGAAATATGTGAACAGATTTCCAGAATTATTTCCCTAGTTGCCATCTTTCATTCACATGCCATCAATAATTATACAGGCAACATGACAGCCAAACCATTACAACCTAGTGTTTTCCTTGCTGTTCTCTTGTCTTTTTTTAAGTCATGGCTTGTGGTGATTTTTTCTTAAACTTCAAAGTTTAAAACTGCAGCACTACCCTGTCCAGTATGGAATGGCAAAGCACCACTGAAATACCTCACAGCGGAAGCAGTCAGATTGGTGACTTCTGCACTGCCATTTTTAACATGCCATGCAACATGGTCCCTTTCCCTTTTGTATATGAAACAGCTGGTATTAGAAATAAAAAAGGAAACAAGATGAATAAACAATTAAAAGATCTCTACAAAGTAAAGGAAGAGGGAAGCACAGATTTGCTTTTATTTTCACTTCTGCTATAGCACCAACGTGAGACTACACTCCTGACAGATCAGTTTTGAAAAAGACCAAATGGTAAGACTGTGAAGAAGAAGAAAAAAGATTAAAAAATAATACATAGGTCCAGACAGGAAAAATGTTCTATACTGACATACCTTGCTGGAGACTGGACCCGACTACTGAATAAGAGATCATCTGAATCCAAAAAAGGGAGGCAAAATCTGATGCCTGCTTCAGCTAGCTGCAGGCAACCCCGTAGTCCAAAAATGTAGAGCCTGGACCTTGACCCAATGGAAGGCTGAAGGCTAGAGCAAGCAGGGTATGCTGGTGTATGCACCTCCCTCGGGATGCAAGGTGAAGCTAACAAGATCAGGAAATGCATACAGATTGACAGACAGCTGAGACGAAAAACCTCAGATCCAGCCAGGGAAGATGGTGCTTACTCCTGAGTAAACCATAACACTCTGCGTGGCTGGGTATTGTGCTGTACTAAATGTGGGGCAGAACCACAGTTACAGCTCCATTTCCAGCTGAGTGCACAACAGAAACCCTTCAGCGATGCCAAAAAGGTTCTCGTGTAGCAATCTCCCTTACATTCTTTGGTTAAGTGCAAGATTCCAGAAGCACCTTAAAGACTAACAAAAACACTTGGCAGGGTGTGAGCTTTCGTGAGTCACTGCTCACTTCTTCAGATACCATGAAGAAAGTCAGCAGGGACTCATGAAAGCTCCTACCTTGCCACAGATTTTGTTAGTCTTTAAGGTGCTACTGGACTCTTGCTCTTTCCTACTGCTACAGACAGACTAACACAGCTAACCGTCTTGATTCCGTTGTTAAGTATGACCTGGAACGGCCCAGGCTAGCCTGCCCTCATCAGATTTCGAAAGCCAAGCAGCATCAGGCCCAGTCATGCCTCGGATGGGAGACCACCAAAGACGCCCAGAGTTGTGACACAGAGGCAGGCAATGGCAAACCACCACTGAACATCTCATGACTTGAAGACCCTACAGGGTTGCCGTAAGTCAGCTGTGAGTTGACAGCACTTTCAACCACCATTCTGTAACATCATTTATTGATTTTACAATGAAGTCACATTACATTTGTTACAAAAAGTTTATTAGATCTGGCATAATTTTACCTGTTCTTTGACAACATCATAGTGTCCTGGCCCCGGAAGGTCATTCTCAGCATTCTGAGAAGTACTCTCAAAGCCTCGACTGGTCAGAGAAAGAAATGGAGCATACCCCACTGCAAGGAAGGAAAAAAATATACATCTATAAGAATTTGCTTTAATCTCATTCAATAAAAAGTTAATATACCTTATTTTTATACGTTGATAAACCTATGTTAACTCGTGTTATAACCAGGGCTATTTTTGGGGCAGGAACGCACAGGAATAGAGTTCCGGCTGGCTCCAGAGTTGGCCACGCCCAGCAGGAACTCATTAGCATAACAGACCACACCCAACAGCAGAAACTCATTAGGCTACATTAGGGGTGTGTGGCCTAATATGCAAAGGAGTGCCTGCTACAAAAAAAGCCCTGGGTTTTGACAGCAAACAAAATAAACAGAATAAGAAGCAAAAGGTGGGTGTGGCTAGATGACCACACTTCTGGTAACACAGGTGGTGTGGCCTAATATGCCAATTAACTGTGCTGTCATGGGTGTGGCCTAATATGCTAATGAGTTCCTGCTACTGGGTGTGGCCTAATATGCTAATGAGTTCCTGCTGGGCTTTTTCTACAATAAAAGCCCTGGATAACAAAACACATGCATTTTACATTGTACCTCTAGGCTACATTCAAACAAATAGCTGCATGTGCCCAAAAGGCTTGTGTTTCTCAAACAGCAGCCTATCCCCCCCCCAATACCAAATGGCAAGCCTTTTGAACTAACAGAGTTTTAAATATAATAATATGTGCAGCAGGTTTCTGAAATGGGGAAAAACCACTGTTGGCATAACACTACTTGGGCATATCTGAAAGAGCTCTTCAGTCCTCAGGAATCTACTCTCCACAGCAACTTACACCATTTACTGACAGCCATAAATGCAACTGCAAAACTTACAGCACCTTGTATCATCCACAACTCATACCACTGTGTATCAATCATCTTATTAAAAGAGCACTACAGTCCATAATGTATACAAATCAGAAGAAATTTCCAGGTGGTAAAACTGGTTCAGCAATGAAAATCAATTACCTTAGGGAACAGAAATATCTGGCAACAAGGGATAGAACCTTCTCAGTGGTGACATTCAGATTACTTGAAGCCCGCCCAGGACATAATCTGATAACATTTAGACCCAGGCCTAAAGATCCAAGCTTCAAGCTAAAACTATATTCAGTTTAGGGATGTCAGCCTCCAGATGGGGCCTGGAGACTTCCTGGAATTACACCTCATCTCCAGACTACAGAGATCCGTCCCCCTGGAGAAAATGGATGCTTTGGAGGGTGGACTCTGTGGCATTGTACCCACTGATGCCCTCAAGTTCCAGCTCCAAAACCCATAAGTGCATGTTTTTCTGTCCTGCTTTTGTGTTCAAGACTGTTTTGTGCTGTAGGTTGTTATACTCAGGTAATTTTATTGTTGGAAAATTCATTTTATTTAATTATTTTTCGTCACTTTATTGGCTCAGAGTTTTGAATCTGTATTATTTATTCCTGTGTTTCTTTTCTTCCTGTTGCTGGCCTTGAGCACATGTTTGGACAGATGAAATATCAATGTGCTAAATAAAAATATTCTGAGGCTGATAATGCCTCCAGTTAAAAAGGCAAGAGGGGTGGATCAAAAAATAAGAAATGGGTTAGTTTCCAAGGTTCAAACAAGGGGAGGGGGTAGTGAGGTTCATCAGGTGAGTTACCCAACTAGACAAGAAGGGGAGGGGCAGCTCACAGTCCTGGGAAAATTTCCAAATAAGGAAGCAGAACCAAAGTCTTCTAAACGGGGGAGGGCCTGCAGACAGTAACATGCAACTTTGGCAGGCAATTCCTAATTACATTACTGAGACATTTTGACCTATTTAGGGGAAACACAAATAGGAGCGCAGTTCTTTCTTTGGAAGAATACTAATACAGCAGCCTTGTCTTGTAGTGAGGGGGTACATTAATTGCAGAAGAGGCTTGATTAATGCTCTGATTGTTCACTACTGGGCAAGGGTCAGATTCTCCTCAGAATGGCTGTTTGATAAGCGTGATAACTGTCTACTCCTTCTACTGGCTCTCTGCCTTTTTGTGGTGGCCAAAAAACCCATTTCTTTTCCCTGTTTGACACAGAGGAGCTGATCCCAGCCTCAAAATGAAGGAAGAGGAGAAAGACAAGCTCAAATGGGTGCTTACTGCCAACCATCAATGGTCTGGAAACGTTTGCTTTAATTCCCATTAGTACCCTCATGATCTGCAGACTTATACCTGAAATATGTATAAATAAACAGAATCCATCTGTTTAGACTGGTTAGATCAGGGGTACCCAACCTTTTTGAGCCTGCAGGCACCTTTAGAATCCTGACACAGTGTGGTGGGCACAGCCACAAAATGGCTGCCACAAGAGGTGGAACCAGCCACAAAATGGCTGCTGCTGCTTACATTCTGTCATATGGTGAAGATCCTTGTGCTGTGGTAGCGGCCAGTATTCCCTCTAAGCTGTACATGTGAGTGGCTGCTCATTAACACATGAAGCCCTGCTTAGCAGCAGTCTGGAGCTGCACAGGGTCTTGCATCCCATTGCCCATTTGAAGATTACAGCAGTTATATTCTGCTCAGGATGTGAAACTGCTCTGCTTGGTAAGGGGGGGGATTAGAGGGAACACTGGTATCTACTGCCAAAGCAGTATTTTTAAAACTCTGCAAAGCCAATCAAATCTCTAACGGCCAATCAGAAGATTTGCTTGGCAAAAGACACATCTGACCCCACCCATTTTCTTCAAACACTTGGTGGGTGCTGGGAATGGAGTCAGCAGGTGCCATGGTACCCACGGACACCAGACTGGGGATCCCTGGGTTAGATACAACCCTAGATTTAGGCAAGCTGAGACCTTAGGGATGTTATAAAATGATCAATTAGATCTGAGTCCAGTAGCACCTTAGAGACCAACAAGTATTTCAAGGTATAAGTTTTCGAGAAAGCTTACATCCTGAAACTCTTGGTTGTCTCTGAGGTACTGCTGGACTCAAATCTAACTGTCCTACTGCAGACCAACACAGATACCCTGTGAAACTATCTTTATAAAATCAAGTTATGAACTATGTTGCGGTACGTGCAGCCTTCCCACCACAGGGTGTTGAACTAGGGAAAGCCATGCATAAGCTCAAAGGGTGCGCTCTCATAAATGTAAAATTTGGAGGGAAATGGACTATGAGTCCATCCAGCATCAAAGCAGCAAACATACAATCCAGGATCAACCAAAGAAGCCCTTTAAATTACCTCATTTTTAGCTTCATCCTTCTACTACAATAGACACACACACCCCAAACCAGAGATTGCTTCCCTACACTCCTTTGTTCAATTAGAAAGAATTAGTGGCAGGATATGCAACACTGTTATTGTACAGTTCCAGTTAATGCCATGCTTATCATGTTTTGAACCTGAGTCCATACAGCTCCACAGGAAATCTAACAGACATTTATGAGGGGGGGGGGAGAAGAGATGTGGGGAAACTGGCTCAAAGCTTCTCAATACCTACTCCAGTTTTCTGAGCCACACATATGGACAGGAAGGTACAGGTTGCTCAAATCTTAAAATAGAAGAGCCACAAAAGACAGTGTAACATAAGCCACAGTAGACTTAATGCCTTGTGCAGGCACACAACGTTTTCATATAACTAAATAAAGTCTAAGGAACATATTTGCAAGTGTGTGTATAAGCTACATTCATATACAGTTATTTGTTAACATCTGATATCATGCACTGGAAAGCTAGCAGGTGTTTAAAGACCTGTTTATACCCTGCCAGTGATACACGGTGGACTTAAAGAGTTGCCATTCTGTAATGATTCAAAGAGAGAATAAATATCACATATACATAAATAATAACACATATACATAAATAATAACACATTGTGAGATGATCATCATCTCACAATGAGAATATAACAGGTACAGAAATCCTTTCCCTTTTAAATAATGAAGCAATAAAACATCTCCTTGGGGGGGAGAAAGGTGCTCACAACACACTGCTTTTAAATTGGACCACTGCCTTCTAAGCACACAACTTATCTTTCAGATGGGAGCTTCTTTCCCGGTTGTGCAACCTTGTGCAATATGCCTACAGCATTTTGATTCAAAACGAATTGGACCAGCTTTTCTGTAATAAACTGTAGCGGCTGACTTTAAAACAAAAAATTGGGCTATATTATTACTTTCTCCTAAAATGCCAGGAGTCGTATGAAAGCAGAGTGCTTAAATTCCAGTAATAACAGTGGGAGAGTGGAGTTTCATATCCCTGACTTAAAACACCACTGGCATTTGATCAGTTTAAATAGAATTCTTGCAGATATTACTTTTCGCATCCTTGCACTTCTAGACTGAGCAAATTACACAATAAAGGGGGGGGACCTCAGCAGTGGCTCCAAGAAGATTTAGCTATATTTGTCCTTTATTATTTATTAATTTGTAGCACAGTAGTTGCTTTTGAAGTTAAGGTACACAGCAAATGGCATCTACATTGATGCATGCACCAATTCCTCCTAAATGCTTTGCTGGTTTACAGTTCAACCCTAAAAACACTTTCTTGCGATTAAGCCTCACCAAGTAGGATTCTGAGCATTAGGAACACTGTGAATTTGGATATTCCCCTATTTAGAAACATTTCCTCCGCCGACAGTATTGCCAAAAATCCTCAGTGCCTAAATTTCATGGCTTTCAAATTGGGAGTGCTGTCCAAATCAAAATATTCATTTAAAAGAAAAAACATTTATTTGCCACCTTTCTACCTTGCTATTATTATTATTATTATTATTATTATTATTATTATTATTATTATTATTATTATTATTATTATTATTTTAATTGGAAGATAAGACAAGCATACAAAAAAACCAGTATGCCTAAACAGTAATGCATAGTCATTAATTCAATAATGCTGTGAGTTCAAGTACAAATACAACAGTGCAATCCATTAACATAGCAAAAGAATCTACTTGTGACCATAACCTTATCACATTCTTTGGGTCTCTGAGTAATCTAAGATTTATGTGACAGTAAATTCATAAGAGATCTAATAGAATTAAAAAAGGATTTTGAAAGAATTTTAATAGAGTGCTCAGACCATAAATAAAAATCTCATAAATGGAGCCATTCGGCGTAGCCGAGGCTTGCTGGTAAAATGTCATGTTCTGTGAAGTATATTAATAGTGCGAACCACTTTTGTACAAATCTGGACTGTGACCCTGCACGCCCTTGTGTATGTGCCTCATAGGAGTCAGCAATTTTGTCCATCACGTAGTGTTCCCAGCATTTATTTCGCCATTGACAAAATGGATGGAGGACCCGCAGATTTCCAAGAGGCAGCAATGACTTAAAATGTAAGCAAATCTGCTTTGTTTACCTGAGGAGTAAGAAAAGCCCTTTGACTGCATAATCACTTGGAGTAATGAATAAATGGCGGGATCACAGCCTAAGGCAACTTAAAACCAGGCACTGCAGTTTATATTATGAATCAGGCTCAAGAAAACCAATGATAACTCCAGCCTTGTATAACAATACTAAACATATATCTGACAACAGCAGCATGGATTTATCAAAGCTGATGTTGCAATAAATCTGCCAGTCAGCAAGGTGTCCTAACATTCTCAGTGGTTTGGGTGGCACCAGACTAATACAGCTACCCTTGTAGAATGCTAAGCATTTTTATTTGGAACTAAATCAAATCAAGTTCAATGGTACTTACTCTAGAACAAAGCATGCAATGGCAATGAAAACTGCCTATAAATAGCTAAGGTGAACTTTTAATTTGAAGGGGGGATTGTAAGAACATAAGAACATAAGAGTAGCCAATGTTGAATCAGGCCAATGGCCCATCTTTGTCACACTCTGTCACATAGCGGCCAAAATATACCACGTGCCATCAGGAGGTCCAGCAGCGGGGCCAGGACACTAGAAGCCCTCCCACTGCTGCCTCCTCCAGCACCAAGAATAGAGTGCATCACCTGCCCCAGACTGAGAGTTCCCATCTATAGGTAAAGGTAAAGGTTCCCTTGCTCGAAAGCCAGTCGAATCCGACTCTAGGGTTGCGGTGCTCATCTCCGTTTCAAAGCCGAAGAGCCAGTGTTGTCCAAAGACGTTTCCGTGGTCATGTGGCCGGCATGACTAAACACCAAGGCGCACAGAACACTGTTACCTTCCCACTGAAGTGGTACCTATTTATCTACTTGCAATTTCTTGCTTTCGAACTGCTTGGTTGGCAGGAGCTGGAACTAGAGATGGGAGCTCACTCCATCTTGCGGCACCCCGGTCTTGAACCGCTGAACTACTGACCTTCCACAGCCTGCAGTTCAGTGTCTTAACCACTTGAGCCACCGCAGCTCCCATCTATACCCTGTGGCTAATAGCCACTGATGGACTTCTGCTCCATATGTTTATCTAATTCCCTCTTGAAACTGTCCATGCTTGTAGCTGCCACCACCTCCTGTGGCAGTGAATTCCATAAGTTAATCACTCTTTGGGTGAAGTATTTCCTTTTATCTGTTCTAACCCGACTGCTCAGCAATATCATGGAGTGCCCACAAGTTCTTGTATTGTGAGAGAGGAAGAAAAGTACTTCTTTCTCAACCTGCTCAATCCCATTCATAATCTTATAAACCTTGATCATGTAACCCCTCAACCATCGTTTCTCCAAGCTAAAGAGCCCCAAGCATTTTAACCTTTCTTCATAGGGAAGGTGTTCCAACCCTTTTATCATTCTAGTTGCCCTTCTCTGCACTTTTTCCAATGTTATAATATCCTTTTTGAGATGTGGCGACCAGAACTGTACACAGTATTCCAAATGAGGTCGCACCAATGATTTATACAGGGGCATGATGATACTGGCTGATTTGTTTTCAATTCCCTTCCTAATAATCCCCAGCATAGCATTGGCCTTCTTTATTGCAGCTACACACAGTCTAGACATTTTGATTGAGTTATCCACTACGACTCCAAGATCTCTCTCTTGGTCCGTCTCTGCCAGTTCAGACCCCATCAACATGTATTTATATTTAGGATTTTTGGCTCCAATGTGCATCACTTTGCACTTGGCCACATTGAATCCCATTTGCCACGTTGATGCCCACTCACCCATCCTCGACAGATCCCTTTGGAGTGCCTCACAATCCTCCCTGGTTTTCACTACCCTGAACAACTTTGTGTCATCTGCAAATTTAGCCACTTCACTGCTTACTCCCAATTCCAAATCATTAATAAACAAGTTAAAAAGCATCGGACCGAGTACTGATCCCTGTGGTACCCCACTGCTTACCACCTTCCACTGAGAAAGTTTCCCATTTATACTCACTCTCTGTTTCCTATTTATAAGCCAGTTTTTGATCCACAAGAGGACTTGTCCTTTTATCCCATGACTATTGAGCTTACTTAGGAGCCTTTGATGAGGAACTGTATCAAAAGCTTTCCAGAAGTCAAGGTAAATAATATCTATTGGGTCCCCCTTGTCCACATGTTTGTTCACTCCCTCAAAAAACACTAACAGGTTAGTGAGGCAAGATCTTCCCCTACAGAACCCATGCTGAGTCTGCCTCAATAGTTTTTGTTTATCAATGTGTCTACTAATTCTTTCCTTAATAACAGTTTCCACCAACTTACCCAGTATCGCTGTCAGACTGACTGGCCTGTAATTTCCTGGATCTCCCCTGGAGCCCTTTTTAAAGATGGGAGTGACATTAGCTACCTTCCAGTCCTCAGGAATGGAGGCAGATTTTAAAGAAAGATTACATATTTTTGTCAGGAGATCCACATATTTTTGCCAGGAGATTGTAGGGATACTTTCAAAGGATATGACTGAAAACAAATCCTGGGGGAAAACCAGCATCAGATATTGAAAAATATATATTATTTCCTTGATCAGACCCTGGAACTAATATTGAAAATGGCCTTTATTACTCAGTTATTTTTAAGTGAAGGAAGTAGAAAATTGGCCTGAAGATTTGCAGTACACTCCTATGTACTTGGGAAAATGCCAGGTGACTTAATCCTAAATAAGCGTAAAATAGCAATCCTATTATACTTGCTTGGGAGCAATAGCACAATCCTACACATGTTTACTCAGAAGTAAACCCCACTAAGCCCAAAGGGGCTCACTTCTAATCAAGTGTATGAGGAAATACACCATAAAATTCATTTAAGTCATTCATTTATAAGATTAGCATAGTGCTCTATTACACGGTTTTTAAAACCGTATACAAGAACACACTAGAGTAACTTTCACTGAACTCAAGGGGATTTACTTCTAAACAAACACAAATGGCAGCAGAATTGCCCAGGATAGGGCAAAAATTACAGTTTACCAACGGCTCAGGGTTATTGAGCTTCAAATGGCTCATGCCGCTCTCCCGCCCTTCTACAAACCTTTGAAACGTAAAACTTATATGACTGCACCTTCATATTTAGCCAATATTTCTAACCCAAATCACAGATGGGCATTCTCCAGAGCCAGATTGGACACTTTTCCATCTGCAGCTCTTCCTGGTAGATTCCAATGTATCCCCAGGCATATGAGACTTTGTTCTTGTATTTCTAAGACAACAGAGACCCTTGCCCATATTTTACTTTATTGCCCCCACTACGCAGCAGAAAGAGCTCTTCTAATTACGCCTATATTAAGTCCATTCAGCGTTCAAAATCAGCTGGTAATCCACTCTGAGGATCTTTTGTTGAAACATTTATTGGAGGATAAAACTACAGTAATATCAAGGAATGTTGCCAAATACCTTTTTATTGTAATCACAAAACGTAAGCACCTTCTTAATACTCCTTATGTTGTTTCCACTCTGTAATGCTCCAAACCTTTTGGTAACCTGGCTGAGTTTTTTGATTCTGTATACTGTTTGAGGGGTCTCTGACCATAATAAAGGATTGATTGATTGATTGATTGATTGAATATACCTTGGGATGGTGGGATTTTGAGAAGGCAGGGACTTCAGTGGGGTATATATGCTTACAGTCCCCATTCCATTTTCTCCAGGTGAACTAATCTCAAACATCTGGAGATGAGTTGTGATTCTGAAAAATCTCCAGGCCCTACCTGGAGGTTGGCAGCTCTTGCTACAAGCCACACGCACTTGGAAATTAACGTTTTAAGGAATAAATCACAGCTATGTAGAAGCCTCTTGCGCCTAAACAGAAGACACAAAACCGAACCCAACGGAGCTTACCTCCAGAGAAATATGCATAAAATTTATTGAAGTACGATAAGATTATTTTTTTAAGTGCATAAACCAGGAGACACTGCTTCTGAATACAATCTCGTCTAGGCTCAGGATAAAAGAGCCTGCCCGCGCCACAGATTAGTGCAGTTCAGAAATGAAACTCTACAGTAACCGTCATCCAAAAAAAATAATAATTAAAAAATCCGGTGTCCCAGCAGCCTCCAACCCCTCAACTAAAGACAAGCAAAATACAGAAGGGAAGAAGCCAAAGTTTTTCCCCCTCCTTCTTCCTCCCGCCCCGCGCCCCCTTCACCTCTGCGCGGTGCGCTCCTGGACAGCAACTCATAGGCGCCCGGGCCCAGGTAGGAGCTCGTGGAGCCCAAGGGCACAGTCAAGGCGCGAGGAGCCCGGTCGTACATGAGGCCTGCTTGCTTTGCCACCAGTTGCTTCCGTCGCCATGGCTACGGAAAGCCCAACCGGCCGGGCCGGCCAGAAAAGCCGGCCCCGCCCCTCCCATCGGTACTCGTTTGCTCTCGTTGCAAAGTCGCGGGATGCCTTACAAATCTGTTTCTGGATTAGCTCCGAGACAGTTTATTTGCCTGCCTTTTACTCATTCCCCAGGAAGCTGAGGGAATTTTTTGGGTACTTCCACAGGAGTTCTCTGAGCCCCAAAATGGATATGAGCTCAATTCATGGGCAATACTGTGGTGTAGTTATTAAAAGATCTCTCCATACATTTTTATCCTATACTTCTGTTAAATATTTCCATGGGTCTTAACACAGACACACACCTATTTTGTCTTCACAACAACCCTGTGAGGTAGGTGAGGCAGCCAGAGAAAGACTGGACCAAGTCAATAGGGTTGCCAGTCTCCAAGCCATGGCTGGAGATCTCCCAGAATAACAATTTATCTACAGGTGACAGATCGGTTCCCCTGGAGAACAGGTCTGCTTTGGAAGGTGGACTATGACATTATACTCTGCTTATGCCCCTCTCTGCCCAGTCCCTCTCTGCCCTCTCTGCTTATGTCCCTCTCTGCCCAGTCTCCACCCCCCAAACATCCAGGAATTCCCTAGCCTGCAGCTGGCAACCACAGACCAAGTTCACCCATGGTTCAAATTCTCCCTACCAAGTTCACCCAGTGAACTTTGGTAGGGAGAATTTGAACCATGGATCCTAGGTCCTACTAGTCCAGTGCTTTGAGCACACACTGCACTAGCTCCAGGACTCACATTTTGGTTTTGTGTTGTAATATTTGCATCTTAACAGTAATTTGATTTACACAGTTCAGTCCTAATGGGTTTTCTCAGGTAAATGGACATCCAATTGCAGCACCACAGTGGAGATGCCACATTATTTTCTAGGACAGTTGCTTTGTCAATAAGAGGCAAATTTTTTCCTATCATTGCTTTGCAGATGGGGTGCCATCCTCCCGGTGAGACTTGGAGATCTCCTGGGTTTACAGTTGATCTCTAAACTACAGAGGTGAGCTTCCTGGGGGGGGGCTGCATTAGAGGGTAGACTTGACAGCATTATATCTTACTGAAGTCTTTCCCTTCTCCAAACACCGCCCTCCTCAGGCTCCACCCTCAGATCTTCAAGAATTTCCCAGCCTGGAGTTGGCAACCCTAGGGGGAAAGCTCCACTTCAGGCATACTACTTTAATGGCACAGGCATTTTGCCAAAAAAAGAAGTATAGCAATCATAATCACAACACTGTAAACAATCAAAAGTTGAGGAATCCCCCAGCTGCTAGGCAAGGCCATCTATCGATTCATTAACTTCTAGCAAATCAGAATGAGCCATGTGGAGCACAGTTTGCCACAATCAGAGAGTAGGCCAACTAAGTGTCTTTTCTGAGTAGACCTGTTTAGAATTATTTTCTTAATTTATGTGAACTGATCTGTAATTCAATCTCCTACCTTCTCGCAACCCTAATATATACCACTATTTTATTCTAGACAGTTGTTGGGAGACACAGTCTCCTAGACTGAAAACAGGACTGTGCACCTTACAGCCTACCAAAACCAAATACAACCCACAAACCATGTAGGGCAGTCCATCAGGGTCTTGATCAACCTGCCTCCTTGGGACTACAAAAACAAGGAGGCTGTCTAACATGTAAACCATGGTATTTGGCTGAATTGATGTGCTCATCAACTTTCCAGGTCACAAGTTTTGCAAGCATGATGTAAAGGCAATTAAATTGCCTTAAACAAAATAGAACTAGTCACAAATCAGAAGTCTGATGACTGCCAACTAACTGATTTCCACAGCATGATTTTTTTTAAAAAAAAAAAATCTAACCATCCTTGCAACATAGCCTTGGAGTATTGGGGGGGAATAAAAATTTGTTTTCAGTTCCATGAACACAGCACTAGATGGCGCATATTGCCATTACTTTTAATCAATTAGTTTGCTCCTATTGCTTTACAGTAGATAACAGCAATATTATTGTGGTCAGGTGTAGTTTAATATGCAAGCAGGTACTCTGGAAAGGTGGCATAGAAATTGTATAAATACAATAAATCAATAAATATCTGAAGCCATCATTTAGATTGCTTTAAGACAAAAATAGAGAACAGTATCACAACAGCAAAAATGGTCCCATTATAAATTATTGCCCACTAGCAAGAACAGGGTTCTAGAATGGTAGAATTAAAAGAAGCTCATTATATAATGTTCTGTGACTTTAATTTAACCCTTTCTTGTTGATTAGAACTTCTAATATATATGGTCAATTGACTTGGAAGGGTGGGACTGCGCTCAAGGTGGCACTGCAAGTTCCTAATCAAATTGCATAATTTAAAATGTTCTAGTTTATGCTTGCCCGGCAAGGCGTCCAGCCTTTCTAGTTTAGGATGTTCCTTTCACACATAGTAGGATAATATACTGTCATGTCAATGCACTATAGTAACCATTTGCCATTGGATTTTCCTGTGTGGAACACAGAACTGTTTCCTCCCACGTGTCCCTGTGCATCAACAACGGGTATCAGGCATCCATCTGTTGGCTATCCCACCACTTTGTGTGGCCCATCCGACATTGGCCAGTGCCTGGGCCTTTGCCAGCGTGGCTCGAGCTCTGTAGAATGGGCTCCCGGAAGAAGTGAGAGGGGCCTCCTTCACTGGACATGTTCAGGAAGTGCTGCAAGGACTGTCTGCTTGCCAGGGCTCTTTGGGTGGGGTTTGAATAGCAGGCATCTTTTAAGGCAGGGAGGGATTTGGACACTGTTATTTTATCTTTGGTTTTAGCTGGGGATGTTTTAACTCTTATCGTAAGCTGCCTTGAAGCAAGAGGAAAGGTGAGATATAAACATTTTAATTAATCAGTCAATAAAATAGAGCATGAGAGAAAGCATGTATAGCACACAAAAGCTTATACCCAGGATAAAACTTGGTTTTACTCTTAAAGGTGCCCCTGGATTCCAGCTCTGTTCTGCTCCTTCAGACCAGCACGGCTGCCCACCTGAAACACTGTTTCTTTGCCATCTTCTGCCCACTTTGACAGTCTTTACTGGGAGGGGGGAGTCAATGCTGAAGGGTGAGAAGAACTGAGGAAAGTGAGTCTGTAGTAGAACGTCTTGTCAGCTTCAGGATGGCAGGCAGGTAATAAATAGGGGAGGCCACCATCTTTCAGTGTTAGGGTACTGTGTCATATGGGGGTACTCCTGATGCAACCCAGAGAATGCATTGGAAAGAGCTGAATGAAGCTTAGGTCCTCCATGCCTCCAGATTAGGGAGCTTGCCTCACACTTCGAAAGGAGCCAGTAGTGTAGAGAACTTTAGAATTCAGCCTCATATTGGATCTTTGATGCAACAGTGGCCAGAAGCCTTTCCCAGTTTCCCCACACTGCCTATTTCTGGAACAAGATCATTTGACTACTTTGAGGGCCATGTTTTCTCCATTTCAGGTAGGTTTGGTGTGGGCATGACTCCTTGTCTTAAAAGTGGCCATCATGTATTGAGTCACATGACATGATCCTTGCCATTTACTGTGAGCAGAAGCTACTAGAATTCCACAGGGCAAACTATGCTGATTTCCTCCCCCCCAACACACACCATGTCCAGTAACGAGACTTGCAGGGACAGCTCCCCTTGACTGAGACAAACCCAGCACAACTGGCAACTGCAGCAGCCCGGCCAGGAGGCACTCAGAACAAAGCAGAGAGGGTCTGCAGGTTCAATGATAGAGTTTGGCAGCCAGGTGGAGCCAGTCACTTCATCAAGCCTGAAGATAGCTCAGGTTTTCAGGGCACTTCTGATTGGGTGAAGGAGGGGAGGGGCAAGCCAGGGGAGGACATTGGAAGGGTGGCCTATATAAGGAGGATCTGCAGCATGCAAGGGAAGGTAAAATATCTCAGTTCAGGCAGTGTGGAAGAGCAGAGGGTGCAGAAAGGTGTGAAATAAGGTGGTGCAAGCCCCTCCCTTCAGCAGCAAGGAAGGTCACAGCACAGCAAGGACAATGTGGTCTTGACCAGGGGAGCATCACACCTCATACGTGTACAGATCTGCATGGCCTGTTTGCCATGTTTAATCTGGTCATATAAATAAGTGTGCTGAGACTGAACAATAAATAGGTCGAAAGCAAATATGTGAACCGATGATTGTTTTGGAAAAGGTAAAGGTTTGACATGCTGCTTTCTGGTAAATGCAGCCCAAGAGGGGATTCTGCAATAGAAAGGGATCTCTCCTTCTTCCCTGTATCAATTGTTTCTCCACGTATGCTTCCATAAATGGGAGAGGCCCTCCATTTGCTCCCTGTGTGTACTTAAGTACTGTCGAGTAGTAATAGGGTTGGCCTCTTCCAGGTGGCACCTGAAGATCTTCAGACAACCAAGATCATTTCCCCTGCTGGGGTCCCTCCCCTCCCCTCCCCAAACCCCACCCTCCCCAGGGCCCACCCCCCAAATCTCCAGGTATTTCCCAAACCAGAGCTGGCGACTTTAAGTTGTAACCAACTTCTGGTGTCCCCACCAAGCGGCTTTCGGTTAGGCGAGTGAGATCTCCATGATCTCCCAGCAAAGTACTTCGCTTAGCTTCCACCAAAGTACTGACCCTGCTTAGCTTCCAAGACCTGAGGCGATCAGGACAGGCCATGCCACCTTCCCTCCCCACTGCTCCCTCTAGGAATGCCCTTTTCCTTGACGTGTAATCTACTTGTAAAACTGTAATAAAACAAATATAATCCACCACCACCACCACCCAAAAGAGCCTTAACTCTCCAGCACACTTTTTCATCCCTGTATTTGTCCACAGGATGGAGGTTCTGTTGGCACGCTTGTTGACGGGCCACAGAAGTGTACTGGGCACATGCTGACTGGCTCTTTCCCCTGCTTTTGGCTGTTATTGTGCATTCAAAACTACCAAAAAATAAGTGACGGACTCCTGAAATATAAAGAAACATCTGTTGCCAAGGGACGCTATGCAATCGCTAGACTTCACAGTATCATATTGACAATTGTGAATGGGGAGTGGGAGGCGCCTTATGACTCAGTCTCTTGATTAAAATGCAGTCCACACTGTGAGAGTGGATGAGGGCCCTCCGCCTCTGCACTGAAAGCCTATGAAGTCTGGCATTTAAGATGCCTGCATTGCTTCCTTCTCTGCTCACAGTGTGTTTGGCACATTCGCTTTTAGCTGAAACATAAAGGAGTGTTCTATTCAGCTTTCAGTGCTACCTCTAAACAAAGATTATCCAAACCACAAACTCTTAAATAAAGAGTTGTTCTAGTTTTAGAGATGGATAATGCACACAGACAGTGTTTTCAAAAAATCCACCAGTGTACTATTGGGGTTTTCTCAAATGACTCCTGTATGTTCTTTGTGATATTTTTCTCCCCCCCTCTGTTTATTCCTTTGTTGTTCCATTTTAATCTCTTCTTGAAGCTGTCAGTCATCGAGACAGTAGTACCGGCCAGTTCTCTAATGTTTTTTGAATTCACATTGACCCTTTGCTGGCAGAGCAACTCTTCAAAAGGAAGTATGCAGCGGACGTTTGGGATAACTATTCAAGGCCAGGATGAAGTCGGGCAGTCCTTTAAATTCACAAAACATCGTGCAGACTATCTTGGGCTTTCCCCCCACGAGTTGAAAGACCTTCTGAGAGTGTGTTCTTAGGAAGAGGCTGATACTCTTGGATTAGAGCCATGTTCAGTGCTGAGCTCACTAGGTGCCCCCCCACCTCGTTCCCTCTTCACCTCAGTTCTCAGTGGGAACTGTACATCCTCGGGTTGTTGAATAGGTGAACAAGACTGTCTGTTTTTTAAATTATTAAAGATGCTATGTACCAGTCTGTGGCAGATACAAAATATGCTTGTAAGTAATGTGAATTCTATAGCATCTTCAGCTTGAATCTGCCCAGCATAAGATGGACACCATTCAAGATCAATCTTCCCCCTTTAATAAGCAAATAACCACGAGTTTAGTTCAAGTATTGCAAAATTACTCTTTTCATGGACACAGGTTTTGTGCATACATGTACACATATGTGCCTAGATGTGCATAATATGCCTTATCTGAGCCAGTGGGTCACCAACTTTTCTTTAATGAGAGAGTCTTCTGAATAATGAAAAATACTCCACTCACCATAATCCCCAGCATGTTGCCAAATTTTGTTCTGTCCTAGAAACAGAACATGGACGATGAAGAGCGCCAGAAATGAAGCTATCATTGAAACAGTACAGAGAGATATCCTATGAAATAAAAGCTTTAAAAGAAAAGGCTAGAACATACATTTTTGTGATCTTTTCCTGGTAGCTCATGAACAATCTCTTGGGAGACCCTTTTGAACACTTGTGAGAAAGGTATCATCTTAGCTGGACTTGGTGAAACTATAGAACCTTTATGGTATGTTATTCCAGCTTAGTTTAAACATTGATATCCCATCTTTCCTGTTTAGCCCAAGGTAGTTTACAAATATGACCACAAAACCACAAGCGACACAATTAAGAACATTCTACAAAAGTGAAGTACAGAGCCAAACAGAATGTCAAACTAAACACTGATTGTCCACCAAAGAATCAGTTTGTTTGTGAATTAGGACACATAACCACTCAAATCAAACCCCTTTTACAAAGGATGATTTTGTAGAGCTAATGAAAGGACCTCAAAATTGGTGCCTTAGGCCCATGACTGGAAGACCATATCAATCCCAGTAAGGGATGTGGTGCATGGGGAGGAAGGGAACAATAGGAGAAACGTGTACATCATCCACAACCGTGCCAATGTGGTATAGTGGTTAGAGTGTCAGAATCAGGTTCAAATCCCCACTTGTGCCGTGGAAGCTCATTGGGTGACCTTGGTCCAGTCACACATACTCAGCCTAACCTACCTCACAGGGTTGTGATGAGGATAAAATGGAGAAGAGAATGATGTAAGCTGCTGTGGGGCCCCACTGGGGAGAAAGTAAGTAAATAAATATGCACCTGGATCGTTGGATATATAACATTTTAAGATCCATCAGTGTTCCCGATACCAGCAGAAAATACCAGTGTATTCCTGAATTTGTGCTCTAAATAAATCTTGCTTTAATTATTCTGGGTGTTGCCTGGATGTGAAGAAAGGGATCTGAGGGTGATAGCTACCTGCTGGAATTTCACCTCAATATGATACCTACCTTGGTAGATATTTAAAAAGTCGCACACTGTGGTTTCTGAGGATAACAAGCATGGTAGTTACAGGGAGCAGCCTGTGGAACTGTCACAATTAAAAAAAAAACCACAGAGAAAGGATCATATGTAATACCACAACACTTGCAGCTCCATAATCTGCCAATAGACAGGGGAAACCATAACAGTTTCTAAATTCACAAAAGTTAACAGATGAACACCCAGATATATAATCAGGCAGCAATCCAGAAAGCTTCTGTAGGAGTGTGCTTGTGCCCACTTGGATTTTTAATTCCTTCTCCCCCCTCTAAACAGGAGTCCCTTCCCTACAATTCTGCCTCATAAAGTCTTTGTGAAATTCAATAGAGTTTCCAAAATTTGACATAAAGTCGTGGTCTGTTTGGGGATTTGTTGAAATGAAATCTCTGCTGGTTGTGTAGAGTTTGTCGTGCCATTCTCTGAACAGCAGCCAACATTCACACCAGTAAAATGGTCGCCTGAGGCCCTGCCGGAACAAAGACAAGAAGCCCTGCTTGGGTGCTGGTAGGATGTCCCTTCCCTATAAGACTGTGGCCCTAGTTAGGCGATGATTAAATTGTGTAAACCGCTCTGAGACCCCTTGGGGGGGTCTGAGCGGTATAGAAATCGAAACTATAAATAAATAAATATATAAATAAAATAGCATTTTCATTCACTCCCCATTCCCCAAGCGGGGGTTGGACTAGATGGCCTGTACGGCCCCTTCCAACTCTGTGATTCTATGAGTCTATGATTCTATGATGGTGATGAGACCTGCAGAAAATGTGTATCTTGCCATCCACATAGCTTGCAAATGCACTTTGACTGTGAGCTTTCATAAAAAGATAGTACCAAACCAGGTTTGGGAAAGATGGCAGCAAAACAGAGGAAAACTTGAATAGTAGTCAATGTCATGTTCAGGCATTAAACCAGACAGTAAAACCTGGGCCTCCTCAGCCATTACAGATGGTTCCTAATAAGATCCCCACTATTCTCACCTGACAAAGAGGGCTGCAGTCCATGGGAACCTGGGCTTTGCGGGGGGAAAGCTTGTCAGCCTTTAAGGTGCCGGTTCATTTTTCCTGTAATAGATTAACAAGGGTAGCCCTCCTGGAATCTTTATCCCTGTTAGATTTACCACCTTTTCTTCTTACCTGTGGCTCATGCCATCACGAATGGTTGTTGCCCCTTCCTAATCTTTCTGTCAGGTTCCCATTCCTGTGAAACCCTAACTGTCTGCACAGCAGTCCTCTTACCACTGCACAGCTCATGACTTCTTTACTCTTGTCTATGCTAAGGAAATGATATGAGAAAAAGTAGTGGTATCATGGTTAGAGGGTCAGACTTAGGATTGCCAACAACCTGGAGAAAAATGCAGTGTCCTTTTAAGAGAAGCTTAATGGAATGTTATTAAGCAGGTGATGTTTCAGCTGCTCATTTCTACATATTAAACCTTTGTTGAAAGGAAAAGGTTATTTTTCTCCAGGCTGTCAAGAACCCTGGTTGGACTAAGATCTGGGAGACCCAGGTTCAAATCTCATACTCTGCCATGTAGCTTACGTGGTGAACTTGGAGCATTGTTGGAACTGAAGGACTGTACAATGTCTCTTTGCATTAAGCACACTAGCATTCCATAGGGGGGAACAGAGCTAGCAACAAGCTGGATAGGTGTGATTCCTCTGTGTCCTTCCTCTTGTCTGTTCTGCTGGTGTCTCTTTGTTTACCCAGTGTTATGTACTCAGAGCGACCGCACACGTGGTTGGGTCCACATGTAGTCTAGGAAGAGCCCTAGCTTTGCATCTGAAGACAATAACCCAAACAGATCCTAGTGCACACCTATCGGAGGGCTAGGATCCAAAAAGAGACCTATGGGACTCAAGGGTGCACTGTAAATAACCTATCACGGGTATGGGTGTGTGTTTGGGTGTGTTGAATTGCAGGGATATAAACCAGCCTGCGAGCCGGGTCAATCATCTCAAGATCTGACTGTACTAATAAAGTATGAGCTGTAATCACTCTGCAACACACCAGCCTCAGTACTTTATACCCAGATTGCTATTGTCAGGGACTTCCTTTCTTCTGGTTGCCTTATTGCTGGACTCCATGAGGAAAAGATGTGCTCTCAATATCTTTCTCCATCCTCTAGTCAGAAAAATAGATAGAGTGCTCATTTTGTTTTCCTGTAACAACTCTGATTAGGATGTCACTTTTTGGGTGCAGTCAAACAGCATGCTGGGAGCTGTTTAAATTGCTCCGGTCCCGATGCATTTTTTTTAACCCAGAGAATCGTGATCACACTAACCTCCTTGTTCCAGATCACTGCGCAGCCACATCACTCCCTGTCATCCACACGCGGGAGCGTGCATCGGTGGGGTTTTCTTCTCTCTTAGTTTGAGCATGCGCACAGGCGGCCATCTGTAGAACTAAAATTTTCACGTGTGTGCAGAATAGCCATTTCCACACTTCCCTTCAAACTTTAAATGAACACTTCCCTTTAAACTTTTACCCTGAAACTGGCCTCTGTGAGATCCCGAACTCGTCTGAATGCTAAAACAAGTCACCATTTAAACTTTGGTTTTATTAACTTAGGAGTGGAGCTCTGCCTATGCACACACCACCAACGCATTAAAAAAATGGCGGATGAAAAGCGGAAGCCTTAGGCTTCCGTGGCAGCTTTCCAGAGGGGAGGGGGTTGAAGGACCTGGAAGTGGCTCGACTCCGCAGGAGCGATCAGACGTCAGAAAAGTGTGGCTAGAACTGGAGAATCAGGAAAACACCACTTGGGAACCTGGTATCAAAATACTCTGTTTTAAAGGGGGTTTGATCCAGAAAGCGATGGCTAGGAACAGTGTGCAGATGTTGGGTGTGTGAACATGCACATAAAATCCGTTACTGAAGCGTGCCGAAAGCAGTTCAAACGGAGCGTCTGAACGCACCCTATGGATTTCTTTTGACAATAAAGAACAGCCGTTTTTCTCCTAAAGCGCCAAGCCTTGTGTGGACTTTATTTTTAAAGCAGCCTCCCTCTTTCATTGCGGAACAAACCTTACCTACTCTATAGGATTGTGAAGGGAAAAATGGAGGAGAGCAGGATATATACCGCCCACAGAGACCCTTGGAGGAAGGGTGGGGTAAAAAATGTACTAACTATGATATCAATCAATCACCTTGCATGTTTTTAATTTCTTGTTACCCAACCCATTTGTTGTCTTCTGTAAGGAGTGTTCTTTGCCTTTTAGTCTTTTTGGGAGTCTTCTTTCTGTCTTTTTCTTCAGCTTCTGGAAAACACAAACATAGCCTCACTAGTACTACTGTCTATTTCCCTTCTCGCACATCCATCAGCCTGTTTTCCTAAAGTGGCCAGGCCTGCGCCTGGCAATCCTGGAAGCTTTTGGGCCTGGGCCATGGAGAGGGGGAGTGGTGTGCAACAAGGTGCCATCACTTCTGAGGGAAGACCCAGAAATGACATATTTATTAACATTTACAGCCCACCTTTTATTGTGGTTCAAGACAGCTTACAAAACATTTCTGGATAAACTATAATAAAAGAAAATATCACCATGTCAAGCAACCATAGAGATCGGGGAAATTCTTAGAGCATCATTCAGCATGGTGACATCACCCCCCTCCTTTTTCTCTCACTTGAGCACCCCCACCCTCCACTTCCTCGCATTCGCTCAGTGAAGCTGCGGCCTGCCTGTCAAACTGATTTTCGTTTCTCCTTCTTCATCTGTTTTGGCTTGACCTCTTCTCTTTGGAAGAGATTCGTGCTCCACAGCACATGGCAATTTTCTGTTATTGGTGTAAAGCTGATAAAGTAACTGACTTTGTCTTTCACCAAGTAATAGTCTTTTTTTTTAACTTCTGAGTATTTTATTCAGCCTTAATGATGCATGTAGCACTACATATTTGTGCAAAGCACTGAATTTAAGCAATATAAACACAATCCATTCCCAGATAAATACAAAATTGTTCTCCATACGAGGCCTGTGAAATGGAAAAAATACTGATGCGAGCCATTCAAGAAGGGTACTTTTAAGTTTAAAATCCTTAATGAGCACAATTGAAACAGGCTCATTAATTCTAGTGTCCCAGAGAACCCACACAATTCCGTAAATATAGTCATTAGGAAAATGCACTACTTCCCCCCAAATTAGATTCCATAGTGTCTGACTCAAATCAAAGACAGCAATCCTCCACATAGCAACCATAGATGCCAAGGCACCTTGCCAGTTGTGATCCTACCTGCTTGCTTCCCCTGCTGCCCTGCTTCCTGATCCTTTCCCACGCTCCTTATCTCTTTTCAGACCCTGCATCTCTATTCTCATTCACACTCCCTGGTTTCCTTTGCTTCCACAGCTGTTAATTCCCCCTTTCCCTGCCTTTCTTTTCTGATTAAGTCTCCCTGTCATTAGCCCCTACTGCACACACCAGTCTAAGGCACGCTAAAGCTGATGGGAAGGCAGAATGGTTACAGTGGTGGTAGTAATGTGATTGGCAGGTGTAGGGAGAAGCAAGTTTCAATTGCAGCTTAAAGAGTGAAGGCCATATGAGCTCTGTTTGTCTTCATTAGGTTTCTGAGTGTGTTTCGAAACCATTTCGCTACAACAGCTCCACTATCAACAGAAGGGAAGGAGACCCCCTTTATGAGAAGTAAATATGGAAGAAAAGAAAATAAATATGGAAAGAGCCAGAAATGATGTGGGGAAAGGACAAGGAGAGTGCAGGATTTATGTTTTTCTCATCTCAGTCAGAGTCATACAAACCCCATGGAAGGAGAAGGAGGAGGAGTTTGGATTTATATCCCGCCCTTCACTACCCACAGGAGTCTCAGAACAGCTTACAATCCCTTTCCCTTTCCCTTCCCCTCCCCACCATGAGAGGTAGGTGGGGCTGAGAGAGCTCTCCTGAGAACTGTCCTTGAGAGAACAGCTCTGAAAGAACTTATGACTGACCCAAGGTCTCACCAGCAGCTGTATGTGCAGGAGTGGGGAATCAAACCTGGTTCTCCCAGATTAGAGTCTGTGCTCTTAACCACTCCACCAAACTGGATCTCCGTAGATCCTGCCACATCCAGAGTACCTTCAAATCTACCCCAAATACAATCGATTATACACACTTATAGAGGTGGGAAGGCGGTATGCTATAGCCAGGCCCATAGCCATGGGGGACATTTGGGAGCAATGCCTCCACAGATGAGCACCACCTCCCTTTGGACAAAAAAATTAAAAAATGTAAAATTGGAGGGGGGGGGGTCCAAAATGACCCTGGGCACAGACAGGGAAGCTTCAGTCCCATTTTCTTTTCTTTTCCGGGACAAAAAATAGGTTTTTAAAAATGAAAATAACATAAAATTGCAAAAAAATAAATACAATTTCAAAATGCAAGAGAGAGAGAGTCAGAGATCCCTCCCTCCCCAGCTTACACAGAAAAGCAGCCTGGAATCAAGCCTCTCCAATGGAAAGGACTAGAGGTCGCAGTGGAGCCAGAGCTGCTGCTTCTGCTGCTGCAAGAGGAGCAGCTGGCTCGGCTGGGGTGCCCCCTCCAGATTTCCCCTCGCCCCACCAACCAAAATTTCTGGCTACACCCCTGGGTATAGCCCAGTCTTTGCAGATCTCAGAACTTAAGCAGGGTTGGTACCTGGATGGGAGATCACTAAGGAAGAGGAAGGCAATGCCAAATGAGAGCCAGTCTGGTGTAGTGGTTAAGTACGCGGATTCTAATCTGGGAGAACCGGGTTTGATTCCCCACTCCTCCACTTGCACCTGGCTGGATGACCTTGGGCAAGCCGTAGTTCTGATAAGAGCTGTTCTTGAAAAAGAGCAGTTTCTGTCAGGAGCTCTCTCAGCCCCACCTACCTCACAGGGTGTTTGTTGTGGGGAAGGGAATGGAAAGGAGTTTGTAAGCCGCTCTGAGACACCTTTGGGTAGTGAAGGGCGGGGTATAAATCCAATCTCTTCTCTTCTTTGAAAGCCCCTTGCTGGGGTCACCATAAGTCAGTTGCAACTTACACACTTATGAATGCTATGGTATTCAGCCAGATTCCCTAAAAGGATCTCCAAACCCACAAAGCCTTGCAGATGGCAATTAAGGCAACACACCATAATTTATGTCAATCAATCAAATGTTAGCAAGTTCAACAATTATATCATTGCCTGAGACTTTTATTGGGCCCTTTCAGACACTGATAAATTCCTTTCCTCCCTCAAGCATTTGATTTGATTGAAGCTTTATGTTAAAAACATGAATGGAAGGAGGGAGGCTGGGAAATACCACAGATTCATCCTCTCCCCTCTGTAAGTTGAGGAATATTTAAATGATAGATCAACTGCCATCTCCAACTCTGGAGAAGCAAAAAGAAAACCCTCCTAAGGTGGTCTCCATGGTGGTCATAAGACCTGCAAGTTCAACAAGCCATGATTTAGGACTTTGTTAGGGTTCCTAGCCTCCAGGTGGGGCCTGGAGATCTCTCACTTTTACAACTGATCTCCAGCTGACAGACATCAGCTCCCCTGGAGAAAATGGCTGCTTTGAGTGGTGGACTTTATGGCACTGTACCATGCTGAGGCCCCTCCCCTCCTCAAACCCCACCCTCTCCTGGATCCACACCCAAAGTCTCCAAGTATTTTCCAACCCAGACCTGGCAACCCTAGATTTTGTCCAAGTCCTCCTTTCCATGGTGCAACATTACTGGAGAAGCATATCTCTCACACTTGAAGTTCCAAATATTGTTGCGCAGAGCATAACACACCAAGAACCATAATGCAAGAGTATCTTTGTATCAAGCGTAGTTGCTGGGCAGCCTTTTGACTGAACGATATGAAAAGCATAGCAGCTGCTCATCAATTAGTGCTGGGGGTTGCAATCACACAGAAAAGTGTTAGAAGAAACTGACCATTGGTGGCATAGCTGAAGGCAGGGTCACCAACCTCTGAGTGGGCCTGGAGATCTCCCAGAATTACAATTGATTTGCAGGCTACAGAGATCAATCCCCCAGAGAAAAATGGTTGATTTGGAGGGTAGATGCTATGGCATTATAGCCCACTGATATCCTGCCCCTCCCCAAACTCCATCCTCCCTGATTCCACCCCCAAAATCCAGTAATTTCCCAGTATAGACTTCCCTAACTGAAGTCTATACACAGGTTGACTTGCTATAATTTTCTTCAGTGTAGTTCCTGTGGAGAAGAGCAATTCTGAAAGAATTCCCACAGCTAGAGAATAACAGATAAACCAAACTCAGGGTGCGGTCACAGGTGCCAGATAACGCGGGGGGGGGAAGCTGTATCAATTTTTGTGCCATATCAATTTGACCCGCCACAGCGTCATCAGATGCAGTGGCGGGTGAATTGGGCCTTTTCCTCCGCCATGTGTTTCCGGACACGCTCCAACGAGGGATCAGTGACACAATGGGAGCACACCCGAGTGATCACATGGGGAAGTCCATCTACAGCCCGTCACAAACCTGTTTGCTACTGCCCTTTCCCCGGTATTTTTTTCCTCTGTGTCTTCAGCAGAGCGAAACGGGTTGGCGACAGATGCAGGATGCTTGCCAGATGCTCTCATGTGATCGCTCCCAGAAAATCCGCCCGTCATTCATGCGTATCGTGTGGCTACTTCTGCATGTAAATGGGACCTCAGGGAAGTATCCTTACATTCCAATAATACCTCTCCCACCCTAGCTAACAAAGCTGTTCAGACGAGAAGGAACAGGGATATAACATAGAATATTATGTTGAAATGGTTTCTCTTCCATTATTCTGTGACATTGGTTGTTGTCCGAGATAATGGGTTTAGAGGTCAACCCAATGATACTCATCCCAGAGTTATTTCAACCCATATACAAACCCAACTTTCTGATACACTGCACCACTATTCTCCCAACACACAAAAAGGAAGCCTATTCCAATTTTGAGGTTGGAGATCATGCTATCACATATAGGTGGGGCAGATGGTACTCTAGATGTACACGAGAAGGATGACATTAGAGTCAATCCTACTAAAGACGGAGAGGGGATGCCAAGTTTATTTCAGATTGAGAAGCATATTGTAGCAGCAGGCATGAGGCACAACCAAAGAAAGGTCTGCCCCAGCATCACTCAGAGGGGATAGTGATGACTTTTATGTGTGGAAGAGCTGTCACAAATCCAACACTCTAGGCAAACATTTCATCTCATCTCCAACACAGTGTTCATTAGTAGAGGCAGTTCACACATTATGAGCCATCAACTGATGCACATTCATATGTGAACCGGCCCAAAGGGGACTCTAGATTACACTTGGACTTCACTATGTTTTTTTAAAAAATATAAGTGTGATGGACAGGAGACTATCCAGTCCGTGAGAAGTAAAACTGCCACTCAGCTGTTTTGACACCTGAGCCCATGGGAGTGCTGCTCCAGCATCCAGTCTCCTTCCAGAGGTGGGTTGAGGGCTTCCTGAGGGAGAGGGCAGAGAGAAGAGGGGCATTGTCTCAGGGAGAGATCGGACAATTTCTCTGGTAGAGTGGTAGAGTGGTTCAGCTCTACCCATGGGAATGGATAGAGTTGTGAGGCCTGTCTTCTTATGATGAGCAGACCTAATAACTGCACGTTTTAAAGAGAATTCACCACACAGTCTGTACCTAAATAATTTTTCTTTGCTATTTTATTAAACCTCATGCTTCTGCAATCTCTGTACTCTTCATGCTCAATACAAAGCTTGCCTCACGGCAGCAAGCCAAAACCTTTACCATTGCTACCCTAAGAATATCTCGTAACTGAGGAGAACGCTCATATCACAAAACCAAGCAGGTTCCCCAGATTCATCAAAGAGGCAGTGTCGGTTCCCTTGGGTCCAAGAAAGGGCCTGTCACAACTAGTAACTGGTTTCTTTTTGTTTGTTTGTCTGGTTAAGAATATGTTCAAAATTGACATAGCACATCTGTAAGTTCAAAGTTGTATACTACTGATACATCAGATCACGTGCTGAGCAATTGGAGTCTTGCCAAAAATATGTTCTAGCACCTGGCAATCTCTACCCTCCACTGAAAAACTCTGGCCTTCCAATTTGTTCCCCAGTGAAGTAACATGTGGGGGAGGGCAGTGTACAAATCAAATAAATAAATAAATTATGATGCACACATGGCCCTGAAAGCTTGAACTGACCTTTACTTTGCAAATTTTCCTGTGTAGAGCTCAAAATACCCATGTACAACTTAAAAGCTTATGAAAAGCCGGCAAGTCTCAAGTAAAAGTGAAGGATTTAAACACAGATTATGGGGAATACAATAGCATTAATTCACATATAAAGAAGAATGACTCATCTGTTCTTAAGAGAGTTATCTAAATGTGTTCAGCCAAGGCCAAGCTCACAATGTTCATGCTTGGTTAGAAAAACTGAAAAAGATGCCCTTTTTATTCATGTGGTAGTTCATAACCTGAGCATGCAGATAAAAGACTTCTCCTGCAAAATACTTTTTTTTTTGGGGGGGGATTCTCAAAGACCACACATCGTAGATCTGTGGTTTATTACAAAATATTGTAATTCTTTATGTAAGAATAATGAATGGGCAACTTACCATTAATAGCCACTGGATGTACCCTTTCTGAAGTTTGCAGACATTTGTCATAATCTTGGCAAGTTTATATTTGGTTCTGATAATCAAATATGAACTTTGTAACCCTGGAAATTTTAATTTACCAGCTTTAAAATGTGTATCCTAAAGGTCCAGAAGGCACATTAGAAGAATGCCCTGCCTTTATTATAATGGAGAATGACACTTTGTGCCTTTTGGGACAGAATTATTACGACTTTTGTGACTACAAATGGAAGATTCAGTGGTTGAAAAAGCGGAAGGACTAGGACAAGAACAGTTATTCAGAATCATGTCTAAAGCCAAACATACAAGTGCAACTTAATCCCATTTCCTCTCCAGATCTAATGGGTTACTGAGGTGCCTCACACATGTATTAAGCGCAATAAGGGTTTTTTATTTTATCTGATTTAAAAAATTAGTATCCCAACAGGCTAACCACCTGTAGACTTTCATGGTAGCTGAAAACAAAACACATGCACACAAATACAACAATAATACACATGCATGCATGCCGGGGCGGGGGTGGGGGGGGTTGAGCAGTTCAGCAAAACCAGACATGTCCTAACAGCCCCCATGCTTAGGCCAATGGCCCTTTTAAACACAACCTTGACCAGCTTTTGAAAATCCCATGGACAGCAAGCAACACTAGCCTCCTTCAGCAGACAGTTCCACAAGGAGAAGAGATTGGATTTATACCCCACCCTTCACTTGAAGTCTCAGAGCGGCTTACAAACTTCTTTCCTTCCCCCTCCCCACAACAAACACCCTGTGAGGTAGGTGGGGCTGAGAGAGCTCTGAGAGAACTGTCCTTGAGAGAACAGCTCTGACAGAACTATGGCTTGCCCAAGGTCATCCTGCAGCTGCAAGTGAAGGAATGGGGAATCAAACCCGGTTCTCCCAGATTAGAATCCACGCACTTAACTGCTATACCAAACTGGAGGGAGGTTGTCCCCACACATAAACCACTGATCCTTTCCTCAGCTAATTTTACCTCAGTCAAAAGAGACCTGCAAAACAGCACCCTCTCTATAGGTCTCATAGTCCAAGAGGCATTCCACCCAGTCCCCAACCCCACACTGCTCAGGGCTTTAAAAAGTCAGGACTGGCACTTTGAACGGGGCCTGAGAACAGAATACAAGGCACGGCACAGGCTCAATATGTTCTGTCCAGATAACTCTTGTGCTATGGTGGAAGGATACGCAAGTGTGTGACTGAAAACAGCATCCCTTCTTCTGTGTGAGTACTGTTGTTGTTAGGTCAGGGAATTATATCAATATGGCCATCTGTTGTGAGTATCGATGTCAGAGCTTAAGTAGTGATATCACTATATGATTTTGCTGCCTGCTTTCCTGTGGCCTTATGGAGCATTAGTATCATGTTGCTCAATACCATCCCTGTCATATTATAATGAAAAACTGCTATTGCCACCGCAGTCATGTTAACAGAAATACTGTATGCATAAGCATGAAGTAAAAGAATGTGCATTTAAAAAATCTTATTTATTGATTTTAAAACATTTTAAAGCTAACATTTGTACCACATTACTGAAACCCAAAGTGGTTAACAAACAACAATAAAACCAGCACAAAATAACATTCTAGAACACGTAACTAAAACAGTCTGCAGGAAAATATTTTTAAAATAAAGTCCAATAGAGACAGCACTTCTTCAAGACATCCACAATATTGGGTCTGAGTGTAGACTAGGCTAGATCTGCCGGACCAGTTCCAGATTTCAGCCCAAGGTCTCCCTTTTCTCCTCACCAAGCATGCTTCCCTCTCATGCTTCCCCTTCCACCTGCTAATCCACATGCCTGCGCATCCTTTCCCCACCCCTCACAAACCCTTTCACCACCTCTACTCACAGATGCCCATTCCCTGATGGGCAGTGCGCATGGCTGGGAGCATGGCTGGCAGAGTGCTTGCAAGGAAGTGGGTGGGCAGCAGGGGAGGCAGGTGGTCAGTGGCAGTGGGCTCTGCCAGAAGCCCTGGACCCCAATAGCTGCCCCACCTCGGAGTCTGCTGATGCTGACCCTGCATCAGGGACAATTAAAGGGAGGTTAGTGAATTTCACATCCTGACTATCAGCCAAATCTTCTATTGCAACCCTTTAAGATTCCCCCAAATACTGAATATAACAGGAGCCTTTTTCTGTTATGGAATTTGAAGCATTAGTCACCGTGGAACTTGGAAAAGAGGTCATCCTTTCAACTGTTTGCTAACTAGCCTTCTACTTACCATAGTTTATTTTTAGAGGGCTCGTGGAACTGCATAATGCATTCAGTGAATGGCTGTGACATATTTCACTGAAGTCTTCCTATGTACTATGCACAGAGGGAATGGTACATTCAGGTAAATAATTTTGAAAGTTTGTGCAACCATGGGAAAGGGGTATAAATATGAGGCATAGCCAGTGGCCCATGTACTTGCGCCTGGCATCTATTATCTCAGTCAGCCTTACAGTGGCACCGTTAAGCAGGCCTTTGCAGTTTGTCAACCCTGGGTTTCTGATTCAAGGAGGGAGATTTGAATGAGTAAGATCTTAACCAGCAACTGTCTGATTTAATACTTGCATTCAAAGTGATAATATTACAATATACCATCTGCATGATTTATGGAGTACAGGTTTACCGCTGATGAGAAGCAATGAGTGGGCCCCCTGAGCATGTTGTCTGAATCAGCTCAATTTGTGTCTTGGTTGATTCACAGTGATATATATACCCCATTTGCTGACTTATCACTTGATGGCTTGGAGCCAAACATATTAACAGCCTGCACTGAGAAGTTATCATGTTGGAGGTGATGGCAGACCTCCCATTTGTAGTGCTGAATCTCCAGGCTTCCATTGGTATGAGGGCCCTCTTTTATACACGTGAGACCTCATATGGTGGTGCAACCATCAAGTGATAAACATGTGCATGTAAAGTCACCCTTCGGCAGCAGGACAGAATAAAGATTCCAAGTTTGCAAAGAAGGGTTCCAGTGAGTGGCTTCCCAGAGTGCAAGATGAGTTATTCTTAGCTTTGCTTGGAACGTTATCTCGGCAAAGCTCTAGCAGAGCTGGGTGGCTTCCCCATGGAGGTCCTGCTCCCGGTTCTACCCCAGCCCACATTACAATGTGGAGGGGGGATGGACCTTCAGCGATACACTGATAGGTAGTCATCCTCCTTACAGGTTTTCCCCGCATCTTCACCGCATCTTTTTCCAGATCTGCATTTGTAAACGTTTCCAGGATGACTGTACTAAGAGTGGGTTTAGGATCCATGTAGACAATTTTCTCCCTCTTTCCTTTGCGCCTGCCTCCCCGCCTCTGAACTACTCACATAAACACACGAAGCTGCCCTATACTTAATCAGACGCTTGGTCCATAAAAGTCAATATGGTCTACTCATACTGGCAGCAGCTCTTCAGGGTTTCAAGCAGAAGTCTTTCACATCACCTACTGCTGGATCCTTCACTAGAGAGGCCAAGGATTGAAACTGGGACCTTCTGCATGCCAAGCAGATGCTCTACCACTAAGCTGCAGCTTCTCCCCTCTCACTGGCAGGCTTTTTGCCAGGGCTTTTAAAAATCAGTAGTAGATACATCACTATAGAAGAGAAGAAGAGAGGAAGAGATTGGATTTATACCCCGCCCTTCACCCGGAGTCTCAGAGCGGCTTACAAACTCCTTTTCCTTCCCCTCCCCAAAACAGACACCCTGTGAGGTAGGTCAGGCTGAGGGAGCTCTGACAGAAACTGCTTTTTCAAGAACAGCTCTGACAGAACTATGGCTTGCCCAAGGTCATCCAGCAGCTTCGAGTGGAGGAATGGGGAATCAAACCCAGTTCTCCCAGATTAGAGTCCGCACACTTAACCACTACACCAAATTGTCTCTTAGTGTACTAACATGATAGTGATATACCTAAAACCCATTTAAAAAAATAACCGTGAAAACCCTGCCAGTGGGGGGGAGTAATGGTGGTGGAAGGAGAAAGCATGGAGAATATCCCTGTGTGGAACTGCTGTTGCAACAGCGAATACCTCTGCAGAGCAGCAGCAATAAAAGCAGAATGGGGAACCATCCCATGCAGGCGGAACCCTGGCCTTGCTACCTAAATCCACCTCAGTTAAGACTTCTGGCTTCTGGTTTATCTTGCTACTAGGTTTTACCAACCAAAGCATGGACAGTTCTCTGGGATTATGTAAAAGAAGTTTACACTGAAACCTATTATTTTATTCTATCTGTTTGCCACTTAGGGTTGCCAGCTCTGGGTTGAGAAATACCTGGAGATATTGGGGGTGGAGCCTGAGGAGGGCGGGGTTTGGTGCCTGATGCAATAGAGGCCGGCTTCCAGGTGAACTGATCTCTGCCACCTGGAGATCCATTGTAATAGCAGGATTTCCAGCCACCATTTGGAGGCTGGCAAACCTATTGCCACTCTTCTTTCAGTGTGGGTAGAGGAGTATTTCAGATCTGGACAGGAGGCTCGGCTGAAAAGAGTAACTTGCACAAGATCACCAGCTGCGGTTCAGAGCTAAAGAAGGATTGGTAACGGGGGTTTCTTACAGCCAAGCGGAACCTGGCTCACATTCTTGATTTTTATACAGTGTGAAAATGCTAAATCAGGCCTGTATGCGGTGTAACACACCAAGCCATATGCAATCCCAGCCCTATAGCACTGCCTGCCAATGATGTGACATCTATGTTGATTTTGCAACACTAGGCAGGCAGAAAAGCAGTAGATTTATTGAACCCCTGGTTCATTACCTTATATGGTTTATGGTGAGCTGTGTTAGGATGGCCTGCTCATAAATTTCCTAGGGTTAAGATGCATTCATTTTCTTATGCAGAATATATTCTTTGAACAAGCTAAGTCAACTTAACTGTTAACTAAGTCATAGTTTAGGGAATTAACTTCAAAGGGATAACGAGGCCCACAATTAGTTTTTAAAGAGCCTTAACCCTGCAATTTCAAAACACCGTAATTTGGATAAACTGTTATTCTGGGCACATGTTAAAGCTCTCCAACCTGTCCCCAGTTGATGCCTAAAGTCATCTTGAAGCAGCTCAATTGTTGCGCTATACATATTTATTTACTTTTTTTATAGACCACTTTTCTCACTGAGACTCAAGGGTTACAGGATATAAAACAATGCAATTACACACCAGAAGACATTCAATGAACCATGCAACAGGACTAGGATTACAGAATTAGAAAACAATGTGAACAACAAATTATCTAAAGCAAGGTATAGGATGAACAATGCAGACAGTGTGACTACTGTAGCAATCTGCACATCAAAGGGTTCAGTGACAGAAGAGTAAACAGGAAGATGTTTAGTGTCTGCCTATCTATCTGTAACTCTCTGGTCGCTTGCTTCTTGGAGGCTGAGGCACAGGGAAATCACATCCCTTTCTTCCAACAGAAAGCAATGCAAGTTGATACCTACAATAATTATTGCAGTAGACTACAGTCCTATTACCTTCATGAACTATTCCATTCTACTTGATTTATAAAAATTCTCTCCAGAACGTTTGTACATTCTGTAGAATTGCAGAAGTATGGGAGCCTTCCTGACTAGGCCATTCCTCAAGGTGGAAACCACCACAGAGAATGAGGGTGAAAGGGGAGTTAGGGTGAAAGGGCAGTTAGGGTTGCCAGGCCACAGCCCATAACCCCCAGGAAGCATTGAGGAGCATTTGCAAAATGCTAGAGCATCCTCTATGTCACTTCCAGTCTTAACAGGAAGTGATGTGAGAGCACTGGCATAATGCCAGTGAGCATTCCTTCCCTCTCCTTTCCTCTACCAGTGCCCAAAAAAACATGTGCAACAAAAGTGATTGCTGACATCTCTAGTTGCCAGTCCTACCCATTTGCAGAACGATTTGCTCTAATAAGCAAAGTTGTATTCCATGGGAATGTTCTTGCGAGGAGTTAAAAATCAGGAGCTGCTTTCTTATCAGATAATCACCTTAACATCTGCTTTTGGTTTTTAGTGAATTTTGGATCACAGACTACATTGGTATATCTTTAACCATATGACAAATATATTTCAAAATGAATTAAATGAGTCTTGCTATTGAATAACAACGTTAAGTGGCTTCAGCTCTCCACTGAACACGTGAAGATACCTTGCCCTGAGCCAGTTCTGGACCTGCCTGCCAATAGCTCCTTGAATGAGGAAGAGAAGGAGGAACCTGGCCCCAGCCCTCAGATGCTGCAGGAGGACCCGTCAGACAAGATAGAGATTCTATCAGGAGCAGACAGGGAGTCTCAGACTGCAGTCAGTCCCACAGACCAGGATTTGAAGCTGAAGCAGAGACTCTGCAGCTGCCAGCCTCATCCCCGGGGTCGCCAGAGCTCTTGGAACTCTGGAGAAGGTGGGCCTGGAGGGAGGTACGGGAGCAGCTTTGTAGTGTACGGCAGGCAGCCCAGCACTGGGCAACCTCGCCTGTGAGATGGAGTTACTGCAGGATCTGAACTGTCACTGAAGGCTTCCACCTGTCCCTGGATGACAGCAGGCTGAGGAGTTGCACCTGGGATTGAATGACTCCTGTTAAAAGCAGCCAGAAAAGGGAGAGCTAGTGTGGAAGGAACTTGTTCATAACTCTTGTGTATTGCTGCACTTCTGTGTACTTTGACCTTCTGGACTGTGACCTGGCTTGTGCTCTTTGGATTTGCCCTTCTGGTTTGATACTTGGGGTGATTCTGCGCTAGACAGACTTAAATCCTGGTTCAGCCCTGTCCCTGAATTTACATTCTACACTACACTCGAATTTACCCCTGTAATTATCTCAGAGTATATTTTGTTTCCACATTACATTGAGGTCACCTTGGTTTCATCCCACACTTGTCCTGGGATAAATGGATGCTGTTATAACCGGGGATAAATGCAAGGTATTGTGTCACGAGTCCACCTTCCAAAGCAGCTGTTTTATCCAGATGAACTGACCTCTGTTGCCTGGAGATCAGTTGTAATCCCAGGAGACCTCCAGCTACCGCCTGGAAACTGGAAACTCCACCAATCAAGATCAGTTATTCTAGCAGGGACTCTGCAGGGTCTCAGGTGGAAGTCTTTCACATAATCTACTACCTGATCCTTTTTTTTAACCTGGAGATACCAAGGGTTGAACCTGGGACTTTCTGTATGCAAAGCAGATGTACTGCCACTCATCCATGGCCTCATCCCATAAAAATTGCTTCATAATATGGAAGAGGGATCACCCTATGACAGAAAATGACTATAATTTTTCTTATGATAACTCTTCCCATTAGGAATTCATCCTCAGTATAGGTAGTTATATTATCATGCACTTAGATGTCCAACTTTCCTGGATAATTGGCAGACATAGCTGATCTTGATGGCTATGGGGTTCTGATTATTATTATTTAACTATGGAGAATCATCACTGTAAATGATATCTCATAGTTTCATAAGCAAAACAGCCCCTAAATGTTGACTGTGGGAAAACTGAGTTGGAAGATGGAGGAACAATCATAGGAAGATATGAATGTGAGCATATGCAATTAACTATAAGTACCAAGAAATCTCTGAGACTTCTCAGAAAATGTTTACTGAGAAATACTAACAAGAAGAAACTGATAAATAAGATTTTTTATTCTGTGGTGTACTTTTCCACATGATGCTATTATACATAAGAGGAAACAATCATCCAATCAGATTTCAGAGATGCTGTGAGAGTTATATTAAAAAAAATCCACTGGGATGCTAACAATCACAGTGCACTAATGAATTCCCCATACACAGGTTCCTCTGAGTGTCTAATTTTTAAAAACAACATGCAAGTGGTGATTAACAAGCATATATTTCATGGACCCCTGACATCTGACTGCTTCTCAGTCAAGATCCGTGGATTAGCATAATCACTCTACAGTCATTCGTCAACATTACAGTGAACATGCAAATCTCTGCCCTTTGACTAGCTCTTTTAACACTTCAACTGAAAACCCAATTCCAGAACCCTTTTCTGATGCCTAAACAATTTCCCAAGTGCTTTTTTCTCAGATTTTGTCCTTCCAACACATCCTGGCATTTCTGCAACTTTTCAGTGGCATTTCATACTTTAAAAAAACAAACACAACTATCTGGAATTGTCTGGAAGCCTCATTTTTAAGATTTATTTACAAAACTTGTTTCTGTCCTCATCAGGGCCTCCAAGGCAACTAACAGATTAAAAACATGCATAATAAAAACTTATCTTAAAATCCATTAAAACCTAACAAAAAACATTACTCAACCAATTAAAAAGCAAGTGAAAATACGCATACAAAGACATAGAAACAACAATTAAAATATAGGGCAGGGAGGAAGGATCAGTGAGGGAATCTCCTTACCTGCTGGCAGAAGGTGGCAACAGAAGTGGACAGTGTTTTGTTTCCATGACCACGAAGGCCCTTTCTCAGGTTGCCACCTGTCTAATCGTTCAGTATCTACTCAGTAGAAAACCAAAAGAGAATCAGCACAGCATTTCTAATGCTATTATTCTGGGCAATGTGCATTCTTTTATCCCAAACCAGGATTTTTCAAGATCAGGACCCAGATCCAGAGAGGCTGAAGAAGCTGAAAGCAAATACCTGAAGGGCAGTTGATGATGATCTGGTGACTGAACAAGAGTAGATTGAAACATTGGAACTTATCTGTAGGTTTCTTCTCTTCAGTGGGTTGAAGTCATCCAAACTGGGTAGGTCATGCCTCCTCTTGCTCCAGGCAGAGCTATGCACATTTCTGTAGATTGTATTGGCTCAGAACGAGGCTGACCCTCCAGTCATAGTATAGCCCAGCTCCATAACAGATTTTGCACCTGAGTAGATTTCGGGGGGTGGATGACTTCACCCCACTGAAGAGAAGAAACATTCAGGTAAGTTCCAATGTTTTATTCTCCTTCAGTGGGGGAAGTAATCCAAACTGGTTAAATGCCCAAGCTACAATTTGGCCACCAAATGAGAAGGGAGCACTCACTGGAGAAGACCCTGATGCTGGGAAAGATTGAAGGTCAAAGAAGAAGGGGACGGCAAAGGATGAGATGGTTAGACAGTGTCATCGATGCAACGAACATGAAATTGAGCAAACTTCAGCGGACAGCGGAAGACAGGAGGGCCTGGCGTGATTTGGTCCATGGAGTCGCGAAGAGTCAGACTCGACTGTGCGACTGAACAACAACAACAACAACGTGGGTGGAATCTTCATTTTTATTTTTATGCTCCTCCACCACTATGTTGCACACCTTTCTACCTGATGAAGTTTCCGGAGAATTTAACTGGTCCCACCTATAGTGTTTCTCATAGGTTTAAAAGATGGATTAGGTTGCAGCTCTACAGATTTTTTCCACCAGAACCCCGGTGGAAAAGGTCACTGATGTTGCTGCAGATCTGGTGGAGTGGGCTGTAACATCCTTTGGAGATCGCAAGCCTTGCACTTCATATGCCTTTTAGATACGTGGCTTGAGTCCTTTTTACTGAAAGGCTGTGAGCTGTGAGACACAGATAGGAAATCCTTTAGTCTAGTCTGCACCATCCTATTTAAGCAGACGCATGGAGCCCTGAGTAGCTCTAGTTTGTGCCAGACTCTCTTACTGGGATAACATGGTGTAGGACAAAAGGACAGTAGTACCAACTCTTGGTTAACATGATAAGGGGACAATACTTTTGGCACAAAGGAAGGATCCCACCAGAGTACCACCAAAACCTAAAGCCCCTAATTCAGAAATCCTTCTTCCAGAAGTCATCTCTGCAAGAAAGAAGGAAACGTTAGATTTTACCAGTTTGAAAGGATCAAATGGAGGCTTGCTCAAGATCTGTAACATTTTAGAAAAGTTCCCAGTAGGCAACCTATGCCTAATGGGAGGTGCCAACTGTATGGTTCCTTTGAGGAAAAGCCTAATGTGCCTATGAAAAGAAAAATTACGCAGTCTTTTGCAGTCCCACATCTTGTAAGGTATCTAAGAAACTGATTCCAGCCTTCATGTAGAAAGGGAATGATGTTGTTGTAAGTAGGTTTCAGTGGATCCAGTTTTTTCATACTGGCCCACTTTTGAAAGTCAGCCATGTACGATTATAAATATGACTGGAAGGAGATTGTCTGGATGGCACCATGATGTCGACTACTTAACTTGGAAGGCCCGATCCTTCTAAATCCGCCCATTCAATCTCCACGCTGTCAGCTGGAGTCAACTGGGGTCTGGGTGGCAAATTTATTCTTGTACAAAGAGAACCCATGTGCTTGACAATCTCCACAGTGGAGATATTGACATCTTCACTAGCTCTGAGACCCAAAAACTTCTGTGCCAGAAGGGAGTTATGAAAATCACCTCCGCTGCCTCTTTTGACACTTTGTTCAGGCCTCAGCTGATCAGTGTAGTCAGAGGGAAGACATACAGCAGACCGCTGGGTCAACAGCAAGTGTGTGCATACTCGTCCTCTGCCTTGGGATCACAGAAACTGGTTAGAAACCTGGCAATTTGATAGTTGTTTGATCTTGTAAAAAGATCCAAGATAGGGATCTCGAAAAGTATGGTTTTGCTGGAAAATATTTTTGTTTAGACTCAATCTCTTGCTGTTTCTACACAGATGTTTTGCTTCACCTTGGCTTCCTTATAGCTGCACTGCTTTTGAGAGCATCCACCTGATGCCATTGTCTGTTCTTCCTACTTCTGTGTTTCCCCCCACTTTGCTGAAATATCTCACAGACCCGGTTTAGGAAGATCTTATTGAAAAGAATACTTTCAAAGGGCCTTTGGATACCACATGGGGAAGAAGGAGGGCAACTTCAGTTCTCTGCCATTTTTCTTGACATCTCCCATGCCTGCCATTCACCCCACCTCTGCTAAAGGACTTTTTAAAAATCTGGAATTGCTAGATTGCTCTGAGGTTATAACAATCTATTGCTATGATTCCCAGTTTTAATTTTTTTTAAAGTAAATCACTAGCCCTTTTCGCTGCAGAGCTATAAGGGGACAAATACTTTTTTAAAAAGAAATATTTTGAAAAAATGAAAGTTGAGAACTAGTAGATTGTGGCAAAAGGCTGTTACAATGGTAATGTCATAGTGATCTAGTAATCCCTGATTTTTTAAAAAGCCCTTGGGTGGAGTGGGGAAATGGTGACCCTAAGGGGCTGAGGCAGGAAAGTACAAGGAAAACTACTATGTGGACAATAAGAGCTGCCGAGACAACCATCTCTGTGTGAAAGCAGCCTCTCGGGATTCTTGTGAGGATAATATGGGGGGCACTATTTATGCTTCAAAGAGCTCCTTGGAGGAAAACCAGGATGCAAATTGCACAGAACAGGGTCACCCAGGGCTGGGATAAAGGTATCCTAGTGTTGTTGTTTTTGGGGGGAGTGGTGAAAGAAAAACCCTACACAGTACCAGCAATATCTGTGCATATGCGGGCATAAAAAAAAAAGGAACTACAGAATTCCTTGCCACCTAATTCTGCCAAAAATGGCTCACAAAACCTCAGTTGCCATTTGGGGTTGCCTTGGCACAACAAGCAAAGGTCTCTGCCTTGCATTGCGTTTTGTGGAATCGGCAGAAGGGCTTAGTGCCCTCTGCCAGACATCCAGTGACCCAAGTGGCCCAGTGCTTGAGAGACAGCATTCAAAGCTACAGCTAATTCCCAAAAACATGATGGGAAGTGGAAGGGTTGCGACGAGTTGCCTCAGCAACCAGTGCGAGGAAGCAAGGAAGGCAGGGTGATGACTCAGCAACCCAAAGTGTTGTGGTGGCACTGGCCACGAGGAGAGCAAAGAGAATGGGGTAAGGGTAGAGTTGCCAATTCCAGGTTGAAAAATCCCTGGAGATTTGGGGGGCGGAGCCTAGGGAGGAGAGGGATCTCAGTAGGGTACAGTGCCATAGAGTTCACCCTCCACAGTAGCCATTTTGTCCTGAGGAGCTGATCTCTGTAGTTTGGAGATCTATTGTAATTCTGGGAGATATCCAGGCCCCACCTGGAGGTCAGCATCCCTAGATCAGTTAATATGGAACCTGGGGTGGGGGGAGAAGGGGAGAATGTATAGAAGCAGCAGTGGGAGAAAGTGGAAGCAGGAAGAGTAATGCAGTCTCCCCACTCCTATGAGTCCTTGCAAACCACCCCTTGTTCCTGTGGATATAATATAGCGATGCAGTTCGGTGCTTAGCTTTAAACTGCAAATAAACAAGAAAACTATCTACAAGATTCAGCAAAAAAATTCAGGAAAGGTAAGAAAACAAATACTTATTCTCTGCCCAGTGCCCAGGGTGATCTGAGTCCTAATTCACTCTAGAGGTCCTTCAGATTCTTGTAGCAAACTGTGTCTCTGCTGACTCACTGTTCATAATTGCAGCAAAGCTGTCACTAACAACCGCTGAAACTGCCATAAGTCACAACAGAACTTACTGTATATGTTTTCAAAAAAAGAAGTATGAGAGTTCTGTAGAGGGCCTGAACGAATCAAGCAGAGCAGCATGGGGTGTTAAGCAGAACTGCAATAAAGCAAAGCATTCATAAGTAGGGTTGTCCGCTCTGGCTTTGGAAATCTGCAGAGATTTGAAGGTGGTGCCTGGGAAGGTAGAGTATGGGAAGCAACAGGAGTTCAGCCATTATGTGAGGCCATAGAGCAGATGTCCTCAACCTTTTTGAGCCTCTGAGTGCCTTGGGAATTCTAACACAGCTATGAAATGGCTGGCATAGGAGGTGCAAGTAGCCACAAAATGGCTGCCCTGCCTTATGTTCGGTCACACAGTGAAGTTCCTTGTGCTGTGGCTGCAGCTGCTGCCAAAACAAAGTTTTTAAAAATCTGCACAGCCAATCAAATATCTAGTGACCCAAAAGCCTTTCCTGGTCTCACCTACTTTCTAAAAACACCTGTTGGGTGCCAAGAAATGTGGTGGTGGACACCATTGTGCCCACAGAAACCTCAATGGAAACCCTTGCCATAGAGTCTGCCTTCCAAAACTGCCATTTCCTTCATGGGAACTGGTTGCTGTAGCCTGGAAACTGGTTGTAATTCCACAAGAACTCCAGATTTCGCCCTTGAGGCTGGTAACCCTCTTCATAAATGATCTAGATCTGGTGCGTTAACAGTGATGCAGCCCAGTTTGCACACGTCTCCAACAATTCAGGGTGGTGAGCAATGTTCCCTCTAAGCTATGGAGCCCTGTGAGCAAAAATTCTACCTTGTGAGCTACTGGTATTAAAGTTGTGAGCAGGTGATTTGGCAACTGCATAAAGTAGTTTGCTCTGGAGCCATCCCTTCCTGAGCTAAGACAAAAATGTGTGAGCCAGAGGCTAAAAAACTGTGAGCTAGCTCACACTAACTCAGCTTGGAGGGAACACTGGTGGTGAGGGCTAAAACTGATTGTGAAGAGCACCAGAAAACTCTCTCCAAACTGGGTGTGGAGATATCAGCATGACAAATGAGGTTCAATGTAAGCACCAGGTGATGCACATCAAAACACCTTTGGTACAAGGAAAGGCTATGAGATTTTTAATTAGGGAAAAATGACTAAGTGGGAACATGAAGAAGGGTTTTTTATATATACAAGGGGTAGAATGGGCTAAGATCAAACACTCAGCCTTGAGGAAGTCGACAGACTGCTCTCAACAGTACGTCCAAACACATGCAGCCTTGACCCATGCCCCTCATGGCTAATTAAAGCTGGTTGTGAGGGGTTCTGAGGTGCCCTTAGGGACACTCAAGGAAGTGATGGTCCGCCCTCTTTTAAAATAACCATCTCTGGATCCGGCCATATTGGCGAACTATCAGCCGGTGTCCAATTTGCCCTATTTGGGCAAATTAATTGAGAGGGGGGTGATGATACAGTTGCAGAGCTTTATGGATGACACTTCCATGTTAGACCCTTTCCAGTCCGGCTTCCGCCCAGGTCATAAGACGGAGACAGCACTGGTCACCTTCACAGACAACCTCCAGAGGCATCTGGACTGAGGCGGGACAGCAGTGCTGTTGTTGTTGGACCTGTCAGCAGCGTTCGACACTGTCGACCATCAGCTACTGACCCACCATCTTGCTGACATGGGGGTGCAGGGGCTTGCCTTGCAATGGCTTGTCTCCTTTCTCCACAGTTGGGGACAAAGGGTGGCACTCGGGGAGCAGATGGCCCAAAGGCGCCCACTGATCTGCAGAGTTCCTCAAGGGGCAGTGCACTCCCCGATGTTATTCAACATCTACATGTGCCCCCTTGCCCAGATTGCCAGGAGGCATGGGCTAGGGTGTCGCCAATACACGGATGACACCCAGCTAATCTCTTTTTGGGTGGCCAGTTTGACTCTACCCCAGAAGATCTGGACTGGGCGCTGCAGGATGTGGCTGGGTGGCTTAGGCTGAGCCGATTGAAACTGAATCCAAGAAAGGCGGAGGTCCTGTGCCTGAGTCGGAGCAGATCGGGAGTAGGGATCCCACTACCAGCCTTCGATGGGGCACCATTGATGCCAGTGCCAAGGGTTAGGAGTTTGGGAGTGCTCCTGGATGCCTCCCTAATGATGGAGGCCCAGGTAGCAGCCACTGCCAAGGCAGCCTTCTACCATCTTCAGTTTATCAGGCAGTTGGTTCCCTTCCTCGAACGCAATGATCTCACAACAGTGATCCATGCAATGGTCAGCTCTAGACTAGAGTACTGTAATGCTCTCTACATGGGGTTGCCCTTGTCGCAACTCTGGAAGCTGCAGCTGGTGCAAAATGCAGTGGCCAGGCTGTTGATGGGCCTCACCATATGGGAGCACATCCAGCCTATGCTAAAGGCATTGCACTGGTTGCCAATAGCATACCGGATTCACTTCAAGGTGCTGGTTTTTACCTTTAAAGCCCTTTATGGTCTGGTACCTGCCTACCTGAGGGACCACCTCTCCCCACATGTTCCCCAGAGAGCACTGAGGCCAGGGTTGCAAAATCATTTGGCCCTCCCTGGACTGAAAGATGCCAGACTGGCCTCTACCAGAGCTAGGGCCTTCTCAGTGGCGGCTCCACACTGGTGGAATGAGCTCCTGGAAGACATCAGGGCCCTACGGGACCTTATACAGTTCTGCAGGGCCTGTAAAATAGAGCTCTTCTACCATGCGTTCAATTAGGAGCCGCCATTGACAATACTAATAACACCAACAATAGCAACTGGAATGTCAAAGCCCTTTGTTAACACCAACTGCTGTTGGGCTGGACAACTGATGGGGGCCACATTTCAGACCATCCTATCATGGCCACGGGGGACATTACTGACACCAGCACTATATTTTACTTGTACTGTGTTTTTTGTTATTTTTTTGTATTTTATGGTGCTGTATTGTATTTAGCAAGCAATTATGTTTCTTCTATTGTAAGCCACCCTGAGCCTGCCTTGGTGGGGAGGGTGGGATAAAAATCTAATAAATAAATAAGTAAATAAACAGAAATAGCTGATATGACTTTTTCTCCCTTTTCCCTAATTATTAAGGAAGTACTAGGGCCTAATACTAGAACTCACAGGCACCCAATGAAGTTGACAAGGCAGTGGAATCTGGTCAAACAAAATTAACTACGTCTTTACAGAAGAGAAGAGAAGAGAAGAGAAGAGAAGAGAAGAGAAGAGAAGAGAGAGAAGAGAAGAGAAGAGAAGAGAGAGAGAAGAGAAGAGAAGAGAAGAGAAGAGAAGAGAAGAGAAGAGAAGAGAAGAGAAGATATTGGATTTATACCCCACCCTTCACTACCCAAGGGAGTCTCATAGCGGCTTACAAACTCCTTTCCCTTCCCCTCCCTGCAACAGACACCCTGTGAGGTAGGTGGGGCTGAGAGAGCTCTTGACAGAAACTGTTCTTTTTCAAGAACAGCTCTTATCAGAACTATGGCTTGCCCAACGTCATCCAGTCAGGTGCAAGTGGAGGAGTGGGAAATCAAACCCGGTTCTCCCAGATTAGAGTCTGCGCACTTAACCACTACACCAAACTGGCCAATTATTTTGCAGAATTCACTACCCCAAGATGTAGTGATAAACACCAATGTAGTTGGCTTTAAAGTGGGATTTCTTTCCTTTCCTTCCTTCAAGTTCCTTTGATCCATGCTTTGGCTTCAATAGAGCCCTGGCCCAGTTCTAATCTTAAAGCTACACCAGCTACACAATCTACTCCTGGATACAGGATCTATAAATGCAATGTACAGTTTACCTCTAGGTGGTGAAGTGTATTTTTCAACTAAATGGGCTAAGATCAAACAATTATCTTGAGGGACAAAGCCCTTTGTAAAGCCAATTTACTCCCACCCAAGGATATTATTAGAGGTTATCCATTCTTCTAATTTGAAGTACAAAGTATAAAATTTTGCCACTGATGAGAGAAGACTAATACGATGGTAGTTTGCTGGATCTGACTTGGAACCTTTCTTAAAGATTGGAACAATGATAGAGTGTTTCCAAATTGGGGGAATCTTCCCTGAAATGTTAATCTCAGAGAAAATTGGTGCTAAAATCAGCCCAATGCGGCAGATTAGCCTGGAACAAATTATTAGGCGTTGAATCCAGACCAGGAACTTTCCCTGAGTGTAATCATTTAATCATAGAAATAACTTGGTAATAACGGGCTAGGAGGGGAAGTCAACATGGGTCAAATCACACGATATCCTATTTTCAGAAGAAAATGTTTTCTTAAAGAATAACACCCATTCAGAGCAAGAGATACAAGAGGGAAAAGATGGTCTTCTATATATAGCCCCAGAGGTCAATGACCAAAATAGCCTGGAATCTTCGTAGTTAATTGCAGAGATCAGAAGACCCCATACCCTATACATTTCCTCTCTCTTTTTCTTATTTAGTATTTTCCTATAATGGCCTTTAAGGGTCAACAGTTCCCTTAAAGGCTGGGGTGGTTCCAACATGTTATTCCTTTTAAATTCATGATGTTTGCAAAGTATCACTTTCTTTAAGAATCTACACTCACCACTGAACCAACTATTAGGTCTTTTGACTTCTCGAATGCCCAAGTGTGTGTAATATACAGAGGTTCAAAAATATTAAATAAGGAATATAGAGGAGTAATTAAATCATTCCTTAAATTACTCATAAGGAATTTTTCCCACTTTCCAGAAATTCTTGGGAGTCAAGTAGCCTAATTTTTGCCTCCTGAGTAGCAGAAGACCGTCAAACACAGTGGGTAAATGCCTGCTTATCAGTTTGATGGAACAAATGCTTAGAGTGCAAATGACTAGCCACAAGAGTGCAGAGGCTAAGAGAAACTGGAAAATGGTCACCCCCCCTATATAGTCTTCCCTCTAGTTTTCTCAACAAAACTGAAATAATCTGCCACTATAATAAAGTAATCAATCAAACTGGTCCACCTTTCCCATTGATTCCTTTTTGTCCATTTAAGATGACCAACCTTCTTTGCATGGAATGATCAAACAGTTTGAGTCCTGTGGCATTAACTGTCTTATCTCTAAAGAATATATTATATAAACGAGGAAAGATAGTTTCTTCTGGCTTGCAACCTAACCATTTTTTTTAACGAAACATTCATTGTCTTGAACAATTCTAGCACTGAAATCACCTGCAATAAGGATTGGACAATTAGGGAAATGATGGATCAAATTGTCATGGGTTTCCAAAAAGAGGGGACCAAATAAGAGGTCAATGCATGTCAGTTTTGAGTTGGAGGAATATAAATTGATGTTGTTATAAAGGAGAAATAAATCAATTATATCAAAACAGCCAAGATCAGATCAGATGAGGCTACTTCTAATCCAGAGATATCAAGGGCAGATGATATAAGGCAGGCTAACCCACCTCTTGGCCTCCTCCCTTTCTCCTGCTTTTGGGCCTCCTTAGAGAAAGCAATATATTCTGAGAGAATAATATCTTTACTTAGCCAAGTCTCTTGTAATAAAATGATATCAAAAGCAGATAGAAAAGAATTAACTTCTGAAAAGAGATATTTGGACTTCCAACCAGCTGCGTTCCAACTTACTATTTCCATGTTACTAGAAGGGCATTGTCATTGACTGTAATGAGTGGCATTTTCAGTTGGGCTGGCTGAGAAGGCAACATTGGGATTTGCAAAGCATATCAGCATTTTAGGTTCACGAGGGATTGGGACTGAAGTGACAGATGATGGGACATCACAGGGAAGTTTCTTTACAAGGAAGGGAATAATCCCTCCCATGGGTCTGTGAAGTGGGGGTCCCTTTTCTTCTGGTTTCTTCATGGGTTGTTTGTTTATCTCCCTGGGCTGTGAGTTTTTATGTGATTGCAATATGGTGAGTTCTGCATTCATTATTTCTCTTGTCATTGTTAGTAGATTTAGTTGTATTCCTTTATTAATCAAGTGGCCTTGTAATTGTTCAAATCTCCTGATAATATCAATTTGCTCTTAAAGAGGGACAGCCTCAAAAGAAATTTAAAAATTTCCCTCAATGGCATCCAGATCATTTTCCTTTGAAAATATTGGGATGCAATTTTGGTTTTTCCATACCCTTTGTGGTTAAATCACTTTTCTGGCTTCTTATAGAGTTGACGGTTCTGTTAAGTTAATCAATGGACTCTCCAGAGCTTTGGAACCCTGCCTCTTGACAGTTAAGGGTTTACTAATTTCTTTTTTTGGTACTGATATTTTTTATTGAAAGCACAGATATACAATGGTCTCGATAAAGAAAGCCTTGTGACGCATAACAATAATACAGCAAAAATAAGATACCATTATTACGTAAATACCTTATGTTCAAATAACTTTACAGCTGTTCACTAACTTACTCTGCATCTTCATTAATTATTAATGTAGTGCTACTAAAGAAAGATAACTACCTAATGACAAGTTATTAATAAAGTTTTGATCTCTAAGTTTTCTTTCAATAAAAGGAATTAAAAGGATCACTTTGAGGTTCTGATTTGAGCAAACTGTCTGAGATTTTATCTAAAATAAAATAATCCCATAACTTAATATGCCATAATTGTATCATTGAAGGGTCTTTTTCTTTCCACTTTAGAGCTATAAGGTTTTTGGCAGCTGTTAATATAATCATTATTAATTCTTTCCCGATAAATTCTCCCACAAATTAAGAAGAATTAGTCCAGTTGTCACTGGAATTAAATAATCCATAACTTGTTCTATTTCTAGTAAAATTTGTAACCAACAATTATTAATTACTTTACAGGACCACCAGTGGTAAATAAATGTACCCTTTTCACCACATAGCTTCCAACACAGAATCATAGAGTCCAACTTCCTGCTCATTGCAAGATCAGCCTATAGTATCCCTGACAAGTAATGGAGACATGTTAGGCACTGAATATGATACTAAGTTATTTTTTATATAATTTAGATACCTTTGGAGGTAAATTCAAGGAAAACTTGGGGGGATGGAGGGGGTAACTGCCGTGGTTTTGAGAGAGCACTGAGGGAAAATGCCAAAATCACTCCCAATCTGACAAATTTTGATGGAAATTTTGGGGATTAGACAAATTCATGGAGATAGGTCCATCTGTGGCTATTAGCCATGATGATGTATTCAGCAGAAGAAATATGGGTAACCATTGTGCGATTCCAGTGTCCACTGGGTATCATTGTGGGATTCCAGATGCTCCCAGGGGGGCATCTGGATGGAGTAGGTTAACCATTGGTCTAATTCAGCACAGCTGCTCTGGTGCAGTAGCTCTTGCCTTTATAGCTTTACTTCTTAAGTAATTATCATTTCACTTAACTTCGCAATCCTAAACAGAATTACACTCTTCTTAGTGCATTGATTTCAGTAGACTTAGAAGTGTGCAAGTCTACTTAAGATCACAATTTACCATAATAGCATTTATAATTTTACAAGGGAAGACATCATGGAGAATTAGAAACTGCTGTGTAACTTCTAATTTAGAGTCAGGTATTATAATTTCCATTAGGATTCTTGTTGTTTCTGTTTCTGTCTCTAGTTGCATTAGCCACGAGCTTCAGCTCCATAAATCATAACCATTCTGATCTTTAAACTGTCCCCTTCTGAATTGTCCATTCACTACTTGTCATGTTCTGTGATCCAGTCACAGATATTTCTGCAGAGATAAACTAGTTGCAATGCAATGGTCTGATATCATCATAGTCCCCTGGAAGCTATGTGTGAGTCTACCAGACCTAAGAGAATTGGTAGAAAATTCAACATGAATGGAAGCCACCGGAACACACTGTTGCTAGCAGGGATCTCTGTTTCTCACTGCTCTGCAGATAGTTCGGTGGGACTGAGAAGATGCACAGGAGGTTATACAAACATAGGGAGATGTGAAAAGACATTTTCTTCTGAAGCTGGCAACAAAGACAAAGACAAATTGTGTGGTTGGGGCTGTTCTGCTTCAGACAGCAGCTACCAACAATGATTATTCCAGTCTGCTGTTTTAGTTCCAGAAGAAAACATGGAAGAAGGAGGAGGAGGAGGAGGAGAAGGAGATTGGGTTTATACCTTGCCCTACACTACCCAAAGGAGTCTCAGAGCAGCTTACAAACTCCTTTCCCTTCCCCTCCCCACAACAGACACCCTGTGAGGTAGCTGGGGCTGAGAGAGCTCTGACAGAAACTGCTCTTTCTCAAGGACAGCTCTTATCAGAACCATGGCTTGCCCAAGGTCATCCAGCAGGTGCAAGTGGAGGAGTGGGGAATCAAACCTGGTTCTCCCAGATTAGAGTCCGCGCACTTAACTACTATACCAAACTGGCTCCCAAACAGAAAGCAAACTGTGAACTGGAGCCCAGAGGCAGTTTTGGGATGGATGAAGACTTATAACCGAAATTTAATCTTGACAGAACAGAAGTGCTATTGATGGGAGGATGGTTTGACCCAGGAATTGAGATATCTCCTGTTCTGAGTTGCACTCCCTCTAAAGGAACAGGTTCATAGCTTGAGGGTGCTGCTAGACCCAGGCCTCCAGCTAGAGCAAGTGGCAGTGGTGGCAGGAATGCCTTTCATCAGCTTCAACTGGTGTGCCAGCTGAACCCTTTGCTAGGCTAGAAAGATCTTGCCATGGTGGTGAGTGCCTTGGTAACATCAAGATTAGACTACTCCAATGTGCTGCACATGGGGCTGCCCTTGAAGAGTGTCCCAAATCTACAGCTGGTACAGAATGGGTCGTAAGAACCCACTCCAGTCTTGTTGCACCTACACTGGCTCCCAGTTTGCTTCCAGGCCCAATTCAATGTGTTGGTATTGACCTTTAAAGCACTATATGGCTTGGGGTCTGCATACCTTAAGCTTACTCCCATATGACCCTACCCAACCACAAATATTCTTAGGAGGCCTTGCTGTGGTGCCCCTGACATCTGAGGCTAGATGTATGGCAACCCAGGAAATGGCCTTTCTGGCTGTGGCACCAAAAATACGGAATTCCCTGGGGATGTTATCTTCTTTCACTGACTTCCATCGGCAGGTGAAGATTTTTTTGTTTTGTCCAGCATTTCCTTTCTGATTCTCACTGACTTCTCTTCCCGTTCATGTGTTTATTTGTTCAGGTGTTCTGTTTTAATTGTTTTTATATATTTACATGTATTTTTAATCTTGTTTTAATGTTAGTATTGTTTGCTGCCTTGGGGACCCTAAGATGAGCTGAAAGGTGACTTTAAAAGGTTTTATTGTGACAACCGCAGCATCAGACCAGAGCAGACCAGGTTGTTGGGCTAGTGTGGAAGGATGGATCTGCAAAGTTGATAAAATGAGCGGTATTCATACAGGGTACAGGAATAATAGGAACTCTGCATGACTAACACTGCAAGCCTGAGAACTCTTTCCTAGGAGTAAGAACCACTTGAATAAACCAGAGTAGTTTCTCAGTAGACTGGCTTGGGATGCCCCTGTAAGACAGCAATCCTAAGCAAGTCTATTCAGAATCCTATTCACATTTATTCTGTGACACAGGATGTTAGTTGCCTGTAAACAGTAGCAAGGAAGAAAGGTGGTGTGGTATAACTCAATCTCATTGATCTCAGAAGTTAAGCAGGGTCAGTACTTGGAATGGAGACAATCAAGGAAGATTCTCCAGAAGAACGCAATGGCAAACCACCTCTGCTTCTCACTTGCCTTGTAAGCTCCTCACTGGGGTCATCAGAAGTTGGGTGACACTTGAAGGCAATTTACACACAAACAGTAGCAAATTGTCAGTTATTTACAGAGCAATCCTACAATACAGCTATGCTACTCTAATCTGATTTGGAAGGGTATAACTTTGTTTATGATTGAACTGTTAATTTAATTTCTTGTCCTTGGGGTTTTTTAATCCAGAGAACAGGCTACTGTTTGGATGCATTTGCCCCATCGCTTAGGCCAGTCCTGAATTCCATAATTTCAGGTGCAACTTTCACACCAAATTATTGGTGGCTAAGGTTGCCAATTCTGGGTTGGGAAATACCTGGAGATTTGGAGGGGGGTGAAGGGGGGGTTGGGGAGGGGAGGGATCTCAGCAGGGTGTAGTGCCATTGAGTCGCCCTTCCAAAGCTGCCATTTTCTCCAGGGGAACTGATCTTGATCATCTGAAGGTCAATTGTAATAGTAGGAGATGTGGGCAACTCGACTGGTGGCTGATGACTCATAATGAAAGGGCAGAGTTCCTATCTCTATCAAAAGAACCTCCCGTCTTTCTAGAATGGCTCAGACAGGGAATAAGGCCATGGAGCCCTCGGAAGCTGTAAATTCTTGATTCCCTTCGTCTTGTCTCTTCTGTGGAGCCAAGATGAAAACTCCATATTTAAAGAGGTGACACAGTTCTATAGACAGGTTACACAGAGAGGAGCTGTGTAGCCACTGGCTTTCTGTTCATCTGCATTGTATACAAAGACCTGGGTTGGCTGAGCTGAGTGCCTAGCCTAGCATTGCCAACTCTGGATTTAGAAATACTTGGATATTTGAGAGTGGAGCCTGGGAGGATGGGGTTTCAGGTGGGTTTGATGGGTTATAATGCCATGCAGTCCACCATCTAAACTTGATTGGTTATAATGCCATGCAGTCCATCTTCTAAAGCAGCCATTTTCTCCAGGAGAAATGGAATGAATGTTTAAACAAATAAATAAGGGATTTATTTAGTCTGGAGGTCAGTGTCATTCCAGGAGGTCTCCAGCCCCCACCTGGAGTCTGGCGACCCTACACCCCAATGCCAGGTGTGCCATGTCCAAGATCCTCTCACAATAGCAGCCTTTCTATAGTGCTACAATAACGAGTCTGCATGAAATCCTGAAAGTCAAACACAGCTCAAATGCTTATGGGAAACGTGCACTCACGAAGCAGCATCTTTGGTGGGGCCCTTTTTAAAGAACAGCATATATAGGATCTTAACCTGACTTTGTATGATGTGGTGATCTGAAGAGATTCATGGAGGACAAATGGGCCAGAATAAAAAAGAGGGGCCCTGTTAACCTAGAAGGGAAAAAGCGGTTTTTCGTCAAACATCAGAGGATGGAAGAAGATGCTTATGTCTTGCCTCTTGTTATTTTAAACAGTTGCTATCGAAAATGAATCATTTTATTTTATTTATATTCCGCCTTTCTCCCCAGTGGGAACCCAAAGTGGCTTACATTGTCCTCTCCTCCTTTATCTTCACATCAGCCCTCAGATGGTAACTTGTAATCTGTGATACACCCTTATCTGCAAGCTGGTTTGGCAACTAGTCAATGTGCAGGTTATCGACCTGGAGGGCCCAATAGGAGTGCTGCACCCTGAACTGACCACAACACAAAACGGAGTTATCTTTGACTGCAGTTCGTTCCAGTGCGTTTCTTTCTTCTTCTTCTTTAGCTTTTTTTAATTACATTCAAAAAAAGGCGGGGGGCTTAAATTAAATAACAAGTATAAAGTTCTTTTGGAATTTCTCTGTTCTTTGCCAAATAACTTAAAACAGGAGATCAGGTTCTTTTAAACTTGGTAACTGTTGCTGATGAAGGCAAGGAGTTAAACTGAAAAGTTAGTTTAACTAAAACATATTGTTCCCAGAGTCTGGAGTGCCAAGCCAAAACAGATGGGGCTGAAGGAAATTTCCATTGAGAAGCAAATGCCAGTTTTGCAGCCGCTAGTAAAATACCAATAACCAGGGGTCATTTTGTAGAAAAACAGGTGCAGGAGTTCATTAGCATAACTCATTAGCATAACTTATTTGCATATGCCACACCCCCTGACATCACCTAAAGTGTGTCAAAAGGCAACACCCACCACTCAGGCTCCACTGGACTGTTTTGGATTGCTAACTATTGGGGGGGGGGAGCACAAAGATCTGCCCTCACAGAGGAGGGAGAGCTTATATCTGAATAAACCCTAGTCTTAAAGGTGCCACTAGACTCTTTTGGATTGCTAGCTGTGGGGGGAGAACATGCAGATCTGCCCTCACAGAGGAGGGAGAGCTTGTATCTGAATAAACCTTGGTCTTAAAGGCGCCACTGGACTCTTTTGGATGGCCAGCAAGCGCAGGAAAGTGTGTGGCTGCTTGTGGGTCGAGGAGGGCGGCGTGGAGGATGCACATGGCCTCGAGCAGGTTGGGGGCCAGGGCGGTGGCAGGGCAGAGGTGCAGGAGGAGGCCAAGTAGGCGCAGGAGGCCGGGGCAGAGCTCCTCACAGGCCTCACAGGAGTCGCCGGGGCCAGCCTTGCAGAGGCGCCACACCAGGGCCAGCATGAGGACGGGCAGAGCCTGGGCAGGCTGGGTGCCATGGCCCATGCAGTGGTGGAGCAGCTCGAAGGGCAGCTCGCAGCAGCGCTCCGCTGGGTTGGCCAGCAGGCCAGGAAAGTTGGGGAGCTGCTGGGAGCAGGGGGTGAGGCTTGCTGCATGTGTCCGCCCCCTGGGCTCCTTACTGCCGGAGCTTTGCTCCTGTGTGCTCCTGCAGGAAATGAGCCCTGCCAATAACGAATTGTTTCCATGTTGGTAAATCGTCATTCGGAAGTAATCCCAGGAGTAGATGTTCCGGTGTATCATCTAGTCGGATCTCAGTAACCATATAGATTGTCTTCAGCACCGTACGCCAAAAATGCCAGAGCACTGGACAGGTAAGCCAACAGTGGAGGTAATCACTCTCAGAACCACATTTTTTTCCAGCATGCTGAGCTCAAGCCTGGAGTAGTATGCATGAGGGTTTTTGGTGTCAAATACCAACAGGATATCACTTTGAAAGTTTAGTATCTTGTTGCCAGTGCATTTCTCTAGGGAAAAGGCCACAGGTGCTAACCATCAGATAGCTGGGTGTGCTTAAGCTTATCGACTTCAGTAAGTCAAAGAATCATAGCTCTGCGCTGCATTATAGTTTCTGAGTTCAAAAAATAAACCTTGTAGGAAAAAAGGAAGTTCTGGTCAACTCAGCAAATTAAGTTGATGGCTTTGTGGGTATAAGAACTCAGCAATTCTTAATTCACTCCCCCCCCTTGTAACTGGGCTTCATGCACTCAAAATGCACCAATTTTACAATTTTAAGACATCTAGTTGTTAAATAAATCATTGCAGAGACTTGCTGTGACAGCGAAAAAGAGAACATTTTAAAGGGGAAAAAATAGTTTTAAACCACATTGTTCCAGGTTGTTTGTCCCCATTACTGCCGAAAATTCCAGTGGTAACTGTAAACTGCTTGTCCATCCATATCAACACAATTTGTGTTCAGAGCAAGAAAATACTTCTTCCGAGAAAGAATATTGACATATTTATTTATTGAAAGTGTTTCTATGCCACCTTTCCACACAAATAGGATCCCCAAAGCAGTAAACATCAAACATTAAAACATTTCAACATACACACACGCATACACATACACATACACACATACATTAATTCAGTAAAACATATAAGCAGCCAAACACCAAACACCTAAGAAGGAAGCCAATACCAGTTACTGGAGATATGCCAAACAGAACAAAAAGTATCAGCTATTTTCAACAAACAAAGCAGAATGTGATATATCCCTTTGGAGCCATGATGGGAACCTGTGTTCCATAATGGTTTGAGAGTTAGACTAGCACCTGGAAGACCCAGGTTCAAATTCTGGTACTGCCATGAAGCTCACTGGGTGATCTTGGACCAGTCATTTCCTCTCAATCTAACCTACCTCACAGCACCATTGTGGATGCAAAATGGGGGAGAGAATTATGTTTTTTCTTGGGAAAAGCATGGGATGAAAACTAGGATGGATGGACAGACCGATGGACAGATAATGTGCTGGCCCTAAACAAACATGCTCCAAATAAAACACTTATACAATAAGAACTTCCTGATGTGAAGTCCCAGTCACTGGCATAATGAAGGCTGGACAAATAAGGCACAGCCTGGAAAGGCACAAAGTTCCAGCTACTCTTTAGCTATATACAGAAATATTAATGAACAATTCTCTCAGTGGCACCACAGCACAGCTGGCTCACCCAAATGTAAATACTGATGAGTCAGAAGTGATATTTGGGCCTCACTTGAAGTCACACAAACAAATGCAACCCAACCACCTGATGAAAACACTCAAAGTGAGGCAGGGCAAGACAAGGAGGTAATGAAAAAGCTGAGTAGTTAAGCTAACAAAGCGCAGAGATGGCCGGCAGAATACCTCTAGAATGAGAACACTCCCACAGGGGACTTTGGTCACCCCTGCGAGGGCACAGTTCATTAATCGCAACCAGAATATAACAAATGGTACTCTCTGACCCCATCATGAGTGTTTCCAGGTCAAGATTGGTCACTGGTTTCTGCAGTGAGGGCTGTGATCCTAAGGTCATTAACTTGGGAGTAAGCCTATTGAACAACATGGGGTTTACTTCTGAGTAGACCAGTGAAGGATTTATCCCGATGGGACCTACTCTAGTTAACTGCAGACTTGCACAGGAGCAAAATTGGACTGTAACAGATTCTAGAAGGGTAACTATGGCCCTGGTCACACTGGGGAAAAAGGTGCGGCTGAAGTGCGGCTTTTTAGAGCCACATCAAAAGAGATGCGCGGTGGAGGGATCAGACAGATCCCCTGAGCCGCCACGCAGTTGCTCCCCAGCATGATCAGATGCCGGGGGGAAGCCACGGACAGGGGAATGAGGCGAGCCTGCTGTGCATGCCCAGGCATGCACAGTTTAACAGGGCCTGGGAAGCTGCATGGAGAGGGGCACGGCAGCGATCTGACGCCCGCCCCTGCTGCGCGTCAACCGGTTGGTAGTACTCTGTTGGTGCTACCTTTTTGATGCACAGTTTCGCTGGGACGGGACAGATCGAGGACGGGTGCACTCCACTTCCCAGATGTTGCAGTATGATCGCGCCCACTTGATGCGCCCCCGATCCGTCCCTCTTGCGTGGCAACTTCTCTCGTGTGACCGGGGCCTGTGTTTGTCTATTGCCGAAAAACCAAAAAGATAGCTTACAGAACCTTAAAGACTAACATTGGGGAATAGTGGATTCAAGTCAAATTCCTGAGGACAGCATACTCTTCAGGCATTTAAAAAAGTGGTCTCAATAAATCTTATAGTCTTTAAGGAGCTACAAGATTCTTTTCTTTTCTTTCTTCCATTAGGGATGACCAAGCCCTGATCGCTTGCAATCTTACTTAGCTCTCCCCCCCATAATCTTTATTTTTTAAAAAGCTGAATTTTTTAATTGAAGGTTCCAGATCCAATAGCAAATCTACCCACAATGGCAAATACAATGCTTTTTGTGCCAAATCCCAGAACACATGCAGACTTGGACTTATTTTTCATAATGCGTTTAACTGAAATATATAGCCAGCAGAATTTTGTGCGAAAGTATGTTCCATCTGTTCGTTTTCATCCTTTTCAGTCTCTGGCATTTGTGTCCTGTGACCTTTTGTGCTATTAATGCTTACAATCATTGTTATATCAATGCTGCTACAGCAGCCTCCTGACAATGCCAATACTCAGCAAGCTCGGAGTCAGCAATGCGGGCTTTGATCCTTACACTTTTGATTCTTTCCCTGGAAAGGGGGAGGGGGGAAGAGAATCGCTCCTGCCAGCAATTTCCGTTGCCTGAAGATAAGCATATGAAAACCTGCTGATACAAGCTGTGATCCTCTTCCCACCACCCACACCAGAAGTGTGTGAGTGTGAGAGAGAGAGAGAGAGAGAGTGAGAGAGAGAGAGGTGGATTTTCGAAGTCAGACTCCATATTGGTATACTGTTACCCATTTGTCTCTGCCCCTGAGGCACGACTGCAAAGATACACGGAGATTACCTTTAATGAAACCAGACTGGAACATTTTATTTCTGAACTGTACAGCTATGGGAAAAGTTTTCCACTTACTGCAAGCATTTGTTCCCCTCCCTTAATTAATTCATGCAAAGAAAGAGCCACTGCATCATCAATTGAATGCCTGAAAACCGGGGAGGTTTCCTCTAATCCCAAAGTTGTTGGGAGGAAATTTAAGTATGGGGAAATTTGGCCCTCTGATCAAGGCCCATAGTGTGGCAATGACAGAGAAAGGGAAGGAGGGGAATATATGCATTCCTGAGAGTGTCTGTTGTGGGGAGGGGAAGGGGAAGAGATTGTAAAATGCTCTGAGACCCCTTTAGGTAGTGAAGGGTAGAGTATAAATCCAATCTCCTCCTCCTCCTCCTCCTCCTCTTCTTCTTCTTCCTCCCCCTTTTACATTCCCAAACAATATGTACAGCCTTGGATTTTAGATTTTAGCCCTACTTATTAAAAATCTTCCCATGTCATTAAAATTTGCTTGCCAACTGTAGTTGATTCATCTAGGAAGAAAACTAGTGCTGTAGTTTCTGTCCATTGTTATGTAAGGTTTATGTCCAATGCCTGAATGGCAGGAGAATCAGGGAAGTCCTCCCCCTGCCCCTCTGTGAGGCAGGTTAGGTTAAGAGAGTGTGACTGACCCAAGGTCACCCAGCAAGCTTCCATGGCAACAAGTGTGGATTCATACCTAGGACTTCCACATACTAGTCCAACACTCTTAACCACTACACCATACTGTGGTTAGGTACCTCCCTTAGTTGCTTTAGAAGGATGTAGGGGACATCTTTCCCTGACAGAAAGTCTCTCTATGGATGGATGGCTGAGGGAACAGTTTGGTTTCCAGTTCCGTATGGCTTTGCTGATTCTGTCCACAATTTTCTATTCTGACCCTAGGAGGGAATCTCTTTTTAGCCTGCTGGCTTTCCCCTCTCCTCACCAAGCCTTGCACTCATTTTAGTCAGATTCTCAACAGAAGCTCATGTCTCTCTCCACGGGTCCTACCTGCCTCGGAGTCTACTACCTTCACTGGTTGTGAGAACCTTACACCAAGTGGAAAGAGCCTCAGTAATTGTTTTTAAACATATTTTATATAGGGTTGCCAACTTCCAGGGGGTGGCTGGTGAACTCCTGTGATTACTCCAGTTTCCCTGGAGTAAATGGCCAGTTTGGAAGGTGGACTCTATGGGATTATACCCCACTGAAGTCTCTCCCCTCCCCAAACCCTATCCTTCCCAGACTTCATCCCCCAAATGCCCAGGAATTTCCCAAGCTGGACCTGGCAACCCTAGGCAATGTCAGAGTCCAGAAGGGGTGGTGTATAAAGAGACCACCGGCTGAACAATACAGTGAAAAAATAGAAACAACAGTCGGGATAAAGTACTCAAACACTATTGAACTGTGGTTTTGCTTTTACAACAAAAATATTTATAACAAGAATTGCTCAAAGAACTCATCAAAAGTTACAGAAAATAAATATATATCAACACTGTCCAAATATTTTCCAAAAGGGTACAGAAAATCAATAAGTATCAACACTGTCCAAATATTTTCCAAAAGATTAACGAAGCTTCCGGATTACATCTCTTCGTTTCCAAACTTCATCAGAAGTAAAATTGATGCAAACAGTGTTCAACAGAACATCAATGGTGTGTTATCTTATTCAATTAACAAAGTTTACCAGGAGTAGTCAACTTCCACTGAAAAATCAGAAGAGTACAAAACTTCCATTGAAAAATCAGAAGAGTACAAAAGATTAAGTTGGCTTCAGTCTTTGGTATTCAGCAATCTGTAGCCTTTGGCACCAAAGACTGAAGCCAACTTAATCTTTTGTACTCTTCTGATTTTTCAATGGAAGTTTTGTACTCTTCTGATTTTTCAATGGAAGTTGACTACTCCTGGTAAACTTTGTTAATTGAATAAGATAACACACCATTGATGTTCTGTTGAACACTGTTTGCATCAATTTTACTTCTGATGAAGTTTGGAAACGAAGAGATGTAATCCGGAAGCTTCGTTAATCTTTTGGAAAATATTTGGACAGTGTTGATACTTATTGATTTTCTGTACCCTTTGGAAAATATTTGGACAGTGTTGATATATATTTATTTTCTGTAACTTTTGATGAGTTCTTTGAGCAATTCTTGTTATAAATATTTTTGTTGTAAAAGCAAAACCACAGTTCAATAGTGTTTGAGTACTTTATCCCGACTGTTGTTTCTATTTTTTCACTGTAGAGTCCAGAAGGGGAGCAATGCACATTCTGCAACCCGTGAAAGAAATGGGTCAAGTAGATGGAGCTCAATTCAAATTGTTATCAGAAACCATCCAGATGGGAACCAGAGTCTGCCTATTTGTGCTGAAGGCCCTGCTGGGAGAATAGAGTTGCCATATCCCCTGGGGGGAGGGTTGCCCACTTTATGGGCCCCCAATCCACCAGCTTGGATCTGGCCGACAGGGAGAACCCTGCCCCCAAAGTGCCTGGATCAGGCTAACATGCCTCGCGCGATAACGTCACTCAATTGTTCAATCCGTTTATTACGGTCAGAGACCCGTCAAATAGCAAAATATCATAACAAATTTGTGATACAATCAAATATAATCAAATGTAGCCAAATAACAAAATATACAATTCAAAACAGACGCAGCCTAAAACCTATGTATACAAATTCCAATACCAATTCTAGAATTTTAAACTTAAAATTGGTAAAAGGTTAAATATTTTGTTTAACAACTTTTCCCGGTGTTTTATAGCTTGAATAGTAAATGTCGCCACTTTTAGAGAAATTTCTTGATCCTATCAGCTAAAAGCTTATCTAAGTAAAATCTGGTATCCCTCCCTGGGAACCGATGACATCACTCAGAAGTGACGTCATCACGCTGGGCACATCACCAGGAGGACACTCTAGCATTTGGCCTGAAAACTCTGTGGTATCATTGAGTTTCTAGCCAAATGCTAGTGTCCCCCTGGCGACATGCCTAGTGTGATGATGTCACTTCTTGGTGATGTCATTGCGGTGTACACGCATAGTGTGTGCACCAGAAAATCCCCTTAATGCCGAAGATCCTTGTTGCATTAAGTGGGTGGTAATTTCTAGGAGGAAGAATGCTATTTTGTCATTGTGTGAGACCAACTGGTGCTAAGGTTGGCATTGGCAACCTCCAGGTGAGGCCTGGACTTCTCCCAGGTTACCATTAGGGTTGTCAGTCCCCCAGGCCCCAGCCAGTCTTTTTCCCTACCAGCACTCAGAGCAACAGTGGCAGGAAAGAAAATGGTCATCAGGCTGATGGTGTGACATCATATGATGGACCCCTGCTGCTTGTTTTACTGTGAGGCAGATTGTCCCACCAAAACAAAACTGCTAAAATGCTATTTCCCACTCTGTGACTAAGCAGCCTCCTTGTAGCATGTATTAATAAATGATTTATAATGTTCGCATGTCCCACCCTGTGATAGTGAAGTTATTCATTTTTTTGCCCAGGCCAGAGATTTATTGTAGAAAAGTCCTCTTATTATCCCCTTGGTAAATGGCACTTGACATGAAGTAGAGTTCAAACAGGAATAATGATTTTATTAAACAGGCACAGTTGGGTTAGGAATAGGCAGAGGACGAGAAAACTGAGGTAAATTTTGTAGTGTTTACAGTTGATAATCTTTTTTACTGGTAACAGAGTATTGTAGAAGCTTATTTTCTTAGAGACTCAGTTCTTAACAGTGAGAGGTTTGTTTGTCTTGGAGATTTCTTAACAGCAACTCCCTTAGTTTCCTGGAGGCTAGTTTTTTTCTTCTTGTACTTCATTCCCTCCTGTTCACTTTCTCACACTAACCAGGTGTCCCTTCTGAATGGAACCCACTGAATAAGTGAGAAGGGAATATTATCCATTTCCTAGAAGCAATAGTCCTTTTCTATTTGACTCTACTAGTAGTTTCAACCTACAATCTATTCTGCCAAACCTGATCCTCAGTCTTTGACACAGTAAATAAACATTTTCAGCTTGACTGACTCTTAGGTCGAATCTGTATTTGTATTTTTAAATCAGTTGTGTGCTGCTGTGACACCATCTTTCTCTATGCTTGTTTGAATGTTGTTTGGAGAAGATTCCCTTAAAGCAGTACGGAGGTGCTATGACAGTGGAGCCACCCAGAAAGGACGATAAACATATGTGGACATGCGAAAGTATGCTAGCACTGTTGAGGTGTGAAAATGACACCAAATGTGGATAGCTTTTTTGAAGACAGTCAAAAGGCGGGGACTGGTGGGAAAGACAAATGCAGCCTTAGACTGAAGTTCCTAATGTCGTGCAAAATGGTGGACACATGTCTAATGTGTGTCACTTAGTAAGCCTCGGTTCTACCTCATGGTGTTGGCCCCTTACCAAAGGCTGTGGAAAAGGTGCAGAACTAGGACCAGCTAAAGGAGCGGGCCTCTAGCTAAAGACACTCTCACCCATACAACAAAATTCTTAAACATTGCTGCTTTTATTTTAGAGTTAGTACAAGGCTAAATAAGAAGGGGCTCGACCAGCCAGGCGCTTGAAAACTGAAAGCCCACAATGCAAATTCTTATTTTTCTAAAAACAGGCAAGCACATATCAAAATAATGATGGAAACAGAGTATCAACACACACCAAAAAAAAGACAGAGGGCTCTGTGCTACCTCAAGATACAGAGAGAGTAAGGGTCCCTCCATGTCTCAAAGAGTGAGCCCTGAAAAGATGAGAGGCTCTCTGTTTTACACAGATACAACAAAGAATTTTCCCAAGAAAGTTTGAAGTCAGACAACTGTTTCTTTCTTGTTGGCATGAGGGGAAACAAGTTGTTCACAGTACATGTCCAGATAACAATTTGCATCTGGAATTATTGCTAGTGCTGTCAGGATGTGTTCTCTAATTGTACTTTGCTGGGAGATAACACAGAGTCTTTGGTGTTATCTCTGGCTGCGGTTATACACACTAAATAATCCACTTTCAATCCACTTTCCAACTGGATTTTGCCAGTTCACACTGTAGAAATCCAGCTGAAAAATGCACTGGAAGTGGATTGAAAGTGGATTATTTAGTGTGTGTGACCACAGCCTCTGATGAACAAGAGAAGGCGTGAAACCAAATACTCTTTCTCACCATTACATTGCTAACAGATGGACCCTGGGCTAAAAGAGTCTGTCTTTTCTGCTAAATATGGATTATGGCTTTAGGTTTTACCTTTCTAACACCTAGGGTAATTCACAAAGGTTCTTAGCTTGGGGGAAAGAATGCTGGTTCTTGTCACATACACAGACAGGACTAAAACAAGCTAGACGCTTTTGCAAAGCTTCATGGGAGTCAGGTTCTTCTTAGCACACAGGCTTTTGCTTTATAGGCAGAACTACCTAAAAACATATTTGCTGGATTCATTTATAAAGCCAAACACACTACATAAATTTTTTTCTTCCCACACCTAATTTTGAACTTTTCCTCAGATTCTAGTAGCATACTGTAAGGGTCAGAAGCAATGCACCCTCTAAGCTGTGGAGTCTTGTGAGCAAAAATTTTACTTTGTGAGCTACTAATCTTAAAGTAGTGAGCAAGAAATTTGGCTACTGCATAAATTAGTTTTCTCTGAAGCCATCCTTCCTGAGGTAAGACAAAAAAGTGTGAGCCAGAGGCTAAAAAACTGTGACCTAGCTCACACTAACTCAGCTCAGAGGGACCATTGGTAAGGAATTGTGTCCCTTCACTTTCCAAGTGACTGATTCCCTCTGACAGACACACCAACTCCAACTGTCTGGCTCCTGACACGCCAGGGACGACAAACAGCTGAAGAAAGACTCTCTTCCTCAGCACTCAGCTGCTCTTAAAGTTCTCCTCAGCTGGCACCGGCTAGTCAGAGGGAAGATGGGTGCACGCAGGCAGCAGGCTGTCAATCAAACTGTGCTTCATCATGAGGCATTAACCCTTAATCTCCCAGCTCTCTGAATTTGATGCACTAAGCATCCGGGTCTTAGAAATCAGTTCGTCACACATCACTTCTGGGAAAAATTCAGAAGTGATGTCACACCTCTGCTGCTAAAAACTTTGTGATAAACCCATAGAGTTTTGGGTGATTCCTAAAGAAGTGCAGCATCATTACTGTTTCACCATAGAGTTTCCTACATTTCCTAGAGAACATGGTGTCACTTCTGGTTTTTTTTCTAGAAGTCACATAACATCTTAACCAAAGCCCCCCTGGCCCCCTGAATTGGTAACCCCTGACCTGACAAATTATATTCAGACTAGAGATCCCTGGAAGAACCATACTGTCTAGGAGAAATGGAAGTCCTAGGGTGCGTTTAGACAGCGTGCTGGAGCGGTTTAAACTGCTCCGGCACGATGCGTTTTTTTTTTTAAACTGGAGAATCGCGATCACACTCACCTCCTCCTTCCCTCCTTCGGAGCTCCCTGCCGTCCTCCTGCAGGTGTGTGGGGGGGTTCCCCTCTCCTTTGAGCATGTACACAGGCAGCCCTCTCCCGAACAGGAAGTTTGGCGCGTGCGCAGAAGAGCGATCTTAACTGGTCCCTTTAAAGTTTAAATGAAGACTCCTTTTACATTGTCTCCCCGAAAATGGCCTCCCCGAGATCCCGGACTCGTCTAAATGCCTAAATTAGGCACCAGTGAAGCTTTTTTTCATTTAACTTAGGAGCGGAGCTCCGCTCAAGCGCACACCGCTAAGGGGGGGGGAAAATGGCGGACTAAAACCGGAAGCTGGAGGCAGCTTCCCAGAGGGGAGGGGGGTTGAAGCACCTGGAAGTGGCTGGATGGAGCGATCAGACAGGGAAAAGTGCGGCTTGAAACGGAGAATCATGGAAAACACCACTTGGGTAAGTGGTGTCAAAATACTCCATTTCAAAGGGGGTTTGCTCCAGAAAGCGACGGCTGGGGACGGTAGGCAGATGTTGGGCGTGTGAACGCGCAGGTAAAAGCCGTTTCTGAGCCGTGCCGAAAACGGCTCAAACGGCGCGTCTGAACGCACCCCTAGAGTAGCTAAGGAGAGTGGATGCTCTAGAACTTCCATGTCTCCTATGGGATACCGTAGACACTCCATAATATGCCATTGAGACTCGGATAAACTGACATCTATAAAGACACCTATAAGCTAGAGGCCAGTTGGAGTCAATGCTTCCTCTAAGCTGTGGAGTCCTGTGAGCAAAAATGCTACTTGTGAGCTACTGGCATTAAAGTTGTGAGCAGGTGATTTGGCTACTGGATGAATTAGTTTGCTCTGAAGCCGTCCTTCCTGAGCTAAGACAAAAATGTGTGAGTCAGAGGCTAAAAAACTGTGAGCTAGCTCACACTAACTCAGCTTAGAGGGAACACTGGTTGGGGACTGGGATGGGACTGATACTGGCTGGCATCTTCCAATGCATCTTCAGATTAGATTTTTCTCCTTTATGCTTAGAAAAACCTTAAGACAATTTGAGATTTTGATGAGACTATTGACAAAGTATGAGAAATGCAAATGCTCTTCCTTTCCCATATGTGAATTAATTTAAGGGGGGGATGCTCCAGAATAAAGGTCACATGCTTCCAAGTCAGCCAAAGGAATTTATGCAGAAGTCTATGTGCCTATTTTTCCTATGAATTTATAAGGGTATTAGGATGTGAGTGTGAACTCCAAAGGCACACCTGTAATGACCTGACTGGCCTACAAAGGGTAGGGGAAGAGAAGAAAAGAGGTGGATCAATTTTATAATTACTGTTGTCTAACATTGCTGCTAACAATTGCGCTTCAGCCAGATAAATAATGGGAAGGATATTGCTTTGCAGAAATCCCAAGAGTTGGAGAAAGAACAGATGAGTAGTATTTACCATGCTAAGCTCTTTTTATCCGTGACTGCTATGAATAGCAAATTTTGGTAATTTCCAATTGTTCAGGCCTTATTCAGGGTCCATTCAGAATTATAAATCTGACCTGCTTCTCTGCTTCCTAGAATTTAATTTAAAATATTTATATCCCACTTTCTAATATGTGTCCACAGCAGAGAGAGAATTTCAGACAGTCATAATATTGATAAAAAGAAAGAATTGGTTGGATTCTAATTGTGCAATCCTAAGAAATTACACCTTTCTAAATCCATTGAAGTCAATGTTGTCAAAACCCCACCAGGGCAGGGGATCCCTTGCCCCCAGCTCCCATTTCCCACCACTGCTGCTGTGGCCAGTGGGAGAAAATTAATTAAAAAATGGCTGGTGGCCAATATAATCACTTACGGGGAGGGGGGAGTTATGTTAGTCCTGTCTAGGAATCACTGGAAATCACTGGAAACTCTATGGCTTCATCATGGTCATGACATCACTTCCATAAGTGAAGTCAAACCATTGCCCACTGTTGCCCCAATGCCTTGCTGGTTGTCAGGGTGTAACTCTAGTTAGGATTGCACTGTAAGTCTTCTTTCATGAATGGGAAGTGTGAATTTTTGGTCAGTTTTCCTTTCCCATTGGAGGTCTCCATGTTCCACAATATGCTGTTCCAAAGAGTCTCTTGACTCCCAGGAGGTGCATTTTGGGGAGAATGGTAGACTGTGATAGGAATTGAGAGGTGGGAAATATCAGTTCCATCACTAAAGCTCTGCCTGCATTTCTTAGGATCCAACCCAGGGGTCTTTTCGGGGGGGAGCGCACCGGAGCGCAGCTCCGGGAGCTCAGGAGCCAAGCCCCGCCCCCAGCCGGCGTCCCGGAGAGTCTTTCAGGAAGCCGAATGTCAATTTCAGCTCCATTATATCCTATGGGCCATTGAAGTCAATGGTGAAAAGATAGGGTATATTCTAGGGGCTGGAGGGGAGGGTTTGAGGAGAGACTCGAAACTCACAGGATAGCTGATGGAGCCTCCCCAAGATACCCCAGTTTCAGAACATTGGACCAGGGGTCCAATTCTATGGGCCCTAAACAGGTTGCCCCTATTCCTCCATTGTTCTCTATGGTGGGAAAAAACTTACTTTTTTCCCACCATAGAGAACAATGGAGGAAATGGGGCAACCTGTTTGGGGGCCCATAGAATTGGACCCCCTGGTCCAATGTTCTTGAAACTTGGTGGGTATCTTGGGGAGAGGCTCCATCAGCTATCCTGTGATCTTGGAGCCTCTCCCTCAAACCCTTCCCCTCCAGCCCCCAGAATATACCCTATGTTTTCACCATTGACTTCAATGGCCCATAGGGTATAATGGGGCTGAATTGCCACTGAATTTCTTTCATTCCCTCCTTTCCTTCTTTCTTTTCCTCTTTCCCTCATTCTTCTCTTCTTTTCTTTCTTCCTTCCTTCCTTCCTTCCTTCCTTCCTTCCTTCCTTCCTTCCTTCCTTCCTTCCTTTCTTTCCCACCTTCTTCTCTTCTCTTTTTCCTCCTTTCCCTGTTTCCCTCCTTCTTCCCTCTCTTTCTTTCCCTCTTTCCTTCCTTCTTTCCTTCTCTCTACTCTCTCTCTTTCCTTCCCTCTTTCCTCCTTCTGTGGCCCAACTCTCATGAGAAGGAGTTTAAACTTTAAACCCCTTCTCTCTTAGCTCCCCCACCCAGAGCAGCTGGGGAAGGGAAGGGGAGGCTTTTAAAGATGCTTCCCCCCTTTTGCTTCCCCTTCTGACATCACTTCCGGTGATGTCAGGGGGTGTGGCATATGCTAATAGCCTAATAGCTCATTAGCATACCATATGCTAATGAGCTCCTGCAGCTGTTCTTCTACGAAAAGACCCCTGATCCAACCCATTATGTCTATTCAGGGAGAAAAGGAACATTGCTTGTTAGAAAATGGAGAACAGAAGAACTCACAAAACAGTTGCTCTGACACAGTTGAACAGCATCTGCATTTATGAAAGATACAACTCATCTGAAGATGAAGAATATGGAACCAATACAAGACAAAAGGCCTTCCCTGCTGATTAAACTCTACAGAAGTGCTTGCCATTAAAACAGCGCCTTGAAGTCTCCCGCATTCATGTGTGCAGAACTTCAGCAAGAGCTAAAGGGATTCTCTTTCTTGACCGGTACGCTGTGTACCACTAATTATACCCCTTGCTAAAAATATATTTTCTGCAGTGGAAAGAACATGTCCAAATCTTACTGAATTTTCAGAGCTAATGTGCAGAATCAAAAGTAGGTAAAACTTTTTTTTCCATAAAAGCCTGGTGGTCCAATTTGATGCTGGGTAAGTTGGACACCTTTTAGGGTCAGCACTATCTGACTGCACACCCCAACTTAAAAGTAACATGTAGACCAAGATGAAGAGCATATCAAGTGGCCAGATGGTGGAGAGCTACCACAAAGGTCTTTCTTAAAAACAGAAGCCATTTCTGTCCATACAGTAGCTGGGCTCCAGCCCTGAAACCAGGGACAGCTCAAACCAACTGTTCTGCCTGCCTATACTTTGCATGTCTGTACCTTGAACTATTTTCCCCATTCATGTACTTTTCTGGTACAGCTCCTTCCCTCAAAGACCATTTTGTCCCCAGTGGGTCCTCATCCACATGATTTCCTCCTCTGAGAAGGAAGCCCCTAGAGAACTAGGTTTTCATGACAAATGTAAGGTTTTAACAGTGCAGTCATAAATCATAAGCCATGGACCTAGAAGGATGTAATTCCCCATAGAAGAAAAAGAAAACCATAGACACTGTCATGGTGTGCTTGTTAACACCACATGGTATGTAAATCCACAGTTTCACAGGCAGCATGCAAATTCTAAGTACAGGTGGGCACGGATTGAACCATGGACTTAATTTCATCACAGACCAGGGGGAGGTCCTTCCTCTGTTTGCCCAGTCCATGTTTTAGCATTTTCAACAGAAAAAACCCGTCCTGCTAGACCACCGGGGCCCAGATGTTCTGGGGTGTCAGCAAGGGGTATCAGAGGAACAGCCTCCTTTCCCCAAGTGCCTGTGGGGATGGAACTGGAGACAGAGGAGCTCTTAACGGTGCCAAAAGAATATCAGCTTGTGAAACTGTTGGAGGAGGAGGAGGAATCTCAGCATTGAGGGGTGGGGAAACATTTAGTTCCCCCACATCCCAAGCTGCTCCTGCCTCCAGTCAACCTCCCCCCCCCCCAGTCCTCCCAGTCCAGCACCAAAACGCAGCGGCTAAGTCTCCTACCTGCTCCACTGTTGGGTGCCCGTTTCAGGCAGCATTCCAGCCCTCCAGAACAACCCCTATGTGGCAGAGTGCTGGGTCTGCCAGGCCTAGGTGTGGATGAGCTTGCATCCACACCACTTTTCCTCCTCCATACTCCTCAGGCACCTGCAGAGGCCCCACCGAAATATTTTGCCTCTGGAGCAACGAGTGGTGAAGGTGGCACCCAGCAGGGTAAAGAAGAGGCCTGCTCAGCAGGGAGAAGAGGGGGGAGAAGTCCACCACAAGGCAGAGGACTCATACCAAGGGTGCTGTGGGTGGGAGTGGACCTTGTAGGCAGTCCACCCTTTGGGAGGTCATTCCCATGGGGGTGGCAGCTATCCCAAGCAAGAAGGCTAGGGGGAAGGCCCAGGAATCAGTCACTCATGTTATCAGTGAGATGATTACCCTGGACCCTTTGTCCACTGTGGGACGGGTGGGCTTTCATCCACTTCTGTACTATTTTGCCCCCTAGTATATCATCTCCTCGTGGAGGACCTTCAGCTGGTGAGTCATGCACTCCATGTACTGCTCTGTGGTGCAAATGGTCATGGCGGAGTTGTCCAGAGCATGAGGGCAGACGATGTACTTCACAGCAGACCTGTGGAACAGCCTTCACCAGCACCATTACCTCTCCCTCACAGCCTACTGGTGGCAACCAGAGGGCCTCTGGACTGCCAGGGAAAGACCAGGGCCTTGGAAGGATGGGGCAGTCCTGCTGCCGGGCTACAAAGTGCTTCTGATCCATGCCCAGGGGATGGATGAAGACCATACTGCAAAGAACATCGCTGATACAGCCCAAGCTAGCCTGAGGGAGTAGGTGTGCCCCACCAGGACTGACATCATCTGTGGCTACGTGGTCACGGATGCCAGACAGACATGATGGCAGCAGTGAACTGTGCACACCTCGGAAGCATCATCTGTATGGCACACACCCTGCACCTGGTGGTGAGGGATACTCTTGGGCTGGGGAGCACCATCAAGCCCACCTGGAATGGGGCCACAATGCAGATGCACGAATTGCTGGAGACCTGCCAGGGCCTGGCTGCCCACTTTTCATGCAGCATCAAGTCTTCCCACTGGCTGCGCGAGAAGCAGGTGGAGAGGGGGAAGCCCGAACACTGGCTAATGCAGGACATGCCCACCCACTGCAACTCCACCTACATAATGATTGAAATTCTGGTGAAGCAGAAGAGTGTGGTTCAGGATGTCATCTCTTCCATACCCATCCTGCACATGGGAAAGAAGGTCAACATCAGTTCGAATGACTGGATGATCCTCTCCAAAATGGTGTCCTGAAGCCTTTCCAGGACACCACCAACATCCGCTGCTCCTATATGGCCAGCCTGCGGCAAACCATCTCACTGATCTGCAGGCTGGATGGGGTGCTGGCCTCCACACTGTAGCAGGGGGCAGCTCTTGTCCCGAGGGCCAGGGCCTTAGCAGAGAGTTGCAGGCAGGCATGGCCACCTGGTTGCATCCTCTCTGCAAAGAGGAGGCACACAGGATGGCCTGCTGTCACGACGCCTGCGGAGCCCGAGTCTCTGGCTCCAGCAGAGGAGCTAAGTCCCACTGGGGATGAGCTCCCATCATCAGAAACCTCCGCACCTGACAGCGCAGCAAGTGCCGAGGCGGGCCCAGCAATAGCTGGGGCAGACCCCGCTCGCCTGGCACACCCCCCGATTAACCACCACCGGTGTCTTGTTTGCAAGAGCAGCGGTCACGGGACATGGCAGCTTGGTGCCGAGAAGCACGCATGCGCACCCAGCACTCGTTTAGCTTGGAGCGTGCTAATTGCCGACCTCTTGGCGTACTATTTAGTCATCACTGGCAAATTGATAACTCATGCCAGCAACTAGTCAGTTTGACAACGCTCTGCACCACCCCGCTTGGATTCTTGCCTCCTGTCTTGTTTCCCTCTGCTCCTCGACCTCGGCTTGTTTGACTCTGCTCAACTATGCACCTTGAACCTTCGCCACCCGGACTCCTGACTCTCGGAACTCTGACCCTCGGACTACGCTAACAGTTTGTGATTTCGGCTTGGTTTCTCCAGTTATCTGACTTGCCTGGTTCCTGACTCTGGACTGCCCCTCGACTACCCCGCCTCTCTTGCACCTTGATCTTGTTCTTCCCGATGATTGTTGGGTTGCCCGGTTTTGACCTTGGACTGTGTTTTAACTGCCCCCACGCTTGCCTGGCCCCGCAGCCTGGCCCGTCACACCTGCCCCACATAAAGGGCAGCATCACTATGTGCACTGGGGAGCTGCAGCAATGGGAAAATGACCTCTGCAGATGGGTACACATGTTGCAGGCCACTGAAGTGGCCAAAGGAGACAGGGAATGGAAGAGCTGGGGGGGAGAGGAGGAGAGGGAGGAGGAGCAGCCCAGTACCTCGGCCCCAAAAAGCCCAATAAGGAAGGACCCACCACTACCCTACTGGTCCTCAGTGGTGAGCTGGGAGGTCAGTGGCATGGGGGAGGCCAGGCCACCACAACCCTATCATCATCCAACCTCAGTGTCTGTCTGTCCATCCTTCTCTGGGCTTTCAGCCATCAACTGTCCCACCATGGAAGAAGTGATCACCTCCCAGGCCAGAGGAGAAGGGTCAACTGTTATATTTATTTCCCCTGAGAGCTCTTTCCTGGGGGCAACTGCTTTGGGGGAGGACACTGCTCGGCCCCCCAGCCGATCCTCACCAAACTTGGAGGGCAGTTAGAGGGGCATCCCAGGGAGGTCCTCTATGATTTATTTCCCCTGAGAGCTCTTTCCTGGGGGCAACTGCTTTGGAGGAGGCTGCTACTTGCCTCTTCCACAGCCAAACCTCACCAAACTTGGAGGGCAGCTGGAGGAGCATCCCAGGGAGGTCCTCAGCAATGTTGATGCCTCTAGCTTACAACAGTTCCACTTGGCACACTCCTGAACCTTCAGCTGTGATTTCCCCACAGAGCACTTACCAGAGGGCACCTGCTTTGGGGGGGGCATGTAACGCAGCCCCCTAAATCCAATTTTCACCAAACTCGGAGGGCAGGTAGAGGAGAGTCAGCTGGAGACTCGCTGCAAGTTTGGCACCTCTAGCCCCTGGGGGGGGGCATTCTAGTGCATCATGAACCTCACAAACCATGAACCAGTCCGTTAAATGGAAAAGTTTATGAAAATTCATGGCCCGTGAAACCCACGAACCACAAACCTATATGAACTTCCATTTTTTTTAGTCTGTTCCCATCCCTAATTCTAAGTAACCTGATAGACTGTGCTATTTCTACGCTAAAAGCTGAAAGTATATTTCTGATATATGTTTAGAAGAAAGAAAGAGCACCGATGTGATTTTATTCAAGTTCTGCTGATCCAGAGGCCTTTTTTCAAACCTATTAGCATTATTGGCAGGTTCGTCAATGTTTCTTGCCTTGAATTATTTGTTTAAAAGCCACTTTGCCCTCTCAGTATTTCATCCACAATAAATGTCTCATGTCGTTCTGTTCAAATAGTGTGACTCAAGTAGAAGGCAAATGCCACTAAATCGAGATCTATGAGATGCTCTCTTGTGAGTGTTTCATTTCTTCTTTTCTTCCTACTAGATATTTAGTAGTTTTCAGGCACCAAAAAAATATTATTATTTCTATCTTAACTGTACAAGGACTACGTTTATGTGAATTCCTCCAGCTGCTTTCTGGGCAAAGTGACAATTTCTCAGCAGCCGTATGTTTTTCATGGGAAGATGGTTGCTACAAAGCCGTTCAAAATAATTACTAGTGCAATCCAAAACAGAGTTACACCTTTCTAAGTGCTTTAAAATCAATGGGATTAGAAGAGTGTAACTCTGTTTAGGATTGGGCTGTTAATATTTTAAACCCCAAACTTCAGCTGAGCTCAAGAGTAAGATTGAAAGGAGCCATGCTTTCTGTTCAGGTTTCTTTTGGTTTGGCACTGTATTTTTCTATTTTGAACAGTTAATAATAACCTCATTCCCCACATACCCACAGATTGTCTTCCTGGTTCAGCTTTTCTTGGATTAGCCTCTTGACCTTCCCATCCCATGTTCTACTGGCCTGGTCATCTACTATTGCTCTTTTCTCAATATGATCTCTGCTAGAGATTGGATTTCTGGTCTAGGATAAAGACCTGTTCCTATCCTTGCACCACATCAGTTCCACAACTTCTGAAGGACCTGACAGTTGTATTAATAAACCAAGAGCAAAACAGGCTGAAAAGCTTTAAATAGTAATACTGAATGCAGTGGATTCTTTTACTGTAAATTTTTTAATGCAAAACTCTGCTCCAAAAATCCTCACTGTTACAAAAGGTAAATCAACTGTTCGTGTATTTGGGCTTGGGGGGGGGTCTGTTCTGAGTAGGGTTGCCAGCTCTGGGTTGGGAAATACCTGGAGATTTTGGGGGTGGAACCTGAGGAGGGGAGGGTTGGGGCTTCAATGGGGCATACTAGCATATAGCCCACCTCCCAAAGTGTCCATTTTCTCCAGGTGAACTTATCTCTGTAGCCTGGAGATCCGTTGTAATAGCGGGAGATCTCCAGTCACCACCTGGAGGTTGGCTACCCTAGTTTATTTATTCCTCAGATTTCTACCCCGCCCTCCCAGCCAGGCTGGCTCAGGGCAGCTTACATAAAATCAACAACAAAAAAATTAAAACAGTACAATAAACCATTTAAAACAGTATTAAAACCAGTTAACAATTTCATAATAAGTGTTAGTTTTGCTGTTAGTGAAACAGCGATGGCTACCATATCGGTTCTCTCTTCCCCATAACTGGCTCGTAGGTCTTCTACAGATGTCTTTCAGGCAGCTGGGACATGCTGTTAATATAAATTCCAGAGGCAACAGGGCTTCTTATTCTAGTTGTTAGAAGTGGCAGCAGCTCCAAAAGCCTCGCAGAAGAGCTCTGATTTACAGGCGCTGGGGAACTGTAAGAGGTTCCGCAGGGCCCTGATCTCTTCTGGGAGCTCATTCCACCAGGATGGAGCCACTACCAAGAAGACCCACACCCTGGTTGTCACTAACCTGTCCTCCTTACAACTTGGGAGGGCCAATGGGTTCTGGGCCCCTGAATACAGTGCTCTCTGAGGAATATATGGGGAAAGGTATGTAGGCCCCTGACCATAAAAGGCTTTGAAGGTAAGAACCAGCACCTTGAAACGAATTCGGTATGCCATTGGCAGCCAGAGCAGTAACTTGAGCACAGGCTGGATGTGCTCCCTAACTGAGAGTCCCATCAACAGCCTGGCCGCAGCATTTTGCACCAGCTGCAGCTTCCGGATTTGCGACAGGGCTATCCCCATGTAGAGAGCATTACAGTAGTCCAATCTTGAGGTGACCATTGCATGAATCACTGTTGCCAAGTCATTGCATTTGAGGGAGGGAACCAACTGCCTGATCAGCCGAAGGTGATAAAAGGCTGCTTTGACAGTGGCCACTATCTGGGTTGTCCCATCGAAAGTGCCCCATTGAAGGTCGGGAGTGGGATCCCTACCCTCGGACCACCCCGACTCAGGCAAAGGACCTCCATCTTCATCAGATTCAATTTCAGCCAGCTCAGCCTAAGCCAACCAGCCATGGCTTGTAACGCCTGGTCTAGATCTTCCAGTTTGGAGTCGGACTGACTGCACAACAGCAGATAGAGCTGGGTGTCATCCATATACTGGTGACATCCCAGCCCATGCCTCTGGGCAATCTGGGCAAGGGAGCGCATGTAGATGTTAAAGAGCACTGGGGGCAATACTGCCCCCTGAGATACTCCACAGTCCAGTGGGTGCCTCTGGGATAGTTCTGAGGTTTTGTATATTGGTGGGGGGAGTTATTAACACAATCAGCATTTGTTCTTTCTCTTTCTTCTCTTGGAAGTTTTAATTCCAGAGGAGTAGCAGTGTTAGAAGTGGCTGAAATGGAAAAGTTAACTTTTATGTTCCAAGGTAAAAATGAAGAGGTATTTGAGAACTTATGGTCGAGGATTTATGGATGGATTGAAAAAACTTCAAAACGATAAATTCCAAAATTACTGTAAGGTGTAACTATGGAAAATTGTAAATAATGGAAGAATCTCTGTACTATGATACACTGTAAGCGAAGTTGTAAGACGTTTTTGAAAATTAATTAAAAAAATTTTTTAAAGGATCTTCATTGTGTGACTGAAGGGAAGCTGCGGCAGCCATTTTATTCAGCCATTTTGTGGCTGGGCCCACTATGCTGTGCCCGAATTCCAAATGTGCCTGCAAGCTCAAAGAAGTTGGGATCCATTGGTTGATAAAATAATAAAAAGTCTTAGGTCCAGGTCATGTAATAAAAATATATTCTGGCTAGGCATGCCAGGTGGCCTGCTTTGGTGGGCAACTTCCTGCCAATCACCTCTCCCCGCCGTAGGGTGACAGGAGAAAAATAGGAGGGGGGACAAAATGATACCCATTGACAACATAATGTTACTTCCATGTGCATAACTAGAATCACTCACCTGAGCAGGATCTTCTGCTGGTGCCACTCTGCAATGGGAAAAATCAGCAACTGCCCATACACTTGTATTCTCTGTTGTGGTCCCCACTTTACAGAATGGGCTGCCCAGTGAGGCATTCTGCAAACTATGCAAAACGATTATTTAGGAGAGCATTTTTACATAGGTAACAGGGCTATGCTATAACAGAATGGTTCAGACTGGTGTTATTCTCCATAGGGCTGTGCTGTTAAGTAATTTTGCTTTGCACTTATCTGACAGAATGCTTTCAGAAATTCTTTTAAGTGAAACCTGAGGAAATGCTTTGAAAATCATAGAATATGTGCAAAGAAAATGTCTAACGCTGAGAAAAATCACAGATCAGCTCTTAACATTTTAACCCTGATGTTCAAGCTCACTGACCAGACAGAAAGGAACAATGCTTTTGACTCAAGTTGAAACTGTGGAGAAATACTGTCTGGCAGTGGCCATTTTGAATTTTTCACCTAAGCAATTTTCCATTTTTTAGAAGGTCATCCCAGCCCAATGTATTCTCTGTCTTTTTAAGGTTCCAAAACAGCTTGTCAGGTCTTTGTTCCACAGCTTCATAATGGAACAGTATTATTTTGCCTCTACTAAACCATTGCTTCTGTGAAACAGTTATGATGATACACCTCATAATGGTGTGATTTTCTTCTAAATTTGAGAACGAGACCTTAGAAAAACCATGTTCAAGAGTCTCTCAGTCCTTACACTCAGGAAGTGTTCTATGGTTGAGGAGTGCAAAGCCTTCGGCTGCATCCACATATCATTGGTTACGGCACTATTGTTGTACTATAGCAATCATTCACAACTGGACAATATCCAACAACGTGTGGATGAAGCCTTTGATGTGCTATTCACTGAAAAGAAGGTCACTTTTTCCCCATTACAAAAGTCCTGGGAAGGTGCTTTTGGATCAAGGAATCAGTTTTTATCAAGAAAGACTTTTTAACCTCTAAAAGAATGTATTTTGAACATATATGATTTGCATATCTGTACATGTATTTTCAATGAAGTGATTGTAATGTTTTGTCTTTCTGTTACTCTGTTTCTTTATCTTTGTAATTTATATATTTACTGCATTTTTACCCTTTCTTTCTCTCGTTCTTGCCTCCATTTTATATTCTCAACAACCCTGTGAGAAAAGTCAGGCTGATCACAGAATCCTAATGTTTTGCCTTTACTAGATAAGATACACACAATACCAAATAAAATATCTTCATTTATTTCTATGAGCCATATGTTCTGTACAAAAAACTAATCTTTTCTGCATGTAGGAATTACGAATTAGCCACCAAACAAATATGCACATTTTTAAAATGACTTGTGTTCCTGGTATAGCCTTTTAACTGATGTTTTAATTTTCAACTCTGGTATTAATGCTGAACTCAGCAAGATGTATAAATTCATTTCTGAAACAAGTATGTAAGTTATTTTGAATTTTTTTCTGCTTTGGAAAGAAAGCAGAACACAGTATCTTTTAAATGAAGGTTATCTGCAAATACAACCATGTAACATTTCCTTTCCTTTCCTATGCTATTAGGTATAGTCTTGATATTCATGTGCACTGAGGCCACAGTTCCAATGCAACTTTGGGCATCATAAAGCTGATTAATTTCATTAGATTTTAGTGCTCCTAATGCTGTTTTGGATAGTGGCTTCTCTGTCCTCTCTTAATTTTATAAGAAATCTGATATTGTATATATCTCATTTTAATTAAGTGAGACAATCAAGGGGTTTGCTTCCTATTCAACATAATACCCTCTTGCTCTTTAGAAGTATGTCAGTCTTTCGGACCAATTCCTATCTGATGAAAAATAGAGAGACCTTTCACAATCTTGTGTGCTTTTGTAGCCGTTGTTAATAAGAAAGAAAGCATTCAGAGGTTCCAGTCTCATCCTTCTGCTCTCAGTCCTAAGAATCTTTATTTTTAGTCTTCTCTTAAGCTCCTTCACAATAGCAAAGTTCATCATTAACAACTTATCTCAATGCTCAGATCCAACAAATGAATTTAACTTCTGCAGACCAAGAAGAGTAATCCAGCAGTGGGTTCTTATATTTCTTCCAAAAGCACAGTTGTAAAATGAAAAGACAGTTGTCATTTTCTTGGGCACACTAAAATTGTTGTAGAAGAGCACATGATTCTACCTTCTGAGAGCAGCATTGTGTTACATACAGTTGATGCCAGCTTGCTTTTAAGTTTTGCTATGCAGCAGTGTGGTATTTCAAGGGAAACGTGTTTTTGTTCTTACTCCCTAGAAGCTATGATTGGACAAACCTGTAGGCAAATGTTTTCCAGATGTTTGCAGGCACGTTAATATCTAGGATTGGACATCTACCCAAGTGACTGCTTGGCGTGGCATAATCAGAACAGGGTGCCTGATGTTACCCTCCTGCTGCATCTTGTCTTTTCCCTAGCAGCAGTGGTGTAAGAGGAAGTGATGGGCAAGGCTACACCCATTGCTATTTGCCGACAAGTGCTGCTGTCTGCATCTAAATTGTTTGCTTGGGGCATTAGCAGCATCACCAAGGCTCATCTTGCCTTGTGGCAGGAGGTGATGGGAGTAGCTGGCACATATCATCATCACCGTCCAGACTTGTGCTTTCATCACCCAAATCCAGACTTGGGCTGCCACCACCCAAACCCTGTGGTATTCCTACCACTGCTCAGGGCAGCAAAATAACTTGGTCCAGTCTTGCTACTATCTTAAGGCATTGGTAGTGGTGGCGACCCTATAGGGTTTTCGAGGTAAGAGACATTCAGAGGTGGTTTGCCATTCCCTGCCTCTGCAGAGCAGCCCTAGAGTTTCTTGGTGGTCCCCATCCAAGTACAAACCAGGGCCAACCCTGTTTAGTTTCCAAGATCTAACGAGATTGGGTTACCTGGGCAGTCTGAGTCAGGGCCTTCAGGCATTAGAGAAGAGATATTATCAAGATGTGATGAAAAAGGAAAGGTGGAGGCTTGCCCTTGATCGGGTTTACAGCTACCTTGTCACAGCGTCTTGTTGTTCACAGACATAGGTCTGGATAAATCAACAGATCAACTAGCCTCCAGACTGAAGGGGAGAGAAAGACTGATGTTTCTCCACTCCCCTGCACCCAAATGTAGGCGCTCCCAATGAGAGGAGATGCAGAGGCACTAAAAAGTGCTAGTAGCAGGTAGCCACTTCAAAAAGTTATGTTACTACTTCAGAAGGTTATGAATGAAATAAGCAAAACAAAAACATTACCTCCATCATTTCAGGAAGCTCATGTAACATTGATATATAAAGAAGGTAATGATCCAATGCTACTACAGTCCTATAGACCTATCTCTTTATTGAATGTGTACAAAATTTTTACTGCAATCATGGCAGAAAGACTAAGGAAATGTATTACGGGAATAATTCACTCGGACCAGACTGGTTTTGTACCAAACAGATACATGAAAGACAATGTTCGTTTTGTAATAAATGCAATAGAATTGGTAAAAAACAAGGGAACAAAAGCAGCATTTATATTTCTTGATGCAGAGAAAGCTTTTGATAATTTGTCATGGTCCTCCCTTCTCAAAACTTTACAACATCTCAACTGTGACTCTAGATTTATTTATTTATTTATTATCACACTTATACCCCGCCCTCCCCGCAATGTAGGCTCAGGGCGGCTGAACTGAATTTATGAACTGGATACAAGGCATCTACTCAAAACAAAATGCAAAAATTATAATAAATGGACTATTAACAGATGGATTTCAAATAGAAAAAGGTACACGTCAAGGCTGTCCATTATCCCACTCCTTTTCACCCTTGCAATGGAGGTGCTGGCTGATAAGACAGGATCCAAACATTGAAGGCCTGAAAGTTGATGGAGAAGAATTTAAACTCAGAAATTATACAGATGATGTGCTTTTGTCAATAAAAAATCCTCATCTTTCATTGCCTCATATAATAGAACAAATTGGAAAGTCTGTGTCCTTTTCAGGATACAGAATTAACACAAATAAAACAAAAATAATTACAAAATTCCTAGCAGGACAGGAAGTAGAAATTATCAAGAAAATTACAGGATGTGAAATAATGTCAAAACCAGTTAAATATTTAGGAATAAACTTGTCTGGACAAAATGATACATTGTTTATAGACAATTATAAAACAACATGGATGAAGATACAAAAGGATCTGAAAATATGGTCTAAATTAAAGCTCTCATGGTTAGGAAGAAGTTCCACAATAAAAATGAATGTACTTCCAAAACTGAATTTTTAAATTTAAGATTATACTGATTCAAATACAAGAAAAAACTCTCATAGACTGGCAGAAACATATAAATACATTTATTTGGAATTGTAAAAAACCAAGAATCAAATTCAAAGTGCTGCAGGATGAGAAAAAAGAGAGGAGGATTGGCAGTTCCTAATATCAAGTTATACTACTAGGCAGCCCAATTGGTCTGGATCAAAAATCCAAATGATAGACTAATGAAACTGGAAGCTGCAGACTTGGATGATGGATTGCATTGTCTTCTTTGGATCAAAAAAGTAATCTCAAAAAATAAAACATAAAAGACATACAGTCAGAGATAGCTTACTCCAAACCTGGGGGTCCATAAGAAAAAGAATTATCCCCATGATATTGCCTATAATGTCACCAATAAATGCATATTATAGTAAATATGAGGAGGGGGAGATTTTATAAACTACATATGATTAATTCACAAGGTTAAATCAAATCCTGGCAAATGAGTCAAGAAGAAAGAAGGAAGATACAATGGCTGATTTATCTTAATCTTAGTTAATCTACTCTTGATCTACATATTGTATTATATATTACAATAATGTTCTTGATATATGTAAACGCTTTAGATGATTAATGATTACCTTTACATCCCCTCCCTTCTTTTCTTTTCTTCCTCCTTAATCTTATAACAAAATAAAAACTTAATAAAGAAGATGTGATGAAAAATCTCTTGCTGTAATGTGTGTTCTTTTTTATAATTTTTTAATTGCTTTTATTCTAAAAACTACATGGAAATCAAAGGGAGGAGTATCTAAAATCTAAGGGAGAAAGAAAAGAAAACCACTAAAAACCCAAGTGACAATGGTCAATAGCTTCTACAAATGCTTGTCACAAATTATTTTTCACTTGAAATAATTTGGTTACATTGAAAAGGAGTAGTTAGTTAAGTTCTTCAAAAGAAAAAGTATAAGAATTACTTCTAGCTAAGAGAAAGTTTTTGAAACTGCTCCAGAAAAGCTTTTGCTTTAGTAACAGAGTCTATTCTTTCTTTCTTGTTGTTGTATTTAAAGATGATCCCTTCTGGTATAATCCTTCTATAGGCTGTGGCTTTTTTCTGCAGGAACAAAGTCTTTATACGGTCTCCTCTTTTTCCTTATCTCAAATGGAATGTCCTTTAAGACTTTTATTTCTTTATCTTCGATCTTTAGGGTAGTCCCATTTGTAGACTTAAGTATCTAGTCTATGTCTTTTGGAGAATTTCATGAGGATTTCACCAGGCAGATTATTCTCGTTGATGTATTCTGGATATGTTCCTGTAATATGTGTTCTTAATAGAAGCCAAAACAGAAGCAACAGATCTTTTGCAAGTCTTTACGAGCAAATGTGGTGTAATGGTTAGAGTGTTGGACTGGATCTGGGGTGGGTGCTCCGTGCAGGCCCAAAGGTGATGTCTTTTGAGATCCTCTGAAGCACCTCCTGTTCCAGTGAGGTGGAGGAAAGCCAAGATTGGCTCTTTGCTTTGTGGAAGATTCAAGTGGGTGTTGGGACACACATTAGTGGGTGCCATGGCACACACAAGCTCCACAATGGGAATCACTGATTTAGACATTGCTGTATTCCTAGCACTGGAAAATATATGTTGTATATGGAGACATTGTAGTCTATGTAGATGCCCCCAGAATCGTAGCAGGGTTTTAGGGCTTTCTGTAACCACACAGTTTGCTGTCTCTATGGTGAGAAGTGCATCATTAGTTTGTGGTTGTTGTTTTTTTTAGTAAATCCAAGGAAGAACTGGAAATCTTATCCTCAAAGTGTTCCTCTGAAACTAAATGAGAAGAGCAAGTATTTGAAGTGTATCATCTTTCTCTTGTAACATCTTGGTGTTTTCAAATGAATCAACTTCTTTGTTCTGGAAAATTCTGACAGCTTTTTAGAGAACCTGCCAGGCTGACTGACACTGCTGCATCTCAGGTTATAGCTCTCAAAGAGAAGAAGAAAGATTTAAAGAGGCAGTGAGTGATGGTACCAGAACACTACTTTTGAATCACCTGTTAGTAGAGCACAACCTTTCAGTGTCCCAGAAACTCCGTTGTCCTGTTCAGTTAAAAGGTAAAGTGGATCATTACACACCATGCTTTAAAGTTTTCCTTCCATTACAACACAGTTGCAAGTAGTCTTGCCCTGAATACTTCTGAAACCAGACTTTTTAAAAAAAGTATTATATGTGGTACTGTAACTTTATTTAATATAGCCTCTCAAATCACCATTACCTCATGTAAGCCAAAAAATGTTATTAATTCTGGATGCTGATACTAAATCTTAGCCATATTTGAGCGATCAATTTTATTGTTATTTATTTAATTTATATCCTGCCCTCCCTGCTTCGGCATTGTAGTCCTGGAGTTGGTAGCCTTCAAGTACTCCAAAAGTGGTCCAGGAATGGAATGTTGTTCGACAATTTCAGGGGGAGGATTACACACACAGACCATCTCTAAGGAGCCTTGCCCTCATTTGCAGAAAAGGGGTAAGAGACCACCAGAAAACTTTTCCAAACTCAACTCCATACTCCTGTATCACCTTAGGTTTTGTCTTTTACACAGCTGTTCTTTATTCAAACTCTGGCATGTGCACTAGAGAGAAAAGGAAATATTTAAAAACTCCCACGTTGTTCAGATGTAAGTGTAGATTTCCATCTTAATTTTTAGCCATTTGGGGGATTTATCTGCTGCCTGCAAACACCTTCATGGGAGTAAGCCCCACTGAATAAAATAGGACTTACTTCTGAGTAATCCTGCTTATTATTGTTCTCTCGTTTAATTTAATGTGTTATCTTTATAGGAATGGGTCTGGGGAGGACATTGAGCCAGCTATATGCAAACAGAATGCAAGGGAGGACGTTCTCAACAAAAGTAGATAGCATAGCTCTAGTCTAAAATAGTATCAGTTTAGGAGGTGCCATTAATTTCAAATTTGACTTTTAATATTTAAGCCGATGTGGCACAGTGGATAGATGAACTTGAGGGATACAGGTTCAGACCTTTAGCCACAAAATGAAATTGGGGTCAAGGGGTTGTCATCTTTTCCTCCAACTTGAGACTGGGACAGGCTTCTCTTCTCTGTTTTTGTACGAGCCAGCAAACAAGCATTAGCCCATTACCACAAAGGCAGGACAGCAGCAGAGTGAGCAGGGCAGTGACATATCACACTTACCAAGAAAAGTACCTGCTCAAGAGAGGAGCTGAACATCATTCAATATTTTTTTATACAGTACACAATCTGTATAGTTGCTTGGAATATTTTGACAGTTAATGTGGGGTTCTTAGTGTTGGGTATTGGTACCAAATGCTTTATGTTATTTTGACTTTATGTTACAAATTCTCAACCCAAGATCATTATTATTCTCTGCAGTAAGTCTTTTCTTTTCATTCTGTGCATACTTCATTGTTTATTTCCATGCATGTAGAGATGCATCACCACTTTATCAAATATCCTTTATATCCTGTTGTGTGGGTTCCTTAGCAGATTGGGGGGTGTTAGGGGAGGGGCTGTGTCTCAGTGGTAGAGCATCTGCTTGGCATGCAGAAGGTCCCAGGTTCAATCCCCAGCATTTCCAGTTAAAAGGACCAGGCAGTTGGTGATGTGAAAGACCTCTGTCTGAGACCCAGAGAGCCGCTGCAAGTCTAAGTAGACGATACCGAACTTGATGTACCGATGGTCTGATTCAGTATAAGGCAGCTTCATTTATGTGGGTGTAGAACACAAGACGGCAAGTCTTTTATCATAGGAGCAAGAGACAATAGCAGGAGGGTTTTCCTTCCTACTGCTGGACTATTTGAATGTGGATCTGATCTGAACTGGAAAGTGGGCCAAACTCACATACCAAATGTGAGTTGCCTTGACCACAGAAACAATTGGGCCTTATGAATGGAATGAGCTCCCGGAGGAGACCAGGGCCCTGCGGGATCTTACGTAGTTCCGCAGGGCCTGTAAGATGGAGCTCTTCTACCAGGCTTTCAACTAGCAGCCACCCACCAATACCACCAATGGCCACTATTACTATCTGTGGCATAGGCCGGGTGGGATGTTCTGGTTCTATATGGCACACCATCTTGTCTAAAACATACTGTGAGCACTTTAATTGTATATCGAATTGACTGATTGTTTAATTTGTTTTATTGTAATTGATTGATTGTTCCATTGAAATGTTTATATGACTCTTGGCCCACCAGGCCAAGTAATGTGAGCCGCCCTGAGCCTGCTTGCAGGGAGGGCGGCCAAGAAATACTACAAATAAATAAATAATATAAATAATATAAATAAATTTCCTCGTAGACAGTGAGAGACCACCTTAGAATGCACCCAACATTAACCTATGCTGGCACTGTAAAGAAAAAGCAGTCATTAGTATTGGGAAGCTGTCTTTTAAGGAAGCTTGTCCATCATGATTGATCTTTCCCTGTGATAATCTCCCAAGGAACCACAAGGATCTCCAGTTCAAACACTCCCTTGACATTGTTCGATACTGTTTGTTGTATCAGTGGAAGGGGTCGCTCTAAGGGAAAGGGACTGGATCAGAAAACTATCTGAGAAATACTACCATATTCCAGAAGACAAGAAAGAATGCCCCTTCATCCACCAAACCTAGAGACAGGGCCAACTGACAACCCCCTTCCCTCAGCAAGGCCAGAAGAGTCCTCTCTTCAGTGAATCTGGATCAAGTGGAGAGGGCCTCTCTTCCTATCAACTATCTGCCATAAGGAAAGCTGTAAGAAAGAAGAGGCAAGAACCTGGCAAGCTCCCATCATCCCTAGTCCCAGGCTTCATTTACAACCCCTTCCTTTCACGCCATTATTTTTGTAATTGATCGTTTACATCTCCTTTATTGCTGAACACCATTTTATTATAATTTAATTGATCTTTATATTCGTTTTCATTACTGTAAACCACTCCAGGAGCCCACTTTTGGCTGAAAAGTGGGATTTTTTTTAAAAAAAGCCCCACTTCGTATTTATCGAACGAGCCAATCAATCTATTTGTTTTGCAAAGGCCTCGGCCATGCACACATTAAAATAAGACTTTAGCACTTGGTTGCGTGTAGGTATTCCCGACGAGAACGAATCAGGCTGTTCGAGAAGGCCTTGGAAAGGCGCGCCGGTGTTTGAGGCACGGCAGCATGATTCACCTCCTTGAGGGACTGTCGGTCGCCCCAATGAGGGCTCCTCAGTTGTTTCTTTTAACTGCACTCTTAATGCAAACAACACCCGGCCGTGCTCACTCCGTTCCTCCTCGGTCACCCAGACCCGCGCTGCCCAAGGGCAGGGGTGGCGGCGAAGAGAGCTCTTGGCGCCTTCCCACTCTCGCCCTACGTGCCGCTGAGCGTGCAGCCGCCGCCGTCCCCCTAGCCGCCTCCCTCCGCCCGCTAGTCTCACTGGGGCGCCGCGGGGCTTTGTGTTTCCAACAGAGGAGGGCCTTGCCCGGATGTACTCCAAGGCACTGACTCAGATAAGCCAATCGACCCAGCAGTAGCAAGAGGAAAAAGCCGGAGGGCATCGAGCTCGGGTCCAAGTGCGGGGGGGGGGGGGCGGAGGACGCGGTCCCTGCTGCGTGCCTGCGCGTGGTCTCCCTCGCGCAGACACCCCGGATAATTCGCCCTCCTCCTCCTCCTCCTCCGGCTGCTGCCCGCTAGTGCGCGGGCACAAGGCGAGCCTCCACCTTCCCTCGCGCAGCGGCGTGCGCGCGCGTTCACGCATACAACACACAGAGATACACGCCCAGGCACGGAAGGAAAGGCGCTCGCGCGCGCAGGCTACCCTACCTTCTACCCACCCACCTACCCTTGCCAGCCTGCCTATCCCTGCGCCTTGGCTGTAAAGCAGCTGCAGCCGGCCTCGGGGTCCCTCCTGTCCCTCCCTGGCCACGGGGGAGGCGGAGAGAGCACAGCAGCCTTCGCAGAAGGCGGAAGGAACAACATACATTAATAACCCTCTTCCTCCTCCTGGGCTTTCCTCCCATTCTGTCGGCAGAAACATGGGTAAGTCACCTCAGTCCTCCTTGGCCATGCGTCCCCGTCGCGGCTCTCGGGGCTTCTTTCCACGCCGAATACAGATTGGGGGGGGGGTGAAGGTACGGCGACGAGATATCCCTTCTCTTTTAAGGAGGGGCGGGGGAAATTGCGCCGTGGGGATGAAGGAAGCCAGCCCGTTGCCCTCCTCGCGTCTCACGCCCCATGTCCCGTGAATGCATGTTTTGGAGCACCCTTCGCCCACTCTCCTCCCCTCCCCCCTCCAAGAGCCACCCCTTGGCTGTCCGTCCACCTCATCGCTCTGTGTCCGATAAACAGGAGAAGGAAGACGACTTCATGCAACTTCCTCGTCAGCACATCCCTTCTCTCCGTGCCCTTCCGACCTTTTCCTTTCACTCAGGGATGGAGTTTAGAATGGGGGGCAGTTGGCTTGTATTGCTACGAAGAGTGTGTTTTTTCAGCTTGCCAATAAGGATGCTCTTTTGGGGGGCGGGGGAAGAATAGCGGTATGGTGATCTGGAGTTATTGAGATGCGAAGGTTGCGAAAAAACAGACGCCAATGGGCGGCATTTTTCAGATGCTCATTTGGGATGGTTGAAATGTCCTGTGGAGTTCAGTTTCTTGGTCACACCAGATCTGTGAGCCACACTTGAAAGTCAGAAGGTGCCCATAACCAGAAGGACACCCATTCATAATCCCAATAGCCTTTCTCTTGCATTAGTTGCCAAGCTGCAGCTGTTGTGATAGATCTAATGAATGTCATGTTAGCAAAATTTGACAGATCAGTTTATTAAAATGAAACCTCAAATAATTTGTCATTAGCATATTTGAATACGCAAACTTTGTTTCCTTTTTATCAGAGAGGTCAGGTTTGGTTAATTTTGTCTGTGTATGTTTGCCAGTGTGGTAGTGTTTTGTGATACTGTTGTATCCCTTCAAATATCTACAGTCTTTCTTTCTCTGTATACTTTAATCAGAGTACTGATCAGAACTTTGCTGGAAATCCTCAGGAACAAAAATCCCTGCATTCATCTTGAACATAGTTGGATAGTAACTCGCTAACTCAGGTCTTCTAGGGCCTGGCTCTCCAAAGTGCTGATTCCATTAAACTTCCTTGGAATGATTTGCCAGCTGAGGACATTTGCTGCTGCATATGACTCTGGCTTCTTTTCAGACTACAACCTCCCCCCCCCATACAAGCACAAAAAAGACAGCGAATTATGTCTTAACTTCAGTATACAGAAAAGTAAATAGCAATCGAGGATGGTGTCTTTTGAAGTGCTGTAATCCCATTGTTTACTAGCCCATGCATTACTTACCTGGGTCATTTGTGACATGCTGATGGCTTGAAAAACAAAGGGATGGGGGGAGAGAACCAAATAGTGTGTTTTGTTTTTTAAAAATCCCTGTCTGGCTGCATAGAGGTGATTATTGCTTGCCGTGGGATACTGCCTGCTTACATGTTTGTTTTAATTGCCGTTCAGTGATAGGAATGAACAGTTTCTTGGCAGTGGTATACCCAGCTTGTCTTTGCATGCTTGAACCTAGAGTAGTGTGATCAAGTATTGGATACCGGGGCAGTTCTGCCGGCAGACAGGCGTGACTGGGAAGTAATCCAAGGCAAGCTCAAGACACTGGTTGGCGGAGTCTGCAGAAGCTCAGGGGGTGTCAGAGTTTGGTGTGACGGCACAGTTGTGGACTAGTCTGCTACTGCCTTTTCCTGCTTCTTTTTCTGGGGCCTGCTGAAAGGCTCAGGCAGTGCAGCAGATGGCACTCAGAATCTGGGAAGGCTGGGGCAAAAGTGTTTATGGTATGGCATCAGGACCCCCTACACTGCATCAGATACTGGGTCCTTCCAAAAGTGGGGGCAATGATAATGCTTGCAAGTGGTGATACCATTGACTGCCATCCACACTGGAGGCTCAGGATGCCCTGTGAGTACTTCTGGAGTCTGATTGCATCTGAAGCAACCCATAGGAAGTAAAAACCCTCCTTACTCAGGGGACATTTAAGGCAGTGGATAGAGCAGTCTGTGATCCTCTGGGATTTAGCTCCATATTTCCCAGTCTTCTCCAAACCAGACAGCAGGCAGTGCAAACAACATCTGTTCGCTGGACCAGAAGCTTTTAACAATGTGTAGTGATGCAGTTTTCATACTTCTAGTGTGGCATGCATTCTGCAGCCCCAGTTCAGAGCATCCAAAGAGACTAGACTCTCTGTACATGCCTAAATTGATATCAGGAAGCCATTCTGACTGGAGTTATGGCACAGCATAATAGATTGATTCTGCTGTTCCCCAAACTTTGCATAGTGGGACCACTTTGTTCTGCTAATCCTTTAGATAGACTTTTGAAAGTGAGTCAAGATGCTGCTGTGCCATGCTGGGTAGTGCAGTGTTACTGAAATTCTCTTTCGAACAGCACATAGGGCTAAAGTCTTTACAGCCTTGTGGTGAGATCCTTTGTAGTTATATTTGCAAGATTATATCATGCTTGCTAAAGTAAGGTGTTTGTGTTCATTTTAAAAGGCCTCTCTATTCCAGATATTTCTGTCACTTCTAGCTTTCAAATGTTGGGTCCTTGTCTTCCCCTTCTTTTTTTCCCCTTGTTATATGCTCACTCATCTTTTTAAATTTAGCATTGCAGTTTTAGCTATGTTTACTAGGTTCCAGTGCTCTTGATTAAAAGAGGACATCCTTCCAGAAAAGCACATAGTCGCTTGGTTTGAAGTGCTATACTCAGTTAATATGTGATACCTGTTTTACTTAAGTGAGTGCAGGATTGCAGCCTTGAATTGTAAACTTTTGGGCAAAGAGGGTCTTCGCTTGATGAAATCTGAGAAGAAGTACTGCACACATTAAAGGCAGGTGTATCAGAGATAAATCACAGCATGAATATTCATACCATTCTCTATTTATTTGTTTGCTTGTTTATTAAAAACATACCCACCTTTCCTGTTGGTTCAGGTTGGCTTGCAATAATAGTTAAAACATCCCTAGCTAAAAACAAAGATAAAATAAGCTCCAAATCCCCCCCGAAACACTTAAAAGATGCCTTCTATTCAACTCCCCTCAAATGCCCTGGTGAACAGGTGGGCCTTTCAGAGCCTCCTGCAGATCTTCAAGGATGGCCCCCTCACCTCTGCAGGGAGCCCATTCCACAGAGCTGGAGTCACGATGGAAAAGCCTTGGACTCTGATAGATGTCAGACGGGCCACCCTGAGTGGTGGGATAGCCAACAGATGTCTGCCTGATGGCCATATTTGGCTCACAAGGAAATATGGAAGGAGCCGCTCCTTCAAATATATCGGCCCTAGGTCATGAAGGGCTTTCAAGGTCATAACCAGCACCTTGAATTGAACCTGGAAATAGACTGGCAGCCAATGAAGCTGTAGTTTCAAGGTTGTCTTCAAGGGCAGCCCCACATAGAATATGTTGCAGTAATCCAAATGTGAGATTACAGAAGCATGGATCAGTGTGGCAAGATCAGCTGAGCCTAGGTAATGAGAAAGTTGGCACATTAGATGCAGCTGATAGAAGGCACTCCTGGCCACCATGCCAGCCTGCTTTTCAAACAGCAAGGCAGGGTTTATGGGTATCCTCAGGCTCTTCTTGCTCTGAAAAAGCCAGCACTATTCCATGTAGGACAAGTCAATTCAGTCCCTCTGGAATATTAGCCTTCCCAACCTGCATTACCTCTGTCTTGTCTGGATTCAGCTTGTTCTGATTTGGCCACCTGATCACAGCCTCAAAGCACTGGTTCAGATCCAAGGCAGACACGTCTGAACAGTGTCACTCAGCGGCCTTATACATGTATTTAAGAGCATGGGTGTAGCATGTAGCTTCCCAAAAGACTAATTCCGTCCAAGTTGATTCCGAATCTCCAGTGGAGACTGTGTCTGGTCATACCAATGCCATATTCAAGTGGGTTGATAAGAATGGAGGGGTCAACTGTATCAAAGGCCACTGAGAGGTCCAGTGGTATCAACAGCATCCCCTATCCAACTTTATATGAAGAGCATCCACCAGTACAGCTAAAGCCATCCCTGTACCAAACCCAGGCCTGAAGCCAGATTGAAATGGGTCAAGGGCAGATGTGATATTCAGGAAACCCAGAGTGCAGACTGAGGATGACTCCATTCTAATTTTATAAAACAAATAGCTTCTCCTTTTCACTCACTCCTTTCTTTTTCCTGTGTGATTTCAGCTGAGAGATGTTGCATGTAACACGGGAAGTAAAAATATATATATTTTCTCTCAAGAGATGGTGATATTTCAGCTGGGAATGCTGGAGGATCTGCAGCAGCTATGTTTATTAACCAAACCAATGCTTATTGCATGTTGTGATAAGCTGAAAACTGGCTGTCATATGTTCAGGTCTCCTGAGCTATTGGCTGTGCTGCTGTGATGTCATGCACTATTCCTGGCCATAACAGCTGCTAGAGGGAAAGATTGTAGCTGCTGCACAACTGTCCTGAAGAAAGAAGTGAAAGGTCTGCTTGGCTGGGACAACAACATCCAGTAGGACATAAAAACAGGAGTGCCTCTGTGGTTTTTGCGGACAGGAGCTGGCTGGTGAGGTTAAAAAAAGAGCCCAAAATGTAAAGATGCCAAACAGTGAGCCAGTGAACCAGACTGAATAGTTAGATAAATGGGGATGGGGTAGACAGCTGGGGAACAATAATCTGAATGAAAGATCCAGAGAAGAGACACAGAACTGATGGAAAGAAGGGTAAAGAAAGCTGAGAAAGAGGTGGGGGAAGGGGGAGAAGAGCCAAGAACCAAACTTCATACAGGGGTCTAGTAGCGGGAAGGCCCATATGATGATTTAGGGAAATAGTAGCTTTGTGTGATATCACTAGGGCCATACTTGACATAGATGAAGAAAAAGATAAGAAATTGGATTGATACCCCATCCTTCACTACCCAAAGGAGTCTCAGAGCAGTTTACAATCTCTTTCCCTTCCTCTTCCCACAACAAGACACCTTGTAAGGTAGGTGGGGGGTGAGAGAGCTCTGAGAGAACTGCTCTTGAGAGAACAGCTCTCAGAGAACTTTGACTGAACCAAGGTCACCCAGCTGCCCTCATGCGGAGGAGTGAGGAATCAAACCCAGTTCTCCAGATTAGAGTCCGTTACTCTTAGCCACTACACCAAACTGCCTTTACAATGTGGGCCCATTATGGTGCAACCTCTTGATTTGGTTCACAATACCAGTGTAACCCTGTAGGCATGGGTTTTGCATTCCTTGTATTGTTTTCAACATATTAATTATTTTTGGATGTGGTTTATAGGATTTTGCTGTATGAGGATGGGAGATAAGGTGAGAGTGGGAACAGGGCTTACAGGCAAATCACTGATCCTCTCTTTTTGGGGGAAATAGTTTAATAACTTTCTTTAAAAAGCTAGCAAAAAGTTGGCTTTATTGTATCATTTTATTGTATTATTTATTGTATTAATTTAGATTGATAGTATTTATTCTTGTGAACCGCCCTGAGCCCGTTTGCGGGAAGGGCGGGATATAAATTGAAATAATAAATAAATAATTGTGGTGATTGTCTAAATTCAAGGATTCTGTGTAGCAGCTTCTATGTTAATCTTCCTGACGGCTCTTTATTGGATTTATTTTTTGTACTTTATACTGTATTACGGGTGGGTTCTTTCCCCCAGTACTAGATGTTCTTTGTGAGCTCCTACCCACTTAGTAGATCATGTTAAAAGAATCAAACATTTGCTTATGTGAATGCTAAATTGCTAAGCTGGTTTTATGATAAAATGTTTTGAATGTTCTTCATGTAAGGGGTTCAAGTCTTCAGTAGTGTTTCATACAGGACATGTACAATTCATATTCTAATAATATGATTTGTGTAGTTATTAGATGTCTTTAGGACGGTGTAGGTGCTCTGCTGTTGTAATAGCTTCGCTATCATGTCCCTGAATTATTTAAAGAATCTTTGTGGGAGAAATGTAATCTCTCCCCCCTATAATTTTTTTCGATCTGAAAAAATGCATATAATTTTTGTTCTTTCAGATTGTATAGTACGGAATGCCAAACTGTAAAAGTTGTTTGCTGAAATGGCTTCAGGGGACCAGGCAGAGAAGTTTCTGTTCAGGCTGTTGATGAGACTTGCATGGCCTAATGGGCTAGGACTTTTAAATTGACTAGTAGCTTTTGGAAACTGCTTTGTAAGGCTATCTTAGGTACCATTTAGGCTCAGGGCTTCATTGCAGAGGGTATGTCTCCTGTGTTTAATAGTATTTTCATTCTTGGCCAAACATCTTGTTAAACTTGCTGGTAAAAAAAAATAGCATTTGCCATCTTGATTTAAATGTTCTAATATATAGTGAATTATGAGTAAATCTCCACTGTCTTGAGTAGTAGTAATATAAACAATACATTTAATCACTATAACACTTAAAAATCTTGCAGGCTCATAATGATGATGTATATTTGGCAGTTTTTCTGTTTATTAATAAAAACCATTTACAGGCCAACTTTCCCCAATTAGTAGGCCCAAACTGGTTTGCGAAGCCAGAATGATGGTGATAATAGCACATTAAAGTGTTCCGCAGTGCTGTTCTACTCAGAATATGACTCAGGTGCGCTCAGTGGGGCTTCTCCAAGGAAAGTGTTCTTATGATTGCGCTGCAAACTGCTTAACTCGTGCTATCACAGCCATGACACTAGCACTGATGGTATTAGAAGAAGAAGAGAAGAGATTGGATTTATACCCCGCCCTTCACTACCCAAAGGAGTCTCAGAGCGGCTTACAAACTCCTTTCCCTTCCTCTCCCCACAACAGACACCCTGTGAGGTAGGTGGGGCTGAAAGAGCTCTGACAGAAACTGCTCTTTTTCAAGAACAGCTGTGCCAGAACTATGGCTTGCCCAAGGTCATCCAGCAGGTGCAAGTGGAGGAGTGGGGAATCAAACCCGGTTCTTCCAGATTAGAGTCCGCGCACAACCACTACACCAAACTGGCTCTATCATTCCCCTTATCACAGATTAGGGCTGGCATCAGTATACCCTGAGATGGGGCAGCTGCCAGGGCCCAAGTCTCCTGGTGGGGCCCACTGCTACCAACCCCCAAGAAAGGCTCCTAGCTGCCCAGCGTTATTGGGACAAGGCATATGGTGCACAGATGTGATGCTCCTGTTGTTTGTGGCAGCAGCACCCCCAGCTGCATATACCAGTCAGTGATATTGGGGAAGGGGCATGCCGATGGTGCAGGCAACCCAGCATGGGCAGTGGGAGGGGTTTACAGGAAGGATGTACAGGCAAGTGTGAGGCATACAGGTAGGGGGTAGAAAGATATGGGGAATGCCTGGTGGTAGGCATATGGGGCCTCTGGGCACTCAAGGGCCCTCAAAACCTAGCACCAGCCCTGTTGCAGATAGGGGGTGCTGAGGTTCAAAAAATGGTGGCTCATCTGTAGTCCCCTAGGAAGTTCACAGTTTGAGGTAACTCCTGGTTTTCCCAGCTCAGCCTCAAGAAGTTATATGCCATTAGGAAGTTCTCTTGAAAAGACTTCTATGACATGAGTCCTTCCACTACTTTCAGTTGGACTTCCACAGGAGAACTTCTAAGTGAATTGTGCCCTTGGCAACCACGTGACACAGCCTTTCATGATTATGATAAAATACTTATATTTAAGTATTCTGCATTTTCTGGGTGTTTTGTAGAACTAACGGTTTGATGATTCACTTTCCTTCTTCAGTTGTATTACTTTAGTTCAGTGGGGTGTTTTATCTGCAAACAACACTGTGGAAAAATCTTTACATATCTTGCTTGTGTGATTATTTGTATAGCAGATTGATTTTTTTGCAGGATAGGTTTTATGGCTCTGAAGATTCTGTGGCTGCAAGTATAACTCTTCATCACCTAAATCTTATTTTATTGCACACTCTGGTAGTGGACTGCCTAGTCCAAAAGTAAACGTTTGGATTGTTTCTTGCACAGATGTTTTAAACAACTGGACAGTTGTTGGCTCTGCATCTGTCATCTGACTTTGTGCAAGATAATTAGTCTCAACTGGGGAGCTGTTTACAGAGTCAGTTAGAGAGGAGCAAGTCCTAACTCACTGTACCTTTATTACTCTTTGGCATGCATTAAAGACTGTAATGTATCTCTGTCCCTAATAAGAACAGGGCAGGAGCTATGGCTCAGTGGTAGAGTATCTATTTGGCATGCAGAAGGTCCCAGGTTGGATCCTCAGCATTTCCAACTAAAGGGATTGGTAGCAGGTGATGTCAAACTGTTTGAAAATCTGGAGAGCTGTTGCCAATCTGAGTAGACAATACTGGGCTTGGTAGACTGATGGTCTGATTCAGTATAAGGCAGATCAGTTTGCTCATGAATGAAGAACCATCCTTGATCAGACCAGTGGTCCATTTAGTCTAACATCCCATTTCACACAGTATCCAGGAGGGCCAGCAAACAGAACACAGGGACCAAGGCCTTCCCCTTACATTAGCATTCAGTGTTTTACTGCCTCTAAATGTGGAGGTTCTTCGTAGACACCAAGGCTAGTAGCTATTGATGGACACGTCCACCCTGAATCATATTTGACCCCTAAGAGCTGCACACCTAAATGAACTTTCATCCTTTGCTCAAATGACAACATGCCCCTTGTTGGAAGAGAAAGAATTGCTTCTCCAGGGGGGTTTCATGGTGCACTTTGATGCATACATGATCTTGAACTTTTGAGTCACGTCGGTCTGAAGTGGAATGTTTGTCTGGTCACCTGAAGACCATTTGTACTCACTTCAGATAATTATCCAAAGTTCTGACAGGGCTGAGCTTTCTGGATATAAAATGCAGTGGAATGCTTGATTTTCATCTAGTCTTCCATTTAACATCTGCATTCACTTATCTTCTTCAGTGCCTTTTACATGCTACAATTTGTTGCAGAAGTATTCCCCCCCCCCAACTCCATTGAATGCTTTAAAAGCACTTCTCCTACCTCCTTGCAGATTATTTGCTCTGGGCGGTGTGATGAAAGGCAGAATGATAGTCAAGTCATGGGGAAAGGATGCTTGAACCATGAATTGCCTTCCAAGTGGACAGAAGTAATTGGTTGCTACCAGCTTCCTAAAGCAGAAGCATTCAAAGATGTGTTTAGTGCCAATCTCACACCCCATTTCTAAATGCATTTAGTTGGCAGTTAAGACATTGCTTACCAACAGGGGCACTGAGGATCCCAGCCAACAATACTTAATAAATATCCCTGAATATTTTATTTTAATTCCAACCCATTTTATCATGAAAAGAAAATCTCAGCATGGCTTACAATAAAAAATGAACAATCCAATAAGGCCCGTAAAATATAGTACAACTAGCCTGATACCTGTGCTTCACTACGGTATTTAAGTTCTGTAAATCCAGTTATAATACTGATGATGTGAAGTTTGAAATGTAACATTTGTTGTAGGAATTCTAATGGAGAAGATTGTAGTGTAAAAATGAAATGAGACATACTGTTTTTCTCTCTCTACTGAAGGACCTCTTTGTAGACCACACTGGTGGTTCTGCCCTCAGGTGCTAGGATCACCAGGCTCCTTGGTGAGCTCATTCTGGAGCAGGCCACATAGAACTGTCCATGTGGAAAGCAGTTGTCAAGTCAATTCCTGCGACCTTCAGTGTCTGGCCTTGGGACTTGTTGATGGTCATAGCAAAGCAAACCTTGAGGGGGAACTGCAGCCTCTTGAATTCAAAGGGGTTTTCTGATGGTATGAGTGGTATGCATGACATGAACACCAACTCTCCCCGAGCACTGTCAGTGAGCAGTGTGGGCTTGACTTCACTTGCAGTCTGGTGCCATGGCAGAGTTTGGGTGAGTTGAGGTTCTGCAGCAACATCACTGAAGCCCCCAGTTTAAGGAGAAGCTTCTGGGATGAGAAACCAGAAGGGCTGAGGTGTAGGAGGGGGTAGGATCAGGGAGGCTGGGCCAGCAGGATTGCTAAGGCAGTGCTACTTGGGCAGCCTCCCCAATGGCTTTCAACGCTCTGCTTCTGCAGCTGACAAACAACTGCCTGTCAGGTGGAGGAAGGGTAGGTGGAAGTATTGGGGAGGCTGTCCCAGCAGCATTGCTAATGTGTCTCTGCTCGGGCAGCCTCCCTGATGGCTTAAAGTACCCTGACCTTGCTTCTACACCTGACAGACACCCACCTGTCTGGTTTGGGGGGAGTGTGTGGAAAGGCATTAGGGAGGGTAGGCCAGCAGCAGCGCTAAGGCAATCCTGCTGAGCAAGCCTCCCTGAAGGCTGTAAGTATCCCACCCCCTGTCCTATACCTGACAGGCAGCTGTCTGTCCAGTGTAGGAGGGGGAGGGGCATTGCAAGCCATTGTGGAGGCTGGGCCAGCAGGTTCGCTGAGGTGTTGCTGCTAGGGCAGGCTCCCTGATGGCTTTAAGCACCCTGCACCCGCTGCTGCACTTGATAGACAGCTGCCTGTCAGGTGTAGGAGGTGGGGGGAGCGTGTTTGAAGCCATCAGGGAGGGTGGGCCAGCAGCATTGCTACACCTCACAAATGGCTGGCCATTCCTGATTTCCTCTCTGAAGTCTCCTGTAACTTTTTTTTTTAACCTCACTGATCAATCAGAGCTGACCAGTCAGAGAGTGGGGGGTGCAAGGAGGCAGCAGCCTGGCAGCCACATAGGAAGCAATGAGGGGAGCACATTTTACCCCTTTTGACCCTCTTAGGGGTCAAATTTCTAAAAATCCCTTCTTAGTGGGCATCTACGTCATGGTAGGAGTGCTCTCCCCGAATTTCGTGTTTCTAGGTACAGGGGTTTGGCCTGGACATTGATTTTACAGTGAGGGGACTTTCTTTTATATATATAGATAAAAATGCAGCAATAGAAGTCACAATGATAGCAAACAACTATAAAAAGTAGAAAAGAGCAAGAATCCAGGGTATGAGCTTTCATGAGTCACTGCTCCAGGGTCACCTAGTCCAATCCCCTGCACAATGCAGGAGATTCACAAATATCTCCCCCTCCACACCTGCAGTGATCGCTGTTCCACGCCCAGAAGATGACAAAAAATCTCCAGGATCCCTGGCCTAACTGGCCTGGAGAAAAATTGCTTCCTGACCTCAAAGTGGCAATCAGCATTTCCCTGGGCATGTAAGAAAGGGCCACAAGAACTAAGCACTCAGGCAGCCCTTCCCACCCTCCCTCTCATGATCTGCCTAAATTCACACAATCATAGAATGATAGAATGTTAGAGTTGGAAGGGACCTTGCAGGTCATCTAGCATTGCTGTCAGATAGCCATCTAGCCTCTGAAAACCTCCAAAGAAGGAGAGCCCACCACCTCCCGAAGAAGCCTGTTCCACTGAGGAACCACTCTAACTGTCAGGAAGTTCTTCCTAATGTTTAGCCAAAAACTCTTCTGATTTAATTTCAACCCGTTGGTTCTGGTCCAACCTTCTGGGGCAACAGAAAGCAACTCTGTACCATTCTCTATATGACAGCCCTTCAATACTTGAAGATGGTTATCATATTACCTCTCAGTCATCTCCTCTGCTGGCTAAACATACCCAGCTCCTTCAGCCTTTCCTCATAGGACTTGATCTCCAGAACCTCACCATCTTCATTGCCCTCCTCTGGACATGTTCCAGCTTGTCTATATCCTTCTTAAATTGTGGTGCCCAAAACTGAACACAATACTCTAGGTGAGGTCTAACCGGAGCAGAGTAAAGTGGTACCATCACTTTGCGCGATCTGGACACTATACTTCTGTTGATACAGCCCAGAATCACATATGCCTTTATGATCGAGGTTTATAAGATTATGAATGGGATTGAGCAGGTTGAGAAAGAAGTACTTTTCTCCCTTTCTCACAATACAAGAACTTGTGGGCACTCCATGAAATTGCTGAGCAGTCAGGTTAGAACAGATAAAAGGAAATACTTCTTCACCCAAAGAGTGATTAACATATGGAATTCACTGCCACAGGAGGTGGTGGCAGCTACAAGCATGGACGGTTTCAAGAGGGAATTAGATAAACATATGGAGCAGAAGTCCATCAGTGGCTATTAGCCACAGGGTATAGATGGGAACTCTCAGTCTGGGGCAGGTGATGGAGGGGGCAGCAGTGGGAGGGCTTCTAGTGTCCTGGCCCCACTGCTGGACCTCCTGATGGCACGTGGCATATTTTGGCCGCTGTGTGACAGAGTGTTGGACTAGATGGGCCATTGGTCTGATTCAACATTGGCTTCTCTTATGTTCTTATGTAGCTACTGTATCACACTGCTGACTCACGTTCAGTGTATGGTCTACTAAGACCCCTAGATCCTTTTTGCACATACTACTTCCAAGACAAGTCTCCCCCATCCTATAATTATGCATTTCATTTTTCCTACCTAAATGCAGAACCTTATATTTATTCCCACTGAAATTCATTTTACTTGTTTTAGCCCAGTTTTCCAGCCTGTCAAGATCATCCTGTATCATTACTCTGTCTTCTACCATATTTGCTACCCCTTCCAATTTAGTATCACCTGCAAATTTAATAATTCTTCAGATTAAATTAAATTTAATAATTCTTCAGATATAGCTAGAATGTGAGTCTTTCTGTTCTGTGTATTGAAAAGTGGAGTGATTTCAGATGCTGAATGACATTAGCAGGTGAATGACAATAGCATGTGTGATTGGATTAGGTGTGATATGCAGAGGAGTTACAGGCAGCACTGGTAATGAGACAGGAAACCTAGGTCTTGATTCAGTCCAGGTGGACTGTAAAAAGTAGGATGCAGAAAATGGGCCAGAGATTCAGGGCCCCATAGTCTCTCTTTTACAATGAAGGTATTTGTGTAGAGAAAGTGGGAAGCCAATCCAGTGAACATATGGTTTTATTATGGGCTGGTTCAGATGTTATTTTGCCCTTGGGATTCTGCTCATGCTGAGATGATGAGTGAGCCTTGGGTTTGGTTGTTTCTTTGTCAGCTTCATCTGTGTGATGAAGCATGTACTTAAGTATGTCCAAGTGTTCTAGTTTTGGCACTCTTAGGCAACAGGGGCAGTCTTTGGCACTCACACAAGTCCCCATCCCTTGTGACCCCTCCCCCCAGTTGGAACTTTCTCCGCCATCTTACATATGTTGTATTTCTGCCATGTTTGATTAAGTTATTTTATATATTGTTATTTATTGGTCTGTGTTAATTTATTTTAATCTGAGATGGTATATTCTGTTGAAAGTCACCTGGAGCCCTACTTGTAGGGAAGGGTGGCCTAGTAAATCCAATTAAATATATTATCTATATGATACTCACTGTTTTTAATGTGGGAAAGAGTCCCTCAAAGAACTATAGAAGATATTTTTTAAATCTATTACTGACTGTGGGGCCATCTTTTTAGGACATTTATCACTGTTGTAGATATATTGATGAAATGTCAAGTTAAAGAACAGAACACGTATGTTTACTGGAAAACTGAGAAAAGGATAAAGTCTTAAGAAAATGCAGGCTGCCTGTCACCTGTCAGCCAGAACCTGTCAGCTAGAGAGCCCTCCTTAGCTGTTGGCTGACCTGTTGTGATGTCATAGCAGACTTGAGATCAGAGCTGCCTGAGCTTCAACTCCAGTTTCTTGAATATTGAACCTACAAATTGTAAGCACTTGAGGCAAACTGGAAGAGTTCCAGGGTGAGGGAAGAGTGAAATGCTCACAACAAATGCAGTCTTGGCTGTCACCAAGATCCCGAGAGAAGAAAAGCTTGGTGGAAAACCTTTTAAAAACAACATCAGTGGGAAGCACTTTGCATAGTCCATTACCCTACTTTGTAAGAGAAGGGATAGGAATAGAATAAGAAGATGGAATGCTGGCAGAATAAAATGGAGGAAAGGAGAATGATGTAAGCTGTTTTAGGGTCCCTGTTGGGAGGAAACATGAGGTATAAATGAGGTAAAGAAATGAAGTACAAGGTGGTTAGGAGAGAGCAGTGCAGTGATTCTTTTTCACGCATTACATGCTGCATTATCTATATATTACCTTTTAAAAAGTAGAAACAGTGGGCATTCCTAGAAAAGCTAACTGCTCTGTAAATATATCTGACAAAATAGTGGAGGCTTGTATTCAGTAAAACTGTTACAGATCCAACCCAGGGTATTCCTTGAGTAAACCCCAAGCTAGCCTAATCATCAGGTCTTGGAAACTAAGCAGGGACAGCCCTGGTCGGTACTTAGATGTGGCTAAAGAAGTCCTGGGTTGCCACACAGAGGCTGGCAATGGCAAACCACCTGTGATTATCTCTTGCCTTGAAAATCATAAGAGGCCACCATAAGCCGGCTGCAACTTGACAGCAAAACAAGCAAGCAAAATCCCTGGGAGGAGTTCTGCAATTAGAAGTAGCTGTTGCTTTGTATCGGGCCTTGGAATTAATACTGTAAAACACACAACAACCGTTATAAAAAGGGAAGAACCGAGATACTTCATATCCTGTATACATTATATAATAGACGCCTCTGTCTGTCTGTAGTAAATAAGAACCAAGAGATCAAATTAAATGAAAAGAAAAATGGCAATGGTGATAGATTATGTTTATTAAGGAAAGAAACAAGAATGAACAGAAGATAATTGCTTCAGAACGGGCTTCCTAGGGACATGTCATCACTGGAGGTTATTTCAGGAGGAAATGCAAGGCTGAACTGTTTAAAATGGCCTTTGGAAGTTGACCTGTGATACTGATTGTCTAGTAATCTTGATGTTGATAGTTTTAATGTTTATGGTACTGTTTGTATATATGGGAAGTGCACCTTAGAAAACCACATAGAAATACTTTAAAACAAATAAATCTATTGAGAAAATAGTGTAGTGGAGTAATAGAAGAACACAACAGGGTGAAATAAAAGGGCCAGAAATAAACTGAAGTGACAGTAATGGAAAGACAGGGAAGTGTGGAACAGTTGCTGGATATAATACACAGAGAAAAAGCAAACGTGTAAGAAGTTAATAGATTTTCCTTTGTGACTGTTATATTTCAGACCAGTATGGGGCACTAGTTGGAATTTTATTTTTAAAATCCGTAATGATACTGAATTTCACTCATTGTAGTGAAGTTTTAAAGAGGTGGAAATTTTAAACACAGTCTGGTAAAGTGATCAAATATGCTTAATGTTAGTACAAAGATGCAGGAGACATTACTGAAGATAGAGGTAGTTTAGGTTTTTGCTTTATAGTGGGGGGCTATGCCTTATAGGGAGCATAAACCTCTTACATTGAAAGACAGTGAATCCAAATGTTGAACAGCTATTAGTTTTGCTGATTCTTATCTGTAACTTGTGGATTTGCATGAAAATTTAATAAATAGAAAGATTTTTTTATCATAGTTTGAAAGGCTCTTTGATTTGGATGCTTCAGAACAGCGAGGAAGCAAATGTGCAGCAGCAGAACCTAAATAGTTGGGATCCTGTTGATGTTTGCTCATGGTAATCTGCAGAGAACCCGTATGGGGTACTTAAAAGAGCACTCAACCAGGGAAACTAAGTGGGTGGACCTAGTTTTGAGGGTGAAGTTAGGTGAGAATATGTATTATACTCTGAGCTTCTTGGAGGGTTAAAAAAGTCAAAAATTCCATACTTTTTATTTTGATAATTTACTCTAGGTTGAGACAGGAATAAATCTGTATAGGTTTGCATTGTTAATCTCTGGCTAATGATTTTTCCCCCTATATTCTTGCATGCCCCTTCTTGATAGTCATTTGCCGAGATGAAGAAGTACTTTTTCCTTCATTTAAAAATGTTTTGCACCAGTCCTGCATCTGCTTTCATATATGGGAATTGTGACATGCACATGAAGCTTCCCTGCTCACTCTGTGACTGGGGCAGCTTCCTATACACCTTTCCATTTGTGTCCATTTTCCTGATCTGTACCAGTAATTGAGAAAATGGAAGAATATTTTTTTGTCCACATATTCAGCAAGTGCACTGGAATGTCTGCAGAGCTTTGGACTGAATTTTCCTATTAGTTAATGAGTTCTTTTGGTTGCCATTAGGTGAAGCTGTTGGAGATACTTTTTAAATTTTAATGCAAACGTTACTAAAGGAAATTTAAAAAATTAGAATTTTGACTGCAACTCCCAGATTTTACTTATGTATACTCTGATAAGTTGAAGTGGTGTTGACATTAACTTGGAGCTTTTGAAATGAAGATGTTTGTCTCTCTGGCATATCCCATTTGAAATTATTATTTTGCTCTGATGAACTCTTGCTAAAAGACGAACAATTCCGGTATGATTTCTGGTTTGTTTAAGAAGTGAAGTTACCTTGGGGTTTACCACTGTGATTTACTGAAGCCTTCTGTATTTTTAATTAGTTTTCTTTATGTGTAGGTAAAAGGGAACCCTTCAAAATCTGAGCACACAGAGAGAGTACATTGCCTGATTAATAATGTAGGACTGAGCCGTGCTGCATGGTTTTAATCAGAATTTCTTACTGACGAGGGAGTTGCTTAAAATCAATACTATGATATGCACCATACTATCTTAAAAAGAACTCACAAATATAATACTATAGCATTCTTGAACATATGGACATATATCACACAAAAAGAAAAATAATGGGCAGTAGGATAAAAAAGTGTGCACTTGTTTTAGTGCACAGTTTTTGTTTTATCCAAAAGTGAAGTCAATAACTTATTTTTGTTCTGAGAAAAAAGTCAAGAATTATGAAATACATAGCATATTTTTAGAAACCTCCTACCAGTTTAATTTGGGCAACCATATGCCCAATATAATTAAGTTAAATCTAGAAGAGACCTAGATGCTGGTAAATTTCCAGGGGAAAATTAAGTTCCCCACATGTGGAGCAGTTAACAAGAATGGCTATGTATGTGCCCTCATTACTTTTAAAAGGAGTGTTCTTTGTAATCTTCAGGAAATGGCGGGGGTTCAACCCTTAAAAGGTTACTTTCTGTTAACCCAGCTCAAGAATGTGCGGGGCTTGGGCTGGTTAGGGTAATGCATTAGAGTGGTGTTGTGATGCAGTGCTGTGGGAAACTAGCAAGTCTGGGAGTATTGTGGAAACCTTGTGCTCTGCTGCTTTGAGTTTTGTTAGCGTGCCTTCTTGGAGAAATGGTTTTAGGCCCTCTAAGGCATTCAGAGCTTTATAAATTAAAATCAGCTCTTTAAATAGCTCCAAGGGGACTAGGAAGATGGTGCAGGATAGAGTTATATATGCACACACAGTGGATGTGAAGAAGGAGAAATCTCGTGGATTAGGGAATGTACAGCAGCATGAAAGGAGCCTGAGATAATGGCTTTTCCTACCTTCAGATGATAAAGCTGTGTATCCCCAGAGGACCTGCGCAGCCCACGAAGTTCCCTGAACAAAGTATATTGAATGGCGTATATCTGTTTAAACTGTAAAAAAGGGATAGAGGTTCAAAAGAGGAAAGAATAATTTAGCCAACAATGTAGGAATTGAAATTGGAAAAAGAAATAGTTGAACGATGGGTTCTTTGAGTATTTGCCGTGACTAATGAATATTCAGTATTCAAGCCCAGATATTTATATCCTGAGTTACTTTGAAGAAAATCAACAAAATGCATAACTGTATAAATTTACGAATCTAAATTGAGAATCTGCAATAAAGAGCTTTACATCTTCTATTGTTAATATTTGAAAAGTTCATAATTAAAACCATCAATATTCAATAAAAAGAACGAACAAAAATACATAAATACTATGTATAATATAAAATCCTAGATAAAAATAAAATTAAGATACTTTATCAGAACTGTCAGCATTAATTTTAATCTCGTTTGCTGCTAAAACAAATGTTGCAGCAATGTATTTAGATTTCTTCCCAGATCTTGTTTTAGTTACTCAGGCACGGGGCCATGAAAAAAAGAGAAAGAAATGCGAATACATTCGATTTTATTGTCTCTCAAATATATAAATAAGGTACAAATGCTGTACCGTGCTAGCAAGATGTTAAAAGAAATTCAGTTTACCTTTGGAGGTCACTTCTAGTTTTTCTGAATAGTAGATATTGATGAATGAAATGTGAATAAGAGAGTCGAGTCAAGTGATCTAGCTGTGTTTCAGTTTCAAAAACAAATGAATAAGAAATATGTATGGGAAAGTGAGGAAATACAATATCCTGCATTTAAGTAATAAGAGCCCTCCAGTTTAAGTAACCATACTGAAATATGACACAGAAAATATCCAACAAAGATCATAAGATTCCTATTTCCCTTGAACAGAATCAGGTGCAAGATATATTTGCTATGCAATACTTCTACTTTTTTGTGTCCTCTCAAGAGCTCTAAATACCCATTCACAACTTTTGCCTAGTAAAGGACAGAATCCAGAGTGCAACCCATCCAAATAATGCTGGATTTTGAGATCTCTGCCTCTTTTACCCTGGAACTGGTGTACTTTTAGATGTGCAGAACATTGTTCATATACAGAAGGGCCCTATTGTACGTGTCTGGCAATTGAATAAAGGTGATAATTGCAGTTTAGATGGGCTGAAGTCAAACCCTGCATTCAATCACTATAGGTGATACTGAGCCCTGACCTGGGTGGCCCAGGCTAGCCAAGTGTGGCTTGATCTGAGAAACTAAGTAGAGTTGGCCTGGTTAGTTCTTGAATGGGAGACCACCAAGGAACTTAAAGGTCACTAGCAGAGGCTAGCAATAATAAACCACCTCTGTTTGTCTCTTGCCTGGAAAACCCTAGGGGGTTGCCATAAGTCAGCTGCAACTTAACAACACTTTGCACTCACACGGGTGATATTCAAAAAGCACATAGTTAAGCTCTGTTGTGAGATTATTACATGGTATTTAAAGAAAGGAGGTTGGAGGAACAGAGAGATTGAGATGGATATTGATGGTGGTCCATCAAACACAGCCATTTGCCAACCATAGAGGTCGCCCAAATGAGATTCCCAAATAGGAGGCACAGTCTGATGCTGGCTTAAAGACCCATACAATAGTTCCATAAGTCCAGAAAGTTTTTGGACATGTGTTTCTTGAATAGCAGCTCCCTATGCCTCAAGCCACCTATTAATGGAAAGGAGTTTGAAAAGCAACGTGGGAGTATGATATGAGGTCTGCTTTTTAAAGAAAGAGTTATAAAAACCTTTATTCCTTCTACTTTAACTATGGTTCAGCATTGTGTAAACACTACTGGTTAAGGTTAGCTGGGATTCCCATTTAAGCAGGATTTGAAATCAACATTAAAATGTGTGTTCCTGATCTTTGTTGAACAGTAATCCTAATTAGTCTTAGTCCTTTTCAGATGTTTCACATGCACTGGGAGGCCATCAGCCATGGATAGATCCTGATAGACACATCCACCAAGTTGTCAGAAAGGTGCAGTACACAGATTTTCAGTGCAGTACATGCAACACCTATCCCTGAAAATATGGTGTAGCATGTACGAAGGTTGTTTGTGCTGGCAAAATCCACATGTTGCCCTTTTCAGAGAACATGGGCTCCACGTTATTGGGAGGATTGGGGTAGTGCATGCTCCTGATATGTGTAGTTGGTAGGCTCTCGGTGTGCTCCATTGTGGTGTCTGAAAAGAGCTATTTAGCCTTAACTTGCACCTAATGTTGATGCTGTTGTTACACTTAACCGTAGGTCAGTTCAGATAGGGGATTCTCTCTCTAGCTCCTATCTCATGGGTGGCCATGAGACAGCTAGTGTTGTATTTGCTGCAACCTAAATGGAAGAAAAGTAGCTTCTTTTTTTCACCCACAGGGATGGAATATGGAATTGTGACAAATCAACGAGCCACATATATTTTAAGAAGGCACTTGGATTCTTCTACTGGCATTCAACCCAGAGTAAAGAGGTGTTAATACTAAATCTGTTTTCCTGCTTACATGACAATTTAGTTCTGTCATTTCCAAAAACCATTTGCACATACTAAACATTGGCCTTCTTTGCTGAACTCTTTTAAGTTCCTGTCTGGAAATATTGTAACTTATGGTCATGTATTTCCCCAAATGGGTCAATATCCAATCTTCGGTGAGCCTTGTGAAATAACTTGATAGTGAAGTAGAGGGAAATGTTCCCCCCCGCCCCAATTGATTCTTCTTCCACTCTTTTAATGGGTTGAGGAAACACGGAAAACTGATTTCCTTTTAAAACCCATAATATGTTTTTTTAAAGAGGGTCAATCTCAGAGTTGGCAGCTAGATGTTCAAAAGGCTTTACTTGAATTGGAAAGGAGACACATAGTCTTGAGGCGCTGTTTCTGAAGTTGTCAAATTGCCCAGTTATATTAGAACATCAATAGCAGCTTCCTTAACTGTCAGCTAAACCAGCAGACTGAGGATCTGTGGTGGTTTGGGCAGCCTGTGTGACTCTTGAGAGGGGTTCTTGTGATGTACGGTGGCAGCTTTCTAATAGAAGTGCTTTTCTTTGAGCAAGCACAGGGATAACACTGTAGAGAATAATACATGAATTTATATCCTTTTATGAGCAAACGATTGAAGATGTTGTCTGACCTCTTGCATAGCATGGGCCAATTGAATTTTCTCCAGGGTTTGTGCTATCTTCCTAAATCGCATTTTGGTGATGTGTTATCTTTTTGAAAAGTGTTTAGTGCTAAAGCTAGACCATGCAACCGAATTGAAAAATCTGTGTCCTCTGTTGGCACCATTTTTTCTGTAGCTAATCTTCCTTGTCGTTTTGCCTGCTTAAAATCTGAGCCTGGTTCCCACTTTTGAATTGGTTTGTCGGAGATTCTATTTTTTTTAGGCATTTTGTTTCTATGCATCTGTTCAACACATTCAGAGATGAACAGCAAATATGATAATTCCATATTGAACACAGTATTTAGCACCTGTCTGGTGGGTGATAACGGCAACATTCACAGTAGAAATAATGCCATGGGAATTTGGTCTACAGTGAAAAAGGAAGCTCCTATTGGCTATATACGCAATAAAGGTTTTCCCCTCTATTATTGTCATTGTTTGGGAGCTTGCTTTATTCATGTTTCAATCTCACAGGTGTTTATGTTCAGTCTGTTAAACTGAGGGCACAGTCTCTTGACCCTCTTTGCATATGCAAGCTGTCATTTTGAGACAGTGTGCAATACCTTCAGACTCCCATGAGCCTAGGTGATTGCAGGTGCCACAGACAGAAATATGCAACAGTCAGACTGGTTTCTGCACAACACTGTGAATGCTTTAAAAAGCTGGGTTTTTAATACCGTGGTGAAGTATCCCAAAACTGAGAATAGCTGACTGTATAGCATAGACAACTGTTCTTCCAACACAGGTGTGCATGCAGGAAGGATGGAGGGAAGCCACTACAGAGGATGCATTTCTGGAGCAGGCAGGGGAAGAGGAGCAGAAGCCATTGCTGCCCTCCCTGACCACCAAGGCCACTCTACAACAGGCAGGCAGGGGAGGAGGAACAGGACACTCTGCTTACCGTCTGCTCCCTTGGCTGCCGAAGTGGCAGTGATGCTGGGGCCAAGTAGAGGAATGAGTAGCAGGAGCCATTGCTGTCCCCCAGCTGCTAAGATAGCAGCACTGGTGGTGAGAAGGAGCAGCAAAAGCCCCCACTGCCCTCTTCCACCACAGATGCAGCAGAGCTGCCCATGGGAAAGGGAGTAGGAGCTACTCCCCCCTCACTGTGTGAGGTGGGTGGGGGAGCTGCTATGGGAGAACTTAACATAAGAACATAAGAGAAGCCAATGTTGGATTAGGCCAATGGCCCATCCAGTCCAACACTCTGTCACACAGGGGTCAAAAGTACCAGGTGCTGTCAGGAGGTCCACCAGTGAGAGGCAGGCTGCCTGGCTGGCTGTGTGTTGGGTTTTGCACCCTGCAAGACTCATGTGTCCCCACTTGTGTGTATGCGTATCCATCTTTACACTGAATTCTTTGGCAGTAATATAGTTGCCTCAGCATCTGGCACCTCTAGTTGGAAGCCAGCAAGGATTGATTTGAAACAGCAGCTAAGAGATTTGCCAGGGGTAGATGCAGTACACATGAAATGCTGCTTTTCCCTTTTACTCTTAGGATGTCCTTCTTCAAAGCCCAGTCCACCTGAGTTGGAGTGGCCCTGCCTTGCATACTGTTCAGGATTACTCAGGTGCCATTGTTAACCACATTTAAGGCTACTCAGAGGTCCTGTCAGGTTGAACTGTTGTTACCTTTGGTTGCATCATGATGCGTAACATTATGAGCCATTTTAAGGGGGAGGGAGCATTCTCTCTAGAGACAGCAATGGGCTTCTGAGGAGAAGTCCATGGTCCTAAAAGTTTCTTGTTTCTGAACTGTAGTAAAGAGGGATCAAGAGCAGTGTTTGCTTTAAAATTTTCTGTGGCCCCCAGGCTCTACTGTCCTCTCATGCTGGCCCTCTTGGCCCTCTTTTTAACTTCTGTACAGGAACGTATGACCTGAAAACATCTCATGTTGTCAGAACAGTACAATGAAATGATTATCAGCTACACTTTAAAAGCAAGCTTAAATGTTTTAAAGCTGTCTCCTGCTTCTTTGTCTACTTCTATTGCAGCTTTACCAGACTCTCTCAATCACACAGGAGAGATAGATAGGCAAGCATCTGTTCCCTGCATTGGCTAAGGCTTCTCCCCCTCCTCCTCCCAGGGGGAGGGAGGGAATGAGCGGGAACTTACTTCCTGGCCAGTCTGCCTCAATCACACAGGAGACAAAGGAAAGCCTTTCTTCCCCGCCACTGGCTGATGCTCTTCCCCTTTCTCCTACATTGCTTTGCTTAGCTGCCTCAATCGCATGGGAGAAATACAGAGCACCTTTAAACCAACAAAATTTTATTCAAGGTATGAGCTTTTGTGTGCTTTGCTGCAGTGTGTGTTTTGTTGGGCTCGTTATGTCAGTAGGAAAGCAATGTGCACTATTTAGATGAGGAATAGCAACAAGCCAATAAGGTGTATTAGGCTGAGAGTGTGTGTCTAGACCAAGTTCACCAGCACATTTCCTTTGTAGACCTAGACTTCCCAGGTAGTAGGCTAATACTGACCACTATACATTGCTGTCTCTCTATTGCAGTGCCTCATAAGAGTTGTAGTTATTTCTCTGGGGAAGTCTGTAGTTTTATAGACAAACACATAGCCCTCAGTCTGTGTCAGGATGCCTTCTGATGTTCTTGACCAGCACACAATGTAACTTATATACAAAAGCTCACAATGCCCAGCCGTTTCATGTTTTCCCCTGGGTCCTGAGCTCAGAACACTGAGCATGAGATTTCTGTAAAGAATGAATGAATGAAAAGTAGGTTTGCACCTGAACAGCATACTCAACATTGCTATAGCACAGACATTTTGATGCAGTAATTCAGAATAAGAGGTGTCAGTTATCAGACGGTTAAATAAACGAAGTATTGCAAGAGTGCTAATGTTTTAAGTGTGTTTTATTTAAAGTTTTAAAAAAATCTTTAATTGTGTTTGTGTCCTTTATAAAGTTTATATCTCCGTTACCTGGCTTTACATTTTATGACACACATGGCCTGGCCCAACAGGTTTCATTTATGACAGATCCGGCCCTTATAACAAATGAGTTTGACACCCCTATTTAAATTGTTCATTCATTGCCTATAAGGCCAGTAGTCTTAGGTGGAATCTAATTCTGTATGACAACAACTTTAAAGGCTCTGATCCAAGTTCTAATCACTGTCCTGACGAGGTTGGATTTTGTCCCAGAGATGATAATAAGGTTTCTTATTGCTTAGTGACTGGTAGACAGAGGCCAGCTGAACAGAGGTGGGAATCAGTGTTCCTTCTGAGCTGAGTTACTGTGAACTAGCTCACAGTTTTTTAGCCTCCAGCTCACACATTTTTATCTTAGCTCAGAAAGGATGGCTCCAGAGCAAACTAATTTATGCAGCAGCCAACTCACTCGCTCACAACTTTAATGCCAGTAGCTCACAAAGTAGAATTTTTGCTCACAAGACTCCACTGCTTGGAGGGATCATTGGTGGGAATGTCTATGTCTAGGAATTGGGGCTTTACCTGCACTGGGCTGATTGTTGATGTGGGCACTGCAGGATATTGAGTGGCAGTGGAGGAGGGTGATGGTGCAGCACTGTGGCAGTAGCAAGGGGACAGCTCAGTTTCTCATGGGAAACTGCAGGCTTTAAAAGCCTTCAGTTTTATACTGGAAATAATTGTGATGACCGCATTAGGAATTTATATTCCTGATGGCACTCAACCCTTGCGAGTTCTTAGATCCGATCTGCTAGATCCTGACAAGTATTCAGCATACTTTCTGGATAGTGCTCTGAGTTAATCTAGAAGCTAGTGACTGTGAGCGTGTGTGTGATTTTCTGCCCTTTGAAGGAAGGAGAATCTGATTCCATCCCTTTTTCTGAAATCCAGAATCCATTCCTAAAAAATGGATTTGTCTCTTCTCCCTACCCCAAGCACATATGCAAAGACATATGGGTCTTTGGCCCTCAGTGTAAGAAATGTTGGTCAAGAGGTATCTCTGACCTGAGCCTCCAGGCTTGATATAGCACCATGGAATTGCTTGCATTATCTGTTGTCATCTTGTATAGCTCGTGTGTGTGTGTGTGTGAAGCGCTTCAATTAATAATGTTAATAGCATGTCACTTGCATTATAATCAGGTTATTAATGATACATGGCATTAAAGGGAAGCTTAAAACTGTCAGCTATTAATTAATAAATTAATATTCATGACCTATTTCATGGTAAATAGGAGTTAGAAGCTGATAATTCCAGGCTATGCCAAGTGCTTCAACTTATAATATTAAACACAGTCGAAGCCTTTCCTGATGAATTTTGCTTTAATGAGCCTTTGCTGACTATGTTAATTAGGATTTCATTAATAGCCTTCACTGGGAGGTTTTTTAATGAATTAATAATCTGGAGCAGGATGTTATGTCCTGACCATTACTCAGTTTCATAAAAGTTGTTGAATATTGATTCTGTAATAGATCAACTTGGATGCTTTGAGCATCTCTGTGGCCTTGAAATGGAAGTCTCCCCCCCCCGCCATGCTTTCATCCAATATTTCCAGAGGAACATTTAGAAATTTTCATTTAACTCGTTCAGTATAATCTTATGTAGGGCTATAGTTCACTTTTAAAGAGTGTAGTTAATTAATGGACTTGGTCTTAACTGATCTATTTTAAATTGGTTAATTAATTTTACAGCATCTTGGCACAGATGGTATTTTGAAAACGTGAACATAGTTGTATCTCTTGAATGAACACCACAGAGAGATAATTTGTTTGCAGAAATCATCTTAATCTTGACACCTGGAATCAAAGATATATATTATTTAAAATGTCATTGTTGAGGTTTTTGTAGGGGGTAGGCTTTGGCTTACAGTCTGGTTACAAACACATTATAATTACAACAGATGCATAAAAATTAATCTACATGATTAGTCAATTAAAGATTTTAAGACATATATCTATAATAGGGTTGGTCATCTGAGCCACTCTGAAAAAAGTTATGGTCAAATACTTTATTTTTTTAGAAAGAACAAATTAAAAATTCTTTTGTTACATTACAAATACATTAATAACAAATCAAATTAAGTTGGCTCTTATTGTGGAACAATGAAATTAACTTTTTTAAAAAATTAAAAGGTGTAACTTTTGACAATGTTATGCTAGGTTTCACTAAATGTCAATGATTTATTGAACAGTTCTTTTCAGTTTGGTGTAGTGGTTAGGAGCGCAGACTCTAATCTGAGAGAATTGGGCTTGATTCCCCACTCCTCCACATGCAGCTGCTGGTGTGACCTTGACTCAGTTACAAGTTCTTTCAGAGCTGTTCTCTCATGAGCAGTTCTTGAAAGACCTGTCTCAGCTCCACTTATCTCACAGGCTGTCTGTTGTGGGGAGGAGAAGGTAAAGGAGATTGTAAACTGCTCTGAGACTCCTTCGGTACTAACAGGTGGGGTATAAATCCAATCTCTTTTCTTTTTCTTCTTTGACCTTTATCCTGGAATATTAGAATTAGCCTGTGGTTTCAGGTTGTGTTTTTTATTTAAAAACAAGAATTAAAACAAGAATAAAACAGTACCAGCAACTATTAAAAGACAAAAGTCAGGTTTTATCTTTTTAAACAGTTGTTCCAAGTAGTTTGAAGTCCAGTTCTTCCTGTTTGGTGGTGCCAGAACTTGTAGAAGTGGCCTGCAGAAGAATCCTTGTTACATTGCTAAGTTTGCTCCTGGCTTGGGGGCAAACTAGGGGGGTGCCATGGCTGAGTAGTACAGCATCATCTGCTTGGCATGCAGAAGGCCCCAATTTCAATCTCGGGCATCTTCAGTTAAAACCATCAGATAGTAGGTGATGCAAACAACCTCTGCTTGAGACCCTGCAGAGTTACTGCCAGTCTTAGTAGACAGTATTGGCCTTGATGAACTGATGGCTTGATTTAGTATAAGGTGTCTTCATGTGTCCACTTAACTACTGTAGGGCTGGGGAACAAGCTGCTCTCCTGCTTCAGCTAACAGATGACACCATAATGAAATAGCTGCCACCTACAGAATGGGTTGGATCCAACCAGCTTTTCCTCTGGTGAAAAAGGAACCACTCAAGGAACCTTGAACCACTCAAGAAAAGCTATGCTGAGGATCATGGGACCTGCATGGACAAAAGCCATGTGCAATGGAGACTGCAATAACAAGGGTAACTGGCTGAAATTGAGTAAAAAAACTGGCTGCACCCAACTCCATAGCATTCTAGCGCCATTCTAGTAGTGCCATCCTAAGTTATGCCCTTCTATGTCCATTAGGGTTGCCTGCTAATGTAACTGATCTCTAGACAATAGAGATTAGTTCCCTGGGAGAAAATGGCTGCTTTGGAGGGTAGACTCTATGACATTGTAGCCTGTTGAGGTCCATCCCCTCCCTGGGTTCCACCCCCCAAATCACCAGGTATTTCCCAACCCAGAGCTGGCAACTCTAAGGTCCATTGAATCAGTAAGGAGCTCCTTTCTGCTTTCCTACTTCCAGAATCTTCTGGTGCCTCTTTGTATAGGCTCCCCTATCAAGCACTGTTGTTGTTGTTCAGTCGCACAGCTGAGTCCGATTCTTCGTGTCCCTATGGACCACATCAGACCAGGCCCTCCTGTCTTATGGGGTCCTCTGGAGTTTGCTCAATTTCATGTTCGTTGCATTGATAACACTGTCTAACCATCTCATTCTTTGCCATCCCCTTCTTCTTTTACCTACAATTGTTCCTAGCATCAGGGTCTTCTCCAGTGAGTGCTCCCTTCTCATTTGGTGGCCAAAGTATCTGAGCTTCAGTTTCAGTATCTGGCCTTCCAGGGAACAGTCAGGGTTGATTTCCTTCAGGATTGACTGATTTGATCTCCTTGCAGTCCAAGGGACTCTCAAGTTTTCTCCAGCACCATAATTCAAAAGCGTCTATTCTTCGGCACTTGGCCTTCCTTATGGTCCAACTCTCGCAGCCATACATTACTACTGGGAATACCATTGCTTTGACTATGCGGACTTTTGTTGGCAGGGTAATGTCTCTACTTTTTATTATGCTGTCTAGGTTTGCCATCGCTTTCCTTACAAGGAGCAGGTGTCTTTTAATTTCATTGCTGCAATCACAATCCTAACTGATCTTGGATATTAGGAACATGAATTCTGTCACTGCTTCCAAGACTTCCCCTTCTATTTGCCAAGGAGTGATGGGGCCGGATGCCGTGCATTGCAAATTGAGTCCCTTCCTGCCCAAGCCAATTCACTTCTGATTGGACATGAATCACTTCCAGCTGATCCAGAGGCTGCCCAATGGCTTCCCAGGTATTAGGGGTGATGGCATGCCATTTTCTTGTAAGCCTGCACACATTTGTCAAAATGGTTTTGCTTGAGAAAGATCTATACAGTGCTAAAATCTGGACATTGCTTGAGACAAGTAAGGTCTTATTGTCTGCCTAACAGGAGGCTAGCTTTACTTGAAGATACTGTTTGCAAAAGAAAAAAAATAAGAGCAAACATGTTGGTTCAGTTGTTTCTTTCTTGAAACCAGATCAATAAAGCAATATCTTTATTAGAAACAATCAAAACCCACCAATTATGAACCAGTTTGCAAGTAGCATAGAGCTTCTTCGTCAGGTCAAGTGTTAAGAAAAGTTAGAAAAAGACTTTTCCTAGTAGAGAGTATGGTAGAAGCACAGTTTGCAGTCTTGTACAATCTTAGAATAGTAATTTAGGAAGCTCTTTGAAGGATAATAGGATTAGTTTCTGCCAAGTGCAGAAGACCACAGGGTGAATTGAGGAATTCTGGGATTGAGAATCAATGATTGCTCTTCATTTGGAAATAGATAAGTCATCTGTTCTAACCTATAACTGTCTCTGATTGGAACTCATAGGTCCACTTTAAGGATGTTAGCACAAGTCTTTAGAGGGAAAAGAATTATGATTCTTTTACCAGCAGAAGCAGAAGTATAGTTTTTTTAATTGCAAAATTCAAAACCTAGCTTCCTGTAAAAATGTTCCTAAAATGTTAAGTGATGCTTCGACATATAAAGTACAGTATAGAATTGGAGCTTGTTATACTGCTTTCCAGAAAATAGTTCTTGAAGCAACTCATAATAAAACAATAATACAACAACTAGATGAGCATCAGTATAATCACTAACAACATTGAAATAACCCCACCATCTGAAATACCCCAACAAAACTGACAGCAGCAATCCCACAATATAATATCAGCAGGTCAGGAATGAAAAACAAGCAAAAACTTTGTCTGTCTTCCAAAGCTCTGGAAAACAGAAGCATCTTCATTTGGCAACTGAAACAAAAAAGAGTAGTTGCCATGAACAGAGGTTCAGGGAGCAAGTTTATAAATGAGACTTTATGGAGAAATGCCCTCCACCCTAGAATTCATCTCAATAATTGAGTTGTTGGGGCTACGTTCTTTTCATGATTGTGAACCTGGCTGCAAAATCTCTAGCTGGCAGAGAAAATAGATGCAGAAAAATATTCAACTGTCAAGTCCCAAGCATAGAGTTTTTTAGTGCTTCCAGATATTAATTGCTGTGGCTGAAGTGGAACAAAAAGTTTACCATCTTATACCTTGCTGGAATGTCTCAGCCAAGGGACAGAGATTTGGATAGTCAAACAGTTAAGTAGTAGTTCCTTCCTCTTGCGGCAGGGAGACCAGAAGCACACCAAAGGGAGATGATAAATTCACAGGAAGTAACAAGCCACGAAGGATGAATTTTCTCCCTATGGACTTCATCTTGTCTATGGGGATGGGGGAGGGGGCTCTGAGAACTAAGGTGGTGATGGACTTCTAATGCTGCCACTTTAAGTTTTACTAGCCCATCCTAGCAACAACATCCCTAGAATAGAATGTTGGGTGAAAGGAGTGTGTGTTTTTATCTTGCTCAGCTTGATATATGAACAGATTATATAAATATATATACTTTTCATTTTTGTTTATTACAGTTTCATATATTTTGAATGCACTAAACCAGCTCTTGCTAACATCATGCCTAGTCCATTTGGCTGTCTAAAGCAGGGATGTCAAAATAATTTGTTATGAGGGCCGGATCTGACATAAATGAGACCTTGTTGGGATGGGCCATGTGCGTCATAAAATGTAATGCCAGGTAGCGGCGATATAAACTTTATAAAGGACACAAACACAAAGGTGGGTTTTTTTTACATATAATAAAAACATACTTAAAACAGTAGTGCTCTTGCAATATTTTGTTTATTTAACCGTGTCTGATAACTGACACCTCTTGCTCTGAATTATTACATCAAAATGTCTGTACTGTTGCAATCTTGAGTATGTTGTTCAGGTGTGTATCTGTAAGCTGCAAACCTATGATGATGCAGCAGCAGCAGCAGAACTGGAAGAAGCAGAAGACAGCCAGTTCCACTGTGGGCCTGATCTGCCCACCGGGCCACATGTTCTATGCCCCCTGGTCTAAAGTGTAGTAAAGGGAGAGGGGTAGCTGGTAAGCTCACCATCCCTTGGGCATAAAAGTTGAAAAGTGCAATTGATCCTTCTGCATTAGCTTGTAATAGCAGAGTGGATGCAGCAATAAGGTGCAGCTTTTTAATGGGAATGCAGATACAGAAGGTATCCATCCAGCAGGAGATGCTCTCAGATTTGCCAATGGCAGTTAGAACCCAGTTTGTTTTTGCCCCTTCTCCAAGTAAGGGGTGGTGGTGCTGAGAGGAGGCAGCTGTGGGGTTTTCTGACCTCCTTGGGATTCCAAAGGAATGGACTAGCATCTTTATTCTTTCACAAGGAAGACTGTCACAGAACAGAGTGAAAATAGCTGAGAAACAATAGCTAGGTAGATTAATGTCGAACAGCTGGTTCTTGTTATACCTTGGTCCAGACCATTAAAGGCTTTAAAAATTAAGAACTGGTACTTTAAATTATGCTCAGAAATGAACTGAAAGCCAGTGAAGATTCAAAACTGGTGAGCTGTTTTCTCAAAATTCTGCTCCAGGCAACGTCTTCACTTAATAATTCTGAACCAGTTAAAAGTTTTCAAACAGTCTTCAGTGGCATTCCCACATAAAATATACTGCTGTAGCCTTGTGTTTCTGACAGGTGGAACTTAAGGCGATCCTCTAGATAATGTAGCATAAATAAACATTCCTACTAGGATGAAAATACAGTAATCACTTTTTTAAAAGTCATTCATGGTTCCTCAGCCCATATATACAGGAACAGTTTCATTTCTCTTGCTGATCTGCATTGCTAGCTTTGCTTCTAGTAGCATATGCTTTGAAAATATAACAGCATCTCATTATCATAAACATTTATCTGCCAGCATGGTTTTTAAGAAATTCTTGATTATTGAAGCGTGGGGACTCATCCAGCTGTGCATGTAAGCATCTACAGAGGATGCTTACAGCAATGTACAGTTTGTTGGAATAACATGCTTTAGTTGTATCCTATTCCTGACTTTGCTGCCTCAGATTAGCCCCATCTTATCAGATCTCAGAAGCTAAGCAGCGTCGGCCCTGGTTAATGCTTGGATGGAAGACTATCAATGAAGTAGAGGGGTTTCTGTGCAGAGACAGGCATTGGCGAACCATTTCTATTCATCGTTTGCTGTGAAGACTCTATGGGGTTGCCATAGGTTGGCTGCAACTCAGTGGCACTTTCTACCACCAGATGCAGCCTAAAGGCCAATGGCCACTTAGAAATGTAGTGATTTATGTAGGGTTTCAGCAAAGTTAGCGATTAAAAAGTAAGGTTGATTGTGGGAATTTGTAAGGCCCTTTTTAATTTTCATCATTTGGTGGAAGTGAAGCTTTGAGCTACTCTTGTGCAAACGCACAAGCAGCCTTATCGTCCTGAAAGTTTTAAGTGGATCCTATCAATCCAGTAATTTTATACACATGCAATATGCCCTTAGGTTATTATAAGAGAACAAACTGATATTAAATAGCAATAAGAACATACTGCTCAATTTTTCCAAAAGATGGGTAAAAATCTCTTTACCTTTGGGTGCATGTAGCCTGGAATGTGATGTGCTATAATTGAGGCCTGTTCCATGACTCAGAACATTTTTATAAGAAATAGGGCATCAGGCTTTTCTGGATTTCTGAGTACCTGCTGATATGGAGATTTTAAAAGGTGTTTCTGTAGACCTACTGTGCCTCTCCTCAGTTTGTCTCATAGACCAAGCCATACTGTTTGAAAAGCAGGTTGGCACTTTGGTCTTTTAAGTTATAGTTCCCACTCTGTAGAAAGGGTTGCCTAAAGGGGTGAGGGGAGTTGGCTTTACCTACATGGTAGGAAAGTGGAAGATTTTAGCTGATCCATTTAATATCTGTGTTACACATTTAATTAGAAACAAAACTAGTAGAGCTGGAGAAAATGGCTGCTTTTGGCAGTGGACTCCATGGCATTATACCCTGCTGAGGTCCCTCCGCACCCCAAACCCTGCCCTCCCCAGGCTCTACCCCTCAAATCTCCAGGTATTTCCCAACCCAGAGTTGGCAACCCTGTAACTGGCTATGGAACTGCTTGGAACCCAGAAGACATGGCATAGGAAGAGGTGCTTTTCTACCTTAGCTGCCCCTGCATAACCCCAAATCAATATAAATCAGAGGTGGAGGGAACCATACCTGTTACCGTGAGGCTGTCCTCCCATACTACCCACTTGGGGCAGCAAAATGACTTGAGACAGCCCTGCCTTATAGCTAAGCAGAAGGAAAGAAACATGGCTTGCTTCCCTCTATTTTCCCCTTCCCTCTGCCGTCCCACCAGCCACAGCCGGGACACTCACCTGGAGCTTCCTCCTAGAGCTCGTTGTATTTCTTCCCACAACGGGCCTTACTCCTAGTTTAAAAGATCTTTAAAAAGAACAGCCTACAGTGCAATCCTATGCAGAGTTACTCCAGTCTAATAAAATGTTGTAGGTAATTTGCTAATTGCAGGCACTGTTGCCCTGCTGTTCTTTCATTTCTCGCATATGTAGTGAAACTTCCTCAGGACCAAGGAAGGAGTGTCATTTGAAAGAGCTGTCTGTTTGCTAGGTTGCTTATTTCAGCAGACCCTATTTAGCCATCTGGATTGAAAACAGAAACGAAATTCACTTAAGTTTTATAGCCTCGATATACATGTGTGTGGATGTTCTGTGGCTTTGATTTCCCATATGCCTAATATAATTTAGAGAGAAATTGAGTGTCTGAGGAATAATGGTTATTTGACTATTTGATCCTCGGGGCCTCTGTTTAAGAAAACTCAGGAAGCTGGACTAGAAAACTCCTATGCCAGAGCCTCTAAAGAGCTGCACTGCTGCCATTTCCATTTGACAGTTCAGTGAAGTCCTATCATCTATGTAATTTACTATAGGATTTAGATGGGAACTAGTCACATATTTGGCAGGTAGGAATAGGGTTCCCAATCTCCAGGTGGCACCTTGAGACCTCCCAGTCTCCAGGTGACCAAAATCAGTTTCCTTTGAAAAATGCTGCTCTGGAGAGTGGACTCTGTGGCATTATAAGCTGCTGAGGTCCCTCCCTCTCCCAACCCCACCCTCCCCAGACTCTACCCCCCAGATCATCAGTTATTTCCCAACCTAGTGTTGACAGCCCTAGGTAGGAATGACCAATACTGTACTTATTTATCTTTTAAACTATAGAAACTGAGTTTGTACTGATGTGTCCAAAACATTTATTTATTTGTTTGATTTATACCCTGCTCTCCCCACCGAAGCAGGCTTACATAGAAGGCGGCTTACATAGAAGGTTAAAACAAGTTAAAAACATAAAACATTTTAAAGACATTTATAAGGTTCTAAATATATATACGGGATGGCGAAAACAAGTTTCATTAGTAGCCGTAGTGGAGTGAGCTGTATGAATAAAATAAAAATCCAGTGACACTTAAGAGGACTAGCAGTATTTATTTCAATATGAGGTTATGTGAGTCACAGCCCACATCATCTGATAGATTTGTGAGGGTTAAGTGTACTTGTGTATTTATATGGAAAGGGCTGGGGGGGAGGGGTCAAGGCTTGGTGTGAATTACCCTATAAGCCTTTCAAGTATAAAGCTTAATGTAACGGAAAAGGGAGGACTTGTTGCAGAAAGGATAGATATGAGTCTGGCTGTTCTCCAGAGCTGGGGTCCCCTACCTTTTTGGGCCTGTGAACATCTTTGGAATTCTGACACAGTGTTTTGGGTGCAGCGACAAAATACCTGCTACGGGATGGCTGTCACGGGAGGTGGAACCAGCCACACAATGGGTGCGTTCAGACGCGCCGTTTGAGCCGTTTTCAGCACGGCTCAGAAACGGCTTTTCCCTGCGCGTTCACACGCCCAACATCTGCCCACCGTCCCCAGCCGTCGCTTTCTGGAGCAAACCCCCTTTGAAATGGAGTATTTTGGCACCACTTACCCAAGTGGTGTTTTCCATGATTCTCCGTTTCAAGCCGCACTTTTCCCTGTCTGATCGCTCCATCCAGCCACTTCCGGGTGCTTCAACCCCCCTCCCCTCTGTGGAAGCTGCCTCCAGCTTCCGGTTTTAGTCCTCCATTTTTTTTCCCCCCTTACCGGTGTGCGCTTGAGCGGAGCTCCGCACTTAGGTTAAAAAAAGAAAAGGTTTACTGGTGCCTAGTTTAGGCATTTAGAGGAGTCCGGGATCTCGGGGAGGCCATTTTTAAAAGGACTCTTCCTTTAAACTTTAAAGGGACCTGTTGAGCTCGCTCTTCTTCGCACCGGCCAAACTTCCTGTTCGGGAGAGGGCTGCCTGTGCGCATGCTCAAAGGAGAGGGGGAAACCCCTCCCACCTGCAGGAGGACGGCGGGGCGCTCGGAAGGAGGAGGTGAGTCTGAGCGCGATTCTCCAGTTTAAAAAAAGCGCATCGTGCCGGAGCAGTTTAAACCGCTCCAGCACGCTGTCTAAACGCACCCAATGGCTACTTAAAGCTTACCTGCAGTCACACAGTAAAGATACTTGCGCTGTGGTGGTAGCTGTATGGTTTTTAAGCAATATTTTTAAAAATCTGCATAGCCAATCAGAAGCCTTGCTGGACAAAAGCCCCACCTTGCCTTTCTCTCTTTTTAAAAAACCCTTGGTGGGCACCAGGAATGGTGTTGGTGAGCTGTACAGCCTCCTAATCTTTTCCTTCTTAAAGTATGGATCAAAATGGGTAGCTGTGTTAGTCTGTCTGCCTCAGCAGAAAAGAACAAGAGTCTAGTAGCATCTTAAACACTAACAAAGTTTGTGGCAGGAGATGAGCTTTCATGAGTGATCATAGAGTTTTTAGCTAAATGCTAGAGCATCCACTGTAGAACATGCCCAGTGCAATGACCACTTCTGGCAGCAAGAAAGGAGCCCTGGGTCCAGCAACCCTAGTTACAACTTAGCTTTGCATTTTCCCATGGTGGAAGGAAAAGAGGGACAGGAATATGTTAAGGATCCCCAGCTACAAGGCAGCTGGTGCTTCTCAAGCAGCTGAGAATTCCAGAGTTAATTTGTCATTAGTGGAAGAATAAATTCTTAACTTCATAATATTAATAAAAAGGAGAACTTTCTGAAGACATGAACTCCATATATCTTCTTCTGAGGAAGATAAGTAGTTAGGATGACTTCCAAGGAAAAGACAAAACCAGACCGAATTTTCTAATTCATTCTCATTATTTAGGGATTCTGTTCACTCTCGTTTCACCATCTGATATTGTCTGAAAATTGATCTTTTCTCACAGTCTGTATTTGTGAAACTCCCTTTGGTAAAGAGGCTAGTGAAAGGGTACAAATTAGTCAGTATAGTTTTATTCTTGTACAGATTATCATTCTTCTCAGAAAAGACCTTTACTGACAAGCACTTCATTTCCCTTTTGTTAGCTGTTGAATGAAGCTAATACTGGACCCAGGATCCGGAGACTGCATGAATTTCCCTCTATGCTTACCATGACTGATTAATTACTACCTGATGCAGAATCTTTGTTATAAGTAATTTATTCTGATGTATTTTCAGCTGCAATTGCAAAGGAGTTTATATTGTCATTATTCATTCAGGACACTGTTTGTCCCTAAAGACAATTTTAGAAAGCATCTCAGAGTCCCAGTTAGTAATCTCTTCAAGCCCTCTGTTTCTCCAGGTCTTTGTGAGAGTCACATAGTATACAGTGTTAATCTTTCAAAGCAAGCAAACATCCTAATATATTTGTTTGAATTTATAAAGCTCCCCATCCTGAGGATGCAAGACAATGAAAGATTGCATATATATAGCATTAGATTTAAAGCAAATATTAATTTCCAGTTATCTGTTTGGATGGATAAATTACCCAGATTAACTATTCTGAAATCCAGTTGATGAAGTATAGAATATTCAAAACAAAATTTTGTTTTTAAACTATATATTCTGTCCATCTAAAAATTACCTCATAAAATCAGGGCTGACTCAAGAAATGTTGCCATTTTAATCAATCATGTTTAAATGGCAAAATACTCCAAGAATTGTATTTCAGCATGCACAGCAACACTCCAGAGTTCCTGGAAACAATCAACATGTGCACTGCTTGATTACTACTTCTAAAAATGTTGCTTCCCCAACTGACTTATTGGGCGCTGTGCACACCAGACTGTCTTGTAACAAAATGAAACAATTAAATGTCCCCTCACCTCCCCACTTTCACAATCGGTTTGAGATACCATTTACTCTTAAAATTTTTATTTTCTGATGGCTCCAAATATTTATTCAATTTTGTTGGCCACACTGTGCAGCCCTACGACAATGAAGACACCCAGTGGCATAATTACCCCATATTGGCCTTTGTACAGCATACAATGTTGAACTTTTTCTGAACAGCTTTGGATTCCAATGAATCTCTTGTCAAGTTCACTGCAGTTTCACCATAAAAGGAGCCTTATTTCTGCTGCAGAATTTCATCTGATATAGAATTTGGCAACATCTCTGATTTGATTGCTTGTGCAATTAAGCTTCCTCTGTATTCACACTTGCCAAGATAGAAAAGTCCTACAATGCTTCCAGGAGATGATCAGGATCATTGTTAAGTAGCTGGGGGATCAGACTCCAACAGCGGTTTAATAGATGCTTCTGTAGACGGTATTGATAAAATTCAAGGCTTTCAATTGATTTAAAGACCTATACTGTTGGATTGTTAATCATGGGTGATAGGTTTGCATATTTTATTGTCTAACCTTTCTCTTTTCATGTTTTCCTTGGGCCATGGATCTGTAAAATGGGCTCACTACAAACATCACATTAAACTGTGATTTGCACTAACTGTGGTTGAGAAAACCCATTGAGCTCCCAAAGAATGACAAGCAAGCTATTGATTAGAGCTGCTTACCTGATTCTGTTTTCCAATGGCTCAGTATTCCAGTCTCTTGCAGGTGAAGCAATGGCTGTAACTATAACCTGCCAGTTCAAGTCATCGTGCTAAAATGTGGTTTGCAAACCCATGTCAAACCTTTTTATTTTCTGGTTTGTTAAACCATTGTTTGTCAAGTCATACTTTACTAGGCATGATGTATGCATGTTATGAACTGAGCGGTGGACTTTTATTGTTTGGCAGGCTGGTAATTTTTCTGGACTTATTGGTAAATTTGTTCTCTGATCATCTACAAAAAAAGAAAGTACATTTCTTCTTTCTGCTGAAACATTTTAATATTTATCATTGTAACATCTGTCACATTAGTGCTATAATGAGTTGCAGAAAGAGACACTAAACTGCTACAATCATTTTAATTAATGGCTACTTCTAATTGTGACTACTGTATTTCACCTCCTCACACACTGTTTTGGTTAAGTGTTCCCCCCCTTCCTTGTGTAAATAAAACAAGTAAGTCTTGAGACGGATTCTGAGTTCATCAGACTAATTTGAGATTTTGCAGAGGCAATTAATGCATCAGGATGTTGCTGTGCTTGTGCATTTCCCACCTCCATTTGCATGTGGATTTTGACTAGAGATGTAAAATTTCTGGGAATTTTGGAGTCTTGAGAACAAAAAAAATCTTTAGTTGCTGTAGATTTTCTGGGTTGTGTGGCCGTGGTTGTGCCTGGCATCCTCAGAGATATAACACAGACTAGCTGTGCCAGTCACAGCTACTGGCAAAACATCAAGTCCTACAATACCAAGACCATGGCCACACAACCTGGAAAATCTACAGCAACTAATGAACTCTGGCCATGAAAGCCTTCAACAACATAAAAAAAAATCTGTTCCCTCTGGAAAAAAATGGAAATTTGGAGAGATATTGAAATATATTCAATACTTACTGTCTTATCTAACATAAATTATTTTTACTGTTTTAGCAACATAAAGTGGATCATTTATAAATTATTTAGTATATAAAATTGCAATATTTGACATATTCATGGAATTTAAAAGTTATAAACACCTTAGTTTTATATAAGCAAAACTGCAAATATAACAAGTATTTGAGAGGAAACTGCAAGTTGATACACCCTATGCTATCTTAGCACATGTACCCAGGGGTCGTTTGGGGCCGGAGCGCACTGGAGCCCCGCCCCAGCTCCCTGACCCACGCTCCTGCCTTCCCCCCCTGAGTCTCTCCACTTTTGTGGAGAGACAGGGTTGTTTTTTTTAAATCCTTGGCTTCCCTGCCCAAGCTCCTTCAGGTGCCCCACAGCCTAAAGAAGCTGGGGCAGGGAAGCCAGGCATGACTGCCTCCATGCCCTCCATGCCCTCCCCATTTCCAGCCAGCCTGACACGGCGGGTTGGCTGGAGACAGAGAGCGCATGGAGGCAGACATGCCTGCCTTCCCCCTGAGCCTCTCCACTTTTGCAGAGAGACTGGGGGGAGGGTTAAATTCCTGGCTTCCCTGCTGGAGCTCCTCTAGGTGCCCTGCGGCTGCGGGGCACCTGGAGGAGACTGAGCAGGCAAGGCAGGCAGGCATGAATCCCTTCCTCCTCTTCCTTCTCCAGTGACCCTGCTGTGGTGGGAGGGGTTTAAATCCCTGGCTTCCCTGCCTGAGCTCCTCCAGGTGCCCTGCAGCCATGGGGCACCTGGAGGAGACCAAGCAGCCTAGCCAGGCATGTCTCCCTGTCTCCTCTTCAATCCATGATCTAAGCCCTTTTCAGCCTTGTCTCCCCCTACCCCAGCCCATGGGAGCCCAGGGCAAGGCTGAAAGGGGCTTGAATCTAAGAGATCCAAGCCCATTTCAGTCTTCTCCCCCCCAAGCCCATGGGAGCCGATGGCAAAGCTGAAAGGGGCTTGAATCTAAGAGAGCCTTTCAGCCTTCTCTCCCCCCCCAAGCCTGTGGAGCCGGCAAAGCTATGTGTAATGAAACAGTCTGCTCTTCCCTTAATATCTGTGTGATTTAGTTTGGTCCTCTTGGAGCTGTTGTTTCATTTTCGTTTTTATATGCTGAATGGACCTGAGAATGGGTAGCTGAGTGCCTACTGTAGCCTGGGAACTCACAGCTGAAGGGGGACGTTTCAAGCTCCTTTTTAACTGCTGGTGGGGGAATTTAGAACTCGGGAAAGCAAACATACACAGAGGCTTTCAGTTTTCTTCCCCTTTCTTTCCAGTTCTTTGCTCCCTTTCTTTTCCTTTCTCCCCTTTCTTTCATTCCCTTTCCTTCCTTTCTTTCTGTCCCTTTCTTTACATTTTTTTCCTTCCTTCCTTCCTTCCTTCCTTCCTTCCTTCCTTCCTTCCTTCCTTCTCTCTCTCTTTCAGCTAATGAGTTAGGCTATAACCAGCTGAAATAAAGGTTAACAGTCAATAAACACAAAATGTGCCAAACAAAGCTTGAGTCCAGTGGCACCTTTAAGATCAACAGAGTTTAATTCTGGGTTGAAGCTTTCATGTGAATACATTTTATTGGTCTTAAAGGTGCCACTGGACTCAAACTTTGTTCTGTTGCACCAGAACAGATATTCTTAAGTACCACTGCTAATGAAACATTGAGCTGCTATCCTACCTTAAGCATGTGTGGGCAGGAGATGTTGGGTGTACTCTAATAATTTGTTCAAGTAACTTTGTGAAGTTTTTTGTACAGTGTAACCCTACTGCCTGTCTAGAAGAGCCCTCTTGAATAATTCTGGTTTGCATAGATTCAGGTGGGTAGCCGTGTCTGAAGCAGTAGAACAAAGTTTGTGTCCAGTGGCACCTTTAAGACCAACAAAGTTTAATGCTGGGTATAAGCTTTCATGTTCATGCACTCATTTTCAGATACATTGAAACAGAGTCATCAACCATTACATGTGGGTAGCAAATGAGGAGGATGTTGCCCATATCTGTAGACTTCTGCAAATGCGGGAACTGTAGCCTCTGCTCATAACTGGGTCACTGGTCACTTCTTCAGCTATGAAGTATCTGTAGAAGAGAGCAGTGGCTCACAAAAGCTGTTCCCCTGCTATACATTTTCTTTGTGCTTTTGTGGTTTTGAAGCAGCTTTTCTCCAGGTAGGCTTGCCAGTTCTGAGTTGGGAAATACCTGGATATTTTTGGGGTGGAGCCTGAGCGGTGGGTGTTGCCTTCTGACACACTTCTGGTGATGTCAGGGGGTGTGGCATATGCAAATAAGTTATGCTAATGAGCTCCTGCACCTCTTTTTCTACAAATGACCCCTGCATGTACCTTAATTTTTCTGTTTGGTAGAAAGAGCTAAATTCTCAATGAAAGTTTCAGTTTTCCTCTGAGGCTTTGGTGCAGTTTCTCCCCCACCTCCTTCTGACCATTCCCCCCCTCCTACAAGGTAGGGCAATAAGCTACTACTTTTACCCAGTCTGTGGTGAGAAGCAGTGAACACCCTGCGTGCTCTCCTCATGAAGATTTGATGTGCTTCTAGGTGCAGAAATGCATCTTGCATTTAAGAGCTGTGTATGTCTAAAGCATCCCTGCCTTGTCTTTAAAAGCATTTCACTCATTCTTAAAGAGAAAATATTTCACAGGACAATTTTCATTCTGTGCCTTCACATTTTTAATCTTGACTCAAAATTTCCTGCTTTCATCAAGCTCGTTTGCCATGCCATCAGCACCCAGGTAGCTGGGTTAATTGGAGTTTGGTTACTTCTCACAGCCTAGTATTCTGAACTTCACTTTAATTCCAGGTTAGAATTCTGGCTTGTGAAAAGTAAGCAAATTCCAATTCAGAGAACTGGAGCTTGATCAAACCAGGAAGTTTTGAATCAAGCTCCACACACAAAGGGAGGGAGGTGGGAGGAACAAGAGGAGTGCACAGACAAGATGACAAGCCATGATCATGCACACTGTGCTCAAATCTGCCTAATTACAGATGCTAGGCTATAGCATTTGTTTCCATACTGTTCCTGTTTCATGCCTATTTTTCCCCATTGTATTTACACAGTCCTTAGCACTACTTTTTCATCAGTTGTGTATAACTGCGATAGAAGAAACAAACTGGGAACACAAGTAATGAGAAGGGTCTGCACAAAAGCACTCACCGCAAAAACCTATGAAAAAGAAAAGAAGCAAAAATGGCATATTTTGTACATCCCTAGCTGCGATGTAGTATAGTGTGAGTCACTGATCAAGGCTTATGTTGATAGTGTCAAAGGACTTGTTATAACTTTTTTTTTGTCTGGTTTGCCACTGTAATAAAAAGATGAAACAGAAAATATTTAATTTTACTTGATAAGAATTCAGGTTTTCCCCCTTGTTACTTATTAAATGTGTCCTCTTACAAATTTTGGATCATAAATGATGGTTTATCACATTGAATAGAAGGAAGATCACAGTTCAGAAGATAACCAAAGCAATAGCAGTAGGTTTATATTAACTTGGTCTCTGTGGCGCCATCTGTGTAGTTATGTGTACTAATGAATCTGTGCCACCTCGGCCCCCTCATTCATATCTACACTCAGTCACGATGCTCACTGAAGATAAAATGAAACAAGGAAATACTGTAACCTGACATGAGCCAGTGTTGACAGCATGTGAGGAAGAAAATACATAAACTTGGAAATACTACCTCTTGTATTATTCTGTGTTACTTATCCTGAGCTGTAACAAGGGCAAGGCAAGTGAGGCACTTGCTGTGGGTGCACAAAGCTGAGGGTTGCAGAAAAAACATATCATCGCTAAAATAAAAGTTGCATTACTATTACTCTTGTTGTTTACAGATTTACCTTTTTACCAGAAAAATCTCTACGAGAATACAGGAGGCACAATTTTATATTCTTGCCTCAGGTGCAAAAATTAAGTATGTTTCTGTACCTATCTACCACAGTTTTTAAAATTTCTACTCTTCTTTCAAGTGCTTAGGGTGGCTGACCAGGGTTTCTGACCTCAGAACAACCCTGTGAGGTAGGTTAGGCTGAAAGAGTGTGACTAATCAACCAGCAAGCTTCATGGCTGAGTTTGGATTTGAATTCAGGTCTCTCTAGTCCAGGACTCTGGCTTATTCAAGAGTGCTGCTGCCTCATACTTTCCTCCGTTTTCTTCAGGGAAAGTGAATTATTTTTGCAGTTGAAAATGCCAGTATTTTTCTGGTCCAGCTCCAAATTTCAGCTTGTAGTTTTCTGAAGCAAGAATTCATTACTACCAGCTTGGCATGTAAGCCAAGACTGATACAATTGTACTTCATCTGATTTCAGACAGGAGACTGGAACATGATTATTGTGATACCCTAGGCATGAGGAAACCCATCTAGAGTGGAGGGAAGGAGGGATTATGAGGGCATGCCAAGTGCATAAAACACTCATCTTCAGGAGCACTTGAAAAGCAAAGATCCTCTATATTCTGTTCATTTGGTATAGTAAACCTATCTTTTCAAGCTTATACTTTTCAAGAGTGACCTTAAGGACAGGTAAGGAGGTCCATACCTGTTCCCCTATAGGTGTAAATTGTCAGGGAGGGTAGTAGAAAACCTTCCAGAGGGGAAAAGACTAGGAAGTTCTCCCCCCACACACACAGTTTCCCACACTAGATTGAGGCTTCTGTGACTGCATTTGGTAAGAAAAGAAAATATCAGTGGAAAAACTATGTGTGGTTGCATGCTTTGGTGGCAAAAATATGATCAGGAAGAGATAACAGTTGTACTGAAACTGAAATCATGCAGAAAGTCATTAAGGCCACATGATCTCATTCAAGGCATTGGCAAAAGAATTCAGAAGCCAACCAAATCCATCCATGTCATACGGTCAGCCTCTAGGCAATAGTTTAGCAAATGTTGCCAACTGTTTTAAAACTCAGGATTGTATACGCGAACATATTGCCTGATTTTCTGTGGATTCCGCTAAATATGATTGAACAAAACAATGACTGGGAATCGATATCCAAATCACATAATCACATAATAGATATCCAAATCACAGAGTCACAGTTAGTCTGTCACAAGTGAATATTACTTGCAGTGCCTTCAAAATACCCTGAACTGCTAGCATGTGTAGCTGCAGTGAAGATGCCTTTATACTACAACCAAGAAGGACCTGCTAGAACTGCCCAAAATTTGATTCAAGCCTCAAAAAGATTTTGGAGAATAGTCTGTTGGAGTTGGCCCTTCTAGAGGTTCAGACCTTTGACTTTGACCTTTTGACATGGGGTTATCCTGGACAGAGAGATTCTAACAAAAGACCAAAGTTCTAGGGGGCTATTCAGATTGTGATACTTCATCCCCCCCCCACTTAGTCAGGGAAGCTCTGTGAAAAAGGTGAGTGTAGTGGAGAAATGGGAGCATGGAATAGGTAGAGGATATGTAGTGCAGCTCAAGAAATGGTGAGTTTCTTGATTATATAGTGCATCTTATCTTGTGCTGTTCTTGCTGTGGGCTTCTCAGAATGCATGGGGCACAAAAAATGACTAGGCTGTACAAATCTCAACCTTATAATTGGAGCACTGCTGTGTCAGCAGCAAGAAAGGGGGGGATATAAACCGTGGGTGTTCCATTGCTTAGCAAAGCCACTTGGTGTTGGTTAAATGTCTATCTCGGAATTTACACATGATAGGCATGCAAATTTGTTGCATGTCAGGATTTGTGCAGGGATCATTTTTACTTGCTGGATTACATGAAAAGTGTTTGATCTTCTTTGAGAGAAGGAATCTTTGCTGACTAAACACTGTGGTGCTTCTCTTTGATTCATTTCTCCAAATAAGGATGGTTAGGATTGGAGCCTGGAATTGCTCATGTTTTTAAAAGTCTAGACCATTCATGTGTGAGGTTAATCATCATCTGGCAAAGGGAAAAAGACTTAAGCTGCAGCTGTTAGCACTTAGTATGCCTCTCGAATTAACAGAATATTTGAGATGCTAGTGCTGCTAGTTCCAGTCATGCTTTACAGCAGCATAAATGTACAGCCATAGAAAATCTGTGAAAAGAAATGCTTGGCCTGGGAGGGGGATTATTCGTTTCCTCATTAGAACATCTTTTCGTTTACATTCCTGAAAGTTTCCTCATTCTCTCATAGATCACCAAAATGCGTATTATTTGCTTGCTTTTATAATCAAGACATAGTTACTATACTATTATGTTTGAGAATGCCATTTACTTGTAAAGCTGCATGCCGAGTGCTTTGTTTTGTAAGTAAAAGATAGTTACGGGGTGCAGTCCACCCAAAACTCCATGGGAATGATTGACTGCTCCCAGTTGATTGTACCAAGAAATCATTACTGTTGGTTATGGAAGCCAACTATGTAGGGAGATGTTGACTGAAATTGCTGATTGGCTGCGTTTGATAAAATGGTTCACGCAGCGATCCCATTCTCAGGCACAGAATGAAAAGCAGCTTGCTTTACTTAGAAATAATTTAGGTGTATTAAAGATGTTTGGCTAGGCTTCTTTCAGTGCCATCATCATCTGTCAACAACTACTGGCTATGGCCAGGAACCTCCTACAACCAGATTTTGTTGTTGTTGTTGTTAGTTGTGACCACCATTTTAATATTTACGATGATTTACATTTTCATGTTATTACATTCACTAATATATTTTGTATAAATGATATGTTGTTACCCGCCCTGAGCCCGCTTTTGGGAAGGGCGGACTATAAATGTGACTAAATAAATAAGCAAACAATATTTATATCCTTGTAAGCCCATCAGAATCAAAGGATTTAGGCCCTGACCTGGATAGCCAGGCAAGCCCAGTCTCGTCAGATCTCGGAAGCTAAGCAAGGCTGACCCTGGCAAGTATTTGAGACCTCCAGAGAATACCAGGGCCCAGGAGGCCAGAGGCAGGCTATCAAGCCCCTTCTCAGAATGTCCTCCATGCCCCAGTAGGAGTCGCCAGACATGGACACACGCACACACAAAATGCAAAAGCACAAAAAAGAGAAAAGAATCAAAGGGTTTAGGATCACACTGCGTATAGTCACATGACAGAGAATTAATTCTTTAATGTTTAAAAAAAGAGCCCTATGGTATCAGACAAAGGGAGCTTTGACTCTTGGAAGCTTATACCCAGGAAATCTTGTTGTCCTTTGAACTGTTACTGGACTTGAGTCTTGCTGTTCTTCTACAGAATAACTCGACTACATGCCCAAAAGTGTTCAGGACAGCATCCTTCTGCATTTTATTAGGATCAGATAGTCTTGATACGTTTTGCTGCTTCAAGTGGCTGTGCCAAGTCCCAAGAAGTGTGCATCCCAGGCTGTCTTGTGAAGTTTTCAGAGAATTCTGAGATGCTACTCGTGAGATGGTACACCATTTCACTGGGTATCTAAAAATCTAACCAGTCTTCACCCAACTTCAGTTGCTTGGATTGTTTGTGTAGTTGGACCACATTGCCTCTGAAAGAGTCTGCTAAGTGACATTCGGTATTTTGGGGCAATAAGACCCTACTCTCCCTTAATTCTTCCAAGTGCTGTACCTGCAAAGATTACAGCTCTCCCAGAATTACAACGGATCTCCAGGCTACAGAGATCACTTCCTCTGGAGGGGATGGCAACTTTGGAGGTTGGACTCCTTTCATTAATGGCTATGCTCCTCCCCCTCCCCAATCTCCACTCTCCCCAGGTTCCTCCCCCAGATCTCCAGGAATCTTCCAAGCTGGAGTTGGCAACCCTAAATGGGACTTACTGTAAGGAAGAGAGCTTGCTGCAAGGGTAGTGTGTGTGTCATTCCCTTCCCTTTAAAAAAGGGGTATGGACGATGTGTTCACCAAAGTACAGAAAGAAAACAGCATTGTGGTTTTTTTTGTGTGTTTTGTGTGTGTGCATGTGCATGCGCCCATGCCTGGAAGTTATGGCGACCTCTGACAATTTGGATGTAGGTTGGGGAAAACCTTGCTTATCCTTACAACTTTGGTTTCATTTAAAGAATTTAAATGAATGCTTGTACAAATCAGCAGACAGTGCCTAACAACCAGCAGCAGAATTGTGGGCAGGGGTGAAGCATCGCAGGAGATTTTTCTAAAAAATGCAGTCTCCTGTACTTACTGGAAGTTCTTATCAAAGTGACAAAGCATAGCTCTAGGAATTGCTGGAAACTCTAGGATTCACCAGAAACTCTGTGGCTCTGTGGTTTAACCATAGAGTTACCAGCTGTTATTTCTGGTAAGAACTTCCAGTAAGAGTATGCAAGGTTGCATTTTTAAAAATTCTCCTGCTACTGTTGTGAGCCACAGCAGGCAGCAGTATCTGGGTATAGGGGATACCTGCCCCCATGGGGCTTTGCAGCTCTGGAAACTTCCATGCTAGAAAACAAGCTCTAAATAATACCAACAATTCTATGGATATTGTAGAAGAAGGGAAAATGTTCTGGGTGTATGTGCCGTATCTAATCAGGTACCTTTGGCAGACTCACACACACACTAATTCCACAGCATTGAAGGCAGCAGCTGGTGGTGCAATAAATTTTGTTCAAGGTGCAAATGGACTACTGTTTCCATTTAGCTGTTGCAAAAAAACTCCGTCCAGATTCTGGCCAGAGAGTTTGCGACCCAAGGACTGCCTTCATTTTTCACAACCACAGAGAACTCTTGTCCTGGAAGAGACTAAATACTCAGTGTCCTTTTGTTGGGGCAGTTCTTGGCCTCCCCTTATCTATGTTGATTTGCACATTCAGCACATAGGCTCTGATAGGGAACAAACCAAGGCACTGATTTCTTTTTTTTTTTGCTTTCTCCTTCATGTTATCCAAGCAGATAATCTAAGCGACGCCTTGAAGAAGCTGAAGATAACAGCTGTTGACAGCACAGCTGATAGCTTGGAGGGGTGCTTGGACTGTCTGCTTCAAGCCCTGGCTCAAAACAGTAAGTTTTATTGTTCCTCCGATTTCATACCATATGATTCAATCAATAAATGATTATGGAGGTAATAAGTGTATCAAATGGAATAAAACCATAAGTGGAACTGGTGGGGAAGCTGTTTGCATTAAGCAGAAATAGCAGAGGGTGAGACAGACTTTAAAAAAAGAAAAGGAAACCAAAATATGGATATTAACAACAGCCTGATCATAGATGGGCCTGTAGATAATATTGCTGTTTTCCAAGACTCCATTCAGAAAGCTGAAGAGTATTTTTTTCCTTTCAGATTGGTGCTTATTATTGAGTTGAAATTCATAACCCTTTCTTCAGTAACCAGAATAATTTTGTGATGCCAAAGCTGTGATCAAAAAATTGAAGTTATGTGATGATCATAATAAATTCAGGATGTGTCTGTACATCTTGATGATATGCTGTATTTTAATACAAAATCAAAGGATTTTGTAAAATTTTATTTTGGGTGGTTGGTGGTGTGAGAAGAATGGGTGAATAGCAATGAAGATTAAAGATTGGATTAACTAGGAATTGGAAATTTAACAGTACAGTCCTGTGCAGAATTACTCCAGTCTAAACTTATTGAATTCAATTGGATTGCACTATTGGTACATAAGATTTACAGGAAGCTGTAGCGGAACATGGGGATGTAGGTGCCAGGCTCTCCACACTGGAAGGGGCGCCTTTGGTGCCAGCCCAGACAGTGAGGAGTTTGGGAGTGACACTGGATGCCTCTCTTTTCATGGAGGCCCAGGTTGCTGCAGTTGCCAGATCTGCGTTTTTCCATCTTAGGCAGATCAGGCTACTGAAGGCCTATCTTTCCTCCCAAGACCTAGTGATGGTGACTCACACAATGGTCACTTCCAGACTTGATTACTGCAACACTCTACACAGGCTTACCCTTGAAGCTGATCCAGAAATTACAACTGGTGCAGAATGTGGCAGCGCACCTGCTGAGGTCGACGCCTGTGCTCACATTAGGCACGCGCTCCGCCAACTGCATTGGTTGCCAGTTGAGTACCAGATTCACTTTAAGGTGCTGTTTTTGACCTTTGAAACCTTACATGGCCTGGGACCAACATATCTAAGGGACCGCCTCTTCTCATATACACCTCAAAGAGTGTTACACTCTAAAGATCAACACCTCCTGGTGGTCCCTGGCCTGTCTTGCCTCAACCAGGGCCAAGGCTTTTTCTGTCCTGGCCCCAGCCTGGTGGAACATGCTCCCTATTGAGACCAGGGCCTTGCAGCATCTTCTTCAGTCCTGCAGGGCTTGCAAGACGGAGCTGTTCCGCAAGGCCTTTAGATGAGGCAATGGGTGCCCATATATGGCCTCCCTGAGGTTGCTGTCACCCATCCATTTACTGACCACCGACAACTGGTTTTAACTCACTGAAGCATTGGGCTAGAACTTTATGACCAACTGATGCTGTTTCAAGCTGTTATGTTTTATCGTGTTTTAAATTGAAATTGTATTTATTATAATAATGTTACCCACCCTGAGCCCGCTCGTCGGATGGGTGGGATATAAATGCAAATAATAAATAAATAATAATGTATGCATTTTAGCTCTGTTTTTAAGTGTTTTAATGATATGTATTTTTGTGAGGGGTGGGTTTAAATGATTTTAAAATGTGATTTTGTTATGTGTGTTTTACTATGTATGTTTTAATTTGTTAGTTGCCTTGGTGGCTCTTGTGAGGGCAGAAATGCAGGATATAAATTCTGTAAATAAATAAAGTATTTTGACAAAGTCTTAATCAGTGGTCCATCATCAAATAACTAAAAAATGAACTTAAAAAGAATATGTTGTAAAACACACATGCACACACAGGAATATTGTAGCTACAATAAACTCCATAAAAGCAATACCTACAAAATAAAGTGAACTTTCAAAGCTGTTGGTTAAGATACTTGTCCCATTAAGCCAAGTGGATCCAATTTCCTTTTACATGTCCATTTAAAATGACATGTCATAGCTAAGAAATTCACTTAATGTTCATATAAAGGTACTCAACTCATAAAACACCATATGTGTGTGTGTGCTAAACACTATCGAATCACTTCTGCCTTATGGCAACCCTATGAATTAATGATCTCCAAAACGTCTTGTTATTTTTGGTTTGTTTGTTTTTTCATTTTGGATTGTCTCATCATAGGGTTTTTAAGGTACAAGATGAAGTGGTTTACTATTGCCTTCTTCTGTGCCGTATTAACCTGGATTAGCCGAATTGGCACTGCCATTGTCTATGATAGATCCTCTGCCAGTGTCACCTTCCACTACTGCTGCTGCCCAGTAGCTACCTTCAAGGATTTCCATCAACATTGGAACTGTTCTCTTTTGTTGATATGGATGCTGATCCCTGAAGAGGGTGGATGCATTTTAGTCTGGTGTCTCATCTGTGACCTTTGCACCTTGAGTGCCACTGCTAGGAGTTTAGCCTCTTAACAGAGTCTAAACTCCTTATGGTATTGCTCTCAGCTTTGCTGACACACACAAACCCCCTCACTACATTCAGGTATGCACCCAAGAGCAGGATATAAAGGCATATACAAAAATATATCTTGGCATCACTGATTTGCCATCACCTGGTTATAAGGACGTATCACTAAAATTGCCAAGCAATCAAAAAGTAAGTTTTTTAAGCCTAGATAAAGCCATTTGAGAGCTGGATTTTGTTATAATTGGGTGTGTGGATTAATTAAGACCATACATAACTCCTAAAAGATCCTTGAGATCTTGTAGGAAGATATTCCAAACTGTAGTACTGCTGGATGTTGTAAAAAATGCTTTGTTTAAACCATAGTGCACGTGGTCCATAAATATAGAGCTGATTGCTCGTAAGATGGTTAGGTTTTATGGCAAAATACACTTCTACCCACCATCCCTTTTCCACAGTCTGGAGTGTGGCCCTGTGTCCTCTCAGAATTCAGAAGTTACTGATACCTATTTTACAAGATACTTCTTTTGTGATGATTTAGTTTGATTTAGTTGAGTCCAGGGCTTTTTTTTTCTGGGGGAATGCGCTGGAACAGAATTCCGTAACCTCTTCAAAAAAATTATTTTAAAAAATATTTTAAAGTTCATGAGATTTTAGTATACCAAAAAGAAAGAAAAAGCCCTGGTTGAGCCTAAGCAAAAAAACCCAAAACCCTGTTCCACTATTCTTTCATTTGGATTAATTACAGTTAGATAATTTCATTCTTGGTTTTTCAGATGGCTCTCCTAGTGAAGTTGCCAGCATATTAATCCCAGTTACAGAAACCAATCCCTACTAGGACCAAACCCACAAACAAACATCATCGAATGGTGCCAGATGGTCAGGCTGCCAGCTGAACTACTGACCTGAAAACTTATAATTGGCTTAGCCTTCCAGTTCCTTTAGCTTTCATTATTTCCTTGCAAGATTTAACAATATGTCAATGAAGAGTCTTCTATTTAAACAGTGAAAGACAACAAACAGGTCCTGAATAAACAGTCAGTTCTTTCACTTTGCCACATTGCACAAAAATACAAAATAAATTCTTCAGTTAGCAGAACCTTGTTTTGCTTAAAGAATATGTTTCCTATTTAAAATATATATCTCCCAACAAGTATCAGCACTTAAAACATTTGTTGGCAAAAGTGGGGAGGAGGAAACTTTTTGACTACAAGAAAGATTATGGTAGTGATTGTGGGACCTGTGTGGACAAAAGGCGTAAGGAATATAGGGCCTTTGTGGAGGAGCAGAATCGGGTGAGACCGTACAAAGGAGGTGGTCTAACTGAAAAGGATTAAACCAAATCATAATAATGTATCACTCTATGAAGTCTTGCCCTGATGCAATTAGCCCAGGCTAGCCAGATCTTGTCAGATCTTGGAAGTTGAGCAGGATGGTCCCTGACTAGTATTTGGATGGGAGACATCCAAGGAATACCAGGGTTGCTACGTGGAGGCAGGCAATGGCAAACCACCTCTGAATGTCTCTTGCCTTGAAAACCCCACAGGGTTGCTGTAAGTCAGCTGTGACTTGATGGTGCTTTCCATCACCTATGAAATCCTGCCTGAAAGAAGAAAAATACCCAGATTTCTTCTAGGAAATTAAAAGTCTGGACAACTGAAGGGAGTCTGTTGAACCACAACCAACACTGTAAAAGCTCTGTTCCTTACCTGGACCAGAATTACTTACCAGAGAGCAAGCTCCTACAACATGGCCGCCCTCATGATCTTAACTGTGATTATTTATTATTCGTATAGCACTTAAAATAAACTTAATGCTGCACAGGAAATTTTAAAAAGATGAGTCACTGCCTGAAGGTATCTGGAAGACACGAGAAAGAAAGATATGCATGACAGAAAGGAAGATTTAGAACATGCAAAGAGATTTACAAAGCTCTGTACCTAATAACATTATAAGAGTAGATGGTCAAGTCACTGGCAGTTTCCTTTTGTGGATGAATAAATAGGGGTGAATATTTGTAAAAATAAAACAGATAAATATTTAGGAAAGGAGCACAACAGACAAATCTAAAAGGGGGAAAACCCCGCAAGAGTGGCAGCCAGCAGGGAAAAAGACTTCCTCAGCGTAGGATGAAATGAAACACAGTGAGGGGAAAATCAATAAGGTGTCAAGAGGGAAAGCAAGCAAAAGAACAATGGAAAGCTAGCAAATGAAGATAATATCCTGGCTATTCTGCTGTGCTGTGCCTCAAAAGGTGATTTAAAGTTTCAGAGATGGGTTCATTTGTTCAGTCAGGTGAAGACTGACCCACTCCTGGTTTCCAAACTAAGGCCTGCTTTAAATATGAAGTTGCTGAGGCAAAAGAAACTCTGTCCATGAGAATTTTCACTTGCGTAGCTTCTTGCTTAACCATGGCCTTTAGCCATTGTTACGATCTTCCCTTTAGGGGAGACATGGCAGCTAGGAACAAGGGTTGCCGACTGGTGCTGGGTTGTCCAGTTACCTTAACAGGCCAGGATTTCTACCTGTCTGAAAAGGGGGAGAATTCTAATGTGAATTAATTCTCCAACATAAAATAAAGATGGCATCAATGTTAAAATAATAAAAGCAGGTAGAGCAACCATGGTTAAAGCAAAGCAGTCTTTATGGCAACATTTTCAGACTCTCTGCCTGTCACTTTATAGTCCATCCTTTTTGGACGCAGAAGTCAGTGACTGTTCTCATAATATCCAATCAATGTTTAGACTTCCAGCCTGGCAGGATTTGTGTAAATAATCCTGGCAGAGCAAGGTTGACTCTCGAGTGGGCATGCCGACCTTAAGCCTGACACAGATATCTGTTCTCAAGAATGCAGGCAAAATTCATGAAACTGAATAAGTCTGTCACAGTTCAAAACAGCCTTTCCAAGCCTTAAGAACCTTCTAAGAAATCATAGCTGCCACACCATGTGTTTAACTTAAACTCCAGCACAACAGAAGTCTGGGCTGCAGACTTCTCACATGCTAATGCATCACATGGCAGCTTTGTAGTAGCAGCACAGTTTTAATAGTTCATTTGTCCCATCAGCATGACATTTAAATCTGGCCTAGGGGCCCCATTCCTTTCATGGGGGTAGAGGATTGCCTGCCTCCTGTTCCTGTTGCCAACTGCCACTTGAAGCAGTGCAGAAGGGAAAAAACCCAGCGTCACATTAGGGAGCTAAATAACTTCTGGTTAAAAAAAAAAAACAAAACCCACTGAAGTGGCATTGGATAGTGATAGAAATTTTTGGAAACAGTAGTTTTATCGTAGAGTTTCCAGTAATTTCTGGAGCTACTGATGCCACTTCGGGGTTTTTTTTAATAGGAAGTGACATAATGCCACAGTCAGCAATATCCCTGTCCACAACCCTCCCACCAGTTGCCAAGCTCTGTCTGGCAAACCTGTAATGTCTTAAACTGTAAACAAAGCCTATTCTTTACTATGTAAAGCTTGATTCTATGCAGAGGATTGTAATCTGTAACATTTCTATTGGTCGTTCCTATGGAATGCTTTAAAGCAACCAATCACAATTGTAAATATGTTTATGGAGGGAACAGACCTGATTGGCCTTTATCTCTGATATGCCATTGGTTCTTAACTTATCTATGGGCATGGTTTTGACAGCCCGGATCATTTAAAAGAAGGAGCTGTGCTCCACTTGTTGTTGTGTGTTGTCGTTGTGTTCTAATCCTCTAATTGCTGTTACCAGTAAAGCTGAATCACTTTGCTGAAATCACTGCCTTTTGTTGAGTTGCATATTTAACAAAACCTGTTGTGGCCTAAGACAGCCCGCCTCTCTGGACTGTCTCTGTAAGTATCTGATATAAGCATATTATTGTTCGGCAAGCTGAGACAGTATAAAAACCTCACCTTCTCATTCTCTCATTTATCAATCTTTTGTTTGGTACAGATAGCACAATAAAAAAAAGCTTCTCATAGTATGGAAGAAGTGCTTTCTGTGTGAGTTAGATTCAGCCATTTCAGAATTTAATAAATAATTTCTGTCATTTCAGAAATGTAATAAATAATAATAATAATAATAATTTAAAAAAATTAAACCAAGATTTGAATTGTGCCTTGATGCTACCTGAGGGAGTTACTGAGTACAATTCAAGATGATGGGTTTGTTTGCTTGTTTGTTTATACCCTGCTTTTCTCCCTGATGGGGATCCAAAGAGGCTTACAGCATTGTTCTCCCCTCTCCCAATGTTATCCTCATAGCAACAAGGAAGTAGGTTAGGCTGAGAGGGTATTTGACTGGCCCAATGTCACCCATCAAGTTTCCATTGCAGAGTGGGTATTTGAACCTGGCCCTTCCAGATCCTAGACCAACATTCTACCTTACGTCATTAGGGGTAAAGACTGGAGATAACAAGCTACCCATTCTATCAGGGAGAAGAGCAAGTTAGAAAAATGACGCTCTTCTTTCTGCTTGTGTGTGCTTGATTTTCCGTAATTCAGCAGTATTCCAGAAGAAATTCATTAGAAGGGAACTACTGGTCTATAAACAAAATAAAGACTGGCCAGTTAAAATTAATGAAGGGCCATCAAATCACAGCCATTTTATGGCAACCTCATGAAGTTCCACTGCATGGAGCTTTCAAGGCATGAGATGAACAGAGATAGTTTGCCATTACCTTCCTCTGTGCAGCAACCCCAGTCTTCTTTGCTGATCTCCCATCCAGATACTGATGGTGGCTGACCCTGCTTAGTTTCCAAACTCTGACAAGATCAAGCTAGTCTGAACTGTTCAGGCTGTTTGTCCAACTATTACTTGACCTAAATGCTACTGAGTTTATAACTGTATCTTCACTATGTGAAAAATAAACTAACTTGGCTATTGTCTAAATATGTTAGTTTTTTTAAAAATAAACATGACCCTTTCCTAGCTCCCCCCCATAAAAAACATCTGTCTTCTATCAGTAGCGGGTTGTATCCTGCCATTTCACTCACTAACAGCAGCACTTTCCTCTGTCACAAAAAGCTTTCTTCCATCATAAGAGGCTCTTAGAAAGGTACTGCCTTTTTGTAGAGAGCTTCCGCCATCTGAGGAAAGGATTTGCTGGATTGCCTAAAAGTTAGCTTAATGTCGTTAATTTATCTTCTAAGCCCAGACAGCAAAACAGGGTCCAGTTTCATACATGTTTGCCTGTCCCTGCCCTATTTGGTCTCCCTAGTGGCTCATTACCGCCTGGCTTTTCTGTCCTGCTATCTGTAACAAAAGCTTCATAATGAGAGAGCTTCGCACACATCTAGCCTCCAGGAATTTTCTAGGGAACAGCAGATGGGTGTTCTTTCTAATGGCAGAAGTGACAGGAGCATGGCTGCATTGCTGAGTGCATTCTGCTTCAGGGCTCTGAGTGACAGATGTGGGCAGGATTCTGTCTCTTGCACTCAAAGGCTCACAGTCAGCCAGAAATTAACTGGGATATGGATGTGCACATGAGGGTGTCTAGTAGGGAGGAAAGGGGAGAGAGAGAGAGACCATGACATATGACAGAACAATACCATGGGGCTTTTGTTTCCGCACACGTGCCTTGCATTAAAACCTCAATTCCATGAGGACCCAAGTGGAAAACTCAGGATTGCAATCGGGAATCAACTTCCCTGCATGGCCTTCCATAGGTTCAAAGTCATTTGCATTTAAAGCTGCCAGTTGTAGTTTTTCACATGTCAGGAACCTGATAGTTACCAATTAGAACTAATAGCAAGGGAAGTCATGAGCGCTCCCACCACCCCGTGACTTGAATCCCATTAGTGTGTGCCCCCCCCCCGGTTCTGTCCTCTCAGCAGCCCTGCCTTATTGGAATTCCTTTGATATGAAGCGAAATTCCCATGAATGACGACAGTAGCAGTGAGCTTAACAACTTGATGTATAAACTAAGTATTTATTATGAATTAGAGAAAACAAGCAGTCTCTGAAGATTTGTGTAGAATAATAGCTACATTACTGCCAAGAGAATCCAGGATTCACCTAGTATGATATGTTGACTGTAATCTCTGTCTTTCCATGACAGTGTTGTATTGTTGTTTCCATCAACAGAAATGAACAGCATGAAGCTATAAATGGGATCTATATTTGCCAAAGCCAAATAGCTTTATTTATGCACAGTTACGTTTGAAATTTAACTTTATGTGTTTGTAACTGTATAGATGCAGCATAGCATACATAGCACAGATTTATGCCTGCCTTTAACACAAGTTTTACTAGCATCTTCCAGTTTGCGTGTGCGTGTAAAATGCCATCAAGTCGCAGCCAACTTACGGTGACCCCAGCAAGGGGCTTGCAAGGCAAGTGAGAAGCAGAGGTGGTTTGCCATCGCCTTCCTCTGCAGAGTGTCCTTGGTGGCCTTCCTTCAAAGTATTCACCCTGCTTAGCTTCCAAGATCTAACGAGATCGGGCTGTGCTATGCTGCCTCCCCTACCCTTCCAGTTTGTACAGTATGACTAAATTGCATTTCATCGCTGAATATAATTCTTAACTTCCTTAATTACTCCATGTTATAACCTCATAGGTATTTTGACCATTTCAATTGTCTTTGGTACAGACTATACTGACACAGCTTTCATCCTATGTGAAAGTTAAGGGACATCTCATTTGTCAAGGCCATTACACCCTAGAATTAAAAATTTCCTAGGAGACTACGGAATACAAATAGGTAGTAGGAAAGAGAGGGATGGGCCAAGAAGAGTGTTATGTGGGACTGGCCAACCAGAAGAAGTTAGATTAATGCTTCCTAATGGTGGGGTGGAAAAGATAGTACTTTATGTGGTTGTTGCTTTTCTTACATTGCTATCTCCCTGTCTGTCTGTCTTAAAAGGTGCAGATTTCTGCCACTTAAGGGATCCTGCAGTAAACAAATATGGTCTTGACAGGTTGATGTGACTACGCATCACTGCCTATTGGTCCCTCCTGGCCTTTTGATGTTTTCAGTCTGTTTGAAGATCATTTTTTTTAAAGACTGTAGTTGCAATTCTGCACGATTAAGCTTCTAAAATCACACTGATTTTGATTACATTTCAGAGTGGTGTAGTCAATTAACAGCTAGATTTTAGAACAGGTCCTAATCCTTTCTCAGCCGTGAAGCTCATTAGCAGTGCAGTCCTTAGCAGAGTTCATACCCTTCTAAGCCTGTTGAGTTCAGTGAACTTAGAGAGGTGTAACACTGCTTAGAATTGCAATGTGCATGACTTCTGGACCTTCTGGTGGCTCAGTTCAGACATCAGTCCAAACCAAAGAATTTTGTGTTAATCCTAGTTTAAAAACCAGCACATAGCTTGAGTTTGGTTTAATGGCACTTATTTGCTTTCCATTTACTCAACACTCTCATTTCTGTGGTCTGGAGGCCTTCAGAGAGGAAGCTGTGATTTATAAATTTTGACATTGGGCCAGCTTTTGTTTGTTTAGCTGATCATAGATTACGGTTTATCAGATTGAGGTGCCATGCTAAACCATGGTTAAGTTTCCTTGGTTTGGACTTGATTTGGACTTGTATATCTGAACTGACCTAGACAGCATAATAAAAAGTAGAGACATCACCCTGCCAACAAAAGTCTGTATAGTCAAAGCGATGGTATTCCCAGTAGTAATGTATGACTGTGAGAGTTGGACCATAAGGAAGCCCGTGTGCCAAAGAATAGATGTTTTTGAATTATGGTGCTGGAGAAGAGCCCCTTGGACTGCAAGGAGATCAAATCAGTCAGTCCTAAAGGAAATCAACCCTGACTGTTCCCTGGAAGGCCAGATACTGAAGCTGAAGCTCAGATACTTTGGCCACCAAATGAGAAGGGAGCATTCACTGGAGAAGACCCTGATGCTGGGAAAGACTGAAGGTAACAGAAGAAGGGGATGACAAAGAATGAGATGGTTAGACAGTGTTATCAATGCAACGAACATGAAATTGAGCAAACTCTGGAAGACGGTGTAAGACAGGAGGGCCAAAAGAAGGCCAATTGATGGTGTGGTTGTACATCACACAAACCACTTGTCCTGGAGTTTTTCAGCCAGCCATTTGCGTTGCATGGGGAAGAATAAAACAGAGTAAGGATCTGAGACATACTCAACAAATCAAGGAGAGTCTGTTGATGCAGTCTTGGTAGAACATGAAATACGCTATCTGGAAATGGGATGCTTTGTAAAATGACGACCAATTTTGTAAAAGAGTGCAAAGAAGCAAGCTGAAGATTCAGTCCAGTAGGTAGAAATCACCCTAGAGATTTCAGTTGAGCAACTTTTTCTTGGCTTAACTGACTTGAGCTTCATTGTGCCTTCATTGTGCCTGCTTGAGTCAAGAACTCTGATGGCATCTTTAAAATGAGAGTAAGAAAATTAATAATGGCTGTCTGGGAATGTAGACTTTCTCCTGTGGTATAAGGCCTCTGTGACAAAATCAGTACAGTCACCATAATGAGTATTCCCGCTCTCCAAATGCACTCTGTACCTTCAAGTATAATACATACCCATAGTCAGAATATTTTGCGCTGGGAGAGCTAAAGGTACATTCAGACGTTTCCTAAATGGATGTGAGGTAGCCAGAGTCTAAATAAAGGTCTTCTAATACACATGCATAAAATTTATATTGTTAAATAATTTAATAAAACAACATTTAAGAAATTACAGAGTGAATACTGAGCACTTGTCAACAATACTTGTCCTGCCTAGTAATGGGAACACATGAAACCAACTTATACTGAGTCAGATCAGTAAGTATTGTCTGTTCTGACTGGCAGCAGCTCTCAGGGGTCTCAGGTCGAGGTCTTTCACATCACAGAAAGGGCTGGAGACTGAACCTGCATGCAAAGCAAATGCCTTAGCACTGAGTGACAGCTTTTCCCCATCAGCTCCAGGAAACAGGAGAAGGGTTAAAAGAAGAAGACGACAATGAAGAAGACAACATTTTAATGCAAACTGAAAATCCAGGGAATGGGCTTTGGCCATCTTTGATGAGGCCAGCTTTTTTGCTGCTGCCACTCCACACCACTCTTTGACTACAGCCATTTAGAAGAGAAATAATCTGGATTAAAAAAAATAGTTAAATGTGTAGGGAGATGCTAAGTGTATGATTTTTCTCTCCCCCGTACCCCTGAGATGTGAGGTGTGTCAATCTGAAATGTTAAAAAGCTAGCAATACCCAGTCAAGCATACATTAATCAATTAAGTACAGCCTTTGAAATGTTAGGAAGCAAGCATCAGTTTCAAATGCTCTGGAGGGAGGCAGAGGAAGCTGAGAAAGACAAGAACATTTTATGTGTGTGCCAACCTAAGATCTTCCAAGGTGCTTAAATTGTCTCCAGTTTACCCTTTGGTCTTGTATTTACAAGACAGATTGCAGGACAGTTTTGAAAGACTGAGTATGCTTCATGTTTAAAAATGCTGGCAAACAGCGCTATTTGTGCCTCAAAAGAATGAAAGTAAGAAAAAAAGACAGACAGTGGTGTGTAATATTGATGAAGGATGTGTTCACCTTTTTGATCCTGGCATACAATTATATAGGAGGACTGTCTTTTTTTCTTTCATAGTTTACTAGGCAAGCTCTTTAGTTGCTGTTGTGAATGTAACAGTAGGAGGAGGAGGAGAAGAGTTGTTTTTATACCCTGCTTTTCTCTACTCTGAGGAGTCTCAAAGCAGCTTACAATCACCTGCAACAGGCACCCTGTGGGATCGGTGGGGCTGAGAGAGTTCTGAGAGAACTGTGACTGGCCCAAGTTCACCCAGCTGGCTTCAAGTGGAGGAGTAGTGAAGAATCAAACCCAGTTCTCCAGATTAGAGGCCACTGCTCTTAACCACACTGGCTCTCTATTATATAAATAAATTGTTTGTGTGTGTGTGTATAGCTAAGTATTTGCATTTCTTCTAGGCCATTTGAAGAAATGGAGTTTATTATCAGGGTATAAAATTCAAGTGGCCAGTGGCATCTAAAAAAACTTGAGTCTGGTCTGTGGATGCCAGCCTCCAAGTGGAACCTGGGGATGCCCTGGAATTGCAGCTCCTCCAAACTACAGAAATGAGTTCCCCTGGACAAAAGGGCTGCTTTGGAGGGTGGACTCTGTGGCATTGTACCCCACTGAGGGCCCTGTCCTCCCCAGGCTCCATTCCCCAATCTTCAGGAGTTTCCCAACCTGGATCTAGCAGCCTTAGCCTCCCCATCCCCCACTAATCACAGGTGCCCAGCAGTGCCATTCTAAGCAGAGTTTTATGTTTATTTATTTTATTCGACTTATATCCTGCCCTCCCTGCATGGCAGGCTCAGGGTGGATTACATCAAATTTGATAAAAATACAATTAATACAATTAAAACTAGTAAAATCCCACAGTGGCCTTCATCTGGTGCCATTGTCATACCTTTCTGAGCCTAATCACTTTAGAAAGGTGACACTGTAGGTTGCTGATGATGGCAGGGGGTAGGTTTCTATACCTCTTCATGTGAAGCTGTTTGTAGAAACAGGGTGCTGCCTCCTCTTTCAGTACAACTTGACATTTAGTAATTTCTAGTTTAGATAAGCTGAGGGTAAAGGCCTTGCCACTACTTCTTTCTAGAGATGTGGAGGTATAAAGGGTAGGGAGAATACATGAAGTATAACAGCCCTTGCCTTTTTGTGCATGTTTATGCTAATTTGAAACTTACCGAAGTAATAGCGGGGGGAGGTCCAGGGCTCTCTCCGGGAGTCCTCTCTTGCACACACCATGATGATGTAGCCCAGAAATGATGTCATCATGCTGGGCACGTCTCCAGGCGACGCTCTGGTAATTGCCCTAAAAGCTCTATGGTACCATAGAGTTTTCAGGGCGATTGCTAGAGCGTCGCCTGGTGACATGCCCAGCGTGATGATGTCATTTCTGGGCTACATCATCATGCTGGCACGTTGGCCTGATCTGGCCACTTCGGGGGTGGGGTTCCCCTGCCAGCCAGATCCGGATCGGTGGATTGGGCGCCCTTTTAGCGGGGACTCCCCGCCCCCTGGGGGGGACTTGGCAGCCCTACTCGTATCTTGTGATGGGACTTTGACTCTCGAAAGCTTATATCCCAAAAATCTCGTTGGTCTCTAAAGTGCTACTCAACTTGAATGTTGCTCTTCTACTGCATACCAACACGGCTACTATGGAGGTTCCTTCCACTCTATGATTCGTGATTCTACTGCCTTGAAGCTATCTTCTTGCTGGTGCATCAAATCTGCTATCCTCCAGTTTGGCTTTTAGAAAGTTGTTTTGTGATGGTTACTTCTTTTTACTCAGTGAGGAAGCCTAAGCAAGGAGCAGTCTGGAGCAAGGAGCGGTCTCATCCAGCCTGATTTTTGCTCACACACAAACAAAAAATACCACTGTTCACGTTAATCAAGTTTCATTTTCATATTTTGGCTAATGTAGGAGGATAGGATTGCTACTATAAACTTTCTAGCATGTGTATACTGTGCTGCTGAAATAAACAGATCAGTGGCTGAAATAACCAGATAAATAGCTTAATTAGAAAAGAATGTAGTATCTGTGTAATTACTAATCAGTTCATGTTCTTCAGGGGTTTTTGTAATTTCTCTCTGATTGATATGGGATAATAGTATATATGTTGTTTTTTTAGAGAGTGCATGCATATTTTGGTCTCAGAAATGTTCAACCTATGAAGTATCTACCCATAATTAAGAATGACTTTAAATAATAAAAAAGCAAAAGTCTTTTCACTGTAGTTCAGTAATCGTTAATTGAATGAGTTGAAGCTGGTAAATAATTTAAGACCTCTGGTTCCATGCACAGTTGAACACCTTTTATTCCATGGTATGTGATGGTGAAAGTCATTTGTAACATTGCTCAAGGTCAGGAGAGGAAGCGATGCTTCCATGTTCCTGCCTTAAGTGGGCTGGGAAAATTGTGTAAGCAGTAGTAACACAAGAGTGTGTGGAAATGGAACCTGCTTTTAAAGGATTGCAAAGAACTAATTCATAGCTAAATTTTTGTCTGCAAGGAGTATGATACTGTACCAGTGGAATTAGCAGCACCTTGGTATACACAAAAATCAGGTCTAGAAACACAGACATATGTGAGGTCCAATTTATCTGTTGTACCCCACTTGTGTTTTAAGTGTAAAAAGGCCTGTTCCTGTATAACTGTGGGAACCACTTCCATGTCATATAATCCCATGCTGCTCTAGGAGTCATGTGGGTGGAGCTGACAACGTGGTATCTTCTACATTAAACAAGGTCCCAATTGGTTTATCCTTGCGTGGGAAGCGATCTCATAATCAGCCTTTCCTGTATTGTTCTTTCCTATACCCATTACTTGAGCTGGGGTCACATCACACACAAAAGACTAATGGCTCCTTTTTTTGGTGTGTGTGTGTGTGTGAAACCTAGACTGGCCCTGGTTTGTTTGCTGGATCAGAATAAAAACGTCTGTGCAGCTGCTGTCATAAATTCTTGGTCTTCGTGCAGCATTTAGTAGAGAGTCTTATGTAAGGATGAGTCACAGTGAATTGAAGAAGTGATTATAAGCTCTTCAGAATCTGATTTTTTTTTTTCAGTCTGTCGTTTTCTAGAAAGCCTTTCTGGAGGGAGAGTCAGCTCAGCTTGAGCTCCAGTTTCTCAGTAGGGGGTAGAAGATGATGAAATGAACCTGGGTGTGCTAATGGAAAAAATTGATATCACTGCTAGTTAGTTCAACAGAAGTAAAGTATAGTAAAAATATATCAGTATTTGAAGTCCTTTTTTTTACTGTTTTATGTATTTTAGCTATCATCTGTAGTCTGTCATTTGCAGAATGATACTTAGCCTGTCATGATTTTATATCCTATTTACATGGCCTTCATATGCTCAAGAGAGGGGAAGCAGTCACTTTTAGCTGCTTCTTTTCATTTCACTTTAATCTAGTTTATGTTGAGGGTGCCACTGTCGGTTCTAGAATCTGCAGCCCTTCTGTATTGTGAGAATGTGTTGTGAAATAGCAGCATTCAGTAGAAACATTTTTGCAAGGAGTTTTGATTTGGAAAACCAGCCCTTGCTGGAGAAAAGCTTCCAATGTAACCTATATTATTTCCTGCTTCTCTCCTGCCCCATGCAATATAATCTTAAAGAGTCTGTGTTGCCTTTTTATGAAATGCAGTATTGATTGCTCTATAAAACGGAGCTTTCATCCAGCTCTTGAGCTTCATTTATTGTACCCCAAGAGTCAAAGCTTACAGCTTTTGGTGCACAATGTTGCTTATAAAAATTGGGAGAGTGCTCATGAAAAGAGATTGCTAGAATAGTGCAAAATATAACAATGAGATCCTCTGAGAAACTGTCACCCACTAAACCAGCATAGCTGCCTATCTGAAATGTTCTAAACTCTTTACAATACTGAAGTAATGAGTTATGCTTAATAGCTACAACATATTCAGTCTAGTGGTGAACTTGATATTTAGTGGGCAAAGTACAAATAAAGAAAGCAAATACGATCCAAAGCCCTCTTCTGTTCAATGCAGTGGGCTTTATTACACCAACTCAAGGAGGGGCCTCAGCTGCATATATCTGAGTCACTGAAATACAGCTGAGATGCTGGAGTACGTGTGAGGTCAGAGGGTGATTTCTTTATCCAGAGCAAAAGAATCTTAGGATCCTGAGCTCATGCTTTCTGCCATGGAGAGGGGAGGGGAGTGGAGGTCTTGCAGTGTTGACCCAGCATGGGGCTGGATTCAGGAAAGTTCCACATGCAGATTAACTAGGCATTGCATTGCATCAGATGTTGTTTTCTACCTGCAGAGAGCAGGAGGGTGTAAGTGAGACTGCTGTTGGCACCCCACTCCTATCAGGTACAGAAATTAGTGAATTATAATAACAAGTGCATTCACATTATTTTGTACACTGATGGTATTTAGGGAGAAAATAGGACAAAAGGGGAATGTTTGTTTCACAAGGCCAAGTGTTATATGGTGTATGCAGGTTCTTCGGGGGAGAGAGAGGATGCACAGTTTTATATGCTGATTGAAATGTGAGTGCTATTCTTTTAACCAAAAATATGCAATGCTGTTAAAGTCAGCCACTTTTCCAAGGTAGCAAATATGGCACCAGCTTTTAAAAAGGGATCTGGGGGGAGCCAGAAGAATCACTTGCTCATTAGCTTAACTTTTGTCCCAAATAAATTGGTGGAAAGCATGAGCAAAATTAGACTTATTAACCAGATTATTATCTGCAAAGGAAGAAATAGCTTGGCTTTTGCAAAAGGAAGTCCTGCCTCCCTGGTCTTTTCAAATTTTTTGAGTGTCAAGAAACATAAATGGAACAAACCAGTAGATATTATATAAAAAAATGAACTTCCAAAATTTGTTGATAAAGCCCCTCAACAAAGGCTCTTGAGTAAGCACAGCATTCATGGGATAAGAGAACTGATCAGTAACTAGTTAATGACAAAAAAACAGATTATAAGAATAAATGGACCATTTTCACCGTTGGAGAGAAGTAATTGGCATCCCTGCCCACAAAGTCCATGTTGGGACCATTGCCTTCTGCCTTAAGTATAAGTGACCTAGAAGGAGGAGGAGGAGGAAGATTATTGGATTTATACCCTGCCCTTCACTCAGAGTTTCAGAGCAGTTTACAAACGCCTTTCCCTTCCCCTCCCCACAGCAGACACCCTGTAAAGCAGGTGGGGCTGAGAGAGCTCTTTTAAGAACTACTCTTTCAGGAACAGCTCTGACAGAACTATGGCTTGCCCAAGGTCATCCTGCAGCTGCAAGTGGAGGAGTGAGGAATCAAATCCGATTCTTCCAGATTAGAATCCGTGTACTTAACCACTACACCAAACTGGCCCTGACCTAAAGTCAGGGTCCGGCAGTGGGAAGTCAGATTTGCAGATAATGGCATATTAGGATGGTAGATGGAGAGAGAGGATGGGTCAAGAGGGGATTTCTTGAGAATGGAGGAAATCATGGCATGTGTAAATACAGTCGGGAAGGAGGGGGATAGTTTATGTGGTGGTGAACAGGAGGAACAATAATGGTGGTGATGGTGACGAGAGCCGAAAATTGAAGCAACGTAACTGACTCTTAACAGTCAATTTATACTTCCATGTAAAGTCTTGTAGCTCTGTTTCCCTGAAGTTATTTGTGTGTTGCATTTTGACGTGACTAAATAGGAGATTCAGGGGGCAGGGATGGATGACCAGATATTTATGCCACATGTTTCTGTATTTTTTATGCTGCACTGAGTGATCTGTTTCTACATATTCTACCACCACCCTGGTTGCTATAAGAGCAAGATGAACATTTTCAGTTTCATTGCATGTTGCTGATCATAACTTATTTATACATTTGCCCTCTTCTTTAATCAGTGCATGTGGGTGGGATATTAAGAAGCCAAGATACTTTTTCTTAAGCTTTTGCTACAGATTTAGAACACACTTGCAATTACAATGCATATCTCTCCATCACCAAAGAATAAATTTTGTATGTGATTAGATTAATAGCAAGGGGGGAAAGAGTACGTGCGTTAGTCATTCAGATTTGGAGAACATACCATTCTCTCAAGGGTTGAGCTCAAACTTGCATTTTACAGTGGATTTGGCCTGGTATGTGCAACTACAAATGCCCATTAGAGCCTGCACATCACTGAGCTCAGAGTAGTGTGCATGGGATTCTCAGTCTTCTGTCCAGGTGCAAATTCTGTCCAGACCAGTAAGTACTCTATAAATATAAGGATTACCCCTTAAATAGTGGGGAGATGGTTAAAGGACATTAGAAAGTGATGCTAATATTTTACCCTGTTAACACTTGAGTGTTACTCTGGCATATTGGTCGGATCTCTACTAAGCCACAAAGCTCACTGTGTAGGTTTGAATTGTTCATACTCTCTCAGCCTAACTTACTTGTTGTGAAGAGAACCATGCATGCCTCCTGAAGTTCCTTGGGGGATCGAAATGTGATAAACAAACAAAAAAACATCTTAATTAAGTTTCTAAACTGACTGAAGTGGCATTTTCTGTTTTTCCCTTATCTCACCAGTGTTACATAGCTGTAAACAGTATATGACCACATTGTCGTCAATATATTGCCTAGATCAGGAACCCTCTGGAGGTGAAGCATACTCTGGAGGCTCTCTGTACTTCCTTCACAAGCCTGTCAAGTTTCAAATGAGCATAAACATGCACAAAAAGGCAAGGGCTATTTATTAATAAGAAGACAGCTCCTCAAGGGTTCATAAGAAGAGGAATGTACAAAGAGATTTAACTCTGAGATTTTTAGAAGCAGGTTTCCAAGTGCTGGCATTTTGAGTTCATAACTTCGTTACATAAATGCAGGCAGATGGGGTGAATTCGGCGGGCCATGTTGTTCAGCGGGTCAGATTGTATTATGCTGATGGAGTCCTCCGGACTCAATTTCTGAGTCAGATTTGCAGTGGTGGCTGAAAGGCAGAGATGTCCATCACTGAGCCAGATCTCTCTCCTCAGCTATTCTGTGAGAATCGAAAGGGAGAAGCATGGGTCTAGATGCTGCCCTTTTCTCCCGCCTGCAGTTTTATGAAAACCCTCAAGCACTAGAAATCTTGCAGGCTGTCTTTGCTAAGATAAGATATGTTGTTGTTGTGTTCAGTTGCACAGTCAAGTCCGCCTCTTCGCCACCCCATGGGCCATATCACGCCAGGCCCTCCTGTCTTCTGTTGTGCTCTGGAGTTTGCTCCGGAGCTTGCTTAAAGGTAAGATATACGGAGGATTAAACAACTACACTCTGTATGAACAATAATACAAACAAATAGCATTGTGACTTCCGGCCAGTCACTCCCTCTTAGCCTGAGCTACCTCACATAGTGGTTGTGAGGGCAAAATGGTAGCGGTGAGACTGAGGTAACACCACCCTGAGTACCTGGGATCAGTGGTGGGGTAAAAATGTACTAAATAAATTTTGTTAGCAGCGGTCCTTCTTTTGCTAAGTTCTCTGGCTGCAGTTGTTCTCCAGGACCCTCCATTATGCAAGTACCTATGCTACATTGTACTGTTTCCAGATATAATAATAATAATGAATCATAATAAATCTTAATACAGTGTGCACATCCAAAGTTTTGTGTAAAGGCTTGAATCCAGCACAAAATTTCCTCTTGCACTACAGCTCTTACAGAAGTGGAGGCGGGAGAGAAAGACCACTATAGCTGTTTGCACTGACTCATACTTATTGCACCCCTGCTTGTGATTCCACTTGCACAGTGTCCTGGCTCTGGGTTCACCACCAGCCCCCCCCCCCCCCCCAGCATCTAGAGCCACATCAGAGGGGAAAGCAACTGATAGGAACCACAAGAGCAGCCACTTCAGACTCGCCGCAGCTGGCAGGGGCTCAGCAGGAGCCCTAGAGGACTGAACTGGCAGCAGAGGAAACTGCAGCTGGCGTGGCTATACCGCCTCTCCAGGAGAAGCAGGCAGCCAGTGGGGAGGAGAGCGGAGAGAGAACCAGCAGCATGGGCAGGCACTGGGAACAGGCAGGCCCACAGGAAACAGCTGGTAGGAATTTCTATTCAGGCAGGCCTCCTGGATCAGCCAATCAGAGGCTGGCAGGCAGCCTCGTGGGGCGGGGGACCTGTCACAGGGAAAGTGGGGAGGAAAGAACCAACCCAGTCTTGCTCTGATAGGCTAGGCCATCCACATGGCAGGAGATCTGGGAGGCTGGGGAAGGGGCAGGACCAAATGCAACCCATGTAAAACCAACTGCACAACAGATCAGGGAGGAATGAGAGGGCCTGGGGGAGCATAGGCTCAGGTAAGAGTGAGGAACTCCCTCCTCTGCCCGTTCTGAGGCCTTGAGGCTCCCACACTGTCATGTGGCAAGACAGCTGAACGCCAACAGGCTAGGCTGGAGAGGGAGGAACATTACATGCAAGACTTAAAGTGCTCGGTATTGTCTGAGGTCTTGCACAAGCAAAACTGTGCCAAGTCTGTTTCTCTTTCTGCCTGCACACTGCTGAATCCAAGCCATTATCTCAGCAATCCCAAAAGAAGCTCTGTAAGGAAAGTCATTGCTGTTATTCTCATATCGTAGATGGGAGACTGAAGCAAGTGTTGCTTTCCCAAGGCTATTCAGTGAATATGAATCAAGATTAGCACTGGAAACTTCCTATATCTCAATGTTAACTACTGTGCTACACACGTTCTTACCTGCTGATCTTATCTCTGGGATGCACCAAGTGATACGAAGAGAACTAAGGGATGCCTTTCTTCTCGTCTCCTAGAAATTATTTATTCCTCATGGCTCTTGGTTCCTATTCCCTGTAGGTCTATAATCCACGGAGCAGATGGGGCAACACAGAAAGGGTCTTTCTTTAAAGGGTGGGGGAGCTCTGTGTCATTTACCGTTCATTTTCTCATGTTTTTGTATCCAGAATGCCTCCAGCTCCTAAACCGGGAGCAGTAAATTTTACCAACATATTTAAATCTTTTTTAAAAAAATCAGTTTCATATGTCTCTAGCCCCAGGGATAACCTTGATCTGTGTTTCAAGATTGCAAGTGTGAAATAAAGAACAAATCTTTAAATATTTGATGGTTTAAAAAATATACTATTGAACTGCCTCAGGAATTGCTTCTAAATCTCAGCTGGTTTTGTCATGTCTCTTCCCCCCACCCCCCGAAGGTCCATTCCTTCCAGCTGGCTCTCAACTTTTAAAGAAGGGTTTCTATTGCATCTGGTTCTGCAACAAGGTGTTGGAGAGAAACCTTCTCCACTGGCCCCTCCTAACTTTAGCCTGTGACCCAGAGTTTGCATCAGCATTTAAATTGTCCTTTTTTAAAAAATTGAAAAAAACGTTAAAAAAACCCCTTTGAGCTTACATGGCCAATTATTTTCCAGTTAATGAATAAATCATCTTTTATCACTTAAGAAACAGACAAGCTGCCCCAAGGATTTCAAACTCCAGCTGAAGAGCCTTTATTCTTTGCATGGGTTGACCTATTTGCTTGCTTATTTATTTTTTAATGAAATCCTAAAACTGCTGAACTGTAGGTAGTGGAGAGACTTTCCTCTTGGGCAAGAGTCAGTTTCCCAGGGCTATCTGCCGTTTTGCATGATCCGCACTGAAAATATTTCTTTTAGACCTGCAATAATTATTTATGTACACCCAAAGTATTATTTATCCTAAAAGTATATGTTTCATATGGGTCTGCACATCATGAAGCTGTGATTGGATGGATTTCCCAGAATAACTAATGATATAGATGGTCCCATAATTTTGAATGAACCCTTCCTCACCACTTAGTGATCAATGGGCTACTTTGACTGTAGTAACATACTGATGCCAATTCATATGCTACAAAGTCCTTGTATCCCCTGTGGGTTTGTCATGGGTTTTTTTTTGACAGGTATACTCTGGGACTTCTGTGCTTAGAGCTTAATTCTCTGTTGCTCATAGTAAGAGGGGGCAAGTGCCCTGCCACACCATTTTTACAACCTCAAATGGCTCCAAGGAGCCATTATTTGCTTTGTCAAAGAGACTTCCATATACTGATGAGCTACATGTATGTCTCCCCCAACAGAGCAAACAGCAATTTCCCAAGGTCTTTTCAGGCTGGGAAAATTGCAAAGTGGGAAGATTTAAGCCCCCAATTTCATGCACAATGGTTCTAATCCAAATCATGCCCATAGGCACCAGGGAGTTGATTCAAGTATGGGACTCAAAGAGCGAGTTTATCAGTTAGCCCTGAAATTCTAATGTGGGTCATATATTCTGCGCAGCCAATGTATAATGTTGGCCCAGGTTTTTCCCATACTATGTTATACCTGCTTTTTTTCAAGAATACTTGCCATGCTTCTGGTTTGGAACTGTGCTCCAAACAATAATGCCTTATAAGGTCCTATGCAGGTTTGTTCTTGGTATCTTTTTAACATAACAACCACTCTTCTGGATCAGACCAGTGGTCTGTCTAGTCCAGCAGCCTGTTTCTCACAGTGGCCAGTTATCCTAGTGAGTCAACAAACAGGGCATAGAGGTCGAGGTGTTGTCTCTTAGTATTGGTATTTGGAGGCAGATGACTACAAAGGACAAAGCAGTAGGGGAGAGGGCAAAAATCTGTTTCCTTTGTATGGCCTTTGGTACGAAGGGGAGGATATCTGGCAATCCATTTTCTGCCAGAAGCCTGTGCAAGCTTGCATCTTTGTGTTTTATTGCTTCTTGCTGATCTAATTGAAATAAATCAGAGATCACTGCTGCACACAGCTAACCTCAGGCAGCATTTAATTTTATTTTCGTCACTTCTTGCAGGATACATTTTATTCCATTGATTAAATCTGCACATTTAGCAAGCCTGTCAAACCAAAGGTGATAAAGCGAGTGTGTATGATTCTCTGTAGTGCAGCTGTGGGGGTCACACTGCTGTATCTTGCACACTAATTGTAGATTATGTTAATTGTAGATCATTAAAAATCGATGGAGACAATCCGCTGGGAACGTCTTATCGGTTTACTTCACCGAAAAGGATGGGATTTGCACAGCAGAGCTGGTTGCATGAAATGTCCCGGTAGACTGTGATTAGTATCTTCAACTTAAAAGAGAAGACTATAGTTCCTGTAAATTAAGCATCAAAATGTAAAACAGCTTTTCCCCCCTCTGATATTCCCTCAGTGGTGAGGCCTATACATTTTCCCAACTGCTTGTGGCTGCAGGATAGTTTTATAAAACGGGTGTATTTCTATAACATCGTGATGAAGTCTGTCGTTACTGAATTCATGAAGAGTCCAGTAGTTCTAAAGTCTGTATTTTAGTCTCTAGCTGTGCTTTCTCTCTCTCCTCTTTCTGGGGAAGGTGCTTAATGAGGAAACCGAGTCTGACCTGTGCTGGAGAAGGAAGGCTGTGCTGGGGAAAAGTAAGACAGAGGAGGGAACCTGTCATAGGATCTCTGGTAACCCTATGGCCATACACACCCACTGGACTCTTAGCTTCATGTGTGTAGGTGGGGGTACTTCCTCCTGTCCTAAGGAATCATCCCTTCCAGAACTGCTAAAGCTGCAGAAGGGGAAGAGCCCTGATAGATAGTAACATCATGTAATAGACATACCACCTGCCAGCAGGAGGTAAAGGCAAGGCAAGAAGGCTGGCAGGCCTAGGCCAGGCATGACCAGCTGCGCTTCAGCGCCCTGAGCCCACATGCGACACCTCCGTGGCCAACCTGGCAGCCATGCGCCTCTCCTCTCCCAGCTCTGGGAGGGAGTTGAGGATGGAGGTCAGGCTGCCTCAGCGCCACATCACGCGGAGGGGCACTGGAGCTCCTCATGGAGGGAGGGAGCTGGATGCTCTGCAGGGAAAGCTTGCCCCTGCTGGGGGGTGGGGAAGCTGCAGCCACTGGGCATTACCCCCATTGCTCTGGAGCTTTTGATTTAATTAGCTGGCAGGCCCCCCCAAGGCCCCCTCCACCCCAGATCCCTAGCTACGGGGCTGTATTAAATTAAGGCTGGGGGAGATGCAAATCAGTTTTCATTGAACCCAATTCCCAACTCTCTTTCTGAATGCAAAGGAGCAATAATAATATCTGTCTCCCTGCTTTTTTCCTTTTGTATCATTCGTGTTGCCAACCTCCACGCAGTGGTTGGAGACCTCCTGGTATTACAACTGATGACCAGGCAACAGAGATCAGTTCACCTGGAGAAAATGGCCTGGAAGGTGGACTGTATGGCGTTGAAGTCCCTCCCCTTCCCAAACCCCACCCTCCTCAGGCTCCACCACAAAATCCCAGCCTGGAGCCAGCAACCCTGTAAATCATTGAGCTGCAAACCTTATTAAGTAATAGCCATTTTCTGAGATATCAATGTCCTGTTATAGTATTGCAAGGGATTCCTCTCTGGTTTTGGTACCACTTTCCTTTTGGCTACTTTCAACAGCATGCTTTTCACTCCCTTCTTTTACAAAATTCTGTTTGTGTATATTTGTCTTTGCAGATACAGAGACAAGTGAAAAAATCCAGAAAAGTGGGATTCTCCAGGTGTTTGCAAGTCTCTTGACTCCGCAGTCTTCCTGCACTGCAAAAGTAGCTAACATCATAGCAGAAGTAGCCAAAAATGGTGAGGTTTTCCACAAGGCCTTTTCTGCTGGAACATCTTCAGTTTTGCAGCTCACTTGTCAGTATGTTTTACTTCATTTATGTTTTCTTTTTGTAGAATAGATGTTCTACCATCTCTCTCTCTTTCTCTCTCCCCACCCCTCTCCTTTTTGTTTTTGTTCAGCTTTGATAATAGATTAGTTCTTAGTCATCCATTTGCTAGATATATCAAAGCAGCGCTGCATTCCAATCCTTTTTATACTGTCAGCTGTTATAGAAAATCCATTGTATATTTTTGTTTAGCAAAAAACATAAAGAGGTTTCATTGTTGTAACTGTTGGTATAATGGTTTGAGGGTTACATATTAACTCAGCAACCACTAATACTGTGGTTGTCTTCCTTGCTATAAATTAGGTTTTTTTTTCCAGAAAGCCGCTTTCAGATGCCATGCTAGTTAAACAGCATTTTGTTGTAATGGCCAAATTTTAGATTTTTTAAAAAAAGAATATCTCTCAGAGCTAATCAGATAATACATGAGGCTATAACATATTTATTTAGAGAATATTTGCCAAATGCCATTCCAAGTGACGGTCCACATAGTAATGTATCGCTTTCTCCTCCCCTTTTCCATTGGAAAGAAACCATGGGCAACTGGTTCTTAAGACTTACTAAGTCATAGAGGAAACAAGTAGACACATGTGTTTTAAAATAAATAATTAAATATTCCTTTTGGAGTAGATACCCAACTGGTCAGTGTCCATCTGAGAGTCATGGTAGTTAAGCATTTGGGAAGAGACAAACAAATGTGTTTGCTCTTCTGAAAGCCTGGGCTGCAGTGTGTGTAGATCATCACACGTTAGTGGAAATAATTAGGCAGCAGTTTATTAGCTATGTATCCAAAGTAGCTAAAGGGCTTTCTCAGCACCTTTGACACATTTTTGGTAGGTGCTACACAGGAGCCTATGCATGTCCTTACATGTACCCCTGTGGACATAGACTTTTTGTATCTTATTTGCATATGTATTTTTAAAGTGGTTTTTCTATGGGGCAAAACTTGTATAAAAACAAAGCATCCATACATTTCAGAACATAAGCCCTGTATCTTATGTAACCAGTTTTTTCATAGCTGGAAGGGGCCATAGAGGCCATCTAGTCCAGCCCCCCACTCAGTGTAGGATCAGCCTAAAGCATCCCTGACAAGTGTTTGTCCAGCTGTTGTATAAAGACTTCCAGTGAGGGGGAGCTCACCACCTCCCTAGACAGCTGATTCCGCTGCTGAACTACTCTTACTGTTAAGTGTCCATTGCGCCAAACAATGAGTGAGTGATGAAATCTCAAAGCAGATCCTTACAAAGGGGATACCTGGGTAGAGTGTTCTAGCACTGTCACATGTGGACATGATGCTCTCCTTGATCAGAACCTAAAACCCAGTTGCCAGAACTGGGGAGCTCAAGGCTAAAAACCAAGGGTTTCGGAACCAGATTTTTTCACTCAGTCACGGCTAAATCCCCTCCTTATTACAATCCCCCTCTTGCACATGACTTTTGCGCATGCAGATGCTATGATCACCAACATGGCCTTTTGGTGGTCAAATGGGACCTGCTTTTCCCTTCTTCATCAGAGTGAAAATTGGTTGGATCCAATCCATTTTAGGGTGCTTTCACTTCTATGCATGCGGCCCTCTTGGCTCTGAAATGGTTACTGCACATTTGGAAGGGTTTTGCATGATAATCACAGTTATATGAAAACATTCTGTATCTGTTTCTCCCCAAACAACACTTTTGGAGGGCACGTTGCTTTTTTAATTTTCATTTTTTAACTGGAGCACTGAATGACCTGCTCTGCCAGCAAGTCCATGGATGAACAGGGATTCCCAGGCATCTCTGCTCTAAGTCAAGCATGTGAAATTTGTGGAGGTGATGGGGATTACTTTCATCTTAGCCCAAGACTTCCACAGAGGTATTTAGTGCACAGCCTCTGTAGTTCCAGCTCCTGCCAACCTAGCAGTTCAAAAGCAAGAAATTGCAAGTAGATAAATAGGTACCACTTCGGTGGGAAGGTAACAGCATTCTGTGTGCCTTGGTGTTTAGTCATGCTGGCCACATGACCACGGAAATGTCTTCGGACAGCGCTGGCTCTCAGCTTTGAAACAGAGATGAGCACCGCAGCCCTAGAGTCGGATTCAACTGGTTTCGAACAAGGGAACCTACTACATAGTGGTTACAGTGTCAGACTAGGATCAAGGAGAGCCAGATTCGAATCCCATGAAAGCTGACTGGGTGACCTTTTGCTAGTTGCTGTTCTCAGCCTAACCTGTCTCACTGCGTGGTTGTGAAGATTAATTGGAGAACGGGAGAACTATATAAGCTACTTTGGGTCCCCATTGGGAAGATGAGTGAGGTATAAAGCAAACAAATTTTCTTTAAGCAGTAGCTTTGAAATTTTGTTTTACTTCCATAAACAGTTAAATTAAGATCCCGTGTTGAAGCTGATATGTTTCTTTTAGACGCAGGGAGGCAGTCATCTTAAATTAGTTTTTAATTGAGTTGTCTGGATCCTGTTTAATGTATAAGGGTGGCAGAGCAATCATTGCCAATGTTCACATCTTTTCTTCCTGTATCTAGTATTTGCAAATGTTTAATTGCGAGCTCTTAAAATAGTTAAAACAGGACTGCCAAAAGAATCCATAATGGGCAATAGATAGCTGGAAAAAGTACACAATTCTTAAGACTATGTTTTGGTTTTTGTTTTTTGTTTTTAGCACTAGAGTATTTTTGTTTCAGACAGAAATTCTCGAGCAGGGAGGTAGCTGCAGTACTTCTGTTGAATGTATATTTGGAAAAGAAAACCATTTGCTAAAGGAGAAATGGTTCTGTTACCAAGAAGCAATCAATCCCCCAACAAGTAGTCTTTAACTAAACTTATATCTGTGGCTTGTAGAATTTATGCGGAATTCATGTGTGGAAGCTGGCTTGATCCCACCTCTGGTGCAGCTCTTAAACTGCAAAGATCAGGAAGTGCTTCTTCAAACAGGACGTGCCTTGGGCAACATATGCTATGACAGCCGTAAGTGTTCAAATATCAAAGTTTATTTTTTAAGAAAGCCTGTTGCTTGTTGTTCATTTTTGCCTTCTTGTTTTGTTATCCCTAGTGCTGATTTTTGTAAGACATCTGTGGGTGCTGTCACAATTAAGACCAACTTGAATGACAGGCTGTCAGAAGTCCCAATTTTCTTTTTGTGCAAACAGCCAAATCCTTGGAAAATATAATGGGGTTTTGTGGACAGGCAGACAAATGTTTTGGGTTGCGAGGATTTTTTTTTAACCAAGACACGTCTAATTTTGTTTCTGTGGATAATAATGATGGGATTAAAAAGAATCTGCAGCTTCACTCCAACACAGGTAATGAGGCTGGATGGAATTTGCTCGCACATGATGTCTTACTGATTGCTATATTTGGCATCACAAATAAGTTGGTCTCTTGGAATTATTCACTGCACCTGCTTGCTGAAATATGGGTTATAGTGTCTGTTGTGGTGAAATGCTGCCATGCACAGAGTAATGCTAGTTGGAAAGCCTAAGCAGTCCATAGTACTGTGGAACAACAGTTTGGTGCTATATCATTATCTCAAGCTGTTTTCAGTATCTTCTTGTAGTTCTCAACAGAACAATTGCACATGCAGCCACCCATGAACACAATAGATTTTTTCCTGCTCAGCTGATGATGGTCAGATTCCATGACTCTGTTCAAACTACGTGAAGAGCCTTTCATTTTTGGAAGAACTCTTCTTAAAAGAGTAGTATTCCCAATGCAGTATTAAGATTTGTTATAAACTGTAGATGTTATTTGTGCAACTAATTTTAGGAGTCAAATTTTGTGAGCAAGCCCTGTCACTTGTAAGTCTGTTTTGGTTTTTGGCCAGAATGTTAACTTCTTCTTAAGAGTTATAGCTTCCCTGTGTAAAAGTAAAGATATATTTGTCCTCTCTAGATGTATTTGAGTGTCCAGGAGAATGTCGATGTCTGCAACAGGAAGTTGGAATGCAACAAAAATGGGAAACTTTATATGTTGTACAGTTTCCTGTATAATAATTATCATTTCTATTGCCACACTTAAGCTGTTCAGTTGCTGTTTTTTTAAGCAATGTCAAAGTTTGTTACCAAAGAATGAGGGGGACGTAGTTTCTCTGTCAGGGTTTCACTGGGTAAAGACAATGAGAATGGTTCAGGTTTGCTCACTTAACAATGAAGTTCTTCTTGAGGCAATGTTCTAACTGGTTCTGCAGGATTTTGTTGTATTTTAAAAATATTTTCCCTTGTTGTGCATTAATTTTGTATTTCTTATTGGTGATTATTTTTGTTTCACTTTGCTTAGGTGATGCCATAGTTGGAGTGATACGATTGTACATCCTTTTCAAAGTGCAAACTTGACATTTCATTACTAATAAATTTTATTTTAGGACAAACTGTGGGTATAGGACATTAGTATTAGCATTACTTGGTATACTTTTGAAGACTGACATGCACATTCTTATGTTGTGGTAGACCCTGCATTAGAACTTGTGTGTGTGGGGGAAATGAATCTGATGACTGGGAAGGAGAAATCACATGATGCGGAGTAGAAAACCACGTTAGAATCTTTGGGGGAGTATGTAGGATGGCATATGAATAAACTGGGAGAACCCTCAGCATAAATTCTAGGTGTTTGGATGCTACCTACATAAGCAAGCACCTTTGGGCAATGTTGGGGATCGTATTGAGATATATCAGAGTGGTAGTATAAGTGCTGACTCTGCTCTGGAATCAGTAACTTGAAGGCAAAGCCCGACAACCAGAATAATATGTAAAGCTTCAGAGAGAGAAGTGTGGCATCCATATTTTCCTTTGGGTGTTAAGTAGCTGTTGAAAGCCAGAGTGATGTCAAGGTTAGTTTGCTGGTCTAGGATCTGGATGACCCAGGTTCAAATCCCCACTTTGCCATGCAACTTGTTGGGTGACCTTTGGCCAGAAGCCCACTAGGTGTCCTTGGGTCAGTCACAGTTCTCTCAGCACTCTCTCAGCCCCCATCTGTTGTGAGGAGAGGAAGGGAAGGCAATTGTAAGCCACTCCAAGACTCCTTCGGATAGTGAAGAGAAGGGTATAAAACCAACTCTTCTTCTTCTCTCTCTGTTAGCCTAACCTACCTCACAGTGTTGTTGTGAGGATACTAAATCATATATTGAAGGAAGGACAATGTAGGCTGCCCTGAACACTTATAGTGATGGATAGGATCAAAATATACAAAATAAATATAGCTTTGATGGTAGCAGTATGACAGTCTTAAGCCAAAGTACTTGTAAAATTGTACAAGTCAGCTATTTTTGTTTTGATCTGTATTAAGTTTACACAAGTATTTCTTCATGACCTCTATGCAGTCCAACATATGAGGTTGGTGCCTTCACACCAGCTGTTTCAGAGCATTGTAGAGCCAGTGAAGTGTCCTTTTTCATACAGAAACACATACCCGCATAATGAACACATATGTGCACCTTTGAACTAGAGATTATCTGCTAATATTATAAAAAGGCAAATTTAAGATCACTTACAGAAAAGAAATGTATTCACAGAAGTCATTAATTAGATAAGAAAAGTATTCAGATCATAATCAGTTCAAGCAAATTTTCCATGACAGCCAGTGGGTTACAGTAGTTACAGTGTTGGACTGGGATCTCTGAGAACCAGGTTCAAATCCCCACTCTGTCATGGAAGCCTGCTGGGTAACCCTAGGCCAGTCAGATGCTCTCAGCTTAATTACCTCACAGTGTTATTGTGAGGATTAAATGGAAGACAGGAAAATGGTGTAAACTGCTTTGGGTCCCTGTTGGAGAGAAAGGCATAACATAAATGAGGCCAATAAATGAGCAGTAGCTTAAGGTTATTTATGTCAAGCTGATATGATATTAGCCTCAAATATCACATGTGATAGATATGCTGGGTATGATCCATATACCTACAGGAACATAGTCTAATATGTGGTCTCTGAATATACTCTCAGAAACGGTCCAACCAGTGAGTATACATGGGCATGGTCTTAGTAACAGCATCATTCTTTAAAAACTCCCCTTTCCCTCAGAAACTCAGAAATCTGAGGCTGCCATCAGATTCCACAATTAAGCTCCTGAGAAGGGGGAGGCACTGCTGGGATATGGGTGGCAGTGGGGAGGGAGATTGCTGTCTCCCAAAATCCTCAGACGACTACCTCACTATGGTGAAAAGGTACCTTTTTCCTGTCATGAATCTATTGTTCATCCACTTCATTGGATTACCTCAAGCGCTCATCTTTTGGGAGAGTGGGAAAAGTTCTTTATCTGATTTCTCACACCATTCATACCATACCATAAAGCCTTGTCAGGATTGGGAACAGAAGCCAATAATACGATTCCATGTGTGGCAGCTTTTCATACCATTGTTTGTCAAAAGGTGTATTTAGGGTTTGATCATGGATGGTCTTGTAGATCTCAAATGCATAACATGTTTTCTGTGTCTCTTAAACTTTTAAATTGCAAAACCCCCTCAAAAGTATGCAGTGTTTTGGACCAACTTCATTTTATTTTCAGGTCAACAGGAATCTTTTTTGTCAGTCCAGAAGATATTGAATTCTTCTGATATCTGTTCACAGGCCAGTGCATACCACTCAGTCAGGTGGCAAACTAGGCTAAGAAGATCACTGCAAATATAATATCTTTATTTAAGTGAATGTCTTGTGAAAATCCTTTCCTTCTGCTTTACAGTAGAGTTCTCCTATGGTTATTTTTGGATCAATTTGTCACCAAAAACACAAGAAGTAGTGGTAGTCTTTGGGAACAGATGATAGTGACTGAGGAACCCATTGACTGTGACTTCTCATAACCCATAATTGATTAATGTTAGCCTCCGCTATTCACTGGAGCCTACTCCTCTGTCTGGTTCTGTACTTTTAGACACACCCCCTTTTTTTGCTGTCAAGTAGCAGCCATCTTATGGTGTCCCTATAGAATTTTCAAGGCAAGAGACTAACTAATATTGCCTGCCTCTACATAGCAACCTCGGACTTCCATGGTGGTCCTCTGCCCAAGTACTAACCAGGGCCAACCCCGCTTAATTTCCAAGATCTGACAAGATCAGGCTAGCCTGGGCCATCCAGGTCCTAGTGATGATCAAAACAGTTTTCCTCCCACTCCACCTTTCAGAAAAACTGTAATCGTGCATTTTTTAATTCAAATCTGGCAATAGCCGTTCATGCCTTCTAACTCAAAGATGTGCTCTACAAAGGCTGTCCCTGAAGACTGTTTAAAAAAGTGCTGAGGAAATCAACAGCTTGCGTCTTGCTAGAGAGTAGCCCGCTGAAAGCCACATTATACCAGTTCTCTGTGGCCTGTGCATATGACAAGCTATAAATCTAAATTTGTCAGAGAGAGAATAAATTATCTCATTTGAAACGTACTCATAAAGCTACAGTTAATTTTTTTTTAATACTATCATGATTTAGCTTCGAGAAGTAAGATTCTAATTAACAGTTTGATTATCTTTGGAGAAAAGCATGACTAATGTTGTTTTTCAGTGAATGGGGACCACAGTGGCAGCCTTAGCCTCGGCAATTCATTAAATGTTTGTCTTCATTACTGTAAATTAATAAAAATCGTAATGAGCCCACTTAATTAAAAATGAGCAGCTGAACTTCCATTGGACTCAGTTTCTGCCTTGCTTTAATGTTACCTTGTAAAAACTTTAAAATTCACATATAGGTGTGTGGGGAAAAGCATTGATTTATTATGAAACAGTCTCAACAGGAATTGCATGCTTTTGATGTATGATCTTATCTTTATATTTTAACACCCCAGAAATGTTAAGCTACAATATAAAGTTGGATTTGCTTTTCCATTTTTCAAATGTAAGTTTAAATGTGCATTGTCCTGGAAAGTTGTTGCATTGTAAGCATGTATGAATTGCTGCCTTCACAAATTAGATATAGAGGAAGCGTTAAAATGGCATACATTACTCTTCCATAATGCAAATTAACAGCATTCCTTAAGAAGAGACTCTGACTTCACATTCATATACACTTTGGGCTGCTATTAAACTTTTTTTAAAAAGTTGGAAAATGATCCTGCTTATTTTGAATGAAAGCCTCTCATGTAGACAGATACCAAAGAAAATAACTAATGTCAAGCTAAATAACTAAAGTCCCTCTGATAATTATCCCTGAATTTATGTTGAAATAGGGCTTAGACCCATGATCTACATTATCAAGCCCATTTTTCCATTTAAGGGCATAGATGGCCAAAAGGGGAGAGACTGCTGCTGTGAAGATCCAGAGTTTTTTCACTTACTATGTGTGAAAGAGGACAGATAAATATTTAGGATACTAGTACACAGAATTATAAGATTAGTAGAAAAGACATTAGTGAGGACCACATTAAAAGTGAAAATGAATTTTATGGTACCTGAATGAACTTTGTTATCCTCTTGATAGAATAATTAAATTGAGGAAGCAGCATGAGTCTGTGATTCTTTTTATTTATAAGTAATATAGAGAAATATGCAAATATTTTTTAATCTGTATTTTTCTGTTTGGGTCTGTTGGACCCTAAAATTCTAGTATTTCCAAAAAATCCTGCATCCCAATACTAGTATGGTATTCGAATCTGGGATTTTTGGAAATCCCTTATTTTTTCAGGTCCAATAGACCCGAGAAGAAAAATACTGGCTGAAAAGAAGCCAGCCCAATTCAAACTGCACTGCAGGTGAAGCTGGCCCTAGGATCTGTGTGCCACGGGGAGGTTTCTCCCCAGCGCAAGCAAACCTGACTGGGGTGGCTTCTCCTGCAGTGCGGTTTAAACTGTGCTGACCCCAGGATCTGCTGTGCCATGGCTAGCAGATTACTCCGTGACAGAGCAGCTTCTGGTACTGGCTTCTCCTGCAGCCCGGTTTAAACCAGACTACTCAAGAAGCCAGTCCCAAATTGAGCTGGCAGGAACAGTCTCTCCCCCCCCCCAGCACAGCTGATTATTGGACTGTCTTCTGTCCAATACTTTAAACTTTAAAGCCCAACAAACAGCTGAGAGGTGGGAGAAAATTGCTCTCCGCTGTTTTTCGGATCTACTGATAATTCCTGAATATATCCAGGATTTTCTCGGAATCTTTTTTTGCCTTCCTCAGAAAACCCGGATACATTTGGGAAGCTGAACTATACCCGTAGAATACCGATAAGGTATTTTGGGGGGGTATATTTTGGCTCAGGTAGATCCAAATGCATACTCCGAGTAATGTATCACCTTATTCCTGAAGGGGTTGCCAGTCCCTGAGTTATTTCCACTGCTTCCCAAAATGCTTCTATCCACCACATTGAGGACTGCTAATTTGTTATAGCAGAGAAAAGCACTCTGGAGTATCCTCACATTGCTTTACTTTATTACAGCTGCCATGATTACAACATCTTTTATTACACTAACATATGGTTAGTGTTATGTGTGACAGGTCTTTTCTACCAACTGAGGGGACCTACACAGCCTCCTACAATTTTGGGGAACCAGATTTGTTTTAAACTCTAACCCTTCCTCTCAGTTACCAGATGTTCTTAAGGTAGCAGCAAGTGTAAAGGCTTTGGGTTCACTGCTGTGAGGTAAGTTTTATGATGAGCAAGTGCAACACATAGATCACTAAGGCAGGAGCCATATATAAATAACAAAGAAGATTTATTTATTTGCAGGTTGATCAGCAGTACAGATCTCCAGGTAGTCAAACCTAGCTGAGGCACATAAGTTCAGGCTAGTTATGGCTTTATAGTGTGGTTCAACTCTCTTCACTGCTTATAGGAACAGTGGGCTTTTACAGACTAGCCACTAGGTTGGATCCTCTTACACACATAGGATACCACCCACACTAGCCTGCCCTTTCTCAAGAGTCAAACTAAATGGTACAAAATCTGCTCATTACCAGAGACAGGCCTAACAACTGGGTACTCTATTCTCTCCCAGAGGTAGAGCTAAACCACTCAGGCATGCCACCAGGCAGGGATACCCTTCAAAGTGTCTGCTGTTTTGCTGAGGGGGACCCCCAAATGATCACTCCAAACTGCTTGAGGCAGATCTGAACTCTCCCTTTCTGTGTGTTTCCCTCTAGCATTCCAGCCCTCCTCTGAAAGGTGATTGGATGCTGGAGCAGTACTCCCATAGGCTCAGTTGACTGGTTGTTTTTCTCTTCAGGGGCAGGAGAGCCTCCTGTCTGTCACAGTATGATTATTACAAACTAATATATGTGAGGGAAGAAAAAAGATCTTGTACTCTTATGCATAGCATATCTATAAATCCTGCAGAAATAATGGTCCTGAACACCTCCTATTGGAGTGGATCCTACCTATATCCTGCCACTCCACAGAGCAAAGTTTATTTATTTACTAATATATTTATACTGCACCTTTCCTTTTGACTCAAGCTTCAAGCTTTCCTGCAGTCTAAGGACACTTCATCCAAATTAAGTAGCTATTCCACTGGAAGTTAGTTTCTGTGATATTGCAGAACCGACTTTTATGTCAAAACAGATAAAAATCAGTATATAGTGTGTGTAACAGGGTAAGGGAAGCTCTGGTTTAAACCCTTTCTCTGCTTGTGAAATGCACTGGATGACCTTCAACTAGGCTGCGGTCACACACACTACATAATACACTTTCAGTCCACTTCCAATGCACTTTCCAACTGGCTTTTGCCAATTCACACAGTAAAAATCCAGTTAGAAAGTGCACTGAAAGTAGATTGAAAGTGGATTATGCAGTGTGTGTGACCACAGCCCTAGTCTCATTCTCTTAGGGTTATGTACTACCTTACAGGATTGTTGTGAGGATATAATGGGGAAAGAAGAGTATGTCTGCCACTTTGAGCTGCTTGAAGGAAGGATGGGACAAAAGTGTTATAGACAGTGTGGGGATTACTAGATCTCTCCCTTAGAAAGGAATACTGCTAAATGCAATGTGAATGTTTCAGGAAAACAAAGGGTTCCACTGTGATATATGAGGCCTTCAAGGCCTCCTCATTTCTTTGGGGGGGAGGGAACCATTAAATTTGTCTGAGTATTTTCCAAGTACCCTCATTTCTACATATGCAGCAAATTGGTATGAATACTTGGTATATATTTTTTTGTTCTTTCATGCTTGTTATTTCATTGCTGCTTGGTCCTCCATGTATAGGTATAATGTACTGTATTATGCATCATAATTATCTCCACAGCAGCTAGTTTTGATGTCTTTGGGGACTGTGACTTCAGGTAAGAATAAACAGCAGTAGTGGATGAATGCCTTGGGGAAAATAAGGGAAAATATTGCCCTTTTATTTAAAGAAAAACAACAACCTGAAAGGAGGTAAGTAACTCTGTACTACTGATCTAAGTACTGTCTATGTGAGATACTGCTACACAGAAGAATCTTGTTTGTTTTGGTGACATAATAAATTATTTTCCTTTTTCAAAAATCCTTTTTTTCTGGTAGCAAACATTTGTAGAAAAGCTGATCTATAAGGTGTAAGCATAGTTCTGTGGGAACGTCTTGTTTTTCTCAGGCACCTGTGCCAAAAACATTTGCAATCTAAAATGTGCCATAATGGAGACTACAGAGGGAGCAGAGGAAGGTGTAGGTGGGCCTAGACAGGGGAGAGTATGCATTAATTTCAGCTGGATTAAGGGGCTGTGAGAAAGCCAAGAAAAACCTTCCACCCCTGTAGGAATATGACTGATTATAATGGTGGGAAAACCAACTAAGGACATGGCCCCAGGTGGAAGACAAAAAGGGAAGAGTGACTCACTGTACCAAAGAAAACAGAAAGGTCGAGGAGGATGGGGGCAGAACAGAGACCTTTTGAGTTGGTTGTGAGGAGATAGTGATTATGTTGACAGCAGTATCAGTGAAGTTAAGAGAAAGGTGCAGATGGTATAGTGCCAGTTTATAGGGCTCCTGTTCCCTATTTAAGTCCACAGAGCTTTTATGCTCGCCATGGAGGCACAGATCACCATCACTGAGCCACACTTTTCAAAGAATGGCTAGAGCTGGCATATCTGCTGGAGCTGATAAAAGCTGCATGTGTAAAATTTACCCATATTTTGATTTTAGATGTTGAAAGAGACACACAAAATTATTTTTGTGACTTAAAATTATAGCAAGGGAAGGAGCCTTGATTCTCCACCACAAGTTTGCCATTGATTCTCCACTACAAGTTTACCATTGAAAGTTCAAAATTATATTCATATAAATAGATAATTATATTCATATACAGTACAGTTCTTCAAAGAACTCTTCCGGGAGATTTTTAAAGAGTAAAATATATGCATACGGAATTCTTGAGATGTATAGAATGTTAGATAATTTAAAAAAAAAACATTTTGGTGGCTTCAAAGAAAGATTTCTCTGTTTGTTCCATTCTTATCCTCCACCATCAAATGGCTCTCCTGCTGAAATATAATTTAAATGTCATCTCCCAGTGTGACTCTTAAAAATCCTAATTGCCAACGCAAAGTAATGGAATAATGAGTTCCTCTCTCTTTTTAATTTCAGCTTCGGAAAAATGGTGTACATATTTATTTGTTCCAACTATGTCTGTTCAACTACTTGGCTGCTTCAATATTGGGAGTGGGAAAAGAAACCCCCCACAGTGCAAACAGCAGTCAATGAGATGGAGGCACATGGGGACGGGGTATCACAAGCCTTTCCCTGCACCTCTTAACTGTTGGTGCCAAACCTTCCCACCCCTTCCCTGACCTCTTCTTCCTCATCGCAAAAGTGCAGACATGAGGAAAATCAACAGCTGAGCCAGAACACAATTTCTAAAGAAAAATAAAAGCCCTGTAAAATGGCTGAATGGAGGCAGAATACCAAAACTCAGTGCCACCATTTTGAAGGTGGCACTAAGATCTTCCTTTGCCTCATCCCGGGTTGGCTGTAGGGAGAGCTTTCACATGGAGGCTCATCCTGAAGCTGGCACTCCTTTTCCCTTTTAAGTCAGAGCAAATGAGGTTTTTCTTCACTCCAGTGTAAATATTCCCCACACACTCACCCCAAGAAAAATCTTGTTGTGGAAACAGCCCTTGTTTCATTCCTGTGAAATTCTTTGTACAAAGTTAAGTACGTTACATTATAGAGAAATAATATGGCTTGTCACTGTACTCATCCTCAAACAGGTAAAGGAAGAGAGGAAATCAGTGGGGTAAGCATATAAGCCACATATTTGTGGGCACATTTGCACAGGTAGCTCAGTAAGGCTGAAGGATCCCATATAAACTGAGCCTTTAACCTCATGAAATGTACTTTAGAATTTATCCACTGATAATGGATATTATTCTAGTCATGGACACAACTCCATCGAGGATATGTCCTCAAATGGTTCATGGTTCAAATCATGTTATGGGAAAGGCCAAGGCTATAACTGGTAGAAGCTAGGAATTCTGGATCAACATGAGTTGGAATTCGTGACAGACCTTTTCTACCAACTGAGGGGACCTACACAGCCTCTTATGATTTGGGGAACCAGGTTTGTTTTAAACTGTAAACATTCCCCTCAGTTACCAGGTGTTCTTAATGTATCAAGTATAAAGGCTTTGGGTTCACTGCTGTGAGGTAGGTTTTATGGTGAGCAAGTAGAATGTGGAGCTCACTGAGGCAAGAGCGGCATATAAAAAAAAGCAGATGTAGGAATCTTGAAGTGGCTGATCTTGTTTCTCCATGATCGGGGACAGAGAGTGGCGATAGGAGGATAGACGCCAACTAGACACCCACTGATATGTGGAGTGCCTCAGGGGGTGGTTCTCTCCCCAATGCTGTTTAGTATCTATATGTGCCACCTTGCCCAGTTGGCTCGGAGTTTCAAGTTCCCAGCTATATTTGTTGATGGGTGGCCGCCCAGACTCTGCTCCAAAAAATCTGGCTGAGGGCTGTGGTGGGATGGTTGAATCAAAGCCAGTCGAAGCTGAATTCAGCTAAGATGGAGGTTCTGTGGCTGGGGAGGAGGCAATTCAGGATTGGGGAGTCAACTCCCAGCCCTTAATGGGGTGCCTCTGACACCGGCACCTACCGTCAGGAGCCTGGGGGTGATCTTGGATGCCGCTCTATCTGTGGAGGCCCAGATCACCAATGTGGTCTGGTGGGCATTTTTCCAACTGTGCCATCAAGCAGCTGGCCCCCTATCTGTCTTGCCCTGACCTTGCCACAGTAATCCATGCAACAGGCACCTCCAGGTTGGATTATTGTAACTTGCTTTACATAGGACTACCCTTGAAACTGACCCAGAAACTCCAACTGGTACAAAATGCGGCTATGCATGTCCACAGAGGGCACGTATCCACCCAGTGCTGCGCAAGCTGCATTGGTTGCCAGTCGAGCACTGGATGAAATTCAAGGTTTTGGTGCTTACCTTTAAAGCCCTTAACGGTCAGGGACCTACATACCACCTCTCTCAATATGTCCTCTGAAGGGCATTAAGATCAGCAGATAAGAATCTCCTGATGGTTCCCGGCCTCAAAGATATCCAGCTGGCCTCAGCCAGGGCCAGGGCTTTCTCATCCTTGACCCCAGCCTGGTGGAACTCTCTGCCAAATGACATCCGTGCCCTGTCTGATCTATTAAAGTTTTGCAGGGCATGTAAGGCAGAGATGTTCTGCCAGGCCTTTGGTTGAGGCCAGCAATGGTTCCTTACATCTGCCCAGCACCCACGCCCCCAAATCAGAATGCTAGATATGCCATCTTGTTCTTAAAATGTTTTAAATATTTATGTTGAATGTTTAATATTGAATTCTTGTAGTTTTAATTGGTTTTATAATTGTATTGAACTATTCTGTTGTAAACTACCCTGAGCCTCATGTAAGCGGGGAAGGGCGGTCAAGAAATTGAAAGGAAGGAAGGAAGATTTACAAGTTGGTTTTAAAGAACAGATCATCAGCACAGGTCTCCAGACAAAGTGAAACCTGGCTGAGGCACACAAGTTAAGATAGTTATAGCTTGAGAGTGTGATTTGAAATAGGCATTCTCTGACTGTCCACTAGATTGGATCCTGTCACACCCATAGCAGCCTGCCCTTTACCGAGAGTCAGACTAAATGGTACAAAGTCTGCTCATCAGAGACAGGCCTAACAGTCAGATACTCTATTTTGTCCAGCGGTAGAGATAAACCACTCGGCCACTCTACCGGACAGAATGAGGAGGCAGATTTAACTATCACTGCACTCTCTCTGAGTAGGCTTGCTAGGCCCCAATTGGATGGGGGATCCCCTGCTTTGGGACCCCCCAGCACTGACCAGTTGACTGGTGGGGACTTACAGGTAGCAAAAGGAGACTTAAGCCTGCATTACTAGCAACGTAGTGATGTCACTTCCAGTACACACCAGAAGTGACATCATCACTTCACCAGGGATGCTCTGGGATTTGGGAAACTTAGAATGAAGCTGAAGAAAAATACCAAAACATTCATAGTATCAAAATACAATGTAAACAGTGTTCCTGTAGAGTTTAAAGACTGTGTAAAGAACATATTTGCATTACTAAGTTCAAGTGAACAGGAACCAGAAGAACTGTGGGTTGAAACTATAGATGTTATCAAAAAAGAACATGCAAAGACTGTTCCCGCAACCAGAAGAAGTGTAAATCCTAGATGGGTGACTGGTGAAACTCTTAACTTTGCTAAAGATAGATGAGAAGCCAAAGTAAAAGGTGACAGAAATAGAATAAGAAGTCTAAATGCAGTGTTCCAGCGACTTGCATGTATAGACAAAGAGAAATATTATAATAACCATTGTAAAGAAATAGAAGAGTAAACAAAAAAGAAGAAGAGATCTGTTCCACAAGATCCAAGAAATCAATGGGAAAATTAAAGCACAGGCATACTGAAAGATCCATATGGAAATACATTAACTGAATGGGACAAGGCAAAGAAAATATGGGAACAATACTGTGAAGAACTATACAGAAGAGTTGAAAGAATGACAGATTCTTCAAAGATGAATCTTTTGAAGAAGAACCTGCGATTTTAGGAAGTAAAGTGAAAGCTGCCTTCAAAGCAGTTAGGCTCAAAACAGTTAGGAGAAACAAATCACCAGCAGTAAATGGGATACCAGTAGAGCTATTTCAAGCCTCAGAAATGGAGTCCATCAAAAACTTAACAAGAACCCGTAACCGTTTCGGTTTCGGTGCTCTGCGAATGGCGGCCGCTTCTCGGGAAGCTCCCGGAGGCGGTCAGCCCACGCGCGGAATGGGGGGTCTTCGCATATGCAAAAGACCCTAGTGAGCCTTAGTCAAAGGCTCCGAACCGAGGGCGCATGGGGAGTAGCCTCTTTGCCGGCACACCGCCGGGGAGTTGAGGCTTTCTCCCCGCTCCAATCGGCCCCGCCGCGTAGTGCGTCCCGGATGGGACTTAGCAGCCCTGCCGACTTCCAGGAGTGAGTTAAAGCGGTCTGGATTAACATGAAACGAAGAAATGGCATCTAATCGTGAGTTGAAGATCTGTTTTGAAGCGAAAATTTAAACCCCCCGCAAGCGCATAAGCATATGGGAGGAGGGAAGATTCCCTATCCTCTTTAAGAAGCGAGATTTAAAAGAGAAATGCGAGGGGGTAAAGATAAAAAAGAGTGTTGGTGAAGGTACCGTTGGGGTTTTTTAGAAGACTGCGACTTCAGCAGCTTTTCGGGGGATGCGGCACGAACTGTGAAAAAGTAAATAAAAAAGAAAATGTCGATGCCGGGGAATGTCCTGCGCAAACCGGAAGAGAAGGAAGGAGGGACTTCCGGTCCGGACAACCCCCCCCCAGAGCTAGCTGTCAATCAACAGGAGAAGGAGATACTGCGCCACCTGCTGGAGTAAATGCATCAAATCAACAAAATTTTTTAAAATGGAATGTGTTCTCATCAGTTGTCAAAAAGAAAGGTCGGAAATAACAAGGAAGATGGCAAAAATTGTACAAAAGGACAATTTGACTCTAAACTTTCTGGTTATGAAAAGAAGAGAGAAGAAGATCTCAGATTTACTGTGGCGAATGTCTTGACACCCCTAACTGGCAGTGAAGCGAATAAATAAAAAGAAGAGGTGGATATGGCTCTCAAAGCCTGTTCTGCCTCTAAAAAAAGGAAATCTCTGCCAGTAGAATGGGGTGTTGAGCTTAGCAAGCAATGGAGATCTAATTTCATGAGTAGTGTTTATGGAGCCAGCGGAAATTGATTGCCAGAAACAGCAGGAAAAACAAGGAAAAGAGAGAAGATGGACTAAAATACAGAATTTTCTGAAGAGACACGCCAGCATGGAAGACGCAGCACTCAAAACTTGGATAAATGAAGATGACGGCAGCCCAGGGGAAGGAGGTGACGGATCGGGAGACATCAAGTTAAAAGGACTCAATTTGTAATTGGAGAGACTCAAAAAGAAGTTGTTCGTGTAACATCTGAAAGGAGCAGTAATAATTAACCCCAATGGACTTTACTAACTTTATTAACAGAGTTGTTTTGGACTTTGGAAAGTTAAAAAGAAGATCTTCTAACCGTGATGGATGCCAAATATCGGATTGAATATTAACTAAAACTAACCTTTACTAACAGGAGAAAAACTCACTCCGCTCTTTTTCTTTCCCCACCTATCTACCTTACCCGTTTCTTATAAAAAGAATAAAATTCTCTCCTTTTTAGGAGAGTTATTTCAAAAAAAAAAAAAAACTTAACAAGAATATTCAACAAATATAGAAAACAAATTAATGGCTTACAGATTGGAAATGCTCAAGCTACATTCCAATTCTGAATAAAGGAGATGTCAAAGACTGTAGCAACTATCAGACCATTGCATTAATTTCTCATGCAAGCAAAATGATGCTCAAAATCTTACAACAAAGCCTGTTATCGTATATGGAATATGAAATGCCAGATGTTCTTGCTGGATTCAGAAAAGGCTGAGGCACTAGAGATCATATTGCAAAATTTATAGTGGTTACTGGAGCACACGAGAGAATTTCAAAAGAAAACTAGCTTGTGTTTCACAGATTACAGCAAAGCTTTTGACTGTGTGGATCATGAAAACCTATTGATGGTTTTAAGAGAAATGGGAACGCTACAACATCTGATTGTTTTGATCCACAACTTATCCTCTGGACAAGAGGCTACTGTTAGGACATAAAAGAGGTAGTGGTGGCGCAGGCGGTAAGAACACCTGCAAAAGTAACATTAATGAACAGCCATTATGGCTGTTCAAAACCCACTGCGGCCGGGGTGAGCTCCCGGCCCATGTCCCAGCTCCCGTCCACCCAGCGGTTCGAAAGCATCATAAATGCAAGTAGATAAAAGTGGGTACCTGCCCTAGGTGGCAGGGGGCACCCCCTCCTCCTTGTGATGTGGAGGTTTCGGCGGTGGCAGCGGTGGTAGTGATGGCGGCGAGTAGTTCCTGGTGACCCGGTGGAGCAATGTGGAGGCGGAGTCTGGAGAAGTGGAGGCCTGGAGAGCGTGGCAACGAGCGGCGCAGCGCGGCGGAGCCACCTGTGGACAGTAGCCGGAACTGCAGCCAACACAGAGCCACATACCGGGATGAGACCTGCCAGAGGAAGCTGCCTGGAAGATCGGCTCCAGAAGGGCACCAGGATGCCAATATCTGAAGCCGCGGAAGGAAGCCGGATGACAACTAGGCTGGGGTGCTAGTAGGCAGTCACCACCCTGTAAACTATGTGGCCCTAGTTAGGTTAAGAATTGGTTGGTTAGAACCGCTATGTAAACCGCCCAGAGACCCTCCGGGGCTAGGGCGGTATATAAGCCGAAAGTATAAATAAATAAATAACAGAAGAAGAAGAAGAAGAGATTGGAGTTATACCCCACCGTTCACTGCCTAAAGGCGTCTCAGAGCGGCTTACAAACTCCTTTCCCTTCCCCTCCCCACAACAGACACCTTGTGAGGTAAGTGGGACTGAGAGAACTTCTGACAGAAACTGTCCTTGAGAGAACAGCTGTGCCAGAGCTTGTGACTGACCCAAGGTCACATCAGCAAGTGCAAGTGGAGGAGTGGGGAATCAAACCCGGTTCTCCCAGATAAGAGTCCGTGCACTTAAACACTACACCAAAATGGAGGAACAGAATGATTTCCTGTTGGTAAAGGTGTCAGACAAGGATGTATTTTATCTCCCTATCTATTCAGTCTATATACAGAGCATATAAGAAAACTGGATTCGATTTAGATGAAGGTGGAGTGAAAATTGGTGGAAGGAACATTAACTGTTTGAGATATACAAATGACACCACATTACTGACAGAAAATAGTGAAGACTTGAAACTAGGTCTTGAATACTTCAGAATCCTTTATATATAAAAAGATTTTCGTCATACCTTATATGGCGAAAATGCGCGCCGGAATCAGTTGGCTGAGGGACCTGTCAGTCAGAGACGCAGTCCCTCACCACTGGCTGCCTTGCCTGCCTGCGTCACCGCAGGCCCGCCTGCTGCCGCACTGCGGCACCTCACGCCCCCAGTCTCACGCCAGGCGCCGGGAGAGATGGCTGCTCTGGCGGCAGCCCACCTCCGGACCTGGCCCTCTTCCGGCTGCCCTGGCCATCCTCCTGGCCATACGCCGCCGCATGCCGGGACAACCACTCCCGGCCGGCGGCCCCGCACGCCACCAGCCACGCCTGAAGATAAGCACCGGCCGCTTCCTCCACCATGCATTGGGACTCGCTCAGCTCCCAGCCTGGCGGGCCTGCTCTGCTGCAGCCGCGCCTAAAGAGGAGCGGTGCCCGCTTCCTCTGCCGCCCGCCCACAATGGCCCTCCAGGCTGACGGCCTGCCCGGCTGTGCCTGCATCTGAAAAGAGGCATCCCCTGATTCTTCTGCGCCAGCCTGTACAAAAATCTCCCTCCGATGTTGCGTCTCCCCCACAAAGGTAGGCCTGAGGGAGCTCGCCGCCTGCCCCAGCTGATGCCCGGCGCCAAAGCCCTCCCAGCCCCCACAAGGCCTCCCTCTCACGCCTCTCCCGGCGCTGGAGAGGTGCGCCGCTGATGCCGCCTCCCCCCGCCATGGGAGGACGGGGGGCCCTCCCCCACTGGCTAGGGCCCGTTGCATCGAGCCACGCAACGGGCCTGGCCGCTAGTTATTAATAAATGAAAACTTGTTTAGGATATTTACAAATAAAATTTATAATTAAAAAGAGTATATACAAATACTTGTGCTTGAGAGGAAATGGCTATTCCCTTACATACAATGTAAGTACCTTTTCTATCTGTGTATGGTGGCTCTTATTCACATGGATTTAAAAGAATAAAATCATTAAAGTCTTTCCTATATTTGTTCATATTTGTGTTAATAAATCATCTCTTGTCAGCTGTAGTGACACAAAACAAACAAGTAATGGGTATATGTTTACTAGGTTTACAGAAGACTAGCAATTTTAAAAAAAATCCTTGCTTTAAAAAATATTTCCTCCAGGCTCCTAGGGAAACTGGAAATACTTTATGCGTAGGAGTTCTATTTGCTGCTGTACTTGACAAGGTAACAGTTGAGCAGAGAGTACAGCATACTCTGAACCTGGTTTGACTGGAATTTGGTGGGTGTGTTTTACACAAAACTCTGGTACTTTAGAATCCAGAAGGAAATGTAGGGGGTCTGTAATTACCATTGTGTGGCATTGTCAACCTGCAGTATGCCTCATCAGCTGCGAGAGAGACAGCGAGACATTACTGGTCCAAGCATGAAGCTTAAAAATCAAAATATTACACAATTTCTCTTCCCTTCTCCTAGTTTTTGCATTCTATTGATTTAATTTGGTGTTCTTTCTGTTTAGCTATAGCTTCTTTTAACCCAGATGAATATGGATTCATGTACAAGATAAGGTCAAGAAATGTATTAGAAGATGTTTGGTGCTCTTTGTTTAACTTGTAGAAAAAGAAACAAATATATGACTCGCAGTCCTTCAGTGAAGGATGTCATCAGACCTGGATTGGGAAATTTCTGGAGATCTGGGGGTGTTGCCTGGGGAGAGGGGATTGGGAGGGGTAGGCACCTCCGTGGGGTATAATGGCACCATCCAAAGCAGCCAGAGGAACTGAGCTCTGCAGATTTCCCAGATCCCTTCTGGCAACCAGCAGGGAGTGGGGGACTTACTGGAAGCAGGAGGAGACCTATGCCTACCACAGTTCCCCCCCCTAAGTACTAGAGCATCCCACATCACTGGTGACACAATGTTGTTATGACAGTTCCCTCCTTGCTTCCTTTTTTTTAAAGCTAAGTGGCTCTTTTTTCTTTGTTTTTCTGCTTGTGTGTGTGTATAAGTATTTATATTTATACATTTATACATTGATTTATATTTATACTAGGAATAAGGCCCATTGTGGAAATAAATACAACGGGCTCTAGAAAGAGGCTCTGGGAGAGTGCCTCGACTTTGAGCACTCAGTGACAATTTGCTGTGGCAATCTCAGCAGGGTATAATGACAGAGTCCACCATTTTCTCCAGAGGAACTGATCTTTGCTACCTAAAGAGCAGTAGTAATTTTGAGTGATCTCCAACCCACCCCCAAGATTGGTAACAGTGATTCCCCAGGAGGGAGTGGTTGGTTTGGAGGGTGGAGTCTATGGCATTGTACCTATCTGAGGTCCCACCCCTCCTCAACACTCACCTTCTCCAGGTTCGACCCCTCAAATCTCCAGGAATTTCCCAACCTGGAGTTGACAACCCTATCTCCCTCCCAGCCAACCATCAACCTACCTTTAGTTTTCCATCTCCTCCCCCATCCCTCCTACAGAGCAGTTGTAATTTTGAGTGATCTCCAGCCCCCACCTGGAGATTGGCAACAATGGTTCCCCATCAGGGAATGGCTGGATTGGAGGGTGGAGTCTATGGCATCGTACCTGTCTGAGGTGCCACCCCTCCTCAAACCTCATCCTCTCCAGGCTCCGTCCCTCAAATCTCCAGGAATTGCCCACCTGGAGTTGGCAACCTGATCAGGACTGGGCCCAATGAGTTTTCTCCCAAAGGAGGAGGAGGAGGAGGAGGAGTTTGGATTTCTACCCCGCCCTTCACTGCCCAAAGGCGTCTCAGAGCGGCTTACAAGCTCTTTTCCCTTCCCCTCCCCACAACAGACAGCCTGTGAGGTAGGTAGGGCTGAGAGAACTCTAACACAAACTGTCCTTGAGAGAACAGCTGTGCCAGAGCTTGTGACTGACCCAAGTTCACATCGGCAGGTGCAAGTGGAGGGGTGTGTGTGGAAGGACTCAGCAGGGTATAATGCCATAGAGTCTACCCTCCAAAGCAACCATTTTCTCCCGGGGAACTGATCTCTGTCATCTGGAGGTCAATTGTAACAGTGGGAGATCTCCAGGTCCCACCTGGAGATTGGCAGCCCTAGGGGAAAGTCAGCCGCATAGCGGGGAGTTGAAGAAAATGGTTTGATGGTTGCTGGCCCACCTTGTTAGCCAGCCAGCCATGCTGAAGCTAAGCAGGAGAAAGAGCCTTTTTCCATTTATTCTGACAGGAAAGTGGCCATTGGGGAGGGAGTTATGCTGAAAGTGGGGTGGGGAAGAGGAGCAGACCCAGCACCCGGCCAATGGCACGCGAGTACTCTTGAGTGGCGGCTGATGGGCCAATGGCTGAGGGAGGGCATTTTACAGCCAATGGGAGCGCATGGAATCTTGCGAAACCAAAAGATAAATATTTATAAGGAGAGATTCTGACCCATCCTAGGATGCTGAGGAACAAAAAAAAAGTTTGTTGGTATATGTCTGCTTATAGGGAAATGGCCAAGTCAGGTAGGTTTCAAGTTTAAACTTAGTAGGTGAAAAGCGAATAGGTAGGTTTACCAGGTCCCTTTGAGACTCTGGTGGGGGGATGGGGGGGATGCTTTGGGAGCCCAAAGTGTTGCCCCCAACATGTCAATGTCACTGGAAATGACATCGCGCACTGTGCTTATGTTGCTTCTGGGTGACGTAGGCATGTTGATCCATGTTGCTGTTGGGGGGATTTCTTCCTGGTGGTGGGTAGGAGCCCACAAAACTAGGGGAACCGTTGCTCTCAACTGGGTACTGGCAACCCTAACAACATTAATCTCGGGAACTATATAACTATATACAATAGTTTGTCACAAGAGTGTAGCTGTTTGGTTCTACAGACAAATCTTTATAACTGTTGAGAGCAACCACTTGGCTGTCACTTCTGAGATAAATAGGCATAAGCTTGTTTGTCACAAAATCACTAAAGTCTTTGGAGGCAAGAGCACACACACAGATTCCAGTTTTCCTTCCTTAACCCTTGACTGGGATCTCTCCCCTTTCCTAGGAGCTATTTCCCCCAGGGAAGGACTGCCAGTTCCCTATTTCAGGATTCTCCTCGAGCCTTCATGCAAGTGATGCACTGTATTCTTGGTGCTTTGTGGGGGGCAACAGTGGGAAGACTTCTAGTGTTTTGGCCCCACTGCTGGACCTCTTGATGGCACCTGGTATTTTTGGCCACTGTGTAACAGAGTGTTGGACTGGATGGGCCATTGGCCTGATCCAATATTGACTTATGTTCTTTATGTTCTTATGTTCTTAATCCATTTTCAGTGCACTTTGCAACTGGATTCTACAGTATGAAATGGCAAAATCCACTTGCAGACAGTCGCTGAAGTGGACTGAAATGGCATTATTTAGCATGCTCTAGATCTCTGTAATCTGGGGATCAGTTGTAATTCTGGGAGATCACTTGGAACATGGCAACCCTAAAGTAGCCATTTACTGTTAGGACCAAATGAGTCTGGTATTAGCCCTGTGGTAAGGTGCCTATATTTTTTCCCTCCTGCAAAGCTAATAGCAGTTGGGGGCAGTGTTCCATCTAAGCTGAATTAGTGTGAGCTAGCTCTCAGTTTTTTAGCCTCCAGCTCACACATCTTTGTTTTAGCTCAGGAAGGATGGCTCCAGAGCAAACTAATTTATGCAGTGGCCAAATCACTCACAACTTTAATGGCAGTAGCTCACAAAGTAGAATTTTTCCTCACAAGACTCTGCACCTTAGAGGGAGCATTGGTGGGGGAAGGCTTTATATTGAGGAAATTATACAGGGGAAATGTCTTCTTTCCAGCTGCTGGTTTTCTAATCAAATTATCAACACTACATTGCTACACTGAAGCATTTTTTAAAGATGTGGGATTGTAATCGCATAACTGTATGATAGCTGAGTGCTTACATTCATAAACCACTGAATTGAAGGACCTTTGTTTTCTTTGTGTGAGAGATGCATTGGGGAAAAAGTAAATGGGTGTCTGAAAAACCATTGGTGAGCAAATGCCTTCAGACACCATACTGAGGATTACTGATCTGATTATTCATTGTGTCTAATGAAAACTTCTGTGTAATATGAAAGCTCGCAACATGCTTTGTTTTATATTTGTTTATTAAAACATGTATATCCCACCTTTGGTCTCTTGGTTCAAGGCCAGTAACAATAATAGCTAAAACATCCCAAGGAAAAACCAATGATAAAATTAACAAGCCCTAAGTCCCTCCCCCTCTTGAAAGATGCCAGCAATTCAAATCCCCTTAAAAGCCCTAGCAAACAGGTAGGCCTTGCAGCACCTCCTGAAGGTTTCCAAGGGGGGGGGGGCTCACTTCTTCAGGTGCACAGTCCACAAAGCTGGAGCCATGATGGAAAAGTCTCAACCCCTGCTCGATGACAGACAGACCACACTAAGTGGTGGGATAGCCAACGGATGGGCTGTCTGGTGACTGTAGCTGGGCAGTGTTCCCTCTAAGCTGAGTTAGTGTGAGCCAGCTCACAGTTATTTAGCCTCCAGCTCACACATTAGCAAACTAATTTATGCAACAACCAAATCGCTTGCTCACAACTTTAATGCCAGTAGCCCACAAAGTAGAATTTTTGCTCACAAGACTCCACAGCTTAGAGGGAGCATTGGCTGGCACACATGTCTTCACTGACACTCTTTGTTTTTCGTGGTCTCAGTTTAGTTCACAGTACTTGCTTCTTCTCTTTTAAAGCGACAAGAGAGCATCTGGCATGGAACATTATTACTGACTCCTCCTTTTCTTTCCTGCCCTGGTGCATTGTTAATAACATCCGTAGATGCAATTTGATCTGAAAAATCTGACATGTCACACCGAAAAGTTCTGATATTTTCATATCTCCTGTGTACAATTATATATGATACAGAAAGAACATTGTCTTTCCTTCTAGGTAACGAAACAAGAAAATAATCTCCACAGTTTTAAAACCATTTCTTTCACATTTAGGGTGTGAAGAGTACAGAAACAATGAAGAGTGATCTACTGAAACCTTGTGAACAGAGTTTTAACACTACAGGCAAAAGACTTTTACCAGATCTAGATAGATTTATGTTTATGTTCAGTCGTCAGAGACACTATACCTCTTACTTTCTATTTGCCATGTTCAGAAGTATTTGATCTAATCTTTCAGGGAACTGAGGGAGGAGAATGATGAATCTTTAAATACTCAAAGTTGGCAAGCATTCCTTCTCTTTTATTGTTCCTGTGTGGTCAGGGGATGGCTGGTAAAATGTTCTGTCAAACAATTTTTTTTTACTCTGCTATGTTTAAGATGTTGCTTGGTTGTGTAATCTGGAGCAGTTTACCTTACAGGAGCTTCTTAGAGGCACCTGATTTCTGTATATGGCATTCTGTTGTCTTGTTTGCATAGGCTGGTAGATATGGCCCTTCTTTTTGGATATTGCAGGGAGAGAGATTTGACATAAGCCTACAAATAATATGAAGCAATTGCTTAGATCCACCAGAGATCTCTGCAGATAGGAGGGGTATGCATCCATAAAGTGGGATTTCCACTTCCACTGCTGACCCATATACCCCCCCAAATGCTGCTCCTGGGGGAAAGGGGACCCCAGAAAGTATCTGTAAGGTGTTATAGGATTGCAGCAGGAAGGGGGAAGTGGGAAAGTTCTGGCCTTCTGTGGTAAAAATCCTCCATGGGATGGAAGGCATTTCATAATGGGTGTTTTCATGCACATTGAATAATGCACTTTCAGTCCACTTTCAATGCAGTTTGCAAGAGGATTTTACTATGTGAAAATCCACTTGCAAACAATTGCTAAAGTGCATTGAAAGTACATTATTCAGTATGTGTGAGACTGCTTAGTATTATTATTTGGGTTTGGAATACATATCCCCAAAGAATCCTGTTACTGCTTTTGGTCATTGACTTAATTCAGCTATCACTCCAAAGCATGGTAAAGGAGTTTTTTAGCTATGGTTCAATGTAATAATCTCTATTAAAGAATCTTTGTTTGGAATCAGCTAGCAAAGCAGTAGGAGAAAATCACAGGGAGGGTGCCATTGTTTGTGCTGCCTGTGTTTAGTCATGACCATGGCTTCTCCTCTGAAGTGCTGAATGGAAGGAGGGCCATAAGCTGGCTGTATGAGGGAAGGTATGATTGGATCCCCTGGTGAAAATGGGCCCTGGGATTCCTCTCTAGTCATTTCAATGAGTATTTTTCTAAGTACATTTGTCTGATCTATGCCATAATGACAGCAACAATTATTCAGTAACCTCTTTCATTTTTTTAATGACTGTTGTTATGTTTGGAACACTAAAGTGCCTTTTTAAATTTTTATTTTATTTTTTAACTTGACTCTTTGTTTTACAGATGAGGGCAGAAGCGCAGTTGACCATGCAGGTGGGGCACAGATTGTAATAGAACATTTAAAGTCACTGTGCAGTAAAACAGATCCAGCCAGTGAGAAGCTCTTGACTGTCTTTTGTGGCATGCTGATGAACTATAGCAATGAGAATGGTAAACAAAAATGCTAAACAAACCCTTTCTTTTAAATATTAAGTTTTTTAAAAATCATAGTGTATATTGTCAAAATAAGTCAACAATTAATCAAAAGAAGTTGCTATTCTGTATGCAGGTAAAATAGAGTGTTTCCCCTTCAGTGACCTTGTTCAGTATTGTCAGAATTAGGTACATGCAGGTCCCCATGCAGCTCCCCATGTGCACAGAGGGCCCAGAAACATAGGCTGGTTTGTTCAATCAGTGGAGGTAACACAAAAGGACAAGCATGCAGCTTTGCCCCGTCCACTGAAATGAATGGAGCATCTTTCACAGGCAAGGGAAGTCTGTGCCTGCAGTGGAGCTCCAAGGCCAGAACAAATTGCTCAGTTGGAAGTCATTGTATCGCAGGTGTAGGCATCCCCAGGCACACATGCAGAACAGTAGCAGGCCAAGCAATTTTCTTCAGCACATAGGACTGCTTTTGTTCAGCCCAGGGGACTGAGGTGTTAGGCCCTGAGTTTCCAGCCGTGCCACTAAAGCTCGTATAATTCTTCTCTCTCTCTGCCTGCCCTTTGTTTGCAAGGACATTGGCATCTTCACAAGCAGACAGCGTGGGTCTTTGGGCACTTTGGCCAAAAAGGTTTCCTACACCTACTGTACAGGTTTCTTACTAACTGCACTGAATTATAACCAGTTTATCTCCCCAAAAAGGATTAGGTCAAGTTCCATCATGTTTGGTGTTAAAATGAGTTTGCAAGGGGGTTAATTTAATCATAAAAAATAATCATAAGATCATTCAACCCAGTGATAATCACTCAGTGGCTCTCTGGCGTGCTGCTGTGGCTCTTCTGAGCTCTGTTTCCCAACTGAGTACCTGTCCCATGTTTCTGAAGGGCCCTTGCCTGAAGGGGCTTGTGGTTGTCAAGTTGTGCCCACCTTCAAACAGCTGCCTTCAGAGGAACAGGTAAACTGCAAGCTGCCCTGAGGTTTTCACCTCATGCCAGGGAAGGAAGTAAAGGTGGCTCTTTTGGTTGATAACAATTGCAGATATGGCTGTCAATGAGCCACAGAGTGAATAGCACTAATCTAACCAATGTCTCACAAGAACTTTGAGCTCAGCTGATTGTGTGGTCATTTGCATGTTTAGGTGGTGGTGTATGGTTGTTCTATCCAGAGGTGAACTTTTACATGTTCCAGATGTGTGTACAGCTGTCACAGTTTTCCCCATTTAATATGCTATGCTTACATGGATGTACTTCTGTATGAATCACTGAAGCTTCTGCAGCATAAATGATCAGCACTCTATTATAAGCATTTTTGTAATTTTTAGAAAATAGTATGTACATCCTGTTCCACGTAGTTAACACTGTTATTTGTACATTGTTGCTATATGTCTCTTAAATGGTTCTTCAAAATAATGTTGTCTCCTTATCCTGTTTCCAAATTTTTTGGAATCCTTACTCTAAAACTTGTTCTACTTCTCTGTGCATATGTGTTTTCAGTCAACATATAAGGGTTAAAAGATGTCATTTTGCAGAATTATAAATTAGTACCTGACGTCATTTGCTCATATCAGTTCTTAGATAGAATCCTGCGCTTTGTAGTTCTCTGAGAGGGCTCAGTACTTTGTCAAAATCTTCCACATGTTCACAAAACTACAATTCCCAATGTACCTTTGGGGAAGATAATGACAAACCAGTTTAAAACTGGTTTCATGTGACCTTAGTTTAAGTAACTCAGGAGCCCTCAAACCTTGTTAAGGCTGCAGGCATTTTTGAAATCATGAGAGGGTAGTAGGTGCCACCACAAAATGGCTACCATTTGGGATATTTCCTGGTGCTTTTGTTTCTCTTGAAGGAGGGAACATCTACTATTTTAAATATACTTGAGTCTGTTTATTCAGAGGGTGTTGTGGTTTTCCAAGCTTACTGATAAGATGAAATAAACTATGGTGGATGGCCTTAGTCAACATCTAGAAATCTTTGTGTGATCAGGAAATCCAGTGGAAGTCAAGAATGTGGAGTCTATAAGCCTAAGTCACGGGCTTTTATTTGGGGTGGTGGTGGTATGTGTGAGAGAGTGAAGGGAGAGGGCACTCTAGATGTGTCAGATGGTAGGACGATGGAAGAGATTTCCCTGGGTAGAAATGGGGAGGGGCATAGATAATCAATTCTCCTTCACCTCCTCCTCCTACTGTTGCAGTTGTTACTACTAGCTACTATTGCCTCAACTCTTTTCATATTTACTTTCATTTCTTGTAGTGAGGGCTCTCCTCCCCTTCCTTTCTGCTGGTGATGGAACTGTTCTGGCAAAGTAGCTTCAAGAAAAAACATACCCCTCATGAAGACAAAATGAGCCAAGCTTCGGTTATCCTTAGGCTGCGGCTACTGCCTTGACTTTAACATGGCTGGAGATTGGGTCCACCCCCTCTCCTAGCCAATCCCATCACCACTACTGCAGCCTCTCCCTCCTCCTGTCACCAGCTGGAGAAATGATGTGGGATAAGGAACAAAAAAAGACTGAAGACAGGGTTAGATTCTATCTAATTCATGCACAGAAACTTGACAAAACTACACATTGAGAAATTATATACAATAACTATTAACTGGGATTAGTGAATGCAGACTGAGAATAGAGTGCTAGAATGCTTCTCCAGTTCTTTCAAGGTCCCCGCACGTAAAACAAGAACATCAACAAGAAGAGTAGACTAGAACCTTTCTTCGGTAGATAACAGTTGTACTCCTGTGGGGAATTTATTTGATATCAGGCAGCATTTGAGCATGCAGACCCCAGTTCGTCTGCTCCCAGGGTACTGTAGCATTTGATATGTGTATTTCTGCAATTGAACCACTGATGCTCAGTTGATCTACTAAATATATTTAGATTCATAAAGTGATTTGATGGGTGAAAAATTTGCCCTTCCCCCATACATTAAATTGCAGTATCTTTTGCCTACTTAACGTGGGCTCATCTAAGCAGAATTCATAGATGTGATGTACAGCTGTCTTATCAATTCATAACTGATCTTTTCTTCCTAGTCTCTTTACTGTGGGTAGTTCCAAGTATCCAGTGAGTCATCAACATTATGCCAACTTTAAAAGTGCAATTTGACATTGTTCACATGATGACAGCCTTAGAAAAGTGTTGCATTAAAAATAAGGATAGGAGGATGAATAAGCAATGTTGTACCTTGTAAAGTAGATGGGAATGGAAGTATAGATTATCTAATGCAATTTTTCCTTTATTCTTTTCAATTCCTATATACTTACATTCTGTTACCGAGAAATTTTGTTCCTTAACATTAGCATAAGCCAGGATGGAGGCTGAATTCTTTTACTGTTGTTTGCTTGATATTTTAGGACTTGTAGAGACACGGGCAATAATAAAAAGGGCAACCTTTTGAGCCTGTGGGCACCTTTGGAATTCTGACACAGGTTGGTGGGCATAACCACAAAATGGCTGCCACAGGAGGCAGAGCCTGCCACAAAAAGACTGCCACTGGAGAAGAAGAGCTGGTTTTTATATCCTGCTTTTCTCTACCAGAAGGAGTCTCAAAACGGCTTACAATCCTTTCTTCTCCTCACAACAGTCACCTTGTGAGGTAGGTGGGGCTGAGAGAGTTTGAAAGCTGTTAGGCAGCAATGGTCATGGAATTTAAATAACAGCTTTGCTGGCTCTTATCCCACTTCTCCCCAACCCAGTTGCCATATTTGGTATGGTGTTGGAATGTCTCTCCCAAATCCAGTTTTTGGTTTGGGAGTTAGTATGGGAACTGTTACCTGTGCCTTCTTACTCTGGTTCTTTCTTTAGAAAGTTTATATCAATGGTGGGCAGGTGCTGGTGAACTGTTGTCCCAGATTACCCCCCCCAGTAATAAATGACAGTTATTCACTTATGAGAAAGAGGATGAGCCATTGATGCAGGGACACCATTGGAGGAGGGAGTTATGCCTGCCTTCTGCCAATGATCCCCTCTGACTAAAGGCGGAAGCAGGGTTTGCCCTGCCTCAGTCATGTGCAGTTTATAGCCGTTTAGTCTCATAGAACTCAGACTGATTTCCCACAAGCCGCTGCTCTGCCCTCGCTCTTCCCTTTCCCCTGATTTTATGCGTCAATTTCCTACTATTTGCTGCGCGGCCGCATTTTGACCTGCAGCTTCACCCGATTTTCCCCACAGCTCCATGATCCTGTTTTTTGAAGGCATTTGTTTCTTAAAGCTACAAGTGCTGCTTCTGTTATTTTGATGGCTTTTACCCCCCCAGTGTATTTTTTTATTTTAGACTAGGGAGCAAAGCCTGTTGTGGTGGAAGACAATGGGCCCTAGAAAGGAAGAGAGGGAGGTGGAAGGAAGAGAGGGTTGGAGAAAGGAAGGAAGGAAGAGGGGGAAGAGTGAAAGAGAGGAGAGAGGAAGAAAGGAAAGGGGGAAAGGAAGGGAAGAGGGGCAGAAAAGGGCTTCTCTGGGCCCAGAGAAGGCCTTTTCTGTCCCCACACATCCCCTGGGCCTTCTATGGGGGCAGTAGGCAGTGTGTGGGAGGAAAGGGCTTCTCTGGGTCTACTGCCCCCATAGAAGGCCCAGGGGATGGTGTGTGGGGAAGGAAAATGGCTTCTCTGGGCCTACTGCCCCCATAGAAGGCCCAGGGGATGGTGTGTGGGGGACGGAAAATGGCTTCTCTGGGCCTAGTGCCCCCATAGAAGGCCCAGGGGATGGCGTGTGGGGGCGGAAAAGGCCTTCTCTGGGCCTAGTGCCCCATAGAAGGCCCAGGGGATGGTGTGTGGGGGCGGAGAAGGCCTTCTCTGGGCCTAGTGCCCCATAGAAGGCCCAGGGGATGGGGTGTGGGGGGCGAAGGCCTTCTCTGGGCCTAATGCCCCATAGAAGGCCCAGGGGATGGCGTGTGGGGGCGGAAAAGGGCTTCTCTTGGCCTAGTGCCCCATAGAAGGCCCAGGGGATGGTGTGGGTGGGCAGAAAACGCCTTCTCTGGGCCTAGTGCCCCATAGAAGGCCCAGGGGATGGCATGTGAGGGACGGAAAAGGGCTTCTCTGTGCCTAGTGCCCTCACAGAAGGCCCAGGGGATGGCATGTGGGGGGCGGAAAAGGCCTTCTCTGGGCCTAGTCCCCTCACAGAAGGCTCAGGGGATGGTGTGTGGGGGCGGAAAAGGCCTTCTCTTGGCCTAGTGCCCCATAGAAGGCCCAGGGGATGGTGTGGGTGGGCAGAAAACGCCTTCTCTGGGCCTAGTGCCCCATAGAAGGCCCAGGGGATGGCATGTGAGGGACGGAAAAGGGCTTCTCTGTGCCTAGTGCCCTCACAGAAGGCCCAGGGGATGGCATGTGGGGGCGGAAAAGGCCTTCTCTGGGCCTAGTCCCCTCACAGAAGGCTCAGGGGATGGTGTGTGGGGGGCGGAAAAGGCCTTCTCTTGGCCTAGTGCCCCATAGAAGGCCCAGGGGATGGTGTGGGTGGGCGGAAAAGGCCTTCTCTGGGCCTAGTGCCCCATAGAAGGCCCAGGGGATGGTGTGTGAGGGACGGAAAAGGGCTTCTCTGGGCCTAGTCTCCTCACAGAAGGCCCAGGGGATGGCATGTGGGGGGCAGAAAAGGCCTTCTCTGGGCCTAGTCCCCTCACAGAAGGCCCAGGGGATGACGTGTGGGGATGGAAAAGGGCTTCTCTGGGCCTAGTGCCCCATAGAAGGCCCAGGGGATGGCGTGTGGGGGGTGGAAAAGGCCTTCTCTGGGCTTCTAGTGCCCCCATAGAAGGCCCAGGGGATCACGTGTGGGGGACGGAAAAGGGCTTCTCGGGGCCTAGTCCCCTCATAGAAGCCCCGGGGGATGGTGTGGGGGGGTGGAAAAGGGCTTATCTCAGTTGCCTCAGCCTTGAGGGCCTGTCCCTGCGCTCACACTCCAGACGGTCCTCTCCTGCCGGAGGACTGGAGCAGACTGAGCTGAAAACACTGATCGGGGCTGACGTGGGTGGGACTTTGCGAAGCAGCCAGTCAGCCCTGGCCAGTGTCTTCTGACTGCCAGGTCTTGAGCCGAATCAATTATGGCAAGCACAGAATGCAGTGGAACCAGAATTCAAATATATATAAGGACAGGATTTTTCTGCAAATGTAGGGCTTTTTCCAGGCTTGTAGAAAGATCTTTCTTGTCTTTTCATGGCTCCAGTCTCTGAATTTAAGTATCCATGGATTTGGCCATGTTGAAAATTAGATATATTAATTATGGGTAGGTATTCACTGCTTTTTGTCATAACAAATGGGCTTGCTTTGCTGTTCTGTGAGCTCTGTCAGATACACATTGTTACCAGTTCTGTGAAACCTCCTTGTTGTTGCCCCAACCCAACCCCTGTCTCTAAGATAGCTTCAGTTTACTACATTTGAAGTGATTTCTTAGGTTCCTCTTAATTATAGGTCCATTATTTCTAGGAGAAAAAGTAATGGAGTAGTCCAAGAAAACTGACTCTTTTTGTTATTAAACTGGTTGCTTTGCGTAATCATCTTTGAGCGCTTTCCTAAATAAACTAATTATATGATAAGCTCCCAGATAAACAGCTGCTGAGCAGTTAAACAATGTATAAATATTAAATGAAGTACTTACTCCATCCAAGAGGAAAATCTGCATTGCTGATGTCCTTGTATTTTTCATGTACCTCTGTATAAATTCTACAGGGACTTCAGTTAGATGCTTCAAGTAATATAATTAAAGAGTAAGACAATTTGGCTTCAGAAATATAAAACCTTGCAGAGTCAGTTCTCAGCAGGTCCAGCCTGGTTTTTATAGACGCTGTGGTTTATATTTAAGTGCCAGACCACATATGATGCTAGGGATATGTGATTGACAGCCATTGGAGGGTGGAGTCTGGCAACGTGTTCCAAGGTTGGTAATGAAGGGAGGTTAATTCCTCCTTCCTGTGTCTCTCTGTCTCTCTCATACACACATAGGAGGGAAAAGAAAGGCTTTAAGTCTGGGGAGGAGACCACCTTCTCCCGTGCCCATGGCCCTCATCCATATTGTCTCTCCCCCCCACCCCGCTTTTTACAAGAAAAATACACGTCTAGGAATCTGAGCACGGGCGGGGTGGGGGGGGGAAGAAAAGAGCCGCGGCCCTGATTAAAGTCATGGGTGGGCTGTTTCTGGACGCTGGGCCTTAAGTTTGACACCCTTGTTCTAGGCATCTGGATTTTTGTATCGCTGCTTATAAAGCTCATGAATGTGTTTTTGGCATCCTTTATTTCAGCTGTGGGCACGGACATTAATATTTGTAGCTACCAAATGTAGAGATGTGAAGTCCTGGGGTGGGGGGGATAGAAACATTTGGGGGAGGAATGGTGTTTTTCTAAAGGAAAAATTGGGAAATTTGGAGGACTGTCCAAATACTACACCTTCTTTAGTTTACTACAGAATTTATTTTCTGTCTTCAACTCTTTTTCACCTACCTCTCGGATATCAAGAGAGGAGACAGAATCAAGCAAATATGAACAAAACAAGTTATATAGACAAGCTTGTTCCAGTCACACAATAGGGAAAGGAGGTAATTTCACCTGATTATCTCATCTTCCTGAATCACCCCTATGATATATGGAGATTTATTCAGGAGGGTCTCCCAACTCTCAGCAGGGGCTTTTCAGTGTGGATGGGAGGGAAACTGGAAGCCACACAATATCCACTTTCCTTCCATTTGTGAATGCTTAGAATCAGCTCAGAGCTTACAATCAGCAGGTACCATGTTGGAGGTAAGATTGCGAACTCCAGATTGAGATATGGACAGAGACTGGGGAGGGGCCTCAGCGCGGTATAATGCCATAGAGAGTCCACCCTTCAAGCAGCCATTTTCTCCAGGGAAACTAATCTCTGTAGTGTGGAGATCATGTGTAATTCCAGGAGCTCTCCGGCTCCTACATGGAGGTTGGTAACCCTAGTTGGAGGATTTAAGTTTCTCTCACAGAGAATCCCTTTTCTGAGATGTTGCCTGCTGCGTGGCATGTGGGCATTATCTTCTAAAGTTACAGCCAGTGTATCTTCTCTCAGAATTGTTATAAATTCATACAAGCTTACTTGATTAATCAGTTGAGCAAAAGAAACTCCTACAACCAGTCAAACATGGTTCTTTTAATCAGATGTCTGCCCTAACAATAATTGGGTGAATGTACACAGATTAAGAGAAATTAATCTGTGTCTTTTGGGTAAATTGCTGCTGCTTTCCCCCTTTATTTTCTGTACCTTTTCCCTACTTAACATATTATGCTGCATAATTTCTTGTAGGGTCTGCAAAGTTTACATTATTGGTTTAAATCACACTGCTGTTAAATTTAAGCCATATATTGGGTATGAGTTGTCATCACTTGCATATCAATACACTGAATGCTCTTTGCAATTTATGGTATATTATTCTGATGTTTTCCTGAGTTTACAAACCAAGTTTCCTTGCCCTTTTCCTCCCAACCTCTGTACTGAAGAAAGGTAGTACCAGAGATCCTCATAAGAACATAAGAACATAAGAGAAGCCAATGTTGAATCAGGCCAATGGCCCATCTAGTCCAACACTCTGTCACACAGCAGCCAAAATATACCAGGTGCCATCAGGAGGTCCAGCAGTGGGGCCAGGACACTAGAAGCCCTCCCACTGCTGCCCCCTTCAACACCAAGAATAGAGTGCATCACCTGCCCCAGACTGAGAGTTCCCATCTATACCCTGTGGCTAATAGCCACTGATGGACTTCTGCTCCATATGTTTATCTAATTCCCTCTTGAAACTGTCCATGCTTGTATGTTGGCTGACTTGGGCTCATATGAACAAAGATAATTTGTGCACCAACAAGCCCTTATGGGGTCATGAGTTTTCAAAGCATAAGGCCTGGTATGGTAGCAGAGATGAAGTCCTATCCCTCCTGTTTGATTCCAATGCAGGGGGAAGAGCAGGAGTTTGCCTCTATCATTTTAGCTTTTAAAGTGCTTGGAATGCCTCAAAGGCATACTGTGGCTGAAGGGCAGTTCCCTGACTCCTTTTCCACTCCAATAATAGTGTTGTGAGAGCTCCAGAACCAGTGTCATTGCTCAAGCTCAAGCCTCTTCCTTAGCTCCAAGGCAGGGGGGCTGATCACACACACGGACATGTGAAGGTGCCTTATACTGAATCAGACCCTTGGTCCATCGAAGTCAGTATTGTCTACTCAGACTGGCCGCAGCTCTCCAGGGTGTCAGACTGAGGTCAGATCTCCTATCTGATCCTTTTAATTGGAGATGCCAGGGATTGAACCTGGGACTTTCTGCATGCCAAGCAGATGCAAGTGTTCAGGATGGGGTCAGGATGAGGTCAGGGAGAGATTGTGCTCCTTCCAGACTGCACTGGAGGACAGTGGCTTCTGCCAAGTGGAGCACCCTTGGAGACCCTCAGCTGGTGCACATTGTGGTATATTTATTGTATACTTTACAAAGATACAGTTTTGTCATCCCCCCCCCCCGATATTTGTGTAGGTTGGTTTAGTTTCGTGGTGTAGAGTCCTGTTTCATGGTGGAGAGCCAGTTTGGTGTAGTGGTTAAGTGCGCGGACTCTAATCTGGGAGAACCGGGTTTGATTCCCCACTCCTCCACTTGCACCTGCTGGATGACCTTGGGCAAGCCATAGTTCTGTCAGAGGAATTCTTGAAAAAGAGCACTTTCTGTCAGAACTGTCCTCTCAGGGAAAGGAGTTTGTAAGCCACTGAGACTCCTTTGGATAGTGAAGGGTGGGGTATAAATCCAATCTCTTCTTCTTCCTGTCTCTTACTCTTTAGTCCAGCTTATTTGCTGGATAAATATAGACTGCATGAGCTCCCTTGTCCTCCTTGAAACCAGTGGCTCCCAACCCTGTGTCTGCTTTCTAATAAATGGATGTTGGTTAAGTACAGCTGTCTCTGTTGAGTGATCCTAGAAGCACAAACCTGATCAAAACTCTATTCCTGATTTGCAAGCAAAAGAGAAAATCACACACATCATGCCACATTCCAGGAGGGAAAAACAGAAATTGATGCTTTTGTGCTTTATTTGCAGCTAAATTTGTCATCTTCTGGGCATGGAACAGGGGTTACTGGGGGAGGGAGGTATTTGTGAATTTCTTGCATTGTGCAGATGACCCTGGAGGCCCGTTCCAACTCTATGGTTTTATAAATACATTTTTTGAAAAGGCGCCTGCTTCTCTGTGGTATTCCACTGCCAGACAACACTGAGGAATATTGAGTCTGCTCATAAGTAACCACGCCAAGTAGATCCAGTAGTGAAGAAGCTTCAGCCTACTGCTTGAAACTTCTTCTGCTTCTCATCAAGGACTGGAGCAGATTTCATGGTAGGGAAGGTTTCTGTTTAAGGTGAGCTACACATGAACTGTGCACCAGTTGTAAAGGGTGTGTCAACGTGTGAATGGCTGCTTTTTCTCTGTAGGAGACAGGGAAGTAATAGCTGAAAAAAAGATGAGAGTCTCCTTCATGGGTGTTCACACAGAATATTCATGTTTTATCCTCAAGCACTTGAAGCTTGGGAAGCCACAGAAAGCCTTTATGTGACACCGCGGCTATGTTTCCTTGGGAAGAAAGGAAGCAATAGATTTTGATCTCAGATAGGATGATGTCGCAGTTTCAGGAGTTAGCTCATATAAAATAGAAAAGGCTCAATGGCCATGAAATTTTCAGCAACGCTCACTTTTACCTAACGCCCAATTGCCTTTACACTTTAACAAGCACTCCAGAGTCCCTTTCCGCAGACTTTTATTCCGTTATCGGTATTCCTGGAGTGCCACATTTGTCCCCGAAGCTCCCACTGCTCTTACTTCCCCAGCAGGATCTGCAGTCCTTGGAGTGTGGCCGTTTGCCTGCTGCCACTGCTCCCATTTAAAAACTTTGCCACCTATGGCTCTGGAACCCTTCCTGTCGTTCAGAGGAGGGGAAGGAAAGCAGCTCTTCTGCATTGTCTTTCTCCCTCCCAGCCTGCTAGCCAATAAAGAGCTTTCTCTATTTAATTTTTTTTTTAAGAACAGTCCAGGAGCTGCACTCGAATCGTGCAAGAGTCACAGTTCAGCCACCACTGATTTATCGTCTTTGAGGCATTGCAGTGGTGGGTGGGAACTGCAGCGGCATTGTCTGCAGCAGGCAGAGGGACAGCTTTTTAAATGGGTATAAACAGCTCCCTTCCCACTTGTAGGCTGCATGTTTGTGTCCTGCTGCTTTCAAGAATAGATGCTGCTACCATGAGATGACCTCTTCTATCCGGATCATTGGATGTTAGGAAAGGTGTATCTGCTTGCGTCCAGGCTTTGCTCCAGCCAAAGAATATATTTATTGGTGAAGAAATACTTGTGGTTTATTCCATATGTCTGTGCATTCAGTCTCAGTTAAAGGATCTTGGCCAGCAGGGCTAGAAATGACTTCTTCCTGACACCTTGGAGAGCTGCTTCCAGTCAGAGCAGACCATACTAAGCTAGTGGACCAATGGTCTGACAATATAAAGCAGACTGAATAAAGCAAATTTCCCTGGGTCATAACTATGAGTGTACATAACAATGTTGAAACTCAGACCGTAACCTGGGATTATTACGTTTGTACCCCAACAGGCTCCAATCAGTGTTCTAGCCTAACAACCCTATGTTAAAGAGACTGCTGCATCTGTATCTAAAAACTTTTCTTCTTTAGATTTTGGCTTCTCATTTAATTTTGCACTAAAAATTCAGCCTATCAAATACTGTCTTTTCGATCTTTGAAATAGGTGCCTTTGAAACCTATTTTGATGGTGTAGGATAAAGTTACTAAGCCTTTCTTAATCTTGCAAGCTCTCTGCCTAGTATGTGATTAGAATATATTGAATTGGTTGATTTATGTTCTACGTCTTTAAGTGTCTCCTCTTGAAACCTTACCTGGGCAAAAACAGAAGGGAAATGATATTCAAGCCAAGCTTCTCCACTCTGCTAATTCTTGTGTGTGGTGTGTGTGTCATTTGCATGCAGCTTAAAAGTTGCGCTCCCAAAGGGAATAGCAGGCTTGGGTTTTATAACAAATGTAACTATATTTCACAGAAGTGGTGCAATTAACTGTTGCTTAGAGTAGTATTTAAATAAAAAAGAGTTTGCACAAATCTTCTAACCTTTTTATTAAATCATTAAAGCTTCTTTTGTCAGTAAAATAAATGTTTTCTCCTTGGATTTTTTTTTACCATGTCTTATCATGTCATTCCATGATTGCTATTAAAACAAAATCATGCCTAGTCTCCTTACCAAGTTCAGGTACACAAACTGTAAAAGGAAATATTGGGACTATTCTGTTCTCATCCTGTTCTTTGGCATTCCTTTTGTGTGTCACCTGAAGGTCATGAATCCACTGAAATTCAAGTTTTAGATAAGTGATTACACTGATGGATGTGCTTTTCAATTTCTCCCTTAGCAGGACCTACGTAAGGGTCCTTGTCATTGTGTGGTTACCTGGAGGGACTAATAATTGCCTTCATGTTATCTGATGAAGTACATGCTATGCTCTACAATGGAACCAGCCAGTGGAGCTGAGCTATGGGAGCTTCTGTACTCCCCTATCTGTCGGTCTCTCCTGTGATCAGACCAGGGAAATTGGGGGCAGCACTGTTCGACAGCTAACTCTGAACATATTGTTCTTTCTTCTGGTCTTAGTGATGGAGGGGGTTGGGAATGAATGATTGGCAGAGGATATAGTGCAGTGCTTGGTTTCCTTTGTTTGGGAAATGCAGTGCTGTACTGTGGAAGCATGATTGTGAAAGAGGGAAATGAAAGCTGGGAGGTTAGGATAAACATGCAGGGTAGGGGCAGCAGAGCATGTTCTGAAAACTCTTATTCAGGGCTGTATATCACATTCCTAAACAGGTCTGCTCCAAATCCTACTGAAATCTGGTCAGTGGGGCTTACTTCTAGCAAAGTGTTCTTAGGATTTTACTCTTAGTGTCTTTTCTCCTTTACGGGACTTGCAGAAGGCCTCCTCTAATTTTTGTTTTATGCAATACCTAAACAGATATTTCTGGTGGCAAAATATTCAGTGATGAAGAGGCCTTCAAATGTAGGGTTGTGGTTTTTTTAAAAAAGTGAGCCACAGATTCAGTACTGAAATTGATAAGCTCTTGACTTGAAGTAGCAGACAGGCTGTCTTGTGCAGCATTTGAATTTAGCTGTGTGTTAGGTGTGATTCTGCTGGCTAGAATGTTAATGAATTTCAGGTTTGGTTGGTTTGATTTATAAACAAAAGCAAGTTAGAATGCTGATTTCTTTCTACAACCAAAGAAAAGTCTCAGACATTCTTGTCACCTTTGACCCAAGCTCTGTGTCAAGCATGGTGCATAAAAATACTTTGCAGCAGGCTCAAAACTAAGTTTGGTTGAAGAACTAAAATTTCTAAAGGTAAATGGGTGGTAGTGGGGAACCTGTTAGTTTCCAGCAGTCACTTGTAGATGGGCAAGTCCCACCGTAGCCTTTTGAAGTCTTCTGAAGCAATATAGCAACGGTAGCCATGGGAATTCACATTGCTTCTCATGTGTTGTGTGTTTTCTGTCCTTGCTTTTTTCATAGCCCTTCAGCACTGTTCTTCCCTCAGGCATAATTATCAAGAGTCTCTAGAGCATCTGTAGAAGAGAGAGCAGTTTTTAAAAGGAAAACATGATACTTAACACTCTGGGCCGCTTTCTCTGGGAACTTTTAGGTTTTTCAAAGGGTGTAAGAGTTGCCTGTACTGTGGCTCTTTCCTGCACCTCTTGATGACATCAGTGGTCAGAGGTCTCATGAGAGAAAAATTCAGCAAGTGGGCCCAGATTTGTACTTTTACTGAGCTGCTGAGCTAGGGAATGCAGGCAGAAGTAATATCCAAAGTATTGGTATTACAGATTCACATTCCATACAGTGCTGGTGCTATTTGTTTGTGGACACTCTAGCTCTGACTAAGATAGTCGCATGGGTGCTTTCTGGACTAGAATTGGAGGATGTTCTAATTCAGCAGCTTTGCATTTGGCACCAGACACATGACTCTCCTCTTCAGAGGCCTCATAAACATCCTTGTCTTGTGTCTGTTGATCTTGCTGCTTAACTTTCCTTTTTTGGTCCAGTATTAACTTATTGGTTATTTTATTGTAATATGTAATATTATAACATGCGTTCCTCAAACTGTTTGACTTCTGAAGAAGGCCCCCAATATGGTGGAAACGTGTCAGGTCACTTGTATTGGCCCTTGTGTTCAGACCACTTGAACTTTGTAACGAGGCTTTCATTGGGTCCTTATTTGTTTTTAACTGCCTTTCTAATAAATACATGTATTTTTGTATATTATAAGTTTACACTAAGTTTTTAATATTGGCTCTTTATCAGACTTCTGTCTGACCCTTGTGGTTCTTGATTCCAGTTTTTGGGTCAAGTTTGTTTTCCCCTCCCTGTGTCTTACTGGGATTATATGCTCACCTAAAATTGGGTAGTTTTGGCACCACTATGACATCATGGCTGGAGAGGAGATTGGCAGGCATTCTGCCATCTAAGGCATTTATAATCTATGGAAGACTTCTTCCTAGAAGTAATTAATTGTTGAATACTGCAGATAATTTTGATTTTGAGCAGCACAGGCAGTGTTATAAAGATAGATTCAGGTAGGCAGCCATGTTGGTCTGAAGCAGCAGAACAAAGTTTGAGTCCAAGTGGCACCTTTAAGACCAAAAAGTTTTATTCTGGGTATAAGCTTTCATGTTTCTAAAGAAGTGACAAAAGCTTATATCCAGAATAAAACTTTTTGGGCTTAAAGGTGCCACTGGACTCAATGTTATAAAGGTAGTTGATCATTTTCAGTCAACTGTAAAAAGTGAAGTCACCATCCATCTTCCTAAGCAAAAGCCACTTATTAATGTACTGAATGCCATGTAACTTAAATTGAAGTTGAAGATATGGACACACATTCTTAGGAGTTTACAGTACAACCCTACTCTGACTTGAAATTTATGAGTTTAGACTAGAGATCCATTGTAAGTCATACAGAACACTGGGCATTTGACATTTTGTGAATACTTTATTTTCTTTTCTGCAAATACTTAGTGCAGTTATCTCCCACATGGTTCATATTTCCTTCATTTTCTCCTCACAACACCCGTGTGAGGTAGGTTAAACTTAAGGAGAATGACTCACCCAGTGACTTTTGAGGCAGGCAGGGAATTCAACCAGGGTCTCCCAAGGCATAATCCACCACCTTCACCACAGCATCACATGGACTTTCAAAGCCCAGTACGCCATTCCAGAGAATCTACTGGCATGAGAACTGCTTTGCTAGATCAGTTTAAAGGTTTTTGGTTCACCACGTTCTGTTTGCAGCAGCATCCAGCCAGATGTCTCTGGGAAGCTCACAGGCAGACCAGACCATGAAGGAAACAACCTTCCACTGTTATCTGTCCCCAGTATTCAGAGCAATGTACAACTTTAAATAGAGCCCAGTGAGAGGTCAAAAACTTGGCCAGTGTTTTTAGGTTCTCTGTACTGCCCTGCTGCTTTCAGAATAAAAGTGCAAGTTGTGTTAGAGGGAAAAGTTTTTAACCTAAACTTGATGGATTGTGTTACGGGGCTTGTTAGTCAACAGGAAAAAAAATCATTGATTTTAATGTCTTTTAAAACGCTCTATAATAATGAGCACTTGGCTGAAATGGTACTGATTTATATAAATTTGCTTAGAGGAGAATGCTGACCATTGGCAGCAACATGTACTTTCTTCTGGCTTTTCCAAGTTCATGCCCCCCCTTCAGATTCTTACCTGGGCAGAAGATCTTGTTTCTCTAGTAAAGGAATTAAATGAAACTCCTCCCTCCACCTATGATGAAGGACGTGAACACACTGGGTTGGATCCAACCAAGTCTTCCACTGGTGAACAAAGACTTTGATCACCAGAAAGGCTGTGCTGAGGATCGTGGGGTCCACCTGTCTGGGCAAAGCCACATGGGATGGGGGTGTTGTATTAAAAAGAGAGGAACTGACTGAACTTGAGTGAAAACTCAATCCTACCATTCAGATAGCCATAGAGAGCGAAACTGCATAATTGTCCCATTTTTGAGAGGGGACATCTATGTGATTTGGACAACTTCACACAGAGGCTGCAACATGAAGAGTCTGCATTGCATATTATGTTATTGAGTGTGATAGCAAAAAAGTTGCCAACTCCAGGCTGGGAAATACCTGAAGATCTTGGAGGTGGTGCCTGTGGAGGGTGGACCTTAAGAGAGAAGGGACCTTGGTAGAGTATAATGCCATATAGTCCACCCTCCAAAATAGCTATTTTCTCTGGGGGAATTGATCTCTGTAGTCTGGAGATCACCTGTAATTCTGGGAGATCACCAACCCCCACCTGGAGGTTGGCAACCCTATATAGAGGGGAGATCACACCCATTTCTCCTCTAGGGGACCTTCAGCTGAGGTAAATGTCTGAACTGGGACACAGGTAATATTTGGAGTGTCTGGGTTGTCTTGCATCAAAACTTGGGTGTTCTCTAGGCTTAGACAAGGTCTGCAGGGTATGTCTTGCCTAGCAAGGCTTTACAAAGGTGTCCTCCTAAAATCTATGTGGGTAGGACTGCACAGGCCAGGGGAGAGGCCCTGGAAGGGCCAGCGAGGACAAACAGGCTTGCACTTCGTGTTAGTTCTAGGCTCCTGTGGTTTTGTCGCTTTTTATGGATCTCTACTTCACCTGGCCAGTTTGTTTAGTAGCTTTAGCAGATAGGTAGCATAACTGGAGAAACGTTCATAGGAAGAAAAGGTTACATGCAGATATATCTTTTCTCAGAGGAAAGATTTATACAGTTAAAAATTACATCTGTGTTTTAAAAATCAGTAAGTGAGGCTATAAAGAGCCTGTGATCTTCCTTGGTGATTTATTGTGTGTGTGTGTGTGTGTGTGTGTGTGTGTGCGCGTTGGGTGGGGGGGGGAATTAGGAACAAAACCCAAACCATGCTCATTTTTTATCACTCTTGTGTCATTTCCTTCAACTGTGAAAGCAAATATATTTTACTGTTTTCTATAAATTATGGCTGCTTTTGACCTACATTTTAAGTTTTATAAACTAGGAGGAGGTCTGTTTTAGCTGATGATCAGGAAACTATTTTGTGTTTGCGAACCGTCAATTTTCTTTAAGGAATTTCTGCTTAAGTTTCTCCTGCTAATAGCTGACATTGTCATTATTGTCACAGGAATCTTCCAGACTCTTCTTCTTCTTCTTCTCCGTTAAGCTCCTTCTTCGTTAATCTTTGTTGTGATTTTACTTCTCTGTATAACATGTTAGTGTCTAAGTGATTTATTTTTGCTTATCTTACTGTTCAAAAGTGTGTGTGGGGGAGATTCGGAGGGAAAAGGAATCCTGTTATGATGTTTCATTAACATAGGATTTTAATCTGAAAGTAATCTGAAATTGTGTGCTTCAAAAGGACATTTTGTGATAAATGGACTTTTTATAACAGGTTAAAATTGGTTCTCAGATTTATTCAATTATGATATGACAGAAGCTTTCTTTAATTTGAAACAATGAGAGGCTAGTAATAGTTCAGGAGGGAATTTGGAACATATAAATGGGAAGCCTTGTTTATTTCGACAACTTTTTTCAAAAATTAGAAGGCTATGCTATTGCAGATGAGCAAATAAGAAACAATATCCCTGAGAGGTAGGCTCCTCCCATGGTGGAAGAGGATCATTGGATCTAATCTAATGGTATTTATGTATGCATAACTGGCTACAGTCTATAACCTTGGGGGATGTTCAGATGTGCCCATAGTAAAGCGTACATAAAGCTCTCCCTGATTTTGAAGAGGATTCCTGCTTTTCTTAGAGTTGTGTATGCACAGGAATTGCTGGGTCTGTGGAAACAATTTTATTATGTGGCCACTCAAAGACTCATGAAGCATTCCACTCTATATTATAAGAAGTCTATGACCCCTGAATGGTCCTGACGCACGTGTGCGTGTGTATTAAGTGCCATCCAGTCACTTCCAACTTATGGTGACCCTATGAATTAATGACCTCCAAATGTCCTAAGGTTAACATCCTTGCTCAGGTCTTGCAAACTCTGACTTTCTTGATTGAGTCAATCCATTTTATGTTGGGTCTTCCTCTTTTCCTGCTGCCTTCAGCTTTTCCTAGTGTTATTGTCTTTTCCAGTGACTCATCTTGGTCATCTTAGCTTCTAGGGAAAGTTCAGGCTGGATTTGATCTAGAACCCACTTGTTTGGTTTTTTGACAGTCCATGATATCGGTAAAACTAGCAATTGTGGGAATTGTAGTTCTTTAAAGAAAGACTCGGAAACTCTAACAGAGGGCAATGAGTATTTCACCAAACTAGGCTTCATTTGTAGAAGCTGCAGTGGTGTTAACATGGTTGAATATATTTTTAAACATGATGATTTTTTTCTGAGAGAGGTTATTTTATGTCAGTTTGCCATGTGATGGACCATTTGAGGTTTTCATCCCATGTTAGGTTTGAATGTCAAGCAGGCATCAGAAGGACCAAAAGAAGAAATGTTGTCAGGTCATACTGCTAAGAGGAATGTGAACCTAAACACATTTGTCTTTTTTTGTCTGTCCTGTGTTTAGATACCCTTCAATCTCAACTCATCAACATGGGTGTTATCCCTACATTAGTGAAATTGTTGGGCATTCATTGCCAAAATGCAGCTCTGACTGAAATGTGCCTTGTTGCGTTTGGCAATTTAGCAGAACTTGGTAAGTAAGTTCTCATTTACAACCACCCAGATCTATTCAATTAATTTAACAAGGTTGCAGTGATTGTTCTTGTTGTCCATAGCAAGTTTTCAGATGCAGAAACAGTATGGAGATGACCATGCTCAAAATTGTAATACCCTCCCCAAACTTTCCTTTCAGGCTTCTCCATTCCTCCAGTAACATACTTTTTGTTTCTTATTGTGGTTTAATTGTCTGTGGGAGGATTAACCTGTTACACGAGTTACATGCAAAAAGTACTTCTGTTTGCATCTTCAAAATCTACAAGAAATGGAAGTAGAAAAGGGGAGGAAAGAATCAATCAGCTCAAAAGACTTGAAAAGAAAATGTATAATATCTTTGCAAAGCCCAATGTATTTCAATAAAACAATCTTCCTCAGGGGCTACAAAAGCTAGAAAACATATCATGGATGTGAAAACTTATCAAACAAACTTAAAAGACTCCTAAGGTGTTTTTTGTGGCACTGTAAAAGTGAACCAGTTTTATTCTAGTATAATAAAGCATTGTTAATCTTTCAGGTGCCACAACACTCCTATTTGTTTTTTCTACAACACACTAACTCATGCAACCGAGAACGGACTTACTCCAGTTTAAGCCCACTAAAATAAATGGGCTTAAACTGGAACAACTCTGTTTACGACTGCATTATAACATGGCTGCCCTTCAGAAATTATTTAAAAAACCAGAAAGATGCTTTTCAAACATGTTCAGTTATCAGTAAGCTCAGACGCCACTTAAAATAGCAACATTTTCACTGAGCATCTGAAACCAGGCAACAAGGGAGCTAAGTGGGTGTCACATGAGACACAATTTCAGAGTTTGGGTGCTACCACCAAAAAGTCCTATTTTGTGTGGTTACTAAATGCTGCAGGTGGTGAAAGAACATGCTGGCCTGAGCAAGCTCCTTAAGTTATATGCACGCCAAACTGAGTGTTTAGTTCTTTAAAGGTCAAAGCTTGCATTTTGAATTGGATTCAGAAACAAATGGAAGCCCAGTGTAGCTGACACAGTATTGGAATATATATGGTGGGTCACAATGAGTACCCTGACAGCTGCATTTTGAACTTCTAGAGGCTTCCAAACCCTCTCTGGAGGTAGTACTACTCTAGAATGCATTACACTAATCTAATTGTATTGCTATCAATGCATGTATGTGACAGCGACCACATTTGACCTTTCCAAGAAAGAGTACAGCTGATAATGCTAACCTAAGATGGGAAAATTTTAGGTGATAAATCCCTACTTCCACTAAATAGTCGGCTAAAGTTTGTTTACCTTATATTTTCAAGATCTATTATTTCCTTGCTACATTTTAGATTAAAACCCCACTCCAGGCAGTGTTTCTCTCACAAACATGAAGATTTCAGCCAGTAACTTTTATGTTGGGACATGGATTGATTGACATTGTAAGATGTAACAGACAAGTCAGTAGTCCCAGTACCTTCTCTGTGCTTGAAGGCCCACACAGCAGCCTTGAGTCAGAAAGAAATTTAAATCTAGACATGTAGATTGATTCAGCTGTTTTGAAAAGCCAGAGCAAATTCTACCAGCATGCAGCCACATAAATGTTAAGGTGGCGTGCCTGACCTTTAATCTGTTCAGTCAGAAAGCCAGGGTAATTTTTTTTTTCTGCTGATGGCAGACAAAGACTTAATTTGTATGTTAGTAATTTCACTGTTGCTATGGGTACGGTCATGTTCCACTGGTGCAAAATTTTAACAGCTTTGAACATAATTAATAATTTAGGTCATCACATTTATCTTTAAAGGTCTTGGACTCCCCCGCCCTTTCCATTTAGTGACAGGCTTAAGTATTGGAGTCTACTGTTCCTGTCCATGAACAGTGTTTAGCTCTATAAATCAGTACATCAAACAACTTCCTAATAAACTGAGGAGAAAACCGTTCTGCCACTCAGTTTTGTTTTTCTTGCCACTTAGCTTTCCTTTCTGATTTCACAGAATCAAGCAAAGAGCAGTTCGCCTACACAAACATTGCCGAAGAGCTTGTGAAACTGTTCAAGAAGCAGATAGAACATGACAAGAAGGAGATGATTTTTGAAGTTTTGGCTCCTCTAGCAGAAAATGGTGAGATGCTGGTAACAGCGGGGATTTAAAATATGTGATTGGGTTTCCTGCCCCCAAAAATGACAAAAGAAAAAATACATAAAATCTAAGGTGACAAAAAGATTACAATTATTTTTTTAAGAACATGGAGTATAGCAACATATCATTACTTGTGCATAAATGTAAGCATAATGATAAATAGCCATTATAATGAAAAAAGGACATACTTTAAAAAAAATGTTCTAAGCCCAACCCAAAGGGTTTTGTTTTGTTTTTGGTAAGAAAACAATTATATTTAGCTAAAACATACTTTTAAAAAGAAAATAAACCAGCTGAAGTTGTCTGTTTGGAACCTATCTCCGTCTTCTTTTCTATAACCTAATGTATATATGTTTCAAACCACTGAGTTTTGAATGGGGCAGAAGTCAAAACAGTCATTTACTATCTGAAAGCAAATGCCTTCCAATGCAGCAAATGTGTGTTCGCTGATGCATCTCTCTTTGTCCCAAGTTTATAAAAATGTCTCTTGTTTTAAGATGCATTTACACTAGACAGAAAATTAGTATTTGTTACACATGCAATGCAACTGCTGATCATAAACAGTTTCAAAATGGACATACTTTTCTGCCCTGAAAACTTGGATTTGAAAGGTGAACACAGATTGGAAGGAGGTAAAACTGCAGACAACCTCAATAAAACCCTATCAGGGGAACAGAGTCTGTAGGGAATCGAAATGCATGTGGCCCTATCTCAGCCCTCATTGCTGAACACTTGTTCAGAATGTCCAGATGGGTACCCGATACAGTTCTTCCCTGCAACTGTGTCATCTCAAAATGCATGTGAGGAAATTGCTTTGTTTAAAAGCATCCCTTCATCAGAATCTCCCTGAATGTGCAAGATGTACATGACACAGAGAAAGCTCGTCGAGAAGCCATCTGTGCATCCACAGGAAAGGCCCACCTCCTGTTTCCCCAGAACAGAAACATATGACTTTTTGCCTTGCAGAAATGGAACACACACACACACACACACACACAGCATTCTTGTACCACACAGTTGGTAAATGGCAGCAAGCCAAGTACAGCTTTTTAGTAAACAGTAGCAAGTTATTTACTCTTTAGTGATTTATTTGCTATTTTGCCATTCACTGTTTATCTCTATAGTAGCAAGGGAATACAAGAATGCAAAGGGCATCTGCTACCATTTTAAAAAATCTGGGTTTTGATTTTGTCTTTTTTTTTTTTTAAGAATCCCAGATGAATCTATGTACCACTTTTTTTCTTTTTAAAGAATTGTATTATATATTTAAAACTCAGCCTTGAATAAGGCCTGCCAGATGTGCAAAATTCCATCGCTACTTCCAGGATATGGGGATGTTTCTGTTAACCATCTTCATAGCACTTGCAAGTCAACAAAATTGTATGTGCTTCCATAAATGGTGATATATTACTACCAGTGTAGGGAATATACATTTAAAGCTGCGTTGTCACTCCGTAGGATGTTTCCTTGGTTTCATGATGTCTTATTCCTTCACTGTACGTTATTGGTTTGTACACATGGTGTACGAAAAGTATTTCAGATCTCGTGTTCCTGATGTTCTGTACCCAGATATCATTAAGTTGCAACTAGTTGAAGCAGGACTTGTAGAATGTCTACTTGAGATAGTCCAAAAGACTGTGGACAGTGACAAAGAAGATGACATTGCTGAGCTTAAAACTGCCTCTGATCTTATGGTTCTACTACTGCTAGGAGGTGAGTATCACATATGAATTCATGCATGCCGGTGTAGTAAAGAATTCTCATTAGCACATTGCAGTTGACAGGCTAAACTGTATATTTATGAACTGAACAACAACAACAACAACATGATCGTTGTTGTTATCCCCATTTTTATAGCCCACCTTTCTCACTGAGATTCAAGGCAAGTGACAAAATATGAAAAGCAATTTTTAAAAACCTCCAATAAACAATGCAGTAAGACCAGGATTAGAGAACTGAGAAACAATGCAAACAAACAAACAAGTAAAAACCCTTGTCTAAAGCAACAAGAACTGTCTGATGCATGACATACAGTAATGAAGAAAGGAGGTTATAACAGTTGAGGATATTGTAGTAAAAAGGAAGGTGGTACGTACAATAAACCATGAAACAGATTACAACACGATCCCTTATAGAAACAACCTTATGTGCTGTTCCATTATATGACTATTCTAATCCCTTTGTAAAATTGCTCTTCTGAACTTTTCTGTTTGCACATTCTGTGAAATGATACATGGGGGGGGGGGCCTTCCTGACCACCTTTTGGCAAGCTGTTCCACAAGGTGGGAGCCACCCACTGCCGGCTCGCCCACTAGGCGAGCTAGGCGCTCGCCTAGGGCGCTGGGGTCCACAGGGGCGCCAAAGTGCCCCCGCCCCGCCCCCGTGAGCCGGCGCTGGGAGGGAAGGGGCGCCCCTTCAAACGGGCGCCCCTTTCCTGGCTTTCCCCCCCGTCTTCAGCTGGGGCTGGGAGGGAAGGGGCACCCGTTCAAACGGGCGCTCCTTCCCTGGCTTCCCCCCGTCTCCAGCCGGCGGAAGGGCGCCCGTTCAAGCGGGCGCCCCTTCTCTGGCTTTCCTGAGCACGCCGCTACTGCGGCATGCTCAGGAAAGCGACGCTCCCCCCCCATCTTCAGCCGGCGCTGGGGCTGGGAGGGAAGGAGCGCCCGTTCAAGCGAGCGCCCCTTCCCTGGCTCCCCCCCCGTCTCCAGCCGGCGGAAGGGGCGCCCGTTCAAACGGGCGCCCTTTCCTGAGCAGGCCGCTACTGCGGCCTGCTCAGGAAAGCCGGCGCTCCCCCCGTCTTCAGCCGGTGCTGGGGCTGGGAGGGAAGGGGCGCCTGTTCAAAGCCGGCGCTCCACCCCCCCGTCTCCAGCCGGCCCTGGGGCTGGGAAGGGCGGCCGTTCAAACGGCCGCCCCTTCCCTAGCTTTCCTGAGCACGCCGCTAGTGCGGCGTGCTCAGGAAAGCCGGCGCTCCACCCCCCGGTCTCCAGGCCCCACCGGGAGATTGGCATCCCCGTGGAGTGGGCGCCCCAGGCTGTCTTGCCTAGGGCGCCCAGACACCTGGGGCCGGCCCTGGAGCCACCACAGAGAATGAGTGTGAATGAGCAGCTGTCTTTCTTACCGTTCATTGTGGACAGTGCCATTGAGTAGGGGGTTGGACTAGATGGCCTGTATGGCCCCTTCCAACTCTGTGATTCTATTATTCTGTGTCTGGCCCCTTTTTTATCTGCCAGTCCCCTTCGAATCCTGGCCCAATCAGGGCCCATGGGACATTCAGACGGAGAGGGGAAGGGGAGGAGCAGACTGCAGTTTGAGTCAGAGAGGATTTAAAGGTTACTTAGGTGGGTCAGGAATCTTATGCCATTAATCATACGTTTGATTTCATAAGGGCCAACAAACTTCCACCCCAGCTGTCCATTGGAGCTTCCCTTCTATCCCTCCCAACCTTCCTGAATTCACCCTCATCCCTTCCTTTCATTGGGCCAGGCCTCTGACTGCTCAACCTATGATGGAGCCCCAGTCCTGTCTCTGCTCCTCAGCCTGGGGCGGGCCTATCCATGCTGACACTTGTGGGGCAGAGCTGCCCTGTCCAACAGCTGGGGGCTTGTTGCCTCTGTTGGCCCCTGTCCACTCTGGCTTGCCCATGGGTTGGAGGTAGCATTCCCTGGAGGCGGAGGCAGATGCCTGGTCAGTTGCTCTAGCAGCTATAGCGAGGCTGTCTCCCCTATTGCTGGCTGCGGTCTTAGGGCACCCCACCCAAACTTCACTGCTTCTCTCCCGGCCTCGATCGCCTTGCCCAACTCTGGCTTCTTGGGACCTGCTCCCTGCTCCTCCAGGTTGTGCGCTGCTGCTTCTGCCGGCCATGGCCAGCTTGTCAAGTCTCTGGTGGCCACTGCCCTGGTAGGGACAGGGGCTGGTGCCAGGGTGCACTCCAAGGGGGCCTGGGCTCCTAGGGCGGGGTCCTGCCTCCTAAGTGGAAGAATCCTCCTTGGGGGTCTGGTTGAGTTGGGACCCGGTGAGGTCAGGTCCGGACAAAGACCAACGAAGTTTTATTTCAGGTATAAGCTTTCCTGTGTGTGCACACTTCTTCATAGAGAGGGGGATTCTTCTGCCAAGTACAATTGAGATTGCCCTACCCTGCTGTTTATTTTGAGACGTGATCACACACACACACACATTAAAAGGAGGATTCCTTTTAATCTCCTTCTCTTCACAAACCCCCCCCAGCAGCCCACAGAAGGATTTAGGACTGAACAGGATGAAGGGGGAGGGGCAAAGACCTCCTTAAAAATTCTTATGTTTCCCCTTCTTTTTCTCTCTGCCCCCCAGTTTTTCCTCTATACATCCCTCCCTTCCCCAAATAAGCCCTTTCCAACTCCCCAGCCCCAATGAAAGTAAATGAGGGAAGAAGCAGTAAAAAGATGGGGGGAGAGTTTTAAAAACTTTATTTTGGGTTTTAAAATAAAAATGGCTAAATAATCAAATACAGAGAGCAAAATAACAGCCAAAGGACAGTAATGGAATTACAGGTTGTAAATATGAGAACTTATGCAACCAAAACATCCAAGAGAGATACAGCATTTATGACAACCCTCAGTTCATTCTGATCCTCTTCCCCTCTAGCCAGACAGCAGCAAAAGGATTCATCAGGAGCAGTATGTGTGTGTGTATTTAAACGTCTGGATTAAAAGAGGGAGACACATTAGCACTGCCAGTCCCCCCCTTAAATCCAGCCTATAGTAGTACAAGGGGGTTTAATCAAGTGGCCCAAATGATAAAGGCGATGAATCTGACTGGAGGTATGGTCCCCCCACAGAACAAATATATATTTAAATGTAATATTTTCTTGACCATGTTTTTTGAATCTCATTGTGCTATTACAAAGGATTATGTCTGTATTAATAATTATTAGTACATGGTATTTAGGCTGCAGTTCAGCGTACTTACTTGGGAATAGGTCCTTTTGAATTCAGTAGAACTTACTTTCCAAGTAAACTGTCATAAAATTGGCCTATAAGGGTTTTTTCATAATGCATCAGATGTATTTGTAAAAGGGACTGGTTTCCGGTGCCTGGCAAGAGGGAAAGAAACATTCTGAATCCTTTCAGCCCTCACCAGGCACTGTAACCACTAACATTCTGCGCATAAGGGAAGCACAGAGGTACCAAACACAAAAGCCATGTCATACCTTTTATTAAGACCAACCAAAATTACAAAGTGGTGTGCAAGCTAAGATTTCAAATTCTTCAACAGGCTGCATGTTAAAGCGGGGGGGAGGTGAAATATCACAGGTAAAGACTTTTGAAAACATCCTTGGTAGAATACCAGGAAGATTTGAATAGATAAATGGTACTTGGTAAAATTAAACAGGAGCAGCATGGGCTTTTATGACTTAGATCTCACTTCATCAGATGTATAAAGTGAACAGTTATATCAGATATATTAACTTGTTAAAATTCTCAGATCCTATGGAACACAGTTCTGGGGGGGGGAGTAAGTTGCTGCACAGGAAGACATGGATTTTGGTGGGAGTGCCCCAGAAGTGACATCATAGGGGGAGATGTAACCTGGAATTGGATCATGAAATGCTGGCACTTGATTTTTGACCTGGAAATGATGTCGTAGGATGTGATATCATAGGATGGAACAACGCATCCTTGCTGGGCCCGACAGAGTGCCATTTATGTCAGATCAGGCCCTTGCAACAAATGGGTTTGACACCCCTGGTCTAAACTGTACTATAGATGACCCAGTGAGCCAACTGAGTACAAGGAGGCATCGTATGTTCATGTTTTGCTTAAGAAAACTTTTGTTTCTTTTACTTTTAGATGAATCAATGCAAAAATTATTTGAAGGTGGAAAAGGCAGCGTGTTCCAAAGAGTACTTTTGTGGATCCCCTCTAATAACCATCAGCTCCAGCTTGCTGGAGCACTGGCAATTGCAAATTTTGCTAGAAATGGTAAGAATCATCAAGATTAGTATTCCAGCAAACAGCAGTAAGGTTGTGACTGTATAGATGTGTGTACAGTGCCCTAGGTACTGAAAATTATAAGTGGACTAATAGACATGATTTCTGGAAGCCTTTGCTTGCTCAGTACACATACATTGTCAGATGTTAAGATTTTCAACTGTAAGTTGAAGTGGGAGGAGGGTTTTGCACAGTAAGAGACAGAATAGGCAGAAAGCCATTTAGTTTTGGAATTCTGCTTTCAGGATTGTTTTAAAATGTGGAATGGGAAGAAGAATTTCACCACGGATAAGGTACTTTTAAAAAGTAAGCCATCCGGAGCTAGTGTGATAGAACTGAGTATACATTTAAATAAATATCACCTGGACCTCTCCCCACAAAAAACCTTTGCCAAGATGTTTGTGCCCCAGAATATGTAGTACTTTAATTTTCTTCCCAGTCTTATTCAAAATGGTTAGCTTGTGTTCACTTACTATAATCAAATGAGCCAGGCACGAGTCCATTAGTGCCTTAGAGACCAAGGGAGCTTTGACTTGTGAAAGCCTATGCCCCGAAAATCTTGTTAGTCTCTAAGGTGCACGGGACTCAAGTCTAGCTCTTCTGCTGCAGGCCAACATAGCTGCCCTCCTGATGCTAATCAAATGGTATCATCTTTCTTGAATCTGAAACTTGGGGTGGGGTCTAGAGGCAGCTGTGCTTTTAACACAGAGGAGTCTTTATTCTTGATACCATGCTTTGTTCCAAAGTTATGCTTACTGTAATACTCTGGTTTTGTACAGATGGTAATTGTATCCATATGGTGGATAATGGAATTGTTCAGAAGCTGATGGACTTACTGGACAGGCACGTGGAAGATGGAAATGTCACTGTGCAGCATGCAGCACTGAGTGCACTCCGAAATCTTGCTATTCCCGGTAAGCATTGTAGTGCATTGCCAAGCCTGCAAGAGTAAGATTCTTACTCTCCATACAAATCTAAGGGGAAGGTGGTCTGAGTTCTCCTCTGATAAAGCTCACATAGACCAAACAGAATAGCTTCAGAGTCATTTTCTCTTGGCAGACATTCTCGGTTAAGACACAGCCAGCAGCCTGGAAGTTCCTTATCATCGTTCAGCCATGAACCTGTTGGGACGGAATGGCCGTGCCCAATCTGCAGTTAGCGGGTAAATCCTGTTCATCATTGATCTTCTGTGCAGTCCCACATGGGGATTGTGCATGAGCAGGCCTGCCATCGGATAGGTCTTTACAGCTAAAAGCCTCTGGGGTGCTGTGTGCTGGAGCCAGAAGCTTGTGTGTCCCCCCCGGACCATGTGCTCCTGCACAGCAGCACCCCTTCTACTCTCAGTTCCTCCTTTGCTGCTGAAGGAAAAGGTTATGGTTTTGGAGTCTCCAGCTACAGTGGTGAGGATTGTTTTCTTCCAGGTTTGTTGAAGCCACGTTGGCTTTTGAGTCTCTTCCATGGCTCAGAAGGCCCGTTTCAAGAAGTGCCCCTGATGTGGGGCGAAGATTACTCAAACTGATGAGCACAGCCTTTGTCTGTTCTGTTTGGGTGAAGGGCATAGTGTCACCACATGTAGGCCTGCCAATGCTTCACACCTAAAGCTTGGGGGGATAGAGCATTGAAACTTAAGGCAGTGTTGTGAAAGAAGGTCCTTAAAGCCTCAGAGTCTTCATCCAAGTGGGCCTTGGAGAAAGCTCTCAATTAGGGGTGTACATTTGGCAAAACCAAGCAAAAACCCCCCCTGAAAAATATAGTGTCAGTATTTTCTGGGTATTTTTTCAGCCATTTACTGAGGGGGCCATTTACTCAGCTATCCAAAAATGGCTAGCCATGGATAGCCACGGTCGAAGTGCATTTAAAGGGACTGTGAGCCCTTTAATTGCTTTCTGAGTGCACTTGCAGGCTCCTGGGGCTCGTTTCTCCAGCAGCCCGGTTTAAACTGACCTGCAGGAGAAAGTGAGCCCAGGACCTTCTGTGTCAGGAGCAATGTGCTCCACGTGGCCCAGCAGCTTCTGGGGCTTGCTTCTCCTGCAGTGAACCGGACTGCAGGAGAAAGCAAGCCCAGGACGTTCTGTGCTGCTGGGAGCAATGTGTTCCATGTGGCACAGCTGCTCCCGGGGCTCGCTTCTCCTGCAGCCTAGTTTAAACTGAACTACAGGAGAAAGCGAGCCCAGCCAAAATCTCCTGTGCTACATGGAGCAATGTGCTCTACATGGCACAGCAGCTCCTAGGGCTTTCTTCTCCTGCAGCCTGGCTTAAATTGGACTGCAGGAGAAAGCGAGCCCAGCCAGGATCTCTTGTGCTGCATGGACAATGTGCTCTATGCAGCACAGCAGCTCCTGGGGTTCCCTTCTCCTGTAGCCTGGTTTAAACTGGACTGCAGGAGAAAACTCACCACTTGGAGAAGATGCCCAAAGAGATCCTTTAAACACACACACACACCCTTAGCAGTGAGCTCACTCACTACCTGGAGGAGGAGGAGGAGGAGGAAGAGATTGGATTTATACCCCGCCCTTCACTTGGAGTCTCAGAGCGGCTTACAAACTCCTTTCCCTTTCCCTCCCCACAACAGGCAGCCTGTGAGGTAGGTGGGGCTGAGAGAGCTCTGACAGAAACTGCTCTTTCAAGGACAGCTCTGACAGAACTATGGCTTGCCCAAGGCCATCCAGCAGCTGTGAGTGGAGTAGTGGGGAATCAAACCCAGTTCCCCCAGATTAGGGTCCATGCACTTAACCACTACACCAAACTGGCGTCCAAAAGGATTGTGGTCCCTTTAAACACTCTCACCAATGGCAAGTTCACTTGGGGAGGGAATTTAAAGGGACCACAGTCCTTTTGAATTCTTACTTGCTGCTTGGAGAAAGTGCCCAAAGGGATTGGTCTCTTTAAACACACCCGGAGAAGGCATCCAAAAGGACTGCTATCCCTTTAAACACCTTCTCCAAGCAGCATGTGAACTGCTGCCTGGAGGAGGTGTCCAAGGAGTCGAAAAAATTGGCAATACCAATTATTTAACAAATAATTCAGGAATATTGGGAAATACCAATTTTTTTTTGTTCGATTTTGGGTTCACACCGATTGATGCATTCGGCTCTACCTCCTGGATCTGTGTGTCAGCGGATCCGATCTCAGTTGCACTCCCCTCAGGCACATCACGCCTCTTTTGAGCCTCCAGCTAAGAAGGCTGAAGGCAAAACAAAGGAAAAGGGTAAATCACCTCCTCAGCAGAACGCTCCTGTCTGCACTTCTGAGCCAATGCTAACCTTGCAGGAAAAGCCCAGGACTCCATCTCCGGGTCAGAGATCTCCAACTGTCTCTGTCATGATGGGGAGGGGGATACTGGCTTACCACATGGCCAGGTTCCACATGAGTCCGATCCAGAGCAAATGGACACTGTTCTGTGGTCTCAGCCCCAACTGCCTATGCGGTGGCCTTCATATCCCTACATGATATCTCCAGGATATATGGAGGAATGGGGTGAGAACTTTGCAAGCCCCAGGGATGCAAGTTGGTATCATTACCATCATCAGGTGTCATCATATCCGCCTTCAGCAACCATCGCACACGGGCCATGTTCTCTTATTCCTGGAGTGAGAGGAGAAGAAAAGGCTATTGAATCTGACAGATCCAACACAACATTGGATCTGAGCCCAGACAAGAGAGGGTAGGCAAGCCATCTCTGACATCTCCCCTGGAGGATCTCCAAATGCTTGGAGAACAGATGGTTTGTATGGCCCATTTTCTTGAGATTACCTCAGAGCACAGGTCATTGATCACAAGCCAAAATATCAGATACTGAGTTGCCTCTATTCAGAGTCTTCTGGGATTATTACTTTCCTGGCATTGGAGGGCCTTGAGGACTTCACACAGGAAACGTGGTAAAAATGTGTGTCTCTCCAGCTTACTTCCAGAAGGGTAGAACATTTTTATAAGATCAAGAAGGAGCCATTTAACTATTTGACAACTCATCCTCCGCCATCCTCCTTGGTTATGGCGGAGCTGCAGCCGAAGGGCCATCAGGCCTACCATTCTGCTCCCACAGACAGGGAAGGGAGAAAGCTGGATATTCTGAGTCAAAAATTATATTCTTCAGCAGCATTAGGTTTCAGAATTGGTAACTATGAAACCATTATGGCTGGTTATCAGCTCTTCTTATGGGAGAGGATTCTTCCATTTCTTGAACTCCTGTCAGAAGATAAGCATCCCCTTGCTATAGTTCTGCATACAGAGGTCACTAAACTTTCAAAGCAGCAAATTAATGTGGGATGCCATTCTGCAGGTTCGGCTGCGAGGCCATGGTGAGCTCTATCGTACTCAGGCACCACATGTGGTTAAGTTCAGTGGCCTTGCTTATGGAAACCAGGCTTAAAGTTGAAGACTTACCTTCTGAACGTTTCACTCTCTTCTCCTCCAAGAAGGACAAGATGTTTTCCCTGATGAAGAAGAACAAGCAGACAGCTACATTCCTAGGAGTCTCACAATTGTCCACATCTCAATTTAAACAAAGATCCTTTGTGAGACAACCCTGGCATCCATATCGAAGGGACTACTGCTTTTCTGGCCCCTCAAGGTTTCAGTATCCTACCACTAATCAATTTACCCCAAAACAGGGTTACCATAGGCGTAAGGGCTCCAATCTAGGTTGAATCAGCAACCACCCTCTTCCAGAGAAGCAACTTCATCCCAGAAATCATCCTTCTGACTAGGATCGTTGCCAACCCCTGTTAAGTTCGGGGACAGTTTGCTACAGCCTGGGAGGCTATTACCTCTGATGAGTGGGTTTTGTCCGTAGTTTGATTTGGTTACAAATTAGAATTTAAGACTATTTCCCCCTTGCTCTTTACCTTTAAGGGAATCCAACCAAACAGCTTTGGGTCTTGCCCAGGCTTTGGCCTCCCTAATTGACAAAGGCGTCGTAGAGGAGGTTATGGTGTCGCAGACACTGGGCAATTTCTTCTCTCATATGTTCCTAGTAGATAAGAAAGATGGAGGAGTTAGACCCATTTTAGACCCCAGAAAATTAAACATTTTTCTTCACATTTCTAAGTTCCATATGGTGTCCATTCCTTCAGTTTTACTATTATTAAAATGTAATTGTTGGTTCATCGTTATTGATTTGAAGGATGCCTGTTTCCATATTTCAGTCCACCCTCAACATCACAAATTCTTAGGTTTTTCATGTGGGGAATGAGTTTTTCAGTACAGTGTCCTACCCTTTGGTCTAGCCACGGCACTCAAGATATTCTCAAAGGGTTTAGCCCCAGTTGTTGCTTACCTCCACATGCGGGGTTGCCATATATTCCCTTACTTGGATGATTGGTTATTGGTGGCAGATTCCAAGGACTGATTGTTAAGTCAGTGCACTCTTCTGCTGGAGACCTATCAAGGATTAGGACTGGGGTGTGTGCACTCAGTATATACCAAGCCAAATAAATCCCTGAAAAATACCTTCTTGGTATTTTTTGGGTATTTACTCAGCTAAATACAGATCAGAGAACTGTATTTGGGTACTGAAATAGCTACACCTGACAGAAGGCCAGATATATTTGTGGGGCCCCAAATAGAAATCTTTTGATGTGTCATTCAATTCCATATTGGAACACTGCAATTTTGATCCTATTTTATTTATTGTTAATTGCCTTAAATGTGTTACAGGGACTCTGTTGCTTGTTGTATTTGGTACTATTTGACCTCTGAAGAAGGCTCTTGTGAGCTGAAGCGCGTCACGTCATAACACTGTCCTTTTTTGTGTGTATTTGTAACTTTGAACATTTTATGAGGCTTTATTTGGGCCCCTACAAGGTTTTTATGTCTTTGTAATAAACACTCTTTTGTACACGCACACATCCCCTCCCTCCTGCCCCACTGCAAGCTCTGGCTTCACGGGCAGTAGAGGTCCTGAGTATAGAGGGGGTGCGGCTGCACAGGAGCACGAACAAGCTTCTGGCTCCAGCATGCAGCGCCCCCTGGAGGCTTTTAGCTGTAAAGACTTATCCGATGGCAGGCCTGCTCATGTGCAGTCCCCATGTGTGCCTGCACAGAAGATACTCAAAAAACAATAGTTGCAGGTAGGTGCAACTTTGTTATCTGCCTTACTGGGATATTATGATTGCTAAGAATAATATTTGAAGTCCTGTGAAAACTTGGGGGAAATGCTTTGCAAATAAGGTGTTTTATTATAAAAAAATAAAACTCCTATATAATGGTAGTGCTTGCATTAAACAAGTAACCAAGTTTGCTCACTAATCTATAATCTAGTTGCGCTTTTGACTGTGTTTCTAGATTTTACACGATATGGAAGCTCCCAAGAATCTGCATGTTGGGTTGATTTGATGGTGTGTGCAGGAAATACTTTCACCTACTTTTTTCGTTCTCTGTGTACCTTCTTCATCGTTGCAGCTAATAGTTGGTTTCTGTTGGACTCCTCTGACTACAGTTTTGGATGTCAGAAAAATGCTTGCTTTCCAGGACTTACCTTTAGATGTTAGTACCTGAATAGTTACTTGGTACACTTCATATCTTTTAGGACATGATGCATTAAAAATCCCTTATCTATATTGTTGTATCTTGATTTATGTAGTCATCTGTTCAAAATACCAAGATAATGAGAAGGAATCAAATTTAATATTAAAAAATTCCTTTGGCCTTATTTTCTCCTTTAGAGAGGAGGAAATAGAGTTTAGTGATTTTTTCCCCCTCCCCTTTTTAACAACATAAGCTTCTGAGCTCAAAAATCTGTGCCAGAACAAGCAACATCTTGTTAACTGGCATTTAGAATATGGGCTAACTTCTCACTTCTAATTAAAATGCATTATAGAGCAAAGTCTGTCTCCTGCTTCACACGTGGGGGTGGAGAGCCTCACAGGGGTGGAACAGGTGTGGTTACCATGTGCAGCAGAGGAGAGGTCTCGAGAGACTGAGCGCACACCTCTCAGTGTTTTAGGCAGCTGTATTCTGTTGCTTTTAATATGGTATGTAAAGAACAATCGGCATTTGTGTTCATGAAACAGAAACTTTTCTTCCATTAACAATGCTCATATCACATATTGCTTCTCATCATCTTTCCCTCTGTCCTTCATGCATACACAGCCAGTTCATATTGCACCCCTGCAATGTAGCCCCTTGTATGTTGTGGGCTCTTTCACAGTCCCAGATCATACAGTGTTTTGTGTGACATGAAAGTTAAACAAATGTGCCTCACTCATGTTCTCCACCCACCCATCCTTTTTGCAGTACATGGATGTTTGGGGTTAAGTATACAAATGCATGTGCATGCTTGTTGGCTTTTTCAAAGTATTTACCCAGAGGGGCAGTTATGTGGGCTAAAAGCTCATTCCTGTACACCACCACATGTAGGACATGCCCACAGGGGCATCCATCCAGCTATATACATCTACTCCCCCAGATCAACCCAATTCCTGGTTATTGCTACTCACAAGCAGATAGCAAGAACATTCGAAGTACATAGTTATAAATGTCTGCCTGGATAAAGAAACAGTTTAGTAAAATGACCCAGTGGGCTCTTGCAAGAAAGTTAAGCTGATCCAGGCAAATTCTGAATTTGCAGACCTTCACTGCCTGTGTGAGACACAGGCTGACAGATTTGAAGGTGCATTTGTTTGTATGTGAGTCACAGATATTAGGTAGATGAACTTAATACAGTCTTCCTAAAAACAAGGATTAGTGACTGATTTACCAGAAATGTATTCGGTCACATCATATTCCTGATTCCCTTGGGTAGCCTGACCAGGCACATAAAAACATCTACACAGTGGGGCCATCCACAGCTTGGGGAGATCCTACAACTAAAAACTGCATGACTAAAAACTTCCTGAAACTCAGAGAAGTAATGCCTGTGTAGACAATTCGGTGGGTAGCCATGTTGGTCTGAAGCAGCAGAACGAAGTTTGAGTCCCAGTGGCACCTTAAAGGTTTGTCTTTATAACTTTGTTATGGAGACATTGTAAGTTTAAAAACAAACAAACAAAAAAGAACACTGGCTGAGGTCTCATGAGACTCCCCCATTTTGGGGTTGCTGGGCAACCCCAAGCAACTTCATCAAGAACCCTTGCTTCAGCTAGAGTGTATTGTGGCATTTACTGAAGAGCTTAGGGCCTTTTGCAGTGTATTGATGGCTTCAGTGATGTTGGGGGAGGGGTGCCCAGCAACCCCCGTACAACAGCAGCAAGGTCCTCTGCCTCAGATAACAATGCTTTGTAAAGGGCCATATGTCCTTCATCAGGTTCTGAAGAAGATTTTAAACCAGACTATATTTAGGCTTGGCGTCATCCTCTGAGGGTTGCTAGCCAATCCAGATTTCAAGAGGACGTAATCCTGTGAAGGTAGAAGTGGGCAAAACAGTGGGGAAGAGAAACAAAGATTGGGGTGGGTGGAGAAAAGCAGTTGGAGATGGAAGTGGAGCCAGAGCAGAGGGAGTGAAGGCAGACAGAACACACACAAACACACGTGAAACTGCCTTATACTGAATCGGACCCTTGGGCCATCAAAGACAGTATTGTCTACTCAGACTGGCAGCAGCTGTCCAGGGTTTCAGGCAGAGGTCTTGCACATCACCTACTGAATTGGTCCTTTTAACTGGAGATGCCAGGGATTGAACCTGGGACCTTCTTCATGCAAAGCAGAGGCTCTGCCACAGAGTCACGGCCCTTCGAAGGGCTGAAGCAAAAGAGGGACAGGAATGGGATTACCTGTTATGTGGAATTAGACAATATATTTCTTGATGGTACCATTATAGATTGAAAATCATGTGGTCATATTTCCTGATCTCCCCCACACCCCAATGTGCACATACATTCAAATGTTCCCCATATGTAATAGCATAGCAGGGAGAGACCAACACGAAATATTTATCCCTGATATTCTGCTTCGCTGCAGTGAAGGAGCTTTTTCACATGGGTAGGGGGATGCAAAAATGTGTGCCTCCCCCAATCTGAAGTGGTACAGACAAGAATTCTATCATCTCACTCTTTGTAATGTTTAGACACGTGATCATTCCATTTCATAAAAACATTTCTTCCATCACAAGGAGATCTCTGAAGACCAGTCAATATGTCTGCCAAGATTAGCACTTAGGGAAAAAATAGTGTGATTGACATTCTCTTGTACTAGAAACTCTTAAAAGGTACCTCGATCATGTTGCATTTTTTTTCTTCTCCCTCTTGCTGTTTTTACACATTTAAATCGAGCAAACACCAGCTGTTTCATTCAATATTCATCATAATGTATAAGGGATAGAAGATGTTTGTGAAGCCCAGTAAAAAAGAACTGTGTTAAACCTTCCTTTCTTGCAGCTCCCCTGCTTTGCCAAAACTAGAACTGGAGTGGAATGGCTCATGCCGTTCTATTCTCTGGGCTTGTTCCTCATGTCTCATCATTTGTTTTTCATATTGCTGGGAAAAGTTGTTTACAGACTACCTCAAAAATAAGTGTCTGCCTGCAGTACAAGGGTATTGTCTCTGCGGTCCTTTTGAGATAACATCCATTCTTTATTCATACAGTTGTAAATAAGGCGAAGATGCTGTCAGCTGGTGTTGCAGAAGCAGTGTTGAAATTTCTCAGATCTGAGATGCCCCCTGTTCAGTTCAAACTGCTTGGGACGTTAAGAATGTTAATAGATGCGCAAGGTAAAAACAAACTGTTCCCTGTGTTAAACGATAACAGCCTTTGTTCAATCTTTGATCTGTTGCTGAGTTTCGTACACAAGAAGAAAGGATTTTTAAAAACACCTTCCCATAAATTGAACCCCTATATAAAGCAAGGTAAAAGTGAACAGACAGTTAAAAACCTTGTTTTGTCTCCAGCATCTATACACAAGCTTAAACGCTTGGTTTCTTTGTATACCACAGCAGCCAGCAGCCTGGGCAGGTGATGTATGCATATAATTCAGTTTCATATTGCCCTGCTGGCTCCCAGAAACCTTTCTTCTCTTGAGTAGTACTGTGAATTTATTAACTGATATTTCAGCACTTTAGAAATGTCATACACAACACAGTGACTGTTCAAGTAATAAAGACAGAGAGCAAAATGTCGTTTGAAAAAAACCCCTCAGTTTTCTTGGCAAAATTATTTTCACTGATATCTCTTTGCCACCTGAAATCTCATATAAAAATATTAAAAACTTTAATCATCAGTACAGTTGTACATTTCATCCATGCAACAAAGGTATGGAAGCTTTTCTCAAGGGTGGATAATGCAGTACCTTTGGTTGCATGCTGAGGTGGTTATTTTCATATTTTAAAATAAATTGCCAGCCTTCAAGATTTGAAAAGTAATGTTAGAAACAGGACTTCAAGGAAATGAGACAAAACCATCATGAAGGAAGCTCACTTTACTATTAATTGTCTAAACAATCTCCATAGTTGGAAGCATATCAAGAACACTGCAAGACTTCTGAGCACTGATCCAAATCCTTCCTGTTTCAGTGCAATGTATTTTGCAGAGTATAGTTGGGAATTTCCTAAGTTACTAAAACATTTACGTTAGTTTCCCTGAAGTCTGTAACTCACTAGGTATTTGCAGGAAAATCCTAATATTGAAAACAGTAACTTTGGTTTAAACAAACATGCTTTGAGATCTTAAAGTGACGTGGACAGTTGCTCAAGTACACTCAGGTGTCCTCTGCCTCCTGTCCAGGCAAGTGTCTGTGTGTCAGTTGCAGCTTCCTCCTCTCTTTCTTTTTGCACTGTTTCTGCTGCTTCTTTGGGAGCCTTAAAGGATGCTGCTGCAAGACTGCATTTTGATTCAGGAGGCAGCATCTTAACTGGCAGTCATGGTGGGAAGGAACTTTAGGCTGAAATACTCTGCACATGTTTCCAGGACCAATTCCCGTTTAATTTAACGTGTTGGGACTGCTTTCTAAGTATGTGAGCACAGAGCTGTGCTGACAATCCCGACTGACCAGGCAGTTCATATAAGCTTCAGCTGCCATTTTCCCCCCTCTCCTTTGTTCGGTTTTACTTGGCACTTCCCTTGCTATTTAGTGTATTGCCTGGGTTTCTAAAAAATAAACACTGCCGTCAGTTACCGCAGGCCTCCTTACTGTTTGCAGCAGAAGCGGCTGAGCAGCTGGGGAAGAACGTAAAACTGGTCGAGAGGCTGGTGGAGTGGTGCGAAGCCAAGGATCACGCAGGTGTGATGGGAGAGTCCAACAGACTACTATCTGCTCTTATACGACACAGCAAATCAAAAGTGAGCAACAGTTTTTTAAAAATAAAATAATCAAATGCCTTTACCTTCCCACAGCTTGTGTGTGTGTGTGTGTGTGTGTGTGTGTGTGTGTGGAGAGAGAGAGAGAGAGAGAGAGAGAGAGAGAGAGAGAGAGAGAGAGAGAGAGAGAGATCTTTGCCATTCCGTTATACAGGCAGGGACTCAAAGGCAGAGAGTTTGCACAAAAACTGTCCTTTCAGTCCATTGTGACACACTTATTCTGCTGTTAGAGTGGTCAGTGTGGATGTGCTGGAGTTGCTCAGCCCACATTTGGGGCTGGAAGAGGACAGAAAGTGGATGGTTGTGATGAAGGAGACCAAAGAGGCAGAAGAACAGAGAAATAATCAGCTGACATGAGACATCAGGAAACTGAAGCTGGATCCAAAAACAGTCAGGGTCCAAGTCTAGCTGCAGACTGAAGTTTAACTGGGACACAAAATAACACTGTGAAGGCAGTTGATTACACTCTGTCTTTGAAGTACTGTAATGGCATCTTCAAGACAGGGAAATGGAAAAGCCAAAGGGGTTGGGTCCCATGACATTGTTTCCCTTGCTCTTCCCTCCAGCTACTGGGGAGGCTTTCCTCTTCTGTGGTGCTCACTTCTTCTTCCGATAACACTCCATCATGTGCACACACAAGTGCCAATAGCAAAGGAAAGAAGCACCACAGCAGAATACAGTATCTGCAGCAGAGAAACATGCAAGGGGAACAGTGTTGCAGAATCCGAGCCTTGGTTTATTCACATGAGTTTTACGATTACCCAAGTAATAGTGATAGAGAAAATATTGTAAACGTACCAATTCAGTTAGGTTGCCCGAAGTTATGTTAGATAGTTTCTTTTCATTGTTTCAAAACACTTGTTAAGATTGTGCTAGAGTTGGATTTGCTCATGGCTGTTCTTCTTATCCTTAGTCATCAAGAAACTTAACCGCGTGCATTAGAATAAGCAAAGTGTACACTTTGGAGGCTCACAGATATTCTTAGTCGCTTCCATGGTCCCAAGGAAATGTGAGTACAGCAAAAGACTCTGTGCTTATGGCTGCTCAAGCACAGGCCACCTTCACCCAGCATAGGTGGAGTCAATTCAACTAAGACCATGGAGACTCAGATTCAGATCCCCACTTGGCCATAAAGCTCCCCGGATGACCTGGGGGCCAGTCGTTCACCCTCAATATCACCTGTGTTCACAGGGTATTTTTGAAGATAAAATGGAGAGGCGGGCTCCATGCAGGAAGGATAGGATAAAGATCTGATAACTAGAAGATACAATCCACACAGTTCATCCTGAGTGTACTGATCGCCTGTTGGAGAAGGAAAAGAGACACCTGGACTGGTTTTGGTACCCCCTCCTCCTTTTCTCCAGCGTAACAGGAAACGTGTACTGTTGGGACTGGCAGTAATCTGGGAATAAATTCCCACAATGCATCCAGTCATAGCTGCAGCTCTCTTCTTCTGGGAGGCAGACAAAGCTCCAACTTCCTTTTTGCATATATATTTTACTTTTGCACGCAAAATGTTGTAACATGATTTTGTTAAATACTCTCTTGGAATATGAATTTATGCCAACTTTAATGGGCTTTTGGCTAGTGGCTAAAACAAGAAAGGGAAGCACAAAAGGACACCTTTGATTTTGTTCTATTTCTTTTTACTCAGTCATCTTACTCACAGCCTGAATACCAGATCCGCCAAGGGCATGGCATCAAACTGGGTTGCCTGAACTAAAGTTGCAAAATAAATGTAATTGATGTCTATGATTACCAGAGTTGCAGACAGATATTTCTGGGTCTCCCGCAGTGGCAGAGAAAGAATGTTTGAGCCATAGCATAACATGCTTAAAGAGCTCTTCTTTCCTTCCCCTTGTTCTCCTTGGTTGTTATCTCCAAAACTTGAAGAAAAAGGTTTCGATCCCACAGATCTGTTCTGCTAAGGGCAGTGCTTTCTTCCTGCACAAGGAAACCACTGCTGATCCAAGACCCTGCTAGCAGGATGAACCTGTGAGATTTAATCCAACATGATGAGGTAGTACCTTCAGTGAGAATACTAAAAGAGCAATTGCCAGGTGACTCGAACCAAAATTATCTCAAATTCATTAATTGCCAATGACATCCTAAGCAGAGGAACACCTTTGTGAGTCCATTGACATGTGTCCTTAGAGAGATGTCACTGGTTAAGATGATGGCACTTCGTGTGTCTCTGATTGTTTGAGGTCATGAACTTGTGAAGTAGCTGTCACATATCTCCTAGGTCTGAAAAGCAGGAATTACTGGCTTAAAAATGAAGCAATTAGTGGATGTAAACATTTTCTACATAGTTGCTCTTTGCAAATTCACTATGGGGCACATATAATCCCATAGGGAGCAGCAGGGGTCTTTTCGGGGGGGAGCGCACCGGAGCGCAGCTCCGGGAGCTCAGAAGCCAAGCCCCGCCCCCAGCCGGCGTCCCGGAGAGTCTTTCAGGCAGCCGAATGTCAATTTCAGCTCCATTATATCCTATGGGCCATTGAAGTCAATGGTGAAAACATAGGGTATATTCTAGGGTCTGGAGGGGAGGGAGTTTGAGAGAGAGGCTCGAAACTCACAGGATAGCTGATGGAGCCTCTCCCCAAGATACCCACCAAGTTTCAAGAACATTGGACCAGGGGGTCCAATTCTATGGCCCCCTAAACAGGTTGCCCCTATTCCCTCCATTGTTCTCTATAGTGGGAAAAAAATAACTTATTTTCTCACCATAGAGAACAATGGAGGAAATGGGGCAACCTGTTTGGGGGCCCATAGAATTGGACCCCTGGTCCAATGTTCTTGAAACTTGGTGGGTATCTTGGGGAGAGGCTCCATCAGCTATCCTGTGATCTTGGAGCCTCTCCTCAAACCCCCTCCTCCAGCCCCCAGAATATACCCTATGTTTTCACCATTGACTTCAATGGCCCATAGGGTATAATGGGGCTGAATTGCCACTGAATTTCTTTCATTCCCTCCTTTCCTTCTTTCTTTTTCCTCTTTCCCCCATTCTTCTCTTCTCTTCTCTTCTCTTCTCTTCTCTTCTCTTCTCTTCTCTTCTTCTTCTCTTCTCTCTTCTCTTCTCTTCTCTTCTCTTCTCTTCTCTTCTTCTTCTCTTCTCCTCTTCTCTTCTCTTCTCTTCTCTCTTTCTTTCTTTCCCACCTTCTTCTCTTCTCTTTTTCCTCCTTTCCCTGTTTCCCTCCCTCTTCCCTCTCTTTCTTTCTCTCTTTCCTTCCTTCTTTCCTTCTCTCTACTCTCTCTCTTTCCTTCCCTCTTTCCTCCTTCTGTGGCCCAACTCTAGTGAGAAGGAGTTTAAACTTTAAACCCCTTCTCTCTTAGCTCCCCCACCCAGACCAGCTGGGGAAGGGAAGGGGAGGCTTTTGAAGATGCGTCCCCCCTTTTGCTTCCCCTTCTGACATCACTTCCGGTGATGTCAGGGGGTGTGGCATATGCTAATAGCCTAATAGCTCATTAGCATACCATATGCTAATGAGCTCCTGCAGCTGTTCTTCTACGAAAAGACCCCTGGGGAGCAGGTCATCTGTACCATATGTCTCCATAATGAGACACTGTCGTCTCAAAAAAGATTTCATAGAGCTGGGTTGGAGGGCATTCCCTACAAGAGAAGGCTAAACAGCTGTCTTGAAAGGTTGTACCCAAAGCAGTTGTGGGAGGCATAGAAAGGAAGGCGTGGATTTTTTGCACCATACAGTGCCATTTCCCTTTGAATCCACAATTCCCCACCAGCACCTATGGGCTTTTTGCCAGCTGGTTTTTTAATTAGTAGGAGGTATATCAGTATAAGGGGCCGTGGTGGCTCAGAGGTTAAGATGCTGAGCTGCAGACCGGAAGGTCTGTAGTTCAGCAGTTGGAGACCCTGGTGCTGTGTGACAGAGCGAGCTCTCATCTCTGGCCCCAGCTCCTGCCAACCTAGCAATTCAAAAGCAAGAAATTGCAAGTAGATAAATAGTGGGAAGGTAACAGCATTCCATGTGCCTCGGCATTTAGTCATGCCAGCCACATGACCACGGAGAAGTCTTTGGACAGCGCTGGCTCTTTGGCTTGGAAATGGAGATGAGCACTGGAGTTGGATTCAACTAGCTTTTGATCAAGGGAAACTTTTACCTTTATATCAGTATAGCATTGTTGTTACACTATGGCTATCTAGTGCTGCTACCATTTTGTAGAACCACACTGGTGGCTGGAGGAGGGGACGATATGCATGAAGAGATACTGTGGGGAAGGTGCCCATGTGGAAGCTCTGTCTTGGCGGTGAATGCATTTGCAGCATGAGAGCATGCCATGAGAGCAGAAGAGGTGATCATCCCTGTGTGGGAGCAACCACAGGGAAGCACAGAGACAGGAATGCAGGCAGGACTTTGGGCATGCCACCATGGTGTATTCTGGATCACCTGAGGATGGAGAGCACGGTATATCCCTCCTTGTGTATGACTCTTTATCATGTACTCTTGCAGTCCAGCATTTCCAGTTAAAAAGGCTTTCAAGTAGTAGGGTTGGGAAAGTGCTTTCACAGCAGCTGTCATCTCAGAAAAATAAGGCTGACAAATAGACCAACTGGTGACACACAACGCTGTTTTGACTTATGGATGCAAGAGGAGCAAACCTTTAAAGTGTTTGTGTAGGGGGTTAAATTACACATTTGCAGTTATTCTGCGGCTGATGTGTTGTATTCCAATGCAGAAGGGGTCAACCACCACTCCCAGGAGGGCTGTTCAACACATACTCGAGCTTAAACACTGTGTCAGAAAAGTGAAACTAAATCCAAAGGGGTTCTTCCTCATACACTAGAGGTTGTACACAAGCAGCGGTGTGGGAACTGCTTAGTGGAACCTGCCTCTAGCCACACTGCCTGAGCTCTTGCACACATTTTGTGGAACCGCTCTACTGGGTAATGTCCTTCTGCTCACAGTCAATGGTGTGTAGTTAGCAAACTGGTGCATTTTGTTTATGTGTAGTACACTGCAGTCTTCACTCAGTTCTGTGATACTTTCTTTTACTTTATTTTTAAAGGACGTAATTAAGACCATTGTTCAGAGTGGCGGCATTAAGCACTTAGTTACCATGGCAACTAGCGAACATGTAATAATGCAGAATGAAGCTCTTGTCGCTTTGGCGCTAATAGCAGCTTTAGAATTAGGTGAGTATCCCAATGGTTGGGGCTTCTTAATAGTTTCAGGGTGAATTACATGTGGCATCTGGGCAAGTTTCCGCAATTATACACACAAGGTCAAATAATGGGAAGGAGGTATGCCTGAACACAAGTAGCAGAAAGTAGAATTTGTCACTATTGTGGGAGAAGGGTAAACATAGCAAATGCCCACTTGCCCTTTCAGAATAGCTGTCACTTGTTTGATTGCAAGGTTAGGGCGTGGATCCTGCAGATCCATTATGCTAGCGGCAATGCTTTCATCTTGCGTCAGAGAAAGACTTCTTTGCACTGAAGGAAAGCATCACCAGTAGCAGAACAGATTAGTCATTTCTGCACAAACAGGAGGGACAGTTTTTTGTCTCCTTCCCTCATGCTCTTTCTGGGCGTTCCCCTTGTTCCTCAGGAGCAGAAATGTCAGGGGGTGTTTTGGGCTGCAGTGTGGGGGCGGGTAGAGAAGTCACATTCCACTGATGGAAATCATTCAATGAGTGGAGATTTTTGGCGGGATCCAAGGATCATTATGCTGAGCAATCTAAGTGGAGCTTTGGGGCTTAATGTTATATACAGAAAAGCACCTTTGGAAGAGTGCTATGGAGAGAAGTGGTGGGAGGGGACATCTCATCCTTCATCCACCAACCCATTTCTGACTTCATTCTTATGCTTCCCAGCAGCTTAGCCCCCCAGAACCCCACCCAAGGAATTTCAAAAATGTGTTTTCAAAGGGAGATATTCACTCGGAATCCCAAACAGTTGCCCAAAGGCTATTGTCTCTTACCCACCCTTGCTCTGTGCTTTTAATTAAATTATTTTATAATTTTGAATATATTATTAATTACTCAAATGTTTTAATGTTTGCTGCTTACTAGACCCCTATCAGATGGAAAGGCAGCATAAAAATGTTTCAAATAAATAAATAAATATTCTGAACCAAGTATAGTTACCGCTTCTCATAACCACATGTTCATTCCAACAAAAATCCAGAAACCCCTCAAAGTTAATAGGGGTTTTCAGAGATCATATTAGATGTAGAGAAGTTAACTTGTCTATGTTTTTCTTTCTTAGCGTCAGCACAAAAGAGCTTACATTTGTCCCTAATCCCCTGCATGCCCCTTTCAATGAGCCAGTTTTGTGTAGTGGTTAAGTGTGTGGACTCTAATTTGGGAGAATTGGGTTTGATTCCCCACGCCTCCACTCGCAGCTGCTGGATGACCTTGGGCAAGCCATAGTTCTGTCAGAGCTCTCTCAGCCCCACCTACCTCACAGGGTGTCTGTTGTGCGGAGGGGAAGGGAAAGGTGTTTGTAAGCCGCTCTGAGACTCCGAGTGAAGGGCGGGGTATAAATCCAATCTCTTCTCCTCTCCTCTTCTTCTTTAGCACAGTTATGGGTCTTTCTGATTTGGTTAGTAAAAAGAATGTAGTAAAACTTAAACAAAGGCTCAGTGCAGTTAAGTAGGACCTAAGTTAAGGCTCTCGTGGCCTGCTTTTTAAGAGTAGAATGTAGAAAGTAGGTTACTTGTGCAGATTTACAGCTTCCCTTTGTTTGGATTCACAGCCACAGCTGAAAAGGATTTGGAAAGTGCCCAGCTAGTGCAGATTCTACACAGGCTGCTGTCAGATGAGAGGAGTGCACCAGAAATCAAGTACAATTCCATGGTGCTGATCTGTGCTCTTATGGGATCAGGTGAGTTTCCCCCCCAAAAAGACTGTGCCCTCTGAAATCTTTTTTTTTTTTTAAATAACTTTTTAATTGCTTTTTTAGTACATACTACGAAGGGGAAAGGTAAGTGGCAATCTAGTCTAAAATACAAAGCTAGGCAAGGATCATTTTATGATATACATAACTTGTTTCGATGCTTTCCCCACTCTTAAAATTTCAGGAATGAAGTTTAACCATTACATTTTCAGGATCAAACTAGTACAAGCATAGTTTAGCTGGAGTGTGTGTGTCCTAGTATTTTAAAATTAATAAAAGAAACAGGCTTTCAGTATTAAGCTATTTATCATATTTCCCCCCTTCTATGTTTGCTTTTGTCATAAGTTATTCTGACTTTAAGAAGTTTAGGAGCAGCCACTCCTTTCTTGGATTTGGAGTCTTCTTCTGAAGGACTGCCTGATGAGTTGTCACTGCTTCCCGACTTATGTTCGTAGTTTTCTTCTGTTTCAGTGTTATCCTCTGCATCTTTCGCTGTTGGATGGTGCCGCTCCAAAAATGTCTTTGCTTTTGCTACAGTCAATCCTTTTTTTTTTCTCTTTGTAGTTGAAGATAAATCCTTCTGGTGTTATCCATCTGTAGGGAGTGGAGTTTTTCTGTAGAAAACATATCAGATTTTTATATTATTTTCTCCTCTTTCTTATCTCAAATGGAATATCCTTTAAAACTCTCGTTTCTTCTCCTTTGATTTTTAGGGTTATCCCATTAATTGCTTTCAATATTTTGTCTCTTGTTGACCTATTGGAGAACTTCACAAAAACTTCAACGGGCAGTTTATTTTACTTAATAAAATCTGAATAGGTCCAGTAGACCATATCCATATCATTTTGTAAGGATTCTACTTTAAGATCTGCCACTGGAGCCAAAGCTCCGCTTAAAATCTCTTTCAAGTTCTCCCCTTTTTGCTCTGGGATACCTTGAAATCTCAGGACGTATGATGATTTTTTCCATTTGTAGTTGTAACAGCTGTTCTTTATCAGAGGTTCTCTCTTTTTCCAGTACTTCCAGTCTTTGGTTTATCGCATTTGACTTGGCTTCAACTTTTTTCAACATTTTTGCTGTTTGTTCTGTTTTTTTGCTGGCTTCCTTCAATTGTTTTTGAAGAGCATCAACATTATTATTGAGATTGGTCATCTGGTCCAGCAGAGGGCATAGTGCTGTAGCTAACATATTAGGGAAGTCAGTGGTTACTTCCGGTCTTGAGGCCGGAATCGCTAAGCTGGCAGTTCCTGGAGAAGGTCTTGTCCTGGCCGCCATTTTATCTGCCTGATATGACATTGCTTACATAGAGCGAAAAGTTCTTTTAAGTCTCTGAAAGTCTGTTAAGTTGTGTGCTTCTTACTATTCTGCACACTGCTCAACTGGATTAATGCTTTCCAATCAAAACCGTCACTCTCTGCCCCTCATAGTGGCTTTCTCAATAGCTTTTTTCCAGGGTGGGATTAACTCCTCCCCCCTCCACTGCATTAACTTGGGGCTTTGGGAAGATTATCCATTTAAGCACTTGAATGATTTGAGAAGATTCATACTCACACTTCATTCCACGCTTGCTTTCGAAAGTAGGGAAAGTGTCTAAGCACTAGATCACTTGCTCACTCACTCCGGTGTGCGCCTCTGTCTCCATTACTGGTCTTGTGGTGGCAGGACATGTCGGGGCAAAGAGGAGCCTCGGCTGTCGACTTGGAAGAGGCATCCCTCGTGCCCCAGGTTAGGAGTCCCTCCAAGGGCTCTGGGGGGCGGAATCGTCCAGGACCCCTCCCACAATCATGGGCCGCTCTCATTGGAGCTCGATGGAGCGCACCTGCCAGCAAGTTGCCAAAACCGGAGGTCACCTGTGCCCTCTGAAATCTGAAGGGCACTGGCCTGTGCAAAAAGATACGCCTTCTTGTAGTGTCCGAGGATACCGTCCTTGCAGAATGGTTAAATCCAGAGACTCTCTCTAATATAACTAAAGTCAGCAGTTGAAAACACTGGGATTTAGTTGCAAGCAACTTTAGCCCGAGGTGAGCTTGAGAATCTAGACCCCATGACCACTTGAAGGAGACTAAACCTGTGTCTATGACCATTCAAGCCCTAATTTGCTGTTTCACCCACATGGTAACACAGTCTGGCAAGTGGTGACTTTCCAAACCAGCTAAAAATGCTTTATAGTCCCACACTGGAGGGCTGTAGTTTCTCGGTTTGGAAGTAACAAACAGTAGTTGCAAACTAGAAGTTGCAGTAATTAATGTAGTGGAAGTGTAAAAAAGGAGGGGGGAGCACATGAGCTCAGTCCAACGCCCAGTGACATTATTGCCCGTCCATTCACAAACATTTAAAGTGTCCACAGTTTCTCCCACATTCAAAGCAAAGTGTGTTTGGTTAGAGTAAGACTCATGTTCCATCAACACACGAAACTGAAATATGCTGAACTGTTCCATCCATCAGCTTTGTCTGCTCTGACTGGCAGCGGCTCTCCATGATCTCAACTGGGGGTCTTTCACATCACCACTCTCTGATTCTTTAACTGGAGAGGATGGGAATTGAACTAGGAACGTTTGGCAGGCAAAGCAGCTGTTCTACCAGTGAGCCACAGTCCTAGCCAACCTACTGCCATCTTTACAATAGGAACCTAGCACTAAAAGCTTCCTAAAATCAGTGCCCATGTTCTGCATGCGTGAAACACCAGGAACTGCACCCAGCTCCGTTGCTGATAAAACGGTTCTTTAACTATTCCGCATGGCCATTTGTAGGAACCCGTAGCCATGTTGGTCTGAAGCAGCAGAACTAAGCTGGAGTCCAGCGCCACCTTTAAGACCAAAAAAGACACTATTTAAAACGCCTTGAATCTGTTAAACATCTTCATTATGCTGTATGCTGATTTAGGGCTCACCCTCTCTCTGTATGTATGGATGGACTGGTAATTTCCATTTCATTGTACCCGAAGAAGTGTGTGTACGTGCACAAAAACTCATACCTTGACTAAAACTTGATTGGTCTTAAAGGTGCCACTGGAATCAAACATTGTTCTGTATAGAGAGAACTAAAATTCACTGCATAAACGTTGGAACCAGAATAATTCAGAAGTGTGGATAGCAGTAAGATATTTCACGTATCACTCTCTTAGCATGGTGGTTTGCAATAAATTATCTTTAAAGGCAGGGGTCAGGGGGAGAAGGGGAAGTATAATTGATTTTCGTGAGGCAATGTCCTAAATAGGATATCCTCAAAAGTACGTTTCCCTGAAACAGAAATGTGGTTATCAGTTTCCCAGCTTGCAGGTCTTTGCTGCTGTTCTTTGTTACTACGGGAAGAGGCATTTGGTAACTTGAAAATATTGACTATTTTTAAAACAAGACATCCTCTACCAGAAAGGCTGCAGGCTGTCTTTCTGACTGGTTGGGCTGTTTGCTGGAGCGAGCACTGTTTTGCATTCTCGATAGAGGATTCTTTGGGGGGCGGGGGGTCCCATCTCTTGCTGCCTTTGCCATGGTGAATTAGAAGCCTTCCTCTTCCAACAAAGTCCTTATGTTGACGGAGCATAATGGGAAATGTAAATGTGTACGTAACTTGAAGAATGAAGGGGAAAGCAAAGCTTTCATAGCTGTCACAATCCTTACTCTGTCTGTGTGCAAAGAAGGGAGGCAAAGTCCCAAGACAGCGGCAGCTGAGCCGATCCAGTTTGCCACCAGAGCCTGTCAATACCCCGGAAGGAACACCTGCTCTAGATCTCCAAGCTGCCCCGGAAGGAGGAAGCGTGCGCTTTCCGCAGCAGAATGGCCCGGAGCTGCAAAGCAGTTTCCATTACATTCTTCAGTAGCTAAGAAGGTCTTTGGCCTTCGTCTTTTTTGTTTGTTTAGAATGTCCTAGCTGATTGGAAGCAGGTGAAGGGGGGCGGTTGGGGAGGAAAACAAGTGTCTCAAAGTTTGCCGCAAGGAAACCCCCCCCCCGCAGGCAGCCGTTGATTAGAAACAGGTCTGTTGTTCAGGGAGCCATTTGTGGGTTTGCGTGCCACCGCTGATACTAAGGAAGCCCCAGCAGAATACCGATTGCGTTTCGCTAGAGTCTGCTTCTGCATGGTATCACTTGCTGCTGCCTGAAGCGGCCTCCCCCCCCCCACCCTGGCCATTGAATTACTCAGCTTGCAGCTACATTCGTGGAGTTCACGATGTACTCAAATATTTGAGCATCCACGAAGGTACACTGTTCTTCCCCATTCTTCCTTTGATGGTGCAGTGACCACTGCTGCTCTCTCCCCTAAGAGAAGCCTGGGTGGGTGGCACCATCTTAGAAACTGCAGCAAAACTCAGGGTATAACGTCCCTCCCCAGTGCCCAGTCAACATGCTTTTTACTAATCAAGCTGAATAATCAAGTGATGTCATGTCAGAGACAGCTGCGTCACTGACACGAGTCTCCAGCCGCTTTCCCAGAGGCATTGAGGGTCTGGCAGAGCAAAGAGAAGGGATGAGCTGCTTGCATTCTGTGCAGAGACAAAGGTGTGTACAGCGCGCAGGATTGTCTTCTCCTAGCATTTCCCAATGCAAAGGGGAAAGTCCACTTTTGGTGCACAGATGGGATTGTTGTTGTCTCCCCCCCGCCCCATCTCCTCCCACAGCCACTTGTGTCGCTTTTAGAAATGCCCCGTTGCTGGTAAGGGAGAGGCAAAAGCCTGACGCTAAACCCTGTTCGACCCTTTGGAAGAACACGGCCTGTCTTTAGCACTCATTCCCACTTCCTGTACATGAATCACATTACATTCACTAAGGTGAGGCTGACATTTATGGATAATTCTCAAGATTCTGAGAGGCCCCCATGAAAAACGGTGGTGGCCTTGTTCATCTGCTACGGCGAACCCTGAAAGCAGTCTTGTTGACACTGTATTCATTTCAGAGAGTCTGTCACAGAAAAATCAAACATAAGGCCAATGGCAAGTTGATCTTTAATTCTGGCATACGCTTTCGTGAGTCAGAGATAACTTCATTAGATCCATGTGAGATCTGACTCACAGTAGCTTATGGTGGATTAGTTTTTAAGGTGCCATTGAACTTTTTTGATTTTGTCGTGCCTTACTGGATCAACAGATGTATCAAACCAGAAGCTTTTACAGGGCTTGCGTCAGAGTTCATAACCAAGGTCAGCATCCTTTACTCAAACAGCGGAAATGAGGATGATGGTGACTGAAGGCACCCTGTTGGCTTTGACAGCTTTGCTAGTGTCAGAAAACCAGCATTCTCTTCAGAGGCTCTTAAAGAGTTTGGTTTATTTTTATCCCCATTCTGTTAGCTACACTGGCTCCCAGAGTCCTAGTCAAGAAAGACAAGTCAGCCTCAAGCACAAATCAGCAACAGCATGTAATCAATAAATTATTTCAAATAGTCTGCACTAAAATCCATCAGTAGAGAGGGATTTAAAGGCCAGTAGGAGAAAGATAGATTTTGGCTTTTACATTAAAGATAGACCAATGAAGAGCCTGGGCAAAAACACCTTTGCTTGGTGCCATAAACTTAAAAGTTCTTACCATTAGTTGTGTGGATGCAATGAGGGAGTTTTGAGTCAATGTGCCACAACGGACAAGGCCCTGCCGTTCTTTAAATTTGTGATGTCTATTGCAACATGGAGGAGGGTTAGTTCAGAGTCTAGCCTTTTCCTTGCCTTGCCTATCCTGTCTCTTGCTGGGGGAGGAGGGTGGCACAGCAAACAGGAATGCCCAGTAGTTGCTTTCACTCGTTTAGACTGCATGAAAGTAAGACAGAGGTTTGTACACAGCAAAGAAAAGGATGTTATAAATGGCATCTCTCACCTCCCTTTTATGGTATGCTAATTCATTCACACTACAGGCTCTTTTTTGAACATGTACAACACCTTTCTGGCGTACATTCGATGCCTTCATAGGCACCTAGGCAACATTTCACCTCCCAGACTTACAGACCTAGCATGTCACCCATACATTTCCATGCATTACATATTCACATCGTTCAAGACCCAGTCAGCACCGCTCATCTGTCTCTCCCCCCTCTTAGGGAACTGCAGTGCTGAAAAGCTATTTGTGTAGCCCTGGAGAGGAGGAGAGCAGGATTCTACCTGCGTTGGCCTGAAAAAGTTGCCTCAAGTTGGGAGGCCCCTAAAAGCATGCTCTTGTTTTTCCCCACGGCCACTGATTTTCTGCTGGCCCTGGGGTTTGTATTTACAAAAACCTCTGTTCATTTCAGCCTCCCCGGAAAACCCCAGACAAAAGAGCAGCTGTGTGCAGAAAGGCCCAGCAGGAAAGTAACTGTCTTGCTTCTGTCTGACAGAACTCCTTCACAAGGAAGTGCAGAGCCTGGCCTTTCTAGATGTCGTATCAAAACTCCGCAGCCACGAGAACAAAACAGTCGCCCAGCAAGCTTCCCTCACAGAGCAGAGACTCGCCGTGGAGAGCTGAGGAAGGGTACCCGCCCCCCGTTCCACATCATATTCTCATCACGGATGTCACCTGCGTCCCGTCCAGCTGCTGCCCCTGCTTCGTTCCCCACCTCACCCCAGCTGTGTCACTTGTGCATGTATGTAACATTCCCACACAGTTCAAACCGCTGTAGGTACCTGTCCAAATAAGATTTCTAAAAACCCATAGCTGATTCTCATAACACAATCCTGTCTCTCACACACCACCGGACACGGACACACACAGACGTACACATAGTCTCCAGCCCTGTCGTCGTTCTACCTGTATTCTCGTTGCTTGGGCCACATAGTAGAATGTGCATGTTGTAGACCTATAATACTGTAAAAGTGGTACTTACATTGATGACGCCTCCCCTCATTCCCCCCAACTCCATAACCACGTACTGCTAACTTAGGGACAAAACAGGAGGCGGCGAGACCAGGCTGGACTGCCTGTGCGGGGAGATGTCAGAGGGGGGGAAGGGGAAGCACCTTCTTTTGGGCGCTTTAGAAGCAAAAACAAAAAAGGGGTGAGTGGAGGAGGTCTTGCTGCTCATTCACTGGTCTTGCCTATTAATGTCAACCCCGTGGTACCTAGAGGTAACAAATAAATTCCAGTGCTCTCACACTTTTCCCGATGGTTTGTCCTTTTTTTGTAATAATGTTTTTAACTTGGAGGGGTGGTGGTGGTGGTCGTGAGGTTACCTTCCAACAGCACCAACTTACAAGAGTCACGGATGGCGTGGTTGGTATAACTCATCCTAAACCACTTGGAACTAATTCAGATATGCTTGCATATCCAGCCTCTGCTTGAAGACCTCCAGTAAGGGCAAGCCTACCACCTGCCTAAGTGATTGGTTCCACTGTCCAAGTTTCACCTAATGTGTAACTCAAATCTACATTCCTGTAATTCAAGCCCATTAGATCCAGTCTTACCTTCCAGAGCAGCAGCGAACAAGTCCTTGCCCCCTTCTGTAATATAGTCCTTCAGGTGTTCGTCTCCTTTCAATCTAAACCATGCCCACTTCCTTCACCTTTTCCTTAAGGGGCTTTTTCCGAACCCTGACTTCCTTCATTGCCATTCTCTGATACTCTTCTAATCTGTCTCAGGGAGCGAGTTTGCTCCTTGAGGCCAAGGTAGCTGACCTGGAGAAGCAGGGACAGTCAGTTAGGTGCACGGGGAAGACTCTCGGGGACTTGTTAGATATGTCCCACTCTGGATCTGGCAGCCCGGCTGCTGCCAGGGAGCATGAGGGTCAAGGGGAAAAGGGCACCATGCTGAGGATAAGGGAATGTGCCCTCAGAAGGGACCTCTTCTTCAGCTGGTGAACGGGTATCCTTTCGTACCAAGGAACCGTCCCTGGGAAGGGTGGGAGGGGGCTCTTGGTAGTTGGTGATTCGATCCTTAGGCAGGTAGACAGCTGGGTGGCGAACCCGCGTACTGACCATATGGTGACTTGCCTGCCTGGTGCGAAGGTAGCGGACATTACGCGTGTTTTAGATAGGCTGGTAGATGTGCTGGGGAGAGTGCTGGGGAGGCCAGTGGTTGTGGTGCACGTCGGCACCAACGATGTGGGGAAATGCAGTCGTGAGGTCCTGGAGGAGAAATTTGAGGCTGCTGGGCAGGAAACTCAAGGCCAGGACCTCCAAGGTAGCCTTCTCGGAAGTGCTACCTGTTCCACGCGCAGGGCCGGAGAGACAGGCACAGATCAGGAGTCTCAATGCGTGGATGAGACGGTGGTGTAGGGGGAAGGGTTCAAGTTTGTTAGGCACTGGGATGCTTTTTGGGACAAGAGGGAGCTGTACAAAAGGGATGGTCTCCACTTGTCCCGAGAAGGAACCAGGCTGCTGGCGCTCAAAATCAAAAAGGTGGCAGAGCAGTTTTTAAACTGAATAATGGGGGAAAGCCGACAGGAGATGAAAAGTCTCTGGTTCGGGATGGCTCATCTCAAAGAGATGAAGGGGTAGCTATTACTTTGTACAAGGAAATGGATTACAATTGTCCACTGAGACTGTGGCTAATGATAGGAACTGCCTGGCAAGGTCTCGAGGCAGCAAGAGGAAGGCTGTGGGCTTAACAAACGTGGGACATTAAGGGAAACTATAAGTGTTTATACACAAATGCTAGAAGTCTCCGAGGTAAAATCGGGGAGTTGGAATGCTTCGTGTTGGGGGGAAATAGACATTGTGGGTATTTCAGAAACTTGGTGGGATGAGGAAAATCAGTGGGATACGGTGATTCCTGGTTATAAATTATATCGGAAGGATAGGGGGAAAGGGTTGGAGGTGGGGTGGCTCTGTATGTCAGAGAGGGTATACCATCCAGTAAGATTGAGAGGGTAAGAGAATTGGATTCCCTTCTGGAAATGCTATGGGTTGAAATAGTGGGTCCAAAAGGAGGCTTAACAGTGGGAGTTTGTTATCGCCCACCAGATCAAAAAGATAGAGGAGGATTATAAAATGATGAATGAATTAAAGATAGCGGCTAGACGAAATAACTGTGTTGTAATAGGCGACTTTAACTACACCACACATTGATTGGGTCAATATGAGTTCTAGTCGGGAAAAAGAGATTGCGTTCTTAGACACTCTCAATGACTGTGCTGTGGAACAGATGGTCACAGATCCTACCAGGGGAGAGGCGATCCTGGATTTGGTCCTAAGTAACCACCCAAGACCTGGTGAGAGATGTAAAAGTGATTGCACCACTTGGAAACAGTGACCATAATGTCATTGAGTTTAACATTTGTACAGATAGGGAGTTGCCCAAAAAGACTGACGCAACCACTTTTAACTTTAAAAGGGGTAACTTCTCTGGTATGAGGGGACATGTGAGGAAGAAATTGAAAGGAAGAGTGGAGAAGGTCAAAACCATTGGGGAAAGCTTGGAGACTATTTAAAAAGACAATCCTAGAAGCTCAGAAAAAATATATACCGCAGGTTAGGAAAGGTACAAATAGGTATAGAAAAAAGCCTGCATGGTTAACAAATAAAGTAATGGAAGCTGTAAAAGGTAAGAAGGATTCCTTTAAGCGGTGGAAAGCTAGTCTTAGTGAGGTTGATAAAAGGGAACACAGACTATGGCAAATAAAATGCAAGTCTGTGATCAGGCAAGCAAAAGGGAATATGAGGAGCATATCGCAAAAAACATAAAGACCAACAATAAAACTTTCTTCAAATACATTAGAAGTAGGAAGCCAGCCAGGGAGGCAGTGGGGCCCTTGGATGACCCAAGGGGTAAAAGGAGTAGTGAAGGATGATAGGGAAATGGCTGAGAAGCTGAATGCATTTTTTGCCTCTGTCTTCACTGTGGAAGAGGAGAAGTGTTTGCCCACTCCAGAAGCACTGATTTCGGGAGGGGGTTTGAAAGACCTGAATCAGATTGCGGTGACAAGAGAGGAAGTCCTCCAACTGATGGACAATTTAAAAACTAATAAATCACCAGGCCCGGATGGCATTCATCCGAGAGTTCTGAAAGAACTCAAATGTGAACTTGTGGATCTCCTGACAAAAATATGTAATCTTTCTTTAAAATCTGCCTCCATTCCTGATGACTGGAAGGTAGCTAATGTCACTCCCATCTTTAAAAAGGGCTCCAGGGGAGATCCAGGAAATTACAGGCCAGTCAGTCTGACATCGATACCGGGTAAGTTGGTGGAAACTGTTATTAAGGAAAGAATTAGTAGGCACATTGATGAACAAAAACTATTGAGGCAGACTCAGCATGGGTTCTGTAAGGGAAGATCTTGTCTCACTAACCTGTTAGTGTTTTTTGAGGAGTGAACAAACATGTGGACACAAGGGGGACCCAATAGATATTATTTACCTTGACTTCCTAGAAAGCTTTTGATACAGTTCCTCATCAAAGGCTCCTAAGTAAGCTCAATAGTCATGGGATAAAAGGACAAGTCCTCTTGTGGATCAAAAACTGGCTTATAAATAGGAAACAGAGAGTGAGTATAAATGGGAAACTTTCTCAGTGGAGGGTGGTAAGCAGTGGGGTACCACAGGGATCAGTACTCGAGTCCCATACTTTTTAACTTGTTTATTAACGATTTGGAATTGGGAGTAAGCAGTGATGTGGCTAAATTTGCAGATGACACGAAGTTGTTCAGGGTGGTGAAAACCAGGAGGATTGTGAGGCACTCCAAAGGGATCTGTTGAGGATGGGTGAGTGGGCGTCAACGTGGCAAATGGGGTTCAATGTGGCCAAGTGCAAAGTGATGCACATTGGAGCCAAAAATCCTAAATATAAATACACGTTGATGGGGTCTGATCTGGCAGAGACTGACCAAGAGAGAGATCTTGGAGTCAGTAGTGGATAACTCGCTGAAAATGTCTACACAATGTGTAGCTGCAATAAAGAAATGGCCAACGCTATGCTGGGGATTATTAGGAAGGGAATTGATAACAAATCAGCCAGTATCATCATGCCCCTGTATAAATCATTGAGTGCGACCTCCATTTGGAATACTGTGTACAGTTCTGGTCACCACATCTCAAAAAGGATATTATAGCATTGGAAAAAGTGCAGAGAAGGGCAACTAGAATGATAAAAGGGTTGGAACACCTTCCCTATGAAGAAAGGTTAAAATGCTTGGGGCTCTTTAGCTTGGAGAAACGACGGCTGAGGGGTGACATGATCGAGGTTTATAAGATTATGAATGGGATTGAGCAGGTTGAGAAAGAAGTACTTTTCTCCCTTTCTCACAATACAAGAACTCGTGGGCACTCTATGAAATTGCTGAGCAGTCGGGTTAGAACAGATAAAAGGAAATACTTCTTCACCCAAAGAGTGATTAACATATGGAATTCACTGCCACAGGAGGTCGTGGAAGCTGCAAGCATGGACAGTTTCAAGAGGAAATTAGATAAACATATGGAGCAGAAGTCCACCAGTGGCTATTAGCCACGGGGTATAGAATGGAGAACTCTCAGTCTGGGGCAGGTGATGCACTCTATTCTTGGTGCTGGAGGGGGCAGCAGTGGGAGGGCTTCTGGTGCCCTGGCCCCACTGCTGGACCTCCTGATGGCACCTGGTATATTTTGGCCGCTGTGTGACAGAGTGTTGGACTAGATGGGCCATTGGCCTGATTCAACATTGGCTTCTCTTATGTTCTTATGTTCTTATGTCTATATATGGTGTAGTGGTTAAGAGTGGCGGACTCTAATCTGGAGAAGAGGGTTTGATTCCCTACTCCTCCACTTGCCGCTTCTGGGGGACCTTGGGCAAGCCACAGTTCTCATAAGAACAATTCTCAGAGAGCTCTCTCAGGCCCACTCCCTCACAGGGTGTCTGTTGTGGGAAGTGGAAGGGAAGGAGACTGTAAGCCACTGAGTGAAGGGGTGGGGTGAAAAATCCAATCACTTCTTCTTTTTGAAGTGTGACACCCATGCAGGACACCAAACTTCACCTGTGATCTGATGAGCGTCAAATAGACTGAAACTGTTACTTCATTACTTAGTTGTCATGCTTGTGTTGTCGGTGGAAAGTGCTGTCAAGTCACAGCTGACTTATGGTGACCCTGTAGGGTTTTTGAGGCAAGAGATGTCCAGACATCGTTAGCCATTCCCTGCCTCTGCGTTACAACCCTGGTATTCCTTGGAGATCTCACACCAAACGCCAGCCAGGGTCAACCCTGCTTATCTTCTGAGATCTGACAATCCTGAAATTCCTTCCATGTGTACCACCACAACACTTCATTTAGCAGAGGTTGATTTTCTCTCAGTCAGCTATCACCCGATCCTGCTGCTTAAGCAACTAGTTTAATTTTGACCAGAACTACTTTGTACATCAGAGAATGAAGGCCTGTAGCAGTCCCAGACATCACTCAATTTTATTTATAAAACTGTAATTAACTAACAAATTGCATATAAAATGATTTACTTCAAGTAAATACAGAATACTGCACAACTAGTAAAACTATATTGTCCATCATAAATGTATTAAAACATTCCTAAAAATTGCTTCTATTAAAAATAAAATACGAAGAGCATGACAAAGACCACTTTTAATACTTTAAACACCAAAAAGTTGTGTTGACTTTCATGTATGAGTCCAGTTACATCCACCAAAACCTGCATGGCTACAATACACCATAATTCTGATGTGAAGGAGGATGATCAATAAGCCGGGGGAGGGGGGGAGCCTGTCCATATTTGGACTGAAAGTGACCAACCAGCAACGAAACAATAAAATCTCAGTCAAAAGTGTACTGGCATGCACTTCTGTTATAATAATACTTTCCATCAGTAAGTTTAATTGGCTTTTACAATCAATTTTGCAATTTACAGGACTCTCTCAACACAGGAGGATACATTCATATAAAAAGAAACACAACACAATGGTAAATACAGCGAGTGCCTTTCACTGTGGCGTGCAACAGTTTAGGGAAGAGAGTCACTTGGATGTAAATAAGCAATTTATTGTAGTACAGCAAGGCAATAGAGAACCCATACCCCATCCTCTTCAGGGTTTCAGCTGGAGCAGAACAAGTTGTTCAGGCTCATCTTTGCTAGAGCCCTATATGATGCACTCAGCCACGTAAAAGGTGCTGTTTATTGTCACTGTTCATACTGTAAGAAGCCTCTACAGAGCTTCCATAAGTCTGATTCTTAGCTTAATTAGGCATTCCGCTTTATCGGGTACACATACACACAGAGAAACACATTTCCCCTACATGCCCGACGGTTTCATTCAAACTCTCTGCAGTAACCTAAACACAAGCCTTACACTGGTAAGGCCATTCTTGGCAATTCCAGAGTGCTGAAGTGCATTGCTTCTCTTCCCCCTACAACATCTTGCAAGCAATGAGAGGCACCAAACATGGAGGCAGAACTGCAGCAGATACCAGCCCAGGTCAACACTTAGCCAAGCTGAAGATCCTCCCACCATGCAACCTGTGAAGTGGATACACACATGGATGCCTAACATGGAGATGCAAGAAGGGCATGATTCTGCTCTACCCGTGTGCAGATGGATCTTCTCCATGCTTCAGGGGGAAGGACGAGGCAGCAGAATCCTCACCCCGGGTGAATCTCTGAACAAGGCCGAAACCCACCGAGAAAGCCCAGAAGGCAGAACTCCGAGATGGTGACAGTGCTGCCAAACTTCAGCTGCTCACCTTCAGCACAAAGGTGTATTATGGCTCCAAGTTCTTCTCTGGCTCCAGTTTTAAGTAGAGCCGTAGAAGAGCTCTGCAGTTGCTGCAACGTCTCTCTCCCTGCCGGGGGAGGGACGAAGACCAGTCTGTTTCTCCTCGCTCCCTTTCCCAGTGTCTGGAACGCTGTTATGTTTGTGTTCCAGTCGACAGGATTGCTGGGGCTCGGTGTTCTGCCTGGCTGCCAGGCACCCCCGGAGAAATACATGTCACAGCAATCCTAGCTGTTGCAAAAGTCGATGCGGCAGCATTTCAGATACGGAAAGGGGGGGAGAGAAGGAGCGAGCAGACCTCCCTCTGCAACAGAGCAGGAAAGGGAACTGAGCGAGAGAGCCCTAGCCTCCGGAGCCTGAACAGCCCCCAGTGTCACAGCGGAGAAGAGAAGAGGGTGACCATCAGCAACCAGGAGCTGCCAAGTAAGAGAGCGGGGGGGATGACTTACAAATCGGGACTCTCAATTATCAGGCAATTTAGAAAAGTGGGGGTAGGGGTGGGGGGATAAGTATTTTCCTGAGTATTGTCCTTCCCCCCCACCCCCAAATCCCTGGTACACTCAAAATTGATCCTGAGGGAAAGCATCAATTACTTTAAACCCCTTGCCTACTTCCAGCTGATATCTGTGCATCACAAATGAGAAGCAGTAGTGGTAATTCACAATTTAAATGCGACACCTTCTGCCAAAAGGCTCTGCATCTTCACTCTTGCCTCGGGGGGGGGGTGAGCAAACCCCGGAGCTGTGTGTCAACAGACCCTCGGGCAGGAAGATAGATTTGTGCACATACCTACACGTTGTACTTATCCTTTATGTAATTTAAGATTCTAACTACAGCCCATAAGCGTCAATGAGCTGGGTGTTAAACAGCTGAAGAAACTTGACAGCATGTGCTCAACACAGATGGTGTACGCAGAAAGAATGTGACACCATCATTAGCTAGGACTGATGTCCTCAAACCACGTCTGCCCCCATAGTACCCTGCACCTATCACCCCCTACTGGTTCTGCACAGTGGAGAGGGCCGCACCACTGAACCACACAAGGTCTACCAGGCCTCCGCTGGAGTTCTCAGCCATGATCGTGAGTTTCTGTAGCTTAATTTTTGTTTATGGTGCTCCTCATATGCAGGGCGCATTTTAAAAGCACCCCCCACCCAGCTCCATTTTACAGTTTTTCAGGGTACCTCTTCTGTATAACACACGGGCACTGAAGCAGAAACCATGTCTGGAGATTCTTGGGAAGAACAGGGAGAACGTGGTGACTACAGGCCTCCTTAGCAGGCAGGAGAGGTAGGGATGCCAGCCTCCAGGGGGACCTGGGGATCCCCTGGAATTACAGATCATCTCCAAACTACAGAGATCAGTCCTGGAGAAAATGGGTGGGTTTGGAGGGTGGACTCTAAGGCATCGTACCCCACTGAGGTCCCCTGTCCTCCCCAGGCTCCATCTCTTAATCTCTAGGAGTTTCCCAACCTGGATCTGCTGCCAATCCTACCCACCCATACCCTGCCAGTGGGCAGGGAGGATCTGGCAAGCCTAAGGGGAGCAGACCATCATGCTCACCTACATGTATGTGCGGCCAGCAAAGAGCCAGTCTCATTATCAGGACAATACTGAGCTAGAATGAGCAGAGGAAACTGCAACAAAGCAGGCAAAAGGAAGAGTTTAGTAAACTTTAGAAGCAGTTCTTGAAGCAACAAATTAAATCTGCATGGTTTTCACAAGCAGTTTTGTTAAGCCGCACTTCTGCTTTGCAGACACTAGATGGCATGCTACTAAAGCATTCCAGGCTCGAACCAATAGATACATAAAGCTCTGTTTTCTAAGTTTTAAAATGAACAGGCAAACTCACATTGTACATCCCTTCTCAGTATAAAGAATACATTTATGATGATTCACAATCCTGTGCAAGGATCAGTTCACTGGCATGCTATTACGTACACTGCAACGATTATTTACACTCCAGGTGGAACTTGGCCTTAACAGGTCCTAGGTTTTGATTTCACAACACATGTATAACAGCATCTTATCGTAAGGACTCAGAAGAGAATCAAACAAAAAGTTTCCACTGCTTTGAACAGGAGCTGGGAGGCTTCAAACAAGAGCGGTCTATTAAAGCGAACTCATTATTTCTAGACATTTTGGGGACTTTTAAACAACAGCAAAACTCTCAACCTCCCTTCTAGTGCAGTCCTATACAAAATCACTCTAGTGAGCACAGACTGGAATAATGCCGCATAAGACTGCACTGCTAATTCATCTGCTCAAATTAACTAACTGGTCAAGGAAGCAAATGCATAATGAACTGCACAGTACAAACATTGCTCTAACAATGGGGGGAGCCTGGGGAAAGTCTTTTATCACTCCACAGCCATGAAAAAAACCACGCATGCCAAGCAAATCCTAAGGTGCATCTCCAACAGTTCCAAGTAAGGCAATCCATTCAAGGTAGCAGGCAATCCATTCCAAAACTTGAATTCATTTATGGCTTCTTAAGCTGTAATTTTTTCCTGGCCCTTAAGCACCAAGTTTGTTTTCCCTTTTCCTAGAAAACATCAGCTGTTTGGAAACTGTATGGTTCCTGAATAGGCAAAGAACAAACATGGAACAGGGAGACTGGTGGGTGGGAATGGCTGGGACCAATTTCAACATCCGAGCACTCGGCCGTGAATCGGATGCACAGCGGCCTGATTTGGGCAGTCTGCATGACCCATGCATCTTCATATCTGAACATTTGTACATTAAATGGCTGGCAGACACTCGATGTTCGGAAACTGTGCCAGAAGAGAAGCTGCACTGGCTGTTCACCAGAATAGGGAAAAGACATGAGCACAACACTATCCCTACCTGGGTTAAAAGTTTTGATCAGAACTTTATTTGAATTATATGTGGGGATTCAAACAGATCCCCAATGTCATGTGCAGTTTGGCTCAAACAGAAATGGCTCTGACCACGTTCACTTCTAAAGATCCCTTCCCACAAGACTTCAGAATTCTTCCCCATGACCAGTGTTCCCTCTAAGCTGAATTAGTGTGAGCTAGTTCACAGCTTTTAGCCTCCGGCTCACACATTTTTGTCTTAGGAAGGATGGCTCCAGAGCAAACTACTTTATGCAGTAGCCAAATCACCTGCTCACAGCTTTAATGCCAGGAGCTCACAAAGGAGAACTTTTGCTCACAAGACTCCACAGCTTAGAGGGAGCATTGCCCACAGCCCTCCTTGAAGTTCTCCTCCCTTAAAGAGGGTACAAGAAAACAAGGCGGAAACAATCCTTTGGAAAGGGACAATAATGCATCTTGGGTGTGGCAATGGAGTTCACGGGTCGCCTCGCGTCCGCCCCCCCCCCGTCGTCTTATTCTGCCCTCCCTGTTCAGATACTCCTGCATTTGGTCCTGGCTGAAAGTCTCCCTTCTCCTGGAAAGACAAGTCAGGTCCAATTTGAGAAATCAAGGCAGATGCAGAGAAAACAACCACCAAACAAACCAGACATGCAGTTTGGGATTAGAGTTACATGTTTCTTCTCACATACAAGCTTATATACCTTGACCTTCCCTGGCTACCTTTAAATGCATTCCTGCATCTTCTAAAAGTGAGTGTGAGAAGACATGTGCAGAAATGAGTTCCCAGGTAGTTTTATTAGAAGTCAACTTTAAAAATGCAGCCCAACATTCAGGAATTGCCCACCATAACCAGTGTCAGAAACCAACCATCAGACTCAAAGTGTCACAGGGCCAAAGGAAATTATCAAGGGATCTGAGAAATCTAGACTGTGAACCCTTGTGGTCAGTGTATTGTATCTTTATAACTTACTCCAAGGAAAAGAGGAAGAAATCACCTAAAATTTTGGGCAAGAGTGTATAAATGGATACAAAAATAACCAAAAAATTTTACTTTCATGATTATCTGTTAATTTAAGCAGACTGTATGTATATTTTCTTTATACAATAAATATTTTAAAAAATTGCAAAGAGTTAATGGATTGAATCTCTCCCTACTGCCTCCCGCAGTCCATGGAAGAACTGGTCCTGAAGGTGAGGGGACCCTCAGGAACAAAATAGGATGAATTCTGAAGGGAAGAAATTTGAGGGGAAATCAGCAGAAATCTCTCATGCACACTTATTAGGACGAGCTCCTTTATAAACAGAAGTCTGTGCAAGGGACTATATCTTGGAAGAATGATTTCTGCTTAGCTTCTTCAAACTGCAGACAGCCACATCCCATCCTTCAACACCTCCCCCCAAGCCTTTCACACAACACCATGGGTGGGGCGGGGGCCTGCAGAAAAAATAGAGAAGGGAGGTAGGAGATAAAATCTCTGTGAACTCCTTCAGCAGTTCACAGGATCCAACCCTCTATGGATAGTATATACCTGAACAATATCTGATTGGATCTGTAGAAGCCATAGAGAAAGTAACTGGAAAGTCTTGAAAAATTCTCTACGTATAGAGGTAAATGCCAGATCCCTAGTACTTGAGAACTGAACACTATACAGAGGCTGTTACCTGTTGCTTATTTAAAAAAACAAACAAACAAGGAAATGTGTGTTAATTGGATAACTACTTATAATAAGATTTTTTAAAAAAAATGTTAGTTCTTAATCTCTTTCTCAAGCTAAGGAAAACAGACACACAGGTTGTGCAGGCGCAGGACAATTCTGGGGTTCTGAGGGGAGGGAGTGATCACCTTAATTGTCTGCTGTAATCCTGTTATCCTGGCCCAGCAAGACAACTCTCCTCTTTAAGCCTCAGAAGTAAACCCAGACACTGCAGCATCCAGTGTTGGCTCAAAGGATAACAACGATAAGTTTCACCACACAGTGGTGGCCCAGCGACAAGAAAGCTCTGTTGTGAGACAAAACTCAAGTTGCCACATGGAAACCCTCCCCCCTGCCATTTCAATCACACCCATGAACTCACACTTGACAACTGGACAAGGAGCAGCAAGAAGAAAAGCACGGGTCACAACGAAGCTGCAGGCATGTACAAGAATGGACATTTCCCCCTCAGAAACCTGAAGCAGCAGCAGAAGCAAGAAGGAATGTGTCTTCAGTGTAGCCATTGGATCCACTTGATACACTGGCATTGTGGACATTTGGTCTCAATTCTAGAATCTGTAACTCCCAAGCATGTAAAACCCAGAAGCTGCCTCGGAATGTTACCATTTCCACCACATCCTATCCTTTATTTTGCCATCCAGAGGCAAAAAGTTATGTTCTGATCATTTTTAGCAACTGCTCTAGCCAAGCTAATGGAAGAAAGGCTCAACGACCTGAAGAGTCAAGCAGAAATCCTTTAGGATCACCGCAGCTGACTTCCAGAAATTCATATTAGAGAGCAAGGGACAGTATAGGATATTCAGCCAAACAGAGAATATTTGGGTCTGTGATGAATGAGGTAACACCAAGGTAAAAGTGAAGTTGGAATTCTGGGACAAAATGGCGGCCTCAGACCAGCAACCCTCCACTAAAATAAGAGGGGTGGGGGTTGTTTGTTTTTCAGAAAGAGACTGTTCATCTTGAATACACTTCAATTTTTCTTCTCAGGGTTAGGGTTTTAAACAGCTATGCCCATAACTAATATCTGGGGATTTGTTTATTCTAGGGTCTTCTCCATGGCTCATTAAGATACTCATAATAATCCCCAGCCATGTACTCAAAATAAGTTGACTGAATTTCTCTCCAGGTTCAAGCCCCACTTGATGAAGAAGACGCAATGAGAACTAAATTCAGCACTCATACAGAAGGCACCATCAATTTAGCGTTCTCCACTGCTACTTAAAAACAAGTTTCACACAAACAGCTATACCCTGACCCTAAAGCACATTCACCTAGAATGTAGTTTCATTACCTCAGTGAAACCTGTTTCTAAACAAACCAAAATCATATGCATAATCGTGGTTGTAGAGGGAGTTTGTACTTCTTTCTTTCTGCAGTAGTTTGTTTCTTCTCCAAGGTGGGTCGGTAAATATCTAATTACTACTGCATACTTTTTAGAGGCGTTAAAAAAAACATAGGTAAAGCATTACTGGTTTTGATCAGTAAGAGACAGATAGAATGTTTTAATAGATGCAAATGTGTCTATGGGGCCAACAGAATGGAACAGGAGCCACAGGAAAAAACAGATTTTCCCAGTCTTTACAAAATGAGGGGATGTGAATGGTTCATCATTTCATCCACTTTTACTCAAATAAATAAGCAAGTTCGAATTGGAAGCCTACTCAGAAACACAGATACAAAAACGAAGCCTCACTGAACAGATTTCAAAGATTATAGGCAACCACATGCAAGAAAAGAATGGGAGACAGAAGTTCCACCTAAGGAGAATTTGGGGGCCACATTATACATCTCTCCAACTGTGTCAAAGTCTACCACAACAATGACCAAAGATTATACCAAATAAATGTACTTCCACAGAATCCATACTTCTACCCCATAAAATTTGGTATACTGTGATGTGTTTTCCTTTTAAGTTCACCATATTTCTCATTCTCTTTATTACAAAGTTGGTCCAAAATGTCCCCATTTACACTCTTTATACACTGCCACCTGTTAAAAATTACAACAAGTGATCCTAACCACCTTGTTCCTCAAAGTCTGTTGCCTTTAAACCTCACATTCACTTGTCTCCCTAGCGAAAGGCTGCAAGAGGATAAGAAATGAAGTTCCTGGTCCCCAGCAGAGGGCATGGCGGAGCCGATCTTGATGCTTCGGAGGAAGAGGGATTATTTCTTGCTTTTAAGCACGCAGCCAAAGAAGCAGAAAGTGGTTTTCTGTTTGATGGGTTTCTTTCCAGAAGGACTTTGGAGTCTCTTTGTCTGCTGAAAACACACCATTCCTTTGGAGCGCACTGAAGAGGAAAATTGCCTCGCTGTCGGCAGCTACAGACAAGCTTGTGCCGTGGAGGACAAACGGCAAAACTCACTAAACGCTGCAGCAGTGGCCGAGGTCCCAGCAACAGAGACTTTTTACCACGGACGGGAAGGAGGAGCTTCCACCGGGACTCAAGTCAGGGATACAGTAGAGATTCACGGCTCAACAAGTTTCAGACTGGAGATTGGAGAAAGTTTTGTCAGCTGTAGCTGTTTCCCTTGGAAAAAACAAGGGCCCACTGCAGTTACAACAACCTGGGATGACTCAGGCTTCCCCATCACTTGTTTCTACGCTGCTTGGTGCCCAACGGGCACACCAGTTAGAGGTCTGGATGGCTGAGGTGGCCCAGTGTCTTGTGCCGCTTGCGTCAGCGAGATCACCAGCTGGCTCTGACAGCTTCTATATCACTAACCAGGTTCTGAGCCAGGCATATCCCAAATATCTGCAACAAATCAGACGCCATGTTAACCCGAATCAAGACCTCGACAGTAACCATCCAGTCCAACCAAAACATGCATTTTTTCCCAACCCAACGGCAGCAATCCAGACTCCATTTAATCTAGAGTAGTCCAGTTAAATTAGATGGAACCACTCCTAGAGGTAATTGGTCATGGGCCACAGGTAAAAGTTGGCAAAGTCCTCTGGAGCATCATTACTGCCAGGGGTGGGGGGATAGGAAGAGGGGTCCAGCAAACATCTGGTGCCCCCGCAGAAACCCTCCCTGAGGCAATCTGGGATTAAGTGTCTAGAAAGAAAAGTGGAGTTTAATACAACAGGCCCTTCTAAAACATTCCAAATATCCAAGGTTAGAAAAAATTGCCCATTATTATGGAATCCTGCAAACTCAAAATGTGTGTGTGTGGGGGGGGATGTTGAAACCCCAACAAGCAGGTCTTCTTTAGAAAGGCAACCCCGCAATCTTAGAGGAAAGCAAGAAGAAAGTATCAGCAGATGTCTTCTGTACCACAACTAGACAATTTCCCTTGATCAGCTTACATGTAACTGTTAGAATGAATAGTCTGAGACAAAAAATGTGGCATGATAATTTGGGGGCAAAGACAGGGATGCCAACCACCAGGTGGGGCCCCCAGAATAACAGCTCATCTCCAGACTACAGACATCAATGCCCCTGGAGAAAATGGATGCTTTGGATAGTGGGCATTGTACCCTGTCCTCCCCAACCTCCATCCCAAATCTCCTGACCTGGATCTGGCAACCCTACCCCCCCCATCTCCCACTAGCGGCCAAGGGGAAAGTACACACTTTGAAAACCAACTGTTTGTTGATGTACATGAATTCTCAATCCGCCTTTGCTTTGAGATCCTGTCCTAGGTTTAAGCTGTTGCCTTGTGAGCTCCCAAAAGAACAGGCAGGCTTACCTGCAGTAACGCAATTCCAATAAAGATTCCAGCTACGATAGTTAGGTTCTCCTGCAGCCATTTCTCAAACTGGGGGACACAACCTTTTGTGTAGATGACAATCTGTTGGTCAACTTCCTGCCGAAAGATGGAGGAAATGCTTAAAACAAAATGACATAACACTCCTCTTGGCTCCCACACCTCCACTCCCAGACGTTATATACGGAGGGAAAAGCTGAAACACTCACCGGTTTCTGCCTGGCATCATAGCCACACTGAGTATTAATGACATCTTCCTAAAAGAACAAGGAAACAAAAAGCATGCCCATCAATCTATTGCTTTAGGGTTCATGTTCATTCCACCTGCCAAAACTCCATGGGCTAGAGAAAACTGCTCTCCGTTCTTTTCCACCCCTCTTTAAATGTTTTATGCTCAAAAAGGGTCCCTCATCCCCCAAATAATTCAACACAAAGGCCAGTCCTCCTTACTGAAGCAATAAGCTGTACCCAGGATGCAGCATTTCTCTCTATAAGATGGGAGGTTCACGAAATTAAATGCTCCCCCGTATAAAGAAAGCAGCGGTCTCCCTGACTTGCCAGAATGCTACATGCAGAGAACTTTTAAAGACTGGCGAGTGTTTTCCATTCCATCATGTTAGTCTCTTCACTCTTTCGAAGTAAGTCAGCCTAGACTCGGCACCAACGGTCCCTCTAAACTGTGGAGTCTTGTGAGCAAAACTCCTACTTTGTGCACTACTGGCATTAAAGTTGTGAGTGAGTTTGCTCTGGAGCCATCCTTCCTGAGCGAAGACTAAAATGTGTGAGCTGGAGGCTAAAAAGCTGTGAGTTAGCTTGCACTAATTCAGCTTAGAGGGAACACTGCTGAGCACTGCTACCTCAGTGAGAACAGGGCCTTCGAGTTCGGGTTCAGAACCAAGGCAACTGCAGCCCGTCTCTCCCGTTTGCAGATTAGAGCCCTCATGTCAGTACAAACACACTTCCTGTTGAGTAGCTGCCATCTAAGAGGTCTTCATCATGATATCCAACTTTGCCAGCTTAGCTACTTCATGGACCCTTATTACCATTAGCATCACCCCCTTCCATGTATTAAACAACTGCGGTCCATTACGCAGTAGCAGGTTGCAGTCCTAGACACAGTTACTTGGGAGTAAATCCCACTGAACCCAGTGGGATTTACTTCTGATTATACGTGCTCAGGATTACACTGGCAGTTTGTTTGGAATGCTTCCAACCAGTGTTCCCTCTAAGGAGAGTTAGTGTGAGCTAGCTCCTAGCTTTTTGGCCTCCAGCTCACACATTTTTGTCTTAGCTCAGGAAGGATGGCTCCAGAGCAAACTGATTTATGTAGTAGCCAAATCGCTCACTCACAGCTTTAATGCCAGGAGCTCACAAAGCAGGAGTTTTGCTCACAAGACTCCACAGTTTAGAGGGACCGTTGCTTCCAACTAGCCTGGGTTGGACAATTGACAGGAGAGGCCAAGGAGCTAGAGAAGACCACAGGGCGCCAAAGGCGTGAGATAAATGGGTAGACAGGTCTCCGGCAAAAGGAGCTTTGACTCTCAAAAGCTTATGCCCTGGAAACCCAAATGGTCTCTAAGGTGCTACTGGACTCGGATGTCGCACGCAGCCACCTTGCCAGGAACCACCCACTGGACTTACAGCAGGATCTTTAGTGCAGCAAGAAAAGGGCACCCCGCAGCGCTCTCGGCTGGCATTGGTGTCCGTGCAGTTGAAGTAGATGTTGAGGTTCCAGTCATCTGCCTGAAAAGCCCCACAGCATTGCCACTGGAGCAAAGAAAACAAGGATGGCAAGCAGCTATTAGCAAGACTCATCAATTTTTTTCCTGTGCCAATAAAGGCTACTTAACTAGCAAGACTCAAAATAAAAGACATAGCTCTGCTGTTTCCCACTAGAACTGGAAAAGGGCCACGGCCGTTTTCGAAACATGGGCCAAGAATTCCAACTGGGTTTGTACATTATCATTCCAGCTAACACCATGGGAACACACACACACACACACAAAATATCAGATGTACGTTCCTCCTCAAAATATATATTACACACACGCAACCTTTACAGCTGCACTCCACAAAAATTGAGCTGCTTTCCCCAAATTATGGCAAACATTCTTTTGCACATTTGTGGTGGCACGGAGAAGATCCACGTATCAGTTTTGCAAGGCGCTTCATACAATTAACTTTTTTTGTTGATCAAGTCGCCGCTGACCTACGGTGGGCCCACAGGATTTTCAGTGCAAGAGGTTTGCCATTGCCTGCTTCTGCACATCAGCCATGTTATTCCTTGGTGGTTTCTCATTCAGATACTAACCAGGGCTGACCCTAGTTAGCTTCCAAGATCTGGACAATTCTTGGAAAGCTGTCAGTTGAGGAGAAATATAACAGCTGTTTCAGATGTACTGGGCCTAAGTTACAACTTGTACAATCCTATACAGAGTTACCCCAGTCTAAAGCCTCTGAAATCAGTGGGCCCAGACTGGAGTAACTCTGCAGCAGATTGCAGTGTGGGTCTACAAACTGACTCAGCAACCACCTACATTCCCACATGAAGCTGCCTTATCCTGAATCAGACTATCGGTCTGTCTAAGTCAGTATTGTCTACTCAGACCGGCAGTAGCTCGCGAGCGGAGGTCGTCCATATCACCTATTGCCTGGTTCTTTTAACTGGAGATGCCTGGGGCTGAACCTGGGACCTTCCGCATGCAAAGCAGATGCTCTACCCCTGAGTCACAACCTCTTCCCTATGGTACCTGTTAAAAAGGCATCTTTCAAGACGCATGGAATGTAATTCATAAGATATGCCAATGCAAAACCAGACTATATGGAGCTCTAGGAGCAAGGCCCTCTTTCAATGGGATTTTTGAACTGAAGTTACACCTTACTGTTGTTTGGGCTTAAATGGTTACCAACTTGAGCAAAAAGTAAGTCCTCCTGAAGTGAGATTTACTAACAAACTTGGGGGAATCATATTGTATGTGGTTTTTGATGCTCTTCCCAAGAACGGGCAGATGAGAAGCCAGAAGGGGGTGGGGGGAAAGTCCTGCATTTTGAAACACCTACTTTACTTTCTTGGAAAGCAAGCAGGAGTGCCACTTACATATTCTTGCGTAAAGTCTATGAGGTTTTGCAAATCAATGTCATCTCTGTAGGCTCGGATGTTGTTGTTGATAAAGAAATATAGCTGGTCTTTGATCCAGTCTTTGAAGACGAAGGCCAGAACACCAGCCGTGAGCTCCAGGAAGAATATGATTCCCAGGAATACTGAGAACTGCGAAGAAGAGGATTTTTTATTATTAATCTTTTACTGTTTCGCTTCCATGTGAAACAGCTGGATACTAAACTCTGGTGCACTCATAAGCAAGCACTTTGGGGTCCACATACACATGCAGGGATGCACACTGCAGGTGGAAGTAACATAAGAACAGAAGAGAAGCCAATGTTGCATCAGGCCAAAGGCCCATCCAGTCTGTCACACAGTGGCCAAAAATACCAGGTGCCATCAGGAGGTCCAGCAGTGGGGCCAGGACACTAGAAGTCCTCCCACTGTTGCTTCCCCCCCAAGCACCAAGAATACAGGGCATCACTTGCCCCAGACCAAGAGTTCCTATCTATACCTTGTGGCTAATAGCCACTGATGGACTTCTGCTCCATATGTTTATCCAATTCCCTCTTGAAGCCGTCTGTGCTTGTAGCCACCACCACCTCCTGTGGCAGTGAATTCCATGTGTTAATCACTCTTTGGGTGAGGAAGTAGTTCTTTTTATCCGTTCTAACCTGAATGCTCAGCAATTTCATTGAGTGCCCACAAGTTCTTGTATTGTGAGAAAGGGAGAAAAGTACTTCTCTCTCTACCTGCTCTATCCCATGCATAATCTTGTCACACCCTCAGTCGTCGTTTCTCCAAGCTAAAGAACCCCAAGCGTTTTAACCTTTATTCATAGGGAAAGTGTTCCAACCCTTTTATCATTCTAGTTGCTCTTTTCTGCACTTTTCCCAATGCTATAATATCCTTTTTGAGGTGTGGTGACCAGAACTGTATACAGTATTCCAAATGAGGTTGCACCATTGATTTACACAAGGGCATTATGATACTGGCTGATTTGTTTTCAGTTCCCTTCCTAATAATCCCCAGCATAGCATTGGCCTTTTTTATTGCAGTTGAACACTGTTTTGACATTTTCATTGAGTTATCTACTACAAGATCTCTCTCTTGGTCAGTCTCTGCCAGTTTGGACCCCATCAGTGTGTATTTATAGTTAGGATTTTTGGCCCCAATGTGCATCACTTTGCACTTGGCCAGATTGAACCCCATTTGCCACATTGACACCCACTTGCCTATCTTCAACAGATCCCTTTGGAGTGCCTCACAATCCTCCCTGGATTTCACCACCCTGAATAATTTCGTGTTATCTGCAGATTTAGCCACCTGACTGCCTACTCCCAACTCCAAATCATTAATGAACAAGTTAAAAAGCATCGGACCCAGTACTGAGCCCTGAGGTACCCCACTGCTTACCACCCTCCATTGAGAAAATTACCCATTTATACTCACTCTCTGTTTCCTATTAATTAGCCAGATTTTGATCCACAAGAGGATTTGTCCTTTTATCCCATGACTACTGAGCTTACTTAGGAACCTTTGATGAGGAACTTTATTAAAAGCTTTCTGGAAGTCAAAATAAACAACATCTATTGGGCCCCCCTTGTTCATATGTTTGTTCACTCCCTCAAAGAACACTAATAGGTTAGTGAGACAAGATCTTCCCTTACATAACCCATGCTGAGTCTGCCTCAATAGCTTTTGTTCATCAATGTGGCTACTAATTCTTTCCTTAATAACAGTTTCCACTAACTTTCCCGGTACTGACATCAGACTGACTGGGCTGTAATTTCCCAGATCTCCTCTGGAACCCTTTTTAAAGATGGGAGTGACATTAGCTACCTTCCAGTCCTCAGGAATGGAGGCAGAGTTTAATGAAAGATGACATGTTTTTGTCAGGAGATCCACAAGTTCACATCTGAGCTCTTTCAGAACTCTCAGATGTATGCCATTCAGGCCTGGTGATTTATCAGTTTTTAAGTTGTCTATCAGTCGCAGGACCTCCTCTCTTGTCACCTCAATCTGACTCAGGTCTTTCAACATCCCTCCTGAAATCAGCGGTTCTGGAGTGGGCAGGCACTTCTCATCTTCCACAGTGAAGACAGAGGCAAAAAAATGCATTCAACTTCTCAGCCATTTCCCTGTTATCCTTCAGTAATCCTTTTACCCCTTGATCATCCAAGGGCCCCAGTGCTTCACTGGCTGGTTTCCTGCATCTAATGTATTTGAAGAAAGTTTTATTATTGTTTGAAATATGCTCCTCATATTCCCTTTTTGCCTGCCTGATCACAGACTTGCATTTTATTTGCCACAGCCTATTTGCCATAGCCTATGCAACAAACATGAAATTGAGCAAACTTCAGAGGACAGCAGAAGACAGGAGTGCCTGGCGTGATCTGGTCCATGGGGTCACGAAGAGTCGGACTCGACTGTGTGACTGAACAACAACAATATTTCCTTTTATCAACCTCACTGAGACTAGCTTTCCATCTCTTAAAGGAATCCTTCTTACCCTTTACAGCTTCCATTACTTTGTTTGTTAACCATGCAGGACTTTTTCTATACCTATTTGTGCCTTTCCTAACCTGTGGTATATATTTTTTCTGAACTTCTAGGATTGTAATTTTAAATAGTCTCCAAGCTTCCCCAAAGGTTTTGACCCTTTCTATTTTTCCTTTCAGTTTCCTCTTCACATGTCCCCTCATTTCAGAGAAGTTACCCATTTTAAAGTTAAAAGTGGTTGTGTTGGTCTTTTTGGGCAACTCCCTATTTATACAAATGTTGAATTCAATAACTTTTTGGTCACTGTTCCCAAGTGGTGCAATCACTTTCACATCTTTCACCAGGTCTTGGGCGTTACTTAGAATCAAATCCAGGATCGCCTCTCCCCTGGTAGGTTCTGTGACCACCTGCTCCATAGCACAGTCATTTAGAGTGTCTAGAAACTCAACCTCTTTTTCCTGACTTGAACCCATATTAACCCAGTGAATGTGTGGGTAGCTAAAATCACCTATTATGACACAGTTATTTTGTCTAGCCACCATCTTTCATTCATTCATCATTTTATAATCCTCCTCTATCTTTTGATCTGGTGGGCAATAACAAACTCCCACTGTTAAGCTTCCTTTTGTGCCCACTAAGCTAAACTCCTGAAGTACATTTACCTGAACATTTGACAACTCTCAATTACATGGATTAATCTCTGAAGGACTGAAATTAAGACCCCAAAACCTTGGGGGAAGAAATTGGTCATTAGGACCCTTTTGCCTCCTGCCTTCCCAGCTTACAGTTATAAACACTGAAGTGTCTACTAAGTATGAGCATGAGGTTTGTTTTGTAGACTGAAGATCTTCCTCACCTAACATACTAGGCCAATGGAGCTCTGTACTGATTGACCATCTTTGAAGGTACCACAATTCTTCCAAAGGTCTTGTTTTTGTCTGGCCGGTAAGGCCACCTACACTGCCTTGAATCTTATATAGGAAGTACACAGCACTCAATATTGTGCTGGGGGTGGTTACATAGTTTGGGAAATCCCTGGGCAGTGCCTGTGGAGGGATGGGTGGGAACTCAGCAAGGCATAAGGCCAAAGCAGCCATTTTCTTCTGGGGAACTCATCTCTGCAGTTTGGAGATCAGTTGTAATTCTGGGAGATCTCCATCTGGAGGCTGGCAGCCCTAATCAGCAATAAGTGGCTCCAGCCCTCATAAACTATCTCCGTAAGCAATTTTCAAGAGCCTAATACTGTATTATCTCTTTCATTTCTGGTCTAAAAATAAATCTCAAGAGCACCCATTGCGATAAATTGGTAGAATCTCTCATTGAGAGCCAGTGTGGTATAATGGATAATGCAGTGGATTAGGACCCTGGGTGACCTGGGTTCAAATCCCCACTTCTACCATGGAAGCTCACTGGTTGACCTTGGGCCCATCACAAACTCTTAGCCTGGCCTACCTCACAGGGTGGCTGTTGTGAGGGAATGGAGGAGGAGAGAACAATATTCTATCCCGCTTAGAGTCCCAACTGAGAAGAAAAGTGGGGTGTCAATAAATAAAAGCAAATCTACCTCGTTTTCTGTAACATGAAATGTCTGAAAGGGAGGGAAGAGGTAAGCTGTTGCATCCAAACCAGTGTCAAATAGCTACACTCGGCCATTTTGTTCATGGGCTGCTATAACAGCAACAGGGACCGTGCGCTCTACTTACAAACTTGAGGAGAAAGGTGTTCTCTCGCAGTGCTCCAATGCATCCTGCGAAGCCCAAGATGAACATAACTCCTCCCACCACAACAAAGAGCCAAACGGGATCAAAGCCTCCCAAGTCCGTGATGGAGGAGATGTTCGACAGCACGCCCTGCAGAGGGACAGAAACAACATGAACAGATCCCAGATGCATCCGGCTTATCTGTGCTTACAGCTGATCTTCGTTTTGGGTTTTTTTTCCATCTAAACAAAGAAACCAGAACAGACAAACTGATGTGCTGCCTTTGTGCCCAAGAGAGATAAATAAGTGCAAAAACTGATGTTTCCTGTCAGTTCTTTTGTGTTGAAACATCACCACACCAATGCAAGGAGGCACTGGCTGCTTCCTCTGTGAGGAACTGACAGGAATTGTCCTTCAGCACACATCTGTACAGAACTAATTTGTCAAGGGGTTAAAGAAGCATGAATGGGGAAGGAAGGAAAAGCAACAAGGTTCATTTTGGGAAGTTGGAGGTTAACAAATTTAGGCTGTTAACCGATTACAGATTTTTTTTTTTTTAGTGGATGAATCATTTATCCTTTTTAACGTAGATGTTTTGGCACTCAACGGCTTGGATCCAGCAGAGCGTGTGTGTGTCCCCCAGGAGCAGCATTTGGGGGGGACATTTTGGGCTGCAGGAGGCAGTGAGAGAGCAGCACTTCCTGTCCATGTAAACACTCCTGCGGATCCAAGCAATTAGTAGGAATGTTTTCTCTCATTCTGCCTTATGCCACCACACTGAGAAAACAAAGCAGTCTCCAAAAATGCACTCTTAGCCCATGGCCCGATTGACTAAATCTCCCTGCCTACCATTATATAACTAAAGACAAGCAGCTTTCCCCTTACAGCCCTTCAGGGCCACTCCTGCTACTTAGGGCAGAAGCTTGCAAGCCTCTATTATGCTACTACAGGTCTTCTACATAGATAAGCAGTGTAACAAATGTTATTCCTCATGACTAAGCCTGGAACAACGTAATATATACAACTAGCATTTGTTTTAAGAAGTGCCACAAACCTTGCGTGGGAGCCGACCTGTAGCTTACCCATACTGTTTGTATGTTGTCATAAGAATGAAGCAAAGAACTTTGTGCTCCCCCAACCCCTCCCATGAAGTTGGCTGCTGTCGATGAACGCTACGGAGTCTGGTAAAGACTCTAAAGGAATTTGCAGTTCCTGTCAGACTGCCCTGCACTGTATGATACAGTCTGTATCAAGTAGCCATTTATATCTTTCCCAGCTCTATGTAATTGCTCAACATTTAAGTATCCCTATTAGCATATAAGCATGCCCAATTAACTTTTGACAAGCCCACCGCTGATGACATTGACTGGCCCACTTTAGCAGAGAGGCCTTTTGACCATTCCCAAATATTTCCCCTACAAAAGGACAGTAATCTCCCAGGAAATTCAGTTTTCCTTCTTCCTTTCTCCTTCTCTTGCCACAGCCAGGAAGAGGACATGTGACGGGAGCTGCTACAGGCTAGGAGTAACCTAGGGAATATTCTCTGCCACATTTTGGGCTTGCTGAAATAGCCTGACCAAGGACTTCCATAAAGCTAGTAGGACAAAGTTGGAGTCCGGTGGCACCTTTAAGACCAAAAGAGTTTTATTCAAGCTATAAGATTTTGTGTGCAAGCATGTTTCTTCAGGTACCGGTATCTGAAGAAGTGTGCTTGCATACCAAAGCTTATATCTAGAAAAAAAACTTGGTTGGTCTTAAAGGTGCCATCGGACTCCAGCTTTGTTCTGCTGCTACAGACCGGCACGGCTACCCACCTGGTTCTATTAAACTAGGTAACTAAAACATATATGTGTGTTTCTTAGTTGTAGAACAGTGAAAAGGATAACACATGCACATGTTTTACTGGGCTTTTCAACAAAAAAAACCCCCACTGATAAACCTTTAAAAGTCTGAATGCGATATGATTCTGATTTCTGAACAATAAGTCTTCTACTTTACTGTCTTATTATGTACATGGATTTAAATACTCCTAGCACATCCAAACCCAGACCTGGCTAGCCCAGTCTCATCAGATCTCAAAAGTGAAGTAGGGTTGGACCTGGGTAGCTTTTGGACGGGAGACCACCAAGGAAGTCCAGTGTAGCTCCACAGAGGCAGGCGATGGCAAGCTGACCTATGAATGTCTCTTGCCTTGAAACAGGGGACCTTAATCCACTCACCTCTCTGCAAATTGCCTGTATCTTGATGGCAAAAACAAACAAACAACCCATCCACACAAACTATTTTGTTCTAGCTGTTACTCAAACAGATCATTTGGGTTTTAATATGAGAGCTGAAGAATTTCTCAATGTATAAAAGGGCAGGTAACATAATTAGTTTGAAATTACTTCCCATAAAAATCCAGCAGTACCCACCACACAGACGAGATTCTACTGTATGTTTACTCAGGGCTGAACTAGATGTGAGAGCACCCGCAAGTCCAACCTGTGGAAGCTGCCACTGTTTTAAAGCCTAATGGGACAATTATTAAAAGGTCATGAGGTGCAGCACGATCAGGCATTCTTGTCCCGCCCAGATCCCCCCCAGTAGCAAGACAGCCAGGGACCTGGGGACACGGTCATGTCTAGTCTGGCCCTTAGAAGCCCTTTTTAACAAAGCTTCAGTTTCTCCCTGCAATCTTCTTTTGTTCCTTTGTTTTACAACCTAATTATTTTTTTCAATTCAATTATCTTGTTCATCATCAGTTGGAGGAGGGGCTAGGGGTGAGTGGATTAAGGTCCCCTTTCCATTTTGCAGGAAAGACCTTTGTTCATTATTTTTAATGGTAGTTTTATATAACAACTCCACGACCATCATAAAATGAGAAATGGTTATGGCTGCAAAGGGAAAAGTTGTATATAATTCCCACCTAATCTCCTCTCCACTCACCAAGAACTGATAATGAACAAGTGATTCAGGAGTGTCATGGCCAGCTTAGAAGAAAACAGAATTAAACTAAGCTGGAAGCAGAGGGAGAAAAAAATGTAAAGGCTCAACAACCAGAGAAACCTCAAATGGGGCTTTAACACTGGGCAACTTCATGCTGCAACTGCATTTCATGGTTTCAAAAAATCTCTGCTATAAATCACAGCTGAGAAAACAAAAGGAGGACAAACAGAAAAACATTGGAATGAAACAAGCTGCCAATATCATCTTCTGGACTGTCGGCTAAAACAGACTATGTAGCTAATGTGGAAGCAACCAATGATTATAATTATTTTGATATGTGTTTGCATGTTTTAACTGGGATCTGGCTAAGGGTGCAAGCCAAGGACTTTAATAATAACCTCTGCTTCGCTCTGGGTTTCTCGCAGACTGTCACACAATTTATACTCCACCCATGAAATTCACGTCCTTGTGTAGTGCCGCACTGCAGGACCATTTCAACAATTAGGTGCCTTATGTCTAAGTACCAGCATGGAAGCATGAGCAGCAGTAGCTCACCCTACTTCTGGTCTCAATGCCTTCCCTGAATCAGCAGACTCAGCTCTGAGGTCTGTGGCACATGAAGAGCCCCAATGACTCTTTTGTCTCCTGATTGCTTCTTTGAGAGAGATTGACCAAGAGCTTTGGGGCTTCAGCAGCTTTGGGCTGCCCCCTCCAGGACTTCCTAAGCTTTTAGTCCAAGCCCAGAGGAAAGGGAAGAGAGAGGCCAGCCAATGAAGGCAGGGCAGAAAGATGAACTCATCACGATGGAAACTGCATCTATTGTTCTCATTGGGAGACTGCTGGTCGTGGGGCAATGGAAGCCCCGATTCTTAATTCTAAGAGCATGGGTACAAAATGTGACAAAAATGAAGGCACTCTGCACATGGTTCAACACTGGGGACTACAGCTTGGGAAGGGAGAGCCTGAAAGCACCTTCCTTCCCCAAAACTTTAATATTCTTCAGAGTGAGAGAGAAGTCATGCTGGGAAGGGAATGGCGGGTTAATTCTGGCTGTCTTCCCTGCTTGGAGAGAACAATAAAACTTTCTGCTATTGTACCTGCCTGCCAAATATGTGATTTTTAATGGGATTTCAGGCTTGGACCAGCTTAGCAGCTGGACATACTTTCCAGCACTCCCATTCAGTTTCGATACAACAATATATAATCAAACATTACTGTTCTCTTAGCACTAATATAAAAAGGGAATTCAATTTCTTCCAAATTGTGTTTATATTGCAGTGTATGCAGAGCTACAGCGTTTGAATAATTTGTTTGCCAAGTCATGGCAGTGGGGGGGAGAGAAGAGAACCTTCTGTGTAAGTATGCAGTCAACAACTCCCCCTGACCCTCCCCTTGCTTTGGCTTTATCCCAGGGAAATGCTGCATTCCCCCTCAAGGGAGAAGTGTGCACATGTGTTCCCTGGCTGAGCTCCAGCTCAGCTGCTGGCAATATTCCTCCACCCTTCACAAAAGTTACAAGAGGAGAGACCCGCAGGGCACCTCTGTGACCTCCCCGTGCACCCCTGAGTCAGTCTCTATTAAAATCGGTTGCAGGAGGTGCCAGGGAGGAAGCCCGGGAAATGGGGGAGGGGAGAATAACACAACAGGGGATGCAAAGGCTCTCCTCCAAACTGATTTCATGTGGTCACATCTGGAATGGGTGGAAAAGACCTGATCCTGCAATCCAGCCCATACTTTTTTAAAAAAGAAAAGGACAACATTCCACATGTGGCAAACCTAAGAGGATATCTTGAATACGTTTGGACAAGTAGCTGGGAAGTTTCCTTTGGCTCCATCAGCTACAATAAAAGTTACTAGAACATCAAGAGATCGCACTGAACAACCAATGGCTCATTTGTGCTTCCTAACATCTCCTCTCTCACCTCAACAAGGAGAGTTCCCACAGCCCTCTTTGAGGCAAGCTGCCATACACCCCTCCAAAGGCATAATAGCCTAGTTAAGCACTTACTGCTTTCGATGCAATTCTAACAGAGTTATCAACATATCTGATTCTCAGCATGGCCCCAACTATGGAAACCTAAATCCAGAGATTAGAGCCATGGACAGACAAGATCTATCTTTTTTCAAATCTGAAAAAGGCCCAGGTTTGCAGAAAAATCTGGAATATTAAAAAGCTGGGGGTAGGGTGTTAAAATTTCCCAAAATTATACAGGCTCTCCACTTGTATCGATCTGATTCTGCTAAACTTGGAACATTATGTATGAAACTGAATCTACAATACTAAAAGGCTCTTTCTGTCCATCCATGTGGCATCCATAACTCACCAGAAAATGAAGCTATTTGCAATCAAAGCCAAGGTTTCTTTATTAGAAAATAAAGCTATGGATTGCAAAATTTCCCACCAGCTTTAGGATAATCATGGGAGTTACAGTGCCAAAAAACGAAGAGAATTGGAACATCCTGGCTCAGTTTATCATGACAAAGAGGGTTTAACAATTTGCTTGACCCTATCAGAGTCTGTGTGGTGTAGCCATTAGTCTGACTAGGATTTAAGAAATTCAGGTTCAGATCCCCAGTCTCCCACCGAAGATTGTTGGGTGACCTTGGTCCCTCAGTCTAATATACCTCAGAGGGTTTTTGATGTGAGTGTAAAATGGAGGCCAGGAGAACAATGTGAGGTGTTTGGGGTTGATGTTGGGAAGGAAGGCAGCACAGGCAGGGACCGGGAAACATCTCCTCCTTTACAAAACGAAGAAGCATTCTGAGCTATCAATAGGGTTGCCAGCTCTGGGTTGGAAATGCCTGGATATTTTGGGTGTAGAGCCTGCGGAGGGTGGGGTTTGGGGAGGGGAGGGACCTCAGCAGGGTATAATGCTATAGTGTCCACCTTCCAAAGCAGCCATTTTCTCCAGGGGGACTGATCTGGGTAGTCCAGAGATTAATTGTAATAGCAGGAGATCTCCAGATGCTACCTGGAGTTTGGCAACCCTAGCTCTCAAGGCCAGTGTGGTATAGAGTCAGACTGGGATTACGAAGAACCATAATGAGTTCCTCCACTTCAGTGGAAGGTTGCTGGCTGACCTTGGGTTTCTCTCTCTCTCTCTCTCTCTCTCTCTCTCTCTCTCTCTCTCTCTCACACACACACACACACACTCTACAAGCCAGATCTACTTCACTGGGTGTTTGTGATATAAAAGAGGAGAGGAGAACAACTTTGGGTCCCCACTGGGGAAAAAAACAGGGTATGATATTTGTTGTAAGTCTAATTTTGTCTGAAATTTGCCAAAAAAGGATGATTGCTCTTACTGCTGCTTGGTCCTTTATTGTTGCAAGGCTTTTGTTAGAAGCCAGAACCACTCAGTCAATATTCAAAGTACCGATAAACATCATCAGCACAGCAAGCTTTGAGGCTGGCTAGCAGAATGAGTATGCACACCTCCAGGAGAAAAATAAAAGATTTAATGAGGTAACACGAGCCTATTCTTATCAATAGTCAGAATGAATAAGTTTGGTGCACAGATTCCATTGTGCACAGAAATGGAAAGGGATAGTCAGAGATGCTACACCTGAAAGCTGGGCTTCCATAAAATGAAAACATACCCTTTTCTGAAGCTGTCATAACAGATCTGAGGGGCTGAGAAAGAAAGGGCTCTCATGTTTTAGAAAACTCAAGGGAAGTTTAAAAAAACCCGTCTTAGGGCACACATTACACCAATGGGCCTAAAGTCATGGGACAGAATACATTGAAGGTCAACATCACACCTCAGAGGGCATGCTGAAAATAGGGTTTAAAAAGGTTCATAATCAGTTGGTAAAGATTCATGCCTAGCAGGGATTGATCACCCCAATTCTAGCTACTATTTTGTTTCTTTGAAGTTCGCAATCTTTCCCCTTCCCTACAAATTTTACTGAAATTCAAGGAAACTACAATTCATCACAAGCGGAGAACAATTCTTCGGGGGGGGGGAGAGATGTCTGAAGAAGAAAAAAGCTCAAAATACAGCTCTCTGGAGTGGCAGAAATTCTTTGCCGAACAGTGGATGGAGTTTCCCAAGCATTTGTATGACCAGTGAACCTTAACTAATAAATACATGGAGAGTCTGAACAAATCGAACGATGATGACATGTTGGATTTTAACAGGTAGCTCTCACTCTCTTTCCCCGTTGATAGTTGAAACGCAACCCTTCCCACTGCTCTCAACTGACACAGCATCCGCTGATGGGGTCCTGGGACCCCCTTTACCACTTCCCAACAAAGGCCCATTCCAGCACCCCACAGCTGGTATACTTCTGTTGGCTGAATACCAGAAAAAGCTTGTCGCTGCCAGAAAAGTTTAGCATATGGAGTGCTTCAAAACCCCACTTCGTCACAAGCTGACAGGGTGGCCTTGAGCAAGGAACTGCATTTTAACCTACCTAAACTCACGAGATTGTCAGAAGGATAAAGGTGGGATAGCCTCATAGTTACAGCCCTATATAAACAGAAAGGGGGGCGGGATTAGAAAAGTGGAACTGTGTTCAGAGAGAAGGCACAGGAACTGACTCTACATTTTCCTCATGTCTTTTTTTCCCCTAGTGAAAATGTTGCTATGAAACACCACCTTCTAACATTTTAAGGCTACAACTGCAGATTGGATCCCATGGATCCCATCTGCCAGCAGGCACTTTCTTTTGACGGAAGCAGTCCTCCTGTGAAGTAAAGAAGTTTGCAGCCAGAAAAAGGCCTCGAGCCCACTGGAATCTTTTTAATGTGAGGCAGAGCAGCAGGTACAGCTACAAAATGGCTGCTGCCACGAGAGGTCGAGCCCAAGCACACAGACACATACAGGAAGAACGGGGGATGCAGAACAGAACATAAGCACACACACACAGAAGAAGCCCAAAGGGAATAACACACACACAGAAGATGACAATGGCCAGTGGGCAAAAGGGATGATAAAATACAAACAGAGAAGGTGACCAAGAAGGGAAAGTGGAGGAAATAACACACACACTACCACAGTGAAAAACCCTTATATCTGTATGAAGGCAGCCAGTCACTGGTCCTGCCTTCACAGAGGCTTTTGGTTGAGGACAGCAATGGTTCACATCCTGGCTGGCACTCTCCCCCAAACTCCCCTTCTCCTCAGACTGTTTTTATTTCCTCCCCCCCACACACACACCTGTGAGGCAATCACAGGCCAAAAATGGGAGAAAACTGTAATTTCCCCCCCTTGATTTTAGTTAATGTATTAATACTAATACTGTTTGTATATATTTTATCGATTTAATGTTTTTATTATACTGTACATTGCCCAGAGCCCTACAATAGTAGGGACTGGGCAATTCTTAAATGTCATATAATAAATAATAATGGTGCCACCTACTTTCTTGAACCATACAGTGGGTGTCTGGGGAAGTGCCTGTGGGCACCATGATACCCAGGGGCACCACGTTGGGGAACTCTGGTCTCCAAACTAACACTGCTAACCAATGCTCATCCTAAGCTGTGGAGTCTTGTGAGTAAAAATTCTACTTTGTGAGCTACTGGCCTTAAAGTTGTGAGCGAGCGATTTGGCTACTGCATGAGTTAGTTTGCTCTGGAGTCATCCTTCCTAAGCTAAGACAAAAATCTGTGAGCCGGAGGCTAAAAACCTGTGAGCTAGTTCACACTAACTCAGCTTAGAGGGAACACTGCTGCCAATTACATGTCTTTTCTAGAAATGGTCTCAGTTGCTCCCTTTTTTTGACTTGAAAATCTGATCATCGCCTTGGAAAAGCAGCCTAGTGTTTGTGTTAGGTAAAAAACTGCACCTGTGGCCCTTTGCTCCTCATACTCCACAGCTGATCAGATCCTGGAGCAGAGCTTTGGGCCCATGGGCTTCCTATCCAGCAGGGGACTGGCAGAGATTCCCAGGCAAGGATCCTTTGAAAATAATATAAATACTTTACTGACAACGTTTATGTATCCTAAGCTAATCTCATTCATCCTTTGCAGTCGCCCAATTTAGGCTGGTCAGACCTGACTGGGGGGATTGATGGGGGATTCCCAGGCTGCTCATCATCAAGCTGTTGATGATGGAAGGTGGAACTCTGCCCCTCGGCAAGGCTGGATCATCTCTTTTGTAGGGCAGGTGATAGCAAGACGCCTTTGGTCTCCTTTGCTTGTCTTCACTTCTTTTAGTCCTCCCTTTTACTCTCCAAATGTCCGTGTGCCCAGTTCTGACTCAGTACTAGATGTTCCTCACTGACGTAGCTGTTGCCCTTTGCCAGACTCCTTGGCATCAACTATCTTGGCTGTATCAGGGTCGCTTCCCTTATCACACAACAACAGCTGGGGAGGGGTGAAGGAAGAAGCTAACTACACAGAGATGTCGAAACACATATCATGTCTATCAAGATGGCACAGGACGGTCTGTTTCAGGGCTGGGGATGAGTGTTACTTCTGCTGTACACACACTTCCCTTACACACTTGCATTTCTCTATCTCTGAACAGAATTAGGAAATTTCAGGCTAAAGTTGCTGAATACACAGACAGTTTCAGAGACAGCTCTAAGAGCAAGCTAACTGCCTCTTGGTCCTGCAGGCTTAGAAGCAGAATACAAGCATTTCATAGACCATAATCTATTACCTATCCCAGTATTAGATACAGAATCTATATGCCGTATCTGATATTTGAGCTTCTTCCGCCAGCAAACTTCCTTCCTGCCAAGAGTGACAGCAAAACATTTCATGATAGGGAAGGATAAAGTCTCCCAAGAAAGGACTGGTGCAGTAAGAGTGCATCTGCTGCTGCAAAACAGAGGAAGGGGAAGATTGATAGGTCTACATGCAAAAGTCAAGCGTGTAGCTATCAACACAAAATGGTATCAAACTGCTATTTTTATTTAAGAGTCTGATAAATTACACATCTAGCAAAGGAGGCTGTTTTGACAAGATATGTCTCAACACAGATAAATACCTCGCAATACAATTGATTTCCCATCACTTCAGTTTATAATATTATGCCTATTGGCATTCTAGAGAATCAGAAGAGTATGCTTTGGCTGCTTAGCTTCTTATTAGATTTCACATCTTTAAAGTTACCAGTGGCACTAGTAAAATATTAAGCCTTCATTTCGTGGAAACTGTTCATTGGCCAGTTTCATACACACACAAAAGACCCAACCCTCCTCCTAGAGGTCTGAGAAAAAACTGAAATGAAAAAGGCAAACACTGTGATGGGAGAAAAAGACCCGTCTGGTTCATTGTGCCCACTGGGCTGATCGCCTCCATGTTTCTCACAGATCCCTTTTCAGGTTCACAATTTAGGATGCTAATTTTTCAGCTTCTCCTTTGACCCAGCTGACTGGCTGTCAAGCCCATTCTTTCAACTGCCTGACAGGCCAGTTCTATGGCCTCCCCTAATGGCTGCAAAGAAACTCACAGGGCTATATATGTCATTTACCCTCTTAAAAATTTTTGTTTTGCTCGAATTTCTCTTCTCAAGCCATGTCAAAACACTGAACGGCTCAGGAGGGACTTCAGGGGAAGTAAACCTCCTTTGGCTGGCAAAACGCAACATTAAAGGACTGTTCCTACTCTTTTTTCCCATCTGTCTTGATTGAACCATATAGCACTATGTAAATTTCTACTTTTGTACTAGCAGGAAGGAAAAAAAACTGTTCACTTTCTAGCTATTAAATTTAACTGGATACACACATTTCAACCAGAGACTGATCTATGTCCGTATGAAGATCTACTTTAAATTGTACTTTTGCCAGAAAGCTCATTTGTAATTTAGCTTGGGACATAGATTAAAGGTATCTTTAGAAGAGCTGCCTCCCTCAAAAAATCCTACATACATACTAGTCATAAAAGAACAGAAGAGTAAAATGGCATTAAGCTTCAGGCTAAGCAAATGAACACTAGCTTTCATTTTGAATTGGAAAGACTTATCTGTGCATTTTTTTTCCAAGACAGCTGTCTCACTGGAAGTGCTACTTAATTAGTTCTTCAAAGGATGCTGAATATTGTGTATCATGGAGTATCTACAGGTCAGGCTGGAGTCAGGTTCAAGCTCTATTAGCTCTCTAACTTCCTTATAATTATAGCACAGAAGACAAACACACAGCATCAGGGGGGGAAAAGAGCCCTAGAATTTAACCCCCCAAAAATAGATCCTAGGGCAACTGCTCCCCTCAGCATACCACAAATTATATTTGATGATCATCTACTGGATCTGTTTTTAGTTATATGACACACACTTCTTGTAATACAATGCATTTAAACGAATCAATTTGAAAAAAATGTGTAATAAGTATAGCAGGTCATAATTATTTGCTTGCTCTAACTTTTCTACCTTAATCTGACTACCAGATCTGACCCAGATAGTTGATTGTTTATAAGAGTCATGTATGCTATATACAAACTAACAGTTTACTAAATCCATCCTACCCTTACATATGCTGAAACTACTGGTCAATTAAACAACTTAGAGTCCAAGGTAGATAAATGGGATGGGGGGGAAGGGAGAGAGAGAGAGAGAGAGAGAGATAACTGCATGGAAAAACTGTTCCTGAATGGAATCACTTCAGGAGAGGATATACGATTAAGTGTACCCCTATTTTAAGAAAGTGCCCTGTGTATAGAACATGCGAGTCTCACCTGGTATCTTCTTCGCTATCCTTTGAACATCCAGCCATTTGTGTTGACCTATGCTCTTTTTAATGGCTTTTATTACCTACTTTAGTACTGGTATTTTTCTATTTGTTGTTCTTATGATTTTATTGTTGTATTTTTACTTTGTGACCTGCCTTGAGTGAGTCTCTAGAGAGGCTCCATGCACATATCTTTAATTAATGGAAAAAAATCCTATGCTTCTTCACACGAAGAAATACTTGCAGGAGAACTCTGATGGAAGTTGAATTGCCTAATGCTAAGGGCCAATACAAACAGGGATGCCAGCCTCCAGGTGAGACCGGGGGATCCCTTGGAATTACAGCTCATCTCCAGACTACAGAGAGCAATTTCCCTGGAGAAAATGGATGCTCTGGAGGGTGAACTCTGTGGCATTGTACTACACTGAGGTCCCTGTCCTAGCAAGGCTCCATCCCCAAATCTTCAGGAACTTCTCAACCTGGATCTGGCAACCCTGCCACCTCATCCTCCGCTGGTGGCCAGGGAGGATCTGGCAATCTTCATTCCAAGTGATATTGTTTGAGAAGGCATATGTGGAGAAAATACCAGTACTTATTTCCCAAGATGGAGTTATCAATCCTACCTGCTGGGCAAGACAGTATTTCCACCTACCATTCTTTTGAGAAAAATGAGGGAGGAAACAGTTCTGTCTAGATCTTAATTGGTTCTGTAGCTTGTTAGATTCTACTTACTTTTTCATTCCAAGCCCATAGTCCAATTCCAAGGAATGCTATGCCCAGAAACTGAAAGAGAAAGAAAAAATGAGGTAAGAATAGCAACTCTTCATACATATTTTTGTGTCTACTCAGTCTTATCTGAGTACACATCTAAAATACAGCAGCCAGGAATTATATGGCTGCAACAGTGCTTCTTGCTCAGCTCCTGATTTGAAAGTTCATGCTAATTTTAGCTAGACGTAAGAAAAGGCTGACTAAATCCAAATGAAACATCCAAAAAGCAGTTGAGGGGATGCAGCAGACAGACCAGGATGGATTCAAACTTCTGTTCAGCTTTGAAATTCATTAAGAACAGAATCACACATTAAAAAGAATTTGCATCCCCCTCTAGTAGTATTCAAGACAGCACGGTGTGGATGATTTTATATCATCCACTTCCCCATCTCTATCTCTTCTTCAAATCCAAGTTCTGCGGCCTAATGCGGTGGTGGCCAGCAGGAGGGGGGAATATGGAGATAAGACAGAAGGAGGGCTCACTGAGAAACTATAATCTATTGCTGAATGTAGCTAAGTTTTTCTTCTGTTCCATGTTACCATCTCTGTATGAAGTAAGCTGGGAGGGACAGTGCTACTGAAGAAAGGGGATTTCTGCACTTTAATGTCATACGAATTAGTACTAACTACAGTTAACAAGCCAGGTACAACTAGTAGTTTGTTTGGCAGCCTGCATTCAAACATCATACTACATCAGACTTTAATGAAAATGTGGCTTATTTCAGTATATGAATCCAGCCATGAAAATATGATCTAGAAATTAATAAATTGTGCAGCACAAATTAACCCAGACTATATTTTTTGTGCAAGGTTTGCCGATTAAATTATGGCAATAATTTGTTTTGCTCAAACTGTCAGGGTTTTCTGAAAAGTGGGTTTACAGAAACGCAACACCTTTATTGGATATTTATTGAATTAGTAACAATATACTTAAAAATAATAATGCTACCACCTCTTGAATAACTTAACCCAAAAGCTGTCATACACAAGAGCATTTGTAGACAGATTTTGTGGAAAAGAACTCCCTCTGTCATTTCCATGTAATTCTCCTTAAACAAGTTGGCCCAGGTAGGATCCTGAGAGTTTGCCAAATCTCAGGGTTATGAACTTTTCCAGGAGCCTTGCCAAAGGCTCATGTTTCTGCACTGCACTTAAGCTGTGTCTTCAAACTCTGAGGTAATGTTTAGTGTATATTTCACTTTAGTTACTATATCCATTAACAGACTACATTTCCACAAGGCCAACACTCGGAGCATTGTTTCCGAGTTCAGTAATGGCCAAAAAGATTTAAAAGAACTATACACGGATGTATATCTCATTGGTGAGAAAAACAGAAGCAGCTTTAAAATTGAGCAAGTGACATCTGCTTTAGCTCTTCTCTTTTTTTACCCCAAGCTTGCCCGCATTTATAAGAAGAACTCTCCATGGTGTGAAAAGAGGGCAGCAAAAGGAAGACACACTGGAAACACTGTTTTTCTCTAACACACACACAGCTCCCCTGTGAGACACTGCAATGAACATAACTAGGAAAAAAATGGCTCTACCTCTGAGAGGATGAAGAATCCAGAAAACATGGAGAGAAAGATGTGCTCCCCGTCCCCAAACCACAAAGCATTAGTAAATCTGGATTCACAATGACTTGCCCATAAAAGGGAGAATGACTACAAGGCCTACATAAGCCCATTTATCAAGAGCAGTAAAATTAGCCTGTAAAATAGGCACCTATTTCCCTTTTTACAGAAAGGGTAGCCTTGCTTTCTGTCTACAGATAACCAGTGAAGAATTAGGAAGCCTCCCAACCAGGCTTGACCTTTGAAATATATCATCACCCTTGATGAACAAATTATCTATATGCAAGAAGACTCGCCAAGACCAGAGCTGACAGGTTTGTATGAATGTTTGTCTGTGGAAAGCAAAAACACATTCAAGGGGAATGGAAAGACCTCAGAATTTAAGGTCCAGTAACTCACTGTCCTGGCCCCCAAGTCCCAAACACAGACAATACCTATTCTCTTTGCAGGCAAGACCTAAGCTCCTCATCAAAATGATTTTTCTCCAGTAGACATTTGTACCTACACCATGGCTATAATGCTAAACACCTGCAAATCAAAGCTAAGTCTCATTAAATCATTTAAAAACTTATTCATGGCTCACCTACACCCATCATCACATTAAACAACTGAAGGAATCATCCACAGGTGACCTTATGTGCCTTGAAACGAACATGCATAGAGAGGGTGTGGAATGGCCCCAACCCATCATAATCAGGCTCACATACATAGAATCTGCACATCTAGGAAGCACGGCTACGCATGTAGGCTCCATCTTCATGATTAGGAACATTGTTTTTTGAACAGAACATATGCACAGAGACTCCATGCTTCTGAGCTAGAGATGATAGATAGGTAGACAAGGGCAGGCAGGGGAACTTATGCCCATTCCCCCTTTGTGTACACTAATTTCAACTTATAAAATGTCTCTAGAGAGCTAACGTAGAATGGGTATAAAGTAGCTTCCAGCATGAGACTGCTGAAACGTGCAGACAAGCAGATCCGTAAACATTGCAAAAAACGAAATAAGATACTTTGCGGCTGAGATGCGGCTTGAGTAATAGCTGACACATGGTAGGCTTAACTTCACCAAACATAGAGTGTTAGAGTTGGAAGGGACCTAGTAGGTCATCTAGTCCAACCCCCTGCACTCTGCAGGAGCGAAGCCAAAAGATGGACGTCAAGCCTCCGCTTAAAAACGTCCAGCGAAGGGAGCATCCACCACCTCCCAAGGCAGTCTGTTCCACTGCTCAACCACTCTTACAGTTAGGAAGTTTCTCCTGATATTTAGCTGGTAATGACTCCCTTGTAATTTCCACCCATTAGATCTAGTCTTGCAATCTGGAACAAGAGAGAATAGATCTGCTCTATCTTCTAGTCGTAGTAGATAACTCAGTGAAAATGTCTAAGTGTGTAACTGCAATAAAGAAGGCCAATGCTATGCTGGGGATTATTAGGAAGGGAATTGAAAACAAATCAGCCAGTATCAATAATGCTCCTGTATAAATCATTGGTGCAACCTCATTTGGAATACTATGTACAGTTCTGGTCACCACACCTCAAAAAGGATATTATAGCATTGGAAAAAGTGCAGAGAAGGGCAACTAGAATGATAAAAGGGTTGGAACACTTTCCCTATGAAGAAAGGTTAAAATGCTTGAGACTCTTTAGCTTGGAGAAATGACGGTTGAGGGGTGACATGATCGAGGTTTATAAGATTATGCATGGGATAGAGCAGGTTGAGAAAGAAGTACTTTTCTCCCTTTCTCACAATACAAGAACTTGTGGACACTCAATGAAATTGCTGAGTGGTCGGGTTAGAACAGATAAAAGGAAGTCCTTCTTCACCCAAAGAGTGATTAACACATGGAATTCACTGCCACAGGAGGTGGTGGCAGCTACAAGCATGGAGAGTTTCAAGAGAGAATTAGATAAACATATGGAGCAGAGGTCCATCAGTGGCTATTAGCCACAAGGTATAGATAGGAATTCTCAGTCTGGTGCAGGTGATGCACTCTATTCTTGGTGCTGGGGAGGGCAGTGGGAGGGCCCCACCGCTGGACCTCCTGATGGCACCTGGTATTTTTGGCCACTGTGTGACAGAGTGTTGAACTAGATGGGCCATTGGCCTGATTCAACTTCTCTTATGTTCTTATGTTCTACATGACAGCCCTTCAAATATTTGAAGAATGCAATCATGTCCCCTCTAAGCCTTCTCTTTCTCATGCTAAACATACCCAACTCTTTCAGCCTTTCCTCGTAAGACTTGGATTCCAACCCTCTCACCATCCTGGTTGCCCTCTTCTGGACACGCTCGAGCTTGTCAACATCCTTCCTAAAATGTGGTGCCCAAAACTGGACACAGTACTCCAGGTGAGGCCTGACCAAAGCACAATAGAGTGAAACTACCACCTCCCGTGATGTGGATCCAATGCTTCTGGTTAATGCATCCTTGACACATGACACCTATCATTTGGTAACTGGCATGTTCAAGTAACAATTTATACTAGCTAAAATACTACACAGTTAACATACAGTAACCGAATCCTGGACTCCATTATAAATCAGATATGAAGTCTGAACTTGCTAAAAATGGGAGGTGGTCAGCAGTGTTTGCTAGAACAAAACAGCCATTTTGCAGGATGAGGCCAGTGGGCCATTTCACACAGTGGCCAACAAGATACCCCCAGGAAGCCATACCATCATGGTACATAGATCTAAGCTTTCCCCTGTTTCCGTCACCCAGCATTGGCATTCTCTGGGTTACTGCCGGGAACATGGTCTGACAACTATGGATGACATTTAAGCATATGATATTCAGCCAATCTGAAAGAAATGCCTGTGAAGAACAGCCAAGAAACTGTTCCATACAGAGCTAATTAATATGGATTATTTTTCTAATTTTACAATGGTTGCCTAATCAAGTTTCATTAAATTCTTGTGACTCAGTTGCCTTTGCCTAAAATACATATGGATGGAAACTGCTCAGCAAATGTGGTAAGAAAAACTAGATTGCAATTACAGCACCCACCCACACATACAAAGCAGTACCATCATTTCTCTCTCTTCATTTTGTGACTCAATCAAAAAGAAGTGGAAGCCCACAGTAAAAGTTTTGCCAAATGTTCCAATGTATTAACTATCTTTCTGTGGGGACAAACAGGTCAGTCACTACATGACAGAATATAAACCTGGCATTAAACACCACAAGATTCGGAAAACAGTGGAGGGACATTTTAATTTTTCCATGGCATGATGTTGCTGATCTGAAAGTCAGTGGTCTCTTACAAAGGAACTTCAAAGGGAGAATCCAATGTGAAATTGCTGAATTAGAATTTTTTAACAAATGACAATGAGCCCACAGGGTTTAACAGGGACCTTGGATTCCCAGCTCACTATAGATGCCAGTATCTGGCATAGCCTACTCCTTCATTAGTTAATTAGTTCAGCCATACCTTGTAACTTCCATTTTGGTGTAGTGGTTAAGTGTGCAGACTCTAATCTGGGAGAACTGGGTTTGAGTCCCCACTCCTCCACTTGCACCTGGCTGGATGACCTTGGGTATGCCATAGTTCTGTTAGAGCTGTTCTTGAAAAAGAGCAGTTTCTGTCAAGAACTCTCTCAGCCCCACCTACCTCACAGGGTGTCTGTTGTGGGGAGGGGAAGGGAAGGGAGTTTGTAAGCCGCTCTGAGACTCCTTTGGGTAGTGAAGGGTGGGGTATAAATCCAATCTCTTCTCCTCTTCTTCTTCTTCAGTTGAATCTGCTTATCTGATTTCATTTTGCTCTGACGTGGCAAATAGAAGGCTGTCCTGCCCAAGAGTTAAAACAGTGACTAAGCTGTTTTGACACCTTCAAAAGAGGAGGGCTGCCTGAGGAAGAGCACAAAGAAAATGTGGAACTGTCTCAGCAAGGGCACAGACAATTTCATCTGTAGCTCTGCTTGGTAGAATAGCAGAGTGACTTAGCTCTACCTTCTGTATTGTTTTCTTAAACCTCCTGCTTCAGTGGTCTCTATACTCTTCATGCTCACTACAAAATGCAGCCACTTGCTACTCGAAGAACATCTTGTAACTGAGGGGAAGACTTTTATCACAAAACCAAGCAGGTTCCTCACATTCATCAAAGAGGCAACATGGGTCTTTGGGTTCAAGAAAGCGCCTGTCACATCTGAGTTTTACATTCTGCCTATACAACAAGAGTATCTCACACTCTCCCTAAATGAACTGATTACTCTGGATTGGATCATGTTTTGAACCAGCCCTCCCTGTAACACACACACACACCCATACACACAGTACTTTCTGAGGTGTGTATAAATCTGTCTCATGGATTTACACTCTTTTGGTAAAACACGTTTTGCTCACCCCTCACAGTGCTGCTGGACTCTTATTTTAATAGTGAGGCACATAACACCCTGGAAAAATGTATCTTACACTTGGCGAATCAATTTCCAGAGGCACTTTTGTAACTATTTCCCCATCTTACTGTGAGAATTGTAACCACCTGGGCAAGGGAAAGGGTCTATGACCTTATCTTCAGGGAACAAGATCCTCTCACTATAGTTAAAAAATGTTATCGGAAGACATTTCTGAAAGTTAATTACGCCTCCTGGTTAATCTGTTCTCAGAACATTTCTTCCAGTGACAAAGAAAGAGAGGCAGATGATGTTGTTTACCTTTCCCATTAGTCACAGAAAATTTCACCAGCAGTAACACAGTACAGAATAAATCAATGAAAGGGAACCAAGATCCATTTGCCCTTCCTTCCTATGACTCTTCATCACCAGCTGCTGCTAGGACTCAACTAGGTCATGCTAATGTGATTCTCGTACTCCTTCAATGTATATTTGGCCCGTTGGCTTCATTCTATGAGGAACTTTCTTCTTCCTCTGGCTCAGTCTGTATCTACCCCTACCCACGTAGGTAGGGTAAATAGCCGCAAATCTGGCTCACAAAAGCTTATGCCATAATGTATTTGTCTACCCATAAGATGTCTACCCATAAGAAGAGGTAGAGGAACTAGAGATCAAATTGCCAACATTCGCTGGATTATGGAGAAAGCAAGAGAATACCAGAAAAACATCTACTTCTGCTTCATTGACTATGCTAAAGCCTTTGATTGTGTGGATCACAATAAATTATGGCAGGTTCTTAAAGAGATGGGAGTACCAGACCACCTCATATGTCTCCTGAGAAACCTGTATAAGGGTCAAGAAGCAACAGTTAGAACCGGATATGGAACAACTGATTGGTAGGTTTAGCATAGGAAAAGGAGTACGACAAGGATGTATACTGTCACCTTGCTTATTTAATTTATATGCAGAGTACATCATGCGAAATGCTGGCCTGGATGAATCACAAGCTGGAGTTAAGATTGCTGGGGAAAAGATCAATAACCTCAGATATGCAGACGATACCACTCTGATGGCAGAAAGTGAAGAGGATCTAAAGAGCCTCTTGCTCAGGGTGAAAGAGGAGAGTGCAAAAGTGGGCTTGAAGCTCAACATCAAAAAAACTAAGATCATGGCATCTGGCCCCATCACTCCTTGGCAAATAGAAGGGGAAGTCGTAGAAGTAGTGACAGACTTCACGTTCCTAGGATCCCAGATCACTGTAGATGGTGACTGCAGCCATGAAATTAAAAGACGCCTGCTCCTTGGGAGGAAAGCGATGGCAAACCTAAACAGCATGATAAAAAGCAGAGACATCACCTTGCCAACAAAAGTCCGCATGGTCAAAGCAATGGTATTCTCCGTAGTAATATATGGCTGTGAGAGTTGGACTATAAGGAAGGCCGAGCGCCGAAGAATAGATTCTTTGTTTTGAAGTATGGTGCTGGAGAAGACTCTTGAGAGTCGCTTGGACTGCAAGGAGATCAAATCAGTCAATCCTAAAAGAAATCAACCCTGACTGTTCCCTGGAAGGCCAGATCCTGAAGCTGAAGCTCAAATACTTTGGCCACCAAATGAGAAGGGAGCATTCACTGGAGAAGACCCTGATGCTGGGAAATATTGAAGGTCAAAGAAGAAGGGGACGGCAAAGAATGAGATGGTTAGACAGTGTCATCGATGCAACGAACATGAAATTGAGCAAACTTCAGCGGACAGCGGAAGACAGGAGGGCCTGGCGTAATCTGGTCCATGGGGTCGCGAAGAGTCGGACTCGACTGTGCGACTGAACAACAAGATGTGTGGCATCTTAGATCACCCATAAGATGAGTGGCATCTTGTATCAACAGACCTATAGTGTCCAGATCACGCGAAGTGATGGTATTGCTTTGGTCTGCTCTGTTTAGAGCTTACCTAGAATATTGTGTTCAGTTTGGGGCACCACAATTTAAGAAGGATATAAACAAGCTGGAACGTGTCCAGAGGAGGGTAATGAAGATGGTGAGGGGTCTGGAGACCAAGTCCTATGAAGAAAGGTTGAGGGAGCTGGGTATGTTTAGCCTGGAGATGGGTATGTTTAGCCTGGAGAGGAGACGACTGAGAGGTGATATAACCATCTTCAAGTACTTGAAGGGCTGTCATATAGAGAATGGTACAGAATTGTTTTCTGTTGCCCCAGAAGGTCGGACCAGAACCAACAGGTTGAAATTAAATCAGAAGAATTTTTGGCTAAACATTAGGAAGAACTTCCTGACAGAGAGGTTCCTCAGTGGAACAGGCTTCTTCGGGAGGTGGTGGGCTCTCCTTCTTTGGAAGTGTTCAAACAGAGGCTAGATGGCCATCTGACAGCAATGCTGATTGTGTGAACTTAGGCAGTTCATGAGAGGGAGGGCAGGAAGGGTTGCATCAGTGCTTAGTTCTTATGGCCCTTTCTTACATGCCTAGGGGAATGCTGATTGCCACTTTGGGGTCAGGAAGCAATTTTTTTCCAGGCCAGTTTGACTGGAGATCCTGGAGGTTTTTTTGTCACCTTCTGGGCTTGGAACAGTGGTCACTGGGGATGGGGCAGGAGATATTTGTGAATGTCCTGCATTGTGCAAGGGGTTGGACTAGATGACCTTGGAGGTCCCTTCCAGCTCTATCATTCTAAGATGCTACACAACTCTGCTCTTTCTCCTATAACCCTTCCGTTTCTAATCGTTATTCCTTTGCATAAGGGTTAATCATAGATCAGTATACACATGAAGCTGCCTTATACTAAATTAGAACTTTGATCCATCAAGGTCAATATTGTCTATTCAGACTGGCAGCAGCTCTCCAGGGTCTCAGGTACAGGTCTTTCACATCACCTCCTACTGGGTCCTTTTAACAGGAGATGCCAGGGATTGAACCTGGGACCTTCTGCACACAAAGCAGAGGCTCTTCCACTGAGCCACAGCCCCTCACCAGTTCGTTTCCACCCGTTGACAGCATAAGTTGCATTTGTATAAAACACATAGGTGCAGGCAATATTATTTGGGAAGTATGTGACTGGGCTGCTGCCCATTCCTTTGTCCTTGAACAGCTACCAGCAGGGAAGCTTCTCCCTACCTATTAGTCAAGGAAGATGGGACAAGTGATTAGTTACCACCTGACTGAATTCATACCACAAAAGCATTCATCAAGTTTCCAGATGTTAAGCCTATTCCCTGGTGTCATTTTAGGCACAGTATTGTAGATAAAATATTCAAATTCACTTTAACAGCAATTATCCTCACATTGCTCGATGGCCTCTTTCAAAAGTAGAGACAATTTTAAAAGAGGCATGATTCACTCCTGCTCTACTTCTATCAACATTAAAAGGTGCAGCAATCTTCACACAGCCACCCAAATAAAAAAGCCAGAACCGCAAAGACTATCAGATGAATCATTCTTCAGTTTTGTTTGACACTCCAAATGGAAAGTTCAAATCAGGTATAAGTCAAAGAGGTGGTGATGTCTTCCATCCTTGCTTTACATTGAGCTCATTTTTAAGGCTGTGAGTCCAACGGAGCTGATATGCAGCCCTATCTGAGCCAACTTCACAGATGCATGTCCAGGACTCATCTATCCATACTACTGAGCAACAGAAGTGCAAGGAATGGAGATGCATGGCAGTACTGCGTTTCAATCTGGTGTAGTGGTTACGAGCGTGGACTCTAATCTGGGAGAACTGAGTCTGATTCCCCACTCCTCCACATGCAGCTGCTGGTGTGACCTTGGGTCAGTTACAAGTTCTTTCAGAGCTGTTCTCTCACAAGTAGTTCTCAAAAGAGCTCTCTCAGTCCCCCTCCACCTCACAAGGTATCTCTTGTGGGGCAGGGAGGGGAAAGGGATAGTAAGCCGCTCTGAGACTCCTTCAAGTAGTGAAGGGCGGTGTATAAATCCAATCTCCTCCTCCTCCTCTTCTTCTTCAGACATGTGGCTGCCCATAGTGGAAGGAGAAATAGCATCGGGCATGGACAGAGGTCGGGGGGACGGACGGACCTTGGCAAGATGTGGCCCAGCAGGCCCATTCCTAAGCGTGGATGCAACACAGAGAGCAGGCAAGCACATGGCAGCTCCTGCTCCTAACCACTACTGCACCAACCTACCTAAGCAAACATGGGGCTGCAACCACTAGGAAAATCCACTCACTTCCCTTTTGGCTCTGGATGCTGCCTGATGCTCCTAAGCAGCCACCAGTATCCTCAGAGGAAGGTGGGTGAACTGTGGCATAGAGAAGCCATGACTGCCTGGCCTCTGCTGTCCAGGCAGAAGAGCAACCCTTCCACCTGGATGATGCAGTGTGATACACCTTTCTCCCTCACACAGAGTGTCTACCATCCTCCACATGAATTTCACATCTCATGCCCGCTCTCACTCACAGAGACATCAGCAGATACGGTAGCCCAGCCCCCTTTAATAATCACCCCTCACTCAAACACTGGGGGCTCAAACACAGTTCTATTCACACTCTGCACCATTTATTCATCTCCTAAAATATTTTTATATATGGGGGCGGTGTCTTGACATAACCTGCCCACGGGGTTAAACAGACAAGGAGTTAACTTACTTACAGTTTGAACATAACACTGAAGAAAGACAGGTAGAGGTTACAACATTTCTTTTCTATTGAACAGTCAGTTTGTTGTTGGCAAGCCATAGTTCTGTCAGAGCTGTTCTTGAAAGAGCAGATCTCTCAGAGTTCTCTCAGATCCACCTACCTCACAGGGTGTCTGTTGTGGGGAGGGGAAGGGAAAGGAGTTTGTAAGCTGCTCTGAGACTCCAAGTGAAGGGCAGGGTATAAATCCAATCTCTTCTCCTTCGAACTGTATCCCTGTTTCGGTATTTGGGATCTTTTGTTACAAACTGACTTTTAGTCAACTTTAAGCTGCTCTTCTCCACAGCTTCACTCACTCTCCGATCCCCACTCCCTAACTGTTCTCTCCATTCCTGACTGCTGTTTTCAGCCTTCCCTCTTTCATACATTCTTGCAACTCCCACTGGTTGCTCTTAGGGAGAGTTGGAATCTAATCTGTCCATCACATACAGCATACATTAAAAGGGAAGAAGGAAGAGTAGACAAGTCCAATCCTTCCAGAGGGCCCAATGTCACCACCCTCAGAGAAAGGCCATTCGGTGACTGCCGTTATTCTACTCAATACTGCTTTCTACTTCCCAAGCAATCAATTGGCTGCAGCCACTAGAGTTAGTTGTTCACTCACCTGTCTTTACTCTCCAAGTGGCAGCAGATGTGCTTAGCAGCCATCACCTCTGCATGGGGCCTCAGCAGGTGCCTATTCTTGATTTTGGCCTTGAGCACTGCATAGCTAACAAAAGTGGGGCACATTTGCAAACCACACCAGCTTGAACCTTTTTTGCCATTCTATGTATTTGATAAAGTGTGCGTGCACATGAAAACTCATACCTTGAATAAACCTTTGTTGGTCTTAAAGGTGCCATTGGACTCTAAATTTGTCACACCAGTTTAAGCACTTCTTGACAAAAGGGAACTGGATTGTAATCTTATTCCACTGATTGTAATCTATTCCATAGAAAGCCAGTTTGGAGTACTGCAGTGGTGTAGAGCAGTGGACTCTAATCTGGAGAACCGGGTTTGATTCCCCACTCCTCCACAAGAAACCAGCTGGGCCAGTCACAGTTCTCTCAGCCCCACCAACTCACAGGGTGTCTGTTGTGGGGAGAGAAAGGGAAGGCAATTGTAAGGCACTCTGAAACCAACTCTTCTTCTTCTGTATGTTTTATCCTGCTCTTAACGGCATTGCCTTCTACTTCTGTCCCTCTATTTTCTGCATTGTTCAGGATGTATCATATTGGGTACCTTCTTATTTTTTGTACTGTCTTTCCAATTTTGCAGTCCTGTTGCACTGTATATTGAAAGGCAGGCTATAATTTTATTTTATTTTGCTGTGAAGTCACAGCCAACATGGCGACCCTGTAGAGTTTTCAAGGCAAGAGACTAACAGAGGTGGTTTGCCATTGCCTACTTCTGCAAAGCGACCCTGGTATTCCTTGGTGGCTTCCCATCCAAATACTAACCAGGGCCAATCCTACATAGCTTCTGAGATCCGATGAGATCGGGCTAGCCTGGTCTGTCCTATCCAAGTTAGGGCAACTAAATAATAATGGTAGTAAGCAGAGGTTTGGGGTGGAAGGCAACCCTAGAAGGCATACAAAAACAGAGGGAACAGATTGTGCAAATGACACTACTCTTCGTCCCAATGCATCTTTTTTTACATGGACAAATTACAGTTTCTGGACCACTGTCGACCTCAATTGCAGACCCATACAAGAGCCACCACTTTGTCATCATAGTTGATAGCTGTTATCCCAGCTCATCCATCCCAGCTCGCCCTGCTGTTTGGTTCTTCTTTTTATAGATTTAATACATTGTTGTGCCACCTAAAAGCAATAGATATTTGTCTGCATAAACACATTCACCAATAGTGGAAACTTAAACCCAGCTTTAAACCAATTTAAAATCCAGCTTGAAGCTGCATTCCAGAAGCCATTTAAACTGGAATACTTGGATTTAAGAGCATTATTGGTTTGATCACAGGTTTTGGACTCTTTTTTTTTTTTGGAAATGCAGAGGGTATTTTAAAATATTCAAACAAGAAAGAATAATCTTGAAATGGAGACTCCCAGATCTTAACTGTGGGCATTTCATAATATTGGTGTTCCCAGACAAGGCCCAGAAATTATAGAGCGACCGAAGCAATTGCAACAGCTACTGAAACATACATAAATCTAACATGTAAAAATGTCAGAGTTTCATTATAAATTGGGGCGGGGGAGAGAAACCCACCAAGCAATGCTTGCAGCTCCAGCTGACTGCACCAAATGAACATTCACCCACACACATTTTAATTCAATGCCCAGCCAAGTGGAAGTGGCGTCTTATACCAAGCTTCCCCAGGAACAGATTGTTTGCTTAAATACCATTTCTCTTTGTCACGGTGCAAACTATTTTGTTTTTTAATTAAAATACTTTGGTATCATAGGGTCCCGCTACTCATATGCAAGAGCTATGCAGAAGAAATCAATCATTTCAGCCCACAACTGGGCAGGAATCCTAGAAGGCGAATGAATTTCTGATACATCCGCTGCAAGTTATTGCTCACCTTCATGCCTTGGCCAAAAAGCAACTGCCCCAAAGAAATCAGAGCACCAAGCAGCGGAGTGCCTACCCAGGACCCCGAGAGAAGTATCTACCCTTTGCCACAAGCTTCCATTTTGATTGGGCTTTCCCTCTCCGATCCCATACTGATGTCAGGACAAGCTTCTCTCACCCATGTCACATCATATCCGGAAACAGGATTTCTTATCTAGACATTTATACACTGCTCTCCTCGAGTAAAATCCAAAGCCAGTTACGAGGTGATCTTCCTCCATTTTATCCCTACAACCACCAGAAAGACTGGCCCAAGGTCTCCCAGCAAACCTTGAACTTCCAGATTAGGCCCTGACACTCTAACTGCTGCAAAAGACGGTGGGTCCACAGTAGGACTGGCACCTAACTTCACCATGCTAAACGGAACAGAACTGGCTGTCCCAGGGAGACATTTTCGTCACCAGTATCTGGTTACCAGGTCATTAATCAAGCCCACTCAGTGAACAATCAGGGTGCCTTTAGTCACAAGAGGAACCTGTCACATTAGCATTGGCCAAGGAAAGAAACTTTCCTAACTTAAAATCTTCCACTTAAAGGTTTTCCTGCCTTGCATGATCCAATTTACACTATTTAAATTGCCTGCCAAAAGCTCTACTGTTTGGATCCAGGTTGCTCGCTGCTCCTGACAGGATGCCTCCACCTCATACCTTGTTTAGGAGTTTTCCCAGGACCCTGAGCCACCTTCATCCAGCCAGACTGCATATCTAGTTCTTCACCTTGCCCTCTTCCCCATTGCCAATCTTGTGCTGTTGTTCTTTTAGCCTCCTGGTTGCCCTGTAATTGAGGCCCAAGTTCTGCCAACAGGCATGCACTTCTGCTTGGTTCAAGCCAACTGGCCCCAGACGCTTCCGTTGACAAATATTGTGTCCATCTGTTTCTCTATCCCACTTCTGGACAATAAGACATGCTCCCTGCTTCTTCCCCTTTGCTCAGATGCTTGGACTTCCTACCCACCCCCATCTTGGTACTCTGATTCCCTCCTCAGACCTGTGCCCTTCTCTCATTCTCTCCTTGACTTCTCACACTTCCTCTAAGTGGATGCCTGGAGCGAATGTCTCTTTATATGGGTATCCAATACTGAGGGTTATTATTGGATGCTTGGTATCTTGACTGCTTGAGTTTGCTAATTCCCCAGACCAGAGTCTTGAACATTTCTCCTCTATCAAGTTTATCTTTCTATCCAGATTCTCAGTTTCTTACAGCGATCCCTCGCCGCTTTGTCAAAGGTATCTTATTAGCATTGTGCGGGTTGTTGATCAAACTTCAGGTGTGTTTTAAGTTGGAACCTAAGTCAGAAGCTCTTTTAGTTTAGGGACTGGTAGAAGGAAGGGTCTCTTCTTTCCATTAAACTTAGTTTACTGTGGATTTGGACTCGAACTGTTAGGTGGGCCAGACTCACACAGACTTCACATGGTAACTTCTAGCCCATGTTGTCACTACCCATTGTATTTATGTATTGTAGTAAACAGAATGTTTAAATGTGAGAGGAAGAGACCTGTGACCTTTGGTACTTGCCAAAGGTCCCAGGTTCAGTCCCTGGCATCTTTAAGTTAAAGGACGTCAGACAGCAGATGATGGGGAAGACCTTCCTCTCTGTAAGACCCCTCCCCCAGCACACAGTATTAAACTCGGTGGGCCAATGCCCCAACAGTGTAGGACCATACAAAATCCTAGGTTCCAATCCTGGCTCAGCTGTAAAGCTCTCTGGGTGACACTGGGCCAGTCATTCTCTCAGCCTAATATTCCTGACAGAGTTATTTTGGGATAACCACACATGCACTCTAAGCTCTTTGGCAGAAAAGTAAAAAACAAAAATGCAACGATGATCAGTGATGAACCTTATTAACATCAATATTAACGACACTGCCCATCTCTGCTGCTGCACTCCCTGGCTGCCATCCAAAGTGACCGTTTGCCTTTTTTGCCTTCTTCTCCCACCGTCTTAGATACAGATGGCCACGTGCCTCTTTAGCAATGGTTGTTGCTGAACATAAGACTTCAAATGAACAACTAGCTACAGCAGGGGTGTCAAACATGTGGCCCGGGAGTCGGATCAGGCCCCTGGAGGGCTTCTGTCAGGCCCGCAGTGGAACTGGCTGTCTTCTGCTGCTGCTTCCAGTTCTGCTGCTGCTGCATCATTGTAGGTTTGCAGCTTACAGATACAGCATACTGAACAGCATACTCAAGATTGCAACAGCACAGACATTTTGATGTAATAATTCAAAGCAAGAGGTGTCAGTTATCAGATACTGTTAAATAAACAAAATATTGCAAGAATGCTAATGTTTTAAGCATGTTTTTATTTTAAGTAAAAAAAAACACCACCTTTGTGTTTGTGTCCTTTCTAGAGTTTATATCTCCACTACCTGGCATTACCTTTTATGACACTCATGGCCCGGCCCGACAAGGTCTCATTTATGTCAGATCCGGCCCTCATAACAAATCAGTTCGACACCCCTGAGCTACAAGGATCACACCTTTATGGCATGGATAAATTCCACCTTTGGTGTCCCTGGCTTTCCCCCTTCCTTGTCACCGCTCCAGCACCACTTGGCAGGGCCAGCAGCCCTTCAGAGCTGAGAGAGAGAGAGAGAGATTATACACCCACACAGTTACCATAGAGTCATGTCATATGCCTGACACAACACAGCAAGAGGAGCATGAGAGAAGAAGGGAGCACTATGACTGCCCAAGAACCAATTCTAGTGTGCCAGTACAGCTCTTTCATTCAGCCATCTCGCCAAAGGAAAGAGCAAGGGAACACCCATTTTAAAGTGCCCCAGATCAGAATCTAACTCCATGTAGAACAGAGAAGGCTAGAAGCAAGTTGGGCAATGGCAGATGGGAGTGAAAGACTTAGTCACAGTGAGTGGGCAAACCCCTTCTTCCAAAGGTATTGGCAAGTCCGAAAAAACAAAAGGGTTTGTTAATCTGTCACTAACTACTGAAAAGTGATCTATAGTACCACGAAATACATGACTGCAGGCAGTTTTCTTTTTTGGGGGGGGGGACTGTAGGGGACTTTTAAACAAGTTCCTGTGATGGTTTCATTTCGACAGCCCTCACCTGATCCTGTATTTTTCCACCCATGGATGAATGCTAGTTGCTAATCTCTTCTGCTGGCACACACTGTTCGAAGAAAGCATTAGAAAATCTCTTTGAGGCACAAGGAGATAGAGCTGTGGGAAGTGCAGATGGCTTGATGAAAGAAAAGCTACAAAAGCAACCGTCCCAGTCTCCCCAAGAGCCGTCTGCTGCACGGCTGCGCTCTTGAAGTTGGCCAGCCTTTATCCTCGCCCTCCTACGGAATTGAGAAGGCGTTCTGATGTTGTACAGATTGCTTACAGGAGAGGCCACACGCGCCAGCCGTTTTTTTTAAAAAAATGACAGACAAGCTAATTCTTTCTATCACAAGCAAGAGCTTTGCCTTTTACAGATAAATGTCTTCCGTTTCAGCCACACAAACGCACTAATGCAGAAGGGCCGAAAAGAAAACCTGAGGAGGTTTTCTAAGTTACACACAGAGTCTGGAACTGGGGAGGTGGGGGTGGTTCTAGCACCAGTAGAAAAGCTCTGAGTGGAAATGGTTAAAGGATCATTCCTAGCATTTAGCCCATACGGTGAGCACTTGGAATTTTGGAGAAGAGAGAGTGGGCATCACCACAAAATGGCTGCCATGGGTGGCATGGTCTATTGCAAAATGGCTGACATTGGGGATCAGGCTAAATCACAAATCTTTGGGAGGTTCCAAGCCAAGCACCTTCCTATAATGAAGGCAACTGTTTCCAATGATGTGGGTTTTCCAGAAAAATCAGAAATGGGAAATTTTCTGTATAACTTATTCAGTGCCATAAATAGAGCACGATCTGATTTTGTGTTTTCATTTTTCCTTATATTTAATAAAGAAAAAAATCAGTCTTTCGTTTTTTTAAAGTCCCAATAGCAACAAACACTTGGACTGAAGTATTTGATTGGGGGGAAAACATCAAGTGTAGTTTAAATGTTATATTCGCCTACTTTTAAAGCTGTGTATGAAAATGATTTCTATTGGAATCACACATTAAAAATATAAAGGCATTATTAGCATGAGCTTTTCTTACACTGTTAAATTTTCAGAAGGAAATCAAGGACAACTATATCAGCAGAATTTAACTCTTCCCCACAGAGGTCATTGGGGCACCCCATCACTTATTACTTCCACATCAGATTGATCATTTCAATATCCCTTCAACCATGCAAAGAGAAGACATAAATAAGAATCTGAGCTTCGTTTTTTATTGCACCTTCATAGCTCAACTGGTGAATTCAGAACTTCATTTTTACTTGGATTACTATATATATTTGTGGTTTTTATTACCCTTCTCCAGTTTACAAAACAAAACATACACGGACTGTTTCACACCATTCCTAGGAATCACCACCTTAAAAACATCAAGTACAACTTTGAAACTGCCAAGCCTGGCTGTTACTTTATTGGCAATGGCATCCATTCACTGTTATTAATTTTATGAAAAAATGAATGCTTAGAAACAGAAAGGTTTTTGCAGAAAAACAAAGCCATGGAAAAATTTTCACCCCACATCTCTGGCTGTTTCCCAAATGGGTTCTCCCTACAAACAAGAGACCGATGCCTGCCCTGGTGCAGGCACAGCCATTTGCCCGCCCCCCATCTTCTCAAAGGAAGCACAAGTATGGGGTGAGCCAATGGGGGCTCAGCTTGGGAGTGTTGGCCAATTTAGGGCTGGCTCACCGGCTAGGGCCAATTGAGGGTTGGCTCGCCAGCCAGGTCTGGTGGCAGCCACCCTCCTTCCTCAGTAATGCTCGGCGTAAGTTCTCCCTGCAGACAAAAGGGTCATGGCTCCTGGGCTTCCCCCTCCAATGAGGTGAAGAAAGACAGGATTCATTCTTTGCTTTTGGGAAGAAGGAAGGGACACCACGATATTCGTAAGCACAGAGGTGATCAGGCAGTTCCAGATCTTCTTAAACCTGCTAAATAGATTTAGAAATACTTAAAAACAGGCCTACACAGCAACCCAGCCTCTGTCATTGGCTTGACACCCCTACCCTTTTATAGAGCAAGGCAAAAAGCAGCAATGGAGTTTATCAAGTTCTTGGTGGGCTGCTGTAAAGGGGTGAATATGTTTGGCTTGATGGAAGAGGAAATGAGCCAGTTTAAATCAAAGTAATTTAGGTGGGCATTGTTAATTGATTTGCCAGTGTTAAAGCCTAAGCCAAGCACTCTGGATCAAGCCTATTAAATGAGAAAAATAAGGAGAGCATTTATGGAGATCAAAAACAAACATAAATATCCAGTCATTGCTATGTAAACATATCCTACCACAGCGGTCTTCAATCCATCTTATGAACATTTGGAGAAAAAATGCACCAGAATTGCCCCTACCACTCTGATCCACAGACAACTAATGAGAAGGGCTTAGCTACACAGACAAGACTACAGCTTTTGTTTAGAAAGAGAAAGAAAAGAACTGACACATGCATGTACACTTGAAGCTTCCTTATACAGAGCCAGACCATTGGTCAGTCAGTATTGTCTTCTCTGATTTGCAGGATCTCTCCAAGTAGGGATCTCTCTTATTACCTGCTACCCAATCCTTTTAACTGGAGAGGTCAGGGATTGGATTGGGGACTTTTCTGCATGCAAAGTGGATATGCTACTACTGAGCCACAGCCCCTCCCCTACTAATACCAATAACCCTAACAGCAAAACAAAGCTCAAAATGTTATGGTTTACAGAAATCAGTACATCCTTCCGTACTGCTCTATGTTTTGTATACGCAAAAGAAAACCTCCTGTAATCATTTGTTCCTCTCCTTGAAATCAGAATAGTTTGCGAGATACTAATTTAGTGGTCCGTAAGAAATACAAACCACTTCTATGCCAATAAAGGTTTTTAATTGAATTGAAATACAAACCACTATTTTAAGTACTCATTGTACTCCATAGCACCTAATACCCTAAGAGTCAGAAAAAGAGAGGACCTCTGTCTCAGGGACTGCTGAAATATACCATTTTGTCCCAGGTGCACATATCAGGAGCTAATATATGGAGATACTGAATTCAGATCTGTCAATGTGTGTTAAATATCCCCAAATCAGCATGGTTGGTCATTCCCACAGCTAATGCCTCGCTTCCATAGAATCCATGCCATCATCACTTCTGACATTCTCTCCTGAAGTTATCAGTGCTTAGAGAAACACTAATAATAATGTACCTCTTTCTCTTCCGTCAAACTCTGCATGCTGTTACCTTTTAACCTTTCTATGGCAATGCCCATGTTAACATTTTAAAAAGGTAATTACTGCAAATACCCAAATATCATTAGCCCTTACTACATACTCATCAGATGCAAAATACAGCTCCTGAACCCTGAGTTTCATTACCTTAAGCAAGTTCACAAGTACCCAAAACGGTGACTGTAAGCATAGTTGAGTGGCCAGAGTGCCAACTGGGAGCCAGGAGATTCAGAATCAAATCCCCACTCACCAAGAAGTTCACTGGGTGCCCTTGGGCCATTCACTGTTGTCCTGTGCAGATGAACACAAACAAGCACACTGGCCCCACCCATCCTACACCATTATCTACTCAATGCAAATGCACAGAGGAAGTGGCCACACATACGCCTCCTTCCCCATGATCAATGCTGCTGCTTTCTGAATGTTGCTGATTATGGGGAGGGTGCATACTGGCACCATAGAGATGACTTAAATCACGTGAAGGAGAGGGACAGCACGCTCATGGACACTCTCCAGTGTGTAGACAGCCCATTTGCACATGGCTAGACCTAATCTGTCTTACATGGTTCATGTGTGGGTGTTGGGTAGCCCTGTCATGGGGATGGAATGTGGAGGGGGTACTCTTGGTCTACCAACCTCTGGACATTACCGTTTTCATTGACTTTGAAGAAGCTCCAGCTGCAGAACTCCTAAGCTGGGAACCAATGGCTTTTAGATTGTTTGCCTGCCTTGCCAGCTTGCTTCATTGGCTTCAGTTCGTTAAGGGGGTGTTTGATTGTAGTATTACTTAGGAGGCCCTATTGTTCCCAGGCATTCCCGACACAACTCATAAACGTGTCTTCAGTTCTGATTCACCAACAAACAGTTCTCTTCTGATGAAGTCCTGTGTTGTGTGCCTGACTAAGGAGCCTGACAGTGGGCAAAATGTTGTGTGGACAAAAATATGTATATCACTCTTGAGACCCTTGGAGGAAGGACAAAAACATGGATAAATGTGAAAATTTAATTGTGTGGTTAAAGAGTAATTTCATCATCCTAGATCATATTTGATTACAGCAATAGAAACTGCAATGCTCAATACCCCCAGAGTAAACAGGCTAAGTTAAATAATAATAGCACAGGCTTAATAACTTTTAAATATTTAAAACTGGATAAACTCACAGAAAACCTCTGTACTAGCGCTAAGGCAAGCTCAGAGATTATTCGATGCAGAGCAGCCACTTAAAAATTTGCCATGATGAGCTACTTGTATTATTTTTAGCCCTCGCTGACAGCATAAGGCACTTAAGACAAGATCATACAAGCACACACTAGCACCTCTTTCCCCATTTGCAAAAATGGGACAAGTTCACTGGCACGCACATTACAGAAATGCAAGAGCGACAGACCATAAATATAAGTTCATCATGGGCTAAGGCCAATAATTAATTTATTTAATGTAGTTCCACAAATAAGCCAATGTCACTATCTTAGCCCACATGAAAGACCAAAAACAGCAAGAAAAGGAAGGTTCCTACCAAGAACAGATGAACTAAATACTTGCTGGCTGTCAACATCAGACCTGCAATTTGCCACTCGCCTGCAGATCTGGAAGAAATAGGATTTCCCCCCTGCTATACACAGGTGAGTGCCCAGGTAACAGGCTATTTATGCAGTATGCATCGCTTTCCATGTCCTGCTGCCTTGTTTCTCATTAAAGAACAGCATATGGAGAAACTGCAAAGTACCTGGACATCTGCTAGCTGGACCATATACTGCCATATCAAGCTGAAACTACATCTCTTCTTCCTTAAAGGCGACTGTTCCTTTAAGCAGGGGACCTGGACATACAGTCTCACAGTATTCTGAGGTAAGACAAAGGTAAAGGTTCTGCTTGCTTGAAAGCCAGTCGAATCCAACTCTAGGGGGCGGTGCTCATCTCCATTTCCAAGCCCAAGAACCAGCGCTGTCCAAAGACTTTTCCATGGTCATGTGGCCAGCATAACGAAACGCTGAAGTGCATGGAACACTGTTACCTTCCCACCGAAGCGCTACCTATTTATCTACTTGCAATTTCTTGCTTTCGAACTGCTAGGTTGGCCACAGACAGGAGCTCACTCCATCACTGGGCACTAGGGTCTCGACCTGCTGAACTACAGATCTTCCAGTCTGCAGCTCAGCATCTTAATACTGTATATATAGTATTGGATAATAAACTGAATTCAGTTCCATATTCAGCCCTGAAGCTTATTGTGTTTCCTTTGTTAGCGGTCAGTGTAGCTCAATATTACCTACTCTGACTAGCACATAACTCCATGGGGAAGAGAAAGGTCTTTCCATCTGGTATCTGAGATTCTTGATCTGGAGAGGGTGGTAGTGAACCTAAGAACGTATTTATTTAGAAAATGTATACACAGCCTTTCGTCAGGTCTGATTAAGTAGCTCACAAGGTTAAAAAAACAGTACAGCAATAAAATCATAAAGCCATGTGCAAAACAGTTATCCATATTAAAACCAGAAACAAGGAAAGAGACACACCGTTTGAACCGCTTTCGGCATGCTTCAGTAACGGATTTTATATGCACATTCACACACCAACATCTACGCACCATTCCCAGCCGTTGCTTTCCGGCTCAAACCCCCCTTTTAATCGGGGTATTTTGATACCACTTCCCCTCTGGTGTTTTCCTGATTCTCCCGTTCCAAGCCACAGTTTCCGATGTCTGATCACTCCTGCAGTGTCAAGCCACTTCCGGGTGCTTCAACCCCCTCCCCTCTGGAAAGCTGCCATGGAAGCCCGAGGCCTCCACTTTTCACCCGCCTTTTTTTTTTTTAAGCATTGGTGGTATGCGCATAGGCAGAGCTATGCTCCCATGTTAATAAAACAAAAGTTTAAATGGTGACTCGTTTTAGTGTTTAGACGAGTTCAGGATCTCACGGAGGCCAATTTCAGGTCAAAAATTAAAAGGGAAGTGTTCCATTACAGTGGTTGGAGACACTTCAGGGCTTGCTTTTGGCAAGAAACTAGTTGTTCTGCGCATGCACGAAAATTCCAATTTTACGGATGACTGCCTATGCGCAAACTGAGAAAAAAAATTAAAAAACACCAACACATGCTCCCGTGCGTCAGTAGTGTGGGGAGCGATGTAACTGCACGGTGAGCTGGTATAAGGAGGTGAGTGTGATCACGATTATCCAGATTAAAAAAAATCGCGTCAGAACCGGACCAGTTTAAACCACTCTCACCATGCCATCTGACCGCACCCAAAAGCGGCCTAAATGCAGTATGCATAATAACAGGCTGGAAGCCAGCCATACAAACCACTAAAAAGATGGAATTTCTCAGTTAAAAGCCTAGGTAACAAGAAATGTCTTAATACAAGAGAATCAATGCTAGGTGAGCTTCAAGTGGGAGAACAATCCAAAGACGAGGTGCCACCACTAAAAACATCCTGTGTTTGGTGGCTTCCCACCTCATTCTTAAAGCAGGGGCACAGAGTTTTGGGAAAAGCATCTTGACTGGCAGGTTGTGATGGATGGGCAAAGTTCCTGCTCTTTTTGAAAAACACTAATCCCCTTTAGTCCTGTCTGGTGAGTGAGCAGAGCAGCTAGCAGCCAGCCAGGGTCCCTTGGAGGGCTGGAGGGGCCATATGAGAGGGGGGAGTGATAGAGAAAAAGCTGTTACACTAGCACAGACAGATAGGGTCTGAACCTTCAGAGAAAGCAAGACTGGAGGGATCCTGTCTCAGAGTTTGCCTTGTAAGCAGGCCAAACCAGTAAATGTGTGGAGATAAGATTAGTGTCTTCAGATCATTAACTGGAAGAGAACCTGTTGCAAGAGACTCTGGAAGTCTTGGAACCTGTTTTTGGTGATAAAGCAGACTAGCTTGAGGAAGAAAATGAAGCTGTCTCAAAGTCCCAATTGCTGAGGGAAACTAGTGAAAGATTTGTGGTTTCTGAGAGAAGCTCACGCTTACCCTGTGAGAATCCTGAGGTCAAGGAAAGGCCAATATTCATCTCAGGAATGCCAACTTGGCTGCCAACTGCTCTCTACACTCCTAAATTATCAATTATCCTATTGTAACCTTACAAATAAATGGGCCCAGAAAGACCTGTAAATAGTATCTATCCTCTTTTCTGAAACACTTTATTCCTGTATTCCTGGGAGTAATTAAAAATTACTGTTCTTTTTCCATTTCCCTCATTGTTGCTGAACTTATTTGATTCAGAAACCACGAGTTAAGTCTGTGAGGTGGAAGACTGGGGCAGAGACCACATTGGTTGAGCTTTACATCATGCTACCTCTATATAAACATTATTTTAAAGAACCCATCCTTCACATATGCTGGACAGGATAAAAAGGTGATCCTACACAAACTCAGGCACAAGCAATTTAAGGCCTTAAAAGGTAACAACTGGCACTCTGAATTGTGCCTAGGGGAGGAAAAAAAATAACTGGCAACCAATGTCAGTATTTCAGCACAGGGATGATACAATCCCTGTATCCAGCCCCTGAGAGTAGCCTGGTTGCTCTGTTTTAGAGTAGGTGATGTTTCAGTCACCAGAGACTATTATAACAAAGAGACATAGACTATGGGGCAACACAGGGCGTTCCAATGCTAAGTTTGTCTTATAATGGTGAGGGGAAGGGTATTCTTCCTCAGCTTATCGCACTTTCTTGCAAACACACACAACCTCTTTCCCCAAAACTGGAAGCACAGCTGTCTGAAGGGGCAGACAGCTTGGGGAGCCATTTACAGATGAGAATTGCCAGGCTCAGGAAGGATTAAGCCACCCTTCCCCCTCCTCCCACCAATTCCCTTCTACAAATCCCCCTGCCCTTGCATAGCCTCAACAGCATGCGTCCAGGAGCATAGATTTTCCTAAAGAAAATAGTTCTACCATGAGAGGCAAATGGAGGAAGAGAGGAAATGTCACAGAGAGGAAATGGCACAGATCAAAAGTCTTTCCTAAGCTCTTCTTTGTGAGTCACTCACATACAAGTTTTCTGAGCAATATCAAGTCCTGCTGAGACAGCTGCAATTATAAGCACCCAAAGCAAGACACGCAGAGTATTCAAAGGGTATATGACAAAAATTATTAGAGGAATGGGAAAAAAGAAAAGGAGAGACTGATTTAAAGAGGACAAAAAGCAAGCAGGACAGATACATACAGCAGACAATGCACTATAAAGAATTACCAAATAAACTTATTTACTTTCTCAATATAACATGCCATTAAATGAAATATCAAGTTTCAAACTAACCAAACAACCATGTACAATGCATAACTTAAAACCCTCAAACGTTCTACATTGACATGGCTGTGGAGGAGGAGGAGGAAGAGGAGGAAGTGGAAGAGGAGACTGGATTTATACCCCGCCTGCGCTTGGAATCTCAGTGGCTTACAAACTCCTTTCCCTTCCCCTCCCCACAACTGACACCCTGTGAGACTGGTGGGGCTGAGAGGGCTCTGACAGAAACTGCTCTTTCAAGAACAGCTCTGACAGGTCATACAACAGCTGCAAGTGGAGGAGTGGGGAATCAAACCCAGTTCTCCCAGATTAGAGTCCGCACACTTAACCACTACACCAAACTGCAGGAACACCTGCAAATGATAGAGTTGTAGGATCCAGTCATTTAGTCCTTGCTAGCCAGCTGTGTTGAAACTCACCACTGACCCATGTAGATCCAGAAAACACCTAATGCTATCATTCGTCATCTAGGCATTGTAAGGGAAGATCAACATCAATGGGTTAGCTCCATTATGCTCCAATGGGAATTCAAGGCCCGTGGAATACAGTTTGAAAAAAAAATAAGGAATTAGAACTACTGAACATATTCAAATAAGCCAAATCACAAACAAACAAAAACCAGCATCCAAGGTGAGTCTGTGTACTGTTGTATTGCCGGATGTTTGTATTTAAGTCGAGACGCTTTGGGGCATTGGTGACAGGAAAATATCAGCTTCACTACAAGAGGTCACTACAGACAAGCTGAAATGAAAACACTTCACACTGATTCTAGAGAAGTTCAAGAGGGCTTCCCTTAACAAGTTCCAATCCCTGTCATTCTTTCTTTTATTTTTTTCACATTTACCTTGAACTAAGTATAACTGTTGCACCTTTTAATGTCAGACTTGCTACAGCAGACACAATCAGGGCTCTAGAATGTGTCTGGGAAACTACGTATAACTCACTTTTTGATAACAATGCTACTGAAAATGGCATTTTCTGGCAGACCCAATACTTCAGTAACAGTTATGGATTCAACCTCTTTCAAGTACACATGTTCCATCTGCTAGTTTGACACATAACCAAAATTTGTTTTGATTCGTTCCAAGTCAAGTGCAAGCCTTCCCCTTGTTCACAAAAAGTTGGCATGATTTCCTCCCATTGCTCTAAACAGCAACATCTGGGAAAAGACCCATTTGGAATCCAGGTTCCCAAATGCCAAGACAGAGGTGGGCTTTGATCACAAACTGGAGGCTAGTTCATGTGGTCCACTTGCCAAGACTTCTAAACACACAATGAGGCACAATAAGGGGTGAAAAGTGGGACTGAGAAGCCCCTGTATTAAAATAAGGAAGGAACAATGTCATTCCATATCGGCACACAAGTATTACTCGCTTAACCAAGATTTGACTAGGATATGTGAAGAAGAATCAACAGTAGAACAGTGAACAAGAACTTTGAGGGAAAGAGATGGGGAACAGCCCAGTATGTACTCAATGCTTTACACACTTTTAACTACTATGAATACATCCCCTTGATTTAATGCCTCACTTCTTGAGGCACAGTCAGCCTTGTAAGTTCACCTTCTATTCAAGTGAGAAAGAAGCAAAAGCTGCATTTCACAGATAAACTGTTCTATGGAGTAGTTCCAAGGGGGTGTGCACAATTTGAAACAATCACTTTTCTTTATTTGACAGTTCCATTCTTAAGATACTAACTGTACAGAAAAGGAATTGAGGGGGAAGAATATCTAAGCATAGAGCCAGTTCAGTTTGCCTATGGGCAGCCTCACTTCTGGCCAGCTTTGCAAAAGGGCACAAGAATGTACTTCGCTGTATTATCCAGGATAATAAATCAAGATCAAGGAAACATAACTAAGGTTTAATTGTCTTGTCTGAATAAACAAATCATGGGTTGTGGTCAACCAAAATCAGAAACTGTAGTTTATGGTGGGGCTAGCAACCCACGGTTTGTTCTGTAGCTTGGTGTGAAGTCTGAATTGACAAAAACAGTTATGATCATTGTTCTACTTTTAGAAGCTGAGTGGATAGAAAACAAAAGTAGACAAACAGGTGCAAACCAAAGTCTGGTTAGTGCATAGTCATTAACCAAAGTGTATGTCATGAGACTACCTCAGTGCCCTGTACTCTACCACTCTCTTCAGCAAAGCTTTGCTCCAACTTAAATGGTTCTTCAGCTGGCAGGCATTGGAGGAAAGTTCCTTAGGCTAGAAGTCTTCAAGCTTTACTGAGTGAAATGGTAGAATACAGATTTACTTCATTTATTCTTCAGTTTCCTCCCCAATGGGGACCCAAAAGGGCTTACAACACTCTTCCTTTTTCTTGATCCTTACAATAGATTAGGTTGAGGTAGTATAGGCTGAGAGAGAGCAACTGGCCCAAGTTCAGCTTCCACAGCAGAATAGGGATTTTAACCTGAGTCTCCCAGATCCTAGCCCAACACTCTCTGTACCTATATACATTCCTTTACTCATGGCTGCCAGCTGCATCCACAAGGGGATTTTCCCACACATGCAACACAGGAAGTGTGCTTATGAGAGTCATTTTAAGGTATGTTTTAGGACGCTCATATGCTCTTGCTGGCTTTTTAATTGTTACAGCACTTATAATATTTTGTTCTTATTATGTTTTACTTGGTAAGCTGCCATAACATAAGCAGGATCTATGAAAAAAGTGGCATAGGAATAATCAAAATGAAAAAAAAGCTGCTGATTTCAGTGAGAACATCCACAGGACTCATGGGCTTCTTGGGTAGGGCCCCCAGATACACACTGACAGGAAAACTGGGGGGCAGTGCCTGGGGAGGATGGAATGGGGGGTGACATTACTGCCTCCATGACCCTCTTGGAATTTTCCCGATCTCCATGGTTTTTACTATGGAGATTGTTGGCCTAGCTCATCTGGAAGTGACACTGCTTCGGGGGGGGGGCGGGATGCTGGTCATGGAGTCACTACTGGACAATGCTGTAGGAATTCTCCACTCTCTAAGGTAAACACCATATATGCTCCACCCACAACTACTAAAGAGAGGATATGGAGCTAAGCTCAGCCTCCAAAATGGCAGAGCTAAGCTTAGAATTTCCTCCCACCTTTAGAACCTTAAAGTGCCTTTTCCTTTTCTCAGCTGACCCAGCTCAACTGGAAAAGGCGAGGGAAGGGATATTGCAAGGCCACAGGAAGGCTTGGCTTGAACTCCATCATATCTGTGTTTCTGCACAGGTGTGAGAGTAAAAGGGGGAGGGTGAACAGTAGCAGCAGCTCCCACTTTACTTGCTGCTGCTATCATGGCAGGGGGCCACTGTTGTGACTCTTGAGGAAACACCCTCAACGCCCTGTGCTTTCTTCAGCAGCTCCTGCCCTCTGACATTTCTTTCAATGAGCTCTCCTGGTTCTAAACGTCAAATTCCTTTTTCGTCTCCAATGACTCAAGAAATGCTCTGTTCACTGTTATGAGTTTTCCTGTAATTTGAACAATACTTGTACTGTGGACCATTTTTTATTACTGTATGGCATGCAAGAAGCGCTTCTGAATGTAATCTTTTATCTACAAATACTCATTTTCATACCCCTTTGCATATTTATAAGGAATAATTTGAAGGATCCTTCACAGAGCCACTTGGTGGGTTTTGTGCTCACTCCAGCCCCTTGAGAAGAATAATCATTGAACACATTTCTCAGTTACTGCACTGTCCAATTTTATCTACACCCAACTTCAGGGTTTGGGGTCTAACCTTTTGTGACAAAATAACTTAAAATTCAGTGTAGCCCTCTGATGTCTACCTCTGTCTGTGATCTAGCTGCTGAGACACCACCCAATGGATCTGTGCCCTGCCAGCACAGCCTGGGGATGGGCAGGGTTCCTCTCTTACATATTTTAGAAATCTAAGGCTTAATGGCCAGGATTCCAGAAGAAAACAGAAAGATTTGCCTATTTAGCTATAGTCCCTCATGCTGCATTGGATCCAACTCTGAAACACTGTCCAAATTGTGGGGGCCGTTTTTCAAGAACACAGCCCCTCCAGATCCCAGCAAGTATCTTAATTCCATTATTAATCATCATAGATATTTAATCAGTTATTAACTATTCTTTCTAAAAACCGCTCCGATCTTGGGTTAACTACTTCTTCACTCTCAAAGCACAAATCTTGGGTCACTATTTCTTCACTCTCAAAGCAGTTTTTTTTTTAAAAATGCTACAAACTAATTTACAAAAGGGAACATCAACAGCTTGATTGGACTTCTCCATTAGAAGATTCCCAAACTGAGGCCTTCCATCTAGAAAGAGATTTCCGCTTTTTACTCAAGGAAGCAACTTTACAGCTGCCTGTTTCTAGCATATGAAAAGAGCTCAATGGAGACTGGAGAGAAACTGTATGAGGTAAAGAACTCTTGAATTCACTGAACTGTTTCATTCTGTAGGAAACAAGTAGAGCATCTGCCTTTTCTTGTGCGTGTCGAAAAACAACGACATAGTTAATAGTGCAGTGCGGCTTCATATCCAGCCCTGAGGTAAACGGGCAAAAGTCATTTAGGAACAGCAAATGCACATAAATCTTGCAGAAGAGCAAGGACAGGCATTGGGCTATGCACAGCCCATGAATTAGCAAGCTGTCCTCACACATCAGTTTGTCATGTATTGCATCCCTTCTCCCATGCTTCCAATGAATAGCCTCATTTCTTCCTCTTGAGTTGAAAGCCCTTTTTCTTTACAGCATCGAAGACCTGCAAAGAATACAAAAAAAAAAGAAAAGAGTTCTGCTAATGAGATAACAGGCATCCAGTTTAGGGTGAGCCTTGGAGTTCTGAGGGTAAATCCAGCAGCCTGTTTTATTCCCTCTTAGTCAGGATCATGGTGTCTTTCTCTTTTTTAGAATGTTTACGACTTTTTCCTCATCATATTTTCCCTTCAAGTTGCAAGTAGGCCATGTTTGCTCTTAGTATGGTCACCAACAGAGGCAACTCTACTTTTTGTCTACAGGCTTTAAAAAGGGGGCCAGTGTGGTACAATGACAAGCCAACAGCGTCCTCTTCAACAATCGAAGTGCCTTTGTCCTTGAACCCAGCAATACAATAGGTCTGTTATGCAAACAGGGCAACTGCATGTTCAACCATCCCTGAATGGATTTTCACAGTACGTAAATCACATTCCTACTACCTGCCACTTATAAACTTTCTCACGAACCTTGTCCCTTCAGCACAATCCTTGAGGCCAAGTACTGAGAAGACATTTCTCACCAGTCTTCTGAGAAAAATGAGATCAACGTTCTCAAAGATAATTTGAACTTAAGAGGCATCTAGCCTCACATGGCAGCACACAGCCATCACTTTCTCTTCTATTTGAGGAACAAAGCAACCTATGTCAGACCTTTTAGCAGAGAGAATTTGGATCCAAGACTGCCATCCTATGCATGCTTACTTGGAAGTAAGCTCCCAATAGGATTCAGGAGGACTGCTGCATATGCTTAAGGCAGCAGTGATTTTCAAATATTTTGAAGTGGGACTGGGACCCACTTCTAAACTTTAAATATTTACTGGAATCCACTTGTAATTTACAGTAGTTTTTGGGATCCACTCACAATGCAATTCCATATTACTCACCTCCTGCCCAGCGTAAAATGTAGGAACCTCACATCAGATAATAAGTTGGTAATTCGATTTTATATTTAGAAATGGGAAGAAGAAAGAAAGGAGAAGGGAGAAGAAGGAGGGGGGGACAGGGAGAGGAGACTGGATTTATACCCCACCCTTCACTTGGAGTCTCAGAGCAGCTTACAAACTCCTTTCCCTTCCCCTCTGCATAACAGACACCCTGAGAGAACGACCATTGGTACTCACCGTGAAGGGTCCTTCTCCTCTGAGGTCTGGAGGACATCTTGTGGGTGATTCCAACCATCATCAGGGAGGCAGGACTAAGTTCAACCTCTTCCTGTTTCCCCTGGTGAGAGTCACCCTTAGCTCAGTTCTGGTCCTCCGAAAAGCAATGCATTAAACTAACTATGTTACAGGAGAAGAACTTAAACAACAGGGTAACGTTAACTGGAACAGGAAGAACAAGAGAAGAAAAAAGGACAAGGTAAGAACTCTCTTTCTGCAATGTAGATTGAATTGCGTCCTCTCTCTCTTAGATTCTCTTTCCCTTTATTCGCCCTCTCTCTCTTTCTGACTTACTTTCTTTCTCTTGGTCACCAGCCTGTTGTCAGTAGTCTGCGGAAGGGATGATGACCCAGGAGGGCCAAGATGTCCTCTAGACCTCAGAGGAGAAGGACCCTTCACAGTGATTTCCAATGGTCGTTCTCGCTCTGAGGTGGAGGCCATCTTGTGGGACCTCCCAGAGCAGTGTCCCCTAAGAACTGGGTGGGTGGTCGTCATCCGTAGACAGAATCGACTGCAGTACTCGATGACCAAAGGCCGCATCCGCAGAATCATACACATTGATTTTATAGTGCCTGATGAAGGTGGATAATGAGGACCACATTGCCACTTTGCAAACCTCTTCCATTTATGCTCTATTTGCAAAGGCTGCATTAGTAGCTGTGCTGCATAGCGAGTGGGCTATGATGCCCTCTTGAATTCTGATGTTCAGGCTCTTGTAGGCCTCTGTGATGCATGTTCTGATAGTGAAGCTTAAAGCTGACGTAGACATCTTTTTTCCCATATGGAGAGGAGAAATGTTGATGAACAAGAGCCAGTTTGGTGTAGTGGTTAAGTGCGCGGACTCTTATCTGGGAGAACTGGGTGGTATTCCCCACTCCTCCACTTGCACCTGCTGATGCTGATGCTCTGGCACAGCTGTTCTCTCAAGGACAGTTTCTGCCAGAAGTTCTCTCAGCCCCACCTACCTCACAGGGTGTCTGTTGTGGGGAGGGGAAGGGAAAGGAGTTTGTAAGCCGCTCTGAGACGCCTTTGGGCAGTGAAGGGAAGGGTATAAATCCAAACTCTTCCTCTTCTTCTTCTTCTGTTTGTCTGATAGATGCTATTCTTGAGATGTAGCATTTGAGTGCTCTTCTTATGTCTAAGGTATGCCACATTCTTTCTTTTGGATGCGTGGGATTCTATGAAAATGAAGGCAAACATATTTCCTGAGATCTGTGAAACCTAGTGTTCACTTTAGGACAGAAGGAAGGATCTGTTCTCAGGACTACTTTATCTTTATGAAAAACACAGAGCTCCTTTTGAATGGATAGAGCTCCTAGCTCAGAGATTCTTCTGGCCGAGGTAATGGCCACTAAGAACAAGGTCTTCATTCTCAGGAATTTCAGAGTGATGTCCTTCAGAGGTTTGAATGGACCTTTTGTTAACACAGAGAGAACTGTATTCAGTCTTCACGTAGGAAACCTGTGTTTCTGTGGGGAGTCCTTGAAGGATGCTCCTTTCAGAAAACGTTGAATGTGAGGGTGTTGAGATATAGGCAAACCTCCATATCGGGGTAGGACCGAAGTCAAGGCTGCTATTTGTCTTCCGAGAGTGGTAGCTTGAAGACCACTGGCCCGACCATCCCATAGAAAATCCAGAATGGACCGCACCTTGGGATGGAGTGGATCAACCTTCTTCTTCCTGGACCATCAGACGAAGGCCTTCCATTTAACATTGTAGATCCGAGATGTGGAAGGTTTCCTGGAGGCCATCATCATCTGTACGACCAATTTGCTATAGCCTAGTTTCAGGAGTATGACCCTTTCAATTTCCATGCGGTCAAACAGAACCATCCTGGATTGGGATGACGAATCAAGTCCTGGGGTAGCATGTCTTCTGACACTGGAAGGATGAATGGAGGGGCGACCGCCATCTCTTGGAGAGATGTGAACCACGGACGATGAGGCCAATAGGGAGCCACTACTATGACCTCTGCCTTCAGTGCTTTTATCTTTCGAATCAGTCTGGGAATCAGTGGGGGAAAGGCATATAGCAGTCCCGCAGGCCAAGGAGACAGAAGAGCATCCATCTCTTCTGCTGAAGGATGATAAAACCTGGTATAGAACCTGTCCGATTGGTTGCTGTGTGGAGAGGCAAATAGGTCTACTTGAAGAATCCCAAATCTGGACCAAATCAGACAGAAGAGGTTCTTGTGTAGAGACCATTCTCCCTCCTGAATTGAATGGCGACTCAACCAATCCACCTGAATGTTGACAGAGCCCTTTATGTGCTCTGCCAGAATTGAAGACAGGTTACTCTCCTCCCAGTTCAGCACGAGAGTCACTTCTCAGTGTAGGGTCAGGGATCTGAAGCCCCCGTTTGTTCAAGCAGGCTTTGGCCGATATGTTGTCAGTTCATGGAAGGACGTGGCGTCCTTGGACTTGGTGGGCAAAATGTTGAAGGGCCAGTCTGATGGCCCGAAGTTCCAATAGGTTGATCGGAAGGACCTTCTCTGCTACGGACCATTTCACCTGGACTGGTTGGTGAAGAAGGGTGGCACCCCAGCCAGACAGGCTGGCATCCGTGAAAATCTGGGTCTGGTCCTGTATCCAAAACGTTTTGTCTTGAGATAGGTTGGGCAATTTGGTCCACCAACGAAGACTTGCCTTCAATTGGAGTGGAACTTTCAAGGAGAATTCCATTTTTAAGGTGATGGAGCTCTGATATGGATGTAGGAACTTCTGTAGTTGTCTGGAGTGAAATCTTCCCCACTATAGGGTATCGAAGGCAGCCACCATGAGGCCCATCTAGAGTGGATAGAGATGAGGGCCTCACCTGTATGATCTGCGTTGCTAGCCCCTTGATCTTTTGTGCCTTGGCTTGGTTGCCCGGGTGTCCATTAGGACTCCTAAATGTTCCAAATGTTGAGAGGGAGTCAGGAGCTCTTTGTCACGTTGACAAGAAATCCAAAGTCTTGCAAGCATCGAATGGTATTGGTTGTGTCCTTCTGGCATTGCACCCTGGATGGGGATCAGATCAAAATGTCATTTAGATACAGGTGGACATGGACGCCCTGTTCCCTCAGGCATACAATAGGGTGGACCAGGATTTTTGTGAAGACGCACGGAGCTGAGGACAGGTCAAAGGGTAGTGCCCAGAACTGTAGAAGTTCCTCGCCTAGATGGAAGTGCAGGAACCTCCTGTGCTGAGTGAAGTAGATATGCTTCTGTCAGATCAATGGAAGAGAGGAACTCATCAGGCAGAACGGATTTTGTGACGGACCTCAAGGATTCCATGCGAAAGGGCTTCAGGTCTACGTACCTGTTGAGGTATTTCAGATCGAAGATCGTCCTCCAGTTCCTGTTCTTCTTGGGGACTGTAAAAGAGATGGAGTAGACCCTGATCTGACATTCGTTCATGGGAATGATTTCTATAGCTTGGATGCGCAGTAAATGATCTATCGCAGACCTGGGTCTGGCCCTCTTTACTGGATTTCTTTAGACTGGAGAGACAACAAAACACTGAGGAGGGATTGATAGGAACTCTATTTTGTAACCTTCTGTAACTATATCTTTGGTCCACACATCTGGTTGGGAGACAAGCCACTCCTGTCCGAACAAAAGGATACGTCCTCCCACAGGAGGGTCTGGATAGCCATGCTTTAGGGTTTTTGGGGTCCCCCCCCTGTCTTGTCTATTCCCGGAGTGTCTGGGGTATCTGCTGTTGTTGAAGCCTCCGCGGCGAAAGGACTGTTTGTTGCCTCCCCAGGAAGGTCTCCTATTATCTTGCCTAAATCTGGATGCAGAGTTGTAAGGACAAAAGGAAGAGGAGGAGCTGGCTGCCCTCCTGTCCCCGGGGCATACTGACTTAGGTAGGGCTTTTTTCTTGTCACGGGTCTCCACTAGTATTTTGTCTAGGCGAATTCAGCCCTTTTATCTAAATTACTTCTCAGAGTACCATACCCATCTTCTGATAGGAGACCAGACGACTGCAGGGCAGCTACAGAAGCATCAACCGCAGGAACCTGAAAGAGATCTGAGGCAGAAGATATTAAAAGGTACAGTTTCTTAGTGGCCCTTGGAATTGGCTTGCTTGTTAAGGGCTTTTCCCACTCTGCTTTAGTTTTCCTCATATAAAAATCTGGAAAGAGAAAGGCTGTCTCTGCATAGTCCTCAGGAGGAAAGCATTCATCAGTGATCACTGAGCGATCAGTTGGTTCCTGATGCTTAAGGGATTTATTCCCAATTCTTTGTAAAGCCTGGATTTTAAGGGCTGATAGGGTTTTTTCCAGCAAATAAGGAAAGTCTTCAGGCTTAAAAAATCGAAAGGATTGCTCCTTAACAGTACGTCCCTTTGGAGCGCCCTCCCTCATCCTCTGGATTAGAGGAAAACTCCCCTTCCTCTTTCTCACTGCGTGGCAGAGAGATATCATCATCTTCATCTATGAGTACATCCGGCATGTATTGCTCCCTTGGAAATTCTTTTTGAGCTGCCTTGGTTGGCCAGCTGCCCACTTTTTTACGTTTGTCAGGAGGGGGAGAGGGGGAGGGCGATCTGGAGCAGCGTGGGCTGCGAGTCCCCGACCTGCCCATCTAAAGAAAGCCATTGCCCTGGGGGAAATGGGGGGAGGGGGGTCGTCTGCAATGTTACCGGTCTGCTGGCTGTCCTCTGCATTGGATTCCTGGGCAAAGATGGCGGCGATTTTTCTCCAACATGGCCACCGCCAGCTGCGCAGGCTCCATCTGAGCAGGTGAGGAAGTTTTGGCGCACTTTAAGGCGCTGCCATCGCTCTGAGCCTTAACATGCGCTCCCGACTCTCCCACGGCTCTTTTTTCTGGTTGCGCGGTCTTGCCAGTTCCTAGGGAGCCTGCTTGCATCCATCTCCGGAGTGAAGAGGAATCCGTCGCTCTCAGCTCTACAAGCCACTTTGAAGATTAAGCTGAGCCGCTCTAAGTAAATTGGCCCCTGAGGGGCCGTTCTCTGGCAAAGTGAGAATAGGAAGAGGAGAGAGGAGAGGGGGTTTTTGTTTTGTTTTGTTTAAGGGATTAGATAGAGAGAAGGAAAAGGAAGGAGAAAAAAGGTAGAGAGTTATATCAAGAGTGGTGTTAGGTGACAGCCAACACCTAGCTGCTCTCCCTACTGAGAAACAGGAAGAGGTTGAACTTAGTCTTGCCTCCCTGATGGATGGGAATCACCCACAAGATGGCCTCTACCTCAGAGGGAGAACAGCTCTGACAGAACTATGGCTTGCCCAAGGTCATCCAGCAGCAGCAAATGGAAGAGTGGGGAATCAAATCTGGTTCTCCGAGATTAGAGTCCACACACTTAACCACTACACCAAACCAGTTACTGAGAAAAAAGCTGTATTTTATTTCTTCTATGTTATTTGTAGTCCACCTTTCTCACTGGAACACAAGGTGGATTACACAGAGTGACAATACAAGCAACAGGGTGGGACACACAATATGCAACAGGATTTGTATTGTAAAAATCTAGAACCAACCAGAAATCTGAGAAGAGAACTGAAGCAAAGCATAAGTATTAACATGACATATGAAACAATAAAAGAATTACATAGTAGGATCCTACTTACAGCAATAGGTTATACACCGTAATATAGACCACAGTTCCTAAGCCTTTAGCCAAGTTGCTTTCGAAACCATTCTGTCCAATACAACCCTATGACCTGTGTAGAGAAGTCCTCTTGAATAATTCAGTTTTGCATAGTTTGCAGAAAGCCAGGAGTGTGGAAGTCTTCCTGACCTCAACAGACAGGCTATTCCATAAGGTGGAGGCCAGAATGGAGAAAACACATGTATGGGCAGCTGTTGATTTTGCCCATTTGCAGGCTGGCCTCCACAGAAGGTCCTGCTCATATGAGTGAAGCTGTTGTGGCAGAGCATGGGATAGTGGCAGCCTTGCAGATAGGAAGGACCAAGGCCATGATAGGCTTTGCATGTGATAGCTAATAGCTTAAATGGAGCCTGGTAACTGGTGGTCAGCCAATGGAGCGACTGCAGAATGGGAGTAAAGTGCATGCTCCCTCTCACTCCTGATATAAGCTGAGCCATGGCATTCTTTACCAGTCTCCAAGGAGTCTCCAAGGAGACCAATGTAAAGTGCATTATAGTAGTTTAGTCTCAATGTTACCATGGTAGGGATTTAGGTGGCCAGGTTGGTCCTATCAAGGTAGGGGGGCCATCTTCCAGGCTAGACTGAGTTGGAACTAAGAAGGCATTTTTGGCAGTTGCATTAACTGGCTTCTCCAGCAATAATGCAGTATAACCACAAGGCTCTTAACTGAGTAAGCAATTTATTGGCCATTTTGCACATTATGCAGAAGCAAACTCAAGGTGCTGTCCAGATTCTTCTCCCAGCTCACCCTGTTCCTCCTCCACCTTCCTGGCCTCACAACCCACCTGTGAGCCCGTCAAGACTCACTTTGGGGGTCTTGACCCACAGCTCAACAACCACTGGTTTAGGATAGAACTGTATACTACTATTTTCCCTCACAGAGAACGCTTCAACTTGTTGGGGGGCATGAGGTATCTCTATCTGGGCCCAGAACATTTATCTTACTAAGATAAAGACAAAGTTGGAGGGTGATGCTACAATTCCAGAAAAACTTAGCAGAAAGAATGGAAGGGGCAAGTGGCCACTACCACCTCCACAGGCCTGGCTTATGTGGGGAGAGGGGGTGCTGTGGAGGCTCTTAGTCCACCTGTTCACCCACCAACCATGTTGCTACCTTGGCACCAAGGCGGAAGCAGTATGCCCACCAATCCTGCCCACCTGGCTCACATACTGGGGGGGGAACAACAGCACCTCCTGATTCTCCTCCCCACCCACTGACCTGCAAAGGACTGGCAGCAGTGGTGGGGCCAGCAGTGGGTATCTGGGCACTTAGGCTCAACTGTCTCCCACCTCACACGGAGACTATACATTCCTCACACACACACCCCTTACTGTTTGCAACTTTTCAGAAACCGGCGGGGGAGGGAGTTTGAAGAAATATCTGTTTTCTGTGCACCATCCCAATCTGCAGATTTAAGTATCTGCAGGTGGGCCTGTGTTGACTATTACATACACTGATGGGGGGAAAAGCAGAAGAGGGAAAGGTTGCAAAGATCCAGGACCAATTAGTTGTATTTCATTCATGGCTCTGCTGCCAAATAAAACTCTGAGCAATCCATGACCTCTGTGTTTTCTCTCTTCTTTTCCAAACTGAAAACAATGGTTCTTTTTTCACACAACTAACAATGCTTTCTATTGCCTGCAGTAACAATGGTTCCTATTGATGGGTCACCAAGTTTTACATTAGACACCATTTGGGCTGATTAAGTTTAATGTACAGAAAACTGTCAGATTACAGTTCCTGGCCAAATGCACCATCATCCTTTTGATCTATTTAAATGGCTGCAGATAACCACAATGCCGTTAATCTGTTGTAATGTATTTCAGAGAAAGAAAAAGTAAAAAGGTTCTCCCTTTTCTTCTGCCTGGGTAAGTGGCAGTGAGGGCACAAAAAGAAGAAAGAGTAGTGACCTTGTCTGACATTTCATGAATGCATCCGATTCACAAGCTGACTCTCCATTGCACCAGTACAATCTTAACCAAGTGGCCACAGATTAGAAACCTGAACATTTTGTTTTCCCTGGCACAATGAAGTACACATGATTGTTCTCAATGTTCTCATTATTCACCCTGTACATGCAATGTATCTACTCATTAAATTTGCAGATGACACCAAATTGGGAGGAGCAGTGAACACATCAGAAGTCAGAGACAGAATTCAACAAGACCTGAGCACGCTGGAAAGGTGGGTGGATGTGAACAAGATGCTATTTCACAAGGATAAGTGCCGAGTTCTACATCTGGGTTAAAAAAAAAATGAGGAACATGCATATTGGATGGGAGATACACTTCTGGGTAGCAGTGTGTGTGTGAACAAGACCTTGGAGTACAGGTGGACCATAAATATGAGCAGCCAGTGTGATGCGGTGACAAAAAAGGCTAATGCAATCTTGGTGTGTATCAACAGAGTCATAACATCCAAATTGCAAGATGTCCTAGTCCCACTGTACACTGCATTGGTCAGGCCGCACTTGAAGTATTGTGTGCAGTTCTGGAGGCCTCACTTCAAAAAGGATGTGGACAGAATGGAGTGGGTGCAGAGGAGAGCAACGAGGATGATCGTGTCCTGGAGACCAAGCCCTATGAGGAAAGGGTGGGGGATTTGGGAATGTTTAGTCTGGAGAAGAGGAGGTTGAGGGGGACATGATTGTTCTCTTTATGCATTTGAAGGGCTGTCACTTAGAGGAGGGCAGGGAGCTGTTCCTGTTGGCAGCAGAGGATAGGACTCACAATAATGGGTTTAAATTAAGGGCGGGAAGGTACCGTCTGGATATTAGGAAACATTTTTTTTACACTAAGAGCTGTTCAACAGTGGAATCAGCTGCCTAGGGAGGTGGTGAGCTCCCCCTCACTGGCAGTTTTTAAGCAGCGGCTGGACAATCACTTGTCAGGGATGCTCTAGGCTAATTCTGCATTGAAGTGGGGATTGGACTAGATAGTTTGTATGACCCCTTCCAACTCTGTGATTCAATGATTCTATGTTAACCGGACAATGCATGTAGAGTGGGAACATACCGCCTGTGCACCTCATGTACAAAGGTGCTAGTCCTACCCTGTGCAGTGGCCTCATGCAAGTACAATGCCTGTGCTCATATATATGCTGCACATGTGAAGGCTCTCCCCATCGCTGGGAACATATACTCCTGAACACAGGGACAAAGACTATGCATGATCAGTCTGCATGAACATGGGTACTGTGACTGCACGCAGCAAAAGCATGTAGGTCAAGGCAGCATATGTAAGCAGCAGGGCCTGTGCTTCTGTTCTTTCTCCTCCTCTACACACATTGGTCCACTCATGAATATGTCATATGTAATAACTCCTCCCAAAGCTTGAATTTACTAATACATGTGGCGTAGATGAATAAAGATGAATCAAGATGAATCAAGAAGTCCCCAATTTAAATCCCAGCTTGACCACAAACTCACTAGGCAGACTTAGGCAAGCTATTATTCTCTAAGCATCAATCTCCAACCCTTACATTATGGAGTAGCAAATTACCTACTTTAAAGGGTTGTTTTAAGGATAATTAGCTGAATCTCAGGAATCCACTTTGATAATGCCAGAAAACTGGAACTAAAAGCCTTCTACTCAGAGTTGCCAACCTCCAGGTGGCATGTGGAGATCTCCCACTATTACAATTGCTCTCCAGAGAGCCAAATCAGTGCCCCTGGAGAAAACAGCTGCTTTGGAGGGTGGATTCTATGGCATCATATCCTGCTGAGGTCCCTCTCCTTCCCCAGATCTCGCCCTCCCCCCTGGCTCCAACCCCAAAATCTCCAGGCATTTTCTAATCCAGAGCCGGCAACCCTATACTCAGAATATATTCTATTCAGAAGATGTGAAATATTTTGAATGTTTGAGAATGTTATACAGCTGCTAGGTAATGGCCAGGATACTGATACAATGCAAAGGCCTGTTTCTTCCTTAGTCCTTGTAAGAAAAATTCTCTTGGAAACATCAGTCCAATGGCAGTATAAGTCCCAGCTGATTCTATTTACCCAGAGACAACCCCTATTTGTTTTTGTTGTACATGTCCCTGTTTTGCCTTTTGAGGAGATGTTGGGGATTTTTCAAAAGTTGTGCAAATACACAACAGAGTTGTTCCGGTTTCAGTCCCCTCCCTCCAGCTCAAACCTCTCAACACAGCCAATGGATACATCTAGACTCATTAACACATACTCGTGGTATAGTGCAAAGTTTGAGTCCAGCGGCACCTTCAAACCAACAAAGTTTTAATGTGGGTATAAGCTTTCGTGTGCATGCAGCCTTCATCAGATACATGATTTTTTCAACATATCTGATGAAGTATGCTTGCACACGAAAGCTTGTACTGTGAATAAAACTTTGTTGGTCTTAAAGACTCAAACTTTGTTCTATTGCTTCAGACCCACATGAATCTTATCTTCATGGTATCGTGGTTAGTCACAAGGGGCAAACAATAATCTGGGAGACACAAGTTAGATTTCCCGCTCTGCCATGAAAGATCACAAGGTAACCTTGGGCTGGTCAAACTCATCCTAGCCCACAAGTTGGTCGTTGGTTGGTTAAAGTGAAACAGTTGGTTAAAGTGCAACAGTTATGAAAGGGAATGTACTATTATTCATTTATTTAGATACTTATTCATATATTTAAATTAGGGTTGCCAGGTCTCTTTCACCCACCAGCAGGGGGATGGGGGGGGAACAGTCCGGGAGTGGGAAGTGACATCACCCCCCGCCATTTCCCCTGGAACAGTGATGTTGCACGTGATGTGCCTACATCACCCAGAAGTGATGTTGGCACATCAGTGACATTGGGGGCAACACTCTGAATTTTGGGCAAAGCTCTATGGTTAAAATGGCACGAAACCATAGAGTTTTGCCCAAAATTCAGAGCATCACTCCTCAACATCCTGACATCATTTCTGGGTGATGCAGGCACGTCGAGTGTGACGTTGCTGTGGGGGGAGTCCCTCCCACGGGCCAGCTGGCTGGCAGCAGGCAGGAGCCTGCAAAATTGGGAGATCCCCTGCCCCCACCAGGCAAATGGCACCGCTGATTTAGATATTGATACCCTGCTTTTCATCCACATCAGGGAGAAAAGCAGAGTATAAATACCTAAACCAGTGAATAAAATTAAAGTCCCCTTCACAACCATTATTACATGTAAATCAGATTTTCTTCATTTCTTCACCCAAAGTGTGTTCTGTGTCACAGGGCCAGTAGAAGCAAAGGAATTACTCACTGCTTGCCTTCCTTGTCCCAAGCACACTATCATGGAGAGCCAACTCAATTTCAGATACATGGTTTTCTTTGATTCCCAATGCCTCCACTTGCAGCTGCTGGATGACCTTGGGCAAGCCATTGTTCTGTCAGAGCTGTTCTCTCAAGAACAGTTCTCTCAGAGCTCTCTCAGCCCCACCTACCTCACAGGGTGTCTGTTGTGGGGAGAGGAAGGGAAAGGAGTTTTGTAAGCCGCTCTAAAACACCGAGTGAAGGGCCGGATATAAATCCAATCTCCTCTTTCTTCTTCTTCTAAATGATGACTGATACAAAAATCACTTTTCCCTGCATAGACCCAAAGGCCCATTTAGGTCAGCCTAGCCTCATTTTCTAAGGGTGTCTTCCTATCAGAAGGCACATTTGACTTCTCCCTTTGGAATGGCCCCCTGGAACAGTTAGCAAAAGCACCAGCATTGATAAAGTTCTGCAAAACTTTGAATGGCTGTGCTATAGCAACATGCTTTGGGTTAACTGCCTTGAAACTTGTGGGGGTTTCTTCACGTTGTGGCAAATAGCTACGATTGAGTTTGATTATATTTTGTTCTTTGGTCTCATTTTAGGCATAACAGCAGCTGAGTGTGTTGTTTACTGTATTGCTTAGTTTTTTTTTATCAACGATTCTAAGTCACTTCAAACACAAGAGATGTGACATAAAATGTAATAAAATAAATGCCTGCATGAGAGAAGTGTCCAAAGGTATGTACCTGTGCAGAGCTTAATACCCAAAGTCATGACAGCTAAAATCTGTGCCAATCTGTTTCAGTGAACTTTCCCAGGTATTAATCATCTCATGTTACCAGACACTTTTTAAAAACTTTCCGTTCAGGTTACAATCCTGTTAGACATTCCTTTGAACTTGTCTAGTAGCATCTCTGAAACGTTAGCATGTAACCTGAAGTTAAGTATTTTTTGTTTTAAGCTAACTAGCCCTACTCTCTGGTTCTGTTTACTTTAACAAAAACAGGCTGACATTTTTTATTTTGCTAGCGCGTTCGACATCCTGATTTCCCATGTGCGGTTAATAAAGCTGTTTTTGTAGACGTCCAGCCCTTTCCCCTTCTACTGCCATTCGTCCACAAATGAACAATGCCCCAGAAACACACAACAGTCTCCACACAATTACTGTGGTGACAAAGGCCTTGGTTTCCTTGGAAACCAGCTTTAAAAATAAATAAATAAAAAGGAGAGAAATCCCCAGCACAATTAGCATGCAAATTAATTAGGTCAAGCTGTACATTTTTCATCAACTAGAATCAAAGATCCACATTCCATTTGTGTAGCGACCTTTACTCTACCATGAAATGCAATTTTGGGCCCACTGAGGCAAAAAACCTCCATGTCTGTATTGTTACAGATGCAGACAGGGGAGGGGCTCCTATTCAAAAAATAAAATAGCAGAATTTAATGTCCACACAACAATAATCAGGAGGATTAATCATTCTGTGATTTAGAGCAAGATATCCACAAGCCATATCTTGTTCCTCTACCCAGTATCGTATGACAAGATGAATGTAACTTCAGGGTTCCATAGAAACCTCAGGCTGTATTCATTCCATGACACAACATGGCTTGAAAAGACTTTCAGCAAGTCTGGCCAGTTCCTATGATCCTAAACCATACCTAGATAGACAACTTGTGTGTATTCTTAAATGAAGTCCCTAGCAGATTGCGTATACCAAAACAGTTGCTTCTACACAGAGGTTTTGCTCTGCATTCTCCCACACATACAAACACATGTACTACAATAAGCTTTTTTCTTCCGCAAAACACTACCACACAATTGTTCACCTACCAGATTTTTATGGCTCCACTGCGCAGTTTCCCAAACCTGCTTTGGCCCAATCTTTCCTGAAAGATCATACTCCAAGTGGATTTGGTCCCATCGTGGAGACGAAGGCATGGATTTCTGCACTTTCCCACCCATGTTCAGCACCACTTTCTCTCACGTCCACCATTTCCCCACCACTGGTACCACCAGCAGGCTTTCTGCCAAGTTTTTTTTTTTTTAATCAGTGGCAAATACACACTATAGCAACAGATGTTTCCTGCAAAAATCAGGAAAATGGAGGTCACAAGGGCAACGCAGGAGAATATCTCCATGTGGAAGCTCTGTCACTGCTGTGAATGAATTCCTCTGCATTTGCCACAGTAATGAGGACACAATAGGAAGCCATCCTGATCTAGAAACAAGCCTGTTTTTTTTTTAAAAAAATCTCTCTCTGCATGTAGAAATCCTGCACATCAGACACACTAGTTTTTCAAGTGTCGAAAGTGTGGGTTTTTTTTAAAACCGAGAAGCATATTTAAAAAACATGTACCCCTACTGCAATATGAAGTCCAACTATGTGATTATTCTAAATGTGTCAATCAGATCTGGTTAATTCACAACATACTATATGATATGCAGTTAAGATCAGAAGTAATGTTTTTTGTTTTTTTAACTCCTACAGAAATAACTAGCGTGATTCACACAAATGCGCTTTCAGTGTGTTCTGATCTCTCTACACAGCCAGTTTCTTGATAATCTCACCAAAAGGAAACTTCTTAAAAGACAATTTCAGTTGTTCTTCCACAAAATAAACTTCCAGTGTCTCCCCTTTAACCAGCATGCTGGCAGAATACAGATTTCTAAGTCCCCATGCTGCATTGCTGATTTGTCTCATTCCATAGGAAGACTTGAGTAAAGAGGCACAAGCTGTTCATCGTATGCACAACTAAAGCCCCATATGTTCAATGTACAGTAGGTATAGCCCACCTGAATGCAATGCAGCACTCTAAGATGATGGAACACACACAAGCAAGAAAACAAAGCAAGAATAGGCTTATAATTTAGCATTGTCCCATCCAGTTACTGGGATGCAAAACCACACAATACGCAAACAGATGTTTCAAAGCTGGCATGAAAGACAGGTGGAAGCCAAGAGAATACACACACGTCAGTCTACCATAAGAATTAAAAAACAACAAGAAAAGGATATCACATTTCCTCTCATTTTCTTATAAAACGGGAGGTACACAATCCCATCAATCCCAACAGCAAAGCAAGGAACTCTAAGCACAAGAGGACAAGGAAACATTGGTAAACGTCAACAATTCCAAGATTAAGAGGTGATCTGAAGGCCAGAGTGTAAACTCATAGAGCATAATAAGCTCCACACTGCTGTAACTCTGATACCTACTAGTTTAGCACTCTGCTGACGTAATTCTGGTTGCTGGCACAGCTACACTGGTACAGGAGAAAGAAATGAGTAATGCAGGGGAGAAGTAGGACTTAGTATCTTAAACCCTCTCAGTTCATCCTGGACCCAATACCATTCCAGCAAAAAGGTGGTATAAAGAGTACTATAAACTCCTCCACAGAACTCAATAGGAGTAAAACTAGATGTCTCCCCACCTGCCCCCCACCCCATTAATACAGATACTGACTAAGAGTACTATCACATGAAGACATTATCCTGTTTTGAAGCAGGTTTGGGCACCAAAAGCTGTAGAAGTGAGGTGGGATTATTTCAAAGGGAGCACCTTCAGATTTTGAGGGAACCCCACCGCCATAACCACACTAGTAAGATGTAATGCGTTCGCCTCTCAAAGCTAAGCAGTTTGTTCTCTTTGCTTTGCTCAAGGCCACAATAATGCTTGCTGTCCAAACATGGCAAACACTGGACTGTTTCCACTGCCAGCTTTCCTTAAAGAGTGTCTTTGAACTTGAGCAACAGACAGAAGGTCAAGCGAGTTCTGACGTCTATGTAATCATCTGAACAAAGAAGAAAAAGGATACAGGTGCACTGTTCTAGCCTTATCGTTCCCTTCCTTCTTCCTCTCTCACACCACAGCAGCCTGTACCAGAAACACGAGGAGCAAACATTTAAGCAGCAGGCAGTTTTGAATCACCAGTGAAATTAACTCATAGAACAAAATGCAGTGATGTCCACTAAGTTTAGAATGTTTTCTACAGCAGATAACTTCATGAAGGCCGTCACTCCACAATTAGCAGTCATGGTTCAATGGAACATATATGTTCAGAGGGAGTACACCTTCATTTACTGATGAGAGGACAGACAGGAAATACTACTGTTATCATGTTCGGCTTGTCAGTTTTGCTACTGATGGAAGCAGAATACTGTAATAGATAGCTCTTTGGTGTGAATTAGTCTCGTCTTAAAAAGCATTAAACGCTTCAAAAAAAGCACAGGAATTATGAAAGCGTTTTTCAACAGTAGGGGCTATATAGCCCATATCTAGATCTTCATCTTGAGATGTGTTTCCGGGATGCCCTTTGTAACATAGTTATGTAACAAACCCTCAGACTTCTTAGCTGTAGGTTCATTGTGCAATCCTTACCACACAGAACTCCAGCCTCCTATATATCAGCTAGCAGGCAACAATCAGAAGTTCCCCAATCAAGATGTTCACTGTTGCTTTAACAATCCAGTCTATCTAGAGAATCTCAAGATGTCTCAGTCTCATGGCCTTAATTACTATCCGTTCATAACATTTCTCTATGGTACTATGAATGGCTGACAATATATAACTCAGGTTCAGTTTAGACATCACACAAAACCATGGTTTACTTTAACTATCATTAGGACAACTGTCGGAATGCAGGCCACTCCATTATTACAGTTAGTTAGTGTCCACTGAACTGGGATCTGAAGCCCACGCTTGAAGCTGGCTTATTAACTGCAGCCAGACGTAAGTATGGTTTTGCATGACATCTGAATGCCGACATACCGGCCTGCTGCTGGTTTAACTTGGGCTTGTTGTTTGCCAGCATCATCCCAGATTACAAAACGAAGGAAATGAAACCAACATTTGTTGAGGCAAACCATGATTTGAGTTTGTGAAACTAGGATTCAGCCCCCCAGACAGACAGTCATATCTCTCCTTATAAATAATTATCTTTTGGTTTCGCAAGATTCCATGCACTTCCATTGGCTGTAAAATGCCCTCCCTCAGCCATTGGCCCATCAGCCGCCACTCAAGAGTACTCGCGTGCCATTGGCCGGGTGCTGGGTCTGCTCCTCTTCCCCACCCACTCCCCCTGGCAGACAGCTCTCTCTCCTGAGGAAGACAGTTCTCTTGACCCCTGTGAGGGACTGTCCCCTCAGTGGCTGTTGGTAGGCAGCCAAGCTTGGTTCTGTGAGTAAAAAAACAAAGGACTTTCAGCATAACCCCCTTCCCCGCCCATAACCCCCTCCCCAATGGCCACTTTCCTGTCAGAATAAATGGAAAAAGGCTCTTTCTCCTGCTTAGCTTCAGCATGGCTGGCTGGCTGGCAACGAGGTGGGCCAGCGACCATCAGACCATTTTCTTCAACTCCCTGCTGTGCAGCTGACTTTCCCCTAGGGCTGCCAATCTCCAGGTGGGACCTGGAGATCTCCCACTGTTACAGTTGACCTCCAGATGACAGAGATCAGTTCCCCGGGAGAAAATGGTTGCTTTGGAGGGTAGACTCTATGGCATTATACCCTGCTGAGTCCTTCCACACACACCCCAAATGCTGCCCTCCATAGGATCCACCCCCCCCAAATCTCCAGGTATTTCCATAATCAAAGTTGGCACCTGTACTTTCTCCTCTGTCAGCAAAAGGCCCTTTCCACACCTATGTTGGCCTTTGGGAAAAAACTCATTGGGCCCAGTCCTGATCAGGTTGCCAATTCCAGGTGGGCAATTCCTGGAGATTTGAGGGATGGAGCCTAAAGAGGGTGAGGTTTGAGGAGGGGTGACACCTCAGACAGGTATGATGCCATAGACTCCACCCTACAATCCAGCCATTCCCTGATGGGGAACCATTGTTGCCAATCTCCAGGTGGTGGCTGGAGATCACTCAAAATTACAACTGCTCTCTAGGAGGGATGGGGGAGGAAATGGAAAACTAAAGGAAGGTTGATGGTTGGCTGGGAGGGAGATATGGTCAACTCCAGGTTGAGAAATTCCTGGAGATTTGAGAGGGCGAACCTGGAGAGGGTGAGTGTTGAGGAGGGGTGGGACCTCAGACAGGTACAATGCCATAGACTCCACCCTCCAAACCAGCCACTCCCTCCTGGGGAACCACTGTTACCAATCTTGGGGGTGGGCTGGAGATCACTCAAAATTACTACTGCTCTTCAGGTAGCAAAGATCAGTTCCTCTGGAGAAAATGGTGGACTCTGTCATTATACCCTGCTGAGATTGCCACAGAAAATTGTCACTGAGTGCCCAAAGCCGGGGCACTCTCCCAGAGCGTCTTTTTAGAGCCCGTTGTATTTATTTCCACAACGGGCCTTATTCCTAGTTTAAAATAAACCACAACTTTGCATTATGTCTAAAAAGGAATTCAGTATTATTGCTGAGGCTATACTGAGCTCTGTCCCTGAATATTGCCTAGAAGTCATATGTATGCTACCATGAGCTCCTTGGGAACACAGCAGGATGCAAGTGTAATGGAGGACTTATCTCATGATAAACAGCAGTGTAAGTGAAGAGTTCCCAGTGTGGTCAAGAGCTGAGATCTGTTTGCATCTCAGTTCAACTCCTGACCTATCATGGCCATTGAGAAGTTCCATGGTAATGCAGCTTAGGCAGACCTAGATTCTCAATATTCAATTAAAGGAATACCCATGACTTCTGCTCATTTAGCAGCAGTAGTATTTGTATAAAGCCTAGGCCTACAGATCAGAAATTAAGGAAACAGATTTAGAAACTAAGGCAGAAACCACCAAGGAGATAAAAAAACCCATGCCAAACTGGTTCAGATTTACAAAATCCGTGATGAAGCATGACATTTCTTATGTCTGCATTTTTAAAAGCCTTATTTCTAGACTGCCATAATAGGGAAATTGTGAACAATGGCATTTGCTAAAAGAGCTTAGCACCGCTAAACACACTAAAGAATTTTTGAAATGCTGCTAAAGCAAAATTGCATTGATTCAAGAACCGTTGGGACTGTCTGAATATAAGACTGGAGTTCATTTTCTGGCAAACAAACAATGATCTCTCTCACTTGCAAGGCATCAAAGTGTCTCTAGACTCATCAACACAGGTCTGAAAAGAATAGCTTTCTACTATTGTGTTTTGTTAATTAAGGGTTTCCATCAGGTTAAATTTTCTCCAAACAGCCATAGCTTTAGGACATTTTTCAAACCTCAGAAAAAAGAGAGAGAGAGAAAAAGACTCAAGGGATATTAAATATCTCAAGAGTCTTTTTTGAGTGCAGGATTCTAATAAGTTTGCTGTTTTTGTAAGATAACAAATGCAGTTTCCTACCACTTTCAGAAGCTGACACTGCAAACTCTCTATCTTGTTTTGATAACATTTGCACATGACTTTCAGATAGTTTTTAACAAGCTGGCTTGAAAGAATTTGCCTTCACTAATTGGGTCAAGAGGATCCTGAATGGAGGCTGAGAAGACTGGGGATGGGGGAAGAAAGCAGTGAGGAATAGCAACAAGGTAGTGAGGAACAGCAACAGTAGTTATGTTTGAAAGAGTAAAGGGATGCTCTGCCTAATTTCTTTGTAGGAAAGCCCTTAGATCCATTAACGTGCCTGCTTTTCAACAGTTCCACCTTCCTGCCTTTCACAGTTAGATTCAGAATCATAGAATCAGAGTTGAAAAGGGTCCCCAGGGTCATCTAGTCCAACCCACTGCACAATGCAGGACATTCACAAATATGAATAACCCTAACCCCAGTTCCATGCCCAGAAGATGACAAAAAACCTCCAGAATCTCCAGCCAACTTGGCCTAGAGAAAAATTGCTTCCTGATCCCAAAGTGGCGATCAGCATTCCCATAGGCATGTAAGAAAGGGCCACAAGAACTAAGCACTGATGCAACCCTTCCTGCCCTTCCTCTCATGAACTGCCTAAGTTCACACAATCAGCATTGCTGTCAGATAGCCATCTAGCCTCTGTTTGAAAATCTCCAAAGAAAGAGAGCCCACCACCTCTCTGTGCCACTGAGAAACTACTCTGTCAGGAAAACTCTTCTGATTTAAATTCAACCCATTGGTTCTAGCCCAACTTTCTGGGGCAACAGAAAACAACTCGTAGCATCCTCTATATGACAGCCCTTCAAGTACGTGAAGATGGTTATCATATCACCTCTCAATCGCCTTCTCTCCAGGCTAAACATACCCAGCTCCCTCAACCTTTTCTCATAGCCCCTGGTCTCCAGACCCCTCACCATCTTCGTTGCCCTCCTCTGGACATGTTCCAGCTTGTCTATATCCTTCTTAAATTGTGGTGCTCAAAACTAAACACAATACTCTAGGTGAGGTCTAACCAGAGCAGACTCACCTATAAACCATCATTTGTTTTGCAGGGACATTTGTATAAGACTGCTGTAACATATAATGCCAAATGCTGCTCAAAAACTATAGCAGATATCCATGGCTGCTGAATATCTCATGCTTAGGTGCCTAGAGTGCTTCAGGTTTTGTGCACTGGTTCCCTATAGCATTTAGGACACAATGCACAGTTCTGCTTATAAACTGACCTTTGAGTGACTGAGGTCTCATCATGGCCACTTGCACTCTTTTGATTATGCTGACCATGCCATCAACTCCTTTCCCTTGAAAATTCGGAGTGCAACCGAACTTTTCAAACTTACTCTAAACCCTTTCTGTTTAGGGCCAGCTTTTATCACCCAGAGATTTGTGTTAAAGAAGAGGAGGGTAGCAAATACCTGAGCACTGTAACATTATTAGACTTCTCAGCTGCTTATACTTGGTCATTAATGGGAGATGCACTGGCAATAATGGCCAAGTGACTATTCTTGGAAAGAGAATCACTCCCACCTAATTGGTCAAAGTTAGAAGACAGAGTTGAATTTGGCAGGCTGAAGTCCAATTAGGATTCGAAGTAAAGGGGAAATGGTTCAAATGTTCTGGCACTACCAGTGCCCTGTTGTGGGGTTTCTTCCAACCCCTGTAATACTTATTCAACCTGTACTATGGTGACCACATTACAGAAGTTATCCTAAAGTCTTCAGGGATCCCACCTCTACAGAAAAATAAACACTCTAAAAGGCTGCCTACAGTAGACAGCAAAAACAGAAGGATGTGGAACATTTGGCTATGGTGAAATTTCTGTTTCAGGTAAGCAGTAAGACTTGGAAGGACAAGATCCAGCTAAATTTAAATGCTTAAAAACAACGTGCTGCAAGGCAACAATATTGGGCTTAGAAAGAATCACTCTCCAAATACTTCAAAGCTGACAAGGCAATATTCCTGTGACAATCTCAAACGACTGCAAAAAAAAAAAAAAAAAAAAGCACTCACAGTCCTATTATAGCAAACACTCACAGGCACCAAGGCCAGAAAACTACTAATATACCTCCTCCTGTGACAATTATTACTGAAAAAGGCTCCAGACTTGCTACTGATGCCAGCTTCTCACTTGAGGCTAATTGCTTCTGTATAAGCCATTACATAAATCATGTGGGTGCACAGAAGATTGGACAAGCCGAGAATATAAAACCCCAGCTTCTTCTTCCAATGGCAACTCAAGGTATTGTAGAAATTTAAGACCGGGTTGGCAGATGTGGCCACAGGCCAAAAGGAGGGCATAGTTTTACATTCTATGCTGTTCCACTTGGGATCAGAGGTTGCAGCTCCTGCTGCAACAAGAGAAAGACCAGAAAATGCACAGGGCAAAATCACAGGTCTCTCCTCACACCCTGTCTCCCTAGCAGAGGTAAAGCTAAAGACTGAAGGGAGGAGATTTCTTCAGCATGGACAACTCCTTAGGGAGGCAACTTCTGCCTGGAAACAGCAAAGCCTCTTCCATGGAATCAGGACATCTTAGACCTCAAGAGCACAATCCTCACCCACCCCCACAACCGTTCGTAATTGACCTCCATTTCCTCTCCAACAATAGCTTCCTTTGTGAACACCTCCACCATCTTTGACCAAGGCTGCGGCAAAACACAATTACACACTGCAGAAGCACAAAGCTGAGTGTGCATTTGAAGAATGGACAGAGAATACAGAGATAAGAACAGTAAAAAAACAAGCACATCTTTAACATCCTCCCAACACCTCTCCCTATATGCACATGTACTGAATACACACCTCCTACTTGATGCATGACACTGCTGATTTCATGAGGATGGTCTTATTCTTGTTCACATAGTCTTCATATCTAAGATAATCAACATCACATGGGTGAATAATTTAACACTTGGCACTCACTAGAAAATCAGAGCTTCAATGCACAGAAAGGTGAGTTCACAAGATGGAACTACTGTCCACTTGGGAAGTACCAGGAAGTTTTGTACAGTACTAGGCAACTTGCAGCCTACTTACAATCTGAACACTGTACTTTATTTTTAAATACAGAATTAAAAAAGGGTAGAAAAAACTAGATGCTACTGGAGACACACGGATGCTGCTAATCCATCTTATCGCTCCGTGGCTCCAACATCTATCCTTGTGAAGACAGGATCTTATTTACACCGGTCACACTGGCCACCAATTTTCTTCCAGATTCCATTCAAGATGCTGGTATTAACCTTTAAGCACTTTCATGGTTTGGAACCAATGCATTTGGAAGATAAAACTGGGTATCGGAGAACCACGTACACCACCTGGCATCCAGGGCAGAAGGGTGGGATAAAAACAGACTAATTAATTAAATAGGCCAGGAAGCAGCCGGCAATAGGACTCCATCTTAACTTACCAAGAAGTCAGACTGGAACACAGCAGCAATCTGAATTTGGCTTTGAGGAGCTTGTGGCACACACAAAAATGTTATGCAGAAGAACAATCAGAAAAATGCATTATATTTGGTGTGTCAAATATAATATCACCAATCTGTTTGAAGCATGAAAAGAGAGTCAAGATTGACCAGCTGTGTGCCTACAAGGTGTATGCATCAAAAAACAAACTAGAACATGGTCTTAGAGCTACATTTTTCAGGACTAATTTTTGCTTCTGTGCTAGAGCACCAGACTGGAATGTTCATTCAGTTTTAAGTACATGTGTGGGGATCCTGCTTCAAGTCACATTTGCAAAGGGCTTTAGCTCTTAATAGGCTTTCAAATATCTACTCAGCAGACTGTCTAGGGCGTAGGTAGAGGGCAGAGAACTAAAGAGCAACATAAGGATACCAGACTGAACACCCAAATGTTTACCTGTCCTTTCAGCCAAGAAACATGTCAGGACATATTGTTCTACTATCAAAAGGAGATCGCACCCATTATTCCAATGTTTCTTTTTCCAGTCAGGCTGCATTTCTTTTCCCCAAAACAGAGTCTTCCTCCCACCCACTGAAGTTCACAAGATTAATACCCAATTAGTAGCTTGTACAAAACATTGTTATATAATTTAGCAAAACAAAGACTACAAAGGAAAACTGAATTCCCTACTACCCAAAGTGACAATGGGTAAACGTTGGGTTGGAATGTACCAGGAAAAGATCAAACGGGTTAAACAAAAACTCACAAACAAAACAAACACCCACTCGAAAAAGTTAAATAACTTAAGTTTTATTCCATTGACTGAAACATGTTTCTTACATTGGTGCCCTTCATTTTCAGAATGAAAAAGGTAGTTTCACACTTGCTGTATCCCACAGTTCCATGCAGACCCCCCATACATATGCACACACACCTACTTCTAAGTGCTCAAACGTTTATTTCCCATACCAGTACTCCCACTGCTTTACAAATCTTGAACTGAAATCAAAACAAAAACACAAGAAACTGGCCCCTCCCTACCAAATCCCTAAGTATATCACAGTTTATGCCTGTGCAGAGTTGTTCCAGTCTAAGCCCATGGATTGTGCTGTGAATTAACTTAATTTTTGCTGTATCCCAGAACTCATGGGAAAGTGCATCTCTCTTTCACACACACAGTAACTTTAGACTCACCAGCCCAACATCTACCCACTCTCCCTATGCGTAGTAGAGAATTCAGTCTTACATACATGCATCCAATTGGCAGAGTACCACATGGCAGTGGCTAAGCAAACCCCTTCAGTGGCCACCATCTTCAAAATAATGGATCACTGAAGTTAAAGGGCTAAAAATCTGAACAAACTAATTGGCCTGGACAGAACTGTTCAAGAATTATCACCAGAACTAATTGACGACAGCGTAAAATACCAAACCCTGTACTGAACCAATATGAATTGTCAGGCCATGGGGCCAAATCTGACCTGCAAAGCAACTTTATTCAGTGTCTGAAAGCCTTGCCAAACAATATTTATTTTTCAGGCCTGTAGCTACAGTGGGGCATCTTGGGGCCAGGCCCCCTGACTTAGTGGCAAGGCCCCATGATTTCCCATCCAGCCCCGGGCCCCCAAGTAGTGGCAGATGTGGGGAAGGAGCCGGGTATTCCTTTAATTTGATTAGCCAGGGCCGCCTAAGAAATTTAAATGCCCCCCGACTAAAAAAATCCTGGCTACGGGCCTGTTTATTTTCTACATTGTTCAGTCATTTCTCAGCTAAACAAATGGCCAAACAACTAACAGAATGGAAAATATATAACATGACTACTCTTGTCTGAACAAGCTCGGCCCTCCTGGCTCCACTCAGAGATGGTGGAACGTGCAGAAGGCGCCTAGAGCCTACTCAGCAGATCTTAATCAAGGTGTGGTGAAACCAGCTGGTCTAAATCACTTTCAGCACAGGCACGCCTCTTTAATAATATGGGCAAGGCAGACAGCAGATGTAATAGCTGAAATCGCCTTAAGACAAGATTCCTATAGGGAAAATTCATCTGCATATGAATCAGTGCACTGCCACACATGTTTAGGTGGTCACATATGATCATTGCATGAAACTCAAGCTAAACTTCCCTGTGCACAAAGCGCAAAGCATATGTGTGATTTTGTATAACATTCTGCCCAGTACTCTCAACAGCCAAGTTTTGAAACACATAAGAAGAACATGCCTTCCAGTCACAACTAACTAATGGTGACCCCATCCACAAGGCAATCCAGGCAAAAGACAATAAGAGGTAGATTGCCATTGCCTTACTCCATGTAGCAACCCCAGTCTTCCTTGGTGGCCTCCCATCTAAGTATTAACTGTGGCTGACCATGATGAGCTTCCAGCATCTGACAAGCTTAGGCCAGGCTGGGCTATTCAGGCTGCATGAAATACACGAAGCGGATACCATTTCAGATCCATAGAGCGCATACTGCAATCCTATGCAGACTAGCAGTCTAAACCTGTTTCATTTCAATAGTCTGGTATAATTCTGCACCGAACTGCACTATTCAGTTTCTGAATTTTTGATATGGCCTCCAAGTGCTGGGGGGAAAGAACAGACCGAATATTCTCTTCTAGGTTACCAACACATCATAGCGATTTTTTTTTCTGGGAAGTGTAAAGATTTTTCTCTCCCTAGTAGATTTAAAGATATAAACACACAAGGTGCCTTTAATGAATTATACCCACCTACACTATACTCTTGAGCAAGGAATGCATTCAAAACAACCTGCCGATAAATGAGCAGGTGCTACCTTGACAAAGGCTACGGCACATCATAATGTAAGATAGCCCAAGGGCATTGCTGAACAGAAACTCTAGCAAAATACAGCAGACTATTTTTTCCTCCCCTTGTTCCAACCCTAAACAAAAACATAAACCCCCTGATTTCATTCCAAAAGGCAAATGGCGGCAAGAATACCGTCATCTGTACCTAATGTACTTCCTTTTGGGCCTTGTTTACACAGCAGAATTAAGGGTGTAATTTGAAAAAGATGCTGGGCACGGTATTCCAAATGACATCATGCATGAACAGAGGGCTTGCTTAAACTCCTTGAAAACAAATCAGTGCAACAAATGTGCTTAGAGACATTAAGAACTTTCTTCGCAGCATCTGGTGAACGTACATCCTGTCTCCTAGATACTAGAAAACATGCTTGTATTAATTACCTGACATCTACAGAGTCAATCCACGTGAATGACTGACTTGGTGAAGTAAAAAAAAATCCAAGAACACAATCCATGCAATACCTTTTATTAGGACCAATCCAATGACATATAATAGTGTGCAAGCTTTGAAGTTCCCCAGAACTCTTAATCAGGACAGATGATAGAAAAAATGAGGGGGTACCAGATTTTTTACATTGTCATAATCATATCACATCCTGGGATGAGAGGGTGGTAAAACCACAAGGACCTGAAAAATCTGGTTTTCCCCTTCTTTTTCATTTTGTAACATCTGGCCTGATGAAGAGTTCTGAGGGACTTGAAAGCTGACAAGCTTATGTGTCACTGGGTTGGTCCTAATAAAAAGGTACTAAGTGGATAAAGAAAGCCTGAAATACCTGATCAAGAAAATCAAACTAGAAAATGAGAAGTTTGGCCTCTTCCTAAACATCAAAAAGACTAAGTTCATGACCACCGAGAAGAAGAGAAATATCAAAATAACAGTTGACGATGAAGAGATCGAATGTGTGGAAGAATTCACTTTCTTAGAATCACAGATCAACCACAATGGCGAATGCAGTCCAAAAGTAAATCATCGAATCATGCTGGGTTGCACAGCAGCGATGAGCACGAATCGAACATGGAAGAGCAAGGGCATCAGCCTAGCAACCAAATTCATAGTCTGTGCTATTGTGTTCCCCATAGCAACCTATGGCTGAGAAAGCTGGACCATGAAGAAGCAAGACAAGATGAAAATCAACTCATTTGAGCCGTGCTGCTGGAGATGGCTCCTGCGCATTTCTTGAACAGCAAAGGTGACAAACAAGCAAGTACTGGGTGCATAAAACCAGACGTGCCATTGGAAGGAAAAAATAAAAAAAAAACTGTGATTGACTTATTTTGGCCATGTCATGCAGAAGAACTCACTAGAAAAAGCAGTTATGCTTGGATTGGTTAGCAGCAAAAGGAAAACCGGCCACCAAAGAACACAGTGGCTAGGCACCATAAAAGTCAGTACCAGCCTAAGCATGGAACAACTCAAAGAAATAGTACAAGATCGGAAAACATGGAGAGAGCTGGCCCATAGAATTGCCAAATGTTAAACGCAACTGAATGGCTAACAACAACGACAAGTGGATTGTGTTTTTGGCTTTCTCGGTTCTAATTCTAGACCAACAAAACTGCAAACAACTTATTGACATGGTGAAGGTCAGGCAACAACCACACGATCATCACAATGTGTCAAAACCAAGTGGTAAGAGACCACTCATGGTCTTCTGGACCTTATATTCAAGGTCTGTCCACAAACATTTCACTTTTGAGTCAAACATTTAAAAGTCAAACATTTGACTTTCTATGTGCCCTGTACTTGATGGCCCAGGCTAACTTGATCTCATCAGATCTCAGAAGCTAAGCAGGGTCAGCTCAGGTAAGTACATGGACGGGAGACCATCAAGGAAGCCCAGGGTCACTACATAGAGGCAGGCTGTGGTGTTTGGCTTCTCCGTAAAGTGTACTCACTGTGGAGGTGGGTAAATGGTCTGCTCTAAGGCCATAAAGGTGCAGCAGGCAAGATGTCTTCAAAGCCTTCTTTAATGTACAGAACAGCAAGGCAGGGAACAACTTAGACTTAACAACGGCTGGAGTCTTAACTAATAATAACCCAGTTATAACTAGCATATTCCTGAAGACAAACCCATTCATGTGAAGAGAGGGCCTAAGCCTGCCTCTTAATGAGACAGATTCCATACAGTACACAGGTGATGGCAAACCACCTCAGTTCACCTCTTGCCTTGAAAACCCTATGGGGTCACCATAAGTCAGCTGCAACATAATGGCACTTCCCACCAGCACCTATAAGGAAATCTTTCTCATCTTCCCTAACTTGCTGCCTTGGATTCTGCTAAACACTTCCATAGGAGGAAGGGAAAGTGATTTTCACAGACCCCCCACACACACACCGCTACTGAAGACTTCTGACTCTTTGCTCATGTTGTTTCTGGGAATCTCCCATCTACCATAAACAGGATTGGGGTGGGTGGAAGAAAGAAATTCTCCACTTATGGAAATCCATCCATTAACAGAAACGTTTGGCAGATCCAAGTCACTGTAACCTCCGTGCCCCAGAAAAAGTAGTCTTTGGGCTCTAGGGACCCCCAGATATCGAACCAGCCATGATGTGGAAGTCTACATTGGGAGGGGGAAATGGGGGGTGAGAGATAAGCCATCTGACAGCATTAAAATATGGATCTGAGCCACTGTGCTTGGGGTAACGTGCAGGGTGGCTCATTTGGAAATGCCAGTCATTACAGTACTTGACTGCTACAGCAATCAGGTAGGCTAACAAGACGAGCTACAGTCTCCCCATTTGGCTGCAGCATATCAGTGTAATTACATGAAAAGCTTCACCATGTCAGTTTATTCACCTGAATGCACCCTTGATTATTAAACATATTTCCCCAGTGCTAGAAATGGAAACGACTACTAAATATATCTAGTAGTAGCACCCCACATAGTGCAGTTCTGATTCCCTGTAGGGGTACTCCAAGCCTCATAAAGATGGTGTTTCCAGCATATTATGTGAGGGAGTGTACAGAGTTTGCTCCCAGCAGTCTTCCTACTCCAGTTCCAATATCCACCTGCCCAACCCTTCCAGAAACTTTTAGTAGTACACAAAAATACAGTGCCTTCAGCCAAGACCCAACTGTCATAATTTTTCTGTTCACTGTACAAACACCCTATCCCTTTCAATCTCATGAGTAAGTAAAGAAAACATTTTCCATTTCATTACTGAAATGTCACAAATAAACCACACATGCAATGAAACTGATGGGCAGTAGAGGTTCAGGATGGACAAAAGGAAATACTACTTTACACGCAGAGTGATTAAAATTTGGGATTTGCTGCCGGAGGATGTAGTGATGGTCGCAGGAATAAACAACTTTAAAAGGGAATTAGATAGATTCATGGAGGACAAGTCTGTCAACAGCTACTAGACATGGTGACTGAGGGGAACCTCCACATTCAGAGGCACTAAACCTCTGAATCCCAGAGCCAGGAGGCAACATCAGAGGAAGGCCTCGGCCACTGTGCCCTGTCGTTGGTCATCCAGAAACACTGGTTGGCCACTGTGTGAGACAGGATGCTGGACTAGAAGGACCACTGTTCTGATTCAGAAGGGCTCTTCTTGGGCTCTTCTTATGCTCTTATGCCATGGTCATTCATTTGCTTTTTGCTCTGCTCTTCCTTTAAGGCGTCACATGGGCAGCATACCTGGATACATGATTCTGTTCCCTCCCCCAGCACACACATGCACCTATCAATGCTCCCTCTAAGCAGTGGAGTCTTGTGAGCAAAACTTCTACTTTGTGAGCTACTGGCATTAAAGCTGTGAGCAAGCGATTTGGCTACTGCATAAATTAGTTTGCTCTGGAGCCATCCTTCCTGAGCTAAGGCAAAAATGTGTGAGCTGGAGACTAAAAAACTGTGAGCTAGCTCACAACAACTCAGCTTAGAGGGAACACTGGCATCTATACTGACTCTTCATGATGGAGACAGCTTAGGTTGGGCCTTCCCAGACCATTTTCTCCACCATCCTTGGATTCCACACACCCCTCCAACTGTAGCAGCTGATTTATTCCCATACAACAGATGGGGGAAACTGAAGCTAGACACCAAGACCCCCTAATGATTCTCCAACCAATATTGGGTTTGAGCCCAGGTCACCAAATACCAGCACACTGACTTCTGGGTCACACAGAAACATATGTGCTATATGGGATTTCAGTATGTATATGGCAAGACTGGCACACTAAGTAAAACATCAAGCAGAACCCAAATTTTTGGAACTTTTTTTTAAAAAATTGTCAGGTACCCTTCTCATGCAATCTGGGAAGTACAGAAGAAACTAGAACTAGGTCAAGATTTAATACGATTACTCCCATTTTATCTCTAAGCTCCTCTACTACCAAATTAAAATGTGTTCGTTATAAGCAAGCAAACAACACTGCGATCCTATTGTGTTTATCGGCCATATAAAAATGCTCTCTAGTAAAGCACATTTCAATGATATTTTTACAAGTAAGAAACTTTGTCATTAAACCCACCAGTTATTGAAAAAGCCACACAGGAAAGCCATTCCGCAGGTTCCAAATTTGTTCCCTCCTATTTTAAAATGTAAGGAGCAACGGCAAGCCAGAAATTGACAGAAGCCCGTCGTTTGCTGCAACAGAATAATGCGGCTTCCCCTCTGGCATTAATGTCATTACAGCAATCCGAGAGGCCTCCAAGCAAAATGAATCCTGCAAATTGTATATGGAAAAGCTAATCTTGAACTTTAGATCACGCCCTGTGATTCTTCAGCTCCTGCACCTACTCATGACTCAGGATGAGACCCTGGGAACACGCATATTGTCCCCACAGGGCCATTTCCAGCGCTGGCAGCATGGTTGTACTGGATAGCTTATTTAAAAATAACCTAAATGGAGTTCAGATCCAGAAATAGAAGCATCACCACTTACTCTAAGCCTTTCTGCTCAGATTTAATTAGAGGCTATTTATTTTAAAAATGCCTATTATACTCTGTTTCCTTCTTTCTGTTAGCAGCTGGAGCCTTAGAAAGCACAAGTAGGTTGGGGCCACAGCCTCACAGTCTGAGCACGGTCCTGTTCAGATCGCTGAGCCAGCACTACGCACTGCCTCTGTTGGTCCCATTCAGACCCCGGGAGCAGCACATGCACAGACCAGTGTTCTCCCTAAGCTGAGTTACTGTGTGCTGGCTCACAGTTTTTTTACCCACTGGCTCACACATTTTTGTCTTAGCTCAGGAAGGATGGCTCCAGAGCAAACTTATTTATGCAGTAGCCAAATCACCTGCTCACAAGATTAATGCCAGTAGCTCAGCAAGTAGAATTTTTGCTCACAGGACTTCACAGCTTAGAGGGAGCATTGGCACAGACCTCTGCCCCCCCCCCCCAACAGTACTACCACACAAAGAACACAGACATGCCACAGATCATAACACAGAGCAATAAGCCATGCCTCCCTAACAACCTGGACCCCACCCACCCACCATGCACAAACTACAGATGCTCAGACAGAGCACGTGTGGGATCCAAGCAACCACAATCCAGTTGCCTATAGCCAATCATGGCCCACCAGGAAGGAAGGAAGACGGAATGCAACTATTATTTTACAGATGGAGCTGCTGGAACCCAGAGGACACTGCATAATAGGCAACTCCTGCATCCCCCATCTCCTGTTAACTCCCCCAAGACACAGTTAGAAAGGAAAACTCCCTCCCATAAGGGCCATGTGACAGGCTTAGTGATCCAGTGTATCGCTTAATGCACCACTACCAAGAAACACAACGTCTCAGCAAGTTTTGGTTCTAAAAAATCCACCCCAAGTCCTAAAATAGGTCAGAGTAGCATTAAAGCTAGTGCCCAGAAATTATAAGGGCACCTGACGGAGGCAGGACACAGAGATACTAGAATCTAGTTAGGGCCAGTTATTAAAATGCTGACATTCTCCTCCCGACTGATAGCCAAACGAAGACAAGAGAGCCATTATCTACCACCGCATTCCGATAGTATCATTTGCTAGATTACTTAGAGGCTGTTTCACAATCCTCCTCTTGTTCATTCTTATAGCCTGTTCTCCGCAAGTTGTCGCCAATCCCATTTTACAGGCAGTGAACTGAGGTGGAAATAGATCGTGTCAGAGGCTATCTGCAAATCCCCAGTGGCACGAAGACTGGAACTGGATTCTTTCTGGTGCCCAATCCAAACCCACAAACAGTTTTCTAATTTATATGCATAAGCTTTATTCTCCTCTGTATACTTTACCCTCTCCTCTAAACATCACATTACTGCATGTGTGTGTAAAGTGCTGCCCACAGGGTGTTCTAGGAAAGAGGCAAAGAGAGGTGGTTTGCCATTGCCTGTCTCTCTGCAGCAATCCTGGAATTCCTTGGTGGTCTCCCATTCACATAACCAGGGCTGATCCCACTTGGCTTCGAAATCTGATAAGAACAGGCTAGCCTGGGCCATCCAGAGCAGAGCAGCTATTACATGCACTGAATGTAATATGACAATTAATGCTCAAAGAAAAATCAAGCATGTACTGTGCATGGACTATAGTACATTTACTGTAACTTGTGAACAGGGCGGCTGTGTTCCAGTATTAAGACAAAACTTCAGGCACCATAACCAATTGTGAAATGGAAAATTTTCAAGAAGCTGACTGGAGGGGGGGGGACAATCCAAAACAGTTCTGATTGGTGCTCAGGGCATAATACAGGTGTTAATCGTGCTGATTGGAGAATAGTGACAGCAGTGCTAGTAATTTCAGCATTTATATGAGGGTTCTTGAGAAACAAACATGGTGTGTGGGTGTGTCTGTGCATAAATAAATTTTCACTAAAACCAGCAACCCTTCCAGAGGTCTGGAAGGTAGCAAATATAACATTTATTTTTAAAAGGGTTCCAGAAAAGATTCAGGAACTTACAGGGCAGTTAGCCTAAGTAAGCTGGCAGAAACTGCTATTAATGATACAATTATGAAGTATACAGAAGAACAAGCCCTACTGACCAAGACACAGTGTGGTTTCCTGCCTCAACAAGTCTTTGGTGTTTTTTGAGGTGCTTAAACAAATTCACACAGATTTTTTGTTTTGTTTTTGCTGCCAGCCCCCATAGGGCTTTCAAGGCAAGGGACATGCAGAGGTGATTTGCCATGGCCCGCCTCTGCACAGCAACTGTGGATGTCCTTGGTGCTCTCCCATCCCCCTAATAACCAGGGCTAACCCTGCTTAGCTTCCAAGATCAGGCTAGCCCGAGATATTCAAGTCAGGTGGACAAGGGTTACCCAGGAAATAATGTTCTTGGATTGACAAAGAACTTTTGGCCAGTTGGGTCACCAAAAGCTCCTGAGTAAACTTAGCAGTCATAGGATAAGGTGCTGTCAAGGATCAGAAACTGGTTAGCAGACAGAAAGGAGGCATAAATTGCAATGGAGGGAGATCCGTGGTAGAGCTCCATGGGCATAAATCTCGGGACTGGTGGCATTTAATTTGTTCACGAATGATCTGGAATCTGAGGCAAGCAGCCAAATGGTGAAATTTGCAGATGATGCCAAATTATTCAGGTTGGTGAGAATCACAGCAGATTGTGAAGAGCTCCAGAAGGACAACACAACAAATGTGATTCAACCTAAGTATAAAGTGATGACTAAGAGGGGAGGAGGACATGGTAAAGGTTTATAGCAATATGCCTGAGGTAGAGAAAATGGATAGAGGCAGTTTCCACACAAGGAGGGACTTGTGTGGATTCCCTGTTGCTCGTGCAGCTGTAGGCGAAGTGCGGCTGCAACAGAATACCCACACGGCAGGTTTCCCTGCCGTTTCCCTGCCACAGTCCCCTAGCGGCAGCCATCCCTTCTCCCCGGGCCACCTCTGGGCTTTTGCAATTAAAAAAGAAATCATCAGTTTCATATGGTTATATTGATACCCCTGTAACAACAGGTGCGACTGGTTATGTGAGTCCCCTGCCTTCTTTTTTTGAAACAAAAGTCTCTAGTCCCTTCTGTTGAGAAGATATGCCCTTCCTTTTATATATCTACAAAGGAAGGAGTTACAGAGCTTTTTAAAAAATGGAAGCTGAGAAGTCAGAGGACCTGTTACACCTATCATTACAATGGTATATTCATAATGATATCCTGGTGCTGGTTTGTTTGTTTTTAAAGAGCCCTCTGATAGAATTTTCCCACTCACACAGCAGCCATCTCGGCTTTACTGCAACCTGTCCCAAAGTCTCAGAGCAAAGCAAGTTTGAGAAAGACTGGAGAAAAGCCAAGGAAACCCAAGGAGGTACATGAATGCACCACAGTGCTGTAGGGAAGCAGGAAAGAAACGCACTACCCAATAGCATTGAGCCCTGGGCAGATAAACCATGCAGAAATGGCAAAAGAGAACTTTCTCCCTGTACTATTACATTAGCAGCTGTGACCTGAAGAACCCAAGCTAGCCCAATCTCGTCCGATCTCAGAAGCTAAGCAGGGTCAGCACTTGGATGGGAGAACCCTAAGGAAGCCCAGGGAGAACACCAAGGAAGTCCAAGAGACTTCTGTATGTCTCTTGCCTTGAAAACCCTACAGGGTTTCTGTTAAGTTGGCTGACACTAAATGGCAGGGTGGGGGGAGGGAGAAATTAGCGACTCACAGGCACCCTCCCGACAACCTAGCAGTTCGAAAGCAAGAACTTGCAAGTAGATAAATAGGTACCACTTTGGGTGGAAGGTAGCAGCGTTCTGTGAGCCTCAGCATATAGTCATGCCGGCCACATGACCACGGAAACGTCTTTGGACAGCATTCACTCTTTGGCTTGTAAATGGAGATAAGCACTACACCCTAGAGTCAGATTCGACTGGCTTTCGAGCAAGTGAAACTTTTACCTTTTACCGGCAGCAATTACTTCTTGAGTGCAGAAATATTTCACTTGTTGAATTCACAGTCCACAGGATGCAGCAATAGCTACTAGTTTAGCTGGCTTTAAAAACAGATCAGATCAATCCATCGAAGACAGCCAGTGATGAATCTGTTAGCCATGTTTGCTAAATGGAATCTCTGTGTTCAAAGGCAGTAACCTTCTGACTACCTGTGTAGGGGGCAGCAAAAACAGGAGGCTACTTTGGCTTCCACACCCTGCTTGTAGGCCTTCCAGGGCTATTAGATAGCTGCAGCATGGCAAGGGAGGCTAAACCAGTTTGGTGTAGTGGTTAAGTGCGTGGACTCTTATCTGGGAGAACCGGGTTTGATTCCCCACTCCTCCACTTGCACCTGCTGATGTGACCTTGGGTCAGTCACAAGCTCTGGCACAGCTGTTCTCTCAAGGACAGTTTGTGTTAGAGTTCTCTCAGCCCCACCTACCTCACAGGGTGTCTGTTGTGGGGAGGGGGAAGGGAAAAGAATTTGTAAGCCGCTCTGAGACGCCTTTGGGCAGTGAAGGGCGGGGTATAAATCCAAACTCCTCCTCTTCTTCTTCTAAACTAGCTGGATCGCTGGTCTGATCTAGCAAGCTGGTTTTATGTCCTTATGACTTCAGCCTAGCAAGATGAGTCCTCACTCCCCCTCCCCTTCAATAACTCAATCAATAAAAATGAATCCCTCAAATTTTCTCCAAAAAGGAGATGAATATAAACCATCTCACAAGCGGGGGGGGGGGGCAGAGATTTCCATTTCCATTAATACTGCTTACTCCTCCACACCAGCTCGCTGCTATTTAAGCCAAGTAGAAACAGCCCATGGCTCTTTTGAAGTCCTTTCACATCTTTTTTTCCACGCTGGATGGGAACCAAAGGCCCTGAGCATGCAGCTGCTGTACCAAGCAACTCCCATTAAAGTCAATGGGAGCTGCTTGTAATAGAGACTGCATAAAGAAGGCCCCAAATGTTATGAGGGTTGAAGTTCCCTTTGTGCTGTACAAATGCTGCAGAAAGCAGTCACAAAATACCCTTTGCAGTGCTTGCTTATGGGCTAGTATTATTGCGAGAAAAGCAGAGGTGGAGGGGAGAGGGAGTGGTGGAAGCCGGCAGTAAGATTTAAAACTGATGACTCAGTTGTTTGTTGCTATTCATATCGATCCCACTATTGATACCACCTAGGTTTTTTGGAGGGCAAGCCCCAATGAAAGGTCTACAGCAGGGGTGGCCAAACTTGCTTAACATAAGAGCCGCACAGAATAAATGTCAGATGTTTGAGAGCTGCAAGATATGAACAAATATTATACACACGTTTTTATTGGAAAATATGCAAATTTTCTTTTTATTAACATTAAATGAGACTGCCAAAAATAAAAACAAAGGGGGTAAAAACAGATATTTATAATGATATTTATTTGTCCAATGATATTTATTTGTCTAAGAGAGAGAAATAAAGAGAGGTGGAAAGAAAGAAACAGCTGGAAAAAGAGAGAAACAAATAAAGCAAATAGATGGGCTGAAGGAGGAAGGGGGAGGAAGGAAGAATGGGACAAAGAGAAAAAGAGAAAGATGGGGGGAAAGCAAATAAATGAGGGAGGAGGGGAGGAGGAAGGGAGAGAGAGAGAATGAAAACAGATGGGGAGGGGGAGAAAGGATGGGAGAAAGGAAAGAAGAGAGAAAGAAAGGTGGAAAGAATGAAAGAGATGAAAGTAGAGAAGGAGAGAGAAACAAAGAAAGAAAGAAAATAGATGGGGGAGGGAGGGGGAGGGAGGAGAGAGACAGAAAAAATAGATGAGGGAGGGGAGGAAGAAAGGAAGAGAAAGAAAGATAAAAAAGAAAAGAAGTGAAGAGAAAGCAAATAGATGGGGGGAGGAAGGAAGGAGAAAAGAGAGAAGAGAGGTGGAGAGGAAGCAAATAAATGGGGAGCAAGGGAGGAAGAGGTGGGAAAAAACAACTAACTTTAAATGCATCTTCCAAGCCGACTCCCACGCTGGCTGGCTTGGCTTGAAGACAGAATTTAAAGAGACAAATGCCTTCTCCAAGCAGGCCACGGGGGGTGGGGGGTATGCTTTGAGAACATATTTAAAGTTGCTTTCTCTCTCTCCTCCCCACCACCTCAAGCCTACCCAGGGAGGGGAACACTGCTGGGGAAGGGAAGACCGATCAGGGAGGCATGCCTCCCCTTCACTTCCCCAGCCCCCCTGCTGGGAGACGAACAAAATGTGTGAAAAGTGCCGCATGTGGCTCCCAAGCCGCAGTTTGGCCACCCCTGGTCTACAGCCAACACTTTGAAGGCAGGGTGACATACATAAATGTGCATGATGTGGCAGCATGTCCAGGCATACCTGCATTTGCAGTCCACTGAAAGCATAGTGAGGAAGAAGGAGGAGGAGGGGGAGATTGGATTTATACCTTGCCCTTCACTACCCAAAGAAGTCTCAGAGCAGCTTACAAACTCCTTTCCCTTCCCCTCTCCACAACAGACACCCTGTGAAGTAGATGGGGCTGAGAGAGCTCTGACAGAAACGGCTCTTTTTCAAGGACAGCTCTTATCAGAACTATGACTTGCCCACAGTCATCCAGCAGGTGCAAGTGGAGGAGTGGGGAATCAAACCCGGTTCTCCCAGATTAGAATCCACACACTTAACCACTACACCAAACTGGCTCTAGTGCAGAGGTCCTCGACCTTTTTGAGCCTGTGGGAGCATTTGGAATTCTGACCTGGCATAGCAATAAAATTGCTGCCACAGGAGGCAAAACGATTGCCAAGCTTAACTTCAGTAATACAGTGTAAAACCTTATGCTATGGTGGCAGCTGCTGTCAAAACAAGATTTAAAAAAATCTGTACAGCCAATCAAATCTCCAAGAGTCGATCAGAAGTCTTGCTGGACAAATGCCATTCCTGATCCCACCCACTTCCTGAAAACACTTGGTGAGCAACAGAAGAGGTTTCGGTGGGCACCCTAGTCCCCATGTGTACCACGCCGGGGACCCCTGGTGTAGTGGGAAACTAAGGTTCATATCCCTACTCTGCTGCAGAAACTTGCTGGGTGACTTTAGGCCAGCTACTTTCTCTCAGCCAACCAAATCTCATAGGGTTATTGTGATAATAAATGGAAGAGGGGAGAAGGCTGCAGAAGGTCCCAGGTTCAGTCCCTGGTATCTCCATGTACAAGGTATCTCCATGTACAAGGGCCAGGTAGGAGGTGATGTGAAAGACCTCTGCCTGAGAACCTGGACAGCCGTTGCCAGTCTCAGTAGGCAATACGGTCCTTGATAGACTAATAGGCAATTTCTGTTGGATACTGTAACTCCATATGCAAGAGGTTCTGAGAAGGAAAGGGTTAAGAGAACTCTCTCTCTCTCTCTCTCTCTCTCTCTCTCTCTCTCTCTCTCTCTCTCTCTCTCTCTCTCTCTCTCTCTCTCTCTCTCTCTCTCAGACACACACACACACCCCTTTTTGAAGTTAATCTGTTCACAATAAGTTAAATGTACCTACATGAATATGTCATGTAAGGTACGCTTCTATTTTTGTTAAGTAAAATTTCTTTCTCTTGTTACCATTGGAGTCAGATCACCTCCGTAATTGGTTTGAACAGCATTTTCCCCTTAACCAGGAAATGTGGAGGATTGGGGATACTACATAAAGCTTCTGCGCTACCAAGTAAAATGATTTTTTAAAAACATTTAACTCAATACTTTCATGTGTCATTTGATGTTGCACCCACACACAGGAAATTGCCTTTTCGAAGTGCTACTGGTGGTCTGTTGCAGCTTATTAGTACTAATTATCATATACGCCTCTTCGTATCATTATTTTTTTTACATTTTTCACACCCTTCCCCCAGCTCTGTTTTACACTCATAACACTATACAGTCAGTTAGGTCAAGAGAGAAGAACCAGCCTCAAGGTCACCCACTTAGCTTCATAGAAGGAGAAGCATTTTCAGCTGAGCCTCCACATCCTCAGTACTGCAAATACTGACATACTCAGATATATGAGCAAGTAAATAGTCACCTGAAAGTATAAAGCAGAACGGCAACTACCCTGGCAAAGGAGCAACTGTATTCTGGGAGCAGCTGAACAGCCCAACACCGGCATTTAGCCAGCTTGCTCACACACTGTACTGCTTAAGCAGACCACCTGTGTAGCCAAAGCCAGGACCAGCTGGAACTTGCAAACCAGAAATGAAGTGTTATCTTATGACAACTTCCCTGGTATCCCTTTGACTTCAAATGGTCAGTATGCAGTGGAAAAAGAGGGTCCCAATCAGTGCGTTTTCTGGTGTTCATTCGCTTCTTCGACAAAGCCCTTCTTTCCCAAAGCAAGCATCTAACCTTGGCCTTTACTCCACCTCAATAAAGTGGGAGGTGCTTCAGTAAAAAAAAATTGGAGGCACCACCTTTGGAGCTGCTGAGAGTGCCCATTCAGAAACAGCTGCCTCCATCATAGGAAGATGCTTGATTCGGAACCTTCTAGCATTTCATGGAAACTTCTAAGGTTTTGTGTTTAGAACCAGCCCCGTGACAGCCAATCTGCCACCCCCCGCTGTTCTCGAAATCCCAAAAATTTCTAAAGTTTGGGGACCCCAGCAATAAAGAAACCCTGAAACCAAGACTGCATTTTTACTAAGCTAATAATCGAGGGCAAGTCATTGGAAAGATGGCTAGACTGACCATTTACTCATGTAAAAGCTGCTCTTTCCAAGTTTATGGACACTGAATCATAGAGTTGGAAGGGACCTCCAGTGTCATCTAGTCCAACCCCCTGCACATTGCAGGAGAAGAGGCCAATTCACACGAGCCTTGATCAGCATTTGGTTTGTGCCACCGTTTGCACAAAGCATTCCTTCCCTTTAGTCGACCTCTTCAGTCCCTACATGTCATAGCTTTCATGCCAAGTGTAATTTATGGCACTTTGCAGCAACAAGAACCTGTTTTCAAAATCTTCCTCATGTGCATTTAAACAGTTCCATAGAAACACATTTTTTCGGAAGACATTAAGAATGGGTAACGTTGATTTATTGGATGGTCAGGCCCAAAGTGGCACATAATTGGCTTTTTACATAATTTGGTTATGCATCCTTTCACTGGCTGTTGTTCCACACAGTCATCCCTCCTGTAGTAATATCACTGTTGTCTTGTAGAAGGAAAACTGGCCCAGATTTCAGACACATTAGCCACTTCTTGAGCAACAAAAGAATATAATATTTTGGTTGATGGTTTTGCAGAACCCTCCTTCCTTATACCTTTCAGACTTCTGCAGAAATAAAAATTTATGGGCCCATTCTCTGGTCTAACAAGATTACAACAGCGGTTCCTTGCAGAACTTGTTTACAAATTGGGCATACACCTTCCTTTCCTTTCTTAAGGATTAAATCCTTCCTCCCATCACTTTTCCACTTTAACCACAGGTTAATGGTATATCTACAACAGCATCAACCACAGTTAACGTTTAACCAGAGTAACTTCTAACCACGGTTTGCAAATCCACTTCAAACCTTGCTTTCAAAGTCCGGTTAACATTAATGCATGATTAGCACTGGTATAGATATAACACTAAACCATGGCTAAGGTTCAGGGAGTCACTCCCTAGAGGGGTGGTGAATGTCGCTCCTAGAGGGGAGCAAGCAATGAAGGGGGACAGACATAAGTCACACCTCAGATGCGGTGGTCTGCCCCAAAGATGACTAACCACAGTTAAGAGAAAGCCCATGATATGGCTGTAACACAACTCATTTAGAGCTGCTCCAATGTTTCCTTGTAAAAAAATTGCCTCTGATAAGAACGTAAGTGAAATATACCTGCATATTACTATGTGAAATGGCGACATCCTAATATTTTTCCCACGACACATAGATATGGCTTTCTGCTTTTCTACAAAATACTTTTTGTGCAAGAAAATGGCAACAGTGGGAGATACCTGCAAAATGAGTTATTCTGATGCACCCTGGGCAAGACCCACTTAACCATGCTCTTGCACAAGTCCCATTTGTTTAACTGAAGCTTACATATAAGAACTTTGCAGGTCCTGAAGCTTTTAAGACTCCCTTCTGAGCACAGTTCCCAAAACTGCTTAAAAAAAAGCCTATTGCTGAAAGTCAAGGCCCTCCAGAGTGGCATTCTGCATTCTGAAGTGGAAGTTGCAAAAGTATACAGGTTTGCACCTGGGAATCTTTGTATGCCAGCCATTACACTTCTGCAGCAGTTACTTAAGATTTACACAGGGAGAGCTGCTGTATTATCCTAGCTGCCGTATTATGCTATGAGCAAGCTGCAGTTACTGTAGATTCCTATTTACCACTAATGAATTGCTTCCAGTCACCATTTAGGAGTCCAGATTGCAATTTACAACCTGGAAATAAATGTATCAGCTACTACTTTATAAAGACACCAAGGGCTGACAGTTAACAGGTGCACAAGGCTAGAGAATGACACAGCAACCACAACCAATCACCACCTAAAATAGCAAGGGGAAAGATTGAGACTTTTATTGAGCAGAAAATAGTAAAACAGAAGATGAATGTACACACAATGAAAAATTAATCATTTTAATTTATACTTCCCACCCACTCCAAACTTCTGCATCACGCAAATCTGTTCTCTGATCTGCAGAATTTATCCACTCGTCTGCACATATTAAACTATATTTTATTACTATTACCACAGCAAACATCTAGGCAGCATTTGGGGAAAAAATTAGAGTGATGTCTCTAAAGTAGATTCATTTTTATGTATTTTTATTTACCTTATTGGATTTGTATCACGCCCTACTCATATAGCAGGTTCAGATTAAAAATAAGGTTCTCATGTTTCATATTGCAGAAATAAATGGCCTGCCCCCCTCTTTCCCCAAAAAAGAACCTTCTGTTAATTTTACTATATCAGTTCTGTTAATTTTACTATGTCGGTCATTTTAACAAAGTCTTCACTACTCAATCTTCCAGAGATGGCCATCATTTAACAACATCTCTTTTAGCCTTCCCCAACTATGACCATTAAACATTCTGTTTTCCATAAGAGACCTTTCAACTTAGCCAATATATACCACTCGTTGATGCACAACTTACACAGCAACCCTCTCAACAGTTACTCCAGTCTAAACTAAGTGATTTCAATTACCTTAAGTAATTCTGCATAGGTTTGCACTGTCACTAGTGCTACAAGAAACAAGGACACCAAAATCTCACCAGCATCTACTAAAAACTTTATTCAGCCCCCACGCTGGCTTTTAGTACTTCAGGAGTAGGGCTGCCAGCTCTGGGTTGGGAAATACCTGGAGATGTTGGGGGTGGAGCCTAAAGAGGGTGGGGTTTAAGGAGGAGAGGGACCTCAATTGGGTATAATGCCATAGAGTCCACCTTCCAAAGCAGTGGTTTTTTTTCCAGGTGAACTGATCTCTGTTGCTTAGAAATCACTTTTAATAGCTGAAGATGTCCAGCCACCACCTGGAAGCTGGCAAGCCTGTTCAGGAGGTACTGTCCACATTGTTTCATTAATTATCTGTATAAGAGCTACAAGCTTGCTTTTTTGTTTTAAAAAATTAAAGCCAGATTTTTCAGGTCTATTCTGTATTCACAATGAGATTCTACACCTCTTCTGAATCCCAAAATATTATATCCCCCACATCTATTTTGTTTGTAAAACAGAACCACCCCAGCCAGCCTAGAATGGACTCCAGAATGGTTGGTGAAATACATAAGAACATTAAACAATGGGTTGGAGCCATTGGCTCCTTCCCCTCACAAGTCGCCATCCATCAGGAGAAAGCTCCCTCCTAAGCAGAAGGTAATAAAAGGATCTAACCCATTAACTAACTAAAGAGCCAAACAAACATCAACAGTTCAAGAAGACTTTAAAGATCAAGATGATACAGGGCAAACACATTTAGGGACAGTGTCACACAATTTAGGAACAACCACAGAAAAAGCTTCAAGTAGCCTGTCTTGTTTTATTTACTAAAATATTTTTCTCACCCTTTCGAGTGTTTTAAGGTTGCTTACATGCCACAGTTAAAATATTACAATTTAAAATCAGTAGAAAAAACCTAGATACCCTCCTCCCCTTAAAAGATGCATGTCATTTATACCTCATTAAAAGCTCTGGTCAATAAAATGGCCTCATAGAATCTCCTGAAGATTTATAATGATGGTGCTTTCCTCACCTCCTCAGGGAGCTTGTTCCAGAGGGTAGTGGGAAAGGCTCTGGCTGATGCCAGGCAGGGCATCTTAAGTGGGGGAACAGCCAATATGAGGCAAGCTGAAGATCATATTTGGCACACAGGGACATATGGGAGACAATCCTTCAGACATGAAGGTCCTGCGCCATGAAGTGCTTTAAAATGTCAGAACCAGCACCTTGAACTGGACTTTGAAACAAGCTGCCAGCCAAAGTAGCGGTTTTAAAATGGGTAAAAGATATTCCCACTGGGTAGCCAGTGACAATAATTGGGCTGCCATATTCTGAACCAACTGCAGTTTTCTTCAAGGCCAGGCCAACAGGGAATGTGTTACAGTTATCCAGCCATGAGGTTACATTTGCCTCTGAAGGCAGGGATGCCCAGAAAACAGCCTCTAATTATGACAGGCAGGGTTGTATACACAGGGAGTATATATTTAGAATGGATTTTTAGATATTTATACCCCACTTTCCTCCCCAATGGGGACCCAAAGCAGCTTCCAATATCATTCCCCCCTCCTGTATTTTACCTCCATAGCAACTACACTGTGAAGTAAGATAGGCTGAGAGAAATCGTGACTAGGCAAAAGGTCACCCAGAGAGCTTCCATGACTGTGGGGATTCAAACTTGGATCTCTCAGCTCCCACTCTAACCACTACACCAACAGAGTAAAAATGCCTTTCCCTCTCTACTTTTCCACAGATAACACATAACCAAATTTAGCTCACTTCCTGCCAATCTCCCAGGAAATATAAGAAAATTTAGCTGCCCATATGGATGCTGTAAAAAAAGAAATTAGCACTTGCCCAGCTAAATTAAGATATAAATTATGACTTCATGTTCTGATGTATCTTCATCCCTGAGCATCTTGAAAGCTGACAGTGTAATAAAATCATGGATACCAAAGTAGCTCACCAGATTGTGTAAGAATGGGGGAGGGTGTCTAGTATAAATGAGATACAAAACAAGTACATATTTCAAGCACATGGGGCAGGAAGAGAAATAGCAGGTTGGGTACAATTTCAGGTACAAAACGCTATTTGTTTTGAATGTTAAAAGTCTGAGGAACATGACTTAGGTTACCATGATGTGGGAGAAGGGGGAAAGGAGATATTTTACCTCAGCTTTTTAAGTGCTTCACAATTTCTGGGACAATGGTATTTATCAGTGCTGTCACCCAGTTAAAGAAATCTCACTGTAGTTAATCACATAGTGCTTTCCCATAGGTTAGTCATGAACTCTAGATATAGAAGCAAATTCTGAAAGAAAATGCATACATTGTGCTTAAGCAGTGCCTGATGCAACACATGGGCATTATTTTTGAGAGAAAGGGGAAATGGTTGTTCTAAGGTAACAGCTGCAAGCAACCATTTCTCTAACTTGCTTCATAAAAACCGTGCCCCAATTAATTGAGAACCTTTATTACTTATCTAATCAAGCCATCACAGGTCTGCTTTTCATATATGCCTATACTACACCTTTTCGTTGCAATCTGAACTCCTGTCAACAGCTTGGGAGTTTTTGAATGTGTGTGACCCCAATTTTTAATTCTACCGGAAGACAGATTTTACAGCCACATTTCAAAAGGCTTATATTTTTGATGTCTTCCCAAGCAGAGAACTCTACATGAAGTGGTTTACTGCTACTATATCCAACTTTACAGCACTGAACCACATAAACTTGAAACTACCTAAAGGGGTCTATGAAGCCCTTAATGGCATAAGAAGTTAAAAGGCATACGTGAAAACAAACAGTGCTTTGCTCAAGGCCAGACAATGAACTTTAGAGCAGGATAAGAATTTGAAACTGGGTCACCACCAATTTCACCATTACCTTCCACACTGTATAATACAACTATATGAGGTTATTACCATTTTTGCATAATTCATAGCCTGCCTCTCTCAAACAGCACAAAATAGTACAATATCCACAGATGTGAGGATGCACCCAGCATCACTACTACTCCATTAATCTTAGAATACCAGATCACATCAACAGCCTCAATAGGAAAAATTGCTTGGAATACAACCACCATACCTCATGGAACAAGCAGGAAAGTAATTCAGGGTATCAATATCCCCCTCCCCCAATAACTTTAGTTCTGTTAAACACACAGCGTCCTCTGTGGTGAAAGCCTGGACAAGTATGTACAGAATTACAACCCTTAAACTACTAAAATTATACACAAAGTTCAAATCTGAACTAGGAAAACGCTTGAATTTATTTATGCAATTCATAGTCCATCCCCGTCCCCCTCCATTTCACTTGGACTCAAGGCGGGTTACACAGAGTCAATACAATCGACAATAAACAATGCAACAGGATTAGGGTCACAGAACAAACCAGAAGTCTAAAACAGAACTGAAGGAAAGCATAAGTATTAACACGGCACAGTAAATGATGCAGAATTCCCATAGTAGGATCCTAGTTTCAGCAAGCTACACAGAGCCGTATAATAATTAACAGTCTCAAATAATTCTTTCCACGTAAACTTTGGGAATCATTTAGTACATATCAAGCCTATACTGCAGAACAAGTTCCATACAAGAAAGCCCTACAGAACATTCTACTGTGCCATCTCTTTGCATGCCGAGCTGTGTTTACGTTCCTAGCCTCACATATCATACACAATTTTAAAAAGCACGAACAACTATCTGAAAACTAACAGTATGGACAGCTAAACAGCTGTACCAAAACTCTGCACCAGCTTTTAAGTGGTACAGCAGGGACACAATGATGACATTTGGAACAGGCTCTACACAACAGCAGGGCACCAGTCCATGGGAGAAGAGCACCTCTAATTTTAGGAGACTGCCCAACAGTTTTCAGGCTCAGCACAGGTAATTTCCTTTTTGCAGTTCTTTCCAGGCAGAGATGCAGATTTCAAAGGAATATTTCAGAGCAGAGAAATTAGGGACATCCCCTAACTCGTCTGTATTCCTGTTGGAAACCTTTACAAAAGGAAAGCACCCTTGAACAAGTGCTGCAAACCTCAACCCTCACTGGGCCCATTTCCAAAACACAAAGCCAGTCTGCTACAATACCTTTGGACAGTTTCCTTGTACTTCCAGAGTCAGAATTTTATATTTTTATAATTTGTATTGATGGTAAATGAGTGGTATTCTTCAAGTGTGATGTAAGCAGTATCTAAAAAAATCTGTCTAGGCAGGTTTAAACATTTCCATAAGACCACTACTCCATGAACGGCACCAGAGGGCCTCCCCGTACCCCTTTCCAACAAGGATTGCCTCACTTTTCCCATTCCTTTGCCTTTACTTTCTAGGAAGGCAGACCACAGCCGCCGCCACAGCCACCAGGAAGTTGGAGCACCATGAAGACTAACAAATTTATAATGGCATAAAGGTTTCGGGGATTAGAGCCCGTGACATACTCTTCTCAGCTGGAAAGTATCCATTACCACCAGGTTTTCTGCAGCAACATTAACACCTTACTTCTGTTCCAGGCCTTTGGCCGTGACTCCATTAACTTTTGACCTGCCTTGCCAGAAATAATCAAAGCTAGCAAGAAAGAAAGAGACAGGCTGGGCAGTTCTTCCTTCCCTTCAATATGGAACAAGGGATCAGAATTGCTTTTAATGCACTTCCTCCGAAACTGCTTGGAGACTCTGCCCCTCTTCACACCCAAGCTCCCAGTGGCCCCCTGACTCTGTGTGTGTCTGTCTCTCTCCTCCTCCATTAACAGAGAATCAATTTCCTTTACGTAATGGATTGCTCACAAATAGGGTTAGTTCAGGAGAGCTCGCGTATTGACCCAACTCTACTGCAGTGAATACTATTTATCTCCATTGTCCCCACTACACATAGGAGGACCGATTTCTGAAATATCTCTTGGTACCAAACTCTCCATCGTAAAAGAGTGGTAGGCAGCAAGAAATCAAAGATCTTTTTAAAAATAACATAAATATAGCAAACTGCTCAGGAGTGTGCAAAGAAGCATTCAAAGCAACCACAAACAGGGAAAATGCAACACAGACACATCACGATGAAACATGTTTCATTCTGACCACTGTAGCCCAAGTAGCCAAACAATTTTTTAAAAGCTTGGGAAGGGTGAATCAAGATGAGATCAGCAACGCAGCCAGTTTCAAGCAAACGCTTTATCCTAATCCCTGTAGATCCTGGAGCCTTTTGCAGCGGGTGAAGTATACAGTTCCCTTCTCCCGCTGTTCCTCCGGCACAATAAGCCCACTCTGTGCCTCCACTCATTGTGTAATCCTTCTCCCCAACTACATTGCTGCTAGGACTTGCATTACAGCCTTCTACAGGGCAGGCCCTGGAAGTCTCATCAGCTCTTCAGCACTTGGTGGGGGTTGGGGAAGTGGTTCACACCTTACAACTAACCCCTATTTGGAGATGGCAGAAATATTAAGGCATTGTTTTTAAAAGCACTGTGGGAGGGAAGGGGCAGCCTGAAACTAATAAAAAGCGATACAGGACGTTCTCTAGGGCGTTCTCCGCAGGAATGAGCCTATATATACAAAACCCTCCTTCTAGGGATCATTCCTTGTATTTCACTCTAGGCGCACTGGACCATCTCGTGTTTGTTTTCTGCTGGCCTGATTTTACCGATGCACGCAGCAGACCTCGGCATACGTAACAAGAGAGAAATCACATCTGTCTCTATTGCTCTAAGGAGGAAATTTAAAATATCATAAAAGAACCCCACGTCCAACATTGCACTTACCCAGAAAATGACATTGAAGCCAAATATGAAATATTTGATGCAACAACTGACTTCAGGGCCCTTATAATGCTTCCCGGACATCCTTGGGGTTCATGAAGACACTTTACTTGCGGCCAGAGTTGGGGGGGGTGTTTAAAATTGAAGGGGAGGACAGAAGAGACTCGGCAGCAGTGAATGAAAAGATCCAGGAGACTCAGGCAGGAGGGCTGGGTGGGCGGCTGGCGGGCGGGCGGGCGAGGACAGCTCAGAGGCGGCGACGCGGAGGATGCAACCAAGCTCAGCAGCCCCCCTCGGCTCACGGCTGCCCGGAGCGCGCAGGCAGCCCGTGCCGGAGACGCAGCTGCAGCTCCCACCGCCGCCGCCACCTCCTCCTTCTCGTCCTCCTGCCTCCGCACATCTAGGAGGAAGAGGCCGAGCTGCTCCTGCAGCAGGGGAGCCCGGGCCGCCGCCGCCGCCGCCTCTCCGTCTTTTCCCCCTCCTCTTCTTCGTTCTCTCTCGCCCTGCTGGCGGCGGGATGTTGCCGGCGCTGCCCGGAGGGGATGCTTCCAGCGCAGGCTGGTCCCCGCAGGAGCCGCGAGCTTCCCCCGCCCCCCTCCACTTTGACACAGCGGAGCCGCCGCCTCCTGGCAAAGCAGGGCGGAGCTGCGCGCCGGCGCTGCGATAGGCAAAGAGGAAGGCCGCCGCCGACTGGCTCGGCCGGTTTATTGATGGCTGGTCTCTCCAATCTGCGGCTGCCGCCCGCCGTCCCCCGGGAGAGAAGACGGGCAAGAGAGTCGCTCCTGCTTCTTACAGCTGAGCACCAGCCAGTAGCACACGGATCTGTGTCCCCCCCCCTCCACCACGCTCCAGCACCGTGGGGGATCTGCTTGCTGCCAGAGTCGTTAGGCCCCGGGGGAGACGCGAGGCTGCAGCCCCTCTTCCTTCCAGCATGCTGGGCTGGGCAAGGCAAGGCCGGGCTGGCTGCAGCATCTGGCCCCGCGGAAGGCAGCATGGCTCCCAGGTTCGCCTCGGGCGCGTGCTGGAGGGGAAATGGGATGAGGCGGGATTGCAACAAAGGGCTGCGTGGCCTCCGCCAAAGGAGCCGGCCTGTGAGTCGATTAACGCTGCAGGCATTTACGTAAGAAAAAGCGTTGTTCGAAATGGGAAATGAGGGACTTTTTTGGTTTGGAACATGCCAAAAAAAAAAAAACACCAAGCAACCCACACACCATGCTTTCTAAAGTCGATGGTGCAGCAAACGTCGATTTGGAAGAGCCATTCCTTTTTCCCTCCAAAAGAGGAGGGAATGCCTCTTTCAAAGATGGCGCCGTTTTAGAAATTTTCCTTATTTTTTTTAAAATAAAAACCCTTTAAAAAGTTGTCCTGTTGATACAGGAACGCGCTTTTTTTGTCTGTCGAAATGTTTTTGATTGATCTATCAACTAATTTATGATACATTTTTTTATATACTGCTCACGACCTGCAAAGAATTGCTACTGGGCTCTTGTTCATGGAAGAGGGTTTTCCTGCACCCTTCGCTCCACTTTCTATAGCAATTTAGTCAGAGGAAGTCGCGTAGGAATGGCATGAGGACTGGCACAGAGAGCGGCAGCTGTAAGAGGGAATCCACACAAGCGCCCTTTTGGCGGATGATGGGATATGGTTGTCTAATGCTCCCTCTAAGCTGTGGAGTCTTGTGAGGAAAAATTCTGTTTTGTGAGCGACTGGCATTAAAGTTGTGAGCCAGTGATTTGGTTGCTGCATAAATAAGTTTGCTCTGGAGCCATCCCTTCCTGAGCTAAGACAAAAATGTGTGAGCTGGAGGCTAAAAAACTGTGAGCTAGCTCACAACTAACTCAGCTTAGAGGGAACACTGTACAGAGGGGTTAGGTTTGCCAGCCTCCATGTGGGACCCGAAGATCCCCTGGTATAACAATAGATCCCCAGATTACAGATATCAATTCTTCTGGAGAAAATGGCTGATTTGGAGAGTGGACTCTACAGCACTGTGCCCTGATGAGGTCTCTCCCCTCCCGAACCGAGCCCTCCACAGCCTCTACCACTAAAACCTCCAAGCATTTCCCAGCCTAGAACAGGCAACCCCATGGGGGTCAGGAGAGTGGCAAGAGACCAAATACACCAAGCTGCCTTATATGGAGTCAGACCATTGACCTGTCAGGGTCAGTATTGCCTACTCTGCCTGGCAATGGCTCGCCAGATCCTTAGGCAAAAAAGTCTTTCACATCAGCTACTCCCTGATACTGTTAAGTGGAGATACTGGGATTGAACCTGGAACCTTCTGCATGGTAAGCTGAAAAGAGCAAGAGTCCAGTATCACCTTAAAGACTAATAAAATTTGTGGCAGGGTATGAGCTTTCGTGAGTCACCGCTCACGTCTTCCGATCCAGCTACAATCTTGTGCATTGTTAGCTAAAGTCCTACACCTATTTTGGAACCATATCTGCAGTCACTGCACAGCTGGCAAATAGAACACTGTTCTTGGCAAAGAGGCGAGGAAACATGCTTTCCTGCAGCAACTTCTCCTCTGGCTGATCGCTGGAGTCTTCTTCCCTTTACAAAGGTGCCATTTTTTGGATGCAGGGAAGGAATACAGCCCTGCAGAGGCCAAAGTGCTGTCATTTCTCCCATCTGCAGAAAGGAACTTCTCTTTCAATTTTTTGTTATATGAGATTGCTGTTTTATTAATTATTTTGTTGTGTTTTGGCATTGGTTGGAACCTAACCACTTTGGTCAAAGAAAATAAATGTGAATGGTATGGATGAAACTTGAAGCAGGGGTCTTCTTCTAACCCTTCTTCAGTTTCTTTTTTTTTTTTTTTGTATTTTTATATGTGTGTGTGCATGCGTGCACCTGGAAGTCATGGCGACCTCTGGTGACTGACCTCTACTTTGGGGCCTGGAGGATATGCAGAGAGGTGGCTGAGTAAATCCTGCCCCGGCCTCTGGTATTTCAAGGAGGTCTCCCACCCAAGTACTTGCCAGAGTCGACCCTGCTTAGCTTCCAAGATCAGGCTTGCCTGGGCTATCCAGGTCGACCTTCTTCGATGGACTAGATTATTGGTCTTCACTGTGTCAGGACTTACAAACAGGTCGTGGCCTGGAGTGCCAACACTAGCAGTCAGAGTGCCAAACTAGGATCTGGGAAATCCAGTTTTCAATCCCCACTCTGCCATGGAAATTCACTGGATGACCTACAGCCTAATCTACCTCATAGGGTTGTTGTGGTGAGGACAAAATGAAGGAGGTGAAACCAGTGTTGTAAGCTGCTTTGAATCCCCATTAGGAAGAAAAGCGGGGGGGGGTGTCTGTGGCTCAGTGGTAGAGCATCTACTTGGCATGCAGAAGGTCACAGGTTCAGTTCTCAGCATCTCCAGTTAAATAGACCAGGTAGTAGGGGATGTGAAAGACAATCTACCTGAGACTGTAGAGAGCTGCCTAGATAATACTGACCTTGATGGACCGATGGTCCAATTCCATATAAGGCAGCTGCATGTGTTCAAATGGCTCGTTTGCGATATTTTACAAGAAGGAGAGAGTAGGAACAGAAGGTGGGTGAAAGGCAAAGAAAAATCAAACGTAGGTCCTGTGTAGCATATTGGGATTAAACATGAAACTGTTGGATTGATATTAAAAGGGAGGGAGATGGGTTTTATGGACTGGGAGTAGATGGCGCGTGTAGCTTTTCCCCACCCTTTGCTTCTGCTAGCAGTCCCCTGAAACCTCCAAAAAGATAATCTGTTTGTTTACATCATTTATAGTCTGCATTTCTCACTTGGACTCAAGGTGGATTACGCAGAGTGAGTCAATACAAGTAACAGGATGGGGTATCCAGTAAACCGTACAATAGGATTAGGGTTGTAGAACCAGTCAGAAATCTAAAAACAGAACTGAAGCAAGCCCTAAGTCTTAACATGACACATTCAGTGATACAAAAATTACATAGTAGGATCCTAGTTTCAGCAAGATAAACATAATAATATAGACCACAGTCCCTAATAATTGATCTTTGTGAATCATTTAGTATAGTGCAACTCTAATTGGGGGGGGGGTGTTAACATGAGCTTTGTGGACAAAATGCCCCAGAAGTGGCAGCAAGGAAGCAGCACTGGGCAAAATCACTTCTCTCTTCTGCCAACAGATTCTCTTGGGCCAGCAGAAATTCCACTGGGTGATGAGTGAGGAGGAGCAGTTTCACCCAGTTCTCCCTCACCCAAACTCATGGCATTCTGCATTTTGAATGTCTCGAGGGGGGTGGGTTGCTAGAGGAAAGATGGAAAGATCTTTGTTGGGATTCATGGCTCCTCCAACCCACAGTTTATTTATGACTGTTGGCCGGTGGAGTCCACTTATTCCACAGCAGTTTGCCACTCAGATCAGACATGTTTGGGAAAAACGGGTTCTTTGGCATTCAGTGAATATGCTTCCTTTATGGTGACAGTGGCCACTTATTTGCTTGGTTGGTATTTATCCCACTTTTCCTCCAAGGAGCTCAAGGCAGCATACGTTTATCCTCATGACAACCCTGTGAGTTTGGTTAGGCTGAGGGTGAATGGATGGGCCAAGGTCACCTGGTAAGTCTCATGGCCAGCAAGGACTTGCACCTGGGCCTCCCCAGTCCTTAACTGGCATTATAACCACTGCACCACACTGGCTCTCTTTGAATGTGGAGCTTTGTAAAGACACTTCACTTCTTATGCCATGAGCATAAAATAGTTCTAAACCAGGGGTCCTCAAACTACGGCCCGCGGGCCACATGCGGCCCGCGGAGGACACTTATGCGGCCCGCGGAGTGTTTTGCCGGCCCCCCAAAGCCCCCCCGCCTCTTTCTTCCTCCAGCAGCCCTGGGCTGCAAGAGCGCCCAGGAGCTGAGGAGGAGGAAGGGCGAGCAGGCTGGTCGTGGGGGAGGGGCGAACGCGGCGGCGGGGCAGCAGGCTGGTGGGGGGGGGAGCAGGAGTCTTTTTGGGGGGGAGCGCACAGGAGCGCAGCTCCGGGAGCTCAGGAACCAGGCCCCGCCCCCAGCCGGCGTCCCGGAGAGTCTTTCAGGCAGCCGCATGTCAATTTCAGCTCCATTATATCCTATGGGCCATTGAAGTCAATGGTGAAAACATAGGGTATATTCTGGGGGCTGGAGGGGAGGGTTTGAGGGAGAGGCTCCAAACTCACAGGGTAGCTGATGGAGCCTCTCCCCAAGATACCCACCAAGTTTCAAGAACATTGGACCAGGGGTCCAATTCTATGGGCCCCCAAACAGGTTGCCTCTATTCCCTCCATTGTTCTCTATGGTGGGAAAAAAAGTTATTTTTTTCCCACCATAGAGAACAATGGAGGAATAGGGGCAACCTGTTTAGGGACCCATAGAATTGGACCCCTTGATACAATGTTCTTGAAACTTGGTGGGTATCTTGGGGAGAGGTTCCACCAGCTACCCTGTGAGTTTGGTGCCTCTCCCTCAAACCCCCTCCCTTCCAGCCCCAGAATATATCCTATGTTTTCACCATTGACATCAATGGCCCATAGGATATAATGGGGCCGAATGCCGCCAAATTTCTTTCATTCCCTCCTTTCCTTCTCTCTTTTTCCTCTTTCCCTCCTTCTTCTCTTCTCTCTTTCTTTCTTTCCCACATTCTTCTCTTCTCTTTTTCCTCCTTTCCATGTTTCCCTCCTTCTTCCCTCTCTTTCTTTCCCTCCCCTTTCCTTCTCTTCCTTTCCCTCTTTCCTTCTTTCTCTCTCTCTCTTTCCTTCCCTCTTTCCTCCTTCTGTGGCCCAACTCTAGTGAGAAGGAGTTTAAACTTTAAACCCCTTCTCTCTTAGCTCCCCCACCCAGACCAGCTGGGGAAGGGAAGGAGAGGCTTTTGAAGATGCCTCCCCCTTTTGCTTCCCCTTCTGACATCACTTCCGGTGATGTCAGGAGGCATGGCATATGCTAATAGCCTAATAGCTCATTAGCATACCATATGCTAATGAGCTCCTGCAGCTGTTTTTCTACGAAAAGACCCCTGGGAGGGAGCGAACGTGACAGCGGGGCGAGCAGGCTGGTGGGGGGAGGGGCGAACGCGGCGGCCCTCCAACGGTCTGAGGGACAGTGAACTGGCCCCCTGTTTAAAAAGTTTGAGGACCCCTGTTCTAAACTGATCGAATTCAAAATACTACCTGCCTCGGGAGCGGTCCTTTCCACCCCCACCCCTACCGATCAGGGCAGGCCCCTGTGATCCACTCCCTCTTATCTCTTTCCCTAATAAACAAAATGGCCATCCAACAAAGCAGCCATTTTCTCCAGGGGAACCGATCAGTTGAATTCTGGGAGATTTCCAAGCCCTACCTGGAGACTGGCAGCCCTATGAGCAATTCTGTAGTACTGCATCTGAGCAGGAAAAGCCCTTTAAAGAGCTGGGGAGGGGGGCACAGCAACAATCTGCCCCATGCCATTTTAAAACCAGAGCTTAGCTCTGCCCCCTCCTCATAGTCATGATGAAGGTGTCACCTGCTGATTCCCCTTTGTGCCAGAAAAAAGCAGGCTTGTTTCTTTCTCTTGCTTAAAGAGGGAAAAAACCCCGGAGCAGGTTGAATTGTGCTGGGGATGAGCACACTGTCAAGTGGACATTCCCTTTTAATGCCAGGAATTCCTGCTTTTGATGCAGGGAGGACTTCCCTTGTGGAGAAAGCCCTCATCTCATCACCTTTGCTCCATAGCTGGAGGAGGCAGTGCCAGAGAACAAATTGCGATTAAGTCAGGATTTCTGTGTACATGCAAAAAGTTAAGACTTGCTGTGATTAATAAAGCAAATTCTTGTTTCAGATGCTGACCTGACAGATGCTAACTTACCATACTTCATAGAGTAGCACATCCCTGCTGAGTTCCCTTCCCTGAGTTTCCTCCCCTGAGAGCCAGTTTGGTGTAGTGGTTAAGTGTGCAGACTCTAATCTGGGAGAACTGGGTTTGATTCCCCACTCCTCCACTCGCAGCTGCTGATGTGACCTTGGGTCAGTCACAAGCTCTGGTACAGCTGTTCCTGAAAAAGCAGTTTGTGTTAGAGTTCTCTCAGCCCCACCTACCTCACAGGGTGTCTGTTGTGGGGAGGGGAAGGGAAAGGAGTTTGTAAACTGCTCTGAGACTCCCAAGTGAAGGGCAAGGTATAAATCCAATCTCTCTCTCTCTCTCTCTCTCTCTCTCTCTCTCTCTCTCTCTCTCTCTCTCTCTCTCTCTCTCTCCCTCCCCCGCGCAAAATCTGTGGTCCCCAAATCTTCAGGAATTTCCCAACCCTGAGGTGGGAACCCTAACTGCAAGGCCATTTTGGCTCAGCTTGTTCCTGAGTTGTTTTAACATCCCATTTAGCCCCAATATTCCCAGAAACAAGGAGAAGGAGCAGCAGTAATGACTGCCGCTACTCAGGGCTCACTTAGGCTGTGATCATATACACAATGAGACCCGCCATAGGCGTGAATGCCAAGGGGATTTAAAGGGAGCAATCAGACAGCAACATCTGGGAAGTGTCCCACAGCCGTCAGCAATCCATTCTGCTCCACCACAGAAGCAGAGTTAAAAGACACCAGAAGAAATCCAGTAGTAAATGGGTTGTGATGGGCCACGGATAGACTTTCCCCTGTCTGATCGCTCCAGCGCGCTCTCATGCTGTTGGGATGGTCCGATCAGGCCATCCCGACTCTGTGCTGTTGTTGTTTTTCCCCTTCTCAGTATATGCATCATTGCAAACTGCATGAGGAGCCCTCAGTGCGGAGGTGTGATTCATCGATTCCTCGTTTAAGCGAATGGGAAACAAACAGCAAAAAAACCCTCACCCGCAGTTGCATCTGATCACACACTGACAGGCTGCGCCTGCAGCTTCAAAGGGAGGTGTGATCACAGAACTGTGGGTCAAATTCCTCTGGAGGAAAAAGCCTCGCTTCCCCCCTGCCTTATCTAGCGAATGTGACTGCAGCCTTAGATATTGCAGTTTCTACTCCGCTTATATTAAGTGGCTTTTTCTCTTTTGCAGGTTTAGCTGCCGCAGTCATTTTATTGAAGAGGAGAATGGCATGGGAGGAGGAAAGCCTTAACCTTTTCCTCCCGTGCCATTTTTTTTCTTCATTGGGAAAAGCTGTCTCTGAGCTGCTTTTACCTCCGTGGGGGAAAACTGACGCAGGAGGGTTAAAGGGAATTTGGGGCTGTCTTATTCCCAGGAAGGAAATGGCAAGGGAGAAAAGGGTGAAAGTTTGCTGCTGCCTCCTCCCCCTCTAGTCTCCAAGTCATTATCCTCCTCCATACAGCAATCCTGGCAGCTAAATTTGCAAATGGAAAGGCTTGATCTAAGCATGGAAGAAATCGGTAAGGTGTAGTTGAGTTCCGCCAACAGCTGCTAGTGCTGCTTCTCCTCTTCCTCACCCTCATTGCCCCCTGGGCCCATAGAGAAAGATCTGCAGCTTCTCAAGTAGCAGGAAGGAACAGATGTATTAGCTGCGGCCCCTGCCCAAATGCTCTGTCTCTGGTCCTACCAGGGAGCCGCAGTGCGGTAGAGAAGCTGGAGTTGGAGCCCTCCTCTTTTGGCTCCACTGGTGGTTGTACGCTGTGGACCTACAGTAACAGGTCTAACAAAATATGGGGCAGGGTATGGGCTTTCATGGGTCACTGCTCACTTCTTCAGATACAGCTAATGAGCAGCAACTCACAAAAGCTCATTGCCTGCCACAGATTTTGTTAGTCTTTAAGGTGCTACTGGGCTCTTGCTCTTTTTTACCACTACAGACTAACACGGCTACCCATCTTGAGACAAGTCTGACCAGGATAGTTAGGATCTTCCAGGAGGGACATGGGGTGTGTGGAGTGCTAACTTGGCTATTGATAACAAAGGCAGTTCCTCGCGTTAGCCTCTTTCCCTGTAGCTCAAACCACAGCCACAAAAGGAACCTGTTAAGATCCGCAAAGTGTACATACTTGTTTGTGGAATGGTTTTTAATCTGTCAGTTTCAAAAGCGTTTCCTTTGCCGAGCGCAAGAATCCCAATGCTGAGTACTAAGAGAGCAAAGAAACAAATAGCCTCTAGTCTAATGAAGTCAAAACATTTCTGTTCTAAAACAGCTGTAAGAGACAGCATGCAAACATCTGGTGGTGGTTTCCTTGAAACAGACAATTGAAATTGCCCATGAAGACCTTCGCAGAATGCTTGAAAAGAACAGCATGATAAATATCTTATGCTATGTAGGAGCTCACTAGATTAGATGTAATGGATCCAGCTGGGATAAACAAGGGCACAAAGGCTGCAGTCTATATACTACTCCCTAGATTAGTCCCATGGGACTCTGGTGTGTTTGTAAGAGGACTAGATGTAAAGGGATTGCACGTAATAATATAGTAAACATTTCTATCAGTTCTAATCTACTCATCTAGTACTCTTTCTTATTCAGTAAACACTTCTGTCATTTTGCAAATATGGAACTGTTCAGGAAAGCATTTTTGTAAAGGGAATAAGGATGTGGTAAGAATTGTGCAGAGGGATGCTTTTTAAACTTGTGAAGAGGGCTGTCATTTGTAATGGGTTGTGAAAATTTTCTTTTCTCCCCTCCCCACTCAAACTTCTTCGGATATATTTTACAGTGCAATCCTGGGCATGTTTACTCAGAACTAGGGACCACTTTATTCATAAGTCTTACACCCAGGTAAGTGTGCATGCATTTACACCCATAATGTCTTTATTTCACTGTTCTCTAATTGTGTAGCCTGGTTTTATTGCATTGTTTATTGCATGCATTATACTGATAATTTCATTGTTTTTTTTAAATTCTATAATCTTGCCCTGAATATCAACGGGAAAGATGGATGATAAATGAAATAATTAAAAATGCTGTGGTTCATTTCAAACACTGCAAGCATTTCACATGCATTATCTCAGGAATCCTTACAAACACTTGCAAACTACATCAGTATTCTCACATTTATCCCATTATCCTCGATTCTTTCCTTCCCTTTCTGGTTTCTCCAAGGGACAGAATGTAGACTGTAATTTCCTCTGGGCATGCATCTTTCTGCAATGTGCCATGTAAATGAGCCATGTCGTGGTTTAAGAATACTAGTAGCAACAAGATCCACCTGTTGCAGAAGTGCCATTTCTATGCTGTAGAAGTGTGAAGTTTTGTCATCCTTATGGTGATGGAGCACATGCCAAAAATTCTTCTTTTACATAGGTATATAGACACAATTTTGAAGGGATTGACTGATTTGATCTCCTTGCAGTCCAAGGGACTCTCAAGAGTCTTCTCCAGCACCTTAATTTGAAAGCATCTATTCTTCGATGCTCAACCTTCTTTACGGTCCAACTCTCACAGCCATACATTACTACTGGGAATACCATTGCTTTGACCATACGGACTTTTGTTGGCAGGGTGATGTCTCTACTTTTTATTATGCTGTCTAGGTTTGCCAAGGAGCAGGCGTCTTTTAATTTCATGGCTGCAGTCACCGTCTGCAGTACTCTTGGATCCCAGGAATGTGAATTCTGTCACTGCTTCCATGACTTCCCCTTCTATTTGCCAAGGACTGATGGGGCCGGATGCCATGTTGTTGAGTTTCAAGCCAACTTTTGCACTCTCATCTTTTCTTCTTAGCAAGAGGCTCTTTAGGTCTTCTTCACTTTCTGCCATTAGAGTGGTATCATCTGGAGAGGACTCTTGAGAGTCCCTTGGACTGCAAGGAGATCAAATCAGTCAATCCTAAAATCAACCCTGACTGTTCCCTGGAAGGACAGATACTGGAGCTGAAGCTCAAATACTTTGGCCACCAAATGAGAAGTGAGCACTCACTATAGAAGACCTTAAGCTGGGAAAGACCGAAGGTAAAAGAGGAAGGGGACAGCAAAGGATGAGATGGTTAGACAGTGTTATCAATGCAACAAACATGAAATTAAGCAGACTCCAGAGGATGACGGACGACAGGAGGGCTTGGCGCGATGTGGTCCATGGGGTCCCGAAGAGTCGGACTTGACTGCAACTGAACAATAACAACAAAGCTCCTGGGGCAGGGATCTAAGAACTGGGCAAATCTAGTTTGAGTTGATGTGAACTTTGGAATTGTTAATAACACACTTTGTTTTGTGTTTGTATTTATTTGTTCCTATATTTGTCCCTAACCTGGATGTCCCAGGCTAACCTGATCTTTTTACATCTTGAAAGCTATGCAGCGTTGGTACTGGTTAGTATTTGGAGGGGAGACCACCAATGAAGTCCAGGGTTGCTACGCAGAAGCAGGCAATGGCAAACCACCTCTGAATGTCTCTTGCCTTGAAAACCCTACGGGGTTGCTATACGTTGACTGCAACTTGACATTGCTTGCCTCCATGTTTATATTCCACTTTTATCCTCAGTGAGGATCCAAAGTGGCTCACAACGGCATTCTCCACTCCATTTTATCTTTACAGCAAGAAGCCTGTGTTGTCTGAGGTAAGCTGAAATGAGAGTTTCCCTGGATGGGGTGGGGGCAATTTTTGTCAACTCCCTTCTCCTGTGATAGCCAAAACGCCTCCTGAAATGTTATTTCTGATGGGCAGGGAACCCCCATGAATAGCTTTGGGGGATCAGAGGTCTGCATAAGGGGGAATCAGCAAAAAAAAAAAAAAACCCACAACCCCACTTATACCTGTGGAACTTCTAGATGGGAACCAAGCCAGTAATTGGCCCAGGGTCACCAAGCAAGTTTCCACTGACAGAGCAGCCATTCAGACCTGGGTGTCCTGCATCAATGCCCTAATCACTATCCCATGCCAAAGCTTAGAGCTTCTTTTGTAAACAGCTTCTTCAGTATTGTACCTTCAAATAATATCGATCTGTATGTGTTTGGATATGTGGGTGCTGTAATACATCCGTTTGCACATTGTTCCATTGTTGTGCGGGGGCTGCTGACTGTCTAGAGCGAATCAGCATTCATTTCATGTTTCTCCCTTATTTCCCCCCCCAAGTAAACAGAGCGTGAAGAAGTGTTTTAGTAACTGTATATTTAGATAGTGAAACCAGAGTACAGGAACCCTTAGGAAAACATGCTTTGATGTCTTCTCAAGGTGAATATTGACGGAAACTGCAGGTTGGGTTATGGCTAAACGAGGATGCTGTAAATTTAAGCATGTTTTACTCAGCTGTTTTGCTTAGCCTGGACTTCCTGCAGTTTCCTGAGAGGTTTTTTTTCTTTCAAGCTGCATAAATACACGTAATAGGATTCATTTATCATTATATAAAATTCTCACAAGCCTGCAGCCTCCCATGGGATGCACAGGTTGCAAGGCTTGTGAGAATGCTACTGTCCTTCCACCTGATTCCCAGACCTGATTTGTGAATTCTGATCTTTCACAATTTATATTGACGCCTGCAGCATTGACAAAGGTCAGACAGGGAAGCAGCTGTTGAAGAAACATATGACTGCACAAGCCTCTGGTCGTGAGGTGATGGGGAGGCCAAACCCTGACAAGAGACAGTTGTATAAATGTACTCAAAGAGAGTTTTGACATTAAACTTCCTTCTAGCCAAAAACAATTTCTGTCCCCCTTCTCAAAAAGAAATAGAGGCACAAAGTCATTTGAAAGTTATTGCCTCATGCCCGCCACCTTTGACTATAAGAAATATGTGCCAGATGGTCCACACTCAATACAAAGTGTGAGTAACCCTGTTGTCCATCCATGACTGCTTTCAGAGAACAATCAGAAGAATCATTGTGGAGACTGAGGGAAATGTGTAAAGATTATTCTAGGCTCACTTCGGACATCATGTGGAACTGTAACTTAAATACTTATGGGTCTTTAAAGATAGCCAATATGGATTGAAACTGGGAGAGAAAGATCTTGCTTGAAACCCGTGATGCTTAGCATTCATCAGTACATGAGCTTCACTCTGGGCAGGCTTCCAGTCACAAACTTATAGAGGAAAAATTCAAAAGTACCAGCAGTGTAACGGCTTTATTTATGAACAACCTAAATGTCACAAGCAATGATCAGGCTTTCAGATCCCCCAGAATTCTTTATCAGAATGGATGTTCAGTATGGAAAAACAAAGGGGAACGGGTGGGGGGAAAAAGAGAAGTAGGTTGAGGACATGATGGAAAAGCTTAAGTCTGCACCTTGCAAAGGTCTCAGAGTGGAGTGTAGGAGGTGTTGCAGATTTAATTAGAGTCAAAGGTGCTAGGTACAAAATAGACTGCAAGATTATTGGGACAAAAAAACGCCACAGAAATAAAGCAAAATGTAATTTTTATAGTTGCGGCATTGGAGGTTCATTTCAGGTGATGCAGTAACATAAAAAGGCAATAGAGGCCTAATAAGGGGAGTGTTACTCATGGCTGGATGGCACAAAACCCCTAAACACAAAGTCTCATTGCTAGGTAGTAGTAGGTTAACTTCCTCTAGGTACAGAATCTTTCTGGGTGGTGTTCTATACTTTCAGTGTATTAGTAATAAACAGGGAGGCTTGAATCCCAAACCTGCTTGGCTCACATCCTGTTCACCAGTCATAAACAGGGAGCCGCTTTTTGGATGAACTGGTTGTCAACGTGTTCATAGCTGATACACAGCTTGCTTCAGTTATTCCTGCATACCAGTACAATATTATGCAATCAGCTTTTTGTGCACGTGCATTCTCATACAGCCAAGTGGAATTCTACTCCCACCCTCCTGGCTGGGCTGCTGCTTCCATCACAAGGCCAGTGTTTCAACAGTTAAATAAGTCACAAATCATATAAATCCAACCTGATTAAAGGCTACATTTAAAAGAAATCCCACAATTCAGGGTTCATTGAAGTAGTCCTTAGCAATGTTAATGTCTGCCAATGTTTGGATCAGCAGCATTTTCACACATGTGCAGTTTCGCAAAGGCTCAACACAAACCTGTTCAGAAGGGTTTGAGTTGTTTGCCACTGAACCAAACTGCCTTGACAGTGATTGTCTCATGTCTGACCAACAATGTCAAACATTGTATTGAATATGCTTGCAGAGAATGCCGCAGCATCCCTAGTAATCAGCAGTATGACCAAACTAATTGGCAGTGCTTTGAACTGTCCTCAAAAGAAGCTTTCTCAGCCCCCTTGGTTGTGTTCTGTCTCAGATTCTGTATACATGGCATCAAAAGCCCTTCTGCAAGCCAGCAGCTCCCAAGCTGCCAGCACTCTTGTGATGTGTGACACTGGCACAATTGCCTCTGAAGTCTTGATCTCCCAGGAATGTTCGGCTTGCTGGTCCCATTTGTATCACTTTTAACACTGTGAACATGAGCTTTTCACTTTCGTTTCCTGCCCTCATTGTACTTACTTATACACATTCAGCAGCATGCCCAGGGTGTGGATGGTGGCCACAAACACGAGAAATAAAACTCAGAGCTGATTTATATATTATTTTGATGCAAGAAGTATGTAAATAGATTTTTTTTTTGGTATTTTTGTGTGTGTGCGTGTGTGGCACCCATGCCTGGAAGTCATGGTGACCGCTGGTGACTCCTACTGGGGCATGGAGGACGTTCAGAGAAGTGGCTTGATAGCCTACCCCTGCCTCCCGACCCTGGTATTCTTTGGAGGTCTCCCGTCCAAATACCTGCTTCGCTTCCAAGATCTGTTGAGATCGGGCTTGCCTGGGCTATCCAGGTCAGGGCATAAGTGGGATTTATTTATTTTTTTACAGTACTATACTAATGCCTACCCTGTTTCCAGCACTTACTACACACCCTTTCATCCCTGTACAACTGATGTGGACTGGATAGCCTGTAGACTGAACAGCTACTCTGGGGGAGTTCCCTACTAGGTAGCAGCAGCACAGGCAAGGTGGTGGCTGCAGATGGGCAAACTGGCTTGGGGGGAGGAGATGCTGCTTTTTCTGTCCAACTTCAGAGCCTTTGGCCACCCAATAAAATAGGTGTATCCCACAATGCCATCCACATGAATCAATGGATTACTCACTCACCTTTTCACTATCACATGTTGACTGGTTTCTCTCACCACAGTGTTAGACCTGGCTTGCGTGACCGAGACCTGGGTGTGGGATGGGGAGACAGTAGGTCTCTCCCTGCTTGCCCTTCCCGGGTTCTCAGTCCTATACCAATCACGGACTAGGGGGCGGGGGGAGGAGTGGCTATGTTCACTTGGGAGGCTTACTCCTTCAGGGCTGGAGATCACGGGCCTTGAGTGTGTCGGTCTGATACTGGAAGCCGGGGAGAGAGTGGCGATTTGGCTGGTGTACCGACCGCCTAATGTGCCGGCTGATAACCTAACGGCCCTGATGGAGGCCATATCAGGCTGGATGCTGGAACACTCTAGGCTAATTGTCTTGGGTGATTTCAACGTCCATGCCGATGACATGACTTCCATTCAGGCGGTGGACCTGGTGTCGTCCATGGCGGCTCTGGGACTCTCCCAACTTGTAACGACCCCCACTCACCAGGCTGGGCACATGCTTGATTTGATTTTCATGGCTGGGGTAACAGTGGATCAGATTACCGCTTCGGCAGTACCATGGTTGGACCACCATGCTCTGAGTGTCTGAATGTTCCACCCTGACCCTGTTTAGGCAGCAAGCGGATTTTAGTTTGCCCGTGGAGCCAAATGGACCCAATGTGGCTTGAAATGGCTCTGGGGCTTGTTGGATGAGCTTGTGGAAGACTGGGATAGCCGACTCTCTGCAGCCATCAACAAGATCGCTCCCCAGTGCCCTCTGCGCCCTCACTCTAGGGCTTGCTCCCTGGTATACCCAGGAGTTATGGCTTATGAAGCAAGAGCTTAGACAGTTAGACAGTGGTGTTGGGCTCCAGATGAAGCAACAAGAACATCTTACAGGACATTTATGAGATCCTATGAGATGGCAGTCAAAGCCGCTAAGAAGGAATTCTATGCGGCTACGATTGCGTCTGCTAGCTCACACCCAGCTCCATTATTTAGAACGATTCGAGCTATAACAGTTCTGCCACAGGGCAGACCAAACCTTAGGGAATTGGACATTGGCTGTGAGGCATTTGCGAGCTATTTTGCGGATAAAGTCTTGGTGCTCCACTGTGACCTCCTTACCACAGTTGCCACAGTGAGTGAACTTGAGGCCCCTTGCACGTCTTCTACTCTGGCTTTGGATTCTTTCGGCCCACTCAGCCTGGAGGAAGTCAACAGATTGCTCAAGACTGTATGCCCAACCACATGCAAACTTGATCCGTGCCCGTCCTGGCTGATTAAAGCTGGCCACGAGGGGTTGTGTGGTGCCCTTAGGGAGATTATCAACAAGTCCCTTGTGGAGGGACGGTTCCCGGGGGCACTCAAGGAAGCGATGGTCCGCCCTCTCCGGAAAAAGCCATCCCTGGATCCGACCGAATTGGCCAACTATTGACTGGTTTCCAATTTGCCCTATTTGGGCAAATTAATTGAGAGGGCGGTGGCGATACAGTTGCAGAGCTTTCTGGATGACCTGTATTAGAACCCTTCCAGTCTGGCTTCCGCCCAGGACACAGGATGAAGACAGCACTGGTTGCCCTTACTGACGACCTCCAGAGGCATCTGGATTGGGGCAGCTCGGCAGTGCTGCTGTTGCTAGATCTGTCGGCCACATTTGATACATCAGCTACTAACCCACCGCCTCGCCAATGTGGGGATACAGGGGCTTGCCTTGCAGTGGCTTGTCTCCTTTCACCAAGGTTGGGGACAAAGGGTGGCACTAGGGGAACAGCAGTCCCGGAGGCACCTGCTTGAATGTGGAGTGTCTCAGGGGGCAGTGCTTTCCCCAATGCTCTTCAATATCTACATGCCCCCCTTGCCCAGATTGCCTGGAGCTTTGGGCTGGGATGTCACCAGTATGTTGATGACACCCAGCTCTATCTGATGTTGGGCAGTCAGTCAGACTCTAGACCAGAAGATCTGGACCTGGCACTGCACGCCATGGCTCGTTGGCTCAGCTGAGTCAGCTGAAGCTAAACCCGGTGAAGATGGAGGTCCTGTGCCTGAGTCGGGGCGGTTCAGGGTTGGGGCTCCCACTCCCGGCCTTCAATGGGGCACCATTGGTGCCTGCACTAGTGGTTAGGAGTTTGGGAGTGCTCCTGGAACCCTCCTTGTCATTGGAGGCGCAGGTAGCAGCCACTGCTAAGTCGGCCTTTTACCATCTGCAGCTGGTTCGGCAGTTGGCTCCCTTCCTCGATCGCGATGACCTGGGTACAGTGATCCACGCGATGGTCACCTCGAGGCTAGACTATTATAATGCTCTCTACATGGGGCTGCCCTTGGCACAAATCTGGAGGCTGTAGCTAGTGCAGAACGTCATGGCCAGGCTACTGGTGTGCTTCCTTAGATGGGAGCACATCCGGCTGGTGCTGAAGGTGCTGCACTGGCTGCCAATAGCATACCTAATTCACTTCAAGGTGCTGGTACTTACCTTTAAAGCCCTATATGGCCAGGGTCCAATATACCTGAGGGACCGCCTTTCCCCATATATACCCCAGAGAGAACTACGGTCGGGGATGCAACACTGACTGGTTATTCCAGGCCCCAGGGAGGCCAGGCTTGTGGCTACTAGAGCCAGGGCCTTCTCAGTGGCAGCACCTTACTGGTGGAACAAGCTCCCGAAGGAGATCAGGGCCCTGCAGGATCTTGTGCAGTTCCACAGGGCCTGCAAGACGGAGCTCTTCCACCAGGCCTTTAATTAGGAGCTGCCCACATTACCATCAACGACCACTATTAACATCTGTGGTGGAGGCTGGCGGCAGTGAGATCGAGCCAAACCGCTAGGAGCCTGTATTTGCCTGAGCCTGCATAATACGTCACACCATCTTGGTTATTAATCACTGACTGCACTTTAATTGGATATTGTTGATTGTTTTAAATGTTTTAATAGTGTTAAAGGTTTTAATGTTTTAAATGTTTGAACTGTATATGAACCTTGGCACATTGTGCTAGGCAATGTTAGCTGCCCAGAGCCCGCTTGCGGGGAGGGCGGGTTATAAATACAACAAATAAATAAATAAATAGATGCTGGAAACACAACGGGCGTGTACAGTGTAAAGTGATTCTTAGAAGGACAAATTCCATGTTTAGCGTGTGAGGTGGCTCAGAGTAACACACTAGTTTACACTGCCTATGAGTTATGAAGATTTAAGCTTGCAAAGAATCAGTTGGTTAGGGAAATGAAATTGAATGGGCTTGGCTTAATGTGCCATTTTGGCAATCCCACTCATTAAGGAAAGGTAGTAAAAAAAAAAAAAAAGGACTTGTGTCACCTAAGAACTAACAGTTTTTATTGTGATAAGCTTTTAGGGCTAGAACCTACTTGGGGGGGGGAGGTTTGTGCGTGTGTGTAAAAAGATAAGAAGAAGCAGCCATTTTCTCCAGGGGAGCTGATCTCTGTAGACTGATGATCAGCTGTCATTCCAGGAAGTCTCTGGGCCCTGCTTGGAGTCTGGCAGCCCTAGGCGCCAGACAGCTGTCTGTTAAAAGCCCAGCCTTCGTGAACATACTGGCTGGTGTGTGGGTCATAGAGGCTGTGTCCACAGCTCCACTGGGCCTGGTAGAAATGGTGCTTGGCTCCGTGGAGTGCTTAGGCAGGAGGAGTCATCCCCACTACCCAATCGTTTTTGAAGGGCAACTAGATCCATTGTTCAGGTGGACAGCCATGTTGGTCTGAAGCAACAGAACAAAGTTGGAGTCCAGGGGCACTTTTAAGACCAGCAAAGTATAATTTTGGTCTTAAAGGTGCCACTGGACTCAAACTTTGTTCTATGGATTCACTGTTGTTGTTTATTCACTGTTGTTTATATTCATCTCAAACTTTGTTCTATAGGGTCACTGTTGTTTATATTCAACTTGTAATCCTTTGTCTAAAAGTGTTATTATTGTTCGCACCAAATCACAACCTAATTGACATGCGTGTTGCTTCATTGTATTTCAGAATCATAGTTAAAAATAGCTAGATATATCGATCCAATTCTTAACATTTTGTAATGGGTGCTAGTCAATTGTAGGCAGATTATAAATAAATAATAAAACTGCGCAAGAGCCTGTAAAGTCTGGAGTGGATCCTGCTTTAGCAAGATCCTGTTTTCGTAGTTCCGGATTCATGTTTGTGTGTGACTGGAATACAAAAAAAAAAGCCCTATTAAGAACTGGAAGACCATCAAAAAGAGTTGTTTGTGGGGTGGGAGCTGGATGAAACACTGGCAAGTTATACAAAGTTTTGGCCATGTTGTAGCTCCCTTTACCAGCAAAACATGCTTTAAGAAAATACTCAGTATTGTAAAATTAAGTTTTAAAAAACTTTTAAAAGAAGGGGGGGGGAGAAAGAGAGAGGAGTCTAAAGTATAAATGTATAAGTGTGAGAGCCAAGAACGTCTTTGTTTCACAGAGCCTAAGCCAGAAATGGAAGAATTAAGGAACATCCAGCCACCTAGTGGCAGATTATACTCAAATGCAAGACACTTTGTCCCTTGTCTCAGATCAGAAAGAAAATGTGCAGGCTGTGTGCTTAGCTTTCAGGGTTGTTTTTTTTAAGTTTTCGGGGTTGACAGTTATATGATAACTGGCTGAGATCTAAAGAAGGAAAAGGAAATAGCTATGACTTAAGAAAGTTGCTTGATACTAAATCCTAAATTATGTACACGCACCCATTGTGGTATTAAAAATAAGAGATTGAAAATGAGCTGCATCTCTCTTGGCCAGACAGATTCCATCTGGTTAAGAGTTTCATCCTTCCCAGATATGTTTTTTTTTATTTAGGGCATTGCCAATTAAAATACCTCAGTTGCAATTGAAAGTATGGCAACGAGAGCTGAATTATTTTTATGGGCTAACAAAAAGTCTCAGCTTAATTTTAAGATGGTTCGTAACTCCAGAGAATGTGGAGGTATGGACGTCCCAGACTTACGACCCTATCATGAAGCAGTTTCCTTGACTTACCTGGCAACGGCAATGACCCAACCCAGTCGTGGGTTGGCTACAGATAGAAAATGCTTTTTCTCCGGCTAACTCCCTAGCTGGTTTTTTGTGGAACAATAAGAGGCACAGAAATGTGTTGAAATTTTCTTCTCCGTGTCTAAATAACATGATTACAATCTGGGATAAAAGACAGAAAAAGATATCTCCAGGAAGATCTTAACTGTCTTCAGTTCAGAACCAGAAATTGTTCCCTCCTGCAAATACTTTGTCGGCAAGTTGCACCTGGAAATCTACTAGAAACCTACATTTAATAGATCTACTTGATAATGGACTACTGAAATTAAAACAAAATGTAGAGGAACTCTTGCAACAGCCTGTTTCGTGGTGGCAGTACCATCAAATTAGACATCTGACACTTTCTTCTACTGTTAAAGAGTCAGTCTCAAGGCCTCTCACAGACTTTGAAATTTTGCTCAAAAATATACCTGAGCATACATCTGGTCTACTTTCTAGAGTATATGATATTCTGTTACAATTAGAAATGTCAAAAGCTTATTCCTACCAACAGCTTGGGCAGATAGACTGTCAATAGCGAATCTTGGAGGAGGATTGGCCAGGTATATGGGAGGCAGTATGTTTCAAATCAAATATATATTGTCTTAAATACCAATATATTAAGTTACTGACAAGATGGTATTTACTGCCTACAATAATGAATTCTCCCTGGTGTTCAAAGGGTTTTGGTTGTGTAGCAGATTTTCTCCACTGTTGGTGGACTTGTGAACAGGTACAAGACTTCTGGAGAGATATTCTCTTACACATCAAGAATATCACAGGGATGGATTTCCTGCTTCTGCCAGAGGTTTTGCTATTAGATTATTGGAAAATGCCATCTGGGAAACTGAAATACGACTAATTGACCTCAACTCTAATTTCAGTAGCTAGAACATTGTTAGCCCCAAAATGGAAAGATCAGAAAATGCCGATGATAGATCAATGGCTCTGAAAGTTGTGGGACTTTTATATTTTAGGTAAATTTATGAATAATACACAACTGAATAGATCAGATCAACAGAAACTAGTATACATTGAATTGTGGTCTCCTGTTATTCATTATTTGATGGGAAATTAAATTTTACCGAATGATGAGAATTGTGTGGACGTGATATGAATATAAGCAGAGCCTCTTGTTTTGATGGCCCATCAAGGTTTATTCATCTTAATCTCATGGTCTTATGTGCTTCATTTATAGTCTTAATATATGTGTTTGTTTTTTGTTGGTTTGTAAAAATAAAAATGTAATTAAAAAAAAGAAAAAAAGAGATTGAAAATTAGCTGCCCTTTAATGATATCCACCCACCCACAAGGTAGGGTGGACTTTTTCACTCTGTTGAATAATTTGGAAGACAATCCATCCTGTTGACTGTATATGATTTACCCTATGTAAGTAATCCTTGGGAAAGTGGCATGGTATAGCCTGATCTTACCAGATCTTGGAAGCTAAGCTGGGCTGGTACTTAGAAGGGACACCACCAAGGAAGGCTCTACAGAGGAAGGTGATGGCAAACCTCCTCTGCTTCTTACTTGCCTTGAAAGCACCTTGCTGGGGTCACCATAAATTGGCTGCGACTTGACAACACTTTACACAGGCACATAATCCACCTCAAATCTTCTTTTAATGGAAAACGGGGGATACAAAAAAAAAAAAAGAAAAGGGAAAGAAAAGAAAGGGGTTATACAACATAATTGTGTCTGTCGAAAACAATCATGTATTACAAAATGTATAAGACAGAAAATATTTTCCCTTACATCCCCTTCACTGTGATTTTTAAGGTATTGTCTATAAAATACAATAGTTCTTGCTTATGTTAGGGTATGATAATATTCAACATTTTAGATTTCAGGCTTCATAACTAATCTATTTTGTATTGACATCATTAGTTTCATCATTACTGTGTATTCAATATTATGCATTTTCACCACTTCTACATATTTGTTAGCACCTTTAACAGGTAAGTAATATATCAAGGTGCAAATGAAGGTCTACCACATACCATAACAAGAAGGTCTACCATATACCATAACAAGAAAATAGAAGATATCACTACTCAGAATCCACATCAAAAGGATGTTCTCCCCAAAGTCCACTTCCTTACACAGATTTAAAACAGATTTTGATTTTACTTCTATTTCATTACCATATTTTTCATTACCATAATATTTTAGACTGCTTCTCATTCTAAATTTGTCTCCAGCTAACATAATACACATAATACACACTCCATCTCTCCTGAAATTTTGTAACTGACCTGTTTCTCAGATAGGTTGTTCATTTTGCCATTACTGCATATTCAGCAAGTTTATTTACCCATTCTTCTATACATGGAGAGCCATCTAGTTTCCATTTTGCTGCATAGATAGTTTTAGCCACTGCCACCATGTATTTGAATATCTCTTCTAAAAAAATTGGTAATTTGTTAGGCAGAACACCTAATAGCATGCTCTTGGCTTCCAGTGGGAATTTAAACTTTAATATGTTCTGCATTTTTGGTGTATTTCTTTCCAATATCTTTTTTGCTTTTTTACAAGTTCACCACATATGAAAGAAGGTTTCATCTATGTCTTGGCATTTTCCAGCATTTTCCTTTGTAGTTTTTATCTGCTTTCTCAATGTCCTTGCAATTATATACTATTCTAAAAACATTTTGTATCAATTTTCTCTTAATGTCCAGTATACATTTGATATCTTTTCTCCATAATTGTTCCTATTGGTACATCCACTCAATCATACATTTTTTTCATTTTCTTCTGTTTTTAGCTGGTATAAAATCTGCTAAATCATAGTAAATGCTCTTTTTATTTTATAATCAGCCAGTTTGGTGTAGTGGCTAGAAGTGTGGACTCTAATCTGGGAGAACTGGGTTTGATTCCCCACTTCTTCACATGCAGCCTGCTGGTGTGACCTTGGACAAGCCACAGTTCTCTCAGAGCTGTTCTCTCAAGAGCAGTTCTCAGAGCTCTCTTAACCCCATTTACCTCACAGGATGTCTGTTGTGGGGAGAGGAAGGAGAAGGAGATTGTAAATTGCACTGAGGCTCCAAGCGAAGGGCAGGGTATAAATACAATCTCTTCTCTTCTGTTCAAATTCAGTCGCATCTCTTAGAACTCCATCTTCTGTGCTCATGATCTCATTTAATCTTGAGCCTGATTGATAATATAGTAGCCACTGAATGTTTATACCTTCATCTTTGATATCTTCCACTTCAAATCTCAATTAGGAAGGCAGACTATAAATAATGTAAATAAATAAAACGTATCATAATCTTTAGTGTGTCATATACAGAGGGTTAAAACAAAAGCTACTGAAGATTTCAGTAACATTGACAGAGTGTTTGGAGTACCGTGTGAGAAGAACTACCCCTGAGGCAACAGTCTAGCAAGATGTTATATCACTAGGTGATGCTGTACAAAATGGATTCATGTTTGCTTATGACCATAGCAGTGTCAAAAGAAATAAAATTATCACTTATTCTCACTTTCACCCCATTAATACTTGTTCCTCTCACATAATTTTTATGGCATATTGTCACATTGCTGAAACCCAGTCAGAGATGGATTTAGGCACAAGCAAAGTAAACTATATTTTAGGGCCTCAAATTATGAGAGGCCACTAAATATATATACTTTAATGGCTAGATGTTAATGTTAGGGTAGTACACTTCTTTGCTAGCGCAATGGGCATAAAACTTAATGTAGTTTAGGTCTCAGTATGTTTTAATCAGTGGTGACCCCCAGGGCAAAGACAGTTATTTCTTCCTCAAACTGACCTCAATTAACATACCCAGTCAGAATTTTGAATACAAATCTCTCTGATGGTCTCTAAAGCTGTGGTATGTTTGACCTCAGCCAGCCATGAACTCTTGGCCAACTCTGCATGCCTGTGTGTTTTTTTTTAACTGAAATAGCTTCATAAAACAAATTGGCCACTGAGTGCCTGTGATATTATGGTTGTTCTTGTAGTCACGCCAGCTGGGCTGTCATCTGTTTATTATAATGTGTTAGGTGGGTTCCTGGGGGGGGGGGAGTGAGTAAGAGACTTCATTCCTTCACATTCCTTTAAGTCTGTTGCTTTCATGTTGTGGGAGGCAGAAAAGGCAATATTTGGCATGTATGGCTGATGTGATCTCAATTCCAGGTGATCAGAGCATGACATTTGTTAACTGCATCTTCTGCTTGTGTAGGTCAACTCATGACTTCTTGAGAAAGCAGTAAAGTTTGCCTAAATATATCTATATGACCCCTTTGGCTAAGGGACAAGCTGGCAACTCAGCTGTGAAATCTGTTTTCATGAGGCCCCTGACTCTGCATTAATGTATTTGATGGAGTGGCTATTGGTGCGGTCCAGAATTACAGGGGTTAATGGTTGCTTGTAAAAACAGGCCATTTCTAAACATTCCCAGGAAATTCTCAGGCATGGTTATGCCGACCCTGAATTATGAGAGTGCATATTCATACCAACAGCTAAAATACACCCATGTTGTCTGCTTTAAATAGGAGTGTGGTTGCTGCAATTTTAGCCCTGCTTTGCCCAGTCCCATCTTCCCGTACAGATCTGATCTCTGTGTAGGAAAAAGTGAGTTTGTTGAACTTGTAAGGCTTATAACACATCCGTGATTTTGTACCACACTTTGTGAATGGAACTCACAATGGAAAACTCTGTAGGAAAACTGTTATGTGTGAAATGACCTTTGACAGTCAGGGCCAGAGGACTGAATAGAATGGGATAATGTATGAGTGCAGACCGGCCAGCTCATCTTGGGGGTTGGTTTCCTCCCTTCTTGCTTTGCAACTTGATATCCCAACCAATTTCCTAAACATTTCCTTAGCATTGCTACCAACTGTGAGCTTGGGTTTTTTTAAGCAAGAGGAAGCATTTTGTACCTTCTGAACTGCATTCTAAAGAATAAGCTAATTAGCTTCCAAAGAGCTGGTTTATGATTCAAAGCATCCCACAGATCTGGGACCTTAATAAGCTTTGCTAAACCTGAACTGCTAGATCTAAGCATTGTACAAATTAAGATAAATGGTGCAAAAATCAAGGCTGCTGGACAGATGACACTGTACTAAGCAGGCTCTCCAGAAAAGAAGAAGAGATTGGATTTATATCCTGCCCTTCACTTGAAGTCTCAAAACGGCTTACAAACTCCTTTACCTTCCCCTCCCCTCAACAGACACCCTGCAAGGTAGGTGGGGCTGAGAGAGCTCTGAGAGAACTGTTCTTTCAAGGACAGCTGTGACAGAACTATGGCTTGCCCAAGGTCATCCAGCAGCTGCAAGTGGAAGAGTGGGGAATCAAACCCAGTTCTCCCAGAGTAGAGTCCGTGCACTTAACCACTACACCAAACTGGCTGCTTATGTCAACATGTATATACAAAGCAAAATAATAAAGATTATTATATATTCTGCCTTTAAGTTTTCTTAAAAGCATGTTTGTCTTTTCCATTGATCTAGATGGTCTAATGAATAAACCCCTCCCTCCCAGCTGCAGCCCGCTGTGCCTCCCCCAGTGTTGCTTGTGGGGGTGGTGTCAAGGGAGTCTCAGGAGTCAGGGCTGGGATTCTGGATCTGCAGCAGGAAGTGAGTACTGGCCAGAGTCACCGACTTCTGCTAGTCGAAGTGCTCCTTGGTTTACAGAAGACAACATGGAACCCAAACCCTTAACTCTGTTTCAATGATTTAAAATTGCAGGAATAAGAGGGTGAGGATTCTAAGAAAGGAGGTGGGAAGTAACCTTTCACTCTTGGATTTTCAGCTCTTGGTGACTAAGCCTTCTGATGAGGGAAATAAGAACTATAAGCCATGAAAGCTAAAGGGAACCTCCATGTTCACAGGCAGTATATCTCTGAAAATAGGATCCTGATTAAGGACAAACAAGATGAACGGGGCTTATTGCCTTCATGCTGGTGTGGTTTCCTAGAGGCTTTTGACTGGTCACTGTTAGAAATTGCTTATTTCTATTTTGAATATTTCTTTGCTGCCTCTTCAGAGTTCTACTCAAGGCAGCTTATAATCAAAAACTACGGTATTAAAAACACAAACCATTGGACATAAGCAGCATAAAAACTATCCATCAAACAGAAGCAGACAGTTAGAAAACCCCCAATTACAGTGTTGGATGTTGAGCCAGATGGCTTTGTGATCTGAACAATCAGGGATCTCTTTCTTATTACTGTAATTAGGAATTTCTCTTTTAAAAGAAAGAAAGAGACTATTTGGGACTTTGTGTTATAGGTTTAGTAGGAGCAGGAAAAGTACAGAGGAGGAAGTTCTCGGCTCTGTTTCCACAGCAACCCCCTACTGAGCAGAAGGCCATTTATGTGTGGAGCAAACAATAACGGCACTTGATGGCTCAGCCTGATTTCGAATTAAGACCTGTGTGAATGCACCACCTGTACAACTGTGACCTTTCTCGCACACAGTGTTTACATGAGCTTCCCCAGCAAAGTGAACAGAAAATCAAGCATTATTTTGCCACCCTGTAATGATGAAGCAGCAGTATTTCAGATTAGCCAGGAAAAAAATGGAATCACAAGGCCCTGAGCTCACATACGTGCTGTTTTAACAGCTGTTCTTGTAGGCATTTCATACATGATGGTTTTCGACAACAAGCTCATCTCTGCACAGATCTGAAGTATTTATCTTGCTATGAATGTACACACTGGGCAATTTCTGTGGCCTTTGGTGTTGTTGGAAGTTGCCTAGACAGGATGTTAAATAACTCTACACCCTGTATTCAACAAAGACAGACAAAGACAAACAGGGGCTTCCCAGTTTATAAGGACAGTAGTTACTTATTTTATAGAAATAGGCTCTATTTATTTATTTACCTATTTATGTCATTTATACCCCACTGTTTTTCCCAACGGAGACCCAAAGTAGCTTTACATTGTTCTCCAACCTCCATTTTATCCTCACAACAGCCCTGAGGTAGATTAGTCTGAGCGTGTGTGACTGACCAAAGGTCACCCAGCAGACTTCCATGGCAGAGTGGGAATTTGAATCTGAGCCTCCCAGATTCTAATCTGACACTCTAAGCGCTAAACCTCACTGAATCTGCCTACCCCAGCAAAGTGTCATTCTAAAGCTCTTGCCGTAAATACATAATTCTTGGCCTTTGGTGGTCTGTCTATGTCATCTAATGGAGAAGAAGTGAACCCCTTTCCACTGGACAACTAGGTTTAACTTCCCTCCATCAGAACCAATAACTCAGTAGGAGAGGAAAGAAAAGCTGGACTGCTTTTACCAATTTGTATTTTATGGATAGAAGCCATTAGCTCCCTTCCACTAGCTTTTCTCCAATGGAAAAAGACTTCCTTTGTGGTCTTCCTTGGAGGAAGTCTCTTTTTTAAGGAGGACTGGTTGAAAGGGAAGTATTGGACCAAGGAAGGAAGGAAGGAAGGAAGGAAGGAAGGAAGGAAGGAAGGAAGGAAGGAAGGAAGGAAGGAAGGAAGGACATCAAAGCAGCAAGGCCAAATAAACCGCTTTGTTTGAAATTATTAGAGACCCTCCAAACCCAACCATCTAATGTTCCTGAATAAATCAACTACAGTCTAGAGTAGACTATTCTCTCCTGTATTACTTTAGGGGCATTTAGAAGAGTACTGTGGCGAAACCACATATGGATTGCATCCTACTAGATACGTTATCTGCCCTGACCTGCATAACCCAGCCTAGCCTAATCTCATCAGATTTTGAAAACTAAGCAGAGTCAGCCCTGGCTAGTATTTGGATGGGAGACATATAAGGAATACCAGGGTTGTGACACAGAGCCGGGCAATGGCAAACCACCTCTCAACATCTCTTGCCTTGAAAACCCTCTGGGGCTACCATAAATCAGTTGTGACTTGACAGCAAAACAGCAACAATGCATATGTGACAGTTGGCTGGTAAAAGTAGGAGACCTATCTATCTTTTTTTTCAAGTGCAGGAAGGGGCAATCTCTTTGATCAATCTTTCCTTGGAATAGAGAAATTGTTACATTTTGAAGGACAAAAACTGATACATGGATGGAATTCATCTGTGACAGATTGGTCTGCGATCCCTAGTTTCCTCCCTGATAAGCCTCAATATTCTGAAACTCTATACTTTGTTTTATTCTTCCTTTTTTCTTTTTTTGGTGTGGCTGGGGGATGCTATTTTTAATCCCCATTGTGCACATGGTTTTGTTGCAAGAGCGAAGAACAGCACCTGCTGAAACTGATTTGCATCTCTAATAACAACATCCATCTTATTGATGACTCTGTGAGTAATAGACCTGGAAGAAACCCAGCTGATGCTGTCATCCAGGGATAGCCAGCTGGCAACCCACTGGCAAAATCAGGCTCACAAATATGATTATGTTGGGATCCTGCAGTCTATTACTGAACTCAGGCTCAGAATATAAGGATGAAAGGGACTTATCTTGCAACCAAATTCCATTAACTCTTGCATAGTCCTGTAAACAAATATTGGGTTGGATCCAACCAACTTTCTCATTCCATCTCACCCAAATCCCCTCCTCATCATAATAACCCCAGTACTGCATGGCTTTTGTCCATGCAGGTCCCATGGTTTGCAGCATAGCCTTTGGGGTGGTCAAAGGGGACTGCCTACCACCAGTGGTAAAATAGATTGGATCTAACCCTCAAACTACACTATGGATATAAATCAGTTAATGTTCCCAATCCTCAGAGAATCCTGGATGTTCTTGTTCTGTGGGGGCAGCAAGGGATATCTAACATTCTTAGTATCATTGCTAAATTACATTTCCCAGGAGGAAAGCTATGAGAATTAAACTGGTATCAAGTGAGTATAGATCTGTAGTGTTGACAGAACTAAACAAAAAGATATTCTATTTAAGTTGGTCAAAGAGTGAGGAAAGGCCCTTCTTCCTTTATATTTTTGTGTTCCACTGTATACCCAGCCTAGAAATGGCTGACTGGGTATTTGGAGGTTGGGGCAGGGGGTCGCCAGCAGTTTTACTGCTATATTGAGTTGACTACAGTGCAATCCTTAGAACAGTTTCCTGGAAGTAACCTCCATTGAATTGACCTAAGTAGAATTCTGGGTAGAACTGCTTAGGATCGCTCTCTTGATGAATGCATATTGCGTACACACACCACACTTGCCCAAGCAGTTCCAGGGACTAGCGCTTACCCAGGTTAGTTTGGAAGGCAGAGCTCTGGAGACATATGTTATCTTTATAGTCTTTGTTTTATTGACATAATGCAGATGCAAAAGGATCCGAAGAGACAGCAAATCCTGGGGGACAGCAAATCTGCTACCTCATGTGGCATCCCAGACAGGGTGGGCAGATTAAAATGATATGCTGGTTAACAGTAAGAGAGGGAGTTAAAGGGCTGTGAAAGATTAAAAGCATACATTCTGCATGGCTTGATAGATAAGTTATCTGCCTCATTAAGCCTAGCTGTTTGTAGAAGAAGATTAGTACTGATAGACCCATCAGAAGCCATCACTCAAAAATGCCTGGTTGTTGAGAGTCATAGATGCTCACCTTCCTCTCTCTGAGGATCTCATCTAGATGAGAGATTGGATGTTTATCCCCAGTAGCAGGTGGCTTAATTGTTCTGGGACCAGACACTTTGACCTTATCAGTCAAAACACACTACAGTTTTCTGGCTTGTAGAGAAAATTTGTATAACTGAAATAGCAGAATTCTGCTGAGTGAACTGCCTCAAAGTTTTCTCACTTCCAGGACTGCCAGATGGAGAGATTAAGGGGACAAAATTAGGGGGCATTTTGGCCACCTTGGAAGTTTGGGGAGTTGTGCAAGGTGCCACTGGGGTGTGGCTGTAAATTTAGTTGCCCTCTTGACTGAAGAAGCAGCCTGAATAGCCTAAGCTTGTCAGATCTCAGCAGCTAAGCAGGGTTGGACATGGTTAGTAGTTGGATGGGAGACCACCAAGGAAGATGTGGGTTGCAATGGGGAGTAATGTACACTGCCCTGAGCTTCTTGGAGGAAAGACAGGATAAAAATGTACCAAACACAATAAACAATTTATCTCCTCTTCACTAGATCCTACGCAAAATTAAACATGCCTACATGTCTGACTGCAACATTCCCTTTACAGACCCTGAATGTTATTATATGACTTTTGTTGGTGGTCTCTGTATCTATCTACTTGTACACATGCACATTATAAACAGGATGTTCACTCTCCAAACTTCAACTTGCAAGGATCTGACATTTCAGTTGCGATTTCCCCTCCCTTTATTTGATTTGAAAACTTTAGCAAAAAAGTCAATGGCAGATCAGTTCTGTGCCATGGACACCACTTTAGATGTTGGAGACATTAATGCACTAAAGTGTTTAGCTTCAGTGATGCAAACTGTTCAGAGAAAGGATATGGTAGTTCATATTCTGAGCAGGCCTCCCCCCTTTATTTGTTGCTTATGGTGATCCCATAGAGTTTTCAAGGCAAGAGACATTCAGAAGTGGTTTGCCATTGCCTGCCTCCACATCACAACCCTGGTATTCTTTGGAGGTCTCCCATCCAAATACTAGCTAGAACAGATCTAACAAGACGGAGCTAGCCTGGGTTATCCAGGTTAGGGTGGGCCCCAATTACACAACAGTAAAAATTGTCTGCGATCTAGTTCCCCTCTGCAGACCCTGATCATGAGTCATTGGCTGAATCAAAAGGCACTTTTTATAAGAAAATGTCATCCATAGTTGGTTCAGATGCCTGTGGTTACCTTTATGAATGCCATTCACAAAGAAAGCAAAGATTAAACTATACAGATGAGGGAATCACCCTATAGAAACAAGCATTGGACATCAAATGAATTATGTCCAGAAGTTTACAGCTGGCATTTTTAGAAGTACATGGAGCCGAATATGACTCAGTGATTCAAATATGGCTCTTAAAAATAGCATGAAATCTTTACATTAATGTATACTGGAGGAGTAGGTGGGATGCTAGAATAACCAGTATGTGAAGAAACTGGCAGGCAAAGGACTTATAAGAGATGCTTTACAAAAAAAACAAAATAATAGAGGTGAAGAATTTATTTTTTATTTAAAACATTTCTATGCCAGTTGCCAGTAATCCATGCATAGATTTACGCTAGTGCACTAATACAATCACCCAGGGTGCTCCTCTATATAATTATTACTTATTGTGGGCCCTTGAATGTGTTACTTCCTAATAAAGGACTTATCAACAACCGATATTTGGGCTGCAGATTATTAATCAACATTTCAACAATCAATCATATAAAAATGTGTATTCTCAGTTATGCAAATAGACTTTCTTATTCTGGCTATTTGATGATATCTTGCTTTGAATTTTTTTTAATGTGTGTGTACACACAAGTGTACCTGGAAGTCATGGTGACCTCTGGTGACTGACCCCTACTGGGGGCCTGGAGGATATTTAGAGAGGTGGCTGAGTAAAGCTTGCCTCTGCCTCCCACCTCTGGTATTTCAAGGAGGTCTCCCATCCGAGTATTTGTCGGAGTCTACCCCGCTTAGTTTCCAAGATTGGGCTTGCCTGGTCTATCCAGGTCAGAGCTCTTGCTTTGAATTTTGACATAGTTTGGCTCCTTAAATCTAAAAGATTGCTGACTCCTGCTGTAGAAGCTAAATCTCCAAATTGGAGTAGGCACTTGCATCATTCTGCAGTCTAGTGGATATGCACCTTGACGCATGTGTATTAACCCTAAAGCACCACGTAATGCCCTGTCTTGCAGTTTGGCATGCTTCAGCTGGTGCCTTTCCCCCAATACTGCTAAGATAATGTGTCACGCTCTATGACTACCTTTAACCAAAAGAAGAAATGTCTCTTTGTTTGTAAGTCACATGATCTCCACTGTATATTGGCTAAGCTGATTCTTTGTTGTCCAAACACAAAGGTCTTTTTCTTTGTCTCCAGTGTATCCATCTGTCAAGATAACACAGGATGTAGCTTTAAGTGGTTAAAGCAAGCTGCTTATGTTTTATGGACAAAAGTGGGAGGTAGACATTCTGATCCACGGAATGACAGGACTGCAATACCTTTTTATCAGAACCAGTCAAAAGATCACAAGACAATGAGGGCAAGCTTTCAGCCTCTCCAGAATTCTTCGAGACGGATATTAAAGTGTGAAAAAAGGGGAGGGAGAAAAAATGATTAGTGGGGAAATATGATGCAGGTTCCTTTAGAGTGATTTAAGAGCCTGCCATTTTAGAATTGCAAGTACTTCCAGCAACCTTGTGGCACCTGGAGATCTCGTGCGATTACAGTTGATTTCCAGCTGACCAAGATCAGTTCCCCTGGAGAAATTAGCTGCTTTGGAAGGTGGACTCCATGGGTGCTTTCACACACACACTAAATAATGCACTTTCAATCCACTTTCTTTTTTAATGCGGTGTGTGTGTATATTTGTTTGTGAGCCTGGAAGTCATGGTGACTTCTGGCGACCTCTAGCGGGGCTATTTCGGAGAGGTGGCTTAATAACCAGCCTCTGTGTTCTCGCCCTGGTATTCCTTGGAGGTCAGACTTCCAAGCAGGGCTCTTTTTGTAGCAGGAACTCCTTTGCATATTAGGCGATGCACCCCTAATGTAGCCAGGCCCGTAGCCAGGATTTTATAATTCAGGGGGCCTTTAAATGAGTCAGGGGGCACTAACGTCACAAAATAAAATAAAATAAAAATTTTAAAAACTCACTTTCGCAGCATTTATACTCTGCCTGCCTATGCTGGGAAGCAAGTCATGCTTGGGGATGGGAGGCAGTGGGGAGTCCACTGCGTGGCTCAGAGAGTTGGTAGTCCTCCAGGTGGCCCAGAGAGCCAAGGGGGTGAGGGCTCGATGGAAGTTGGGGGGCCTTGGCAGGAAGTCAGGGGGCCAGGCCCCGAAATGCCCCACTGTAGCTACGGGCCTGAATGTAGCCAGTCCTCCAAGAGCTTACAGAGCTCTTCTTACAGGGGCTACTGTAAGCTCTTGGAGGATTGGCTACATTAGGGGTGTGTTGCCTAATATGCAAAGGAGTTCCTGCTACAAAAAGAGCCCTGCTTCCGAGTACTTGCCAGGGTCGGCCCTGCTTAGCTTCTGAGATCTGATGAGATTGGGCTTGCCTGGGATATCCAAGTGAAGGTTACTTTCAATCCACTTTGCAACTGGATTTTACTGTGTGAAATGGCAAAACTGAACAATCGCTGAAGGGGAATCGAAACTGCATTATTTAGCATGTGTGAAAGTGCTTTATGGTGTGATACCCTGCTGAAGTCCCTCCCCAAACCCTGCCCTCCCCAGACTTCACTCCTCAAATCTCCAGGTATTTCCCAACCCAGAGCTAGTGTCATATTAGGATACTCAGGAAGTTCTGAGTTTAAATCCCTCCTCAGCCATGAGCCTCACTAAGGTGACATTGAACTAGTCCCTGTCTCTCAGACTAACCTACTTGGCAAAGCTGTTGCGAGAATAAAATGGGAGTGTGTGTGCATGCATTTTAAAACCATGTATGCTATCTTCTTGCAGAAAGGGCAGGATTTAAAAGCCAAATCAGTAATAAATAAAGCCAACGTACCAAGCCACAGATTGGCAGGGAAAGGCGAGAGGCAGGCTTCTAATTATGGACTGGCTGCTAATTATAGAGCCTGATATCATCTTTTAGCCTACTCAGCCGTGAAGAAAACCAGCCATCCAGCAATCTTGGGAACCTTCCTGGGAAGCACAGAAGGTGTAGGATGATTACTGTTACCTCAGCAATGGTTCATGCTGCTGGCAGCCAATGCCTGGTGGAGAGGAAGACACATCTGTGGACAGCCCTTTTATGAATCAGTTTGCTCATAAAGTTTTGTACGACTCACGTCTTTGTCATTCCTGAGTTCAGACTCAGCAGTACCAAAAGGTGTTGGGGAAGTGACTTGACTCAGCTGACTTTGCTAGAACACTGTTATTATGTCTGATTTCCTCACAGGAAGAGAACATTTGGAGTCTTCTAATTATCTGGATCTTCTGGCATCATGTATTACTAAGGCTGCAAACCTGAACAGACTTACCTGGAAGTAAAATCCACTTGACAAAGCTGCCTATGAACTAATCTAGACATATTCAGAGGTCTCCAGGCTATGGTGGCAGCATCTTGTCAGAACTGACAGTTACAGGCACCTAGAGGGTTCCCTGTTGGCCTCCTTAGCACTAGCACCTTTTTTTCCAACTGCCCAGTCACTCAACATTCGATAGGACATGGCTTCCTAAGGGAACAAGGAAGTCATGGCTCAGTGTGTCAGGGTCAAAATCCCACCAAGTGCCAGGCTTTTCCAGGGGCTGACTCCTGGCCAGCTGCTCAAGACTGAAAAGAAGCTACTTGCATGGTACTGTGCCTGCCTGCCTGCGTCAAGACACAAAAATCTGCCCTTCAGTTGCTTAGGGAATTGTGTAAGGCCAAGTTCTCTAGGCCACCTATGGACAGTCAATGAATAGTAGAATTTTCCTGATTTGAAATATCTGGCTGGAAGATATGCTTGCACTAGTAAGAAGGGCTGTTCTTGTCATATGGCTGTACTGTGATTTTACATTGTTCTGTTTGTTTCTATATTTGTAAGCTGTTTTGAAGCCTGCTTTGCAGGAGAAAAGCAGCATAATTTTTTTATATGAATCTGCTTTGCATACAAAAGGTCTCCAGTCTAATCTCTTGCATCTCCACTTAAAATAATCAGGTAGTAGGTGGTGTGAAAGGCCTTTACCAGGAGACTTGCTGTCAGTCAGAGGAGACAATACTGAACTTGATAGACCAAAGGTCAAATTCATTATGAATTTGATATGTATTTGATATCCTTGTTCTTTTCTGTTGTTAGAAAAAGCCAGATGCTGTAGGAAAGTGTATGAGCTAGTAAGGAAGTAGCTGAAGATGGTGAGTGAGTGGGAGGGAGGTATGGTATAGTCCAACCTCATCAGATCTCAGAAGCTAAGCAGGGTTGGTACTTGGAAGGGGGACCACCAAGGAAGAATGCAGAGGAAGGCAATGGCAAACCACCTCTGCTTCTCACTTGCCTTGAAAGCCCCTTCCTGGTGTTGCCATAAGTCAGCTGTGACTTGACGGCACTTTACACACAAGGGTGATGGGCACTGAGAGGGCAGGGAAGGAAACTTTCTGCAGGTGCCTGTAGCTGTCTTTTCTGACAGCTGTTGCTGCAGTCACCTGGAGGCTTCTGAGCATATGGTTCACAGGTTACACTGCAAAACAAACGTAATTGGCACTGTACTTCCAAACAAAAAGAGATTGAGCTATTCATGTCATTCCCCAGGTTAAGAACAATGCCAGCATGGGGGTGCTAATGGCCACTTTTGAAACTTTATTTTAAATTGTACAGCTACTATATGTCTCTTACATGACATAGATAATTGCATATTTGTTTTTATTTACAATATTTATATCCCTATTTTCTGCCTGATGAGGGCCACCAATTATACATACTGTAGCCAAAGAGTGGGTTAAAAGTTTTGTGCTTTCCAATGGAGTTTGAGCACAGGACTTCTGTACATGCTCTTTTGTACATTCAAGTGCATTGCTCTGGTAACTGCCAAGCAGCTGTTCCCTGGCTGTAGCAAAGCTGCCCTTAAAGAAGCCTGTTCTGTCACAGAAGGATTGCATGTAGACACCAGCGAGTGGGAGACTGCCAGCAAGAAAGCTCTGCAATGACAGTCGTCGATAAGGTGAGAGGCAAGAGTAATGTTGCTTTCTCTAGGAAGCTTTTGGGCGTGAGTTAATCAGAGCTGGTAGGAGCTGTTAAGAAGCTGGAGCTGATCAGCGACTGCTGAGTCATAATCTAATAAACTTTTGGCACAGTCTGGCGTGCCTGTGCTCTTGCAAAGCTGCCTCCTTTCCCAATATTTCTTCAGCTTTTAGGATTTGCATCCTGCCAAATTTAGGTAAGGTTCTCTTGCAGATGTTTGTTTCTTTTCCTTTCTTCCCAGTTTTATACACACACACACTAACTATATGTGTGTATATATATAGCACAAATTTCAGCAAGCAAAGTCTTACAGCCCAATCCTGTGCCCATTTCTGCAGAAGCAAGTCCCTCTAAGTTCAGCTGGGTTGAACTAAAGTAAGCGTACATCATTCTGATACCACTGAGATGGGGCTTTTCACCCTGAAGTTCTTCTCTGATATCAGATTCACCACTCTTAGAAAATGGTAATGCTGTGATCACAGGCATATTTATCTGCGAGTAAGCTGATTGGAGTAAGGAGCTGCGGTGGCTCAAGTGGTTAAGACGCTGAACTGCAGGCTGTGGAAGGTCAGTAGTTCAGCAGTTCAAGACCCGGGTGCCGCATGATGGGGTGAGCTCCTGTCTCTAGTTCCAGCTCCTGCCAACCTAGCAGTTCGAAAGCAAGAAATTGCAAGTAGATAAATAGGTACCACTTCGGTGGGAAGGTAAACAGTGTTCCGTGCGCCTTGGTGTTTAGTCATGCCAGCCACATGACCACGGAAACGTCTTCAGACAGCGCTGGCTCTTCGGCTTTGAAACGGAGATGAGCACCGCAACCCTAGAGTCGGATTCGACTGGCTTTCGAGCAAGGGAACCTTTACCTTTACCTTTACTAAGCTGATTGGACACAGTGAATTGGATTGGTATTTTCAGGTAAAAACTTGGCTTAATTTTAAATCAATTCCTACTGCAAACACAGAGTCTGCATCAGCTGAGATGTACAGTGGATCTTGCTTCTAAATTCTAAGACTCCATGCTCTTTTATGTAATGTTTGTTCTAAGTCCCTAAATGTAAGTAATTTTAGGATGTTGAGGGCAGTATTACTCCATGTATATAAAATGATCGATGTGTTACACCTGTTAAGGCATTCTATCTGACTGTATTTTGCCCAAAAAGAATTCTCTATTCTCAATTGCGCTTTGATTGTGGTCAGTTATTCTTATAATCTTGACTATATATATTGTAGAAGGATACTCTGTTAGTGATGGTTTGTTCATTAATTTCTTATAGATAAATGAAGAAGTATGTAAGCGACAGACTTTAGTTCTATTTCTGTAGATAAGACAAGAATTGAAGACAAATTGTATGTCTAAGGTTTTATTATGTTTACACTTTATTAGGTTACATTGTTCCAAGTGTTCTTAAGAAGTATTGTAAAAAATATTTGTAAATATTTATTTGTAGAAATAGTCTTGTTCAGAAGAAGGAACGTTGAAATGGCACAGGACATTCCGGAGCACGTCGTCAAGACAGCACATGTTATTGACTATTCCTATCAATTTAAAAGCATATATTTTCTGTTTCTTGTAGTATGGTATCATTAATTTTAGTGCTTCAATCACAGTTGTCTTCCTTCTACTAGTGTAATATTCCATACTGTGTACCATTTTTTGTTAGCTTTAAGAGTGCAAGATCTCCAGATGATACGTCAAGGTTCTGGGTTTGATCTGTCACATCTCAGGGTGAGCTTGTATGTTAAAGATCACACTCTTCCCTTCCCTGCATGACCACTTACAGCTGGAGACAATGACACTCGTACATTAAGTCTTCCTCCGACAAATACGTTTCATCTATTGGAAGAGGTCACTGGATGGGAGTCCTTGGATCCAATTTGATGACAGGAAGTCACTGGAACCAACTCCTTGGATAATCTGAGAGCATCCTCTCAACTGCGCCATCTTGACGTGAGAATTCAGACACAGAGAAAAGTGGATGTAGCTATCTGGACCACTGGAGAAGTGCCAAAACTGAGAACCCTCTTTCAAAAATCCTCTTTAAGACCTTTATGGATGGGTGGAGAACTGCTTTTTATTGCACAAGTTAAACAATATAGGAGAGTCCAAGATTTTTTTTTTACAGTCCAATCTTCTGCATAGTTACTCCATTCTAAGCCCATTAATTTCATCTGGAGTAACTCCACATTGGACTGACCTGTTCATTTCCTACTTCTGAATGTTTTTACATTGTAAATTCTATCATTATGCGTGCGCGCGCCGCAGTATTGTATTGCAAACACTGTGATTCAGCACTGTTCTTCCACGTGTTGCCAGGAGAACATCCACGTGAGAGGAACAAGTATTTCCCAGCAGGATGAAGAGGAGCAGATTTACTGCTGTGTTGCCTGGGTGCGGAAGTCCAGGTGTGATTCTGCACTGTGCCAAGTGACTAAGGTTTCAGTCCTAGGAGAATGGGTCTTCCTTCTGACTAGACCTGCTTCGGCTTGCTCCCTGAGAAACCCAGTGCAGCCTGCTGGAGCTGATCAGCAGGCCCATTCATACACACACAGTGCCCAATCATGAGGAACCAGACACAATAACACAGCCCGGATAACCTGAATGGCCCAGGCTAGCCTGATCTTCTCAGATCTCAGAAGCTAAGCAGGGTCAGCCCTGGTTAGTACTTGGACTGGAAGAAGAAGAAGAAGAAGAGATTGGATTTATACCCCACACTTCACTACCCAAAGAAGACTCAGAGCGGCTTACAAACTCCTTTCCCTTCCCCTCCCCACAACAGACACCCTGTGAGGTAGGTGGGACTGAGAGAGCTCTGACAGAAAGTGCTCTTTTTTTCAAGAACAGCTCTGACAGAACTATGACTTGCCCAAGATCATCCAGCAGGTGCAAGTGGAGGAGTGGGGAATCAAACCCGATTCTTCCAGATTAGAGTCCATGCACTTAACCACTACACCAATCTGGAGACCACCAAGGAAGTCCAGGGGTGCTGTACAGAGGTAGGCAAGGAAATCTGTTGCCTTGAAAATCCTAGGGGGGGGATGGTCACTGTAAGTCAGCTGAGACTTGACACCCTGTACACCACCACAAATAGACTGTCTTATCCTTTCAGACTAGGTATTTCCATCTTAATGCAAGGAGGGATGCCTATGTGCATTTTAATGAAGCTGGGCCCCCCCTGAGAAACTGCGGGAGGGGGAACAAGCTGGACATCTTTCCCACCCCTACAGTCTTCCTCCTGAGGATTCTATTATGCCCTCGGGCCTGGCTTTAGAACAGTGACTCACATAGAAGCCCTTGTCTGAATGCAAACTAATTCATCCCCCAGAAAACAAACCTTTGGAAGTGCAAGAGTGACAAGCCTCGCTAATTTTAATACAGGGGCCAAATTTTGTGAACACTCTTCTCATTCTAAGAAGGCTGCAGTGTAGCTGATGAAACTTAAGACCCCGGGCTTTTGTGTGTGTTGCTGCTGCTGTTTTCAGCCAAAATGCACTGGCGGGGCGAAGCCTTTCTCCGCAGTAGCTCTGCCATAACTCCCCAGCTGTTGATGTGACTCACTTCCAGCAACAGCTGCAGGAGAAAGGAAGAGGCTGTTTGCAAGGAAGAGGCCAGCTGCAGGCAGCTGTGGATCTGATGACGTTTTTACAAGTTCTCCCAAGCTTTGTCCACAGACAACTTCTACTGCCAAATACTCTCCCGGCACCATCTTTACAGCTCCGTCACATCTTGGTAGTAACCCTGGGAGGGGGGCAGTAACATATGCAAATAAGGCTGGGCTGGCAGTGGCCAACCTATTTCTAGCATCTTGCTAAGTCCCGCTGTTCCAGAGGGGTAGTGACAATCAGCCCTCCTAGGCAATTTCCAGAAGGGTACTATGTTAAGGTGCTGCAGCCGAGCCAAGAAACCTGTGGCTTCCGAAGACCAACACAGCCGCCCTGAACCTACTTCGGCGGGGAGGGCGGGGTATAAACCAACCAACCAAATAAATAAATCACAGCATAAGGTTTCGTGAGCCTTAGCCCACTCCGTCAGGCACGTATAGTGTTACATTCCATTGACAAAGAGAAAATGGATGCTTTGGAAGGTGGACTGTATGGCATTGTCCCCCACTGAGGTCCCCGTCCTCCCGGAGCTTCACCCACAATCCCCCAGGAGTTTCATGACCTGGATGTGGCAACCCTACCCCCCACCCCCTGTCAGTGGTCAGGGAGGACCTGGCAAGCCTGTCTCTAATGCACAAAAACTTATGCCATGATCAATCCATGAGTTCTTACGGTGCTATAAGAATCTTTGTTAAATTATTTTCTTAGAAATTAATATAAATAACATCAAACTTAAGTACATAAGGAAATGCCCTGTCTTGGAATCAGGTGTTCCAGAACATAATAGACAAAAAGCATCCCCCTGCAAACTTGCCTACATACATATTTGAAGGACCATTTCCTTCCATAGATCTCTGGGTGCCAACTATCTAATAACTTCTCGTACATCATTTTTTTCTCCTCCACTAGTAAGGAAGGCTTAATATATGCTTCCAAAGGAGAAATCCACCTTGGTGTTTTCACATAGTACTTTCTTTTAATATTTTGCCAGCATTTTATCAATGCTCCACTTACTTGTACCTTGTCCTTATTGTACCATAAGTATGCATGCCACCCCATGCTAAGATCATAACCTTCTAGATTTAAGATTCTTACATTTTCTAATGTTATCCAATCTTTAATCCATCCTGTGGCCGCTGCTTGATGGTACAATTTCCAGTTCGGTACTCCACACCATCTCTTTCCTTTGTTTCCTGTAAATATTTCCATTTGATTCTGGCCTATTTGGGGTACCAAATAAACTGTCTTGTGATTCTATCCATTTTCATAAACAACTGTTTGTTTTTAAGAATTGGGATATTTTGCAGTAGGAAAAGGAAACACGGAAGTATATTCATTTTTATAGTAGCTATTCTACCCATGAAAGACAGCTGGATATTTCTCCATTTCCCTAAATCTTTTTGAATTTCTTCTATTAGCTTCCCATAATTATTCTCTATTAGGGCACTATTCCTGTTGGTCATCATTATGCCTAAATATTTCACCTTATTTACTATCTCTATTTTGGTGCTGTCAAAGATCTTTTGTTTTACTTCCTGTGTACAGTTCTTAGTTAGGATTTTTGGGTTTTTTTACATTCATTTTGAGGCCTGCAACCTCTCCATATTTTTGTGTTGTGTCCAGCAGTATTGTTATTGGGGATAAAAGGTCCTCTATTATGAAGCCTAAATTGGCCGCGAATGCTTGTAGTTTGAACTCCCTGCCTTGTTCCTTTCTGTATCTCTATTCTCTCTGTCATGTCTCCATTGATCAAAACCTTTGCCTGTTACCTTGTGTATATTGCTGATATCATATATAGAAAGTTCTCTCCACAATCCCATCATTTCAATTTTTGTTTTAAAAACTCCCAGGAAACATTATCGAATGCCTTTTCCACATCTAAAAAGACCAAGGCTAACTGTTTACCCAGCTGGTTTTCATAATATTCCAAAACATTAATAATAGTTCTAACATTATTTTTAATTTGTCTTCTTGGGAGGAAACCCACCTGGTCTTGGTGTATTAATTGAGATAATACCTTCTTTAGTCTTGATGCCAATATACTCGCAAAGATCTTATAATCCGCATTCAATAGCGAAATCGGGCGATAACTTTTAATCTCCTTTTCATCCGTTCCTGGCTTGTGTATTAGCGTGATCAGAGCTTCGCTCCATGAATCTGGTATCCTTCTTTCTCTAGCTATATTTTGTATTAAACTCTTGAAGGGCAATGATATCTGCTCCTCAAATATTTGGCATATTTCTGCAGGAAAGCCATCCAGCCCAGGGGATTTCTTCTTTTTTTGCCTTTTAATTGCCTCAGCTATCTCACATGGCATTATAATATCATTTAGAATTCCTTTTTGCACATCAGTGAATTTCTTGTAATTGTTTTGTAATAAAAAGTTCTAAATTTTTTGCTTATCCTGAGTGGCCTGGTAAAATAAATTCCTATAGAATTCTTGTACAATTTTACTTATATCTGAGAGGAAATATTTTACAACTTTATTTTCATCCTTTAATGCAGTGATTTTTTTTCTCTCTCTCTCTTTTCTCAACTTATAAGCCAACCATCTCGTGGGCTTGTTGGCATTTTCAAAACAGTAATGTTTAGCCTTTTCTATATCCTTAGCTATTTCCTGCGTGAGTAACAAATTCATCTGATGCTGTAACATTTTTATTCTTGTATAGTTTGCTTCATTTTCCGACTGTTTCTTCAAATTTTCTTCTTCTGTTTTTATCCTCTTCTTTATCTCTTCTAGTTTTTTATTTTTCTGTTTAACTTTCCATACATTTTGATTTATGAACCACTCTCGCAAGAAAGCTTTAAAGGTATCCCATACTGTATTCATAGAAATTGCCGGGTATATATTTCTTTTAAAGAATTCTTGTATTTCCACTTTTGTTTTTGCTACTACCTCTTTATCCTTTAACAAATCATTGTACATCCTCCATCTGGTCTTTTTCCTTACAGTCCTAAATGTCACTAAGAGTGGGTTGTGGTCAGCAAACGTGTTTGGTAAAATATCTACCTCTTTTACATCTCTTAACATTGCCACCGAAAGCCAAACCATATCAATCCTAGACCAGGATTTGTGCCTAGCTGAGTAGTAAGTATAGTCTTTGCCTTCTATATTCCTAGTTCTTCACGCATCTGTCAGAGAGTACTCTTCTGCTGTTTGTAGAAACACCTTAGGTAAAGTCTTTTCCTTTTTTCAACTTTCCCCCTGACATTTTCTATCCATTTTATAATCAAAGACAGCGTTAAAATCGCCTATTATACAAATGTCTTCAAAATTTTCCTTCGCCAATAGATCTCGTACTTCTATAAAAAACTGTCTTGGTTTTGATTTGGTGCATATACATTCAATATTATCATTTTTTCCCATTCTCTTATTATTGAAACCGCTACTAGTCTTCCATCCTTTAAGCTATAACACAATTCAGGTCTCAAAAAGTCTCTTACATATATTACCACCCCTTTTGCTTTTCATCTGCTGCTAAAAATGGTTCACCTATTTTCCTGAAGTTCAAATATTTTATATCTTTTTTTTCCTTATATGAGTTTCTTGAAGGCATGTAATATCCAGTTGACATTTCTTTATTTGGAAAAAATTCTTCTTCTCTTTTGAGGGTTATTAAGACCATTGACATTGACTGATAGTAACTTTAAGGGTCTACTGGCCATTGCCTAAACTTTTTGTACCTATATATTTTTCTTATATTGGAATCTAGTCGTCATTTGCCATGGGGCTGTGTTTTTAACTCCAGCCTCCTTTTTACGCTGTGATTTCTTAGGCTTAAAGGAAAAGGTACCTTGCCATTTCTGAATTACCATCTCTCTGGATAAGGATGATTTCTGGATTGCTGCCTTGAAAGCTGCCTCTTGTGACAGTGGTGTGTCCAGAGGTTTCTTTTAGTTAACACATTAAAATAGGGTTACCGTATTTTGAAAAGCAAAAAAAGACATATTTCCCAACTGACCACTTCAAACAAGTGATCATCACTATGACAAATCTCATTTTAAGTATCCTTTCTATTTAAACTGTGATAATTGCTGCTAACTAGGAATATTCCTAATCTTCCAACCCCAAAAGAGGACTTTTTCATCCTTTTTTTAAAAAGCCTATAAGAGGACAGACACCAAAAAAGTGGACATATCCTCTAAAGAGGGGACATCTCGTAACCCTATATTAAAAGCTTTACACTGAATCACATCATTGGGCCATCAAGGTCAGTATTGTCCATTGAGACAGGCAATGGTTGTCTGGGGGCTCAAGTAGAGGTCTTTCACATCACTTACTATCTGATCCTTTTAACTGTAGATGTTGGGGATTGAACCTGGAAGCCTGCAAGCCCAGCAGATGCTGAACCATTGATTCACAGCCCCTCCCCAATATTTACAGTGCTACCCATTTTGAGCTGAGCAGGCTGGAAACTGTTCTATATCATCAGTGGAAGAAATTATAAATATTCCTGGATTGGACTGCTTCAGGTAACAGGTGTAGGTTGCATTGTTTAATGGTCCTCCATATATAAGTCTCTTTGTTGTGGACTTCAAGGTCAGTAGGATATCTTCTTTAGAATATTAAGCATAGGTAGACCTGAGGAACATGAAATTAAGCAAACTCCAAAGCACAACGGAAGACAGGAGGGCATGGCGTGATGTGGTTCATGGGGTTGCGAAGAGTCGGACTTGACTGTGCGACTGAACAACAGCAACAAAAAAGGCATGAGGATCTGTTTTAGTCTCTGTGTAACACAGCAAGCATCCATTTTTTCCTCACTGTTCCAGCAATTCAGAGTTTTAGCCTTGAAAGAGACAACTTGCACACCAGCAAAAACCAGATCTATTGTGCATTGTTAAAAACTAATGTATGTTAGATGGTGTGGTGAAAGAGCAGTTTCTGTCACAGCTCAGAATGGACCTTCTCAGTCATGGCCCCAAAATGATGGAATTCCCTCTCCATGGAAAGTCATTTGTCTATCACTCTATCACTGTGTTCTGCCAGTCAGTGAAGACATTTCTGTTTTGTTTGGTATCCCTCCATGACCCTCATTGACTTCCCTTCTTGTTTTTGTGTTTATGTTTTGTTGAATTATTTTTATTGTTTTCTATATACACATTTAAGTTGTTTTAGTGTTTTGGACCTTGAACTGGGTGGAAAGGTGGCATCAAAGTGTTTAATTGGATCTAGAGTGATCAGATTATTTTTAATTCAGCCGAAGGTTTCAATCTCCATGTGACTGTTTTAAATAATGTCCCCTCATGGGTGGGACTCAGCAATTGTCATATCTGCATATAGACAGTTCTTATGAGTAGGGAGCATTTTGTAAGGGAGGGCATTCAGAACATACAGTTCTCTACTTGCAATCTAAAAAAATGCAGTTCCAGAGTAGTTTTACCATGTTATCTACTATTTGTGTACACCTAGGGTCCCCAATTTTTTTGAGCCTGCGGGCCTTTTTGGAATTCTGACATAGCATGGTGGGTGAACAACAAAATGGCTGCCACAGAAGGTGGAGCCAGCCACAAAATGGCTGCCACAGCTTAACTTCAGAAACACAGTATAGATCCTTGTGCTATGCTGATAGCACCTGACAAAGCAACATTTTAACAAATCTGTACAGTCAATCAAATCTCCAATAGTCAGTCAGAAGCCTTGCTGGGCAAAAGCCCTAAACGGCCCCACCCACTTCCTAAGAACACTTGGTGGGTACCAGAAAGGTGTCAGTGTTTCCATGGCACCAACAGGCACCTTGTTGGGGACCTCTGGTGTAAACTAAGGCCACAAGAATGAAAAGAGTAAATGATCTGCCCCTAGGAGGGTGCTGGACCAAGGTAAGGATCATTTTATTTTACACTATATTTATACTGGTTTTTCCAAAGCTAGAAGCAGTCCTCAAGATTATATCATAAACACATGCCAAAATATAATTTACACCCAACTGTAAAAAAAATTAACCAACAAATTACACTGATCTTCAGAGAGATACGTAATTGATGGAGGGTATACACCTAGTAAAGAAGGCTCCTGGCAATGAGTCAACTGGAGCAATGCAGTGGGGGAGCCAGAGGGAACACTGACCCAAATTGAATGACTTCATTAAGAAACCACATGTATTGACATATGTCTATTGCTGGTGGAGAAGTCCATTTCTTGATGGCCACCATTGGTATGAGAATGAGACATCTACCTATTATGCGCCTTTGGGCTGTTCATTTACAAGCATGGGCTCAGATCCAGCAATGTGCAAGCAAGTGGAAACATGAACAGGCTGAACACAACACTGCTTGCACAAGATCTTGTGCAACACCTATAACTTTCCTCCATATATGTTACAGTGCTCAGAAACTGGTTGCACAAGGTCTTGAGCATGTAGAAATGCAAATAGGGATATAGCAAGTATGACTTGGTGCAAGCAGCTACAGCAGTCTTTTTCTTGCATTTCTGCTTGTGTAAGAGCTCTAGTCCAGGTGGAAATGTATGGCATCCAACCCATGGTGTCTGAAGTAGTGCTGGTTTTCATACCCGGCTTTTCTCTACCCTGAGGAATCTCAAAGTGGCTTCCCTTCCTCTCCTCACAACAGGCCCCTTGTGAGGTAGGTGGGGCTGAGAGTGCTCTGAGAGAACTGTGACTGGCTTCAGGTCACCCAGCAGGCTTCATGTGGAGGAGTATTGGGGGGATCAAACCCGGTTCTCCAGATTAGAGGCCACCACTCTTAACCACCATACCACACTGGCTCTGTGTACTGCTCTTGACATCCTTTTGTGAGTGATACCTCCACACCACATGTATAGCTGAAATGATTTTGTCCTGAAGTTTGATGGTTGTAAGTCAGCAGTCTTCCCCTTTTGCTTTTCTGCTACTGTTTCCACACTGCAGACACAACTGGACCCTGTTCAAGAACCAGGATCCAGAATCTGTACAGCAGTGTTGAAAGGGGAACAGCCACAGGTCAGGTTTACCCTTGAACATTAGACCCTACTTTATTTAGAACATGAATGTTTTTATTGGCCAGGAGACTGGGTATCCCCTGTTCCTTTGGGGAAGATGCCAATACATTTTTAACTGTGAGTAGGATATAAAGCTGAAAGTGTTGCCCAAAGGTCTGTGCTTCTTTTGGCAAAGAACCCAGTACAGAAGTTTTAAGTGTTTCTTTTATTACTGGCATTGTATAATTAACCAAATCGACAGAACCAAGGGGAGAGAAGCATCCATTTACTCTAATCCTGTGTATGTTTAATCAGAAATACATTCCACTTGGTTCAGTGGGGCTTACTCTCCAACGATAATAAACAGGACTACGGTCCCATCTTATGCATTTCCTTAGAAATAAATCCCATTGTAGCCTCTTCTGCAAGTTACTGCCCAAAGGAGATCAAATGTCCCATTTTGAGAACATCTTCTCCTGCACTCCAGTCAAGAGTTGTGGTTTCCTGTGGGGGGGAGGGGGGCTCTTTCACCAGCATTCATCCTTGTATTGCATTTCCCACGCTTCACTAAGCTGACACTAGTCTTTTTTTCTCACCGAGTTAAACATTTGCCACACACGCACACACATCTGAGAAACTCATTGGAAGCAACTGGACATGAGGAAGATGACACCCCTGGGACAGAATCACCCCCACGCTGGGTAATTAAGAATCCTGGGATTTCTAACATTTCTGAGGTCAGTTTACAGAATGCCAACTGTGTGGCTCTTATGCTTTTGCTTCTTGGGTGGTAAATATTGCAACACCGCAGAAGAAAGTTTCCAGAAAGCTTCTGGCTAGTATGTAATGAAGAATCAAAATACATTTCTTGCTTCTGTTCTTCTTTGCCTTTTTTTTAAAAAAAAAAAAACCCCACACCCATTCTCCATAAATTACTATAGATTGTCGATTCATAAAGCACCCGAATATATGTAGTCCACCCAACAGGGTTCTTGAGGCAGTCGCCACTGTTACACAGTTTAAGAAACATTGCAGTGTGTTCCAGATTTTCAATTTAAGTTCAACAGGATCCTTTAGACACGATGCGTTATTCTTGCATTTACATTTCTGTAGATTTTTATGTTTCTGAAGACAAACTTTTTTCACAGTAGCAATACAAGTTTGTGGGTTGCTTCTTCCCCCCCACCCCCCAAAAATGTTACTTTCACAAATTTTTATCCCACCTGTCCTACAAGCAGCTCAGGATGCTGTACATCATTTTCCTCTAACAAATCTTTAAAATCAACCCTGTAAAGTAGACACAGATGATAGCGAATGGCTCAAAGTTACTTGTCAAGCTTCACAGCAGATTCCTCAGATACTTCCTCTCTCATTCCTATTAGTCCAGACTCATACCTGACTCCCTCATTGGACTAGCATTGGGTACCTCAAGGAGTGCACCTTCTTCTTTAAGAAGCTGGTGATAGCTTATTCTGGGCTCCCTCCCTCACACAAGTGAGATTGACTACAGTTGAGATTTGGCCATAGTGGGGTACGCATTCTGGAAATCAGCCCAGAAAAAAACTGCCAAGAAAAGGCTTCCTTATGGGAGCTCTACAGACGAGCATTTTTCCAGCTAATAAGGTTACGTTTTAAGATTACAATAACTTTGTTCTGCCTCTTAGAAGAATGTTTTCATGCTCCAAATGGTTTCTAAAGCACAGAAAGAAACTTGTATCCGTGTTTTAGCCACACCTCTTGTACTCTGTTTCACCCCAATATGGGCTGAAAGTGGCTTACATCATTCCCCTTTCCTCCATTTTTATCTTTATAACTCTGTAAGGTAGGTTAGGATCAGAGTGTGTGACTGGAGAAGGTCACCTAGCAAACTTCCATGGCAGAGTCAGCATTCGAACCTGGCTCTCTGAGGTCCTAAACTGACACTGTAACCAACCACTCCAACCTGGCTCTCTTTATTGTACCTTTCATCACTATTTGTGATCCTCACTTCATGGGCAGAAGAGTTCAGGCAGGGAAATTTGAGTCCCCACAGAGGTTAAAAATGATTTAGGCTTACTTGCATAAGGGAGGGAGAGGAAGCAGTCTTCCCACTCAACTCACCAAATGGGAGCTTCAAGCCCTTGGGATTGTGCTGGCAGCTGAGCCTCGTTCGGATTAGGAGTTAAGAACACCCATGATTCATCTTCCTGCCTCTGTGAAAAGCGAAGGCAAAAGCTACTACCGTTCAGCCAAAGCCAGGGAGTTCTTAGAACATTTAAATAGCAATTCACAGTCAGCATCAAGAAGGTGGTCAGAGTTGTTGTTGTTAGCCATTCAGTTGTGCCCGACTCTTGGTGATTCTATGGGCCAGCCACCAAAACAATTGCTCTAACAAGCATCTTCTCTTTAGACCCTGATTGTTCAGCAGATTTTATGGATCCCTAAGGAGACTGCTCTCTTCAAACCTGCTGGAAGAGATCACTGGAGTGACTTTACCTGAGGCTCCAACAACTAGCCAAATGATAGGTGCCCTAAGCATTACCTGTGCTCTGTTCTTCCTTCCATCCTTCCTCCCCATCTATTTACTTTTTTTCTCTTTCTCCCTCTCCATCTATTTGCTTTTTCTCTTTCCCCCTTTTTCTTTCCCCCTCCCTCCCCACATCTATGTGCTTTGTTTCTCTCTCTCTCCACCTCTCTTTTAGACAAATAAATATCATTAGCAGACAAATATCACTGGGCAAATAAATATCATTATCAATATGTCTTTACCCGTTTTGTTTTTATTTTTGGCAGTCTCATTTAATATTAATAAAAAGTTTGCATATTTTTCAATAAAAATGTGTAATATTTGTTCACGTCTTGTGGCTCTCAAACATCTGACATTTATTTTATGTGGCTCTTATGTTAAGCAAATTTGGCCACCCGTGCTCTGTCATGACCTCCAGCTGCCTCAACCAACCCCACCAATGGACATCCATATATGACGCTGAACATACGGGCCCCTATTAAAAAATCACATTGTCAATTTTTAACATGCTCTTTGATGGGTACTTATTTATTTATATTCTTTTCTCCCCACTGGGGACCCAAAGAGCAAGGTGCCTTTGGATTGGAACTGGGAGTTTCAAAAGCCATCTCTGACAGGATGTGTAGGTCTACTGCTGAGTGAAAAAAGCCCATCGGGTGTTTACTTCTACTCAAGTCATCCAAAAAGCCTCTAAGGTTCCTAGTCACCACACTGGCAAACTAGTGATATGAAAAAAAGTAAAATGATTTAAATTCTTTTCAGCAAAGTAAAACTTCCTGAATATGAACTGCAAACTGCTAGTCACTCATTAACATGCAAATTTCATGGCCTTAGAATTACCACCTTCTGGGCCGTGACTGGCTTGCAGCATGGTTCTTCCCACCAGACATGCTGTATCAATGTGCAAGCAACAGCATAAGTAGTTCACAACAGTCCCTTTGCATTGCCCAGTTTACAGTGTGCACAAATCACAGTTGTCCATACCCATTGCTCACTACTGGAAGCAGGACCAAACCCCACACAGCAAGCAAAGATCGATGGATTTCCCAAATCAAATAGTAAGCCACGGGGTCCAACGGATACCATATTGCACTGTGCATTTGTCTACTAGTCAGGCTCTTCCCACTAAGCCAGGTGAAGCAACAGTTTAGGCCCTGACCTGACTAGCACAATCTCATCAGGTCTCAGAAGCTAAGCAGGGTCAAGTCTGGTTAGTATTTGGATGGAGTATCATCAAGGAAGTACAGCATTGCTATGCAGGGGAAGACAATAGCAAACTACCTCTGAATGTTTCTTGCCTTGAAAACCCTGTGGGGTTGCTGTAAGTCATCTGTGACTTGACAGCATAAAAAACCAAGTTTCTAGAGAAGAAGCAAATATACAAGTAGATTTTGAGCTGTACACAGGCACTATTGCTGTGATTTGCTTTTAGCATTTTACTTCTAGTACCTAAAAAGCTACCCACAGGTACTTCAAGTGAGAGAGGGTTATAGTTTGATCACCTCATTGTTTCTGAGCCACAATGCTGTATCTGCTTATTCCATCATCCTCTACCAATGCCTTAATGCACACTACCATTATCAAAGTGTTTTCAACTTCTTCAAATATTACTATATACATAGGCCTATAGCAGTTGTGTGGGACTTCTACCTGGGTACAAGTTTGAAAGTTTACAGCAGATCCTGCACTCTAACTGAAAAGCAGAACTGCACAAATCAATGTATCATCACATTTGGGGGTCTCAGTGTCCAACAGTTTGACCAACAACTCAGATGACCTACATGCATAACAATGTGATCTGTTTGCTTTGTAATCTGTTCCATGAAGTCAGACTGCCCTGACCAAGTGTGCCAAAGGGCAGCATCTCTCATGCCTTAAAACACTTCATTTTAGCTGATGACAGAACAGACTTCAGCTGGAATCTGTCAGTCATTTGCATCTCAGACAGTCAGACATTAGTACAGACCATGTTTGCTTTTATACAAGAGCTATTCCATTTATTATGAGGGGAAAGGATTAACTGCAAGAATACAGTATCTATTTTTATACAAAAAGCCATTTGGGTTCATGCCAGACGTTCTGCAAAAAACCAAAAGCCCCTCCCTCAGACACCTGGGCAGGATCCTCCAATATTAGACATCTACCATAAAGGGGTATTTTTCAGTTTTTATATAGCTGAAATCACAGTGGGACAGCAAAGCCATCTTGGTAGCCACTTTCAGCCCCACACATAGTCATTTCCAGACTCAGGTCAGCTAAACAACATTTCGTATCTTCTGCTCACTGTAAGAGGGGCTCACTAACTATAAAAAGGGCAACACCATGCAGAGACGATGGCTTCTATTTTGGAAATGGATGACGGAACAGATTCTGGAGTATCACTGAGACTGCTGAAATTAGTCTTGAACTCTCCCAACAGCCACTGACACAATCAGAGAGCCATTTATTCCTGTGGCTGTGCAAACTAAATATATATTAGCACATTTTCTCAGATGCTGTTTTTAACTAGCTCCAGATTCATTGTTTCCTGCATATGCCGTGGTAGCTAACTTTTAATTCCCCTCCATCGCAACATGCTATAGTGGCACCATGCAGTGCATTGACATCTCTTTAAGACACAGCCACAGTGATGTAAGGTTTATGTGATGTATTGACTACCCAAGGTTTATAAAATACTGGATGTAACTTAAATTCAACTATAGCTTAGGATTCAACCTCACTTGAGTGATATATTACAACAGAAGCCACAGACTGCCTTGTCAGAAGTAGTACAAAATACTTCAGAATAATGAAATAAAAGGACAAATCTACTTGTCTAAAAGGCAATTCACTGTACACATTTTATTTACAGTTTTGTACACTGTCTTAATATGAATGGGACTGCTTTTCTATTTGAGCCGCTCTTAAACCAAAGCAAAATATAACCTAAGGAATACAAAGTGTTAAAATACAGCATAAGATACAAAAAACAAGAATATTATTTCTAGTAAGGAATGTAATTATGGTGTTACATTTTAAAAAATCCACAATTATGTTCAGGAAATCACACAAACATATCACTGATTTGACTGAAATGCATGAAATCTGTAGCAAAGCTTTTGATGTTACAAAAATAATTACCAAAGAATGCACAAAATTAATGTTTATTAAACCTTTGTCATATTCCCAGATCCTTCACCAATGTTACATGAGCAAGAACTGAAATCAGAATATCACTAATGTTATCAAAGAGGGAAACAAATAAATTAAATCTAGCAGCCATCAGCATCAGTTACAGCAATGACCATGCTGTATGAAGAAAGATTTGCTAGAAAAATGTATGCATCATACTTTTCTTTCAAACCAGCAAAACACGTTATTGCATATAATGCAAAGGTGAAAAAAGTAGTCGGTTTTCCCCCTGTAGAAATGGCACTGTTTTCGGGATACTTTTTCACAATAGTTACTTTCCTAAGAAGCATCACAGAGTGGGCAAGGGAGACCTTTATGGATTCAGGGGCAATGTGTACTGAAATTCTTTGATTGGATAAAGGTTACTTCAGCCAAAAATGGAGGAAAAAAATGAACACAGAAGTACAAGACAAAAGCAAATGAGACTTTTCACAAATTTAGCAACATTTAGATGGAAATCAGATTTAAATGCAGTCCACTCTGCTTTTATAGAGGCTTTGGTTCAGCTCCCAAATCTCGATTGCTTGACGCAGTCTCCTATGAAATACTCAGAAGGTGTCTTCTTAAACAACAAACCTATTTTTAGTGGTGGAGCCGCTCTTAGTAGCTGTGTCAGCATGGGACTGATAACCAATCACTATCTTTGGAGGAAGTCCTAACCTTTCCTTGTATACTCTCCTAAGAAAGAAAAACATGAAAACATGACATTAAGGAGGAAGAATACAGCCACACTGCTCTCAGCCAGTATGAAATTAGGCTCATGTGTCAACTTTATCATATAAAACCTCATGGACTGTAAAACCGTTGGCTGAAATGACAATTATATAAACATTACGTTGTCGAAGGCTTTCACAGCCGGAGTTCATTAGTTGCTGTAGATTTTCCAGGTTGTGTGGCCGCGGTCTTGTAGGACCTGACGTTTCGCCAGTACCTGCGACTGGCATCCTCAGAGGTATAACATAGAAAGATGTAGTACTCTCTGTGTCTGAGAATGCCAATCACAGCTACTGGCGAAATGTCAGGTCCTACAACGCCAAGACCACAGCCACACAACCTGGAAAATCTACAGCAACTAATTATATAAACCTTTCCAGATGGGGACAGAAAATCAAGGCAGAATCAACATGCAAAATGCTACAATGCACAGCATTCTTTTTTTAAAAAAAGAACACATTTTCACTTTCTGCATTTCAGTTTAAGAATTATCACAACAGCACAGTCATTCACATGATAACTGCAGTTATCAGTTTCCAAACCTAACAGCTCTTCATCACAGCACTACAGAATCACGAAGGGTTACTGTCTTTTCTCAGAGTTATCTCCTTGCTATCATGTGTGGGCCACCACAAACTGAATGTCCCTTGAGAGATTACCTCCACCCAGATCAACTTGCCAAAGTTTCAAGACCAGTGGATGATTCTTTCATGCAGGATCCAACCTTAATCTGAGATGGGACTAACGGGGAGCCACAGAAAGCCTTCTTTGATGGCTACCCCCTTATTTGAAGGCTTTGTTCTGAAAGCCTGAAGGGGCAGTGGCAATCTCACTACCTGAAGCAGGAAACATCCTTCTTCAGGTGGTGAGATTGCCACTGCCCCTTCAGGCTTTCAGAGCAAGTTGAAGACAATTATGTTTTGCAAGGCCTCTGCCAGCCTTGACTGTATTTTTCATACTGAACTGCTACTTAATCAGTTTTGATTTCATGGTTCTGACATTCTGATTTGTTGACTGTCTGGACCTCTGAATGGCTGAAAGATGGCATATAAATACAGGATAAACCATGTCATGCCATAATCACTGTGGTTAATTTAAAAGCAACTTTCATAAGAATAAAGACTTGATGTTTTCATTTAATTAGATTTCTGGAAGTCACACGAGTGAACTTAAGTGTGCTGCTTGCCCAAAGATGACTGAAATGAAAAATAGTGCTATTGCAACATGAAGCATAAGTTCTTAATGTACTACTACAAAGGTCTGGTACAGTGAGATGCTGACCAAGAGGGAATAGCATTTTCAGTTCTCCCAGGGACATTTAAAATAGCACTCTATTCTGGCACTGAATAAATCTGTACATATAACCCCAAGCTTGGCCCCGGAGTGGGGGCAAGTAGAGAAAAGGCAGATTTTTCTATTAACCCTATGGAACTTGGAGGTCCAGAAAAATCTTTAAAAGATCACTCCCCCCCGCCCGAGAACTCAATTCAAAATGGGGAAAGTCCTGTGAGTTGCCCCAGACATGCTTTCTATTCTACACAGAGCCCCACCCCATCACCTAATTGGTGACAGCAAGTGAAGCTTGGAGAGAAAGAACGCAGCATGTGCATTTTGGGACAAACCCAGCCCCTTCCATTACTTGGGGGGGGTGGTGGTGGTGGTGGAGATGCCTTATCACAGCAGGGGTCATAGGAATCAGCAGGGGAAGGACCTAATGAGATGTCTCCTCCCCGAGTCCCCACCATTTTCCTGCTTGGTTTAGCCAATTCCAGTCTACCTTAGAACCTTGCATAAACTGTTACATTTGACCAGGCACTACACTACACCAATATTCCATTTGAGCACAATCATAATCAGCTTTAACTTTTACGACTAACTCCTGCTTAGTCTGGTTTTTCCTTGTACCAGTAATACTAATGTATACTCAGAGAAGAATAGTCTGCTACGTGTTCTTTCTTGCAGACTCATGGTTTTCCTTTCACAGTTCAATGTTGCACAGCAATTACAAAAATGCAATCAAGGAAAATACAGGAATATGTAATTTGAAATACAAGTATCTAATGATACAAGTGGATTCTATCTCCTTTCACAAAATCAGAGCCATTTTCCCTGCATTAAACTCCCCTGCCATGCAACTGATATATTTCAAAGGTCTAGGGTTGAATCCAGGCCAACATTTCCCCAAGGATTTCCACTCATGAGGTGTGAATTCCCTGCCTCCACTCTCCCATGACAGCACAAAATCCCCCCCCCCACCCCGATTTTGTTTTTGGGAGTCCAACTCTCCTTCATGAACAGGATCTCAGGGGGAATTTCAGGCTGCCATGGTGGGGAGGGGAGGAAAATTGTGCTTTGTAAGTGAAAATCCTTGCAGTTTATGCAGTTCATCTTTAGATAAATTAAGTATAGTCTCTAATATTCTGCAGCTGCCCAGAAACACACATTACTAAACTACCATATCTGCTTTGCATGCAGAAGATCCCAGGAGATATGAAAGTCCTCTGCCTGAGACCTTGGAGAGTCACTGCCAGTCTGAGTAGACAATACTGACCTTGATGGACCAAGGGTCTGATTTAGTATAAGGCAGCTTCATATGTACCATTTTTTCATTAGCAGTTTCAGCTCAAATGTGCCCAAGAAAGTGTGTGAATTATTGTCCTTCAGTGTTAGAATTAATTCTTCTGTTGGGACTTTTCTTTTAACAAAGCTCTAGAAAGGTCCTGTCCTACCAAAGCTTGCATAAGAATCTGCAGTCACAAAAGGTCAATAAATAATGATCCACCCCCCTGTAAGATACATATCTGACGAGACTTGTCAACCAAAGACTGGAATGCAGACACACCTTCCATGATCAACCATTGTAGTACACCTACTATGTATGACAGAGGACTTTTATCTTGAGAACCGCTTGAATGTTATGCAACATTTATTTAAACATTTTAAGCCAACTTCTCTCCCTGAAGACTCAAACCCAGCTTACAAAAAAGATCCAGACTACAAAATCACTTTAAACAGAGAAAATATAACTTACCCTATATGTGTAACAGCATCCCTGTTTTCACATTCAGTAGTCCATATTGCTATTTTATCACCCTTGGCTCTAACATTAACAACAGCTCCACATACATCATCACTGTAGTCATCAAAGGACTCTCCAATAAGGCACAGCAGCTGTAGAAGTAAAGAGAGCATTAGAGAAACAAGTAGTCCAAAGGGCACTTTTTTAAAAGGTATAAATACCCTGACCAACTAGGAACCGAGAGCAATGGGAAGAACGAGTGAATGATGCAGTATATTGAGGCACTCATAGCAACGAAACTCATGACTCGGGCTTCTATGTAATCTGTCACTTGTCCAGGAGTTGAGCTATCAAGTTGTCATTGGCATGGAGGAGGTGACGGGGTATACCGCTCCTCCACCAGAAAAACATCCCAAATAACATAACAACTAGAGCGTAACAACTAGAGCAATGCAAATTCTAACACCCTGATTCCAGGTGTAATTTAGGATAATCTTCATAACTTGTAAATGACTTTTTATTAAAAACTGCTTCAAGAAGTCAGCTCTTGTTAAACGAAGCCTCACTGTGGGTGGATCAAGCTCACAGGTAAGAAAGCAAACCATTACCAGACAGTCAATCTTAATTATGCAAAATCATGACTTCCCAGAAAATGTCAACAAAACATTAAGTTGCTAAAGGTGCTTTTAGCCATTCTCACCCATCTAACTAGGAGCAAAACAGGGTCCAGTAGAACTCCATAGCTCTTTACCTGACCAAATGTACAAACTGACAACCCCCCCCAAGCATAACCCATCAACATTCTCCTCCTTATCTGTATTCAGTTCCAGCATGTTTAACTCTTTCATTCAGCCACAGCCTCCAAACCCTGATTTAGGAAGGAGACAGTTGCCGCTGAATGCTTAGTTAACAAAATATAGAGCTGAATACTGGGGTATGATACACAATTCCAATTTCCAAATGATTGCTCCAACAGCTGATTCTCCCGTCTACCTAAATCAAAGTTGGTTATCAAAACTGCATGGTCCACAGGAAAGGATTCCCTCAGCTTGTTCACAGTAGCAGTTATTGAACAGACTCACTAAGGCCGTCTCACTGCAATGACCAGGTTGTAAGGCCAACCAAAATGGCTGGAAGGATATCATACCCAGATATACCAGCAGTCTGCCACCAGTCAGTTACTTCCCTTAGAAAGAGAAGATTTGAGAAGAGATTAAAGTTAGCTAAATCATCTTTGCCTAAAAACAGTTTCTTCAAGGAACAGTCTGCTCACCACCTTATTTAACGAAGGAAAAGGCTTTCCTTCCACAGTGAGATGCTTATAAATAGCCTGGATCCAACCATTAGCACAAGGTGCTAGCAAGTACAGATTAACCTTACGTTCCCCTCCTCACAGTGGACCCTGTTAACTTCCAGTGAGATAATCCTCATACTAGTGGGATCCACAAGCACAAAAAACTACATGGGTCAGGTGGCTGCAATGAGGGGGGGAGAAGCAAGCCAAATTGTCACCCTCCATCTTCACTGGTACCAGATGAACTTGATGAAGATGGCAATTTGCTGTGCAGGTTGCTGTTCACATGGGTCCAGAAATAATTCTTCTAGCAGCTGAAAACTGTGGGTGGGAGGGAATGTGGGAAAAATCTGTGTGCGTTCTGCTGATGACTGGTTAGATCCAACCCTCTATCAACCACCGGGCCTCAACCAGCCAAAACGGGCAAGGATCTGAACAGTGTGGGGTTACTTTCAATGTTCACAGGCATGCTGTTGACATTCTCAGGAGAAATCAGGCATTCCAAGCAAGTGCAATGGCTTCCCACACCCCCATTCTACACTGTTGCAACTGTCAAACCCACTTCAGACTGGATGTGAGTGACTTTACTAGACATATATTAAAATTGCTATAGTAAGCTGTAGGTGCCTTGCCTTCTGCTGGATCCTCCCTTGGATACACAAACATTTTCAGCACTAAGAATACTGTAGCTACATGCAATTCTGCTGATGCATTAGTAGCACAGAATGATTTCTCTGCCACCGTCACCACTGCCGCATATGCCTGCGGCATATTTTTTTTGGCCAGATCCACCTCCACTGTAATCGTCTTTACCCATTTCATAATTCCCTTCTTCTGTATGAGGGACTTATTCAAGTCAGGAGGGGACAGGATGCTAGTCACCCTAGTCAACACCTCCCCTCACCATGCTCCAATCAAATTTAATCAGCAACTGCTGGACCCTTATACCTTTAGGAATCTAGTAAGAGACAACAACCAATGCCATAAAACTTACTGTCTCTAGCCAGAAGCGATCAAGGTCACTTCGCCTCTGCTGTTTGTTTAATGTAATTAGCCATCGTCCTCCTCGTTTATTCTTCTCATCTTCCCACATGGGCTCAATACCATCCTAAAAATGTAGTTTGATTATCAAACATTGAAATCAATCTCACACGTAACCCAAATGACACTGTTTTACAAATGCTATTTTGCATCCACCTCATGATATCAAGACATTATTCACATATACCATGGAACACTGCTTTCTTCCAAATAGAAACACACAAAAGAAATTATGGAAAAACTTTTCCCAATGCCGGAGAAGTCTGGGGGACTAACTACGGCATCTGTTTATGTATTTCATGGATAGTACTAACACAAAAAACAGACAGTGTGGCAACACATCATGCAAACTTAAGAGGACTAGCAACACCCTGTACTTGAGTGGCCAGTGAGTATCTCATGTTTGACCTCTACTTTTATCAATTTCAGGTCCGGTCCAGGCTATAATTTTTTACTCGTTACACCTGTGCAGAAATTCTGCAGCATAATGTTAGCCTTGGTGGAGGCAGAATTCTGGGGACTGCCAGCTAGAGATGTTTTTAGAAGGGAGATTATAAAACAAAGCTCTTTTCTTATAAACTAACAGGTTACACCTGACCAAAATACAGTTTTCTGCGTACCTTAAAAAGTGAGTAGTCACAACCAGGCATTAAGTTACTAGAGAGCTGGATATGGTTGTATAATCTATTTTGGAAAAACAAACCACAATTAAGACAATGAAGTTCACAAGTATTGCTTATTACACCTTAAATTAAAAGCCTGAAACATGCAAAATCATGAAAAATCCAGCCAGCATCATAATTTGAGATTTTTAAAATAACTTCTCAACAAGGTGAGAAGCCTATTCTTATTAAGCCTTTTATTCTTGTAGCACAAGGCACTCCAGTAAACATTTCCATTATCCTGTATTTAACAGCGTTCTTCATTATACACCCCAATACTTGACTGCACAGCTACCAAAGCTGATTACAAGTGGAAGGTGAGATTGTACTAATAGCTACAAATCTAGTTTCTTAATCAGCTACTTTAAGTGATAAGTTTCACACTCCTCCCCCCAAGTCCTATTTAAAAATAAGAATTTCAAATCCCCATTCTGCTAAGAAGCTCCTTTGGTAACCTTCAGTGTTACTATTATCGAGCCTGAACTACCTCACTGGGTTGTTGTGAAAATCAAATGGAGAGTTGGGGGACCAAGTGCACTGTGCAGAGCTCCTTAGACAAGGAGGAGCAAGATAAAAATCTAAATGATGAATGCAAAAGGTCTACTGTTTGTAATATTAAGATTAGCTCTGAAAACTTGACTTACGCCCAAAAATCTTCAACAGTATCAAATTTTGAGATCAGACGAAGATTTGCTTGCCAGGTTTTACTTTTGTCATTTTTAAAGAACCAGAGCGCCCACCTGAAAATAAACAATACATTACACACGCTTGAGGAATAAAGGAAAATCCAGTCTGACCACAGTGCACAGTAAGAATGGGGAGCAAAATTACACATTAAGGCAGCAGAGAACATGACAGATTTAATTTTCAGTTCATATTGCAAATCTGGACACATTACTAAAAGCACAATCCCCAGGCAGGGGAACGTTCTGTTGGCTGGTGGGAGCAGCTCAACTCCTTCTATGCTGACCTTCTTCCTCTTCTTCCCGAAGGTATTTAACCTGGACAGTGCCTGAGGTGTGAGCCAAAGGGCTCCTAAACCCCAAGGTTTGCATCCTGGGACCTGCAGTAGGCAGCTTGGTGGACCAGTGCCAGCCAAAGTTTGCCTTTTTGTCTACTTTGGTAATTTGAACTTTTTTCTCTTTTCTGCAAGGCACTCTGGCTACATCAAGAGGGAAAAAAAACCCTCAAAAAATGCTTGAATACATAAATGAAGAGCTACTCCTGTCACTGAACTCAGTGGCCTTACAGCAGAGTTAACTTCACACAGAATCACACTGTAAAGCTCTGGAGAATGCTAACAGTAACAAGCAAAGGAAGAAAACTCCCAAATCCCAGTATTTATATATAGATATAATGACCACTTACTTAAGATACACACATTATAAATACCATTTTACCAACATTCAATTTCCTTTTAGAAAAAGTCCAGAGAAATATAACTGAAGACTGTTCTGCACCACTTGTTCTCAGTGCCCTGATCCAGCCAGGTGCACTGGGGGAGGGAAAAGAGTCTTCTACCACATATTCCTATATGGATGAGGAATTATTTGTACAAAAATAGATATGCATGCAATCTACTTATTCAATCCAGTAGCCCGGGCTGTGAGCAGAGAGGGTTTAAAAAAACCTGCCAATCAGTTGTTTGGCAAGCTGTATTCAGATCATGTCCCACATCCCCAAACAGCTGATAAGCAAGACCTCACATTCAGTCTCAAACACTGTGTAAGTGCTCCATTGCATCATGACAGTACTCTGGCAGAATTTTCCAAGAAGCAGGTTCTAGTATTTCCCCACTCTTTCTGAATGCAAGTGAACAACATATGTACAACTATATATTTTACCAGGTCAAGAATCACACAACTGTCACAGCCATTTTTAATATCAATACAATTATTTCATCTATATTCCCTGCATTGTTCTCACTTTAAAAACCCTTGAAAATTCAGTGAAACTTCTTTATACCCACAAAACAAGATGAGCTACCCAAACAGTAGGATAACCAAAACTGACAGAACAAAGTTTGAGTCCGGTGGCACCTTTAAGACCAACAAAGTTTTATTCAAGGTAGGAGCTTTCGTGTGCATTCACACTTCCTCAGATATGTGTGCGCACATGAAAGCTCATACCTTAAATAAAACTTTGTTGGTGCCACTGGACTCAAACTTTGTTCTGCTGCTTAAGACCAACATGGCTACCCACCTGGATGAATCAGAACTGATGCTTACTTAAGGGAACAGTGATCTGAGACTACATGGCATATATGTTTAATTTAGAAATTAAATGAGTTTTGATAGAGATAATCTGTTTTGACTATGAGAACCTTCCATTCCACATCAGCATTGGGATTTCAAGTTGTAGTAGCACTTACAAACTCTTTAAAAAATTCAGTAGACTTCAACAGTGAAGAAATTTTAGCACAAAAAAGGATGAAAGTTATATTGGCAGGCTGTACCTTGAATGAAACAGCACTGCAGAGATACTACTAGCAGTTTATTTCCTAAAAGAATTGTGCAGACAGAAGGATGTTTAGTCCAGTGTGATAAACCTTTCATACATTTGCTTAAAAGCTTTGCTATGAGATAATCATAAATTAATGCAGCTAAAATTCTAAAAAATGTTTCATTCTCAAGATATATACATTTTACACTATCAACATATTTTATTTTCCAGGGAAGGCTCAGCCTCTACATCCTATTGTTGGCCATCCAGAGGAACTGGTTGGCCATTGTGTGAGACAAGATGCTGGCCTAGATGGACCATAGGTCTGATTCAGCAGGGCTTTTCGTATATTCAAAGAAGCTGTGTACAAGACTGCCAGAACTGCATTTTGTGGGTTCATAAATAAGCTATATAACGTTGAGAAGCAGCTTAGTACCACATCCCAAATGCTGGGGGGACAGGATGACAGAAGAGAACTAATACCTTATATTCCTCTTGTAGGCTTTCTGAAAGCGTTTGGCTATCCACTCTTGAGATTAGCTAGACTTTTTGGCTGATTAGCCAGGTTTTTATGTAAATCCCATCCGGTTTGAAATAAGACAAATGTAAATGGATAACTTCTCACCATTTCCTTAATCACTTAAGTGCTTTAACAATGTCCGACTCCTAACTTCACGCAGAACTTTATCTCACTGTCCAAAATTTAACTCAAGGCCACACATACCTGTTCCCAAACTAGAAACAGCAGTGATACTACTAAACGCAGCCATAAGAATTTTATGGTTGATCAAGAAAAGGAAGAAGCCAAGACCTACTGAAACCTTTCAGGAAAGACAGAGCATACTAGGCAGGCATTGTATGATGCAGAATGGCTGTTGGTCAGCACAGAATTCTAGTGGAACAAATTGCACCCGTTTGAAAAAGAACTGCATCGTATGACAATGTAAGAATTCAAAATGCCAACCTAATGATACCATATCCGCACTAGAATGAAAGAAGGTAACAAATGAAGATGCAGTGCAAGTCAGTTCTCACCTACAAAATGAGTATGCTTTACAATGTAGTCTGGCTAGGCAGAAGAAGAATCTCAGTGTTTCAGATCCAAAGATTACTACATCCGATTCACATGAAATTACACCAACTCCTGTGTGCCGTGCCTATTTCTAAATTACTTTAACAGACTAACTAATCTGACTCCAGCATAAAGTGGATGTGAAACACATTTATTCTTAGTTTCAGCCTTTACTTTGGGGGAATCATTTTCACACAAAAACGTTAACACATACTTCCATTCTGAACAATTTACTAATTTAGCACAACCCTCTTGTGACATACTATTATAGTGGTCAAAAGAAACACGCCTCACCTGTTTTGTAATGGATGCTTGATGTATGGTTCAGGGCTGACTACCTCTTGACTTGCTGGTGTCTCAGTTTTTTCTTCTTCTGAAGTCTGAGGGTTAGAAGTGGTTTCCTATACAAACAAAGGAAGTATTTAACTTGCATCTTTACAAGCCTGACATATTGCACTAAAAACAATTTGTTTAGCAAGGTTTGGTGTCAAGATACACAATCATAAATACTTATGGCTCCTAATAGCAAGGAAATATCTATATTACTAGCATTCTTGTAGCATTCAGCATTAAAATGGCTCCATGTGAACTGCAAGACAAGTTGCTTAGATTATGGGAGGACTGTGCAGATGAAAGAGATCCTGAGCAAGGGATAACTTGGCTTCTGTGTGTCACAGAATATTTAACAATCCAGCAAAACATCTCTCCCCCAAAAGAAACACTTCTCAAGGGTGAAAGTACAAAAAGATGTATCGCAACAGGTCTTATGCACAACTAGGTTTTGTAATCAACATCCACACGAAACAAAGCTGGAAACAAAAGCTGTGTTTCTTTTAAATTAAAATTAATACACCTTGATATGATTAATTCTGCCATTTCACAGGCCTTGCCAGGAATCAAGATGAGAATCAACCCTATGAACATTCTTCTATAGCAGAAGTGGATCTTTCCCCAGCACCCCCTGTAACCTGAAGTGGCACTGCCAGGTGTTGGCAGACTTTTGCATACAAGAACCCATGCAGGTTGAGGAGCTGAATGACTAGGCTTATCAGGCAAGACCTTCTTCTTCCCATTTCTTCAACATAGTATCAAAAGATGTGACTCATGAATTCCAGTACTGATACAAAGTCACCAGTAGTTTATAATTCGGCCTTAGGGCAAGTTAATTCTTTCTATGCTGTTCCGGAGCATGTGGCATGAGACTGTGCAAAGCCACTCATTACAGATTTCAATAAGATCCTATACACTCCCAAGGAACAGGAGAACAGCTACCTTACTTTTCTATAATTCCACCAAGTGCTTTGGGGGAAGATAAAACATAGCACCATCCCAGCCCCAAATAGACAGCTGCACGTCTAGGTCAAAAATTTTAAGTTCAGTAAAGATGTTTTAAGAGAAACAAACCTAATAATGAAAACCTACTTTAAGCCTTCCACAATAGGTTACCACACAATTCAGCATTATTAGTTAAGCATCAGTCTCCTAAAAGATAATTCAAGTATGCGAAGTAGAAAGTAAATACAAAACGACCAAAGGGACTGATGACACATGGAACTTTCAGTTTTATCACCTACATACTTTGTTATAATGAACAGCTCTGACCTGCCCATCATACTGTTCCTTAAGAACTTCTTTGAACAATCCACATCACAAAGTCATCAGCCACACAACTTGGTATCACTCAGATGCCAATGTAGCAACTAGTGCTGAAATTAGAGTTGACACATAATAGCTGAACATCAAGAAACTGAAGTCAACACGTCATACTTACCCCTGTTGTATGACAAGGAAACTTCCAGAACAAACAGCTAAAAAAACAACTTTAACAAACTCACTGAACTTAAAAATGTATACTGGTATTAAGTACCTGAAGGGGGAGAGTTACTTTTGAAATAACCTTCTTTTCTACCTTCTACATTTTCTAACCTTCTCCCAATCTCACCCATGTCTGGTCCTTTCAGGTGTTCAGCACATGCATATTTTAATGGATGAATCTGGTATTCAAAGTAAGTCCTATCATTTTACCAAACTAAACTGTTGTACAGAATAAGTATTAATGAGTACTCTTTCTCAAGGAAACGAGTTATGTTATGCTGTATTTGAAACGAGTTATATTATGCTAAAAAACTTGAATACTTACTATTACACTACTTGGCCCAGAAAGATTTCCAATCATGGTGACTAACAGCCTGTAAAATCTAGTATTCTAAAACAAACCCCCTACATACACACCTACACTTGATTTTGAAGCTGGTTAAAGTGTGAAAAACAAGGGGCTTCTTAAGACTGGGAACAGTTAGGAAAGGCGCTGCCAAAACAGACAGAGCATTTAAGACGAGTGGGAATACCTATGTATGGTTCCATAGCTATTCCGTTCCCGAGAAGCAATTTATACTACACTGAAATGTGACTGAGGGCTAAGAAAAATAATACATTTTAAAACTACATCTATTTTTTAAAAGTGTGATGCAAATAGAAAGTGGCATTTTCCTACACAGATTCATAGTGAACAGTTGCTACACTCCAACAATCCACGGTCCTTTGGTAGATATAATGAAATACTTCTATTCCTAGTCAGGAGTTAAAACTAGCCACTGCCTATGCCCTGTCAGAGCCAACTTACAGGACCACCTGGCATAAAGCCAAAGTTTGTTCTCATTCCACAGATTTCAACACGATCCTGATGGACAAAGTTGTCATAACCCTTCACTACTCCCACAAGACCTCTGGTTATGCACATCAAGCCTCAGCCCACGTCGGGAATGCTGGCAGTGTCAAGGGAAACCTTGTTTTGTAGAGAATGATTCAGACGACCCTTTGACCTAAAGGGGGGGGGGGATGCACAACTGCGGCTAGCGTGAAAAGCCTTTGTCTTCGTGTGAAGCGACTGAAAGAACCGGCTCTAAATTAGAGCCAACCGCGTGTCCTTCGCTGCCACCGAAAAAGCCCGTGGCATCATCAAATCAGAATCTAAGGGAAGGTTCATCCTCGCCGGTTCTTCCTCCTGCGGCCACCCGCTCTGACAAACACGCGAGAAACGCGTAGAAACCTGCAATTTGTGCAAGCTAAGCCGAGGAACCTCAAGCCAAGGGACCCGGGCCTCAGGGGCGGAGAGTGCCGGGCAGGAGCAGGCCGGGCGGGGGGGACGGACGGACACCTCCTGCCTGACCGAGTGGAGGGGGAGCGAAAAAGGCTGCCGCGTTGACGGGAGCCGGGCCCGGGGAAGAAGAGGCGAAGCTGCCGGCGATTCCGGCCGGGCGAAGGCAGGCGCGCGCGTGCGGACGAGGGAAGTTCGGAGGGAGGCGCCAGCGGCTGAGCGGCGGAGGCGCGGCGAGAAAGCCCTCGAGCCGATCCGGCCTGTAGGAGCGCACGCCGGCACAATGGGGAATGTGGCCGGGGAAGAAGTCGTGCCCTCCCCGCCTGACGCGCTCCCTCCCCCGGCCTCTCCTTCTCACCCCCCCCGCCAGCCACGTCCTCTCCCCTTCCCCGCCTCGTCCCGCGATCCCCCTTCCCTGCCGCCCCTGCTGCTCGGCGGCCCCCCACTCAGGCGGTGACGGCACAATTGCCGGCCGGCCGCTCGCCCTCTCCGCTCGGAACTCGCCCGGACGCCCCGCCCTGCCTGCCTTCCCCTCAGTCGCCCCTCCGCGGCACACGCCGGCGCCTTTCGCTCTCCGTACGCGCGCGCCACACAGCCACATTCCCAGGCCGCCGCCGCCCCCCTCCTTTTCAACCACCGCTTGCCAGGCCGTCTCTCTTTCTCTCCCGCCCTCTCGGGATTTTTCTCGGGCCCACGCTCCGTTTCTTTCAGGGGCATCGAGCCTCCCCGCTCTTCTTGCCGCCGCCCCGCATCTCGTTGGCAGGCCAAATGGAGGAAAGGGGAACGGGAATGAGGACACTCACCGGTTCCACCGTCGCCATCTTAGATCGCTCTGATCGCACAAGTGCGGGGGGGAGGGGAGAGGTAAAAAAGCAGAGGGCGGATAACAAATCAGGTTCGAAAGCGATTGGCCGGCAGGGCGTCACGTGGAGGCGGCGGCCGTTTTGGCGGCTCGGCGCGTGCGCGAGGCCGGGAGAAGAGGGAGTCGGCGGCCGAGGGAAGGGAAGGGGGAAGCGGAAGCTTCTGGGAATTGTAGTCTTCGATAATCCACTCCCTCCCCTGAAGAGGAGAGACAGTCACGTGGGGAAAGCCGACGGGGGCATGTCAGGCTGAGCGGACGTTGTTGCTCAGAACGGAAAGTGACCCCTGGAGTCCAAACACCGCCACTGCAAAAGCAGCCTCAGGGTGGAATCTGTCCGCATCCCTGGCTGCACGGCTGACCCCTTTTCTGTCATGGGGGTGTCAGCATGTGTGATGCAAGCTCCTCCTCATCCCTCAGGTCACCGCCATTCACATCCAAAATCAGACGGGGGGGGGAGAGAGGGGCAACTGGCAACTAAGTCAGTACGTTGGTCTGATTGCTCACAACGTATTAGATGATGTATGGTACCAAATAGATGCTGGCGATCTAAGTCAGCTTTCTAAGCTTGTTTAGCTAAAGCAGACATTCACTGAAATATCATGGTCATTCTTGTTCTTGAAATACCACCCTTTTCATACACTGTATGTCATATCATCTCTCTGACTCAGTTGCCAGCCAACCAGACTTTCCTCAGTCCCATCCTAAAAAGAGTTAATCTCTTCTAAATCTGTTGAAGTCAATGGGCTTAGATGGGTGTAACTCTTTTTAGGATGGCACTATCTTTTCATTCTCCTGGCTACTAGGCTAGACTAGAAACCCAAAATGGGGAAGGGAATTCCAGTCAGTACATTTTAATGGCTGTTTCCCTCTCAACAAGATGTAAGAGAAAAAGATGTTCTTCAACAAGAACATCTTCAACAAGATCCTTTACTTACATCTTCTACAAACTGTAAAAGAAAATAAGGTACTTTTCAGAGTGAAGGCATAAACACAAATGTATTCTGTCCTTATGTTTGTTTCTGTTTTGTTTTGAAACTGCTTTTCAGAAGGGAAACACACTCTAGTATGTACATGCTTTGAGGCACTATGCAGAAGAAATACCCTAAATTCGGGAATGATACAAAGCAGGTCTAGTCAGAGTAAGCCCATTTTAGTCAATGGGGCTTACTCCCAGGAAAGTGTTCTTAAGATTATAGCATCAAAGCCAGGTGTATTTCAACTGTCTGAAGTAACTTGGATATATTTGTTGATTTTTTATTTCATCATATTTTTAATGCAACAATCATCACCGAAGCAAGCTCCCATCAACACATGCCTGCACTTATAGTTACAATCTAAACAGACCAGAGAGAAAACAACTTGTCCGCAAGTTGATCTACCCTTGCTGGCATATTTCCTGAGAGGAAGCAGCCCTTCGACCTTTGGCAGAAGGCAGGGTCAGTTTCCCTCTCCTTTGCAGGGTGGCTGAATACAAGGTGGTGTACCCATTTACAAGAATGGTTTCCCTAATTATTCACATTTTAAAAAAGCATGATAAAAATATGGGATCCACACTCTACCAGAGCTGGACTGAGAATCAGCCCCATAAGTTTTCCCCATTGGCTCCAAATTCAGCTTCCAGAGAAGAACATTTCCATTGGAAAATAGGGGAAACAGTCCCCCCCGCCTCCAATTTTCTCCTTTGAATCACAACATAGCTGTATTATATAAAATGGTGGTACAGTGTGCTGTCAAGTCGCAGATGACTTGTGGCAACCCTGTGGGGTTTTCAAGGTGTGACAAAGGTGTTTGTCATTGCCTATCTCTGCGTAGCAACCTTGGACTTCGCTGGTGGTTTCCCATTCAAGTACTCACCAGAGCCGACCCTGATTAGCTTCCAAGATGCAACCTGTAGTTGCATGAGAAACAGAGAATGGAATTGATTAGTTGTTGTAGATTTTCCGGGCTGTATGGCTGTGGTCTTGGCACTGTAGGGCCTGACGTTTCACCAGCCTTTGACAACAAATGGAATTGATTTCTTCTCCTTTGGCTAGAGGAACATTTTTTGTGCATGTTTCATTGCTGGCAAGTATACCAGGTATCTCAGAATGTGGCTCAAATCTGAATCCAAATCAACTAGCTTTGCAATGCATGGGGGGGGGGAGAACAAGCATACAAATATAATCGTCCTTAACCTATGTTCTCACAAGTTCTTGGTTTTGCATCCGTGCATCTTCCAACTGTCAATACCTGAAACAATTTTTGTGCACATCCTGGAAAGCTATGGATGGATAATCAGGGATCCACTATTTCTAAGAACCCAGGTTTATCCATTTTCCCTGCAATTTCTTTGTGCTGGCCAGGCTGCATCCCCACCACCATTTCCTACTAATACAGCAGATTCTCATTTACTGAAGAAATCATCAGAATCTCAGCATTTATGAAAGAACATAATAATTAGAAGCATTACAATACATATACGACATGGCTGTTAGTGTCACTTGAAGGGTATGGTTTCTAGATTTCTGCTTTCTTGACACAGCCATATGTTGATAGCCCATCTGTCAAGCCTTTCTCAAATAACAGCTCGACAAAACAAAGTATTACATTCCAGACCTTTGGCAGACGTGCTGAAAAGTCTTTTTTGGTAGGGAGTACAGAAGTGGAGTGCTTAAAAAAAAAGTACTTTTCACCAAACATCATGATTCAATCATCCTGTTTCCAGGTTTCCCCCTGAGTATGCTTTCCAAATTTGCCTTATTCCAACCTTTTTAGAAAGAACACAGTTCAAGCATATTAGCATGCCATCTGGAAGGAATGGTGCACATTTTCCTGCCCTGAAAAGGTCCTGCCCACATTGTCACCATTTTCCCACTGTGAGCCCCATGTGGGTACCATTTTTCCAATAGTTGTTTTTCCTGCTGCACCACTGAAGGGGCTTTTGGAGAGCTTTTAAAACTTCCACTTGAGGATGCCTCAGTCACCAAAGCACATACCTCTGCATGGTGATGAAAGCAACACAGAGAATCCTCACCACATGAAGGTGCTGGAGGGGGCAGCAGTGGGAGGGCTTCTGGTGCCCTGGCCCCACTGCTGGACCTCCTGATGGCACCTGGTATATTTTGGCCGCTGTGTGACAGAGTGTTGGACTAGATGGGCCACTGGCCTGATCCAACATTGGCTTCTCTTATGTTCTTATGTTTGAAGGAGCAAGCCAAAGCAGATCTACTCAGCAGTAAGCCCTAGTTTATTCATTGAGGCTTACTCCCAGGAAAAGTGTTCAAAAGACCGCCACCTGTCTCTCCAAGGTGACTACCTCTGGCTGAGCGTTAGCTATTTTAAATCTTCAAGTGACTTATGGGTAGGAATAGAAGAAATAATACTTTTATTTTATTAATTAAATATTTATAGCCTCTCTTTCTCCAAGGACTCAAGGTGCCTGACAGTAATATTCTTTGGGGTATTTAGGTTTATATATATCAATATAACTCACAGAAGAAGAAAAAATAAAACTCCAGTGGCACCTTCAAGACTAATAACATTTATTTCCATATGATGTTACAGCAAAGGCAATATTACATAAAGTATTCACATTGTTAGTCTGCAGGCCTGCCTCTTTCCCCTATGCTCTGCCATGATATTTTGCTCACCTGAGCAGGTGCCACCCTGCAAAAGGGCAAAATCAACAACTGCCTGTACTACAACTGCCCCCACCTTATAGAATGGCTGGCCTGGTAAGGTCTGGGAGGCTCCCATCCTCCTGGCATTCTGTAAACTATGCAGAAGTGATTCTGGAGGGCATTTTTATACAGGTAATAGGGCCACACTACAACAGAATGGTTCATAAAGATGCTTTCATAAAAGGAAGGGAGCTATAGATTATACTACTGTGCATAGTCCATACTAACTGTTGCTGTATTATCCTACTATGTAATTTCTGTGTTGCTTGACATGTAATGTTAATACTTACGTTTGGTTTCACATTTCTGCAATGGACATCCCATCCTGTTGATTGTATTTACTTGAGTCTCAATGAGAAAGGTGGGCTATAGATAACATAAATAAAAATAAATAACATACTAGCACATTTATTCAGGCACTAGGAGTAAGGCCCATTGCGAGAAGAAATACAATGAGCTCTAGAAGGAAGCTCCAGGTGAGTGTCCCAGCTGTGGCTGGTGGGGCGGCAGAGGGAAGGGGAAAATGGAGGAAAGCCATGTTTATTTCCTTCTGCTTAGCTATAAGACAGGGCTGTCTCAAGTCATTTTGCTGCCTCAAGTGGGACAGCCTCATGGTAACAGGTATGGTTCCCTCCAGCCCTGACTTATGGTGATTTGGGGCTATGCAGTGGTAGCTAAGGTAGAAAAGCACCTCCGCCTATGCCATGTCTTCTGGGTTCCAAGGGTCTGGAAAGCAGTTCCATAGCCAGTTATAGGGTTGCCAACTCTGGGTTGGGAAATACCTGTAGATTTGAGGGGTAGAACCTGGGGAGGGCAGGTTTTGGGGTGGGGAGGGACCTCAGCAGGGTATAATGCCATAGACTCCACTGGCCAAATTAGCCATTGTCTCCTGAACTGATCTTGGTTATCTGGAGATCAGTTGTAATAGCTGGGAAATGTTCTGTAGGGGAAATGATGTGCTGTGGCTGGGGAACACGGTGATTTCTGGCAGATCTCCAGGCTCCACAGGGAGACTGGCAACTCCAGTGAATGTTTAAGGGAAGATTGGGATATGTATTTTACCTAAGGACACATTCAATGACTCCCAACAGCAACAGCAAACTGTTTAGAATGTTAGAGGCAAAGGCCAATCAGGCTGCATATGCAAATGACCTCTGTGTTCCGACTGGCTATGGGGGGAACAGCAAACTGTTTGGAATGTTGGAGGCGGGACTCAGGCAACGCAGCCAGTGGATAGGGATAGCTTCTGAATGACACATCTTGGAGCCAACTGATTTAGGAGTGTGTAGAATGTTCAGAAAGTGCCACCCCACTTCATAATTATATATAAGGAGAGATAAGCCTTTTGGGAATAGACCCATGCGTCTTTCAAAGTTTGCAGTAGTTCATGTGCCATTCCATCTGTTAGTTTGTAAGGTGCCACTAGTCATCTTTGGGGTTCTGTTCTCAATATATTTAATTATATAAGATATTTCTGTGCTGTCTTTTCAGAGGCCTGTTTGAGGCAGCTTACAATTAAAACAACATCACAATATAAAAAGCAAGCCATTAAAAACAATGTTGTATATTGATGTACTGGAAATACAACAGAACTGCTTTATTTCATTAATTTACTTCATTTATATCTAACTTTTCTCCCCAACAGGGATTCAAAGTGGCTTACAACATTCCTTCCTCCTCAAGTCTATCCTTACCACAATCTTGTGAGGTAGGTCAGGCTGAGAGCGTGTGACTAGCCCAAGGTTACTCTTATGTTGATTTAAAAAATTCAAAGAATGTTGATGGTGTTTGTTGAAAGTATTTGTGCCAAATAAGTATGTAGGACATATTTCCATTGTAATGTTCTCCAAATTGCTGGTCCAAGTGGTGATTACATGGCTCCAGTGTAGGAACATAATATTTGTTAATTATAACAGGAAAAAAATAACAAAGTCTATTTGCATATGCATTATCCACAGATATGATCAGGAAAAATATTTATTACTCTTGGTAGGGCACATAATTATCATGCTCAGACTTTGGCTGCAATCCTAAAAACATTTTCCTGGGAGTAAGCCCACTTGATAAACTGGAACTTACTTCTGAGTAGACCTGCTTAGGTTTATAGTCAACTAATTTAAGCTCTCTACATGAAAACAATGATCACACAAATTTGACAACATAATAGAGCTATATCCAAACCTGGTTGGGTATTGTGCTATGCTTGTCCTATAGCAATCATTCACAACTGGACTGAGTTATCTATACTGGAACATAGCCGACAATGTGGAGATGCAGCCCAGGATTGTTTCAACATGACTTTCTGCCTGATCTTCGGATGTAAACACTACATGGTTCAGTGGGGCAGTAGAAGCTCATAGTAAATCAGACCTTTGGTCCATCAAGGTCACTATTGTCTATTTAAACTGACAGTGCTTATCTAGGGTCTTTCACATAACCTGATCCTTTTTGTTTAAACTGGATATGCTAGGGATTGAACCTGGGATCTTCTGCATGCCAAGCAGATGCTCTACCACTGAGCCACAGCCTCTCCACAAAATGGCTTACTCCCATATAGATGTGCACTGATTGCAGTTTTAGTCATCACTAACTTTTGCTGCATCTGTGCCACTTTGCTTTTAGTGTGAAATCAGTACAAAGGAATGTATGTTTAGTCTGCACCCAAAACTAGACTGATTTTATTTTTCTGGGTTTTGAGCCATGATAATATACAGAACTGAAAAACTATTTTTTGAAATCAAGAATCACCCCTAGACTCTTGACTGTTGGTAGTGGTGTTAAAGGCACATTGTCAAGAGCGGGAAGTTGGCACCCCAGCCCCAAATCTTAGATGGATATAATTTCAACCGGCTCTGCTTCAGCCATCCAGCCACAGCCTCCAAACACTCAGCCAGAACATCTGGGGGCGGCATCCAGCTGGCCATCCATCAACAGATCCAGCTGGGTGTCATCTGCATACTGATAGCAAGCAACCCAGCCTGAAACTCAGTACCAGTTGGGCGAGGGGGTGCATATAGATGGCGGATAACACTGGAGAGAGGACTGCCCCCTGGGGAACACCACACACCAAGGGGTAAGGTAATGACATCCACTCTCCTAGTGCCACCCTCTGTCCCCGACATTGGAGAAATGAGACAAGCCATTTCAAGGCCATCCCCTCGAACCCCCACATTGGCAATAATTTTATTTAACAGGGCTTACTCCCATGAAAGGGTTCTTAGGACTACAGCCTAAATGTGCTCCAGAAGGGAAGGGGCGTTAGCAGCCGAGCATGAGTTATGGAGGAAGGGCAGGGGAGTCAACAAGCTCATGCCTCTTGAGAATCAATAGACTCCTGGAAGGCGGAGATTTGGAGGGATGAGGTTTTCAGATTGTTTCCCCTTCCTGCAAATCCTCATGGCCCCCCCCAACCAAGCCTTGTGTATCAATAATTCAATGACAAACATGGAATGAGTGACAAACACATCTTCACCTTAAAACACTGCATAAACTCCATCTTCCGATGTTTAAAGTGTATCTACTATTTACCAGATAAAATTTTGAACTTCCATGCTTCTTTATGTACATCATGTTGCAATTTGCAATATGAATCAAGAATGCCGTTATCTTTGTGTGACCAAGATATATAGTTTCCTTTTGAATATCACTTTTAAGTCAGTTGCCACTCGACAGTCTTCTTCTTTAAATTGTTTTTAATAATATATAAAGTTAAACAGCTCAAGAGTAAATACCTTTCTGTTAATTTTCTCTTGTACAAATTTTGGGTTTTGTTCACTTTCAATCTTACTGTGAAACAGAGAAAGATGGCTACGTCGCAGAGATTGAATTGCAGTTGCCTGCCCACCCACACTATGCTGGGGGAACTGCAAAAGGCACTCACAGATGATCAGAATACCCATGAAAATGCATGTATGTGCAAGATATGCATTTGTGTCCACATCCAATCTAAGTATACATAAAAACTACTAATGCTAAGGACCCTGGTGTTCCTTGTTGGATCATAGCACGTGCGTCAATCAGCAAGAGAGGCAATTTTGTTAATGCGATGCACATAAAGCAATCCCAAAAGAATCATTCTTCAAAGTAGAGTACTGAACTCAGAAAGACAAATGTGCTACTGGGCGATAACGTGAAGTGACTGGAATCCTAACTAGCCATCTGAAGAAGCCCTTGCTTTAGAACATTTTATACCATGGGTGCTTAAAAGTGTGACACAATCAGCTTTGGATTTTGGAATGTTCAAGCACCACTAATCTTCAGATAGTTTCCTTTGTTTTGACAATTGTGAATTACAGTTTATGGGGATCTTTGAATTTGTAGTTATCATGGTATTTTCTTCTTCATCAATGGCTAGCTGCATTTCTCCTTCCTGCAGTACCACATTGGTTTACATGGGTTACCTTTCCTTGTGGCCCCTTCTGCCAATATCTCCCATTCCCTCTTCTGCCTCACCATTTTCAGAGAATCTAGAGCAGAACAACCAGAGAGATACAAAACAGTCATCTAATCATCAACACAGACTCAATAGTCAGTATGTCACATTAGCTACTTCCAAAGTTGGAAGATGTTGGATGTTTATCTCCTAAATATATCCCATTTCCAGAAACCAAGTACAACTTCTCTGCACCTCATAAAATCTGTAATATGAATGCCTACGAGTATACAAAATACCTAGAAATATTTATTTAATTTTTATCATGCTATCCCTCCAAGGAACTTGAGGTGGTATATACTGTTCAGGGGAGGCCCCCCACCCATTTTAACCACATAATAACCCTGCAAGGTAGGATAAGCTGAAAGACAGAAGTCACCCAGGATGCAGGAGCTACTCCAGTCTAAACTGCTAACTGTGCATAGGATCGCCCTGCCCTTAACCTTCCAGATTGCGGTCTGACACTGTCACACTCTACACCAATAGTTCCAAACCTTTTGAGTATGGTGACCCAGAAGTCCAAATTTACTTGGCATAGTGATCCAGCCAGGCTGGCCCAGTGTTTTTGTGCCCTAGGCAAACTATGACCATGGAAACAATCTAGTTCAGCATTCCAATTTCTACAGTGGCCAGATGGTTTTGAGAAACCAACAAACAATGCACAAAAGTCCCAATACCCCCCCAAGATGAACTCCAAGCAAGTGGCACTCTGACAAACACAGGCTTTGGATATGGAGGTCACATTCCAGCCTTCGACCTTCTTCTCCATTACTAATCCCCCCCCTCCCAAATTCTAAGAAACTCACTCTAGTAAACATCAGGACACATTTTACTGATCAACGTGTATATGCAGTGAAACTAAAGATACCAGCTAATGTATGACATAGAACAGGGGCGTCAAACATAAGGCCTGGGGCCTGGAACCGGCCCGTCCAGGGCTCTCATGCAGCCCGCGAGCAACTAGTGTAAGGGAGGGAACAGGAGATGGTTCATGGGACAAAGTCACTCCAACTGTGGCTTCAGCAACCTCATCTGTAGCAGTCAAGCAGCATGGGAGCATTTGCCTAGTGATGCACCACTGGCTCTCCAGTCCGCCCATATGGGTCTTCCTCTGCACTCCCCTCCCAGCCTATGGGGTCCTGCAGTGAGAATACACCAACTCAGAGCTTGACAGCTGCTGTCCTTTATGTAGTTATATCTCCGGTACCTGGCATTATTTTTTATGGCACACATGGCCTTGGCTCGGCCTGACAAAGTGACATTTATGTCAGATCCAGGCCTCCTAACAAACGAGTTTGATACCTCTGACATAGAAGATACTGTTTCCAGGATCAGATCTTGGTTTCCAAGATATAAAAGAGAGCTATGGAAAGGGCAAGGGTGGCCATTAGGGAGGACTGACCTGCAACCCACTTCCAGAGGTTTTGTGACCCACTTTTGGATTCTGACCCACAGTTTGGAAAATACTGCTGTACACCACTGTGGTGCAATTTCACAGCAGTGACAAAGTATAATGTAAATATCATAAAATACAAACACCTCTTACATAGAAAAGAGCAAGGCTCCAGTAATACTAACAAAATTTGCAGCAGTGTATGTGGTGGCTCAGAGCTTAAGACGCTGAGCTGCAGACCGGAAGGTCTGTAGTTCAGTAGTCTGAGAACCTAGTGCTGGGTGAGGGAGTGAGCTCCCGTCTCTGGTCCCAGCTCCTGCCAACCTAGCAGTTTGAAAGCAAGAAATTGCAAGAAGATAAATAGGTAACCACTTTGGTGGGAAGGTAATAGCATTCTGTACCTCTGGGCATTTAGTCATCCTGGCCACATGACCACGGAAACATCTTTGGATAGAGATGGCTCTTCGGCTTAGAAAGGGAGATGAGCACCGCCCCTTAGAGTCAGATTCGACTAGCTTTCGAGCAGGGGAAACCATGCCCTTTCACGAGTCACTGTCCACTTCTTCAGATACCTGAAGTGAGCAGTGACTCAGGAAAGTGCATACCTTGCCATAAACTCTGTTAGTCTTTAAGATGCTACTGGACTCTTGCTCTTTTCTACTGCTACAGACAGACTAACAGGGCTACCCATCTTGATGTAACCCCTTACATAAACTATCAGGAGTCAGGGAAGAAACAACAGTCCCTTTTATTTTGTGCACTGTTGTACATAGATGCATGCTGCAGCCCCAGGCCATCACCCCACTTCCCATTTTATGCTGGGGTCCTGCCCCTATCTGCACTGGTTCAGTTCCCAAACTGGAGCTCAAACGCCAAAGGGTGGCGCCCGCCGTGTTGTGCTCCACTCCTAAACCTCAGCGTTGACAGCGGCGAGGGAAAGGCACTTCGCACATGCCCGGAGGCAGGGCCGCTTTCTTCACCGATTACCTCATCTTTCCCAGGGCCTGGGCTGAGTTCCGGCATTGAGAACAGAGGGAGGGAAAGGTCGCGGGGCTCGGCCCGGCCTCGGTTCACACGCCGCCGCTCAACGAACGCCCTGCCTCGCCTCGGCGTCCTCGCTTGAAGACGGCGGAAGAGGCCGGACTGGGAGGAGAGCCAGGCCGGGAGCTCCTCCCCGTTCCAGTCTGGGGGACCTCCCGGCTTCGAGTTCCGCCTTTCCCGATTGCTGCCGCTCGCTTGGGTCGCTCTTGTGGCGGCGGCGGCGGCAGCAGCAGCAATCAGCATGGCGGCCGTGGAGGCCAGAGTGTGCGAGACGGCGGGCTGCAGCAGCGAGGCCAAGCTGCAGTGCCCCACCTGCATCAAGCTGGGCATCCACGGCTCCTACTTCTGCTCGCAGGTACGGCTCTCTCGCGCTGCCCTTTGCCTGCGGGCGGGCGGGGCGGCGGCGGCGGAGGTGGCCCCTCGTTTGCACACCTCTAGCCACGCTGCTCACACGGCCGCTCCTCTTGCCGTCTTGTTTTTTTAGCTGGGCTCCTCCGGCTGCGCTGGGGCTGAACGGCAGTGGCCCCTTCCCTCGGTAGGCTGGCGGCGAGTTGCTCCTAGGCAGGTGTGGTGGGGCTCAGGGCGTGTGAGGAGGAGGCCGGCGGGCCAGGCCTCTCGCAGCCCAGCCCGTGCGTGCTTGACTCGGAAGTAAGCCTCCCTGAATCCAACGGGACTTACTCCCAAGCTTTAAGTTTATCATGGGGAGTGGTGGTCGCTGGGCCTCCCTCCCAAGTTTGCCTCCTTTCTTGCTGCTGGATGAACATGTCACTGGGGGAGAGGAGGATATTATTGTTGTTGTTGTTATTATTATAATTATTATCATTATCATTATTATTATCATTATTATTATCATCATTATTATTCCTAGTTTCAGGTAGTCAGCGACCCTGTTCTTGGTTTTAACAGGAGAAAAACGTGAGATGGGAAACGAGAGTGTTTTTGGGCTTGCATAAGAGTGGAAAATCTGAACCTACAGGGAGAGATTTGTTACTATTGCTACAAGCAGGCTACCGAATTGCTGAAGCAGTTTTCCTTTTGTGTCTCCCACTCTGCCTTTTCCATGTGCGACAGCTGTTTTTTTTTAAAAAAATCTATGTATTTGTTTTAGCTCTGTCATCAAGATTTGCAGGGAGAGAAGGGATGGGCATGGCTGTATTTCCAGTCTCCCTACAAGTAATTGTTTTTGGATATCCTAGACATTTTAGTTGATTGTGGAATGGATGGTTCCATTGTAGTATCTTTTAAAAGCGCAAAATCCAGACTGGTGAGTTCTGATTTGGAGATACTGAATTGTTTGTGTTAATATAACAGGTTTCTGCTTGGCGTTTTAATCTAATCCAGGGAGTCAGTCCTGGAACCTTTTCAGTTTTTCAGTACTGTAACTATTTCTGGAACATGTGTACATGCTTAAGTAGAACAGCCTAGCATTTGTAGAATATGTTGCCTTCACCACTGGGTAGCTATAGGTTTCCTAAATCTGGATTTAAGGAACAAAACTGCTGGGCAGAAAATTATGGCTTGTATTCCTCAAAGCCCATGGTCAGATCTGATTGGTTCCTAAACAACAAGAAAGTGCAAGCAGAAATTCTCTGCCTTTTGTGGAGTTACTGCCTTCTCTAAGTCCATTGAAGTCAATGGGCTTTGGGGGGTGTAAGTCTGTTTAGGACTGTGTGGTTGGTTCTCTTTCTCTCCTCTGTTTAGTGTATCTGCTTCACAGGATATTATACTTTTATCTAGGATTGCCTTTTCTATAAAATTTGACAGCAGATTTCAAAAGTTAAGCCTGGTAGTTAGTTTAAATGTTTCATGATTACTTAAAATGTTTCATCCTGTTTTTGCAAAACACTCAGATCAGTTCACACAAATGAAAAGCGCAATTAAAAGCACATTCAAGAATATTAAAGCATAAATTGGTGCAGGGGCCATCGCACAATATATATCTTTTACCCCTCATATATATATTTAAATCTATGGTTTCATAGAATTAGTTATGTGTAGTACACACAGTGAAGTGGTGGTTTTGTAGGTATGTATGCTCTTTGTATATTGATTACCCAGGGCTACACATTTTAGTTCCTTGAAGCAAAATGTCAGTGAACCAGCTAATAATCTTGTGTAGTCATATGTTTGTAGGCCATACTTAATTATATGTGTACTTCAGGGGTTTCAGTCATAATGGTTTATTTCTTAAAGAAACGTGGAACTCATTGAAATCAATCCATTAAAACATGCTTGTCCCAAGTGTGCAGCATTTCCACTGATAAAGTAAAAGGCTCCAAGTTAAAAGATCATGAAATTTCATGACAAAATTTAGTAAATTACATCATATATATTTATAAATTGCCTTGATCTGGATAGCCGAATCTCATCAGATCTCCAAAGCTTAAGCAGGGTCAGCCCTGGCTACTATTTGGATGGGAAATCTCCAAGGAATACCAGGGTCATGATGCAGAGGCAGGCAATGGCAAACCACCTCTGAATGTCTCTTGCCTTGAAAACCCTACAGGGACGCCAGAAGTCCACTGTGCTTGATAGCAATTTCCACTGCCATATTTATAAAGTATATATATATGTACCTGCAGCACTGTTAAGCACATCTCTCAGAAGCTTGTTATAAACTTGTGTTTCTAGGGTTAAAAATGAATCAGATTTGTTATCCTATATCTCTGAACTTCCATGTTTTCTAATATACTATCCTGTGATGAAGAGAGTTGTTAAAAGGCAACTGCTTTGAACTGGTATTGCAGTTTTTATTTTCTCAGGCTGCCACATGTTTTGAGTGATCAACAAAGCATGTGGTGACTCATGGTACAACACACAGTTGATAGGAACCCATCATAAATATTGATAAAATAAGTTTTATTCATTAAGAAACCCAAAGCTCAAACATTAGAGTGTGCAGATTTAAAGAGTAAGTGGGCAGTATGCTGCTATCCATGCACGTGCATTCCTGCAGTCCCTGGAGAAATAATTTCAGGCATCACAGGACCCATGCAGAGGAATAGCTGTGCAGGCTGGTGAACTTCGGTTAGGAGAGACCAGAGGGTGAAACTGACCCCTTGCAGAAGTGGGAGGTGTGATTTCACCTCCTTGTTCTTCCTCACACTAACCCCGCCCCCATCTTGTACAGTTGGGCTGCTCTTCTATGCAGGACCCTGTGACCTTGGGAATGGTCTTTCCAGGAGTCAGAAAGGGCTGCTGGAATAGAGAGGAATGTGAGAAAACACCAACACCCAAGTTCTGCGCACAGAGAATGGTAGAATATTGTCCTGCATTTTTCAGTAATCTGTATTCCTTTTTTTTTTATATATAAAACTCTCCTAAAGAGGAGAGAATTTTATTCTTTTTATGAGAAAAGGGTAGGGTAGACAGCTGGAGAAAGAAAAAGGATGGAGTGAAATTTTTCTGTTAATAAGGGTTAGTTTTAGTTAGTACTGTTTTTAGCATCCATCGTGGTTAGAAGATCTTCTTTTTAACAATCCAAAGTCCAGAATAATTCTGTTAATGAAGTTAGTAAAGTCCATTGGGGTTAGTTATTAAACAGCTCCTTCCAGATGTTACACGAACAATCACAGCTCCAGTTGTCTTCTTAAGTCTCTTCAACTAAAAGTTGAGTCCTCTTCATCTTGATGACTCCTGCTCCATCACCTCTTTCCCCTGGGCTGCTGTCTTCATCGCTGCTTGCATTAATCCAAGGTTTGAGTGCTGCTTCCTCCATGCTGGCGTGTCTCTTCAGCAGTTTTGTTGCTTTGCAGATGGATTCCATCTTCTCTCGCTTCTCTTTTTCCTTATATTTCCGACCAGCAATTTTTACGGGCTCCATACTCACTACAGATGAAATTAGATCTCTGAATTGCCTGCTCGGCTCAGCAACCCCTTCTCCTGGCTGATTATTTTCCTTTATAAAAGCGGAGAAGGCTTTGGGAGTCATATCCGCCTCTTCTTTTGATTCATTCGTTTCACTGCCAGTTAGGGGTGCCAAGTCATTCGCCAAGGTAAAATTGAGATCTTCTTTCTCTTCTTCTTTCTCGCCCAAAAAGAGTAGCGTCAGATTAGCCTTCCTTGTTGTTTCCGAGATTTGCTTTTGCCAACTGATGAGAGCACTTTCCACTTTAAGCAAAGTTTCGTTGATTTTCTGCATTTGCTCCAGCAGGGGCCGCAGTAACTCATTTTCCTGTTGATTGACAGCAAGCTCTGGGGGGGGTTACCCGGACCGGAAGTCCCTCCCCTCTTCTCTTCCGGTTTTTGCAGGACCATTTTCAGCATCGACATTTTCTTTTTTGTTTACTTTTTTCAAAGTTTGTGCCGCATCCCCCAAGAAGCTAACAATGTCGTGATCGCCTGCAAAGCCCCAATGGTGCCTTCACCAACACTTTTTTTTCCTCTTTAACCCCCTCTTCGCGTTCCCTTTATGAATCTCTCTTCTCAAAAGGGGCGGGGACTCCTCCCTCCTCCCTTACGCTTATACACTTGCGGGGGGGTTTAATCTCGCTTCAAACTAGATCTTCAACTCACGATTCGATGCAATTCTTCTTTTTATTTTAATTCATGCCGCTTTCTTCACTCCTGGAAGTCGGTGGCGCTGCTAAGTCCCATTACGGGCACGACGCAGCGGGGCCGATTGGGGCGGGGAGAAAGCCTCAATTTCCCGGCTGTCTGCCGGCAAAGAGGCTACTCCCCAAGCACCCCCGGTTCGGAGCCTTTGCCTAAGGCTCACTAGGGTCCTGCATACATGCAAAGACCCCCCCAAACTGCGCGTGGGCTAACCACCTCCGGGAGCGTCCCGAAAGGTGGCCGCCATTCGCAGCGCCGAAACTGAAAACCAGTAATCTGTATTCCTTGACAGGATAGGAAGAGTATTAAACTTTGTAAGACAGATCACACAGAGGAGAGGTTTTGTCTAGTCTTGCGATGGACTTGAGAGCAAGGATGGCCACCTTCTGTATTTGTTTGAACAATACTGTTCTCCAGAGTTCAGCACTCCAATTCTTTAATGGATAGTCAGGCTTCTGATGCATTTGCAGCTGTTTTTTATGACGGTGGGTTTTACAGGTCTTTATTAATTGCTTTGAATACTGTAGTAGAAAAATAAACTAGACATATTTTGAAATCAGTGTACTTGGATGGTATGAACTCATCATTGGAATGGGACTGAGAAACAAAGCATGCATCCTTAACAGCTCATATTAATTTAATTTATTACACGTGTAACCTATCTTTTCCTCCTTTTGGGGAAGCTCAGTGTGGGTAACTTAGGTCTCCCATTCAAGGACTGACAAGAGAGAGTCACCATGATGGCACTGTGTAACCTCAAAGACCATTATCTGAGACTGGCAGTGATCTTTTTGCCATTCCAGAAGATGTACAATAGAACAGCAGGACAATCCAAATAAAATAGCACATGGGAACTTCTTATAGCTGAAAAGGCAGGCATTTTGCATTTGGATGGGAATCCCAATGGGGATCTAAAATGGCTTGCAACATTTCAGCTGCTTCTTCTTATCCTTGTAATGACCCTGTGAGGTACGTTAGGCTGAGTATGTGTGCCTGTCTTGAGTACATGTGCCTAAACCAGCCAAACCTCCGCAGTAGAGTAGGGATTCTCCTAGATCCTGGTCTGACAACTGTAACAACTACACCGTGCTGGTTCTCTGATTTGACCATTTATATTTTATTTATTTATTTATATTTTATTGATATAGTGCTTTTTGGTTGCATGGAACAAAACATACAAACCAGGACCCTGCCTCAAGGAGTTTTCAGACAGACTGCCAAATAATAGTGATGTGGAAAATATTAACTTCATAATACCAAAACCCCCCAAATACTGAAAAACCATAATACCTGGCTCCGCAACCCTTTGTAAAGTTATTATTTTTGTAGCACTGTTAATTATCAAAGTGGTTTACAGGGTTTATCTAGTTGACTGAATGGTCCTCTGTAGTGGGTATATAAAGGATTTAGTCAGTGTTGCTTACATATAGAGGATTTGGTCAGTGTTGCTTTGACAACTCCATGAGTTGAGGTGGAGACAGGTCAAATGCTCCACCTGTTGGCCTACATTGGCTCCCGGCTTCTAATTAAACAGACTGTATGAAGTGCTCAAATGGTCCCAAACTGTGTATATTCCATTTTCAGACCTTTGCAGTGGGGTTTAACATGTCTGTTGGCTTGGAAATGCTTCAAAATTATTACCTCATTGAACCAAGAATTTTTTTGCAGATAACAGTATTTAAAAGCGAAATTACTTACTAGTTTGAAAATCATATTTGGACCCAAAACAGAATGGTGAAAGACAAAGCTCAACATTAACTGATCTGAAATCTGACCATGGGATTATAAAAAAGTATAGTATCCTTGCTTCTGCTGATAAAAGAGAATTTTCAAGCTTTTGAATGTTGGGGAACAGGTGACCATGGCTTGACTGGCGTCCCTGATTACAGGTCCAAGAAGTCTGATATCTCCCAATAAGATGCTGGGAAACAGTGATCTCTAATGCTCTATTTAGGTATCCAGGCTTACATGTGAAATACCTCTTTTAAAACCAGACATTGTCGTTTCACATATTCTTCATAAATGGAAACATATAACCCTTCAGTGGAAGGGTAGTAGGTCTTCCAGGTAGATACTGAGTTTTTTAAAAAAATGATACTTCTAGAGGAAGGCTTCTGTAAGTGACAGATCCCCTGAATTGGTGTCCCTAATTCTCATGGGGAAATCCTCGGAATCACTCTGTAGTCCTGATGGTGCAGCATCTATGGAGTAAAAGGGGCAATAAGTAGCACCAAGCATCTTTCTCTCCCTTAGACTCAAAGAATCATAGAGTTGGAAGGGATCAATGCAGGATCAGCCTAGAGCATTCCTGACAAGATAAACTTGTTAATTCTATCATTCTGTCATCCCTAACTAGTTGATTCTGTCATTACTGGCATAGCACTGATAACAAACTGCCTATTTCTTACCAAGATTGCACTGTTAATTTGGGCCCTTAGATCCAGTTTGGAATGCAGTTGTTTATAGTACAGGTGGGACATAAGCCATATTTTTGTATGGTTGGGAAGGCATGGATAAGACTAAAATTGGGAAGGTTTGGAGATGTAAGTGAAGAAAACTTTTTTAAAAAACTGGTTGGCTCCGGAGCAAATTACTGTTTTTAAAGTTTTATGCAAAGGCAGCTATATTATTTCTCAGGCAAAAACATGCTTGCCGTGTTTGGAGGGTGATTGTAGTAGAAAAGCTGTTGGCTATCTTGCACCCTAATTGCAAGTGTTGTCACTTTGAAGTAAGTTCTGTGGTCTTCAGCTGAGTTCATTCCTAACTAGATGTATTGAGGAGCACATGTTTAGATTTCAGAAGATCTTGTGTATGTTCTAAGAAACCAATGCAAGAAGATGAAAGAGCTGCGCAAAATAAGCAACGAGAAGTAATCTCCTGTTTGTATAAGTGGCAAAGCGAATGTCCTTTAGCTATGGGAATTATTTCTGGAGGTGGAAAATATTAGAAGAAAGTGTAAGAACCCCAGTGTGATATCAGGCATCATGTAATCAAATATGGAATTTCATCATAAGATGATTATAGTAGTTTTCTCAGGGAAGGTGTTTGTATGTCTTGTAAATGGTTGCTTGTGAAGCCGTATTCAGGAATGGAGAAAATATGGTGTTCAATTATAAATGTGTACAAATGGATCACCAGGTAGGTGCTAGATTTGATGTTGGAAGCAGGTGTGCCAGTGTCAATAGCAATGAGGGAACTAGAAACTAGAGATATAGTATTGGTAGAATTGATTATAATAGAAAAGCTGTTGTGAAATCTTGGGTGTTGAGTAAATGCATAACTGGCAGTACAGTGTACTTACTGCATTTCATGTATCACCATACCAAAAGTAGGTGAAGTAAATACTATTAAAGATGGGCCTTCACTAGGAACATATCTGCATTTCATCTGCTACAGCGATGTTTCCCACAGCAAATGCAATTGGCACATAGGTAGTATTGCTAATTGAAGTTGGTTGCAGTACGATGAAAACCTACCCTCCTGCCTGTACAGGGTATATTGTATAGCCTACAAGGCTAATTTATCCTCATGGAGAGAACACATTCCAAGGCTTTATTAAATTTATACCATTTGATTTTTTTCCAGGAATGTTTTAAGGGAAGCTGGGCTACTCACAAGTTACTGCACAAGAAAGCAAGTAAGCAAAAACTTCCTCTTGCCTTCATTCTGTTTTGTGGGCTGTCTTAACATTTACATTCTTTTGCTGGTAACTAGACATGCAAAATTTCCAGAAAATTTGAAGCCTTGAGGGGGAAGGAGAAACTGAAGAAAGAAGAAGCTGAAAATTTTTTTGGGGGGGGAGATTGAAATGTATAGAACACTTTTCCTATAAAACCTAAATTTACTTTGCTGCTTTAACAACATAAAATGGACCATTTATAACTTAGGTAGCACATAAAATTGTACTAACTGGCTTATTTCTGGAATGTAAAAGAGCTTCAAATTGTTGTTTTGCAATTTGAGAGATTGGAAGAAGTAAAAATTGACATTAGAGAAGGCAGAAGGAAAAAAAACACACACACCATGCCTCCACCCTTACTGCCATAAGAGAATGTAAGAACATAAGAGAAACCAATGTTGGATCCATCCAGTCCAACACTCGGTCACACAGTGGCCAAAAATACCAGATGCCATCAGGAGGTCCATCAGTGGGGCCAGGACACTAGAAGCCCTTCCACTGTTGACCCTCCCCAAGCATCAAGAATATAGAGCATCACTTGCCCCAGCCTGAGAGTTCCTATCTATACCTTGGGGCTAATAGCCACTGATGGACCTCTGCTCCATATGTTTATCTAATTCCTTCTTGAAGCTGTCCATGCTTGTAGCCGCCACCACCTCCTGTGGCAGTGAATTCCATGTATTAATCACTCTTTGGGTGAAGAAGTACTTCCTTTTATCCATTCTAACCCAATGAGTTTCTTGTATTGTGAGAAAGGGAGAAAAGTACTTCTTTCTCTTCCTGCTCTATCCCATGGATAATCTTGTAAACCTCGATCATGTTACCCCTCAATCATCATTTCTCCAAGCTAAAGAGCCCCAAGCGTTTTAATCTTTCTTCATAGAGAAAGTGTTCCAACCCTTTTATCATTCTAGTTGGACTTTTCTGCACTTTTTCCTTTTTGAAGTGTGGTGACCATCGATTTATACAGGGGCATGATGATACTGGCTGATTTGTTTTCAGTTCCTTCCTAATAATCCGCAACATAGCGTTGGCCTTTGTTATTGCAGTTGCACACTGTCTCGACATTTTCATTGAGTTATCTACTACAACTCCAAGATCTCTCTTGGTCACTCTCTGCGAGTTCGGACCCCATCAACATGTATTTATAGTTAGGATTTTTGGCTCCAATGTGCATCACTTTGCACTTGGCCACATTGAACCCCATTTGCCATGTTGACACCCACTTGCCTATCCTCGATAGGTCCCTTTGGAGTGCTTCACAATCCTCCCTGGTTTTCACCACCCTGAACAATTTTGTGTCATCTGCAAATTTAGCCACTTCACTGCTTACTCCCAACTCCAAATCATTAATGAAAAAGTTAAAAAGCATTGGACCGAGTACTGATCCCTGCGGTACCCCACTGCTTACCACCCTCTGCTGAGAAAATTGCCCATTTATACTCACTCTGTTTCCTATTAATTAGCCAGGTTTTGATCCACAAAAGAACTTGTCCTTATATCCCATTACTATTGAGCTTACTTAGGAGCCTTTGATGAGGAACTCTATCAAAAGCTTTCTGGAAGTCAAGGTAGACAATTTCTGTTGGGACCCTCTTGTCCACATGTTTGTTCACTCCCTCAAAAAATACTAACAGGTTAGTGAGACATGATCTTCCCTTACAGAACCCATGCTGAGTCTGCCTCCATAGTTTTTGTTCATCAATGTGCCTACTAATTCTTAATAACAGTTTCTACCAATTACCCGGTATTGACATCAGACTGACTGGGCTGTAATTTCCCGGATCTCCTCTGGAACCCTTTTTAAAGATGGGAGTGACATTAGCTACCTTCCAGTCCTCAGGAATGGAGGCAGATATTAATGAAAGATTATATTTTTGTTAAGAGATCCGGGCCTGGTGATTTATCAGTTTTTAATTGTCTATCAGTCATAGGACCTCCTCTCTCGTCAACTCAGTCTGACTCAGGTCTTTCAACACCCCTCCCGAAATGAGCAGTTCTGGAGTGGGCAAGCACTTATCTTCCACAGTGAAGACAGAGGCAAAAAATGCATTCAGCTTCTCAGCCATTTCCCTATCATCCTTCAGTACTTCTTTTACCCCTTGGTTACCCAAGGGCCCCACTGCCTCCCTGGGTGGTTTCCTCAGCCTCATAGTCCTTCCCTCTAGCAATTTCCTTTCTATTTCTTGACAGCTTCAACCATGCACACCTCACCGTGTGTGTGCCTGCTTGCCCACTTCCTCCCCGCCCAGCAGCCTCCTGCCTTCCCTCCCACGCACCAGTTGCTCACGGGCCAGATAAGAACCCTGGATGGGCTGGTTCCAGCCCCTGGGTCATATGTTTGACACTTCTGTACTGCCAGCATATTTGGATATCAGATTGAGCTTATAACATTAAGAACACTGATCTCTTTAATATTATCATCAAACATATGTTAGCACATTAATTGTTGCCAGAATTATTCACATTTAAACTGTAGACATATCCTTGAAAATATGTTGCATATGGCTTCAGTATGCACAGGAATTATCATTATATAATGCTTTAGGTTGTTTTATGTAAAAACTTTTAATGCATTTTTAGTGAGCGAAACCTTGTCTTTAAACATTTTTACTTATTCCAAAAGAAGAAAAATATTGCATTGGAGGGTTTTTTCCAGGAGCTCTCCAACATTTTCTAATTTTTTTCCGTTTCAAAGATTGAAAAAAAAGTTATCTCCTGATATCCCCCTGCCCTCTGCACCTTTATTAGTATCTTCAAGCCACTGTTAATAGAATTTAAAAGGCTATTGGGATGGGCAGTCTTTCTGAAATTCATAATAGTTTTGGACTAGTTATCTCTATGGTGATACCATGCTGTACCGCTTCAGAATACTGAAGGGGGCATGCCTGAATGTTCCTCCATTTAAAAAACTGATTCCCAGCACAAATAAAACTTGAGGCAACAGGTGAACCATTTTTTAAAAATAAGACCCAAAACAGCATTCTATCTGCATTCCATCTTTGTGAGAATGAGACCCCAGTCCCATCTTTATTAAAGGTTGGTCTGGCTTCCAGGCCTCCCATAGATACTGATTGTGATCTGATGTTTTGTTCAGCACCATCAGACACATGTGCAGGATGTTTTTGTTTCTTGAGCTAACCCTCACTTGCTCTGCATAAGAAGCTGCGTCTCAATAACTGGGTTGGCACCCGGATCAGAATCCTATGTGTTTATTTTAATTACCCCACCTTTCTCCCCAATGAGGGCCCAAAGTAGCTTACATCATTTACCTCTCTTCCATTTTACCGCACAACAGTCTTGTGAGGTAGGTTAGGCTGAGAGTGTGTGACTGGTCCAAGGTCACTCAGTTTCCATGGCAGAGAGTTGGTTTAATAGGAGGCTGGCAGGTACACAAGCCAGTGTGGTACAAATTAGATGATAAAGAGAGCATCGACCTTCAAAAGCTTATACCCTGGAAAGGTTTTTTGGTCTTTAAACTGCTACTGGAATCAAATCTTGCTTTTGATTCAGGTTCTGTTCCATTGCAGGTATAAGGTGAGTAGGAGCAGAGAGATTTTGTCTTTAGTTCTATTCAGGTGTGGCATAAGTTTATTACTATTTTTACAGTTCCTATTGCATTGTTTATATCACCTATCTATCGCAATTCAATTTCAGTAAGAGCCTTTTAGGAAATGCTGTGTAGATGGGATTGTGCCTGCAATGTAAGGAACAAGCAATACTAGAAACATATTAGAGCATATTTTATGTCTTAAGAAGACAGAGAGAATTAGATTTATAGTTCTTTTTTATTACTTTCCAGATTCCTTTCTAACAGAGAACGTTGTGCTTTTTGATGTGGGTGGCAGGTTGGCCCATAACTGCTGTTTTGTAACTTGTTTTTCAGAAGATGAAAAAGCGAAGCGGGAAGTTTCTGCCTGGACCGTGGACGGTGATATTAACACAGATCCTTGGTCTGGCTATCGATATACTGGTAAACTCAGGCCACATTACCCACTGGTAAATAACTGAAATGATGTCTCAACTTTTAAATCCCTCCAGCAGTCAAAGACGACAGCAAGGAAATTCCTTAGTGATTGTGCCATTCTACCTCCTAGTTGCAAAATATATTTACATAACCACCTGCACAGTAGCACACCTCCTACACAGTTTATGCTTGTCATGGCTTCTGGTATAACAAAAAGTTTAAATAGAGGCCCATAATTACAAGATCAAAAGCATTTCAAAAGATTGCAAATTAGCCGTGCTGAAAGAGAATAAGCAAAAGGAAGTATGTGAGAAGATGGGATCCCTTGCTGAATGTTCAATTACTTAATAATTTTACCTGTAGTGTTCCTTAGCGTACACTGTTTTTTTTATCTGGAAAAATGTTGAGCATATGCCACTAATGAATCTGGCAATTTGATTTGTTCAGCCAGATACTGCATCACCTATCAGATCTTTAGTATGGGGAACCTCAAAGTGTTTGATCTGTACAACTGGGCTCCATGTTAAGAGAATGAAGTGAAAAGCTGGGGCAACAACAACTGTTGGCCTTACTACAGAATCAGAAAGCTGACTGATACTTGAGATATGAAATCAGATAACAGTGATAACAGGCAGATATTCTGGTCTGGCGGATAATCTGCTATAGCAGAGCCTTTTTGTTTGGCAGTAAGGCTGAACAGAGCTGCAGTTTCTGTAGCTTCATAACAGATGAAAGCAGCAAAGCATTGCTGTTGGATTTTCCATAAGTGTCTCCCTGTGTTTTGTCTTTTTGATTTAACATAGATGGGGAAAGAATTGCTCAGTGTCTAATCATGGTGCGTGAATGTAAACAAGAAAGTGATAATGATGGTTAGCAGAGGGAAAAATGGCACGTAGTGTAATACGCCTTGAGGCTCAGCAAAAAAGACAGGCTATAAATAATGTAATGAAAAAAAAATTGAAGCAGTTTAGTATCCTCATTTGTGCTGGCAACCTCTGGATGCTTCTAGCCCCATCCTTGTGGGCCTTCAGAATGTTGGGTTACACGGATAGCTAGGAGGACATTTCCCTGCTGCCATCATGTATGGAGTTTGCAGCCTTTTCTAAGATGCAGACTTGACCACTGTAATTCATGTTTCTGCAGTAGGGCTTTCTCCTTGAAGTGTTCTGCACAGCTTCAGCTTGTGCTGAATAATGCAGTGTGCTCTCACTGGATAAGTTACTGGAAGCATCATTATAAAACCACTGCTTGGTTCTTCGTGTAATATCAGTTAAACATTTAGGATACCATTCAGCTTGCTGATTGGACCCATAAAGCCTTTTATGGTCAGAATCCATCTGTACTAGTCCCAGTATAGTCTCCATCATCATCCAAGAACATCTTTTTGGCTGTAACATCTAAGAGTGGTGAATTCCTGTTTCAAGATGCTTTAGGATTTTCCCCTCCTTTGGAGCAGCCTCACAACTGTGAAGCTCTGTTCCAATGAAAACTTGACTGCTTTGGGCCTCGGTTGGAAGTGTCACAAGATCTCTTGATAATGGCTTGTCTTCAGTAGTCAGAGCTGAGGGGCTGTGTACTTAATCTGTGTACTTAATCTGTGTACTTGATTTATTTTGTTTTTTAAGCTGTTCTTACCCATACGCTGAAGTAAATAAACCCTACTTTATTTGTATTTTCTTTAGATGCCAACAAGGCCTGTGCCGAGTTATATTCAAAGGCCGGATTATGCTGATCACCCCTTAGGTAACTGCAAACATAGTTCAGTGTTCAGTTTTTAAGCTTATGTTGCATTAGGCAACGCTGAGTTTCTTTTATTTCATAATAGATTTGTTCTGGGCGGGCAGATCAAATTGTTGGTATGTTAACCAGCTTTTTAGTGACTTTTGAAAATAAGGCTGCACAAAGCAACAAAAACAGTCTCTAGTGAGGCTTTCAAACAGAGGTGCTTTTTTTGAAGTCTCAGTCTAGCATTGGCTCTATGCCTGTGTTCACTAATCAAGTTCAAGCTGGTGATCCATCACATGGTTTCAGCCTCAGTCTTCTTGCTAGAGCCATCTTTCAAAAGTTTTGCTCCTGTATAATCATGATTAGGGAAATTTAAAAAAAAATGACTAGCAATTGAATGGTTAAGGTTCATAAAAGGGTCACTTAGGTTGGCCCTTATTTTGACATTGGGAATACAAATTGTCAAAAACTGAAAGAGGATAATTTCTCTTTTCACCTTTATCATTGTAAAACTTTTATCATGATAAAACTTTTACAGTTCTTGTGTTGAAAAGTGCTGCCTCAGCAGCACCCGCTGCATTAGCTGGTTCTAGAAATGAGTGTTTATCTGTGGGTTTTTTTAAAAATAAAGCATGTTTTAAATTCATCATTATTACAAATATTTCCTCTTAGGTATGTCTGAATCAGAACAGGCCCTTAAAGGAACTTCACAAATAAAGATTCTTTCATCAGAAGATATAGAAGGGATGCGAGTAGTGTGTAGGGTAAGTTCATGTTTCATTCTCTAAGGTCAATATAGAGATCATGGCTTGGATGCTTGCACGGTGATTCACACTGAAAGCAAAGACAGTTGTACTGTAGAAAATAGTTACGGAGAAATAACATGACTTCAACATAGGTTTTGATTCCCCAGTGACAACTGTATCGTCTGCTCATATGTCCCCAGCTGCATTTTGGTTTTTTTCCAGGATTGCCCTTTCAAGTCCTGATTGAAAGACAGTAGTGCAGTGTTTCAGTTCATGTGTAATTGATATAAGGGTACTCTTGCTGGATGAGGATAGTTATACTGTTTGGCTTCTTTAAAAAGTGAGGGGAATGTGTGTTTTAGCACCAGTGAGGGGCACTTGTTGACCCTCCAAATAGCCAAGAATCCTAAAATCTGTGTTTATCAGGCATCTCTCTGTTGGCCTACTTCCTTATGGTCACCATAAATGTGACTTGTTGTGACTTTCTGCCATGGAGGCTGATCACGGAAGCCCTCTAGTGAAGCACTAGTATCTGAGGTTGTTGTAAGAGTAGAATATTTTCTTTTCTCCTAAGGTGGTTGATTTTTGTAGCAGAAACTGGAGTTGACATTGGCAATAGATTGTCCAGTGAAGAAGTCTAAGGAATTTTTTTAAAAAAACTTTAAACATAGAAAAATTTATTCCCATCAACCTTTAGGCCTAGAGAACAACTGTCCACTGATGAACCACAAACACTGCTTAACAGATTTATATATTTCATCCTCACGTGTTCATCGTAGCATTGTGATTTTTTTGCAGTCACAGAGTACTTCTATCATTCTTTAATAAGAAAGTGGGATCAATTTCAGGCAAATTCACTAATTGCCAGAAGATTTTACTTTCTGTGACAGGCCATGTCTATCAATGGAGGGGACTCACACACTCTCCTATGATTTGGGGGGAACCAGGTTTATTTTAGACAATAAACCTTCCCCTCAGTTACCAGGTGTTGTGAAGGTAGCGATTGTCTAGTCTTTGGGCTCACTGCTGTGAGGTAAGTTTTGTGGTGCGCCAGTAGAATACCGAGGTCCCTGAGGCTGGAACTGTATATTAACCACAAAGAAGATTTGTTTATTTACAGTTTGGTTTCCACAAACATATCAGCAGCACAGGACTCCAGATAGACAAAAGAGAAACCTGGCTGAGGCACGTTAATTTGGAGAGTAGTTTGAATTTTCTTTAATACTTTCAAGCATAAACAGGCTTTGACTGACTAAACCGCAAACACACAGGATTCTACTCACACCATCCTGCCCTTTCCCAGGAGTCAAGACTAAAAGGTACAAGGTCTGCCCATTGCCAGAGGCAGGCCTAACCATCGGGTACTTTATTCTCTGCCAGAGGTAAAGGCAAACCACTCTGTCCCACTGCCAAGCAGAGCTACCCTTCACTCTGCCTACTCTTTTCCTGAGCCAGACCTGTGCAATCACTGCTCTCTCCCTGAGGCAGAACTGGACTGAATTCCTGCTGTGTTTCTATCCGACATTCCACCTCCCCTCCCAAAGGTGATTGGATGCTGGGGCAGCACTCCCATAGGCTCAAGAGAGTGGCTGTTTTCCCCTTCAGGGGCAGGACGACCTTCTGTCTGTGACACCTTCCTCTGCTGATTTCTAGGGTTATGATTTAGCTAGAATTGCTTGTGATAGTTTTAATGGTGGAATTTAGTTCTGTAAACAACTTGACTTCTCTTAGTTGCAACACTTGGTTAGAACTTCAAGAAGTTTTATCACATAATAGTTAAAACTCCTCTGGTTAGCCAAATTTCAGCTGATTTGGCAGGATATGATTCTCAGTGAATACCTTCTGAATTTTGTCCCTTCTGTTTTGCAGCTTGCTAGAGAAGTATTAGATGTTGCAGCCATGATGGTAAAGCCTGGCGTGACTACTGAAGAAATAGACCATGCAGTACATCTAGTAAGGGTTCTTCACTGTGGTATCGAGATTTTTGTTGTTATCTTTTGAGGTATCCAGTTTTAACTGGTAATGAGGAGTTTCCTTCTTTGCTGGCCTTCTCCACAGAATATATTGCATAAATAGCACTTGTAGGATATGGTGTTTCTGTGCACAGCCATATTCCATGGCCATCCATCATTCTGGTACATATGTTAACACATTTTTGAGGAAGCTATAAGCATTCTGATGTGACACCCATTTAAATTTTGTTTTCCTTCAGGTGAAAAATAGCTGGGTGTGATGTCTTATGTTACACATTTGAGGGCCTCAGAAACCCGAGAGCACGTTAACAAAAGCAAAACAAATACTTGCTTACATGGGGGCATTCTTAGCATTTGTATTGCATTTTTAAAGTGATCAAAGCATTTCACATACATTAAATTGGTAATTTTTATAGCAGCCACATACATGAACACACATGAAGCTGCCCTATACTGTGTCAGACCATCAGTCTATCAGAGTAAGTATTGACTACCCAGGCTGGCAGCAGCTCTCCAGGGTCTCAGGTAGGGGTCTTTCACATCACCTCCTACTTGATCCTTTTAACTGGAGATGCCAAAGATTAAACCTGGGAACTTCTGCAAGCAAAGCGGGTGCTCTACTGCTGAGCCACGGTCCCTCCCTTATAATGGACTAATATTGTCTCCATATTACAGATAGACACTGACAGTTGTTGTTTGACTTGCCTGATACTGCCTATATATGCTTGGCAGTAGTGAGATGTAACCCAAAGACTTCTTGGTGCAAAGCTTAGCCTCTCAGCCACTTAACTACACTGGCTCTTTACAGTCATTGGTAGACAATTCCACTGAAAGTGGAGGCATTCTTGGAAATGTGAACTGTGTGGAAGTGGGACAGCTATAGGTATAGCACACGACAGCACAGTATTGAGTTGCACAAAGCTCTTCAGCTAAGAGGAATTCAGTGCAGTGCAAAGTCTCTGTATACCATCAGAATACTTGATCCCTTGAAAAGTTACGGGTAGAATTTGAAATATGTTTACTTGGATGTAAGTACTGTTGGTTTCAGTGGGGTGTGTAACCAGATAATTATGCTTATGGTCAATGTGTGTCTCTGCAAAAATTCTTGTCATTATTTAAGAATAATATGGATATTTTAAAATCTGTTACAGGCTTGCATTGCCCGAAATTGCTATCCTTCCCCACTGAATTATTATAATTTCCCTAAGTCTTGCTGTACATCGGTAAATGAAGTGATATGCCATGGAATTCCAGACAGGCGGCGTTTACAAGAGGGAGATATTGTTAATGGTAGGAAACTTGAAAAAATGTAACTGTAATGTCTTCCTAAAACAATGGTGATTATTTGGAGGGACATCATCATTGGAAAAGTTATAATCAATATTTTATTTTATATGGATTCTCTTCCCTCCCCTTGAATGTTCCACTTCATAATATCCATTGAAAAATTGTTGATCTTGAAGGTTTTTAAACACTTTACTGAGAAACTCCTCAGACTTCATGTTAATAATTTCTCTTGGCTAGCTATATGAATTATAAAATAAGGTTGTTTATAATTGTACAGAATTTTATTGTTTAACATGCCAAAGCACTCTCTTACATGTCCATATTTTAGCTCATTTTTGGGGAGAAAGCTTTACAGCCCCACTCAGGATTATTCATTTAACCTTTTTTGCAAAGCAGGATGTAGGTTTCTAGTGTTGATATTGTTCTTTTTTCTACAGTAGGAATTACTAACAGGACCAGAAAATTTGCACATTGCCTATTGTAGCCTTGCAAACCAGAGAGCCAGCATGGTGTAGTGGTTAAGAATAGTGGCCTCTAATCTGGAGAACCGGGTTTGATTTCCCACTCCTCCACGTGAAGCCTTGGACCAGTTACAGTTCTCTCAGAACTCTCTCAGCCCCACCTACCTCACAAGGTGCCTGTTGTGGGGAGAGGAAGGGAAGGCGATTGTAAGCTGCTTTGAGACTCCTGAAGGTAGAGAAAAGCAGGGTATAAAAACAGCTCTTGTATTTCTTTGTTGCTTGAAAAAAAGTAATTGGATAATTGGTTCAGTGTAGACTTAGATTGCATCTCTGCCCAGGGACGATTCCCTGCTTTGGTCTTACTGCTGCAGTGAATGTTGGCCTGCATTCCCCAGCACCATCACCTCTGGTGGTCTTTTTCCCTTCCTTATTGGTTCTTTGTACATCACTATAGTGGTTTTTATATTGTACATTGCTATAGTGCTTTAATATTGTGGTGACATATTTACTACTGTTATCTTTCATTTTAGTGCAGAAAGCATGCCAGTGATGTTGGGGGTAAATGGTGGGTGGGAGGTGTGCAAGTCTGCTCCTTTCCTTAGAACAATTTCCCTAAACTCATTTTGGGTACAACCTTTTAGGAATGAGGTGTTAGAAAAAGCAGCAGAGCCTGGGAAAAACCCAGAAGGCGACAACTGGATGATGATGTCATGTGGTAGCCACCCCTTAAGAACTGCTGCAGTTGAGAAGGCAGTGTAGCTCAAGAACTCCTCGTGGAATCAACCTTAGAGTAACCCACATTCCTGCAGTGCTAAAAAGAGTTATGTTGAATCCTCTTGAAATCCAAAAAACCGTGCAACTAGTTCTACAGGTGCTAAGTGTCTTTGAACAACAGCCTCTCATCCTACGCAGCAACCTGCCTTTGAGACTGAGTGGAGTCAGCTGTTCAGAAGAAAGTCAGATTCTCACTGGGCTCAGGCTGTACTTCATTTCCCTAATGCCTGCCAAGAAAATTTAAAATTCCATATAAACCACATCTTGCAGTTGCAATAAATGAAGGAAAGCAAAGGTGCATATTATGCCCAATACGTTCAAGGCAAACAGACCAAATCATAGCATATTATTATATGCTAATTGCTTCCCGGTTGCGCATATCCGTATTCTATGAGGGTTGCTGTAAACATTTCTAAAAGCCTTACGTGTAGACATGCTGTACCAGAACATAATGGCTTATTGGGGCAGACAGTAGCAATTGTTGTCCTGAACAGATACATGATGTTGGCTCTCAGATCTTAACCAAATGGCTGAAGGGCACTGATTCCTGGTGTTGCCAGTGCTAATGAATGCTGGCACGGTAACTAACTATAGATGATCAGAAGGGATATGTGGACTGTACGTGGGCAGGGGTGCTGAACACATGGCATCTTAAGAGATCTTGGAATGTTCTTGGTTTTGCAGGAATTTCTCGTAAAGCTGTAGTATGTTGGGGGTAGAAGGGAGGGTGTGCTTTTCATGTACTTCCTGGGCATCTGGTTCATATGCAGGGATTTTCTAAGTTCAAAGTGGGATGAATACTGGCTTGTTCCAGTGGTTGTCCTGGAATGAATGGCTTGAATCTTGCCACTTAGAGTGAGACCTGTACAAAGCTCGCTTCTCGTCCCAGATCTGATCTTGAACTTGTGATATTGTCTTGCACTGAGTCAGACCATTGGTCCATCTAGCTCAGGGTTGTCAGCTTCAATGAACAGCAGCTTTCCACGACCTTGAGAAGAGAATGAGCTTTTTAACTGGAGATTCCGGGGGTTGAGTCTTGAGACTTCCTAAGTGCAAAACCAGGTGTTCCATTGCATGGTATCATAACACTTAGGTTTTATGGGCTGCAAATTTTTTGGTATGTTTTTGTTTTTACTGAATTCTGACCATTTATCCATATTGTGCCCATCATGAGGACACATTTGTGGGATGACAGATGGCCAGGTTGATTTTGGCAGGACAATTACTTGCAGTGCAGTCTTACAAAGAGCTACTGCATTCTAAGTTCTTTGAAGTCAAAGGGCTTAGACTGGAGTAACTCTACATAGGTTTGCACGGTTAATGGGTGGGATCCAACCAGATTTTCCACTCATGTGAAAGGGAGGAAAAGATCCTCTTTGGTTATCAGAAAAGCTGTGCTGGGAATTGTGGGATCTAGGTGGACCGAAAGCCACCTGGGATGGGAGTGATACCAAGGAGGGCCCTTGGCCAAGACTGTGGAAAAAAGCTGGTTGGCTCCAACCCAGTGTATTGTCTTTCCCTCTCAATGCTTGCTAGTTTTATGGTTGTATTACCATTTCAAATGTGGGAACATAACCAATGTTCCCTCTAATTCCACCCCCCCACACTGAGCAGAATATAGAGAGAAGAAGAAGAGTTTGGATTTATACCCTTCCCTTCACTGCCCAAAGGCGTCTCAGAGCGGCTTACAAACTCCTTTCCCTTCCCCTCCCCACAACAGACATCCTGTGAAGTAGGTGGGGCTAAGAGAACTTCTGACAGAAACTGCTCTTTTTCAAGAACAGCTGTGCCAGAGCTTGTGACTGACCCAAGGTCACATCAGCAGGTGCAAGTGGAGGAGTGGGGAATCAAATCCGGTTCTCCCAGATTAGAGTCCACACACTTAACCACTGCACCAAACTGGCTCTGTAACTGCTGTAATCGTGAAATGAGCAATGGGCAGTGCAAGGCCCCATGCGGCTCCAGACTGCCGCTGAGCGGGGCTTCCTCTGCCGCTCGCACACACAGCTTAGAGGGAACACTGAACATAACTGCAGTTTCGTTTTTCTTCTTTCCTTCCAGTGGACATTACAGTTTACCGTAATGGTTATCACGGGGATCTCAATGAGACGTTTTATGTTGGGGAAGTTGATGAGGGTGCAAAGAGACTAGTTCAGACAACCTACGAGTGCCTAATGCAAGCGATCGATGCAGGTAAGGAATGGCTGGAGCCACTCGCTTCTTGTCTCCCTCTTTAATGTGGGATCTCTGACATGTCAGTGATAGGATGCCAGAACCCTTGGCAGCTGCTGCCATTCTAAACTCTCTTAATCCCGGGTCGTGTCTTGTGCCAAACTGTTGTGGAAAGCTATAATTTTATTCCATTCAGTCCTATTGAAAAGACGTTTACAATAACTGCTTTGCCCCCTTTTGGGTTAAGCCTTATGTGGAAACCCTTCCATTATAATTTAAAACTACTGTGCAGAATTTCTTTCCAGACATCTGACTGACATAGTACGTTTATCACGCTAGGACTCTATTACCTTTGCACAATGTTGCTTTATGATAAATGTAAAATAATCAAGAGTCTTTTGGAGACAAGCTCAGACATTTAATCTGCATCCACTTGCAATTTTTTAAAAGTAGATTTCAAATTCTGAAAAGCGCAGTAAGTGAGCTGTTCTTTCCCCTCTTTTAAAATGCTGGTAGCGGGGAGGTAGAATCTTTCCCATGAAACATTTGACATATGCCAGGGTTTCATGTGAGCACATGGCATTGAAAAGTTAATAACCAAAATTAAATAACCTGAAAGAGGACAAATGTGCATAATTTGTTCCATTGTAACTATCCCAGTTCAAGTACTTTCCATTTTGCTTGAAGTATTAGATCAGAGGGGTCCCTGCTTCAGATTTCTCTTGTCATAAACACTGACTCCCTCTTGTGTGGGGGAAGGGGGCACATGGGTGCAGTAGAAAAAGGGCTCATGTGCAGGTACAAATACAAAATAACAACCTTTTAAAGTAGACTGTGAGAGGTAGTGTTTGAATGCCTTTTAGTAAAATAGCTCCTGCTTTATCTTACAGTAAAACCTGGTGTCCGATACAGAGAGTTGGGAAATATTATACAGAAGCATGCTCAAGCCAATGGATTTTCAGTGGTTCGGAGTTACTGTGGGCATGGGATCCATAAGCTTTTCCATACTGCTCCCAATGTGCCGCATTATGCCAGTAAGTATGGACAAAATGTCTACTGCATGCTAGTGTTACAAGTAATTAACAAGCAGAAGTTGTTTCCTGTTTTTGTAACAAAATCTCATACCCTATTGCTTGTGTGAATACTATTCTGAATCCATTTTACTGAAATGACGTTGAAATGGTGGGAAATCTAGCCAAGGTTTGTGCAAGAGTGAAAGGTAGTCTTTATCTCACTGTTGCTATGACCATAGGACTGTGGACATTGTTATCCTTATTTTCATGGTTCTGATTCCCAATATGGTGCCCTCCATCTTATTGGAGCAACTGGTGTCACCTTCGTCAGCTCGGAATACCTTTTCAGAAACAGTGCCTCCATTATAGAGGACACTTGGTTCTGAACACCAATCTGTTTTCAAAGTTCCAGAAAGTGGCCGTAGCTTCAACAAAGTTGAAGACTCCTGTTTTATGGCTTCATGTGAGAGATCGGGACATCTCCTCAGTACTAAAGTACACGCTTTGCATTTAAAATTACTAGCTGTGTAATGTGCTTTCCCCTCCTCTACCGACTGCACACTTCTTTCGTCAAATGTAACTATAGCTTTTGCAACACAGAACACTCCATCCAAGTTCTGGGGTGTAATGAGTATTTTTTTCCTGCCATGCTGTTAGAAACCATGGAAGCAGTTAAGCTTCCCCAACATTACTTTGTTGTTCTTATTCCCTGCTGTTCCCTGCAAGCTACTCCCTCTCATTTTGCTTTCTTTTCAGAAAATAAGGCTGTTGGTGTGATGAAGCCTGGTCACGCGTTTACGATAGAACCAATGATCTGTGAAGGTAATTCTGCATTTAAGAGGTTTGGAGTCTGACTAGAAATTGGACTTCATGTAGGAACTCCTGTAAGCTGGGCTTGATTTGAGAACTGGGCCAAGGTAAACTGAGCTGTTTTTCTGAATGACTGGAAACAGCTAACTTCTTCAGCCCAGTTCCAAGCCTAGAAACCCTCAATGACATCAGACGCAAGAGTGTTTCCTAATGCCCCTCCTCCCTCACAAGGCTCCCAGATGCTGCCCCTCTGTTTCCTGGGCTGGCAACAGCTGCAGCAGTGGCAGAGGTAATAACAGGTAGGGGACTCTGGAAGCCTCTTTCCTTCTTGCTTCATGACTGGAATGTTTGTAGTATCCTTGGAATCATGGGAGAGGTATTTTTCCCAGGGCTACAAATTTCCCATGATCCTTAGTACATGGCTCATTCATTTTTAGGTGCTGGAGCAGGGGAGTGGAGCCACCTTGGCTTCCAGAATCTTCCCTCTTCTGCTATTGCTGCTTGCTCTTTTTGCAGCCGTTGCTTCCATGCAAGGTGAATGAAAAGTGAACTGGATGGTAGAGTGGAGCCTGGATGGATCACGGTTTCAGCCAGAATGCTCATGGGGAGTGTGGTTGGAGTGGTGCTAAGTTTAAAATATGGCCAAACCTTGTGAGTTGGAAAAGTTCATTTTCTGAACTTCCCTCTACCTCCTCAAGTGTTGGTAGTGCTGACTATGATAAGAAAACTAGGTAGCCTTCAAATATAAGTGCCCGGTAATTCAGATGCGTGAAAGATAACACACATTTAATCGGATTAGAATTTTGAATCTGTGAGCTCCACTGAACTGCAAGCTCACTTCATTTTACTATTATGAGCCTTCTCATAAATGCATTGGATTAAGTAGCCCTGAGTCTTCAGCTTCTTTGATTTGGTTGGACTACGAAGCTATTATTTCCAGGACTGACTTCACTGTAATAGACACTGCTAATGTCGCTATGATTCTATGCCGTGAGCCTTTCACTAGCACAGGGCTCTGCTCTGACTTAGAATCATAAGATCCATCTCATGGGATACAAATCCTATGCTCTGAAGCGTGTTTAAGTGCTGCCCTACAATAGCATCAGTGAAAGGCTTATGGACTCTTTGCTTCATGATTGTTTGCAAGGGGTATGTTATACTGGTGCAACTTAGTTTTATCCCTTTAATCTTCACTTCTGTGTGCAACAGCTGCTGTATCTTAGTCATCAAAAGAAAATACATTAAAATGTGAGTTCCAGTTATGAAACAACATTTCTCATTATGCATTGAATATCCAATACATCTTGTGTAGATTATCGCTTTAATTTGTCACTGAACCAGATTCACTTGTACAAGCAAGGGTATGTTTAATTTTTATAGATGTATGTATCTTACCAGAAGCCTGTGCATCACTGATAGCTTCATCATTTGCTGAAAGGCCCAAAGAGTCTAGATGTTTACCCTTCTTTTTCCCCAAAGCTATTGCCTTCAGCTTTAAAGATCCAGTGTTTTTTGGACGTAAAAAGCCACATAGGAAGCTACCTGGCCAAAGGACAGTAGAAGAGGGAAGGGGCAGCCTTAGTCAAGAGGTTTGTAAGGGAGGGAGAATATTGAAGAAAATGCATAGCAGGCGTGTGGCTAAAGTAAAAAGATGAAGGTCCCAGGAGAAGGCCCTGACCTGGGTGTCCCAGGCTAGCCCAATCCTGTCAGATCTTGGAAGCCAAGCAGGGTTAGTACTTGGATGGGAGACCACCAAGGAAGTCCAGGTTTGCTATGCAGGGAGAGGCGGGCAATAGAAAACCACCTCTGAATATCTCATTTTGAAAGACTTCCAGGTTCGTCATAAATCGGCTGCAACTTGATAGCACTTTCCTCCAACCTACCACCACAGATAGAATGGTGCGCTTTTTGCCTCAGTACTTGAGTATTTTAGCTTGTCTCTCTCCAGAACCAAAGAACCTGCGCTTCTCACTAAGAATTCTGATGGTGGTCATGTAACAAAGCAAAAAAATATTGGTCTATGGTAAAAGAAATTATAGATAAAATTTTTGATTAAAAAAATTCCACTTATACCTGAATGCTTTTTGTTCAGCGTAATCCCGGATTGGTTTAGGAAAAAGGAGATCTATTTAATAATGAGAATGTTGACAGCAGCGAGAATTGTGTTTGCTAGATAATGGAAGGATAGTAATGTTCCAACCAAAGCAGAACTTATTTTTAAGTTATGGGATATCGCAGAGATGGAAAAATTAACGTTCATTATTGAAGAGAAAAGCTTGGAGATTTTTGGAAATTATTGGTCTGGTTTTTATAAATGGTTGAAAGAAGCTAATATACTGAGTTAAGGATATTTGCTTGGCATGTATACTAAAATAGTGGTATAGGTATAGTTGTTTCGTGTGTAAAATGAAGATCTTCGTAATTATGTATCTATGATTGAATGAAGATGTATGTTGTTTGTTGTTGTTTTTTCTTGTTTTTGTTTTCTCCTTTTTGAAAAACTAATAATAAATAAATAAATAAATAAATAAAAAGAATTCTGATGCCTAGTTTTAATCTTCGTTTCCATTAGGTGGGTGGCAAGATGAAACTTGGCCTGACGGCTGGACAGCAGTGACACGCGACGGCAAGCGATCTGCTCAGTTTGAACACACTCTTCTGGTCACAGATACCGGATGTGAAATCTTAACCCGGCGGCTGGATAGCATTCGCCCTCACTTCATGACCCAGTGCTAACTTAGGCCAAGCTGCGGGGCCTGAACCAAGTGTCTCTGTACTATGCATTTTACTAAAGTACAGGCCAGAGGGGAGATTTTTATCACCTGTTTTCTTCTTCTTGACAGTAGGCGAGAGCAATTCAGCCTTGCATTTCGTGTCTTGGAAGATCCTGATGCAGAGGATTGAAAAGCAGATAGGTTTTAAGAGCATTTCTCTGCTCACCCGTTACCCAACACTGTTTGAGCTTTTTTTAAAAAAAAAATAATTGTCCTTTATGGTACCACTCCCCCCCCCCCTCAGCTGGGCTTTTGGCAGTCCTGTCATTGCCAAAGTACCAGCCAGCACATGTACGGTGACTTTTTCACTCTGAATGCAAGGTTTTGGGAAATGAGCCTCTCCGCTTTTACAAGTGCCACCTGAGATTTTTAAAAACTTTTCTTGTTCCAAAGGCAACCCCTTGCTTAGCTATTGCTGAAAACACTGTTTTAATGGGCTGGGCTTGTGTCTGGTTAGAATTCAGAGGAGGGATTGTATGCTAGAAAGTGTTATCTGTTGCTCTGTCAAGTGTACTTTCTGAATTTTGTGCTGCCTTTCTCACTTCCACGCTCTGCTGTAACTATGTGGAAGTATCATGACCACCTGTTAAACTGGTAGGTCTGTTTCTCTTTGGCTGACAACTGCACGTGGTGGTTCTTTGTCCATGGAGGGGAGAACACAGAATTACTGGGAGCCTGCCTGGTATAGGCTTTCACCAAAGTGCAGCCTCTCAAAACGGGTATTCCTTGACAGCCAATGAAGCTCCAAAGGTTTGTGTGTCACACTTTAAAAAAAAAATTAACAAAACTGAAATAGACAGAATTATTGTCCTGTAATATGTATTCTCTAATAACAGGCATGTCCCAAAGAGATAAGGCTGATTTGGGGGTTTTCTTTTCAGTCTTCAGTGACTTCTGTTTGTTGCCCTGGTCAAGTAGTTCACTACGATGGAGCCCTCTTAGATCAATATGGCATTGCCTGTGATTTAAGAACAATGTGTTTGGGACCTGGTAAATCAGGAGTTGAATCTGTGGTGGGGTGTATGCCCCCTCTCCCACGTTACTATGGATACTTTCAATCTGCAGTGACCAAACATCACTTCACTGCCAGATTGTGGGGAGAGAGCTTCCAGCACTGGCCATGAGCATAATTCCGTATGCAATGGAAAAAGTACGGTTGCATTGTGAAACATGCAGTCATGTAGCTGTCCCCTGCCCCCATATTTCAGACATCGGAGGGAAAGGTGAAAATAACCCAGATTATCCACAGCAACTATTTTACCAAAATAAAACCATTTTAGGGATGTATAATGCGCTTGAAAGAACCTCAAACTGGACAGCCACATCAATCAAATAAAAAAATAATCCTCAGGCCAGCTACAGCGTGAGTAGCGGTGGTATAATTTTCCCACTCTTTTCCAAGTAATAAACTTGTAGCACAAGATGTGGATAGTACTACTCACGTTGACCAGTGATGGATTAGTTTGGCCTTTTTTTTTGCCATTCCTCTTTAATCCTAAATTCTTTAATGAAAGGGATTTACTGTATTTTTAAAGTCTTAATACCTGCTTTATTCTTGCAGTGTTGGAGGGTGGGAATTGTAAACCAGTAAAGACAAATCAAGTCATCAAATCATGGGCATAATATGTGGATTCTCTGCTCAGTGCCTGACCCTTGTGTGTCAGATAGGAGCTAAGAACCCTTAACATCGATAATGCTTAACTTCAGTAGGGTTTGGAGGGTTTTTTTGCAGGAGTGCAGATGTGACTTAAACTGTAAGAAACTGGGGTCGGTCCTACAGTCTATTTCTGCCAGAAGAGGTGCAGGGGGCTGATTTTTCACAGCTTCTCTATTCCACTGCAAACCATCCACTTCATGCCCAGTGCTATTCCGGGGGGGGGTCCCCTTGAACCCCCTTGGGAGCAGCATTAGGTGAGGGCTTCCAGTGGGAAGGGGAAAATTCCATTCTTGGATCCAGCCTAATGTCTTTCTCCCAGAGTGCCTCAGAATTTGTGTTTTTTGCTGAAAAAATGTATTGTTGGGATGTTTTCATTCTATAATGTTGTGTTAGGAGCAGTGAAGTGATTGAAATGTTACAAGCACTTGGGTGCGTGCAGAGATTTTAACAAAACAGGCTGCAATACTTGAGTGGAGTTAACCTATGTATGCAATGCATTAAGGAGATTAAAATACTGGATGGTTAACCTGGAGTGTGCTGCTTCCTTTAAGTAGTGTTTCCTTGGTTTTAAGTTTCAGAGACTTTTCATATTTCAGCTGTGGTATGAAATACACATGGCCTCCTTTGCAGTCTGTACAATTTTTCCAGCCAGCCTCTGAAAATATTAGACATGTATTACACTGTCCATTTTCTCACTTTCCATGAATGCTAACACACAAAAGGTAAAATTTGGCACTTGCTTTGTTGCATACTTCTTCCCTAATTACCTCTACCTAGTGAGCATTTTCCAGTTTTCAAAAAGGATGAGAGGGCTTTTTATGATATGGATGCAGTTCAGTGATATATAAATGTATGTCAATCAATTTTGTTGCTGAAGTAGACCTGTTTGCCTTTGCCCTCTGCCCAAATATGAACAAAGTGTTAACAGTGGACTATCTGTTCTAGATGTGGCAGAACACTGTTGTCATTTGATAGAAATCACCCTTAGAGCAAGGGTGTCAAACATACGACTGGATCTGGCCGAAGAGCAACAGACTCTGCTGCTTCCTGCTTCTAACATCACAGCTCCTTTTGGCCAGTCTCTCCTATTTCCTGCTTCAGAGGAGCAAAAGAAAGCCTTCCCTTGATTGGCTGAGGGTTCCCCCCTCCTCTGGGGAGGGAAAGAGCCAGAGAGATGGGGGGAAATGGTGTCTCGTGGGACTTTTAAAAAGACCAGCAATGTTTTATTCCCAATATAACTTTTTGTGTGCAAGCACACTTCTTCAGAGACGGAGAGGGAGGAAAGAGCACTCCAGAAAGAGAGCGAGTCCTGTGTTTAAGACCAAAAACCTTTTATTCCAGGTATAAACTTTCATGGGCAAGCACACTCCTTTGGAGGGAGAGAGAGTCCTGTGGCACTTGGAGAGATCTCCCTTTCCATTTCTAACAGATGGTGGGGGGGAGAAACCTAACAGCACAGCAACACCTTAATAAAAAAAATTGTGGCAGGGAATCACTGCTCACTTCTTCAGATACAGCTGGAATGGGAGTCCATCTTTCCTTATCTTCGAGAGTGATTTCAGATGCCAAATGACAATAGCAGGCATTGGTAATGAGAGAAGAAACCTAGGTCTCAATTCAGTCCAGGAGCCTGCACTGTCTTGAGCTTTATGATCAGTTGCAATTCAGCAGTCTCTCTAATCTCCCTTTGAAATTCCTTTGTAAGAGAACAGCTACATTTAGGTCATCAACTGAATGCCCTGGAAGGTTAAAATGTTTCCCCACTGTTTTTTGAATGTTGTGGTTTCTAATAGTAGTAGAAAGAGTCCAGTAGCACTTTTAAAGACTAACAAAATTTGTTATGCCAATAAAGGTCTATGTATATATATGTGACTAACAAAATTGTGGTAGGGTATGCGCTTTTGTGAGTCACTGCTCACTTCAGACTTCTTTCCATTTATTCTTTGCATCCTCTTTGACTGAATCCTCCTGTACCAAATTGAGACCTAGGTTTCCTGTCTCATTACCAATGCTGATATCTCCACCCATCTGCATATCATACCTAATCCAATCATATCTGCTATTGCCATTCAGCATCTGAAATAATCTTTTATATCTCCAGTACCTCATGTTACATTTTATGTCACACATGGCCTGGCTCAACAAAGTGACATTTATGTCAGATCTGGCCCTTGTAACAAATGAGTTTGACACCTCTGCCTTAGAGCTTCTATTCTTCATCCTGTCTTCCAGTAGCTGAAAGCTTTAGACTCTTGCTGGACAAGGGCACCTGTCAATGTATGCAATACAGATCTCCTTCAAGTTACTCCAATCCAAGCTTCTTAAAATGAATGGGCTTAGACTGGAGTATCTCTCCTTAGGATTGCACTGTAAGTAACTAAGTAAGCCTGGCAGTAACTGGAGAAGACAACCGAAATGTGTTAAAATGTAAATTGCTCTTTAGTAAGCATCTAGGTCTTCAGACCAGTTCTCTGCTACAGTTACAGAACTTCATGTATACTTTGCTCTCAGCAAGGCTTGGGTAGCTTTCAAATGAAAGGGATGTAGTCTATAAGATGATTACATGAGAGAGTCAACTTTCATGACAAAATTTAAATTCAGCAGAATAATGTCTTAACCTTGTTCAAAAACTCGTAAAAGGCAGTGGGCTTTTTACCTAACTGGCATCTTCCCAGAAAGGTTCAATAATATGGAATTCCATATCATATGCACCAGCTGCTTAATTAAGTGTATTAAGTTTTTTTAGAGAGACCAGTGTGTTTAGTATTTGCTAACCCGGAATTTGAGCTCAAAAGATGATAGTTTAGTGATTTGAAGACCCGCTTCCATTATGGTGAAATAGCCTGACTCTGATTTTCCTAAATAATTCTTACCACACTTGAAAGTATTCGATTTATTAATATTGTCACTAATGAAGTGGCCATAAAACTGTTAACAAACAGCACTGAACTGTTAACAGGCATTAACTAAATCACTTCAGCACTCAAGTCTGCTAACTGCCATCTCTATTGTTCCCAGAATGCCACATGGTTCCCTTTAAAGTGGCAGTAGCATACAATAACAATCAAAACTTATCAACTATTACTCTGTCGCACTTGGAAGAGCCTCCTCCACAAGCACGAGGTGAGCCATGCGCCCTCTATTAAAGCTGTACCTATTCTTGCTGAGTCAACATCTCTTAGTAACCAGCGAACTGCAGAGCAGATTTCTGTAACTTGGTCAGCTCTTAACTTTCCTACCTGCAATTATAAAACTTTGTCTCAAAACCTGGTAGGAGGAAAGGGGTTAGCAACCTCCAGGATGAAAAGAAAAAGACACCATCATAAGTTGTAAACATTTTATTGGCACAGTGCAAAAGGAATAGCAAGTTGCTTATAACAAAACCAGTTTGTACTGTTAAAGGAGTATAAGATCAATTTTCCTCTATAGTTACCTGTGATTAAACATTCTCAAACTACATCCTTTGAAAGCACAATTCGAGCGTGTGCAGTGTTTTACTACAGGGTCCCAGTTCCTTCGTCACATGTCTTAAAACTTCAGAACAGTTCGGATGCTAGATAGAATGGAAAAATGTTTAAGTCATGAATTTAATTGCAGACAGTACAATCAGTTGACTTGATCTTGCCAAGTAAGAAAACCAGTGTAGTACAGTGGTCAAGGTGTGAAGCTCTAGAGTGGGCAGACCTGGGTTAGATTCTCACAGCTTTTCTAAAATATGTTACCATCCCCCTTGTACTACATTGATTGCCCAATATACCCTGCCAGGATTGTTAAGAATAAAATAGAAAAATTCTACAGTTACTCCTTTAATGAAATAATGAGTACTGGATTATTGTAACTTGCTTTACGTAGGGCTATCCTTGAGACTGACCCAGAAGCTCCAACTGGTACAAAATGTGGTTGTGCAGGTCCTCACAGGGATCCCACGGAGGGCACATATACATCCAGTGCTGCGTGAACTGCACTGGTTGCAGGAGGAGCACCAGATCAGATTCAAGGTTTTGTTGCTTACCTTCAAAGCTCTAAACAGTCAGGGAGCTACGTACCTTTGGGACTACCTCTCCCAATATGTCCCCCGAAGGGCATTAAGATCTGCAGATAAGAACCTCTTGGTGGTCCCTGGCTCCAAAGATATCCGGTTGGCCTCAATCAGGGCCAGGGCGTTTTCTGCCCTGGCCCCAGCCTGGTGGTATTTTCTGCCAAATGACATCCATGCCCTGCCCGACTTTTTCGCAGGGCATGTAAGGCAAGAGATGTCCCACCAGGCTTTTGGTTGAGGCCAGTGACGATTCCTTACATCTGCCTGGCACCCCCCATGACCGAATGCTAGCACTGCCATCTTGTTTTAAAATGCTTTCTAAGTTTAAGCATTTCTGAATGCTTTGGGAGTTTAGAGTTTTAATTGATTTTATAATGTACCGAATTAACTGTTGAAGCCGCCCTGAACCCTGTGTAAATGGGGAAGGGTGGTTAAGAAATCAAATTTAATAAATAAACGAGACTGTATGCCTTTTATGAAAGTCACCATGTGCATGCTCAGAGGTTAACTGCTTCACTCGTCCCAGGTGAAGTCCTGCCTTATCGCCCCCCCCCCAATTTGGTTTAGAAACTGATGAAGTCACTTCATACTGGTTTATACAACATACCACTGCCATTGCACTCCATATTTCTTCAATGGCTCTACTTAAAACTATCATATCACACAGTATGATAAACTCACTGATAAATTACCATCAACAGCAAACAGTAGCATTTACCTTTTTCCTGTGTGCAAGAGGTCGAAGGCCTCGTTGATTTTGTCAAAAGGCAGTGTATGAGTCACAAACTCATCCACTTTTATCTTCTTGGACATATATTCGGTGACCAACTTTGGTACATTCTCAACACTCTTCCAACCTGATGGAAACAAAAAGTACTATCATCACAGAAAGATGGAAGAATTACATGACAGTGGGCCTTACAGTAGTGATTTTGTGCCTATAATTCTAGACGCTGCAGTCTGAATAAACTTTTCTCTGCCTCTTTTCTGACAAATGGCCTCCAAGGCAGCAATTTTTTTTAAAAAAAGTGACTGATGAAAACACCAGTGTAAAATGTCTTCTCCCCAGTTCCTTAGATATTTTTGCTATTTTATCATAGCAAGCCTAGAAGTTGTGCCTTGTCAAGTTTCCTTCAATTCGGGGGGGTGAAAAAGGGAGTTTTGCCAACTAGGCCTGCAGGGAAGAAGGCAAGAACAAGGTGTGGTAGTACATAGCATATTTATGAATCTGATAAATAATAAAAATATGTCATTTATAGTTTGCCCTTCTCACTTGGACTTAAGGAATGACTCAATACAATCAAGGAGTCACTCAAGGAGTGGCTCAATACAATCAACAGGATGGGACATTCAATGCAATAGGATTAGGCTTGTAAAACCAACCTGATGTCTAAAACCAGAACTGAAGCAAAACTTAAGTATTAACATGACACATCAAATGATGCAGAAGTTCCGTAGTAGGGTCCTAGTTTCACCAAGCTATACACAGTACTATAGAACACAGCCCCTAATAATTTATCCAAGTAAATTTGTGAACCATTTAGTATGGTGCAACCCTATTGCCTGTGTAAAAAAAAGCCCTCTCAAATAATTCAGTTTTGCATACAAGCCAGGAGAGTGAGGCATTCTATCTCATACTCCATCTTAAAAGCATATTCTCACTGCTTATTTGCAGTAGGAACTGAAAACTTTCTTTCAATAATAATTTTTGTTCAGTCTGTGAGAACATTTTTTTAAAGTTGGTTTTGCTAAATAATTATCCAGAGCATACTTAGCATATTTTCTGCCAGATAAGTTTATGGACATTTTCCAAGGGAGAAGGTTTAGACAGGGCTGCTTTAGATAATGAAACACCCTGTTTGAGATTGCGGTAAGACAAAAGGTACTAGTATGGTTTCCCAGGTGAGGGGGGAGATTTAGATCTGGAAAGCATGTGAGGAGTAAGTATTAGAGATTCCCGGAACAGATTCCTGGGCTGTTTTTCATTAAAACAAGAAAACCGGGGATCTGATCATGGATTCTCATTTCAGAATTCTGTTACTTGAACACTGGGTAGTTTCCAAAGCGTGTCATGTACACTGTTCCTCCATGCTGGCCCATTCAAGACATTGGCACCAGCACCTCATCATGTTATACCTCCAAAGGCAGTCCCTTTCCATGTTCGTCCAGTGACCAGCTGGAACGGGCGAGTGGCGATTTCCTTACCAGCAGCAGCAACCCCAACTATCACACTGACTCCCCAGCCTTTGTGACATGCTTCCAAAGCTTGTCTCTGAAAGCAGTGAGAGACAAAAAAAAAATCAGCATTATCCGGTAAGTAAGCAGGAACGATGATCTGTAAAGCTAAACAGAATGCTTCTTCTCAAGAGAGCTCTCAAGTCTACTTTGCTACCTCAGAGAAACACAAATTCACACACAGTAGCCCCATCAATGGTTATCAAACATGACAATGAAATGAGGAAGCCACTCTCTAATTACCAAAGGTTAGGCTGCAACAGCCCTGGGCAGGATGGCTGGCCTGACCTCAGAAGCTAAGCAGGGATTTCCATGGCTAGTACTCGGATGGTAGACTATTAAGGAAGTCTTTGTTGTTGTTGTTCAGTTGCACAGTCGAGTCCGACTTTTCACGACCCCATGGATCACATCACGCCAGGTCCTCCTGTCTTCCATCATGCTCCGGAGGTTGCTTAATTTCATGTCTGTTGCATCGATAACACTGTCTAACCATCTCATCCTTTGCTGTCCCCTTCTTCTTTGACCTTCAATCTTTCCCAGCATCAGGGTCTTCTCCAGTGAATGCTCCCTTCTCATTTGGTGGCCAAAGTATTTGAGCTTCAGCTTCAGGATCTGGCCTTCCAGGGAACAGTCAGGGTTGATTTCTTTTAGGATTGACTGATTTGATCTCCTTGCAGTCCAAGGGACTTCCCTTGGAAGGAAGTCTAGGATTGCTATTTATTTGTTTACAAAAACTGTATCTCATCTTTTTGCCCTTACGTGGGCTGCCAAGGTGGCTAACCATTTGAAACATGCATGATAAAATTATATTATAAATCCATTATAACCACCCCCTCCCAAACATACATCATTAAAACAATTTTTAAAAGAGCTAAACAGTTAAAATACACACAAAACATAAAAACATTGGCTAGGAAGGAGGGATCATTGAGGGAATGCCAAACAAGACTGCAATAAAAGGAGACAGACAAATCTCTCAGGGGAGACAGTTCCAAGGCTTTGGTGCCATGACCGAGATAGCAAATGGCAAACAACTTCTGTTTGTGTAAACCTTCAGGCAGGGGAGGCCGAACTTTTTTGAGCCTATGGATACTTTTGGAATTCTGACATAGTATGGTGGGCACAGACGCAAGCTGGCTGCCAAAGGAGGCAAAGCCAGCTTCAAAATGGCTGCCACAGTTTACCCTCAGTCACACAGTGGAGATCTTGTGCTGTGGTGGCAGCTGCTGCAAAAGCAACTTAAAAAAAAAAAATCCGCACAGCCAATCAAATCTCCAATGGCAAAAGTCCCACCTGGCCCCATCCACTTTCTAAGAACACTTGGCAGACAGCTGGAAAGGCATTAGCGGGGATCCCTGCTTTAAGGGGGTTGCCATAAATCAGCTGTAACTTGACCACACTTTACGGAGACATGGGGTGCAACAACTGAAGACTGCTACTAACTGGCTTGTGAGCAACAGATAGCAAGCCGGCTGGAAACAAAGCTAAGGGCTGATGGATCTTGGTGTGACCAAGTAAAGCAACAGCCTGTGTGGGAGTTCTGTTGATTTTTCATTATCCCACTGCCGCATCACCCGCCTCTGATTTTCAGTCTGCACCAAGAACTACCAGAACTGTGTGGCAAGCTGCGTCAATGTTTTATAGAGCAGACCAAACAATTTAACCAATTATCTCAGAACAACAGGTTTCGAAAGCAGGCATTCAGATGGCCAGTACGGGCATGGAGAAGGGCACTTACCATGACACCAACATTACCAATACATTCAAATGAGTAATCTACTCCTCCATCAGTCAACTCAACAAGGACCTCCTGGATAGGCTTCTGAAAGTCTTGTGGGCTGATACACTCTGTGGCCCCAAATTCCTTTGCTTTTGCAAATTTATCTTTGTTGAGGTCAATCCCTATGATCCGGGATGCACCGGCCACTTTACAGCCCATGATTACTGCAAGTCCAACTCCGCCCAAGCCAAAGACAGCACAAGTAGAACCAGGTTCCACCTAAAACATAAAATTCAACTGAAAGACACACTGGAAAGAAAGCCACTTAAAAGGGAATAGCTCTTAAGCTGAAAACATTAATGCACTGTGGGAAAGCAGAATAGGAAGCAGAGGGCGCTGCTTTGACAAAAATAAGATTGCTGTGTTTTAGAATTAAATTAGCGCTGATCAGATCCCTTTGCAAAGTAACAATAAAAAGAGTTCAGCTACTGAATCTTCTCCAGTCACATCATCTGGTCTTTGGTTCTCCATCTAATTCATAACTATTAATGAGCAAATGGGACAAGCAGTGTTGGTTGGGAAAGCTACGTAAATAAGGGCCAAGCTGGATGTTACAGCTGCCACGGGTCCAACCCCTGGCCGTTGCCAACATTTTAAAGGAGAATTTAGCCATTTAAAAAGAGCTGTGAGGGCTCAATCCTGTGGCACAGCAGCACTAGCTTATCCTGCTGCCTCCCGGCACCTTTTAAGGTACCTGAACAGCCCCCCATGGCTGATCAGCACCAGGTTCTCACAGTGATTTTCTAAGTGGCTAAATCCTCCTCTAAAAATGGTGTTGTGGCCATTGTCTAGTTTGGCCCTAAGCAGAGTAGGGACAAAAGGTTTCTCATCCTCAGGCCTCTCAGAATGATGCTCGGCCTGAAGAGAGACAGCTTGAATCTTAAAGCCAAATTAGATGTTTGGATTTGTGAACATGAACAGTATCTGTGAAAATAATTAAAATAATTTATTTTTTAAAAAATACATTAAATTAAAATACTTTCAATCACATCATTTTCTTGACCTCAACAGCATTGACTCCTGTTTTCCCCTGTAAGGCAAACTGTAGCACGGGGACAGAATGGACATTATTCCACTTACCACACCCACCGCCTTAAACTTTTTTTAAAGACCCCAACAAGAAATTTATGAATGGACCGTATGACATCAAGCAGTTTGGCCCTTAGTTTGTTCTGCAAACAGGGCTCTGTGTGCCAGGCACCCCTTGGTCTACACTGCAAGGAGAGTAAGGAGCAGTGTCAGAAATCGTGACCGAGAGGGTTGCCACATGGCTCTATTTAGAGAGGAATTTTAAGGAGCCACACTTTCAAACCAAAATGGGAGAGTTCAGTAGATGTACTACAGACATGGCCTCAAGCTCTGGAACAGGCTGAGCCAAGCTACATGAAAGCTGCATGTGTCTTTCTTTCTATGTTTTTTAAAACTCTAATGCTGCAACCAGGTCTATTTGACTTTTTCCTTTATGCCTGCTATCCAACAAACATGTTACCAGTGGACAACATGTACTTCGGCTCTTGAAGCAGAAAGGAAAGAAAGGAAACAAGCTTGTCCCATACAGCATCTTACAGTTTTGGTTAAAAGGCTCCTGAGGGAGAAAGAATATTAGTGAGACAAGAACCCTACCTTGGCAGTGTTTACAACTGCACCGTAGCCAGTAGAAATCCCACAGCCCAGCAGGCAGACTTTGTCCAAAGGAGCTGAAGCATCTATTTTAGCCAGGGAAATATCTGCCACAACAGTGTATTCAGAGAAGGTGCTTGTTCCCATGAAGTGGAGAACTTGCTTTCCCTTACATGTAAATCTACTGGTACTATCTGGCATCAATCCTTTTCCTTGGGTGACTCTTTAGAACAACAGAAAACTGAGTATGAACATTATGCCAAACAAGATCCTTAGCTCTTATGTAGAAGATTTAGCTATACAGAAAGGGTTGGTCACTTCTATCTAGAAGTGAGTTAGAAACTCCTCCACAATCTAGGGCCAGATGCAGAGAAACATCTTCTAAGGAAATTTGTTGTATGGGAACCAGGGGGCCACCATCAGACTATCCCAATTCTCCTCAAAAGGAAGAGCCATGAACTGGAAGAAAATTCTTTTCTGGAAGAAGTCAGAAGCACGGCTCGTCATATGAACTGAGTTACAGCTAACATTTCCTGCCTGCTCTATTACTGAGAACTTAGCAATTTATGAATTTTAGTATTGTTTTAAAAAATATGTTCCTAGTCCTTATGCTGGTTTCAAGGAAATGGGAAGTTACCAAGAATGATTCCTAGCAGTAATATAAAGATATAAAGGTACTCATGTAATTTTCAGAATGTACAAAATTCAGAATTCCTTGGTGCAAATCTTGGCTGTTTAAGAGAGACATTTTAAAAGAACATTAGTATAAATTGCCAAATTAGAAAAGTCTCCATATGCTTTCATCCTAATGGTTTAATCTTCATGGGGAAAAAGTGTTCTGATGCTAATGAGGGAAAAGTGCTTCACAGAAAGAAGAAGACTGAACCAACTGGTCAGCAAACTACATGTTGCAAGCACGTGCTTTGATCCCAGTGGAGTCCGTCATTAGGCAAGTAATGAGGTGGATGGGATGAGGGTGACTGCTGGGATCACATCTTGCTACCTTTGCCCCCAAACACTCCCCTGTTCAAGGCTCACTTTTCACAAAGCCTATATGCACGTGTGCGCACATACACACACATATTGCATATGCCAGGTGGAACTTTAGATTTCTAGGGTACCGGAGTATAGGATTCAAACACCTAATTAGGTAGCAAAGCTCCACCCACATGCAGACTTCGAAAACACTGAGGTTAAGACCATGGTCAGCAGGTGCCATCCCAATCTCCTGCCAGAGCATTAAAATGGTACCTGAAAAAGTCTGGTCAGATGTTATTATACAGCTATATAGGACAAACAGCTCTCTTCTCAAATCCACATGGCAGATCCCTCTGATATACTCTAAGAACTTTGAGCAAGGTTCCCTGCATATGGTAATCGTTACTCTGTTTATTTATCTTTCTGGATTCCTGGCAACCTGACTCAGAGCTCTGCTGTAGTAGAGGGGGATACTTGGGGAAGTGGGGGAGGAATCAGCAGAGGAGGCCCCATTCTAATAAATGAATTACCTGTGCCCCCTCACCCTCTTCCACTTTATGTATCCCACCTTTCTCCCCACTGGGGACCCAAAGCAGGTTACATCACTCTTCTCTCCTTATTTTTCCTCAGAAAAACCCTGTGAGGTAGGTCAGGCCAAGAGTACATGACTGGGCCAACGTCACCCAAGCAAGCTTCCATGGCATAGTAGGGAGGGAGTCAAACCTGAGTCTCTCAGATTCTAGTCCAATGCTCTAACCATTAGCGCAAAATTCATACTGCTCTACCAATTCCCCCCCCACCCCATGCACCTTTTCTAGACATCCCATCCCATCATCCCTGCACACTCTACCTTTTCAACTCCGGACAGCACGTGCTGAGATCAAGAGCACCGTGGTTTCTATACTATTCACATGTGCCAATCACAAAGTCAACTTATTTATTTATCATACTTATACCCCGCCCTCCCCGCGATGCAGGCTCAGTTTGCTTTGTGACTGAAACCTTGCCTCCCATTTGGGAAGAGCCAGAGAAAAAGATTAATTGTCTACAGCTAATTAAAGAGTGTGACTTTCTTATTGTCACAACTTCTCTGACCAATTAGTAAGTCTACAACAATAACAAGTGCCTGGAAACAATTCCAGAGGGGCAGCTGTGGCCCTCTGGAATTGTTTCCAGGTGTCTGTTACTAGCCCTCACCTGGATAGCCCAGGATAACCTGATCTCATCAGATCTTGGAAGCTAAGCAGGGTTGGACCTGGTCAGTAGTTAGATGGGAGACTACCAAGGAAGTCCAGGGTTGTGACACAGTGGCAGGCAATGGCAAACCACCCCTGAAGGCCTCCTGCCTTGAAAACCTTATGCAGTCGCTCTAAATCGGCTGCAACTTGATAGCACTGTGTTAGTCTGCTGCAGCAAAAACTAACAAGAATCTACTGCCCCCTTCAAGACTAACCAGATCTTATTCCAGCCTGAGCTTTTGTGGACTCGAGTTCTTTTCTTCAGATGTAGTTGAATAGCCTCTAGTCCATGACAGTTCAAGCTGGAATAAAATGTTAGTCTTTAAAGTGGCAGTTAATTCTCTCCACCAGCCATTGGTAAAAAAGCTATTTGTGAAGGGCAGGGCATTAAGGACACTATTCTTTTTTTGTTGAATTTGCTTTGTCCACTTTTTAAATTACTTCTAACAGTGCCATTCTATGCAAAGTTGCTCCAGTAACTCTGGGGCTTAGACTGGGGCAACTCTGCAAAGGACTGCATCGTAAATTAATTACCTGCTGTTGCGGGGGTAGTTAACAAACCAATACCCAGCTGGCATTAAGAATGCTCATAAACCAAACCATGAATATCAAAACAGACAACAATCTATTCAGCCCCCAAATGAATGACTAACACAAATCAAGCCTTCTAAAATAGACACTTTTCCAGCCAAGTGACCTTGCTTTGGATTAAAACTCAGCAGCATATTTTGTACTTCTTATCAGTTTGTTACACCCAAAAAAGGCTTTTTCCAGACTTAATTACAGAAGCGTGCTACTCATCATCACCTTATTTGCTTTTTTTTTCCCTTTTGGGGGAAGTATCCAAACCCATAAATAACTGACATTACATACGTTGAAAAATGAAGCCATTTCATAAGTTAAACATTATGAATGAATACCTAACCTATAGCTAAGAACAAGCTGTATATCAAGACATGAAAGCATAGTTTCGAGTGGGGTTTCCTAGACACATTTTGCATTAACCATGGTTAAGTGTTACCTCTGCCCTAAGCAAAACATGGAGCTTAACCAAGGTTATGGCAGCAAACCACAAACAGCATTAACCAGGGTTAAGTGTTACTGCTGCACTGGGCAGGGGTCTACCCCTTTGGGCTGTCTTTGTTAGCCAGCCATCATTTATGGTTCTCACCGATACCACCACCTTTCCCTCTCAATGCATGCACAGAAGACACCAGAAAAAGAAATAACCACAAACTATATGACTCCCTCAGTTGTAGAGACCCTTGGCACAGGGCTACTGTATACACAAAACAGTCTTCACTCTGTATGAAAAAAGTGGAAGATACTAACCTTATTTTCTGGCAAAGATTTGTTTTAGGGTTTAAACAAAACTTGCATTCTCCACACTGTGGAATATACAGAGGGATGACTGTGTCTCCTGGAAAACGGAAATAGAATTTAAATCAAACATGGAATGTTAAAACTAGATTTTAAAAGTCAAACTGCATGAAAGTTTAGCAAAAGTAATATATGCAGGGCGGTTATATTCTCCAGTTGCTCCACATACACATTGAAAGGAGGTATACTTGCCGGTATCTGTGTGGGAGCTCAGAAAGCACAGCTAGCATCTCCCTATACTACAGTGCTATGAAAAGGTGAACCCTGCTAAAATTCAGTCTATTGACAAAGAATTAAAAACATACAGATCCCGAAGGAGTCTCAGAGCAGCTCACAATCTTCTTTCCCTTCCCCTCCCCATAACAGAAACCCTGTGAAGTAGGTGGGGCTTAGAGAGCTCTTTCGAGAACTGCTCCTGAGAGAACAGCTCTGAAAAGAACTTATGACTGACCCAAGGTCACATCACCAGCTGCATGTGGAACAGTGGGGAATCAAACCCTGTTCTCCCAGATGACAGTCTGCGCTCCTAACCACTACACCAAACTGGCTCCTTGAAACAAAGTCAGAGAGTAGGATCCAGACGAAATTTCCCAATAGCAGAAGGGAACTGTTCATATTACAATAGTCTTACCCTGAATTTTTCTGCCCAAAAATATAAGACCTACTTCTACTTATTTTAATTTCACTGGGCATGTAAATGCCACATATGGTCCAACAAGCATACTTTCAGTAAAGCAGCTTATCATCTTTGGGTTCCAGAATCCAGGTCCCAGCAGGGTTTCCTCTGCTTTTCAAAGTTTCAATTCACTGCTGGCCAGCTGGCCAACGGAGGAATCCCCACCCCTGAACAGAGACATTGTCAGGAAATATCCCCAGTGTGATGTCACCCGGAACTGACGTCATCACATCGCTTACATCGGGGGTGATGTTCTAGTTTTTTGGCAAACTCTATGGTTTTGAAGGCAAAACCCCCCATAAAGTTTTGCCCAAAATCTAGAGCATCACCCCCCTGATGTTGGTGACATGATGATGTCACTTCTGGGTGATATCACTGCTTTGTGCGCATGGCAGAAGATCCTGGGAGGGACCTGGGAGCCCCCCGCCAGATGCCAGGTAGGATGTATAGAGCAGTGTACAGAGCAGTGACCCAGCAGGCAAACCATGGGCAGGAAGTCACAAATTCAACTTCATCACAGACACCAATTCAGTAGCAGGCACTGGTCCAGCCACTAGTCTCTCAGACCACAGCATAAAATAGGGATAATAATGTTCACTGCCCTTACAAAGCTGAAAGTCAGGATTACTCACATAATATTTGTGAAGTGCTTTGTACACTTGAAAATTTATTTATTTCCACCATTTTATCTAGCATTCCTCCAAGGAGCTTGGGGAAGTTTATGTGGCAGGGAATAATAGCCAATGTAAAGATTGTTTGATTGTTTATATGCTACTGCCCCTTTAAGACTAAACCCTATAGCATTCTGGGTAATGCAGATGTCAGAGATGGCAGCAGATTCCAGTGCTGAAATGGTTTTGGTCCTGAAAATGTTTTAGTTCATGTTTGGTGTGTCCTTAAGAAATAAAACCAATGTTTTCTACACATCCTTCATTTTCCCCTAGTCAGAAGGGAACACATTCATAGGTCTCCCCTCCTCTATTCAATCCTCACAACAACTGTATGAGATAGATAAGGCCAAGAAAGAGGGATAGACTGGCCCAAGGTTACCCAGCAAATTTGGTGACAGAGTGGGAACTTGAACCTGAAACTTCCTGCTCCTAGTCTAACATGTTAATAACCACTATACCACACAGCTATAGATATACCAGGCCTTATTCTTACATGTGGATTTTTTGCCTGACGCTTCTACAGCTTTAATAATCGTTTTTGTTGCAAGTGCTCAGAAAACACTAGAAGGTTTTTAGGATTTCTGCAGACTGGAGAGTCTTAGGGCAGTAATCTGTTCCATCACCTACTGCCTGGCATTTTTAACTGGAAATGTCGGGATTGAACCTGGGACCTTCTGCACACCAAGCAGATGCTCTGCCACTGAGCTATACCTCCTCCCCTATCATTTATGTGGACACAGGAACTGACTCAAACACCTAATGAGGAAATTATGGTATAAGACTGTGACCTGTGCTACTCTGAGGCAAACAAGTAGAAGAACCCTGAGAAACTCAACACACACACACAGACAAAGTAAAAGATTGCCAACGAAGAAAGGAGAAGTGCTTGGCAAGAGACATAAGTTTGCCTACCTGGTTTAAATTTAGTCACTCCTTCCCCAACACTCTCTACCACTCCAGCTCCTTCATGACCCAGAATCACAGGGAAAGAACCCTCTGGATCAGCCCCACTTAGGGTATAAGCATCAGTATGACACACTGCAGTGGCAACGATCTATGAAAAAACAGTCAGAATTATCCTAGAGGAAATTCAAGATGGCACAACATTTTCAGAACTTCAGAGTAGAAGCGGCACAATGATTCAGGTTTACTGCAGACAATCCTTCAAATGATGACTGGAGGACCAGAAATGAGCTGCAGAATTTTTCCTTCTCCCTCATGGCTTTCTGTTTCTTGTTACTTACATTATTTATAGGGTTGGATCCAGCCAGCTGTTTAACTCAATCTTGCCCGGCTCCCCTCTTCAACATAAGCCCCTCCACACATGTCTTTTGTTCATGCAGGTCCCATGGTCTCCAGCATAGGCTTTTGACTGGTCAAAGGGGACCACCTCCTCACTTTCTCACTAATGGAAAAGCTGGTTGAAACCAATCCACAATCTGCATTTAGCACAAACACTGCTTTCAGTTCTGTACATTACAAAAAAACCATTGTCAACACCTTCCTTCCAAATCAGAAACCATGGACTGAGTTTCAATGAAGTTGAGTTCCTTAATCTAGGTTGGAAGGCCATCGCTTGTCTGTTCTGATAACATAGCAAATGATGGTTAGAGCTACAAAGAAACCTGATAGGGGGAGCCATTCATGAGAGATACAGAGGCTCAGTTGGGATCCTCTGTCATTAGACTTTTTTTTTTAAAGCACCAGGCCCCATAATTATTTTTTACAAAAAAGCAACACAAATGTACATACACCTTTGATGGTAACAAATGCTTAAATACCTTGATGCGAACTTCATGAGCTTTTGGTGGTGCAACTTCCACCTCCTCAATGGACAGTGGCTTACCAGCCTCCCAGGCAATGGCTGCCTTGCATTTGATAACCTAAATCAGAAAGAAAGCACAAAGCAACTCCATTATTTCACTGCAAGCTTATTTAACAAAATTCTTGTTTACCTAAGCAAACAGCTACTAAGTCTTGGAAACAATCCCAAGTCTCCAATCACAGGTTGAAGTCTACTCAGAAACAAAAAAAACCTGGCTTTTTCCTCTGATGGGACTGCCATCCCCACCCCCTGCTACAGCCCAAAATGCTCCCAGGCACAGCATGAAGGGGGAAATCAGGAAAATCACCCCTCCACACAGATAATCTGAGTGCATTATTTGTGGTCTTCATTGCAGAAAACAAGGGATACGTCCTTCAGACACAAAGAACAATTAAGTCAAACATAGGCAAAGAGAAGAGCCTTCTCAGATTTGATAGCAGGCAATTACTGTTGCCTGTATCCTTTGTGCAAAATACTCACAAAGAGAATTCCCAGTGCCACCAAATGGAAACATTTGACTGTTTCTCAGGGTCTAGACTGACTGGGTACATAAGGAGTTCAGGAGACAGAAGTCCTTCAGTGGCAACTTTAAAAAAAAATCAACCTGCAAAACAGTAAGACCTTTGATGCAAGGGACATATTCTAAGGATCTAAGATACTCTGACACAGCTGTACTTGGTTGAAATCATATATACCAATCGGATGCTCATATAATATAGATGTTAAAGTATACAATTGGGGGGCAGCAACATCCAAAGGTTTAGAAGCCATACAGTACAAACCCACAGAAACTTATTTCAGTCCAAGCCCATTGTAACTACACAGGACTGCACTGTTAACTTTGCAGGGATCAAAGTCCAAAGAGACACGGCATGAAATATTTACCCTTCTTTTATTCTCCTCACCTTTATACCATTTTGTTGTACAGACATAAACATTTGAGGGAAAATGTGGAGGAAGTTTGAAATTTATGTACTATGAATAAAAGCCCTTTGGTAAGAGTATATGCAAAGAGCCAGTTTTGTCAACAACTTAAAAAGAAAAAGAAAAAAGCTGGGGATGCAGAGAAACCAGATTATGGAAGTTGATCATTGTAACACTATAGCAATTGCCATTTTTTTTTTTTAAAGTTTTCCCCTCAGCCAGTAGGGTGACCATGATGACAGAGCAGCTCCAGAAAGCTTTGACCAAAAAAAAAAGTGGAGGGGAAAATTGCTGTCTGGATGCTCTGTTGCCAGTGCAGATGTCAATGCATTATCTGGAGTCCCTAGAGAGTTTCATGGTGAACAGGAATTTGAACCTGGGCCTTCCCCCAATCCAGACATTCTAACCACTACACTGTCCCAGCTTTCACGTTAGCCAGGAACAGAAAGCCATCTTCCAACTCGGTAAGCTGCAGACCATCTCAGAGGCTTCCTTTTCAGGCATGCAATTTATCCCCCTTCCTATATATAAGTTGAAAGAACAAAGGGTAAGCGGCTTGCACAAACTGCCGGCGCAAGAAGCACGAAGCCACAGGCCTAACACCGACAGAGCACGGCTCGACAAGAAGGTTGCAGAAACTTGAAGGCCACTGTAGAGCGACGCAAGTGCCAGCAGGAGGCGAATAATCCAGGCCAAGAATTCGCCTCTCTCCGCTCACACAAGGAGTTCATTCAGGCCCTTCACATAAAACTTTACCCTCGGAAAGCACGCTTGACTCTCCCCAAAGAGCACCCGGAAGGACCAGCTGTGCAGAGAGTCTGCACATGCAAACGCCGTGGAGCGCAAGGCAAGAAAAAAGAGGGAAGCGGTGCTTTCTTTTTAAGAAAATGGAGCATAAAGAACACCTTTTAATTGCCAGGCTCAGCACGCGGTTAAATACGAAATCAACCCCTTAAACTTGGATTCAGCCGGTTCCTACCCAGCACATTTGGGATTAGATATAAATCTAGGCGTGCTTCACACACACACGCACACTGCCCGCCGCCCTCTTTAAAAAAGGCGCAATTAAGCGTATGGGCTGTGATGCACAGTACCCAGGAATAAGCTCCCAATGAACCCAGGGGGGCTTACTCCCGAGTAAACACGTAAAACCGGGCTACACGAGAAGCCCGCGGAGGCAGCAACAGCCGGTCCTTCCCACCCACTCAAGCTAAGGACTCCTTTGTTTCGCCCTGGCTCGCTCCTTGTACGGTCGGGACTCTTTCCCCGCACCAGCCTCCCCAAGAGGGAGCCGCGCGACTCTCCATGGGCTTGCGCTTCCCCGGGGCACACTCCACGGCGCACGGCGAGGCAACTGGCGCAAGCTTACCCCGCTCGCCATCCTTCGGCCGAAGAGCCCCCGTTAACTCGCCCTCCTCAAAGGATCCGCAGAAGGAAACCAAGTCATGCGCGCAGCATCGGGAACCGCCTCCAAAGTGGGCCGGGCTTAGATAGGACGCTGAAGTTCTGGATGGTTTTATGGTTCTGGGTATGACAGCTGGTGCGAAGCCCAAAGCTGCGGTTCCAGGCACCGTTACCTGACAATAGCCACAGGACTCTTGCGGTGGCACTTGAAAGACAAACAGAATTTCAGTGCAGTCTCAAACAGAGTCCTTGTTGAGCGCCGTCAAGTCGCTTCCGATTTATGAATTAACTTTCTCCGAAACGTCCCATCCTTAGCAGCCATTCTTAGCCTAGGGTTGCCAGGTCCGCCTGGCCACCGGAGAGGCACGGGGGAGGCAGGGTTGCCAGATCCGGGTTGGAAAACTCCTGGAGATTTGGGGCTGGAGCCTGGCGAGGACAGGGACCTCAGTGGGGCGCAATACCATAGAGTCCACCCCCCAAACCAGTCATTTTCTCCAGAAGACTTGATCTCTGTAGTCTGGAAATGAGCTGTAATTCCAGGTGATCCTCAGGTTCCACCTGGAGGCTGGCATCTCTGCCATGTCTTGCAAACTGAGGGATATGGATTCTTTTATTGAGTCAGTCCTTGTCAGGTTGGGTCTTCTTTTCCAGCAGCCTTCAACTTTTCCTAGCATTATTGTCTTCTCGTAGTTACTCCAGTCTAAAGCCATTGATTTCACTAGGTTTACCTGGGAGTTAACCTACACTATTTGCCAAAGGTTTAGCTGGCCTAGAGTTTACTTCATCAGATTCACGCTTCATAACTGACAGCTTTTGCCACAGTAACAGCACAGTCCTGTGCAGAGTTACTGTACTCTAAACTCACTGAAATTAGTGGTCAAATCTGTGTATTTGCATTTTTAAATCAGTTTCGTGCTGCTGTGACACCGTCTTTCTCTATGCTTGTTTGAAGAGTTGTTTGGAGAAGATTCATTTAAAACGGTGTGGAGGCGCAATGACGATAAACATATGCAGACATGCATAAGTATGCTACCACTGTTGAACTGTGAAAACAAAAGCAAATGTAGACAGCTTTTTTAAAGACGAAGTCAGAAGGCTGGGACACTGGTGGGAAAGACAAATGCAGATTCGACCAATGAGTTTAGACTCGAGTAACTGCATAGGGGCTGGGGTGGCTCAGGTGGTTAACACGCTGAACTGCAAACCGGAAGGTCGGTAGTTCAGCAGTCTCTGGTCCCAGCTCCTGCCAATCTAGCAGTTCGGAAAGCAAGAAATTGCAAGTAGATGAATAGGTATCACATTGGTGGGAAGGTAACAGCGTTCCGTGTGCCTCTGGGTCTAGTCATGCCGGCCACATGCTCTACACTATGCTCCCAAAAAATAATAAATGAGATGTTTTGAGACTATGTTCAACCTTGCCTCTTATTTATGATGCAATAGTTAAAATCACAACAACAGAATTTGCGCAGAAAGTGAAAATCCTTTGCCTTCTAAAGTCGCTCCTGCTGTAAAACGGATTGCTTTACCTCAATCAGTCGGTGAGAACTGACCAGCGGCTGTTGCGCAATGCATCATGGAACATGTAGTTCTGTAGGAGGAGGTGCCGTTAATCCACCAATGAGCGTCGGCGTTCAGGTTCCAAACGGGTTTGGATGCAGAACGTAGTAGAGATATAAATGGATGAGTAACACACCCCTTGGTATCGAGTTTCGGGGGGGAGGGCTCGATCTCTGTCTGAGGGGCTTTGCAAGAATCGGGCAGCCAGCCTGGTCCTGCGCTCACGCGAAGAAATGTTTAACAAGGCATTCCCCAAAGGCGTGGAGCCAGAAGACAAGGGACGGCCCGTGAAAAATCGGGCAGGTGTAACATTTTGACTTCCAGAGCCAGGAGTTTTTTGGCTTCACTGTGGAGCAAGATTGAGTGCTTCTGACACCCAGAAATTAGTTAAAAAATAGAAGGTGACAGATATGCATTATAATTCACCAACATCTCCCCTTTCAGCCATAAGGAAGAATGGGAAGGTGTGAAAGTACAGGCATTTGCTACCCAAGAACGGCTAAGAGTAATTGTGTTGGATCAGGCCAATGGTACATTTAGTCAAACATCCTATTTCAGGCAGGGAGCACCAGATGCCTTTGTCTAACCTTTACATTATTTTAGAAGCCTCTATCATGACCCCCTGGTCATATTTTCTTGCTAAACTATAAAGCCTTTGTCTCTATACCCTTTCTTTGTGGGAAAATCCTGGAATCTCTTAAGCTTTTTAGATTGCCTTTTCTGTACTTTTATACTGCAATATTGTTTTTTGAGATATGGTGCCCAGAACTCAACACAATATTCCAGATGCAGCTGTTCTGTAGATCTATAAATGGGCACTATGATACTATTTTGTTTTTATTCCCTCTCCTAATAATGCTCAGCACAGACTTTGCTCTTTTTTGCCATTGCACACTTAGTGGACATTTTCATCAAGCCATTTGCCACAACCCCACAATGTCTCCTGGTCAGTCACTGCCAGCTGAGACCCCATCATAGTAAATTTAAAAAGAGGATTTTTCACTGTAGTCTACATCACTTAACTTAAAAGCAAACCTCATTGTAGATGACATGAAATTGTTCAGGGTGCTGGAGGGGGCAGCAGTGGGAGGGCTTCTGGTGCCCTGGCCCCACTGCTGGACCTCCTGATGGCACCTGGTATATTTTGGCCGCTGTGTGACAGAGTGTTGGACTGGATGGGCCATTGGCCTGATTCAACATTGGCTTCTCTTATGTTCTTATGTTCTTATGTTAACCAGGGAGGATTGTGAGGCACTCCAAAGGGATCTGTTGAAGATAGGCGAGTGGGTGGCAATGTGGCAAATGGGGTTCAATGTGCCCAAGTGCAAAGTGATGCACATTGGGGCCAAAAATCCTAACTATAAATACATGCGGATGGGGTCCAAACTGGCAGAGACTGACCAAGAGAGAGATCTTGGAGTCATAGTAGATAACTCACTGAAAATGTCGAGACAGTGTGCAACTGCAATAAAAAAGGCCAACGCTTTGCTGGGGATTATTAGGAAGGGAATTGAAAATAAATCAGCCAGTATCATAATGCCCTTGTATAAATTGATGGTGCAGCGTCATTTGGAATACTGTGTACAGTTATGGTCGCCACATCTCAAAAAGGATATTATAGCATTGGAAAAAGTGCAGAGAAGGGCAACTAAAATGATAAAAGTGTTGGAATACTTTTCCTATGAAGAAAGGTTAAAGCGCTTCGGGCTCTTTAGCTTTGAGAAATGATGACTGAGGGATGACATGATCAAGGTTTCTAAGATTATGCATGGGATAGAGCAGGTAGGGAAAGAAGTACTTTTCTCCCTTTCTCACAATACAAGAACTCGTGGGCACTCAATGGAATTGCTGAGCAGTTGGGTTAGAACGGATAAAAGGAAGTACTTCTTCACCCAAAGAGTGATTAACACATGGAATGCACTGCCACAGGAGGTGGTGGCGGCTACAAGCATGGACAGCTTCAAGAGGAACTTAGATAAACATATGGAGCACAGGTCCATCAGTGGCTATTAGCTACAAGGTATAGATAGTGTTGTGTACCTAGAGAGACTGCACACACAGTCAGGCTCACACATGGCCATGTGGACAAGCCGAGCTTTGCATCCACAACAATAGAAGCAGAGGATCCTAGAACTTGTCAATTGGCCAGTTTCAATCCTAAAGGGAAACAATGAGGGACAGCGACAATGTAAATAAACCTATCATGGGAATGGGTGTGTGTGTTGGGTGTGGTTGGAACGGGAATATAAGCGGAAGTTCAGCTCCCGCAAGTATCTCAAGCAGTGTTCCCTCTAAGCTGAGTTAGTGTGAGCTAGCTCACAGTTTTTTAGCCGCCAGCTCACAGATTTTTGCCTTAGCCTCAGGAAGGAGGGCTCCAGAGCAGACTAATTGATGCAGCAGCCAAATCGCTGCTCACAACTTTCATGCCAGTAGCTCACAAGGTAGAATTTTTGCTCACAAGACTCCACAGCTTAGAGGGAGCATTGATCTCAAGTTCTCCATTTCACTAATAAAGTATGAGCTGAAATCACTCCTCCATGCATCAGTCTCAGTACTTTATAGATAGGAACTCTCAGTCTGGGGCAAGTGATGCTCTGTATTCTTGGTGCTTGGGGGGAGGGTGTGTCAACAATGGGAGGGCTTCTAGTGTCCTGGCCCCGCTGCTGAATGTCCTGATGGCACCTGGTATTTTTAGCCACTGTGTGACAGAGTGTTGGACTGGTTGGGCCATTGACCTGATCCAACATTGGCTTCTCTTATGTTCATATCTTCATTTAGTATGTTAGCTCCATCTTGCCCAGTTCAGGGAGATCCTTTTTGAGATCTTCCAAGCTGCTTTGGTTTTCATTGTCTTGAATAATTTGATGTTATCCACAAGCTTAGCCACTGTGCGGCACCCCAAATCAAGACAATTTATGAACAAATTAAATTCAGCCAGTTCCAAGAATGCTCTCTATGGAACTCTGTTGTTTGTTGCCCATTTACTCCTGTTTGCTGCTTCGCATTGGTTAACCAGTTTCTAACCCTCTTGAACATAAAAAGACCACACTTGTGGATTAACTTTGTAGCCTAGGGCTTTTTGCAGTTTTTTCATAACTTTTCACAACCCAATACATTCTAATTCTGATAAATAATATTAGAGTATATCATTCATTTCCTAACAGCCACATTTCAAACCTGATTTCCTTTCTCAAAAATTCCATTTAAAGTATCACAAAACTCTTTATTTGTGCACACTGAAAAGCTGGTATGCCCCTTTTACTGTGGAACACCACCTTATCAAATAAATAAATAAGTACCTTGTAACCACATATCAGCTCATAATCAGTTCCTAATCTGCACATTTTTTCACACTAAATTGTTTGTCCACCAGTCAAGAAAACGAACTGCCTTAGTACAGATCCCAATGGTGACGTATTGGGGGGCAGTCTACTTTCTATCCTATCCCATAGTTCATCCCCAATATACGTAGAGGACAATAAAATTCTCTAGTGGTCTTTTTTACCCACATCCATGGCTTCAGTGGTAAAGCCTTTTCACTTATAATAGTTTGACCTTAGCTGGCTGAAACTATTTATTGTTCATTTATCTACATCATTTATACCTTGTCTTTTTCTCAAGTAGGGACCCAAAGTGGCCTGCATCATTTGCCTTGCCTGCATTTTATCCTCACAACAGCCTGTGAGGGAGGTAGGGTTGCCAGCCCCTCTGGTGGAAGCAGGGCTCTCCCACCGCCAGCCCCCCTCCACGATCAGCTGGCTGGTGGGGGGACTTACCAGGAGAGAAAGGAAGACCTGGGCAACATCATCCGTGACATGGCAACATCACTTCTGGCACACGCAGGGAGTGATGTCATCATGCCAATGACATCCAGGTGATATTCTGATATTTGGGCAAAAACTCTATGATAGAAGCCATTTTTACCATAGAGTTTTCCCCAAATACTAAAGCATTGCCATGATGGTGCAGCGTGATGACGTCACTTTCGGTGCACGCAGGAAGTGATGTAGCCATGTTACCGGCACCATCACCTGGGCCTCCTTCCTGGTCCTGGTAAATTCCTGTCCATCCCCCACTGCTTGCCAGGAGGGACCTGGCAATCCTAGAGGAGGTTAAGCTGTGAGACAGTGACTGGCCCAAGATCCCCCAGTGAGATTCCATAGCAGCATGGAGATCTGAACCTGGGTCTCCTAGGTTCTAGCCCAGCACTAATCACTGCATCACTTTTGGCTAACCATAATAACCTAGCTTCCTGACAATATAATTTCATGATTTGTATATCCAGCTCTCTTTTCCTGGCTCTATCTTGAGCAGTTTTCCAATCTACTCCAGGTTTTGTTCTTTTCCAACATAAATTCTTGCATAAGTTTGTGTCAACTCTGCCATGGTTTCTCTAGAATTAAATGGGAATATTTTGAAATAGAAAGTTAAGTTTAGATTTAGTCATTGTCTGCCTTTAGTGATACTTTTGTCAGCCAAGGATCCCATTGCCTCCCTGGCCAGTTTCCTACTGTGGAAATTCTTATTGTTTATCTTAACAGTTTCAGCCATAGACCCCTCATATGTCTTTTGCCTGCCCTACTGTCGACTTAGCAGCCTGATTAACCCAATCTTGTCAGAGCTTGGAAGCTGAGCAAAATCGGTTTGCCATTGCCTTCCTCTGCATGGCAGCTCCAGTCTTCCCTGTGGCCTCCCATCCGAGTACTAACTGTGGTCAACTTAGATTTGTTTTGCCAAAGCCTGTGCTCCTTCTTGTTCACCTGGTCTCAGCAAGAGCTCCACTTCCTAAAAAAAGCCACCTTGCCTTATTTGGCTTCCCTGACTTTGCTTGTTAGCCATACTCGCATCCTCTTAGGTTATGAGACAGTCTTGATAATCTTACTAATCTAGTATACATAATATCTGGGCTTCGCTTATTATGGATATAAACACTTTCAGCCAGGCATCCCTTTTTTGTGTGTGGTTGTGTGTGTGTGCATGTGTGAGCTTGCATGCCTGGAAGTCATGGTGATGTCTGGCGACCCCTACTGGGATTTGGACATTTCAGAGAGGTGGCTTGATTGCCTGCCTCTGCATCCTAGCCCTGGTATTCCTTGGAGGAATCCTATCCAATTACTTGCCAGGCCCGACCCTGCTTGGCTTCTGAGACCTGACAGGATCGGGCTTGCCTGGGCTATCCAGGTCAGGGCAACACTTCCAGGCATCCTGAAGGGATTTGATTTTTCTTTACCTTCCCTTTCGGCTTTCTTTTGACTAGTCCCCTCATTTTTGAGAAATTTCCTGTTCTGAAATCAAATCTGGTTGTGGTAGACTTGGCTCACCTTCCATTCACATAAATGCTGAACATAATAGCACTGTGATTTACTTATTTTACTCCATTTATACCCCACCTTTCTGTCCGATGAGGATCTGAAACAGTTTACATCATTCTGCTACATTTTATCCTCACAACAACCCTGTGAGGCAGGCTAGGCTGAGAGTGTGTGACTGACTCAAGGTCACCCAGAAAGCTTCCATGGCAGAGTGGGGATTCAGACCTGGGTTTCCCAGTTCCTAGTCTGACACTCTTAACCGCTATGATACACTGGCTGTCACACTGTGATCACTGTTCCCAATCGGTGCAGCCACTTACTTCTTGCCCTAGGGCTTCAGCAGTTTAAAGTTCAGGATAGTTTAATCTCTAGTCAGTTCCATGGCCAACTTCTCCAAGGTGCAATAATTTCAAATCATTCCCCTCCTTACGACGTCCCATGTGAATTTTGACCATGCCACTCCCATGACTCCTAGCTTAGCCTTTTTTGGTAGGACATTGTCTTCCCTTTTCCAAAGCTGGTTGGATCCAACCAATACAAATATTGTATGTGCTTTCCTCTTTCACTTTTAGCAAGAGGCTCTTTAGGTCCTCTTCACTTTCTGTCATTAGAGTGGTATCGTCTGCATATCTGAGGTTGTTGATGTTTTCCCCAGCAATCTTAATTCCGGCTTGTGATTCATCCAGGCTGGCATTTTGCATGATGTACTCTGCATATAAATTAAATAAGCAGGGTGACAATATACATCCTTGTCGTACTCCTTTTCCTATGCTAAACCAATCAGTCGTTCCATATCTGGTTCTAACTGTTGCTTCTTGACCCTTATACAGGTGTCTCAGGAGACATGTGAGGTGGTCTGTTACTGCCATCTCTTTAAGGACTTGCCACAGTTTTGTTGTGATCCATACAATCAAAGGCTTTAGCATAGTCAGTGAAGCAGAAGTAGATGTTTTTCTGGTACTCCCTTGCTTTCTTCATAATCCAGCGAATGTTGACAATTTGGTCTTTAGTTCCTCTACCTCTTTGAAACCCAGCTTGTACTTCTGGCAGTTCTCTATCCACGTACTGCTGATGCCTAGCTTGTAGGATCTTGAGCATCACCTTGCTAGCATGTGAAATGAGTGCAATTGTGCAATAGTTTGAACATTGCTTGGCATTGGAATGTAAACTGACCTTTTCGAGTCCTGCGGCCACTGCTGCATTTTCCAGATTTGCTGACATATTGAGTGCAGCACTTTTCTTTTAAGACTCTAAATAGCTCAGCTGGGATACCATCACCTCCACTAGCTTTGTTGTTAGTAATGCTTTCTAAGGCCCATTTGACTTCGCACTCCAGGATGTCTGGCTCGAGGTCAGTGATCACACCTTCATGGTTGTCAAGTACACTGAGCTCCTTCTTGTATAGTTCTTCTGTGTATTCTTGCCATCTCTTCCTAATCTCTTCTGCATCTGTTAGGTCCCTACCGTTTTTGTTCTTTATCATGGCCAGCTTTGCATGGAACATTCCTTTGATTTCTCCAATTTTCTTGAAGAGTTCTCTAGTCCTTCCCATTGTATTGTTTTCCTCTATTACTTTACATTGTTCATTCAGGAAGGCCTCCTTATCTCTCCTTGCTGTTCTCTGGAAATCTGCATTCAGTTGGGTAAATCTTTCCTTTTTACCTTTGCCTTTCTCTTTCCTTCTTTATTTGTAAAGCCTCATCAGACAGCCACTTTGCTTTTTTGCATTTCTTTTTCTTTGGGATGGTGCTGATTGCTGCCTCCTATACAATATCATGAACCTTCGTCCATAGTTCTTCAGGCACTCTGTCTATCAAATCTAGTACCTAAAACCTATTCTTCACCTCCACTGTATATTCCTAAGGGATGTGATCTAGGTCAAACCTGAGTGGCCTAGTGGTTTCCCCAACTTTCTTCAGTTTAAGCCTGAATTTTGTGATGAGTAGCTCATGATCTGAACCACAGTCAGCTCCCGGTCTTGTTTTTACTGACTGCACAGAGCTTCTCCATTTTTGACTGCAAATGACAATCAATCTGATTTCGTTGTTGCCGTCCGGTGATGTCCATGTGTAGAGCCACCTCTGAGGTTGTTAGAAGAGGGTGTTTGCTATGACTAGTGTGTTCTCTTGACCAAACTCTGTTAGCCTTTGCCCGGCTTCAATTTGTTCTCCAAGGCCAAACTTGTCCGTTATTCCAGTTACCTTTTGACTTCCTGCTTTAGCATTCCAGTCCCCTATGATGATAAAGACATTTTTTAATGTGTTAGTTCTAGGAGGTGTTGTAGGTCTTCATAGAACTGGTCCACTTCAGCCTGTTCTGCGTTGGTAGTTGGGGCATAGACTTGGATTACTGTGATGCTGAATGATTTGCCTTGGATTCGGACCAAGATCATTCTGTCGTTTTTGAGACTGTACCCCATTACTGCCTTTCTCTCTCTCTTGTTGACTTGTGTCCTGGGATCAGAAGGCAGAGCTGGCGAAATACAGCCAAGCTTCGCTCTCTGAGAACAATAGGGACTAGGTTCCTGAGCTCGCCAGTAGTGAACCAATGGCAGCATTGGCGGGCGATTCAAACCCGCCAATAGGAATATAGGGCCGTTCCCCCTAACTGTATATAGTTGGCCTCCGGCCGTTACTGTGTGTTCTTGTCTTGTGTGAAGTACGAATAAACGCGTCTTCTCTTATGTCGTCGTCCGAGTCATGAGGCCCGAAACTCAGTACTTTACAGTGGCGACGAGGGTGGGATTTCAACGCCTTCCATGACTCCATGAGCGACGAAAAGGACACCGCCGAGCATCGCATCGCTGACCCCGAGAGCAGCACCGCACCGCTCGCCGAGCATCGCATCGCTGACCCCGAGAGCAGCACCGCACCGCTCGCCCCGGCGCACGCCTTTCCAGACAGAACCATGGCCGCTTCCCATGTAACACTGGAGCACTTCGACCCGTCGCAGCCAGAAACCTGGGACGCATGGGTCGACCAGCTCATCAGCTACTTGGAGCTCAATGAAATCCGCCACCCCGACCAGAAACGAGCGATCCTCCTGAACGCCTGCGGCACCCAAACCGTCCGCCTCGCCAAGAGCCTCTTGGTGCCCCGCACGGCCTTGGAGAGCTCGTTTGGGGAGATCCTGGATGTCCTCAACGCTTACTTCAGCCCCCGGCCGACCTTCCTGGCCAAGAGGATGGATTTCCAGAGGCGAGTCCAGGCCCAAGGGGAATCCATTGCCACCTTCCTGGCCGCGCTAAGGGCGCTCGCGGTGGACTGCGGATTCCCGAAGGTGGAGGACAACCTGTTGACGCAGTTCGTGTGGGGCCTGGCGGACTCCAAGCTGCGGCGCAAGTTGGTTGGGCACCGGAAGCTCTCCTTGGACGAGGCCCTAGACGCCGCAACAGCCCATGAGGCCGCGGAAGGGGAACGCCCGGCCGCGGCCGCCCATGTGGTCGGAAGGAGTCCAAGCCCCGGGAATGTGGACACGGAAGAGGTCTTCGCCCTCAGACCTCAACAACGCCGGCCGGCGCCGTTCCCGCAGGCCAACAGAGAGCCAGCCAAGCCTTCCGGCAACCGGGTCGTCTGTGCCAGCTGTGGGGAAGGCCACGCAAGGAAAGCCTGCAAGTTCCGGGAGGCTGTCTGTCACGGGTGCGGAAAGCAGGGACACCTCGCACGGGTCTGCCGATCCAAGGGCCCCCGGAATTCGAGATCGTCGGCCCCACCGCATCGCGCATCGTCCACTGCCTACAAGACGACGGAAGAGGTCGCCGAGTTGAACCACCTCACCGACCAACCGCTGCAGGTACTTCGCCTCCCCAACCCCAACCTCTCCTCCACCCCGAAGATCCAAGTAACCGTGCGGATCGAGGGGTCCCCTTGCTGCATGGAGGTGGACTCGGGATCGGCGGCGTCCATCATTTCCATGGACACTTTAAAAAGACTTTGCCCGTCAGGGGGACCCCTCTACGTCCATCGCCACTAAGCTTGGTGGACTTTCAAAAGAACCCTGTCCCCATCCGGGGAGTCGGCACTTTCCGAGTGCAATACCGAGACTTTGAGGGGAACTTGGACTTGGTGGTGGTGGAGGGAAATCTCGTGAGTCTCCTGGGGCGGGCATGGTTTGAGGCCCTAGGCATCACAATTGGGGGAGTGAATAAGTGCGGGATGCGCGACTGGGGGGCGGTGTGCAAGGAATTTCCCGAAGTCTTTGACGGGAAACTGGGGTGTTATAAAGGGCCCCCGGTGTCGCTCCACTTAGACCCCACAGTGACGCCCATCCGACGGCGCTTCCGCACCGTGCCCCTGGCCCTCCGCCCTAAAATAGAGGCCGAACTGGACCGGCTAGTGGCCCAGGGAGTCCTAGAGCCTGTCCCGAACGCTCGATGGGAGACCCCGATTGTGACACCCGTTAAGCCAAACGGGGAAATCCGCATCTGCGCGGATTATAAGTGCACCATAAACCAGGCACTTCAGGCGCACGCATACCCCGTACCCGTGGTCAGCCACGTCTTAGCAACACTGGCGGGGGCGCGCATATTTGGAAAGCTGGATCTCGCGCAGGCGTACCAGCAACTCCCGGTGGATGCAGCCACGGCCGAGGCGCAAACCATTGTAACCCACCGGGGCGCCTTCAGGGTGAAGCGGCTGCAGTTCGGGGTCAGTGTGGCCCCAGGGATCTTCCAAAATCTCATGGACGACTTGTTAAAAGGGATCCCTGGAGTGACGCCATTCTTCGACGACGTCCTCATCGCCGCGACCACCCCGGAAAGCTTCGCCGCCCGCCTCCGAACTGTACTGGGACGCTTCCAAGCCGCGGGGCTGAAAGTGAAGCGGGAAAAGTGCCTCCTCGGGGTGCCGGAGGTGGAGTTCTTGGGGTACCGGGTAGACGCAACAGGCCTGCATCCGGCGAGGGACAAGGTGAAGGCCATCGTGGAGGCCCCCGCCCCGAAGTCCAAGGCGGAGCTCCAGGCGTTCTTAGGCCTCCTGAACTTTTACCACGCCTTTCTCCCCCACAAAGCCGCCGTGGCCGAACCCCTGCACAGGCTGCTGGATAAGGCGACACCTTGGGCATGGGGAGCGAGGGAGGCGGCGGCGTTTCGGGGGGTTAAAGTACTCTTGATTTCTAACGCGGTGCTCGCCCACTTTGATGAAAAGCTCCCGGTAATCCTTGCGTGCGACGCATCACCGTATGGGGTCGGGGCAGTCTTGGCACACAAGCTACCAGATGGAAGGGAAGTCCCGGTGGCTTATTACTCCCGCACACTGTCCTCCGCGGAGCGGAACTATGCACAAATCGACCGGGAGGGCTTGGCACTGGTGGCGGGGGTTAAAAAGTTTCACAACTTTGTGTACGGGCGGCCCTTCACGCTCGTAACCGATCATAAGCCGCTCCTGGGTCTGTTCGCGGCGGACAAACAAACGCCGCAGGTATTGTCGCCCCGGGTGTTGCGCTGGTCCTTGTTTTTAGCGGGCTACCAGTACCAGTTGGAGCATCGGCCGGGCAAGGCGCTGGGTCATGCCGACGCCTTGAGCCGCCTGCCGCTGCCGCATACAGGGGAAGATCCGGCCCCGGCTCCCGCAGTCTTGCTAATGGAGGAGCTGCCAACCCCCCCCCTTCAGGCAGCTGACGTGGCCGCCCGCACGTCCCGAGATCCCATTCTCTCCCGGGTCCTAAACTGGGTGGTGAGGGGATGGCCAGCGGAACAGACAGGGCCAGAGTTCACGGCATACAAAGCCAGGCGGGAAGAGCTATCCGCCTTAAAAGGGTGCTTGTTATGGGGGGACAGGGTGGTCATCCCGGGGCCCATGAGACAAGGGGTTCTAGAAACGCTACATGAGGCCCACCCCGGCATTGTAAGAATGAAAGCTCTGGCACGGAGCTACGTGTGGTGGCCCGGGATGGACGCCGAAATTGAAACTTGGGTCCGAGGGTGCACACGGTGTCAGGAAGTCCGCCCCAATCCCCCGAGAGCGCCAACCCAAAGCTGGGAGTCTACCCACAAGCCGTGGTCACGCCTACACATAGACTTTGCGGGGCCGTTTCAGGGGCTCCAGTTCATGGTAACGGTAGACTCCTACTCGAAATGGGTGGAAATAAGCCCAGTGTCTACCACCTCTGCCAAAGCGGCAATACGGGCCCTGCGGAAAATATTCGCGACGCACGGGTTACCCGACACAATCGTGTCGGACAACGGGGCAGCGTTCACATCTGCTGAGTTTCAAGCGTTCCTCGAAAGGAACCTCATCAGGCACATACGATCAGCGCCCTTCCACCCGGCAACCAATGGACAGGCGGAGAGGACGGTACGCACCGCCAAAGAGGCCCTGAGCCGCATAACGGAGGGGGACTGGGAGTTTCGGCTGGCCCGCTTCCTTCTCACATACCGCACCACCCCAAACCCCATCTCCGGGCATTGCCCCGCAGAACTATTAATGGGCCGCCGCCCTACCACCCTATTAGACAGACTCCACCCGGACCGAGCCCCAGAGAGAAAGCTGGTCGAGAACAGGGAGGCGCCCCGAAGCTTCCTACCGGGAGACCCTGTCTACTTCCGGAACTACGGGGCGGGGCCGCAGTGGGTGGCCGGGCGCATCCTAAAACCCACCGGGCCAGTGTCATACGAAGTCCTAACAGATGGGGACCGGGTCCTCCGTAAACACGTCGACCAGCTCCGGAGGCGGCAAGACCCCGACACAGAGATCCAGTTACCGGGAAATGCCGCCGCCGCCCCATCATCCGATCGACCGCAAGCACCGACAGCGGAGCCAGCGCCAGAAAGTCCACGGAATCCGGAGGGGGCCCCGGTGACAGCTGAACCGCCGCTGCCGCCGCCGTTACAGCCGCCACCGTCACCGCCTCGGCTACTACCAGAGGTCCAAGCTCCTTGTGCTGGCGGACCACCCGATAGGGGCCCCGCCAGTCCGGTACCGGCCCCCCGACGTTCGCTAAGAGAACGGAGGGCACCAGCATACTTAAAAGACTACGTCACCTGATAGGAGACGAACTATGGGGGGAGGGGTGTTGTGTCCTGGGATCAGAAGGCAGAGCTGGCGAAATACAGCCAAGCTTCGCTCTCTGAGAACAATAGGGACTAGGTTCCTGAGCTCGCCAGTAGTGAACCAATGGCAGCATTGGCGGGCGATTCAAACCCGCCAATAGGAATATAGGGCCGTTCCCCCTAACTGTATATAGTTGGCCTCCGGCCGTTACTGTGTGTTCTTGTCTTGTGTGAAGTACGAATAAACGCGTCTTCTCTTATGTCGTCGTCCGAGTCATGAGGCCCGAAACTCAGTACTTTACAAAGACCACACCATTTTTTTTCTATGGGATTCTTGGCCACAGTAGTAGATATAGTGGTCTTCTGAGTTAAATGCACCCATTCCTGTCCACTTTAGTTCACTGATTCCCAAGATGTCGATGTTCAGTTTTGCCATCTCATTTTTTAACACATCCAACTTACCTTGACTCATGGATCTTACATTCCAGGTTCTTATACAGTATTGTTCTTTGCAGCATCGGACTTTCCTTTCGCCGTCAGACACTTCCACAGCTGAGCCTCCTTTCGGCTTTGGCCCAGCCACTTCACTCTTTCTGGGGTTACTTGAATGCATATGAATAAAAATCATGTTCTTAGATTTTTGCCAGGATGGGAGTCAAGAGATCAATATTAAAATGTAGAACAAATTTAGAATCTAGTGGTACCTTTAAGACCATCAAAAGGTGGTCTTAAAGGTGCCACTGGACTTTAAATTTGTTCTACTGCTTCAGACCAACACAGCTGACCACCTGGATCAATATTAAAATGTAGCAGGGAGAATAACAAAACGCTAGATGGCAGTGTAACATTTTGGATGAATTCTACTTCTTCATTTCCCCCCAGGATGGAACAGCCTCAACCCTATGATCAGGAAACCTTTTCCATACTGTGCTGTTCTGTTGAAGAAGTTCTGTGCAACTCCCATTGAAACCTTGCCAACCGTAAAATGATTTTGGAGTGTGGGGTACTGCCAAAGCTGATCGGTCTCAATTCCAGAAGGGTAGCACCGTGTTATCCTGTAGCAGTAAAATTAAACAGGAGCCCAGCGGCACCTTAAAGACTAACATTTATTTCTGACTCAAGAAAGTTCATGCTTGAATGAATGTCGTTAGTCTTTAAGGTGCCACTAGACTTCTAACTGGGCATAGCAATCGGTCCGATTCAATACCCTTCCCCTCAGCAGCTGAGCATTGGCCAACCAGCTGCCTTCCAGTGAAATGACTTCATTAAGAATCTTCTCAGGACCCACCAGGACCTCACACTTTTTTAGAACTGGGTTTCCCCCTGCCATACAAAAGCTGTGGAAAACACCATTTTAACAGAAATCGGGCCCCCAATACGGCTCGGAGCTGCAGCCTGGAGGAGGAAGGGCTCCTAGCTCCCTCCCTTCCTCCATTTTCCAAAGCCCTAATGGCCCTAGGGGGGTTATTTCCCCATTTTTTGCAGCCACACATGCATGGAGTATTGATTCTGATTCTGTCCACCTTTGTTTCTTTGCACAGCAGATCATGGGGTCAGGCTGTCAGCCATTTCATTTTGGTACAGAGATATACATTATAATGTAGTGGTGAAATATCCCATCAAAGCCATCAAAATGTTTGTGGTCCACATTCTGTGGGGAAAGAGACAGTTGTCGGTTTGGCTGGGATTAAAGCTTCATGCAGGATTTAGGGAGATTAGTAGTTTTATGGGGGGTTGTAGATAGGCTGAAGATGGGGGGGGATCCAAGGAGGCAAAGGAGCCCAGAGGCAAAGGAGCTCAGAAGCAAAGAAGACAAAAAATACAAGAGGGGTATTAATAAGGAGGCTTCTGTATGTTCACATCTAAAGCCATCGTGAATGTGCCAATCATGTCGGAAATTGTTTGAATCTGTTCTCAGGAATCCATTACAAATGAAAGGCCTTGGAATACTACAGAAAAAAGTGTACTGATTTTTGCTTACTAAATATTTTAAGTACACTGGCAACTTCTACACTTGAAGATGTGCCAAGGGCAGATTTCTGTAACCTTTTCCCTTTTTTGGTCTCAGACAGTCAATCCAAAGAAATTGATAGCATCCCTGCCAGTCCAAAAGTAAAATCCAAAAAAACAGAACACAGTTCTTAGTATTATGTGTCATTTGGTTGTTCCTAATAAAAGGCATTATTTGGATTGTGTTCAGCTCAGATAAACGAGCAGTCCAAGAATTTTTATGTGGGTATGCCATGAGAGATCAAGTACATTATAACATCTTACTTTCCCCCTCATTCGTAATATCAAATATTTCAGTGATGCTATCTAAAGGTAATGTGTAAGACATCCAGATCAAACTGCTCAGCCAAGTAATCTGACATTCTGGTACAGAGTTAAAACTCTTCTAATTTGTGTATGTGTGGGGGGGGAGAGATGGATTCTAGAGTGAACAACTATTTCCTTAAAGGATATGTTAATGAGTCTACTGACTTTCAACATCAAGTGAGAAATACCTTAGATTCTTCTTTCTGCAATCTTTCCTTTTTTAGGAAAAAGTCTGAGTCTAGTGACACCTTTAACACCATCAAAATTTGATTCTGGGTATAAGCTTTTGTGTGTATACATACACACTTCTTCAGATACCGTTCTGTAATGTATCCATAGGGAAACATGGTCTCGGGGCAGCCATGTGCTCGGACTGGTTCTGACCGGTCCGCCATGCGGCCAGGCAAAGGGCCTGAGCTTCGCTCCCAAAGACAATAGACTGGAGGCTCCTCACCTCCTTCTAATCGGGGAGCCCGGGATAACTCAATTACTGTAAATAAGAGAATCATGAGTATTGTGTGTTTTGGGGTGTGGGTTGACTTGGGGATAAAAACTGGCCTGCGAGCCGGCTTCTGTTGTCTTGTTCCTGATCTAATAAAGTATGTGAGAGCTGAAATCACTCGTCAGTCTCAGTACTTTTCATGTTCCTTAGGTATAATGTCCAGGTTTTGTATCTGAAGATCAGAAGGTATCTGAAGAAGTGTGTGTGCACATGAAAGAATAAAAACTTGAGATGTGATATGATGTGTTACGGTTTAACCGGCTCTAGTCATGGAGACAAAAAAGAGTTCCATGCAGCAATTAAGCTCTACCCCAGACCACTTGGAGTCCTTCTAGAGCCAGTGTGGTGAAGTGGTTAAGAGTGTCAGACCGGTATCTGGGAGACTTGGGGTTTGAATCCCTACTTGTGACATGGAAGCTTGCTTGTTGATCTTGGACCACTCACCCACTCTCAGCCAAACCTACCTTATGGAGTTGTTGTGAGGATGAAATGGAGGAGAGAATGACATAAGCCACTTTGGGTCCCCACTTGGGGGGAAAGGCAGGGTACAAACAAATTAAACAAATAAATAAGTTCTGCCCAGACTCCGGAGATTTCACAAGGCATTGCCCATAAGCTTTCAAGCCTATCTTTGTAATGCTCACTTTTCACACATAAAATGAAACTGCATGCTGAGATTGCCCCAGTACTAATTTTTATTTTTTAAAATTTGTTTCTATTATTTATCATCCACCTTTCTCACTGAGTTTAAAAGTGGGATACACACTGTGCGTCAATATAATTGACAAGATGAAACATCCAAGAAACAAGAATGAGGGTTGCAGAAACCTGAAAGAAAGCATAAGCATTATCATGACATGTTAAATGATGCAGAAATTCACCTCTTAAGACAATACATACAGCAACAGATACTACATACTATGTATGGTGTACTGCGGTCAAGCTGCAGCTGATTTGTGGCTGCCCCTGTAGGGTTTTCAAGGCAAGAGACAGTCAGAGGCGGTTTGCCTTTGCCTGCCTCTGTATAGCGACCCCGGACTTCCTCGGTGGTCTTCTTTCCAAATACTGACCAAGGCCAACCCTGCCTAACTTCTAAGATCTGAGGAGATCTGGCTAGCCTGGGCCATCCAGGACAGGGCAGTACATACTATACACAGCGACTTTTTGAACCATTCCATTATAGCATAGCCCTAAATTCTGTGCTTCTGCACCGCAATTGCAGATTACATGCAATCCTGGTTATGATATAATTGCCCATGAGCAATAAAAAAAAAACCTGCACTGAAGCTTTGGAGATTAGTGATATAACTGCTGTCATGAAGTACAAGGAAGCCTCAAGACCGTCATCAGGGCTGGCTTGTTCCACACCACAGCTTCTCTGGGTCTCAGATGTAACATCCCGTATCGACATTACCAGGGCTATTTTGGGGGCAGGAACGCACAGGAACGGAGTTCCGGCTGGCTCCTGAGTTGGCCACACCCAGCAGAAACTCATTAGCATAACAGGTCACACCCAACAGCAGAAACTCATTAGGACTGGCTACATGAGTGGGGGGTGGTCTAACATGCAAAGGAGTTCCTGCTCCAAAAAAAGCCCTGGGTTTTGACAACAAACAAGGTAAACAGAATAAGAAGCAAAAGGTGGATGTGGCTGGATGACCACACTTCTGGTAGCATGGGTGTGTGGCCTACTATGCTAATGAGTTTCTGCTGTTGGGTGTGGCCTATTATGCTAATGAGTTCCTGCTGGGCTTTTTCTACAAAAAAAGCCCTGGACGTTACCTTTCTAGGGAGCCAGAGCAACAGTGGCATGTGAAGGTGTTGCCATGATCTCCTCCATGCGACCTGGTACTCCAGTGAAGCAAAGGGGAGAAGACACGCTGCAGTGGTTCCCACACCACTGAGATAACCTCAGAAGGCCCCAGAGAGGGGAACTCCACACTATCTTGACAAATGTGTATTCCCGAACTTTTTGCCAAGATAATCCATTCTTCATTTTTGCATTTCCAGATGGAATATGTTGGGCTTTTTACCCAGTTTTTTCCGCTGTTTCCTAATTCACAGAACTGATAATATTAAGATCAAAATCATCTCCTCTTCCCCCCCCCACAAAAAACAAGCCAGAACAACTTGTTCCATTTAATAACTAACAGATACTTGGACCCAAATCGAATAACTTTCAATTAAAAGAGCACCAGGCTGTTTTTTCCCTGAAATTGCTCAACTGGGCTTTTGTCTTAGAGTCTGGCAATGTCAGAACAATATAATTCCACGGAGTGCCTGACCACACTGTAACATAATGTCAGTTACATTCCCCAATACTCCACATTGACCACAAAACAAATACATGAATAGAAACACATGAACTGTTTAAGTGCAGTACAATTACAAATTGGATGATATAATAAATTCTCATTTCTTCTCTGTCCCATGTGTTTCTTGGTCCAGAAGTTTGGACAGATCTAATTAGAGTTCTACAATCAAGCTGTTCTCCTCTTTTCTGAAGGCCAATAACATCCAATTAGCCTGTAATCAGGAGGGGGTTATTACATGAATGAGTGGTTATCAGTTCATCTACATCAGCCCCCAAATTCTGAATAATCTGGCACTGGATAACCTAGCACTACACCAAGTATCCTAAACATACTGCAAATCCCAGTGCATAGACAGTTTCACGTGCCAAAGTGGGATGTCAGGCGTGATTTTTGTTTTAAAAGGTACTGCCAGTTCTTTACCTTGGAAGAAACCCAGCACGGCATTCACACACATACTTGCTAACAAATCAAACGCAGATTCAGTCATCTGTCTTTCCCATTCTACCCCCATGTTTCAAGTAAGTTGCTCTCAGTTTAAAACAAACAAAAAAACAAACTGTGTTCCTCATGTACATTTGCAGTGCAGTTCGAAATGCTGAGCTGAAAATGTTCAGGATTAATGTTTAGCATTATGGAGGGGTATCTTCTGTAATTCCAGGAGAGCTCCAGCCACCACCTGGGGGTTGGCAACCCTATCTGCCAATGAGCCAAAGCCCCTCTCCTTGTTATTTTTACCTCAAAATCATTCTCCCAAGCTGCTTTTTCATTCACCTGAAGGGAAGGTAGTGGAAAAGGGATTCTATGTCTTCCCCCATGCAGGTTATAAAGCAGTTAGGAGAGTCTGACTTTGGGTGCTTTCACACATGCCGAATAATGCAGTTTCACTCCACTTCAGCGACCATTTGCAAGTGGATTTTGCCGTGTCACACAAGCCCTTTCTAGACTATCCTTTTAATCTATGTTCACTGTGGTGTCCTTCAAGTATTTCTGCACTAAAATCAAATTCAACCTTCTTTTTATTCTGGGTTCCCCCCCCCATTCTGCATTACATTACCTCCCTTCAGTGGTCAGTCCGGTTTCAGCCTGCCGTTGCCCTGGGTTATTTGGGTGCTGTTTTTGCTGTGGACTTAAATTGCCTCAAGTCAAACACTGAGAAAATCTGGAGTGGCAGGCAAATGTGGAAAGGACCACAGTAAAATCCAGTTGCAAAGTGCACTGAAAGTGGATTGAAAGTGCGTTCTGAGTTTGAATGGGTTAATCCATATGTCTCCCACTGCCCTTCTGAAGAGACAATTTTTGATTAGTTTTTGATGTAATAATAGTTTGGATGTTTTTGTTGAAGTGGTTTTATAGATATAGGTTTGAAAGTTCTTGCTTTTTTAACTGATTTGGAGTCCAGTGGGGGCACCTGCAAGACCAACAAAGTTTTATTCAAGGTATAACTTCCTCAGATACAGCGAAATGGAAGTTAACAGTCCATACATATAGGCAGTATGAACTATTAGCAAACATGTCAATGTGTCTGAGGAAGTGTGCATACACATGAAAGCTCATACCCTGAATAAAACTCTGTTGGTCTTAAAGGTACCTCTGGACTCAAACTTTGTGTTATGTATTGGACTATGGACTACATGCCGAGCTTCAGTTGGAGGCTCATAGGAACTCTGGTATCCTGAGCTGCACATTCCGATTGGCTGCTCCTGACAGCAGGCCAATCAAAGCATAATAGTATGCTTGGAGGAAACAAACTCTATTGGTCCTTATCGTGTAAATATGATTGGTTCTTACCATTATACTGGGCGTGGTTTCCCCAGCCCGGGATGTTTAAAAGGAGCTCTGGCTCCTATGGTTTTTCGTGTTGGATCGTTCTTGTTAAATAAAGTTGAAATCACTTGGTTAAGAGCTGCCTGAGTCTGATTAACTTCACTTTGTGCTACTGCTTCAGACCAATATGGCTACCCACCTGTTTTTTTTAATTGTTATCCACTTTGACCCCTGACTGTAGCCTCCATTTTTGTTAGTAAGCAGCACTTAGGGATTACGGGCCAAATCATTGAGCAAATCCAGTTTTCATGGCTTGCCAAAATTGGTTTAGCTCTTGTTCCCAGTGTTATATGTTGGACGCATTCCATGAAACAATAGGAGGTGGATTTCTATTCCAAGGGGTTGCCAAAGCCATGCCAACCTACTCTAATTATATTTCAAAATACTTAGTGAGACAGCAATCACATGGTATACAGACGCAATGGGTATATCTCTGATACAATCTGGCCTTGTGCAAGTAACCTTTAAAGTCCAGCAGCTAAACCACTGCTGCACATGCTTATGCAATAAATTAGAAAATAAGCCACGCCTGAATTTGTTGAAATAGCAATAGCACTTAGGGTTGCCAGCCTCCAGGTGGGGCCTGGAGAGTTCCCAGGATTACAACTGATTTCCAGACAATGGAGGGTTAAGTCTGTTTTAAACTATAGACTATATACAAGAAGAGATGTTATGCAGCAACTAATTGGGCCTAGAGGTTTCACTTCCAGTTTCTGTTTTGCTTTAGTTTATTCCTTTTGTTGTATCTGCTGCGAACCAGAAGAGAGTTGTGATTGTGAACTGCACTTTCTCCAGATGTGAACCTCTCCTCTGCAGTTATTTGTTTGGTCTGTTTGAAAGCCAAGGACAGGATTTTGCTTCTTGAGAAAGGTAGCCTGAGTCTGGGACTTAGTCATTTGTAAACAGTGACATCCCTCAGATACACTCAATGTATCCCAGGAAGCCTTTTTTTAATGGAGGACAAAATGTTTGCTTTCCAAAAAAGTCAACAGCTATTCATGCTCAGGTTAAGAAACTGAAATATCTGCTCACTCACTGGATATTTTCTCTGGCCCAATGAATGCCCATTGGGTTGGAGCATCTTCACTATGAAGGAAGCTTTAAGAGAACAGACCTTCTTAGTTTAGGAAATTAATGACCAAAAGTGTGTGTGGGGAGAGGCTCATCCTAGAGGTTCAAGAGGAACCGCTGGGCAGATGTAGCTTTCCCCCTGCAGCTGGAGAAGCTGCACCTCTTCTCTCTTGCCCCACACTCTTCAAGAGATAAATGCCCTGGATTGTTAGCCCTGGTCCTCTTCCAAAGAAAGGAAATGCAGGTCTCCTGCTGAGCACCCTATGATCCATTCCCATTCAAGCCTCCTCAAGCCAGGACAAGCTATGCCAAAGTTTGAGGAGGTGTGCTTGGAGGACGCTGCGTCGAGGAGACAGCAGATGGCAGTGAAAAGGTTGGTGGCAAAGGGCTCAGAGCAGGACATCTCCTGCAGCAAGTAGTGGACAGAGAAGCGATGCAGGGGGCTGGGCAAGAGGTTGGGTTGCTGAAGGAGCAGCACCGAGGCAGAGTACTCATCTTGTTTTCCCATGGCATGCTGAACAGCTCCCACTTATTCTCCAACCTTCCCCCCTCCATGCTTCTTTCAGCCATTACCTTGAAGTTACTAGTTGCCAAATGGCTTTTTTTTCTCCTCATTATTGCCACAGAGAGGGAGGAGGAGATGAGAATGAGAGAAGTTGGTGAGGAGGAAAGAAAGAAAAGGATGTAAAGACCGGGAGCCACCATTAGGGAGGGCTGGCCTCCGACCTGCTTGCAAAGGATTTGTGACCCACTGTTGGGGCCGAACCCACAGGATGGGAAACACTGCTGTATGGCATAAGTACCAAAAAACCTCTAGTAACAGGAGAAAGAGGGAGAAAGCTTAGCCAACAGTGTGAGTGCTACTGGCTCTTTATAGTAGATTGGGGTGGGAGCTATACTAAAAATATGTTTTGTGTAATATGAAGGTCACCATCATTATTTGTTTATAATTAGAAGATACTTACTCACCTGAGTAACAAACCTGTTGAGAATTAGGGATGTGTATTTAGAACATAGTTAGTTAGTGTAGTTAGAATCATTGCATTAGTTTCTCATGAGTGATGCTCAAAATCTTACAACAAAGGCTGTTACCATATATGGAATGAGGAATACCAGAGGTTCAAGCTGGATTCAGAAAAGGAAGAGGCACTACAGATCATAGTGCAAATTTACGTTTATTACTGGAGCATACGAGAGAATGTCAGAAGAAAATCAGTTTGTGTTTCATAGATTATAGCAAAGCTTTTGACTGTGTGGATCATGAAAAACAATGGTTAGTTTTTTCAAAAAAACAGGTGTGCTGCAGTATCTGATTGTTTTGATCCACAACCAGTACTTTGGAAAAGAGGCTACTGTTAGGACAGAATATGGAGAAGCAGAATCATTTCCAACTGGTAAAGGTTATGGACAAGGATGTATTTTAACTCCCTATCTGTTCAATCTGCAGGATATATAATAAGGAAAACTGGATTAGATTTAGATGAAGGTGGAGTGAAAATTGGTGGAAGGAACATTAACAATTTGAGATATGCAGATGACACCACATTACTGGCAGAAAAAGTGAAGACTTGAAATGACTCCTGATGAAGTTTAAAGCAGAAAGTGCCAAAGCCGGAGCCAGATTGCAGCTGAACATCAAGAAGGCAAAAGTAATGACTACTGAGGAATTACACAAGTTTAAGGTTGATGATGAAGTTCTGTTTTGTAGACTTCTGGTTGGTTCTGGAACCCAATTCCTATTTCATTGTTTACCGAATGTCCCATCTGTCGATTACATTGACTCACTCTGTATAATACGCCTTGAGTCCCAATGGGATAGGTGGTCTATAAATAACACAAATAAGTACAATTTAAATTGTTCAAGATTTTCTGTTCTGTGGCTCCATCATCAACCAAAAGGAAGACTGAAACCAAGAAATCAGAGACTGAGACTGGGAAGTGCAGCCATGAAGGAGCTAGAGAAGATACTTAAGGGTAAGGATCACTGGCAACCAAGATCAAGATAATCCATTCTATAGTATTCCCCATTATTTTGTATGGGTGTGAAAGTTGGACAATGAAGAAAGCTGGGTAATTTTCTATTAAGATGGGTAATTTCTCCTATCTCCCTGAAAACTGGGACAGCGTTTCCATCAAGTGAGGGGTGCAATTCCTGAGAAGTTCATCCCAACTGAGGGAGACAGTTACACACAGAAATGTGTTTCCCATTGACATCAAACTGCTGTTATGGTGAGATGATTTTTATGCCAGTAGCAACAACTCGAACTCAAGTTTTTAAAATAACATTAGAATCAAATCAAAATCAGAATTTTTGGCTCTCCCCCATACACCCCAATTTGGTGTAGTGGTTAAGTGTGCGGACTCTAATCTGGGAGAACTGGGTTTGATTCCCCACTCCTCCACTTGCAGCTGCTGGATGACCTTGGGCAAGCCATAGTTCTGTCAGAACTGTTCTTGAAAAAGAGCAGCTTCTGTCAGAGCTCTCTCAGCCCCGCCTACCTCACAGGGTGTCTGTTACGGGGAGGGGAAGGGAAAGGAGTCTGTAAGCTGCTCTGAGACTCCTTTGGGTAGTGTAGGGCAGGGTATAAATCCAATCTCCTCCTCCTCCTCCTATGCATAATGACCTGGAGAACATATACATTGGATAGATTGACTAACTGGTTCTATGGTTCACTACTGAAGATTTGATCATCCACCAATTTTCCAATTTAAGGCTGCAGTTCCCAAGACTTTTATACTTGGGCCCTGTTCTAAATTAGCCCTTCCATCTGAGAGACTCCCCAAAATTCAATACTAATAGTCCTCTTAGGAAGAGCCTTGGGCATAGCAGTGTGTCTTGCCCTTTGGCACATGGAAATGCAGGAATATCAGCAAAGGAATGTGAGATTACTTTAGCAGCACTATGCCCTTGTGGCATCCGCCTCACTCTCTTTGGGTTCTGTCTGATTGCTTGAAGTGTTTACCCAAAACATAGGATCTGCATGGTTTCCCCCAGCTGTTGCTTGCATAATTTCCACTTGGGGTTTGAATGAGGGTGCCAGTCTTCTCCCCCCCCAGGGCTAATAGCACTTTCACTTGTTTAAACCTCCTCTCACCTGCACTGTGGCCTTCATTCAAACTAAGAGAATCCATAGCTGCCATTTGCCTTTAAAAAAGCGCTGAGAGGATCTGATCACAGATCTTCCCAACATCATGTGTGGTTTGGCTCTGAGGAAAAAGGAGAGGGTGAGAGAGAGAGAGAGAGAGAGAGAGAGAGAGAGAGAGAGAGAGAGAGAGAGAGAGAGAGAGCAAGCACTCCAGGAACAAAATGTTTCTTTGCTGCTGCTTATCTTCTGGCAGCTGCAGAATCTTCCGAGAGTCTGATATTTTCTTGCTGCTTAGCCTGAGGGAGTCCCAACCCACGGCTTAAGAACCTCAAAGGTATAACAAACACAGCGATGCTAAGAAAAATGGTAACTTTTAAAGAAGGTTGCGGTGCTTGTTTTTAAAAATGATCAGTTAAACACTTTTTGTCTCAAAACAGCTCCCTGCTCATCCAATTTTCAGCAAGTATTTTCTCTTGTTCCAAAGTAAAAATCAAGAAAAAAGTTATTGCATTAAATCTTTGCCTCCAGACTTTGCAGATGCCAGACTGACATGGTTCTTTGGCCTGACTGAGGTCAGTTTAAGCCAAACAACTTATGTAACTCATTAAGCTTTCCATACTCTAGTTTTAAAGAAACACACTGACAAAGAGCCAAGCTAGATGACACCGCATTCCTGTCACAGGACACGCTGCCATTTTAGAGCCTTTTTTAACTTTTAAAAGTGCTATCGGGGTCCAGTCCTTCTAGGGACCACAGCACGGGGTAGGAGGGACTCCTTCTAGCCAGCCACAGCATGTGAGTGGAAGACAGGAACTCTTCATCTTCCCTGCCACAGTCCCCAAAAGGATTGCTGCCCATGCAGCATTTTTTAATGTTAAAAAAGTCTCTAAAATGGTGCTGCATCACCAAAGTGCACTCAGAGACACAACAAATCTAGTTTTGCCCACTGGGCCAAATCTGGTACAAAGGCAGTGGGTTAATTGTAAGTACTGCCAATGGCTTGAGGGGAGAAGATCATGTTCTAGTTGTAGATTTAATAATTCCATTATTGCTTAACAGCTGTTTTATTAAAGCAATACCAGATTTGGCCCATGTCAGCCATATGAAAGATTTGCCTGCAAATTTAATATTGGGGTTGCCCAACAGAGGGTGTGTTCAGACGGATCTTTTGATCTGCCATAGGAACGACTCCCTTGCGGATCAAAAATGCACGACCAGACAGAAACATCTGCGAAATATTCCGGTCCCATAGGCATCCCGTTCTGCTGCGCCTCCAATCCTGATTTAAAAAGTAGCAGTTTCAATGTAGGGTTTTCGCTTACCCGCGCAACAACTGCAGACTTTCTTCCGTCTGGTCACTCCATTAGCACGCGATGCTCCCGTCGGCTTGGTCTGACGTCAGACCGAGCCGACGGGGCGCGATTTTTAAAAAATTGAAACCCCATGTGCGCTTTAACGAGGAAACGCATTCAGCTATAAGCGCTACGAGGAATGTAATGCTTATTTCTTTTAGGGACAAGACGTTACCGCGAAGGGAGATGGAGGGGGAAGGACTGTTCTAACTTGCAAAATAGTCCCTCCATTGATCATGATGGCAAGGGGGAGGACCGGGACTTTGCTGAAAACCCTCCGCGATCGCCTCAGTTCTCCAAGGAGGCGCAGCCTTGCCTATGCGAATGTACAAAACTTTTTTTTAAAAAATCCTCGGTGGATGCCGTGTAGACAAATCACGGTGGGAACAACGCGCGGTGAGGCTATTTCATGGGGGGCGTCTGGTTGTGCTAGGCTGGATTAAAAAAATCGGGATAAAATTTTAGGAGGGCTCATGGCGCGATTGACTGGCCGTCTGAACGCAGCCAGAGCCAAGTGTCCATGCATATATGGGCCAAATTTCTGGACTAGCCCAATGCCATTAGCTTTCTAAAAACTGGTAGATCAAATCATGTATCTCCTACCATCTCATATCACTAAGACTTCACATTGATCATGGAACATCATGTTGTTGCAGGAATGAAACCATATTCTTATCTCTCAATCCACAACTGTATTTTGTTGACCCTCCTCCATCCTCTGTACTTTCATCTGTGCTTCCACACAGAATCTACACACATTTTCTATGTAAGTTTAGTGTATCCTACTCAAATACAGGCTTTGAATGTTATTCAAAACTCTGAGCACATGGGTTGGATCCAGCAGAAAAGCTCATGGAAGGAATCGACAGAGCTTTTTTTGCATTCCCTGGCATTACCATTTGCCCAGCCTCCACAGGCCAATTCCTGCCCCACTCTTCATTTCCCCGCACTCGCTCAATGCAACAGTGAGGGAAAAGGGTGTGTGGGGGGGAATGATGTTGCATGATGCAGTGATGTTACTTTGGGTTGATTGCCCAAAAGTGAATCACCACATCGAGCTAACGTTCTAGGAATTCCTCCAAAATCTATGGTCTGACTCTTTACCATAAAGTTTGAGGTAATTCCTACAGCATAGCTCAATGTGATGGTGTTACTCCTAAGTCTTCACCCAGAAGTGATATCATCGCATCATGCACCGCTCCCTCTCCCCATGACCTACCCCCAAAAGCTCCTGGGATTGCCGGGCACAGGCACCCCTAACATTCCCCTTACCCCCATAGCAGTGTGTTTGCTCTGAAAAAAACCCCTTGGAGTATCAGGAGAAAATCCACCACAGTGTGGGGTCTGGCAGCAATGAGGGCCAATCAGGTAGAACTGCTTCCTCCTCCCCTTCCCTGATGCAAGCCTCTAGCAAAAGAGAGAGACGGAGGTGACTGCACTAGGATTCCCCTTTGTCACTGCTATTTTGCGTAGTGGTGCATTTTCTTTGTAAGGCTCTCCTGAGTCTCCAAGAGGTTTTTCAGATCAAACAACAGACTGCTTAGAGAAGGCAGGGAAAGATCTGCTTTGCACTGCTCCATCCATGAGCTGTTTCAACTAGATCCAACATATTAATTAATTTTATATAATAAGAGGAAAAAACCAAAGTGAAAAAGGCATAATGTTACAGAACAAAATTAAAAAGAGTATTTTTCTCCTTTCAGGGCTCAGATGAGACAGGTAATCAGCAGCTACATGCAGATATCATATTAATTATGAGAACGAGCCAAGAAGTCTTCAGGGTCACATTCTTCTTGCTTCTTATCTCTTCCCCATGGAGGCGTAAGCTGGGGAATTAAGGACTTCCTGGTTTTGAACAAACAGTGGTTTATTGTGATGTCAGAATCAGGTCAAATAACAAACTATGGTTTGTTCTCTTGTGGACAAACCATGGCTCAGTGAAGAGCATCTGTTTTATATGCAGAACATCCCAGGTTCAGTCCTTGGCATCTCCACTTAAATGGCTCAGGAAGTAAGCAGTAAGAAGGACCTTGATCTGAGACCCTGGAAAGTCACTGGCAGCCAGAACAGATAATACTAATCAGTGGTTTGACTTAGTACACGTTTGTGCATTGTAAACCAGGATTAAACTGTTACCAAATCTGGATGTTGCAATGATCTGTGAATTGTTATGAATCAAGAATTTTCAGGCATGTACGAGGGAAGCATGGAAAGGAGGATGGGAAAAGTTTGTTTGCGATTACAAAATATGACAGGAAAAAAAGAAAAAGCAGGTGCAAAGTGAAAATATTTATTAGAGCTTTATAGATCCCTCTGCGTCTCACAGTAAAGTTTCTTCTTATGACTTTAGAGATAGAAAGCCTAAGTAAAGGCAGAAGGACTCTGTAAATTGCCTTTATGAAGCAAGTCTGGGAGATGCTCTGGAATTCTCCCATAACAAGTAACTAGCTAATCTTTGATCAGGGATAGATAGCACTCACAGCATGCATTGTGTACTAACAAAAAGAGTACTAACATAGACTCTAACTGGGTTAAGGATCTCCTCCTCTTGGGTTTTTAGTTTAGTGTGGGTTTACTTTTCTTTCTCCCTAGTTGTTAGTCCCCTCTCTTTTTTTCATTGTAGTTTCAGTAGTGTATATATATAAAAAAGCAATAAAAAATCCCCTTCGGGGGGCCCAACAAAAAAAAGTTTCTTCAGGGGATCTTCTACAGGGTTTTCAAATTTCACCTTGAGTAATGACCGCATCGAAAAACCTGGTAGAAGATCCCCTGAAGAACCTTTACTGTGAGACGTGTAGGGATCTCTTGAGCCCTAACAAGTATTTTCCTTGCACCTGCTCCCCCCACCCCCCGCCTACTGGTGTGGGCATTTGTTTCTCCAGCAATGTCAAAATATGACCAATGAGATTGTATCTCAGAAGAACATAATATCAACAGACCAGTTTATTTCCTACTCTTTAACTCAGATGACAGTCCAGAATTGCATTTTGCTCAGAGGACTGAAATTTCTTCCTGTATTACTTTTAAAACTATCTGCACGAGTGACTATCAGCATCACTTTGTAAGGCCTATCCAGCAACAACAGATGTTATCATTCCAGTTAGGGCATTATACTTTGAACCATTTGTGGAGGTTTATTGCATTGTGTTTCTGGACTAAGATATAATATGCACATCCGTGGCAACTGCAAATATGTTCTCAACAAAATGAAAAGATAACTTTCTGAAAGTGTTGTGTCAAACATTTACAGAAGTGCGATTACAGAATATTCATGGAGTGAACACATTGGCCTTTTTAAAAAGTAAAGTTAAGATTAAAAAATATAATAGAAGTCCGCTTTACTGACCATGATTAAATATTTGTAGTAATTTATCCCTTGTTGAGATGGTTATGAATAAACCATCTGTTCCAAGAGATGGAATTCTTGTTGACATTAATGCTTTTTAATTTGTAGCAAGATTGTTTGGAGTCTGCACGTCAGAATAATATTAACATTTAATAAGAGTAGTTTGCAGAGTGAAAAAATAAATTATTGTTGGGCAGAATTGCTGGATGAAGGAGAATAAAGCAGGTCTATAACAGGTATGGAAATCTGATTAATTTCAAAGGAATTACTGCTGCTAAGTGTTCACCTGGGTTACCAAGTGGGGCTGAGATTCCATGCCAACGTAGCACTTTGTTGTGGTAATCAGACATAAATTTGATATTCTTATCTGTCTATAACTCTTCTGCTTTGCTTTGAGCAACAACAGTTCCTGTTCCTTAGCATTTAACTATTGGAGCATATTCTTTTTATTCTGTTTTGTGTACTTTTGCTGATAAGGAGATCATAACCCTGCTGTGTCATTTACTGAAACCAAACCTTGTTTTTACTCTTCCAGTATGTTCAGTTTGGTTTCATTTATGGGATGACCTCGGGATCAGCGCTCTTATATGTGATATAATTAGTGAATTGGTTTCCATAGTGTGTTTAACTACAGCACATCCCTGGTGTCTGATTTCTTCAAAAATGAGACTCAAAGCCACAGTGGGATTCATTGTGCATGAAGCAGAGAAAACTGGACCAGTAACTGGATTCATAGCTTAGTAACTATTTATGCAGGCTCCCACTGGTTTCCAATTCCTGTCACCTTTGTTTCAAATTTTTGATGTGATCATTTGAAATGATTCCTGATTTGACACAAAATTCTTTTCCTGTTATATTCCAGCTTGGCTTCTGCTGGAGAGAACAGTTTCATTAATGCAAATATTGTGGCAGGACCCATTTAGTACATTTGAACTCTACAGGGAGCTGTAACGTGGACTCTCAACTGTGCAGAGCCTGTGGGGTGCTTCTCTTCCTTTCCTGAGCTAAGACAAAAATGTGTGAGCCAGAGGCTAAAAAACTGTGAGCTAGCTCACACTAACTCAGCTTAGAGGGAACACTGTTTGTCACCCAATGGCATCAATCTGGCACAGTAGGAGATTGGCAGCAGTGGTTGGAGGCTTACTTAATTAGGAAATGTTGTTTATTTACTGAACAGGAAGGGCAAATAGTGGACCAGTTCAAAACTGGACACCTGGCAACCCTACTTAAGAATGGACCTGAATGTTCCTGTGTTAACTTGCAGGGCATTGCAAAGTCTTTATCTTTCACTTGTAACTCTCCTCTAGTGCAGTTAACAGTACATTGGAAAGGTTCTCTCACTTTTACAGTTAGGCTCCCTATGTCCGTTCAGCATTAACACTTTTTCACATTTTGTAAAAAGGGATCTAAATAATGTCAACATTCTTTTTACAGTTCTGAAACACCGTTACTTCTAACGTTGGTTTCCATGCCACCAAATTTATTCTAAAACCTTCTTTAGGTTGCAATGGCCAAACCTTGATTTGCAAGCAGTGTTTGTAGCCTGGCAACAGTTTTACTAGTTCTAACAGACCCAAGCAGGTAAGTGCTGCATAACATACATTTTGGCATTTATTGCTGGCCATAAAGCAAAAAAAAAAAAAAAAATACCCAGGAATTTCCCCCTTTTATGTCAACTTGATGTATAATTTAATGACCACTTTGAGGGCAAAATATATCTGCAAGTGTTTGACTAACTGAATCATTTATGGAAGGAGGGCAGCCTTGGTTGCTAGAGAGCGCAGTCATTCTTGTTCTTTCTAAAGTTCAGATACACAGGAGCAGAAAAAACCCCGCAACCCTCTAAATGTAAACAGATTTCTTTTTTCAGTTGTAACTTTCTTCTTAATTCTATGATACTCTAGCCTGAACCTTAACTTAACAGATGAAATTTATCCAGATCCCTAGATAAGTTGCTCTTAGTCTGTCTTTCTTTCTCTTGAATTTGTATTATTGATGTTTTAAATTGTTACTTTGATCAGAAATGCTGTCCCTCCTTCTCTTCACATGAACACATGCCTAACACTGAACCAGACCATTGGCCTATCAGGATCAGTAGTTGTCTACTGGCAGTAGCTCTCCAGGGTCTCAGGTAGAGGTCTTTCATACTGCCTACTGCCTGATCTTTTTAACTGGAGAATGGTGGGACTGAACCTGGGACCTTCTACATGCCAAGCAGATGTTCTACCACTGAGCCACAGCCCCCCTGCCCCTCTCCCCTCCTTTGATTACATGGATTCTGTATACTAAGTTAACTTGGGGTTAACTATGCTGAGATGGCACTGTATATGTATTAAAACTATGGTTCTAGTTACTTTCACAGTCAAATTGTGCCATAATGGAGGATGGTATTCCAAAGGCATGTCTGCAAGGGTATTTTTGCCAATCAAGTGTGCTCATTCAGCCACATGGGATCTAGCATTTAGCCCATGGGGACCACCCACTGTCAATTGACGCTGCAGACAGAAGTGATCACAGGGTTAGCACAAGGGATTAAATTTGCATGGTGTCAGAACAGGATTTTCACATGCTGTCTATTTTGACAAACCAGAGCTCTAGGAAAAGATATGGAAGTCACGTGAAGATGCACCATTCACCATAAGAATAATATGGACTCTTTGACTTCATGACACATCTCAGTTTTCTGGTGTCTGATGTACAGTGGAATATGGAATATAAAATGAAAGTCAAATATATCTATGAATATGCTATGCTGTACTTGCTGTTAATCTCAATTTATGTACATGCTGCATTCTTGCACTAGGAGTGGATATTATAAATCTGGCAAACAGCAGGCATGTGTACACAATATCGTCAAAGTTCTCTTAGCTATTTACCTTGAGCATTGTTGCTGGAATGGTTTGGGTAGCTAATTGCACTTCAGATTCCATCTAAATATCCATGGGAGAATCAAAGTTGAACATTGTTTTTAAATCTAAGAAAATGTGACAAGGGGGATTGTGTAAGTGGCACATGGTTCCTTGACTTGAAATGTACATGGCCTTAGTCAATACATAGGGTTGCATTCAAACAGTTTTTCCACTGGGGATAAGGGGAGGTGGGGTCCCCTTTGACCATAGAAAAGAGTAGGGGAAGAGACATTTAGGAAAAGAGTCATAGCCAAACTTTCTTGCCAGCTGGGGTGTCAAATAAATGACTAGTAGCAACCTCCACAAGCCCAATGGCTTCCAGATAGGGACAATTCTTCATGTTGGTCTCATTGCTGCTGTGAATGCAAAGGCATTTGAAGTAGCATGGAGTCTCCACTTAGGGCAATTCCCCAGTCTTTTTCTTCTTCCCACCTGCTCTCACCCCTTCTCGCCTCTGGTGGGCTTTTTCCCCAGGTTAATTTTTAAATGGCAGTTTGTTAAAACACTTTGGTGATATTCTTACTACTGATAATTACACAAAAACCTGGCAAAAACCCTGCTTGGGGGGAGGGGAGAATGACAGGTAAGGGGGCGCAACGGTGCCTCTTCCCCCCCATACTTTCCCCAAACCCATTTTGGGTACAATATTTGAGGAAAGATTTGGGAAAAGCCAGGGAAAACTCGGAAAGGGGTGACTGGATGACAATGTCGTATGGAAGCCCCCCAAAGAGGGAGGCAAGGCAGAGAAAAAGTTCCCTATGAAGGCAACCCCTGTTGCTAATCCTAAGTGTATGTGTACTATGATTGTATCTGTTATACACAGGCTTGCCGTTTTCTCATGGGGGTGGAGGATCCCCAGCCCCAGCTCTCATTTCCTGCTGCTGCTTCTGCAGCTGGTGAGAGAAAAATAATGGGGGGGCGGAATTACAGCTGGACAACAGCATTTTGTCACTTCTGGGGAAAACCCCAAAGTGACATCAATCCAGTCTAGGCATCACTGGAAACTGTATGGTTTTACCATAGAGTTTCAGGTGATTCCTAAAGAGGTGTGATGTCACTTCCAGGTTTTCCTTGGAAGTGACATCACATAGCTGCCCGACAGTACCCCCATGTCCCTGCCCCCACGGCCTCCCACTGGTGGTCAGCCACTGGCTGGCAACTCTGACTATACAAGAGAGATTAATAAATGAAATATTAATAAATATGTATAAAGGAGAAGCAGTTCAGATAGGCATTTCTGCCTCACATCCTAGGGTTTTAATGTGAAAGCTAGTTCCTCGTTAAGCAGGTAAAAACAGGGGACCCATGAGGAATCATGTGGAGGCGGGAAACATTTGGATATTCCCTCCAGTCCCATCAGTTCCCAAATTCTCCTCCTTGAGCATGTTATGAGTTCACAGAAGCTTGAGCAAACTGATCTTTGATCTTTCCTCTTTTTTTCTCCTCTCTGACCGACTGCTTACTTAACACTCCGTCCCTCTCAGATTTTGTGGCTTTCATCATCTGCACAAACACCAGCCAGTTTACTGTTCCTTTAACGAGTAAACCTTTGCCCGATGAAATACATTCACATGAAGAAATCTTTGGCAAGGAAACTTGGCACAGCCGTCTTTGAACCATGAAAATCATAAATTGTGCAAACTTGTAAATGGGAGTAAGACGACTGGCAATGTATTTTGAAATCTAGCTGTCCCAAAACAACTCAACTGAATAAGATTGTGTACCACATTATGGCGGCAGATTCCTATCTATTAGTTTGGCTTCTACCCAGTAGAAAGCAAAGGAATAGGATAATCTTGGAAAGACAGTGACCTTTTTGTCCAGATTGTATGACTTGTGGTCTCAGCCAGACCTTTGACATGTTCTAGCATGAGACCAGTAGACAGATATTTATCTAAGAAGATCAGGAAAGAAATGAGCAAGTTCTTCCAGACTTCTGCTGAATTATTATTATTTTCTGTGCTGCCCAGATCACTACTGTTGGTGGCTGTATCACTTGTCTGATATCCCTGCTGAGCCGAGAGTGCTTCTGCTCTTGGGCAGGCCTGTCTTCCCTGGCACCAATGCTCCCTCTAAGCTGTGGAGTCTTGTGAGCAAAAATTCTACTTTGTGAGCTACTGGCATTAAAGTTGGGGGTGAGTGTTTTGTCTGCTGCATAAATTAGTTCGCTCTGGAGGCGTCCTTCCTGAGCTAAGACAAAAATGCATGAGCCGGAGGCTAAAAAACTGTGAGCTAGCTCACACTAACTCAGCTTAGAGGGAACACTGCCTGGCATCTCTGCTCGAATCATTCCCCGGGTAAAAGGAAAGGTCCCCAAGTGTGTTGTTGAGGCATGATGCAACAGCAGAGGAGAGGCCGCCAGCCAGGATTGTCACCAGCCAGACCAATTTCACCTTCTACAATTTGTCACGAGTTATGCTTCCAGACACCAGGAAACCATGCCTCTAGGACACTGGTCAACAGTGGTGTTCCTGTCAGAACTGTGAATAATAAGACCCTGACTCACAGGGACATCTCTGCACAATCAGATTTGGGTTTTGGCTTTAATATCTTTTCTTTTTAGCCCCTGTAAGATTTATCACCCTGAACTAGATAGCCCAGGCTAGCCTGATCCTCGTCAGATCTCAGAAGCTAAGCAGGATCAGCCCTGGTCAGTATTTGGATGGGAGACCACCAAGGAATATCAGGGTCGTGATGAGGAGGCAGGCAATGGCAAACCACCTCTGAACATCATTTGCCTTGAAAATGCCACCAGGGGTCACCATAAGTCAGCTGTGGCTTGACAGTGCTTTCTACCGAAGGTATAGCAGCAATATCTACTAATATTGTTTCTTTTCTCAGATAAATAGATATATTTATTTGGCATTAACCAAGATGGCTGAGTGGGAAGCACACCTGAAAATTTAAATGATATCCTGAGGTTTCCTGGGTGGAGGCTTGAACAAAAAGAGAGGAATGGTAACCCTCCAGCCTGGACCCATGGCTTTGGCACAAGCGTTAACCAAAGTCCGAGGCAGATTTATTTATGTTATGCTATTTATTTATAGTCTGCCTTTCTCACAAGGACTCAAGGTGGATTACAGAGAGTGAGACAGTACAATCACAAAAATGGGACATTCAATAGTCAATGTATTAGGATTTTAGAAGTCTGAAACTGCCAGAAAAAATTGGAGCATAGCTGTGCTTAGCTTATTGTAAGTAGAATCCTATTAGAATAAGCTGAATACCAGAGTATAGACCACAGTCCTTAATTATTTATCCAAGCAACTTTGTGAAACTATTTTGTGCAATGCAGCCCTAATAGCTGTGCAGAAAAACCCTCTTGAATAGTTTAGTTTTGCATTGTTGATAAAAGGGCAGGATTCTGTCAGTGGATGGTTGTATTCTGGAGGTGCATCTTCTTCACTTCCAAACAACCCAGTTGATGTATCCTAGGCTAGGGTCTGTCCCCATGACATGTTTACATGTTCCTAACGGGGACCTCATTCGCCTGGAAGAAATCGGTTCACAATTTGGGGTTTGGCTTTGTCCTTAGATGCCAAGCTGGCAGCTCTAGCCAGGAGAGCCAGAAAGGCCTTTGTTTATTATGAATAAAGCCAGTTGCACCCTTGTAACATACCCAGAGAAATGTACAGTAAACCAAAAGCAAAGGCAACTTGCCTATAAGATATACAATCAAGCAATGTTTGAAATAAAAACAACTTCCTGAATAGGCTGGCATAATTCTTGGGATAGAGAGTTCCTTATGCTGGGTGCCACAGCTCTGAAAGCATTGTTCCGTGTTCTCAGAAGCCCTATGTCCCCCCCCCATAACTAGTGTTATGTCCTGACTTGTTATATATATTCTCCAAATTATGGAGATCAATTCCCCTGGGGAAAAAGATAGCTTCATAGGGCAATCTCAATGGTATACCATAGATTCTAGATGAAATCCTTCACCAAATTCTCACCTCCATGGGCAGAGCAAGGCTCCAGCAGCTTTTCTGTGGAGATAGGAAAGAAGGTATGTATGGGAAGAAGGATAAGGGAAGAAAGCATGGCATGGCCTGATCTCATCACATCTCAGAAGCTAAGCAGGGTTGGTACTTGGAAGGGAGACCACCAAGGAAGACTCTGCAGAGGCAGGCAATGGTACACCACCTCTGCTTCTCACTTGCCTTGAAAGCCCCTTGCTGGGGTCACCACAAGTTGGCTGAAACTTGGCAGCACTTGACACACACATGGGAAGAGGTATGCAGGGCCCAGGCTTGTAGGGCTTGAAGGGTAAAAGCCAGCAGCTATGCAGTGGGCCTGAGAACAAATAACTAGCCAGGTAAAAGTGCTGTTAAATATTACATTGCATTTGGTACACTGTCCTGAAAACAGGAGGAACCATGCTTCTAACATGATTTTTATGCATAAAGATGGGTTGAGTGGGATTAGGGTTGCCAACTCCCAGGTAGGGCTTGGAGATCTCCCGCTATTACAATTGATCTCCAGACTGCAGAGATCTGTTCCCCTGGAGGAACTGGCTGTTTCAGAGGATTCTTACTTGGATGTCTTCTTAGAGCAGGATGGACTTGGACCACACTGAAGCATTTCCTGCACTGCAGAAATAATATTTGAGTTGGCCTTTTGTCTGGGATTAAGCTACAGCCCTAGTTAAACATATACAATCATCATGTTACCTTAGCAATAACTTTGTATACAAAACTCGCAGGGGATTCTTTGCTTTTAGTGTTTTCTGTAGCAAAACAAAAGAGCCAGATTTTGAAACGTTTGCCACAAACGTAGTGGAAAACATGACAATTTGCAAAGCATGCTGGGTGTATAAATAAGATAAAACATCTTACAATTTCACTTTTGTATATCTCCAATGATCTGGAATAAAGACTTGTTTGACATGCATTAGCCATGAGGAACTAGAAAGGACCGAGAACTGCCACTAGCCAGATTCATATGCGTCATTTAAAGTGCTTCTTGTCCCCTCTCTGAGCAATAGGGTGCATGTGTGAAAGACAGAAAAGCAGTTTGAAATATCTTGTATCATTTCTTTAAGAAATGATTGCTACCTGAGCAGGAAAGTGGATTTACAACCACATTTCAAACTTCCTGTGCTTTACTATGCATGTGTAAATTCATTTTTTTTTTGTCTCTCTGGAACAATCTAGACAGACATCCCAAAAAGGCAAACATTTTTGCTAATGAAGTAGAAAAGAGTAAGAGTCAAGCAGCACCTTAAAGACTAACAAAATTGGTGGTAGGGTATGAGCTTTCGTGAGTCACTGCTCACTTCTTCAGATTTTTGCTAATGCTAATGTAGAACGTGTGACAGCCACAATCACTCCTGTGCTGGTTTTCTCTCTGTTTACCTGTCCACCTGAAACAGCTGCTGAACAGCTTTGCAGCTGTGTGCAGGATGTGGCAGAAGACTTTCATCTCCTTCTGCCTTACTAGACACTTTTGTATCTATCCAGTAGGTGAAATTGATTCTCCCCAAGGTCATGGATGGTCAGATCAGGTGATTAAATGATGCGTGGGGGGCAATTAACTACATCTTCCATAAGGCTGTGTGAAAGTATTCATGTGCAATATAACCTCAGTGGTAACTAGGGATAGGACATGAACCAGGAAAATGGTGGTTCATCCTGGTTCATGGGATCACACGAACCTTCCTGAACTGGTTCATTTTGTGAGGTTCATGATGTGGTAGGGGTGTCTTCCCTCCGTCCTTCCTGCTGGGGGCAGCTCCCCAAGGCCAGCAGAATGGAAGGAGGGGAACTTGCAAAACCCATTTAAAGGGAATGCTTGGAAGTGGGGCAGGAGAGTGAAAGGTACACAGTTGACAGGCACACCAGCCCTGTTGTTAGGCTGAAATGGATGCAAGCCATTTCAGCGATCCCTCTTGCTCCCCACTGCTTCCCACCATGAACCCCATGAATGTCCAAATACCATGTGGAAGGTTGTGGGAGGGCTGTGGATAGGGATGGGCATGAACCTCGGTTCACAAACCACTAACTGGCTATGTTTGTTATGAAATTAGGTTTGTGACAAGGTTCATGCCCATCCCCAGTGGTGACATAGACTTGAATACCAAATATTAAGATTAAAAAAAGTTTGTAATCACGCTAATTGTAACACTTTTTAAAAAAGTGTTTGTAATCACTGACTAACTGATTAATTTTCTCCCTGTTTGCTTATGCAATTGATGCTGAGTGGTAAGCATAGGGATGCCAGCCTGCATGTGGGATCTGGGGAACCCCTGGAATTACACCTCATCTCCAGACTACGGAGATCAGTTCCCCTGGAAAAAAATGGATGCATTGGAGGGTATTCTGTGGATGGTATTGTACCCAACTGAGTTCCCTGTCCTCCCCAGGCTCCATCCCCAAATCTTCAAGAGTTTCTCAAACTGTATGTAGCAACCCTACCCCCCACCAGTGGCCAGGGGGAACCTGGCAACCCCAGGTGTGTAGCAAGTATAGGCAGAGCCACAGTATGACTTTAATGGGCCCTAGGCACTTTTTCCTTTGTGGGCCCTTCCCACTGGAATAATATCAGTATTAAAAATTATTTTTGATATAACTTTAAGTACTTCAACATTTCCCCCCTGGTTTATGCAAAATGTAATAAATTTTCACAGGCCCTAAAATTTCATTTTCTTTTCTGATGTGAGAAAAAAATCAAAATATTTTCTTTGACTCTAAAAGTTCCTTTTTTTCTTCTGATTTTAAAAGAAATTAAAACATTTTTGTGCCCCCCTAAAAGTATAATGGGACCTAGGCACTGTGCCTACTGTGCCCAATGGATAAGTCGGTCCTGAGTATTCGTTAGTGTAAAGAGGGAAGCTGAGACTTGGGCTGTATAAGACTATGCATGTGTGAAAGCCTGTCGATTGCATTGTACTGCAGTACAAAGTTTGAATCCAGTGGCACCTTTAAGACCAATAAAGTTGCTTGCATGCTAAAGGTTATACCTTGCAGGAAACTTTGTTGGTTATAAAGGTGCCACTGGACTCCAACTTTGTTCTGTTGCTTCAGACCAACATGGCTGGCTGCCTGAAATTGTACTGAAGTGTTTGAATAAGAGAAAGTAATCTGACACACTGGTTCAAACTGCTCTTGAACAGGTGAACAACCTGCCAAAAAATGGCTGCCTGTTCATAACTGTCAAGTAGGACGTGTGCTGAACTGGTGAGTGTTCAAGTCATCTCAGGCCATGCATGCTTAGTAGCTTTGGTGTGCACATCTCATTGAAGTGGAACATTATCACACAGGAGTTCCATGTGTGCACATTGAAGCTGACATGGGTCTTTAGAAAGCTACCATAATGTGACATATTCAATAAAATTTAGATTGCCATGTTGTTTTTGGATTGGGATGTGGAGAGAGCCAAGCTTATTATTCTTGAAGCTCACTTGTGGCGTCTTCTTGAAAGTCATCTTGGCTTAAAACAGATTGCATCAGTCTAATCTTCATCTGTTCTCCAAATGACCTCTAAGAATACAACAGATTTAAAATATCCCATTCCCTGGATGGGAACAAAACTCTGTCAGGAAGACAAAGTAAATATTTATATGCTGTGAGTTCATTGTTGGCTCACGCAAAGACTGTGCTTCAAAAGGCAGTGCCTTGAAGTTTCTTGTACACTTGACTGTGAGTTAGTAAGGATTCCCTGAACTTGACAGAGTTTTGATACCGTAGTGAGAGTAGCATCAGACTTTTAAAAAGCAAAGCCAAAGATTTTCCATCTAATTTTACTTTGAGAATGGCTTCCCGTAATGGAATATTACTTAAAGCAAAGCATAGGAGTGCAACAGATTTAAGATATACAACTTAGCCTTTGTGGTTTCTTTCTTTGAAGCTTGGAGGCTACTTGGCCTAAACACTGTTGCAGTCTAGTGTCATGCATAGTACACGGGGGCTACTGTTATGCCAGGTGCATATGCCCAAGCATAGCAATATGCCCAACCATAACACAAGAGTCCTTTCCTCTTCTTGTTGGGCCACCCAGTTCCCCAGGCCCGTACAAACTATGCCTTCAAGAATTCAAGAATGAGGAGTAAACACCACATGGGGAGGAGTCTACACTACTCACTTTCTTCTCCCCTCTCACCATTCAGTCACAGTGGCTGCCATCACTGGGTGGTAAGCAAAATGGACCCGATATGGAGTACAGCTCACTCATATGCGAATCCTCCACAACCAGACAAGAGGATTGTGTCCTCGGACAACAAACATGACTGAAGACTACAGATATTCAACTGACAATTCATTTTATCTTGATCAAACTTACTTTTTTAACATCTTGCCCAGATGGTAATTGTAGTTCAGAATACGAGAACGCTAATTGATTTATGATTGAGACCATTTCTTCTCTTTCTGGCCTTCCAGTGTTATACCTTGCTTTTCAATGTCTGAAAGTACACAGAGTCCGGGGTCGGACGGTGCTAGCTTCCTGGTTTAACAGACTGCCAGAGAAAAATAACTGGAGTTCATAGAAGAATTAAATATTTCTCACAGAGGTGAATGAGGGCAAAAACAGCTTCTGTAATTAGGAGAGGAAACAACTATTGTTCCAGTAAGGACAGGAAGGATACAGCATTAAAATGAAGCATTGAGTCAAGAATCAAGAGAAGTTGTCTCCTACCGCTCATTATGCATGTGTTATTGCTAGGGTATCTTTCTGCTTAGTCTTTATAATTTAGTTCTTCGCCCAGAGCCAAGGCTTCTGTTTGGCTGGCGTGCTGCCAGACACCCTCCATTCTGTATCATCAGTCATAGCCTAGAGGGTTTCCACACTCCTTTCTTTCTGCAAATTATGTATTATGAAGGTAGTAGGGCTACGTTATAGCCAAATAGATCAGGACCGTGGGCCCGTGGGTCATACCACTGTATATAGGATGCATTATCAGTTTGCTGCATGTTGAAATTTCATTGTTCTATACTGATGTAATACCATTTTTCTTCATTATAGCCCGACTCTGTATCATGCCTAATATGCTATACACATTCTGATTTCAGTAATCCCAGTTCCAGGACATTGGTCATCAAATGACTCCTGATAACAATTGGCTGAGTTCAGACTGGCAGTTTGGCCCGATATAGGCACGTTTCACAAATGTATTAAAGGGGCCGGTTCACACAGGTACAGCCGCCAGGCGTTCCCCAGCTGTACTCAACCCGTCTTGTAATGCTTCCCTCCCGTGTTTAAAAAGTACCAGGGGGAAGTGGTAGCAAACCCTGGAGAGCGCGTTGATCCCGCTTCCCAGAAGTGAGAACGCTAAACACTAAAGGCCAGGAACAACCTGAGTTGATAATGTGTGCCGGCTGTTTCCACAGGGATGCACATAAGCACCCATGCTCGGTATGCGCTGGAGCACACAACCGCACCTGCTGGATGCTTCTGCCTTGTGGAATTCTTCCACTCTACTGCCCAATGCGGCCAGGGGCATGCATGATGGGATTCTGCCCTATTTGCTGCCACACCTATGCCCCTATGCACATAGGCGCCTGCCATGGAGCAAGGAAAAAGTCGCTTACAACTGCGCCTCCGCCAGCAGCGGGCCAACAGTGTGAATGCTCCCTTGCGCCTCTTCCCCGGTATGCTCCCACATCAGTTGCTGCAGTGTGACCAGGAATACCCAGAACACGTTGTTCCGGGTCTTTTTGCCACAACTCCCTCGTTCTTCATACTGCCAGTCTGAACTCAGCCATTGTATTGACCTACACTGTGCTTATTAGAGGCCTCTTCACATGGGCTGTTATTGATTTATGCTGTGAAATCTGCTTTGAGTCTCAGTGAAAATAAGCAGACTATAAATACAGTAAATAAATAAGTGTAATTGGAAATAGCTTGCTGTAGAGAATTGCTGCTATATTGGCTGCAGGAACTGAGAGGCAAAGTAGGTAAGGCAATGCTTTCCTTCTTATTTTTTAATGGATCGGAATCTAAATCATATACCTCTATGGAAACAGTTATCCAGACAGAATTGAAAAGTGCAGTTTTCAGGGGTTTAATGCAGTTTAAATCCAGATTCATGAGATTAAAATATTAATGCGATGGTAGAGAGATTATCCTCTAATAACAAGCTGTTTGAACATAAAAGATATGCAGACAATGGGTTGGATCCAGCCAGCTTATTGCTCAGTCTCACTCCATTCTCTTCTTAGCCATGGTCCACATATAAAACTTAGTTACGAAAACCAGAGCATGCATTTAGGCAATTTTAAAAAAACAACACACCCTACTTGACTTTTCTTTCATGTGTCTGAATTTGTGTTTTGGATTTCCTAAATAAACTTTGCTATTCTTTATTTGTTTTGATCTTGGCTTATTCAGAAGTTCTGACACTCATCAAAGTTTCCTGCCGCTTGCAAACACATCATTTCTGACAGAATACAGACGAAAGGTAAACAACAGAGTTGAGACTATCCCTGAGTTAAGAATACTTTATATAGATTTATATAAGTTTTATTTGTAACTCTCTTAAGGGTACTTTCTAAATTACATATTTCATGGGTGGTGTCTGAGCATGATGCCAGTATGAAACGGATGAGCCCGCACTCACTGGTAACCATTGAAAGTCACCCAGGGCACCATCAGTGAAGGTCAAACTAGACAGGAGGAAAAAGTGTGTGTGTGGGGGAGATCCCATTCCAGTCATCAGCCTCTGCTTTGCTTCCCTCCCTCAGAGTCACTTGGCTTCATTCCCCTAGTGGCGCCGGTTCTGCTGACCTCTCCTCCCGTTCTCCTGGTGGTGGCAGTTGCTGTAGCAACCCAATATTCCACCTGGGATTATTTCGAGGAAGCTGCTAATTACCACTAAGGGGGGGAACCCCTCACATACAGTGCCCTAATGTGTCTAGAGGTGCTTCCATCTATTTTGAATATGAGGACCCCTTTTCAACATAAAAAATGTAGACTTCCCACATAATGTTCCCTCTAAGCTGTGAGCTAGCTTAGTGTGCTAGCAAAGTTAGTGTGAGCTAGCTCACAGTTTTTTTAGCCTCCGGCTCACACATTTTTGTCTTAGCTCAAGAAGGATGGCTCCAGAGCAGATGAATTTATGCAGTAGGCAAATTGCTTGCTCACAACTTTAATGCCAGTAGCTCACAAAGTAGAATTTTTGCTCACAAGACTCCACAGCTTAGAGGGAGCATACTATTAGCATCCATTGTGTAAGAAAATACGTAATACCCAAACAATCCAAATGACAGTGCTGAGTGCATATAGGGATTCATGGACCTCTTGCAATAACTCTGCAGCTCCCCAGAGGTCCCTGGTCCCCAGGTTGGGTATAGGGTTACCAGCGGGACTTTCCAGTGTGGGGCCTTGCCAGTGATGTAATGATGCTGCCAACAAGACACACCCAGAAATGACATCAGCACATCTCCACAGATGCTCTGGTATTTGGGCAAATGCCAGAACATCTCCAGAGACATGTTGACACCACTTCTGAGTACACAGGGAGTGATGTTAGTGTGTCAGGACACTGCTTGCATTCCCCTGAGTTTGGTGCCACCCCCCACCCCCCGCTGACCAGCTGAGCAGTGGCAGGGAAGTGCCCCCTAGGAGGGGCAAGTGTATGGCAAGCCTAGTTGGGCCAAGATGTTTTCCCCACAGGACCAATAGCAGCTTCAGAGAAAATGGAGCAACTGACCTGTGGAAAATGACTTCCCCTACTACACCACAGCTCTGATCTGGATAAGGGCCTTCCTATCACCTACCCCCAACTGGCAGGAGGGGAATGAAAGATTCCTTTGCAGACGTCCTGATTTCATTTCTAGTTTAGCTTTCATTGACAAGCCTGTGGGCCTCACCTCTAAGACAAAGTTAACACCTCCAAGATTAAGTTTTTTGTTGTTCAGTCGCACAGTCGAGTCCGACTCTTCGCGACCCCATGGACCAGATTACGCCAGGCCCTCCTGTCTTCCGCTGTCCGCTGAAGTTTGTTCAATTTCATGATTAAGTTATCAGAGTTTAAAATACAGTCCCGGATGCTGTAATGCCATGCTCAGATTAACTGGCTTGCTTTAATAAGTGTAAACAATGTGTCAAATTTTAAAAAGTTTAAAATCCTACAACAATGATGGAAAATATCACGGTTGTGAGCATCTACCCTTTGCTTCCGATGCCTTTCTTTTAAAGCATTCGTAAAGTACCTACCCACTGCTGTAAAGATTATCTGGCTGTACCAAGCATATGGGAAGCTATAAAGTGATGCAACGGCCTAAAGCCCCTACTAGCCTAAAGCTAGAGAAGAGCAGGTTTCAGTGTTAAAACATGTTAAACAGCTAACTGTGTATTTCCATGGCTAGAGAAGCGGTCAGAAAGGTGGAGTCCTGCAGATCTTCGGAAAGAAACGTTCTTGCATCAGTAACAGAAAGGAGACTTATGCTGCAATCTGATGCAGAGTTACTCCTGTCTAAGCCTGAATTTAATAGTCTCAAACTGGACTGATTCTGCATGCATTTGCACTTGTCAGTACAAGCAATTGGTGCTCCTGCTACTAAATCTCAAAAAAAGAGGTCACAATTAGCAAGCAATGGCTGTTTTTATGCAAGTGAGGATACTGTGCCCTGACCTGGATGGCTCCAGCCGGCCTGATCTCATTAGTTCTCAGCCGCTAAGCAGGGTTGGCCCCGATTAGTGCTTGGATGGGAGGCCACCTAGGGGGTCACCATAAATCAGCTGAAACTTGACAGCATTTCCCACCACCAAGGAGACCACTGGCTGCTGGGGCTTCCTTTATCTGCAGCAGATCGACTCTTGAAAAGCCCAGCCGCTATTCTGTTGTCCTGCAGACAATTGTGGGTTAGTTCAGTGGCAAATGCACAGTGGCCTCACTTTCTTTGGTCCACAAACAATCTACTTGCTCTCTGCAACTCTCTGCTGAGCACTAAAGTGCTGAGCAATACTTGTTTACCCCCCGCTGAGTCACTGGACAATGTCAAAAATAAGACTGTGTTTTGTATTTTGTGTGCATACCATATTCTTCACTTTGGGACAACAAATCCTATTTTGGCCAGTTAAGTATAGTTATATACGGGTATAACTGAACTGCCTTCAAACAAAGCAGCCGTATTTAATTGCCAGCAATGAGATACTCCTGTCAGAAGCAGGGAGTCACAAAGTAAGCCGAATCCATCCACACCGTTAAACCTTCAACGATCAACAGGAGAGAATCCTTTAACAGAAGACTGTAAAGGAAGGCTAAGGAGGAGGAAGGAACAGAAGATGCTAAAGAAGAAGGTATTTTATAGCACTCCACCGGGTGGATATCAAATCCCACACGTTGGGGAAAGGGAGCACTGGAGATTTAAGTTAACGGCTTCTGGGGCAAAATACATGTGGTAGTAGCAGAACGATGTCTTCAAGTGCGGGTTGCAGCTGAAAGAGTGGGATGGTAGTTATGGGGTGTTTTTCCTCTTTTTCTCTTTGGGGTGGTTATTTCTGGTTGCAGAGCCTGTCCTGGGGAACAAGGGCTGATGTGCGTGGCTGTAGGGGGACTGACAAATGGAGAAAAGGGTTCATCACACCTTTATTGTCCTGTGGTACTCTCCAGCAGGCAACACCGAGGTGGTTGCTAGTTCCTAGTCTGACTGATGGTGACAAGGGCCCACGCGGCATTTTCCACAGTCCTCACAGTTACAGTTGAGATAGGAATCCCCTCTTTCCGACAAAGGGAGCTTTAACTCTCAAAAGCTTATACCCCCCAAAATCTTGTTGGCCTCTAAGATGCTACTGGACTTGAATCGTGCCCTCTTTCTGGCTGTAAATGTCAACAGTTCCAAAGTTAATATATGGGTGTTAGTTGAAGTTTTGTAAGCGTCAACGACTGCTGAATTTAGTCAGGTACATGAAGGATCCACAGAATGAGACATTGTCTTGAATTGATGCCCCAGAGACTGGTTGCTGTTGGGACTTTAAAACGACAAGATGCAGCGAACACTGAAAGAGAAAGGAGAAACGTGAACGTATTTCCAAAAGGATCCTTAACAAAACCCAGTGTATATCAAGACACATTCATGACTGTTTACAAGTTCACACCTCTTACAAGATTGTAGGTTACCAGGGGTATGTCTTTGGTCAAAGTCTTCTCCTACTATCCTCAATATATGTGTTCAGAAGATAGCTATTTTCCTCTTGGGGTATTCCAGAGAAATAGGAGATTCTTTTGGCTTGGAAAATTAACAGTGAAACGTGGGTTCATTACCTTTTACCTGCATGCAGCAGCTCAAAGCCTTCTGCAATTTTCTCAAAGGGCAATGTGTGACTTATTAGTGCATCTGGATTACATCTCTTGTTCATGTAATCAGAAACCAGTTTGGGCAGGGCTTCTTTTAACTTCCAATCTGTGTAAAAAAAAAAAAGAAGAGCTCAGTCCATATGTTCCACTGGTTTGGTGTTGTTTTTTTTAAGGAAGACATTGTTGGGCATGACCAACAAACAGCAAAAACAATGGGTTGGATCCAGCACAAAATTTCCACTTCAACTAGAGTTCTTGCACAAGTGGAAATGCAAGAAAAAGACTGCGGGTAGCCTCTTGTTCTAGGACTTATTGTACCCCCACACACATTTCATCTTGCTCAAGATTTTGTGCAACCAATTTCTTGGCATTATAATTAGAGTTCCCAGGTCCCCGTGGCTGTCAGCAGGGGATGGGAGTAAGGTTGCCAGATCCAGCTTGGGACCCTCCTGGAAATTTGGGGATGAAAGCTGGGGAGAACAGGGACCTCCGTGGGGTATAATGCCATGAAGTCCATCTTCTCCAGGGGAAGTGATCTCTGTAGTCTAGAGATGAACTGTAATTCCAGGGTATTCCCCGGTCTCACCTGGAGGTTGGCATCCCTAATTATAATGTACAGGGAGGAAAGCACTAGATGTTGAACAAGATATTGTGCAAGTGGAACTATGCTAAGTCCATTTATGTTTCTGCTTGTGCATCACTTGATCCAAGCCACTTAATAAATATTCAAATATTAGCAATATTCAAAATAAACAGTATCAAGTAGCTAATTGACATTATTAGGCCATCAGTACCAATAAGAGTAGCAGGCCAAAGTAACACAAAACACAAAACTAGGGAAAATAAAAACGTCTTTACCTAAAACTCAAAAGAATAAGAGCCAGGTGGGTAGATGCAAGAAAGTTATTCCAGAGATAAGGTGGGAGCACACAGAAGATAGTCTCTAATAATGAGCTCAGTCATCCACTCAGGCCCTTACAGCAAGAAGTTGCTCTCTGAATTCTGCTTGGAAATGATTAGAAGCTGGTGATATTCTGTCGATGCCGGTGTCCGGGGTCAGTGGGGGGCACACTTACCTCTGGGGTGGGGAGTGATCAGGCTGCCACAGAGGGCACAGGAGAGCAGCAGAGGGCCACAGAAGGCCCAAGAGAGAGAAGAACTTGCTGGGGGGGGGTTTGTTGACAGCAACAGGGTGCCCCACGCCTGAGATGTCCCCAGGCTGGGCGAGCCAGGGCTTCCTGAGTCCACCACAGAGCTGGCAGCCCCACCCAGAACGGTGGAGCTCTACTGGGCACGGAGGATGACCATCATCCAAGTCCAATGCTAGGTGGGGAGGATTGGTGAGTCTGGTGGAATATTGCTGGGGGAGAGATTTAAGCAGAAAACACAAGGCAGGCCAGGAAGAAGGACCACAGGAGAGGCCCAGAGGTGCTGTGAGAGTGACCTGGCTGCAGGCAGGGAAGAGGGAACAGGGCCCAAATGAACCCCCATCCCACTACGTTACCTGAGGCCACAACCAAGCCTGCTGGCTGAAAGTCGAGCCCTGGAGGGGCTCTACCCCGTTGGACTTGCCCATGGGACCCTCAAACCTTGACAGTTAGAGAGTTGTGTTCTCAGGGAGTTTTCACCAGTCAGCAGTCTTGCAGCTATACCCTGAAGCAACTGAGGCTTCTGAACAGTCTTCAAAGGCAGCCCCATGTAGACTACATTGCAGTAATCTAATCAAGATGTGAACCCTGTGGCCAGGTCATGCTTTTCCAGGAAAGATGCAATTGGTTTGTATTTCTCTCTAGATGCTAGATGGTCCATTAGTACTCTTGGACCTTCAACGCATGATTCAAATAGCAGGCTGTATTATAAACAGCGCACTGTGAAGTCACGGGGTACCAGAAATGCCCTTGTGTGTGCTGTTAGGAGGCCAATACATATGTTTATGCACACTACTGTGCAGCTGGCTCTGGGGCCTAGCATATTCCTGAGTACTGGTGAGTATACTAGTAAACTGGCTGAAACTGAAAGCAGTTGATCTCTGCTGACTCACAGTATGTGTAAACCAGTGCTCCCTCTAAGCTGTGGAGTCCTGTGAGCAAAAATTCTACTTTGTGAGCTACCAGTATTAAAGTTGTGAGCAGGTGATTTGGCTACTGCATAAATTAGTTTGCTCTGGAGCCATCCTTCCTGAGCTACGACAAAAATGTGTCAGCCGGAGGCTAAAATACTGTGAGCTAGCTCACACTAATTCAGCTTAGAAGGAACACTGGTGTATAGTACTGCAAAACAACTGTTAAAATCCAGTAAGCCAGACATAAGAACACCTACTTCTTCCATTTCCATTTGAGCTTCTACGTCTGTTTAGTCAGAAAAAAATGGCCCAAGCAGTGTTGGTGTCTGAGGTAGAAAATCCAATTGTTGCCTACCACAGTGGGAAAAATATATTCACTACCTACATCATTTACTGCCCTTTAATGGTGCCCCAAACTTTGTCGTAGGGATGGGCACAAACTGGTTCACAAACTAATTCGGGCCTGAACTCCTGTTTCAATTAATGTAACACACACACAGAGTAACTATCATAGGCGATGACCTACCTCCAAGGAAGGACCCTATCAATTTCCTCCCGGTGAGGATCAATCTGGGATCGAAAGCGAGCTGTGATCCTGAAGGAGGCTCCCCTACCAGCACGCAGGTCCCAGAATCCAAGCGGGAAGAGGCAAGGGCAGCTACCTGTTGGAGATGCAACAACATAAACTGAGAAACAGAAACGATGAAGCCGCCCGCACAGCCTGTCACTGCAGTTTTGGCACAGTCCAGGATTGATTAAATCCCCATCCCTGCATCCCTGGCTGCTGTCCCTGCCTTCATTTCCATCATGCCAGTGAGGAAGTGCTGATGGGCCAGTGATCACGCAGCTCCCCGTTGCCTCTTCACAGCTGAGCCATGATGAAAGGGCCGCTGTGGCTCAACTATGAACTGGGGAGTGGGGGGCAAAGCCTCTTCAAGGGCTATGTGGTGGTGTGTGTGTGTGTGTGTGTGTGTGGAATGCTGAGCTCAGCTCTGCCGTTCTGACGGTGGTGCTTAGCCCTGCCCACCCCCTGGACTGGCTGTGGGTGAGGAATCCACGGAAACCCTCTGCCTGCAGCCACCTCACACTTCGCTTTTTGAGTCAGAGCACAGGACATCTCCCTTCACTTCGGCTTACAGAAGAAAGCGCCAAGGGTCATGCTCAGAAAGGCCATGAGATCGTATGGAAGCTCACAAATATTGGGGAGGGGCATATGGTGTTATATGGGGAGATTCACAATGTGGAAGCAGCACTTGACCAGGCAACAGCCTCAAGTGACTATGTACATACATGTACTATATACACAGGGTCCATGGTGGCTTAGAGGTTAAGATGCTGAGTTGCAGACCAAGAGTTCTGTAGCTCGGCAGTTCGAGACCCTAGTGCTGCATGATGGAGTGAGCTCCCATATCTGACCCCGGCTCCTGCCAGCCTAGCAGTCTGAAAGCAAGACATTGCAAATAGATAACTAGGTACCATTTTGGTGGGAAGGTAACAGTGTTCCGTGTACCTCAGCGTTTAGTCATGCCAGCCACATGACCACAGAGAAGTCTCCAGATGGTGCTGGCTCTTTGGCTTGGAAATGGAGGTTAGCACCGCCCCCTAGAGTTGGATTTGACTGGCTTTTGAGCAAGGGAAACCTTTAACTTTACCTTTATTATATACACATCTAAAACTTACACATCTCCAGGTGGTGGGGGAGGGGAAGAATGCCAAATTTCAGACACTACCCTGGAGTGTGGAAAGAGGATGTAAAAGTGATTCATGTATCCTCTTTTTGAAGATTCCAGATAATATCAGATGCTTGAGTATAAGAAATTACAGAAAAGAAGAACCACTTACTTCTGTGTCAATACGCCCAATCGCCTCAAAGGAATAGTCCACGCCAAGACCGGTCATCTCCACAAGCACCTTCTCGATGGGTTTGGTGAAGTCATTAGGAGAGATGCAGTCGGTGGCTCCTAACTTTTTTGCTTTGGCAAATTTTTCTTTGTTGATGTCGATCCCAATAATCCTGGAGGCTCCAGCGGTTTTGCAGCCCATGATAACGGACAGACCAACGCCTCCCAAACCGAAGATGGCACAGGTAGAACCAGGCTCAACCTGACAAATAATATCAACAAGAGCCCTGGGTCTGGGATTTGCTGGATATCTTTTATCGACCTATTATTTGGAACATTTTTAGACTGTCTCCTGGCCAAAATTCTTGGCCTGGTGTACAAAAAACTTCAGCATAATGCAAATGTGGGAGGAATAGGTGAAGTTATAAAGAATTATATAAATTCCTCCCCAAGCAGTCAATTTTTTTAAAAAAAAAGTCAGCCAAGATTTTAAAAAGTACAGAGATCAAAGCCAGCAAGTGTTCCTTGCATGCCTAAAAGTCTACAGTGGTGCCAGGCAAACTATGCAGAATGAGTTCCCTGAGCAAAGTGTCACCAAGGTTGCCAGATCGTGGGCACTCCATGAAATTGCTGAGCAGTCGGGTTAGAACAGATAAAAGGAAGTACTTCTTCACCCAAAGAATGATTAACACATGGAATTTACTGCCACAGGAGGTAGTAGCGGCTACAAGCATGGACAGCTTCAAGAGGGAATTACATATGGAGCAGAGGTCCAACTGTGGATATTAGCCACCAGGTAGGAACTCTCAGTCTGGGGCAAGTGATGCTTTGTATTCCTGGTGCTGGGGGGGGGCAACAGTGGGAGGGCTTCTAGTGTCCTGGCCCCACTGCTGGACCTCCTGGTGGCACCTGGTATTTTTGGCCACTGTGTGACAGAGTGTTGGACGGGATGGGCCATTGGCCTGATCCAACATTGGCTTCTCTTACGTTCTTATGTTCTTATGATCCCGCTGAACACCAGTGGGGGATGCGGGGAAGGGTTGGCAGATCCAGGTTGGGAAATGCCTAGAGATTTGTGGGTGGAGCCTGAGGAGGACAGTGACATCAGTGGGGTACATTGCCATAGAGTCCACCCTCCAAAGCATCCATTTTCTCCAGGTCAACTGATCTCTGTAGTCTGGAGATGAGCTGCAATTCTGGGAGATTCCCCTGTCCCACCTGGAAGCTGACATTCCTAGGTGTCACCACAGAAAAGGTCCCGTCTCCTGTGGCCATCCACTACAGAAGCACGCAGACTTCAGCTTCACAAGAATCAGGGGCCAAGGAGAGATGCTGGGGCAAGATGGAGACCAGGAAAACTTGAGGCAGACAGGAAAGGAATGGACACACAAACAGGATTAGGCAGGACGAATCAGTGTAGAAATACATTAGAGAAAAAGGGCTTTTGGAAGGAAAAAGAGTGTAAGGAAAAGGACAGAACAGGAAAATTGGGACAGAGAAAAAGGATAAAGGACATGGGTCCATCAATGGAGCCTTCCTGGCTACTGCCAATTGTTTTTAGAAAGTGGGTAGGGCTGGATGAGGGCTGTTGCCCAGCAGGGCTTCTGACTGGCCAATGGAGATGCGATTGGCTGTGCAGATTTTTAAAATGTTGCTTTGGCAGCAGCTGCCATCACAGCACAAGAATTTTCACTGTATGACTGCAAATAAACTGTGTGCATGCAAGAAAATATTTTATAATAATATGCTGATTTTAAAAGACATTCTGTTAAACACAGCTTCTGTTTGAAACTTTAAAGAGTTACTGTTAGAGTTATACATAAACTCTCTTTGCCTGGCATTTGACGATCGGCTCTGCCTCCTGCAGCAGCCATTTTGTGGTTGATTCCATTTCTTGTGGCAGCCATTTTGTGGTTGTGACCAAACCCTATGATGGAGAAGGTGTTCACAGGCTGGCTTGGGGACCCCTTCCTGAGGGCAGGTACACATGAGATCACTATAGTGGCAGCATGTTCATGCTTCCTGTGAGAGGAACCAGCAATGTAGCTAATGGCTGGAAAATAGATTCAGGTGGGTCTGAAGCAGCAGAACCAAGTTTGCTCTTAAAGGTGCCACTTTGTTTCAGTAGCCAGACAAGAAATGCTGACAGTGAAAATTTCCTTTTATTTACCTTTGTATATATAATAATGCTAGTAAAAAAAAATATTCAAATTCCAACACACTATTCTGTCATGAGAGCCAGTGTGGTATAGTGGTTAAAGTATTGGACTACGATCTGGGAAATACAGTTTGAATCCCCGCTCATGCCATGGAAGCTTGCTGGGTGGCCTTGGGCCAGTCACATTACTCTTGGCCTAGCCCTGACCTGGATAGCCCCAGGATAACCTAATCTTGTCAGATCTTAGAAGCTAATCAGGGTGGACATGGAGGCAGGCAATGGCAAACCACCTCCAAACTTCTCTTGCCTTGAAAACCCCACAGGGTCACCATAAGTCACCTGTGACTTGACAGCAGAAAAAAATAAATAAATCCCATCACACCTCTCATGTTCTTAGCAGACACTTGGGAGGGCTTCTGTTCTCTATTCTGAAGCCCAAGAGCTGATCATCCCAAACATCTACAAGGCCTTTTGTGAGAGCTAGGAGCCTGCTTTTATACTAATTTGTAACTAACACTAGCCAAAGCATCACAAAATAGTGAGTGCAAGTTTCACCAGACTAGATGTTAAGAAACACACTCCCCCCCCCAAAGAAGGTGCCCCCATCCTCCATGGTTTCCAAAGGACTAAAGTCAAACCAGAGAATCTCTGCAGTAGAAACTGAAGGGAGGGCATTTATGGAAGCCCAGTAGAACCAGTGCAAAGTACAGATTACCCAGCAGTACCAATGCAACCACAACCCAGCAGAACCCAGTGCCGTTGTGGTAATGTCAGCTAATGTCAAGCAAGAATCACAGTCCAGGAGGGGGGGGAGGTTGGAAGCCCAGCAGAACTAGTGTACTACAGTGCCCAGTAAACCCAGTGCCTTCTGTTCATAATATTAACAAAGGTTTGCTACTATACTACTCTTAAATACGTTCTGTCACTGAACAGGATAGGGATGAGAAGGTCTTGAGACCAAGTGGTGAAAAAAAGGGGGGACATGGAAAAAATAGGTGATGAGAGATAGAAATGTATGAGAAACATGCGGAAAAGAGGGAGAGAAATTAAGAGAGGGAAAGGTTATTTTATCTTGCTGCAACACCCTATCTAATGCTTTGCAAGATCTGGCTAAGCTTGTTGCAAGGAAAGGAAGAAAGAAAGGCTAGACTATGGGAGAAAATAACCTGCAGGCTTGCAATTATTTATTTATTTATTAATTTAACTTCCCCCCCACCCTCCCACTGTAGCAGCTATTAGCATGCTGGCTTGGTTGTACAGTCTGTTAAGCAAGTTCAGTCTTGGAGAAAGGGAAGTCTACCTGATCCTAGAGTGCTTTTTGCAGTGCTCAGACTTCCCTGTGCCCCTAGTGGCTGCAGCCGGAAGTGCATTTTAAAAAGAAAAGGAAAGATGTTCAGCTGGACACAGCATGATGCTAGCTTCAAGGGCCCCCTTCAAAGGCCTTCCTCAAGTCCCTCGCCCCGCCCTTGTTACACTACTGAGAGGAACTACTCGGAACCGGGATCTAGTGGCAGCAAGAAAGTGGTCTTAGCTCTGCTTGCAGCCAGAGGTATCAGGACAAGGCTGAAGAGTGATTCCTGATGGTACAATTTTTCCTGAAGGGAGGAAAGAAGTCTCTGCTTCACCTGTCTGGGAAGCACACACTTTCACAGATCCTCACCTTGGCTGAATTGATGGCAGTGCCATAGCCAGTAGAAAATCCACAGCCAAACAGGCAGACTTTCTCCAGAGGAGCAGCATCGTCAATTTTCACAATGGAAGCCTCCGGCATAACTGTGTATTCAGAGAAGGTGCTTGTCCACAGGAAGTGGTAAACTTGCTTCCCTCTGCAGGTAAATCGGCTCGTTTTGTCCGGCATCAAATTCTGAGGTTGACAGAAGCTGTTTGAAGAGATCCAGACAGCTGTATCACAACCCGAACTAATAGCTGCATCTTACTAGCAAGTCCACATGAATAACAGAGGATTCAAACAGACTTACTGGCTTTTGAAGCAGAAATTTGTTTTGGTATTCAGACAGGAGGCACATTCTCCACACTGTGGAACACATAAAGGAATGACTCTGTCACCTGGCAAGGGGAGAAAAACAGTTTTAGGTTAAAACTTGCCTGAATAAAGCACATAAAAACATTATTTTGAACCAAACAATCCCTGCTGAGTTAATTCCAGTCTGCAGATTTCCATGGATTTAGATTGGCATACCTGCAATGTCAGTTTTTTATCCGTTCATTCAGATAGAGCACAAATCTTTTATATTTTCAATTTTAATTTAGGCTAAAAAGTTACATCAAGTTATTTGGACTTAAGTCATACTTAAATCAGCAGAGGTAAGAGCAGGAGATGAAAGATAAATGGTCCAGCACAATTTCATTGCTTAATAGCAGAAAGCAGACATATAAGAATTATTGAAACAACAATTAGACTGTTGCCATTTAAATGTACCTGAGTAGCTCTGCACATGTAGAGTTGCCTTTCCTCACCACTATTAAACCCCCGTGCATCCCAAGTGAGGGGAAAGGCTCTTGTCTTCTCTGTCTGCCTTCTCTCTGTCTCTTCACATGAGGTACAGCTGCTCAGATGAGAGACAGAGAGATTGCCAAGGTAGGGTTCCCAGCTTCCAGGTGAGCCTCTTAGGTTTCATGGAATAGCCACTTCCGCATTTTTGTCACTTGTTTGTCCCTATTGCTTCAGGGGTTCCCACCCCCAATATGTTTTGCTCTCTCTAGTAGTCCCAGAGGGAGCAAAACACATGTGGGAAAAAGGGGGAATCCAAAGCAATAGGGACAAATGGCTGTGTTCCTACGGGCAGCTAATCCCGCCATTATGCTGGCTCAAATGTGGTCCAGATCTTTTTAGTCTGTCCTCGCATGATCAGACATCCCCCATGGGAATTGCCTTACCGTATGCTGCTTCCGCTGTGGATTGTCTAGATGGCGTTCACTGAAGGAGGTGCGCGTGATGGTTTGTTGGTTTTTTTATAAAAAAACTTTTTGCACATGTGTGTAAGTGTGACTGCGCGTCCTTGTAGATCCGAGGCTCTTGCAGGGATGGACTAAAGGAGTCCCGGCCATCCCCTTTGCCATTAAGATCATGCTCAATGGAGGGACAATTTTGCATGTTAGAAGACTCATCCTCCCTCCAGGTCCCATCCCATTAACCAATCATCCTTAAAGTGATGGGTCATTCATAAACATTAAATTCTTCGTGGTGCTGAATTGGGGTTCCTCAGCCTCATTTTTAAATGCGTTTAAGCGCATATTGGGTAGTGATTTTTAAAAAATCATGCCCACTCAGGATGGTCTGATGTCAGACCACCCCGACGGGAGGATTGCGCACCGGTGGCATGATCAGACGGGCAAAAGTCCGTCGTTGTCCCGTCGGGACCGGAAAACTCCAGATTTAAAGTGCTATCTTTTAAGTCCAGTTACGAGGTGCGGCAAAACGGGATGTCTACGGAACAGGGACGTTTCCCAGATGTTTGTGTCTGGTCGTTCCGCTTAAATCCACCAGGAAATCATGCATGTCATGGATCTAAAGAACTGTTTGATTGGGACCAAATGAGTGACAAAAACGACAGTATGGAAGTGGTAGTTTCCCTGGAGAAAATGGTTGCTTTGGAGGGTGGATTCTATGATATTGTACATCACTGACGTCCCTCCCCTGCCAAAACCCCTGCCTCCCCAGGCTCCGTATTCAAATCTACAGGAATTTCCTAACTTTTTGCTGGCAACCCTACTGCAAGGGGTGTGGAGAAAACCAAGCTGGTTGTGGAGGAAGCGGAGTAAAACCACCATCACTCCATTATGACCAGCTTGCTCTTTTCCTGGGTGGTAGCCATGGTGGTGGTGGTGGACGGAAGGGTAGGTTTGCTGAGGGCTGCTCTCAGAATACCATCCTTACCTGGCTTGACACATGTGACTGCTGGTCCAACACTTTCAACAACACCGGCTGCTTCATGGCCCACAATCACTGGGTAGCTGATGTCAGGAAAAATACCCGCCACTACATGGTCATCTGTCCGACAGATCCCGGTGGCCACTATCTGTGTGGAAATAAGCACAACAGGGCTTCAGTATTCGTACTGCTTCATCCTGGTACTTACACTGACAAACAATGGTGTGACCCTCCAGCATGCAGGTAGCCTTCCAAGTGAATCCAGGACCTCTGGAAAAACAGCCAATCACATGGAGGAATGCCCGGTCACATAGTTCCCCCCACCCACGAAGGGGAGAAAAATCATGCAAGGTGAAGTTCTTTCCATTGCCAGTCTGGGGAAAATGAATATGCATTTGTAGGTGGGGGTGGCGACCAGGATCACTGCAGCAGGTTCTATTTCAGGCATATAGAAGTCCATTGAGAGGTGTCAGAGTAAAAGACACGTAGCACACCTGGAGGCACTATATTTCTCTTTGCATTAGAACCACACTGTGTATATTATCTTCTTTCTGAATAGGGTGTCTCTTATTGGCCTATTATGCACTGACAGCTTACTCTACTTACTCTGGAGAATCCAAGCAGTGAAGCTTTTAAGCTTGACTTTGGATTTGTGTGCCTGCCTCATGCACCATTCTTATTTCTCCAGTGTATTTCTGCATATTTGTTCTGCAGCTGCCCTAGAGTCCATCCTGCAAAGCAGCCATTTGCTCCAGGAGAACTGATCTCTGTCACCTGGAGATCAGTTGTAATTCCAGGAGATCTCCAGGCCCCATTCAGACTCAGAAAAAGGTTCTCATTCCCTCTGAGTAAGAATTACTTGCCTTCACTCGAATTTCATGGGTTCTTGGTGGTGCCACCTCTACCTCTTCAACAGAAGGCATTTGGCCTGCTTCCCAGATGACTGCAGCTCTGCATTTAATCACCTGTGAAAATGTACATCATCAGAACAGACAACTGAAGAAATCCCACAATGTCCTTCTTGACCGTTTAAAAGGGGCATGTCTCCAAGCAACCAAGATGGTGGAAAGTGAAAACCAAGTGGCAAGAAGTGAGAAGACTAAAAATGAGGATTTTAGTACTTCTGGAAAGGGGCCCTCCATCACCACATATGCAAAAATCCATTATAACTCTTATCTGGCTCTCCCAAAGTTCAGCATTGGGACAAACAGTAAAAACACCTAATTTGCATTTAAGAAGCTCTGGGGAATGAAGGTTTAAGTACTTTTTTATTTAAATGAAGGTTTTAGTACTTTTGGAAAGAGGTCCTCTTAAATATAAGTTAAGTCAGTCTCTTTGCTTGACCCAGTACAATCCTGTATAGTTCTGTGTTTGATCACTATAGTTTTTGGTATCACCAGACAGTATAAGACCTCAAAAATGCAGATTTGGCAAGCAGCTTCATTGAAGTCCCTGGGTTGGGTTTCAGCTTTAGCTGCAAAATGAAATAGAAATAAATGGAGCTGTTAATTTAAAATCAGACTGATTGGATGATTGGGTTGTCACCAGGACAGAGCTTGGGAACGCAGGGGTGTGTTGGCAGAAAGTAGGCACAGTAAGAACAAGTAGCAGTGCCAATCTAAGCAAGATAACATTTGTATAAATCCACTGGATTTAGAAAGGTGTAATTCTGTTAGTATGGCACTATCAATTTAATGTACTTTAATACATTTGGTTCTGTGCCAAGTTTTCTTTTGTCTCTGGCTCCCCTCTCCTTCCTCATAGTTTACTGAATATACTATTCCATTTCTATTTCACTTTTCTCTAATGGAGAACTTCAGTTTTGTTGTGTTGTTTAGCATAGGGATCGTGGTGGTCTTTATGGTATAGCTTTTATAATTCTGTAATTTGACTTGAGTCTCAGAGAGAAAGGCAGATGATAAAACCCCACTGTATTTGGGGCTTCACTGGCACACGACAACTTAGTAAGGTAAAGGTAAAGGTAAAGGTTCCCTTGCTCGAAAGCCAGTCGAATCCGACTCTAGGGTTGCGGTGCTCATCTCCGTTTCAAAGCCGAAGAACCAGCGCTGTCCGAAGACGTTTCCGTGGTCATGTGGCCGGCATGACTAAACACCAAGGTGCACAGAACGCTGTTACCTTCCCACCAAAGTGGTACCTACTTGCAATTTCTTGCTTTCAAACTGCTAGGTTGGCAGGAGCTGGGACTAGAGACAGGAGCTCACCCCATCATGCGGCACTCTCGGGTCTTGAACTGCTGAACTACTGACCTTCCACAGCCTGCAGTTCAGTGTCTTAACCACTTGAGCCACCGCAGCTCCTGGCAACTTAGTTGGACCAGACCAATCTAGTCCAGCATTGTGTGTCTTGAAGTGCTTCTGCAGGGGCACAGAGACCAAAAGGTCCTTGTCATTACCCTCTAGCAACTGGCATTCAGAAGTATATTATCTCTGAACATGCACCTGTCCTCCATGTATTAGATCGACCCTCTTTTCAGTCCATCTAACCTAGTGCCATCACAACATCCTATGTCTGTGAGTCCAATAAATCGTTTACAGTGTAAAAAAGCACTACCTTTTGTTCTTCCTGAATCCATTGTCCATCATCATCATTGGGGCCCCCATGTTGAAGTGTTTTGTGGGAAAATTTTCTCTATCTGCTTTCTCCATTTCAGACATAGTTTCATATACCTCTGTCATGCTCCCCCATAGCTATCATTTTTTCTAAAGGCCCAAGGGAAGGAACAGGAAACAGAGGGTGAGATTTCCCCTCCCCACAGGATTCCCGCTGGCCAAAGCAATGTGATTTTCTTACTTAAGGGGCGGGGGGACATTTTAAAGACATGTTGACACTGCCTTAACAAAGAGATGTTCCCCTTGCTTGTCCCTTCCTGCATTCATCTGACTATGGCATCAAACTCTCCCCTCCCACCCTGGCATCTATGACTTTGCTTGTGTAAGCTAATCAGAATGAAACATCTGTATTCCAGAGTGGCTGGAAACCACCAGAGGAAGTGGGGAAAGACATATGATTGGAGTGATATGGAATGGGTGGGTCTAACAGAGCCAGGAGTGCCAAAAATTGATTCAGCAGAGGCATGTGTGGAGAAGGGCCAACAAGAGTTTATTTATTTAAAAAAATTCTATCCCACGTTTTCATATTTTTTAAAAAAGAACATAAGAACATAAGAGAAGCCAGTGTTGAATCAGGCTGATGGCCCATCTAGTTCAACACTCTGTCACACAGTGGACAAAAATACCAGGTGCCATCAGGAGGTCCAGCAGTGGGGCCAGGACACTGGAAGCCCCACTAGAAACTGCACACAGGATCACAAATAAACAGTTTAAAACTACAGAGTCCAAGTAAAATGAAAACAACAATAAAACCAACATTCATTAATCAATACAACTACCATCAGTCAAACAAAAGCCCTCTTCATTGTGTGTGTTCATATATGTTTATATGTTTTAATTATTTTAAGCAGTGTGTGTGTGTGTGTGCATTTTAAAGTCTGTTTTAATGTTTGCCACCTTGAGTACCCTGAGCTGGGTGGAAAGGGGGTACAGAAATGTTTCAATTATAATTAATTAAATAAATAAAGTTAAACATGAAAAGCCTTGATGACTATAAAAGTTTTACTCTGGCAACTGAATGAATGCCCAGTTGGTGCCCATGCATATCTGTTCAGGGAGAGTAGTCCATAACATGGTGTGAAAGGGAAGAATGCTAAACTTTTGTCTGTTCTGAATTAACTAAGCAGCTAAGGACACGCTAATGTTGCCATTTTTCATTTCTTTTTTATTTCATAAGGTGACATTGGTTTTGAGTCATCTTGCTGCTATTGCTGCTGCTGGTAAATCTTTTATTTCTCTTATGTGTGCCAGTCTGAAACCTATTTGTGCATTAATGCTGGCCTGCATCCAGCCGCACAGTTCTGAGAACATAAGGGCACTTACGTTTGCACAAGGTGGGGCAGCAATTTCCGAGGGAACTGGCAGAAATTGCTGCCCCCCACCCCTTTTGCAAAAACGTAAGCATATTTAAGTCCTTGGAACTGCATATTGGTTTGTTTTCATAAAGGCAAAACAATATCCAAATGAGGCTACTCAAATCAAATCTGACAGAATTTGAACTCTTCTCTGCAGCACATGAAGAGCATATTAAAATTCTACCCTTACTTGGCTACCACAAACTAACCTTAGTGATGGATACTTTGGAGGGTGGACCCCATGGCATTATACCCCACTGAGGTCCCTGTCCTCCTCAGGCTCCACCCCCAATTTTCCAGGATTTTCCCAACCTGGATTTGGCAACCCTGCCCACTCACCCCCCCCCACACACACTGGAGCGACCTGGCAACGCTACATCAGAAAGATATTCAAAAAAATGGAACAGAAGCCAGCCACTATAAGAGCCTGCAGTTAAGCCTCTGCCCTGCCCCTTTCTTGCAGGTAACCTTTGAGCAGGTCAGAGGTATAGGCAAGTAGCATGAAGCTTAAAGATCATAGGCAGGAGATGGGAAGATCTGTCTACAGGAAGAGACAGACAGACAGACGGACCTGCCCATACGCACAGTGAACCTTTAACACACGCCCGTTCCCACACTCAGAAATGTCTGCATAAGTGGACTTGTTCATCTTGCTTGCCTACCATGAAGAAAAAAGAGTGGGTAAGTAGACCAGAACCTGTGGGAAGGCCCTACTTGGGCAGGCGTTTAAAGCCAGTTTGGTGTAGTGGTTAGGAATGCGGACTCTAATCTGGAAGAAACAGATTTCATCCCCCAGTCCCCCATGTGCAGCTGCTGGTGTGACCCTGGGTCAGTCACAATTTCTTTCAGCACTGTTCTCTCAAGGGCAATACTCGGAAGAGTTCTCTCAGCCTCACCTACCTCACAGGGTGTCTGTTGTGGGGTGGGGAAGGGAAAGGAGATAGTAAGCCACTCTCCTTCAGGTAGTGAAGGGCGGGGTATAAATCCAGTCTCTTCTCTTCTCTCACTTAGGAGGAGTTCACATTAGAGATGCACCAAAGAGTGAAAACAATATGCCCAGCTGCTCATATTACATAGAAAGGTTTGTGCCACTCAGTCAGTCTTTATTACTGTCCACAAGCTATTCAGAAGCAGAGTAAAACAGATAAAAACACTAATATAAGATTAACTACATAAAACCTCTCTATACATCACTTGTCCTAAAATACTTACAGTTAAAAGGTTAGAATCTGAGTAAATTATGCACTCGACATTATCTCAGCTCATATTTTCATTGCAGAGCATAAAAACTTTACCACAGAAACAATATTTTTTTTTGGTCAACCCCTGCCGATCAGATTGTTAGATTTTTCTGCTCAGAGAGCATTTTCTTATCAACCAAGAGAGGTTCAAGTGCAACTCATGATTAACAGGAGCTGTTTTTCTCTGACAGTTTATTTTGCAGAATCATTCACCAGGGCCTCATTTGATGAAGAATTTAACCTTAACTTATGCAAACCAAACTTGTTATATCAACCTGGTCATACAATTAACACGGCAGATTGCAAGTCCGGACATTCCCAGTCATGGGCATCCCATGGGCATCCCAGTCATGGCTCAGTCATGTTCACACATGTGCACCAGCCTCCCTTCCTCCAGGAGGAGGGAGCAGAACATGACTGGCAACTTCTCCCTGTTTCTTGAAGTCCCACCGGAAGGAGCACAGGAGAACCATGCTCAGCTCACACTCATCCAGAAACTGGAAATTGCCCCAGAGCTCCTATGATTTCTCCCATTTTTAGGGATGGAGCCAAGTACAGCTCTCTCACCCTCCTTCTAGCCCCATTCGGAATGATGGGCCTTAAAATAGGGCACAAGAGCCTAAGCACCCCATTCCCCACTTCTTCTTGGACAGTTCTCTCATGTACCAAGATATGCAGGCTGGGTCTGAAGGGACAGCACTAAACTCCTTTCCCCTTGGGAAACACCAAGAGATTTGGGGCATAGAGCTTGGAGAGGGTGGGGTTTGGGGAGGGAGGGACCTCGGCAGGATATAATGCCATATAATCCACCATCCCCAAAAGCAGCCACTTTTCTCCAGGGGAACTGATCTTGGTTGTCTGAAGATCAATTGTAATAGCAGGAGATCTCTAGGTGTCCCCTGGAGGTTGGCAACCCTATTTCTGGGTTCCCTGTAAAGTGATATAGTGGCGCATACAACATCATGCCCCCCTCCCCACATATTCCAGTCCTTGAATCTTCTGCCAATTGCCAGGGGTGGCCCAGCAACCCTATGAGGTTGTAACGCATTGTCTAGGGCGATGGTGGCGAACCTATGGCATGTGTGCCAGAGAGGGCATGCAGAGCCTGCTCTGTGGGCACGTGTGCCATCGCTCCAGCCACCAGAGCACCCATAAGGCAGGGCACTCTGCCTCTGCTCCTCCCCCCTCTGGGCCTTCACTGCCCGCCAGCTCGCTGCCCGCCCGTCTCCTCTCCCAGTCCCAGTGGCCCCTGGGAAGCCCTCCCTGACCCCCTCCATCTTCGTGCTAAGCATGTCCCCCCTGGTAGCAATGCAAAGAGTCCAGTGGCATCTTTAAGACCAATCAAGACTGATTTCCCACAAGCTGCTGCTCCATGCTTGCTCTTCCCGAGATCTGCCCTCAAGAGAGCTTCTACCTAAATAAGCCTTGGAGCACTTTGCACTCCCTCTTCCGTTCATGTCAACTTCACACCATGTGCTGGGCGGTGGCATTTTGCCCTGCAGCTTCGTCTCAATCCTGCCACCGCCCAGCACATCGTGTGAAGTTGACATGATCGGGGCGAAGGGAAGAGCGAGCGCAAAGCAACAGCTTGTGGGAAATTGCTCCAAGGCTTATTTAGGTAAAAGCTCTCTGTGAGGGCAGATCTGCATGTGTCCCCCCGTAGCAATGCAAAGAGTCCAGTGGCACCTTAAAGAGAGAGAGAGAGAGAGAGAGAGAGAGAGAGAGAGAGAGAGAGAGAGAGAGAGAGAGAGAGAGAGAGAGAGAGAGAGAGAGAGATATCTCCAGGCTGTCTTAAAACACTGGATTGGTTCTGTGGTGTGTGAGAAAGATGGAGACCTCCTCTTCTTCTTCTTCTTTACAACCCCTTGGCTTAAATTGTGTTTTCAAATGGCCATCCCTATTAGAACTTTACACTTCAGAATCAGTGTGCTTATTAAACCTGTGTACTGGTGATCAGTAACTACATTTGCTAGTGAGGCAACTTATCTCTTTCTCCCCCTGGCTTACCAACCTCATGTTTTTCTTTTCAGACAAATGATGTTAATGTATGAGTTGTTTTTTCTAAACTAAAACCTCAGTATTCAGGTTAAATTGCCGTGTTGGCACTTTGTGATACTTAAGTGGGTTTTGAGTTGCAGTTTGGGCACTTGGTCTCTAAAAGTTTTGCCATCACTGGTCTAGGGCCTGGGCTGGACCAGTTCAGACTGCAGGTCCTTTGCATCCAAGAACTACCTGCTCATAGAGAACGGGCACATTGGGCAGAAGAAGAGGCTGACATTTAGTCCCAGGACAACTTAATCTTTTGCTGTTTGATGCACTCTCTGTGTTTGAAATCCCTTGGTTTATATACAACAGAGATCAGTTTTGTGCATAAAAATAAAACGGGGAAAGAGGAAAGGTGAGGGAGTGGTGCTTCCTTTTGCTTCTGGTGCAGTATACGGAAAGGAATTTGCAAGGGCCAGAAGCATAAGTGCCAGATGTTAAACAAGCCAGCATGCTTAATCCCTGTAAATTTCCTTTCATAGTCTGCTGCAACACTTCATGGTGAAGCTGCCCAAAGATTAAAATCCCTCCCCTACTTTGGGTAAAGGGTGCTGAATTGGTTTACTTCCATGCTCTTACATGACCAGAACTTGGTGCATTAAGTGAAAAGTTCCACAGGGCCATGAAAATAGAGCTTTTTCAGCAGGCATTCCAGTAGGAGCAGCACCTATCGACTCAGCCGGCGCCGATCTGCCAATTGAAGCTATTTAAAGTGGTTGCACCGTGGAACATGTTCTAGATGCACTTTATTATACTGTGCCGCCAACAACACATTATAGTTTTAAATTGATTATGTAACTGATATTGAAATGTATATGGTTTTATTGGTTTTATGTAAGCTGCCCTGAGCCCGCTTCAGCGGGGAGGGCGGGGTAAAGGTGAAATTCATAAATAAAAATACATAAATCATTTTATTTAGAATCGGAAATTTTACAGACATTTTAAATACATTCTGTGTGATATAAGGAGCCTTTTGCAATAAAAAAGATAGGAATTGATCTAGTTACAGACTTACAGTGCCATCCTAAATAGAGTTATCCCTTTCTAAGTCAAGTGCTTACAAGGATGCAACTTATGCATGTGACTTAGGATGGCACTGTTACCCTGCTGTCATGTCCTAGCTGAGATACTTTAAAGGGCACCTGAAACAGAACCCTGAGACAGAGCATAACAATGGGTGCGATCATACGTATCGGAAGCAACAGCAGCCATGCGATTCCCCCGCGGATTAAAGGGACGCGATCAGACAGACACATCTGTCTGGCATCCTGGAGTCATCAGCGGGGCGTCGATGCACGCGGCAGTAGTGTGGAAAAAAGCTACTGCTGATAACTCAGTATTATGGGGAAATGCGGATGCGCGGTGGGAAGTTTGATCGTGCAAATGCGCATCATTGCAGGTGGTGCAAACAGCCTCGCTTCCTGCCCACCTCTTCCCCCTTCCGTATGATCGCAGCCAATATTTAGTATTTATATAATGCTCTGGAGTGTTCAGTGCACATGCATTAACCTCAGAAGTCCTCCTTATAGCGACCCTGTCATACAGGCTACATCATGTAACACTGCGTAATACTACCTTCTGCAGGTGGAGGCTGAGAGAAGAACCATGTGTGTGTAATCTGGTTAGTTTGTGGATGAGGCAAGACTTGAACCAGGGGTTTATTATTTTAAAGCTTGCGCACTTAGCCACTATGTTACATCACCAACTTCAAAAAATATTAATGTATGGGAACACCACTCTCCTGTTAAAGCAGGCTTATATTTGAACCCACAAACAGGGGCTCAGCTTCCTTTTGCAGTGTGAAATGAACCTGCATAAATAAAATATATAGAATGTTTCTTTAGGTAATGTAATTTTAAGAAGTTTATTCTTTAATCTTCGAGCAATCTAAGACATGGACACAAACATTTCTAACATGCTTTCGTGATTGGTCTACTCAATCTGAGATCAGCATTTCTCTGGGACCACCTCTCCTGGTATATTCCTCTCCTGGTAGTGGTTAAGTGTGCGGATGCTAATTCGAGAGAACTGGGTTTGATTCCCCACTCCTCCACTTGCAGCTGCTGGATGACCTTGGGCAAGCCATAGTTCTGTCAGAGCTGTTCTTGAAAGAGCAGTTTCTGTCAGAGCTCTCTCAGCCCCACATACCTCCCATGGTATCTGTTGTGGGGAGGCAAAGGGAACGGAGTTTGTAAACCGCTCTGAGACTCCAAGTGAAGGGCAGGGTATAAATCCAACCTCCTCCTCCTTCTAGCACTTCATTCAGGAGAGAAGAACTTACTGGTGATTCCTAGTCCGAAAAGTATATGGCTGTCCTTAGCCAGAGCCAGGGCCTTTTTGGCCCTGGTGTCTTCTTGGTGGAACTTCCTGCCAAAGGACATCCGGGCCCTGTGGGACTTGATGCAGTTCTGCAAGGCCTGCAAAACAGAGATGTTTCACCAAGCATATGGTTGAGGACAGCGACGGGTTCCATCTAGCCTGGCTCCTCCTTCCTCCTCTCCCTACTGGGAAAGGATATTAAGCTGCATACCTATACGCCATCTGCAGTGTTCCCTCTAAGCTGAGTTAGTGTGAGCTAGCTCACAGTATTTTAGCCTCTGGCTCACAGATTTTTGTCTTAGCTTAGGAAGGATGCCTCCAGAGCAAACTAATTTATGCAGTGGCCAAATCGCTCGCTCACAACTTTAATGCCAGGAGCTCACAAAGTACAATTTTTGCTCACAAGACTCCACAGCTTAGAGGGAGCATTGGTCATCTGTAAGTTCTTGCTGAATTGTTTAGGTATTTTAGTTGTTTAAACTGGATTTCATATTTAAATTTCTATATTGTTGTACCCCCCCCGAGCCCTGTTGTAAAGGGGAGGCCGGGTTATAAATCAAATAAACAAACAGAGTGAGTTCCAAGAACTGTGCATCTTACCTTCCCTGCAGTTGCCATGTGTCAGGACTCCTGTCCCAAACTCTCCTGCAAAAGTCTTTCCCTCTTCTCCTTCACTTTGGCTCCAGCAGGAACACACAGGCACGGTGATACATAAGCCACTCTTTCCCCCCAAACCCACCCTGTAGAACAACACGGTGTATAAACTACGACAGGCCAGCTGTGGAAGGGGAGGGCCAATTTGCAAATCTGTTATAGCCCGTTATTGCCAAAGGTCACTTTCCCAGTTATCTGGGTTAAGTTAATGTTCTTCTGAACAAAGGTAAAGGTAAAGGTTTCCCTTGCTCGAAAGCCAGTCGAATCTGACTCTAGGGTTGCGGTGCTCATCTCCGTTTCAAAGCCGAAGAGCCAGTGCTGTCCGAAGACGTTTCCGTGGTCATGACCAAGGTGGATGGAACACTGCTCTTCTGAACAAATGGGCATCCAAATTTAACCACTGTCAGCAGTCAAAAGAATAAAAGGGATTTTTTTTTAAGTCATCCATGCAGTTAACTTTCTTCCTCATTAACAACTTCTCCCTGTTAGGGAGAAAATTACTGTGATCCAGGTTTCCTGCTCAGATAATTTAATAGTGTATAATCATGCAGTGCCTTTACAAAGGGTAGCGTTATGCAAAGAGGCATTCTCCAATTAGTTGGGGAAATTAGCAAAAGGAGACTGTGTGAGAGGGCGCATCTAAACAGCTATGTCTATGGGGATTGTCCCTATGAGAACTCTCAAAATAACCAGGCTATTTTTCAACCGGAAAAGTTTTTATTAGATAAAATGAAAAACAGAATAAAAACAAGGGTGCACACAGCAAACACATGCAAGAGCTACCTAAGGAAGTCAGGGAGGAAAGGGGATAGCATTGTAGGGATGGGTGATATTTACCAGTCTTTAAGAGCTCCATGGAAGAAGCAAGTCGAAGAGGAAACGGCCACTGTTTTGGGAAGTGAGAGAGAGGAGAAGACCCACATGCAAGTAGGGGTGTGTGGGAGATCCAAGGACACGCACGTACACTGCTGGGTCAGCATGGTGACATATTTGTAGGGCAAAACCTGTCCTGAGGCAGGTTGACTCACTGCCAAAGGAGAATGAACTGATGGTTCTACTGGAGGTAGACAAAGGGGTAGGAGACGTTTGATAGCTCTACAAGCACTGGGCAGGAAGGGTGATGGGGAAGGTACTTGAGTGGCACTTAATCAAAGGTAATGAATGAAGGGGAAATTGGGTTTGGGTGTTGCAGGGATTATTCCTGAGTGAGTCAATAGATCCTGGGTGACCTATTGTTCTGAGCTATACATTTCTCCAGGGCAAGGAGGGGAAGTAGCTAGCCAGTCTCTCTCACTCACACCTTGAAACTGGTTTCCTGGGCTGCTGCCTGGCGGGCATCCGTTTTGGCTCACTTTGGCTCAAGCAGTGCCCTGTACCTAAGGTTTTAGGGCAATGTATAGAGGGATGCTTCTGCTGAGCTATAAGCTGCCTCTCTGCGGGAGGAGGGGCCCAACTGCTAACAGTAGAGACCAAACAGATTTTCCTGATGTGCATAAAACTGGGTGTACAGAGACCTATAAAGTCAGAAATCGGAAGAGACTTTACCTAATGTCCCAGAAGAATAGCTGTTAAGTCCACGTCAACATTTTATATAGCAATCATATTTGCCTTGGCTATAGCATGTCTTCCCATAGTAGATATGTTAAGTGTGAGCAGGGTGTGTAGACATGGGTAATGAAAACTCTGGAACATGTACTGGGGAACTGATTGATCATGAGTCCCACTCCCAGGTATGTGTCAGTTCCATAGCTAAGCCACCTAAGCGACTGTTTGGTGCCACATAATGGGGGATGGAAATACGAAAGTCCCATAGCAGGATTCAGCAACCTTTCACAATTAAAGAGCCAAATCACAAAGTTCAGGAAAATAGATAAACAAAGAGCCAGCATATGAAAAAACCTTTATATGACTGAAATATACGGTATACTGTTACTGACAGTTGACGTGAATTAATGATCCATGAAGCTTCTGCAGCCCAAACACTGGTTGTTGTGAGGACTTTATTAGAAAGTGGCCCACACAAAGCCTCGTACTAAGTGACGAATATACACAGGAGCACCCCATGCAATTGGCTGAAGACAACAATGTTTTTTAATTAGCCTGGCCTCTTTTTCTGTTCACTCCCCCTCTTGGGGTAAGTAATCTGTTTTAGATGCCATCTAAAATGGTTATTAAATTGTTTTACTGTTTTTTAATTATTTTAAATTCAATTATGACTGTACATTTAAATATTGTACATCACCCTGAGTCCCAAGTACGGGAGAGGATGGTCTAAAAATCAAATCAATCAATCAATCAATCAATCAATCAATCAATCAATAAAATTTTAGCACACGTTGTGTGATGGGTGTTATATTATTTTAGTGCACGTTGTGTGATGGGAACTGGGGGAAATTGAGCAGGAAAGCTGGCTGGATCCATCCCATGGTTGTCACCTGGATTATCAGCAGCTGTTCACCTTGATAATCTCCCTCTAGGTTGTAAAGCATCTTGAAGAAGCCCTTTAATCCAATAAATATCTTTGCCGGTAATTCCCTTCACCTACTAGTTATACCAGCAACCCCTCCCCCTCCAATATACCCTAACTTAGAAAGAGGCTTATGTGGTACCGTATTGAGCCACATCTGTCTCTACAGCCCATAGGTTATAGACCACTGCGCCACATCTTCTTAACTTGCTCCTAGCCATTGGTGATGCTACTTGATGGGAAGATTCCTTGGCAGTGTGTGTTGCACCTCACCATTCTCCCATACAACTTTTCTGGAATCTCCAAAACAGTAAGGGATGGGGAGAGGGAGGAGAGCATTAACCCACAACTAACCCCCAAACCAGGAAAGCTAAAAACACTGAAGGGGGGATGGGCAGAATGTAAATATGTGATAATCAAATTTGAGTTTGTAAAAATCATATAACTCTAAATTAAATATCCTTTCATAAGAACATAAGAGAAGCCAATGTTGGATCAGGCCAATGGTCCATCTAGTCCAACACTCTGTCACACAGTGGCCAAAATATACCAGGTGCCATCAGGAGGTCCAGCAGTGGGGCCAGAACACCAGAAGCCCTCCCACTGCTGCCCCCCCCCAGCACCAAGAATAAAGTGCATCACCTGCCCCAGACTGAGAGTTCCCATCTATACCTTGTGGCTAATAGCCACTGATGGACTTTTGCTCCACATGTTTATCTAATTCCCTCTTGAAACTGTCCATGCTTGTAGCTGCCACCACCTCCTCGTATAAATATACAAAAGAGCCTCAAAATAATAATAACCTGCAAAACACTCCTATCATCAAAGTTAAAACAAGTTTTGACAACATGCTTCATCAGTGGTATAATACACAAAATTCTACAACATACTAGGGGTATGCATTCAGGTATATATGAGCCAAAAATATACATCAGAACAGACAGGTAATAGACTCTTTTTAATATGTGTACAGTAAATCAGTGATCCCCAATGTGATGTCTGCCAGTGTATTTTCTAGTGCCCACTTGCTTCTACCCAAAGGCATCAAAGATAAGTGCCATTCCTAGCTTTTGTCCACTTGCTTCTGAAGAGCCCAGGAACCGAAGAGCACCTATTCTGAAACAGCTGCCTCCACAGTTGGAGAATGGTGGGCTTGAAACCTTGCAACATTTTGTGGGACGTTGTTGCCTCACAAAATTCTGATTTGGTCCGAGCCCTACACAGCAGCCATTTTGTGACGAGGGCCATCACTCGTGGCAGTCATTTTGTGATGGCACTTGTTAACCAAACCAGTTCTCATGCCAGTTCTGTCACATGGAGAGTGTCTGCCACACGTGAAAACCCTACAAAACATGTATCACAGGTACAACTGATATTTTCCTGCTGGAGGTGGGAGGATCTACACCAAACAAGGCCTGGGCTTTGACCTCACAAATGGAAGGGGAACCTCCAGAACTTGATCAATAAAGTGAATCTGCAAATCCATTGTTTGTAGTTGCCCATTAGTTGATTCCTGTTTCCTGCCCATCTGATGCTTTTTATCACCTGCCTGTAGACTGTTCTATGCTGCTTTTATTGATCGGTGATTGTTTATGACTGCTAAGATTGGGATAGTTTTATATTGGTAGGGCTAGATTTATTGATTTTCCTTTGATTGATTTTTGAATTGTATTTTTACTGTTTTATTGTTTGCTGTCTCTGGATGCAGATGTTTTCTAAATCAGGGGTCCACACTCCGTAACCTTGCAGAGCTTGTGGTGACTATTGGAAAATTGGGAACGAGCAGCGGGCACTACCAGGAAATGACTAACATAGGGCTGACCAATCACAAAGTGCCTGCCGTAGGGGCTGGGACCAATCACAAAATATTGGGAGGTTCCAAGTTAAGCATCTTCCATGCTGTAATGGAGCAGCTGTTTCTGGATGAGCCTTCCCTGCAGACACAAATGCGATGCCTCCTGGGCTGCTCTGAATCATCTTCTGCTCCAAGAGATGGAAGAAAGCTGGGACTGGCTCTTTGCTCTGGGGAAAAGATCCTTTTGGGTAGAAAGATGTGAGCTCTAAGAAATACATTAGAATCATGAGCTCTAAGAAATACATTAGAATCATAGATTTGGAAGGGGTCTCCAGGGTCATCTAGTCCAACCCCCTGCACAATGCAGGAAATTCACAAATACCTCCCTCTCCACACCCCCAGTGACCACTGGTCCACACCCAGAAGATGACAAAAAACCTCCAGGATCTCCAGCCAAACTGGCCTGGAGAGAAATTGCTTCCTGACCCCAAAGTGGCAATTAGCATTTCCTGGGGCGTGTAACAAAGGGCCGTATTAAGCACTGATGCAGCCCTTCCTGCCATCCCTCTCATGATTTGCCTAAGTTCACACAATCAGCATTGCTGACAGATGGCCATCTAGCCTCTGTTTGAAAACCTCCAAAGGACAGCCCACCACCTCCAGAGGTACCCTGAGGAATCGCTGTCAGGAAGTTCTTCCTAATGTTTAGCCGAAAACTCTTCTGATTTAATGTAAACCTGTTCGTTCTGGTCTGACCTTATGGGGCAACAGAAAACAACTCTGCACCATCCTCTATATGACAGCCCTTCAAAGATGGTTATCATATCACCTCTCAGCCGTCCTCCTCTCCAGGCTAAACATACCCAGCTCCTTCAACCTTTCCTCCTAGGACTTGGTTTCCAGACCTCTCACCATCTTCGTTGCCCTCCTCTGGACGTGTTCCAGCTTGTCTATAACCTTCTTAAATTGTGGTGCCCAAAACTGAACACAATACTCTAGGTGAGGTCTAACTAGAGCAAAGCGATACTATCACTTTGCGTGATCTAGATACTATACTTCTGTTGATACAGCCCAAAATTTACCGCTTCACACTGCTGACTCATGTTCAGTGTATGGTCTACTAAGACTCCTAGATCCTTTTCACACATACTACTGCCAAGACAAGTCTCCCCCATCCTATAACTATGCATTTGATTTTTAGAAGCTTTCACATTGGGGTTTGTTCTCAATATATCCACGAGAGATTCCACATTCCTTTCTTTCTGTAAGTGGCCCCCAGCGGAGGGCAAGGTGCCTGCCGTGGCGTGCATGCCACACGGTAGCTGCCTCCTGGACACTCGGAACTTCTGCACGTGCGGGGATGGGTCCTCCTCTGTCTCTCTACTACTAAATGAAATAGGTGGCCCACAGAGAGACAGGGATATTTGGTTTAAACAAAATGGATTATCAGAACAAAGTTTGAGTTCAGTTTAGGGCCAACCAAGTTTTATTCAAAGTATAAGCTTTTATCTGTAAGATACAGTGAAACAGAATTTTCTTCAACCATTACATATAGGAAGAGGGGGTGGGGGATTAGTTGCCACAAAGGGCCAATTAGAAACTGAAACAAAAATGGAAATTACCAGTCCATAATACAGGTATTTGTTCTTCTGCTTCAGACCAACACGGCTACTCACCTGTGTCTCTCAAAATGGATTATCGTTTAACCTTCTTTGTACACTGATCCCTTGTAGAGACTCTGCACTACATCATAGGTCATTCATAATAAAATAAATCAATAATGATGTGTTCACCACCACTGTACTCATTTGCCCGCCCAATAAAAATTCAGAAGTTCTGACACGCATCAAAGTTTCCTGTCTCTTGCAAACACATCATTTCTGACAGAATATAGACAAAAGATAAACAATATGGTTGAGACTGTCCCTGAGTTAAGAATAGTGTATATGGATTTACGTTTTATTTGTAGCTCTGATAAGGGTACTTTCTTCCAGTGTCTAAATTACATATTTCAGGGGCGGTGGCTGAGCATGAAGCCAGTATGAAAACGGATGAGCCTGCACTTGCTGGTAACCATTGAAAGTCACCCAGGGCACCATCAGTGAAGGTCAAACTAGACAGGAGGAAAAAGTGTGTGGGGGGGGAGATCCCATTCCGGTCATCAGCCTCTGCTTTGCTTCCCTCCCTCAGAGTCGCTTGGCTTCATTCCCCTAGTGGCGCCGGTTCTGCTGACCTCTCCTCCTGTTCTCCTGGTGGTGGCAGTTGCTGTAGCAGCCCAATATTCCACCTGGGGTTATTTTGTGGAAGCTGCTAATTACCACTAAGGGGGGAGAAACCCCCCATCACATACAGTACCCTAATATGTCTAGAGGTGGTTCCATCCATTTTGAATATGAGGACCTCTTTTTAAGATCAAAAAAATGTCTGAGCTTCCAACATTATAGTACTTATACTATTGTTATCTGTTGAGTAAGAAAATACATAATACCCAAATGATCCAGATGCACATATGGATTCCTGGACTCCTTCCAACATGCAGAAAATGTTAACAGTTTCAAGGTTAATATATGGGTATTAGTTGAAATTTTGTAAGCATCGATGACTGCTGAATTTAGTCAGGTATGTGAAGGATCCACAGAATGAGAGTCTTGAACTGATACCACAGAGACTGGTTGCTGTTGGGACTTCAAAACACCAAGACGCAGCGAATACTGAAAGAGAAAGGAGAAAGATGAACATATTTCCAAAAGGATCCTTAACAAAGCCCAGTATACAGTGAGACACATTCATGACTGTTTAAAAGTTCACACCTCTTACAAGGTTGTAGGCTACCAGGGGTATGTCTTTGGTCGAAGTCTTGTCCAGGTACCCTCAATGCATGTGAACAGAAGACAGATATTTTCCTCTTGGACTCTTCCAGGGAAATAGCAGATTCTTTTGGAAAATTAACAGTGAAACGTGGGTTCATTACCTTTTACCTGCATGCAGCAGCTCAAAGCCTTCGACAATTTTCTCAAAGGGCAATGTGTGACTTATTAATGCATCTGGATTACATCTCTTGTTCATGTAATCAGAAACCAGTTTGGGCAGAGCTTCTTTTAACTTCCAATCTGTGTTAAAAAAGAAGAAGAAGAAGAGCTCAGTCCATATATTCCACTTGTTTGGTGTTTTTTTGGTTTTTGTTTTTTTTAAGGAAGACACTGTTGGGTGTGACCAACATACAGCAAAAATAATAGGTTCGATCTGGCACAAAATTTTCACTTCAACTGGAGTTCTTGTAGAATTGGAAATGCAAGAAAAAGACTGCAGGTAGCCACTTGTTCTAAGACTTATTGTATCCCCACACACATTTCCTCTTGCTCAAGATTTTGTGCAACCAATTTCTTGGCATTATAATTAGAGTTCTCAGGTCCCGGTGGCCGTCGGGGGGGGGGGATGGGGGTAAGGTTGCCAGATCCAGTTTGGGGCACTCCTGGAGATTTGGGGATGAAAGCTGGGGAGAACAGGGACCTCCGCGTGGTATAATGCCATGGAGCCTATTTTCTCCAGGGGAAGTGATCTCTGTAGTCTAGAAATGAACTGTAATTCCAGGGTATTCCCAGGTCTCACCAGGAGGTTGGCATCCCTAATTATAATGTACAGGGAGGAAAGCACTAGATGTTGAACAAAATATTGTGCAAATGGAGCTATGCTAAGTCCATTTATGTTCCAAGCCACTGAATAAATATTTTAAAAAATCAGCAATATTTAAAAAATCGGCAATATCAAGTCGCAAATTGATGTTATTAGGGCCATCAGTACCAGTGGGAGCAGCAGGCCAAAGTAACACAGACCAAAAGCTTGGGAAAATAAAAACATCTTCACCTAAAACTCAAAAGAATAGGTGCCAGGTGAACAGATACAAGGAAGTTATTCCAGAGATAATGTGGGAGCACACAGAAGAGAGCCTCTGAGTATGAGCTCAGCCTTTACAGCAACAAATTACTCTTTGAATTCTGCTTGAAAATGATTTAGAAGCCAGTGATATTCTGCCAGTGCTGCTGTCTGGGGTTGGTGTCTTCTCCCCCGCAATTACCTCTGGGGGGCAAGCAGGCTGCCATGGAGGGCACAGGAGAGCAGCAGGCAGCCACCAATGGCTTAAGGGAGAGGAGAGCTGAAGGAGAAAGGGGGGCAGTGGCCAGCTTGCCGGGGAGGGGGGACGTTGCATGTTAGGCCACACACCCCTAATGTAGCCAATCCGAATGAGTTTCTGCTGTTGGGTGAAAGGGGCCATAGCAACTATCATGACCCACCTCCAAGGAAGGACCCTATCAGTTTCCTCCCGGTGAGGATCAATCTGGGATCGAAAGCGAGCTGTGATCCTGAAGGAGGCGCCCCTACCAGCACGCAGGTTCCAGAACCCAAGCGGGAAGAGGCGAGGGCAGCTACCTGTTGGAGATGCAACAACATAAACTGAGAAACAGAAACGATGAAGCCACCCACACAGACTTTCACTGCAGTTTTTGCACAGTCCAGGATTGATTAAATCCTCATCCCTGCATCCCTGGCTGCAGTCCCTGCCTTCATTTCCATCATGCCAGTGAGGAAGTGCTGATGGGCCAGTGATCACGCAGCTCCCCATTGCCTCTTCACAGCTGAGCCATGATGAAAGGGCCGCTGTGGCTCAACTATGAACTGGGGAGGGGGGGCAAAGCCTCTTCAAGGGCTACGCGGGGTGTGTGTGTGTGTGTGTGTGGAATGCTAAGCTCAGCTCTGCCATTCTGACAGTGGTGCTTCACCCTGCCCACCCCCTGGACTGGCTGTGGGTGAGGAATCCACGGAAACCCTCCGCCTGCAGCCACCTCACACTTCCCTTTTTGAGTCAGAGCACAGGACATCTCCCTTCACTTCGGCTTACAGGAGAAAGCGCCAAGGGTCATGCTCAGAAAGGCCATGAGATCGTATGGAAGCTCACAAATATTGGGGGGGGGCATATGATGTTAAATGGGGAGATTCACAATACGGAAGCAGCATTTTATCAGGCAACAGCTGACAATCTTATACATCTTCAGGTGATGGTGGGGGAAAATGCTAAAATTTCAGACACTACCCTGGAGTGTGGAAAGAAGATGTAAAAGTGATTCATGTATCCTCTTTTTGAAGATTCCAGATAATCTCAGATGCTAGCTCTAAGCTATAAAAGGAGTATAAGAGATTACAGAAAAGAGGAATCACTCACCTCTGTGTCAACACGTCCAATCACCTCAAAGGAATAGTCCACGCCAAGACCGGTCATCTCCATAAGCACCTTCTCAATGGGTTTGGTGAAGTCATTAGGAGAGATGCAGTCGGTGGCTCCTAACTCTTTCGCTTTGGCAAATTTTTCTTTGTTGATATCGATCCCAATAATCCTGGAGGCTCCAGCGGTTTTGCAGCCCATGATAACGGACAGACCAACGCCTCCCAAACCGAAGATGGCACAGGTAGAACCAGGCTCAACCTGACAAATAATATCAACAAGAGCCCTGGGTCTGGGATTTGCAGGATATCTTTTATCTACCTATTATTTAGAACATTTTTAGACTGTCTCCTGGCCAAAATTCTTGTCCGGGTTTGCAAGAAACTTCAGCATAATGCAAATGCAGGAGAAACAGATGACGTTATAAAAAATTACATAAATTCCCCCTAAAGCAGCGGAGATTTTTTTTAAAAAGGCAGGCAAGATTTTAAAAAGCAGAGAGATCAAAGCCAGCAAATATAAATTAGAAATTAGTTGCGATATGGAATAAACACTAAGTAACACCAGGGAGAATAAAAAAGTGTTCCTTGCATGCATAAAAATCTAAAGTGATACCAAGTAAACGGCACAGAATGAGTTCCCTGAGCAAGATGCCTCCAGGGTTACCAGATTCCCCCTGGCCACCGGTGGGGGATGGGGGGAAGGGTTTCCAGATCCAGGTTGGGAAACTCCTGGAGATTTGGGGGTGGAGCCTGCAGAGGACAGGGACCTCAGTGGGGTACGACGCCATAGAGTCCACCCTCCAAAGCATCCATTTTCTCCAAGGCAACTGATCTCTGTAGTCTGGAGATGAGCTGTAGTTCTGATGGATTCCCAGGTCCCACCTGGAGCCTGGCATCCCTAGGTGTCACCACAATAAAGGCCCTGTCTCCCATGGCCACCCACTTCAGAGGCACACAGAGTTCAGCTTCACAAGAATTAGGGACCAAGGAGGGATGCTGGGGCAAGATGCAGACCAGGAAAATTTGAGGCAGACAGGAAAGGGATGGACACACAGACAGGATTAGGTAGGATGAATTCAGTGTAAGAATACAGTAGAGAAAAAGAATACAGTAGAGTGCAAGGAAAAGGACAGAACAGGACAACTGGGACAGAGAGAAAGGATAAAGGACACCCTTGGACATGGGTCCATCATGTTGCCAATGGGTGCCATGGCACCTCCCAATACCTTTTCTGGCTCCTGCCAAGTGTTTTTAGAAAGTGGGCAGGACTAGATGGGGCTACTGACTGGCCAATGGAGATCTGTTTGGCTGTGCAGATTTTTAAAAAGTTGCTTTGGCAGCAGCTGGTATCACAGCACAAGAATCTTCACTGTATGACTGCAAGTAAACTGTGTCCACAAGAAAATATTTTAAAATAATATGTTGATTTTAAAAGACATCCTGTTGAACATAGCTTCTACCTGAAATGTTAAAAGAGTGACTATTAAAGTTATACATAATCACTCTCCCTGGCATTTGATGATTGGCTTTGCCTCCTTCAGCTGCCATTTTGTGGTTGATTCCATTTCCTGTGGCAGCCATTTTATGGTTGTGACCACAATCCTATGATGGAATTCCAATGGTGCCCCCATACAGGGTTGCCAGACCCCAGGTCCTGGCACGGGTTCCCCATGGTTTTGGGGGCTTCTGCCTACCACCAGCCAACTGGCAGGTGGGGGAAACTACACTCCCAAACAGCAACATTCCTGCACAACATCCCCAACACAAATGACATCACCCAGAAGTGACATCATCTTGTCAGGGGCATCATCCAGCGATGCTGTTTTGAGGGCAAAAACTCTATGTTTTGAAGCTGGTTTTACCATAGAGTTTTGCCCAAAAAACCTAAGCGTTGCCCCCAACATCACCACTTCCAGGTGACTTCATCACGTTGGGGACCTCCTGGAATGCCTCCCAAATCCCCCCACCAGCCTGAGAGGGGACTTGGCAACCCTACCCCTGTAACACTATATGTGGAAATGAGTGAATCAGGAAAGTAGATAGGGGGACAACCCAGGGGCACAGGGGAAGAAAGAGAGTGAAGGAACAGCTACAGGAAGTGACTCAGCGAAAGCAGCAGCAGCAGCAGGAGAGAGAAGTTAAACTAGCAGGGAGAGCTGAAAGACGCAAGCAGTTTTGTTAATAAAAACCTTCACTGTTATTATTGTCTGACTCTCAACTATATATTGCCTCACATGAAACACCCACAGGCTGAAAAGTTGGGGACCCCTTCCCTAGGGCATGTAAACATGAGATTGCTATAGTGGCAGAATGTTCAGGCTTCCTATGAGAGGAGCTACTCGGAACCTGGATCTAGTGGCAGCAAGAAAGTGGTCTTAGCTCTGCTTGCATCCAGAGGTATCAGGACAAGGCTGAAGGGTGATTCCTGATTGTACGATTTCTCCATTAGGGAGGAAAGAAACCTTTACTTCACCTGTCTGGGAAGCACACACATTCATGGATCCTCACCTTGGCCGAATTGATGGCAGCGCCATAGCCAGTAGAAAACCCGCAGCCAAACAGGCAGACTTTCTCCAGAGGAGCAGCACTGTCAATCTTTGCAATGGAAGCCTCCGGCATAACTGTGTATTCAGAGAAGGTGCTTGTCCACAGGAAGTGGTAAACTTGCTTCCCTCTGCAGGTAAATCGGCTCGTTTTGTCCGGCATCAAATTTTGAGGTTGACAGACACTGTTTGAAGAGATCCAGACAGCATCTCTAACATGAGCTAACCGTTCCATTTTACTAGCAAGCTCAAATGAATAACAGAAGATTCAAACAGACTTACTGGCCTTTGAGGCAACAGTTTGACTTAGGATTCAGACAGGATGCACATTCTCCACACTGGGGAACACATAAAGGAATGACTTTGTCACCTTGCAAGGGGAAAAGAATAGTTTTTATGTTAAAACTTGCCTGACTAAAGCATATAAAACCATTATTTTGAACCGAACAATCAACTGTACAATTCCCTGCCGAGTTAATTCCAGTCTTTTGATTTCAATGGATTTAGACTGGCATGATTGTATGTACATAGAGCATAAATTTTTCATATTTGGAATTTTAATTCAGGCTAATTTGTTACACCAAGTTATGTGGACTTAAGTTGTACAGCAGAGGTAAGAGCAGAAGGAGATGAAAGATAAACGGTCCAGCATAATTTCATTGCTAAATAGCAGAAAGCTCTTTTTGTAGCAGGAACTCCTTTGCATATTAGGCGACGCACCCCTAATGTAGCCAATCCTCCAAGAGCTTATAGAGCTCTTCTTACAGGGGCTACTGTAAGCTCTTGGAGCTCTTCTACACATATAGCATTGTCTTTCCCCACCACTGTTAAACCCCTGTAGATCCCAAGTGAGGGGAAAGTTTTCTCTCTTGTCTTCTCTCTCTGCCTTCTCTCTGTCTCCTCACATGAGGTACAGTAGCTCAGATGAGGGAGATTGCCAAGGTAGTGTTCCCAGCCTCCTGGAATCAGTTTCCCTGGAGAAAATGGTTGCTTTGGAGGGTGGATTCTATGACATTGTACTCCACTTGCGTCCCTCTCCTGCCCCACCCCCATGCTCCCCAGGCTCCAGGTTCAAATCAAGAAGCAAAAAGGTTAGTTACAAACCAATATACAAACCAAATATAGAGACAATTACTAAGAACTCTATGTATAATCTAAATATTACCAAAAATACATGTATTTATTTTTCAAATGGTTAAAAGCATTTTTATACACACACACACACACACACATTTATGAGCCCACCTGTAGCCTCATTACAGCATAAAAATGCAAAGTATGCAGAAGGTAACTATTGTGACCTGTTGCGTTTCTGCTCAAATCAGCCTTCCTCAATGGTCAAACAATGTTTGTACATCAAGGCTCATGATACAATACATGATGGTCAAACAATGATGGTCAAACAATGTTTGTACATCAAGGCTCATGATACAAAAGCAGTATACAAGCTGATATAGGACCAAGAAAGGAGTTCTGCAAAAAGGAGAAAAAGATAGTATTTTGAATTACCAAATTCTATCCTATGGCCAATTAAAAATTGTATACTAATAAGGAATTTATAATTGCTAACAATCAAGAATAGATTACACAAGGGAAAAGAATGTTTGTGAGGCCTCCTTGAGTCTGGCCTTTGTTCTTTAGTCAATTGCATACATGCTGCCTATGCATGCAATTGACTCAGCATCTATGCAATTGACTAAAGCCTTGTGCTATCTATTCTTGATTGTTAGTTGTTATCTGGAGCGGAGGCAGAGCACCATTGAGGCATGGCACATGGTCATGCAGAAGGTTCCTGAGTAGTATCAGATAGACTTAAAGGGGAACAAATACCGGAGCAACCATGAATATGAGTCCAATCTAGAATGCAGCGGCTAGGATTTAAATAGCATACAGAAAATGTAAGCTTTGATCCTACCCCTTTTGAAAAAAATATTGTGCTTCTGAACAATTCAGCAGCACATTTGTATTGAGCAGTGCTAGAGCAGTTTAGTAGCTCTGGGATTCAGCTGGATAACAAAGAGTTGTTTTTCACCTGCTTTTAAAAATGTGTTTAACCGTAAACTGCTTCATATATGTTATATGGAGAAACAGCAAATAATTAACTTAAATAGCTGAAGAAAGGAAGCTGAAGGACCCCGGTGGAAGCGGCCTGAAAGAAGAGCTGAAACAAGATGAGTGTTTTGTTGATTATGCTGCACCATTCTTAAGTTTTGCCCTGGATCTTCCTGGGAACATTTGTAAACAATACTTTCTTGCAAAAGCACAGAAGAGTCTCAGGTTCTGTTTGCTTGCTGCTCTCAGAATATCTTCCTTACCTGGCTTGACACATGTGACTTCTGGTCCGACGCTTTCGACAATACCGGCTGCTTCATGGCCCACAATCACTGGGTAGCTGATGTCAGGAAAAAGACCCGCCACTACATGGTCATCTGTCCGACAGATCCCGGTGGCCACTATCTGAGTGGAAATAAGTGCAACAGGGCTTCAGTATTCGTACTGCTTCATCCTGGTACTTACACTGACAAACAGCCAGTTCTGAAAAAATTGCAGTAGAGGAATGGTGTGACCTTCCAGCATGCAGGTAGCCTTCCAAGTGAATCCAGGACCTCTGGAAAAACAGCCAATCACAGGGAGGAACGCCTGGTCACATAGTTCCCCCCACCCATGAAGGGGAGAAAAATCATGCAAGCTGAAGCTCTTTCCACTGCCAGTCTGGGGAAAATGAATATGCATTTGTAGGTGGGGGTGGCGACCAGGATCACTGCAGCAGGTTCCTTCTCAGGGATATAGAAGCTCATTGAGAGGTGTCAAAGACGAGTAGCACACCTGGAGGCACTTTATTTCTCTTTGCATTAGAACTAGACCGCATGTGTTATTTTCTTTCTGAACAGGGCGTCTCTTATTGTCTAAACTGGAAGTTCCTCTGACAGTTCCTTCTCTGCATGTCCCTTTGTGTTCTCTTCTTGTCCTTGTGGTTTCTCGAGGAATGGCCAGGCCAGTGCTAGTACCTGGCAGGAGACTGCGGGGAACGAACCTGCCTGATTGGTGATGCAATCAGGCAGTGATATCATCAGGCCCATGCAACACTGTAGGAATCACCTAAAAGTCTGCTGCACCAGCCAGCTCTGCAGGCCAAGCGAGTGGGACTGGACGGAGGGAGGGAGGGAAGGAAGGAGGGAGGAATGCTTCTTCAACACAGATTACAATCTGAACCAGAGAAGTCTTCTTCGTTGTCATCATCGCCTCCCAGGTCCAAGCTAAATGGCCTTTGTGGTACTTCCCCTAGGCTTGCCAGCTCAGAGTTGGGGAATCCCTAGAGATTAGGGGCCAGAGAGCAGGGAGGGACCTCGGCAGGGCATAAGGCCATAGCGTCCACCTTCCAAAGCAGCCATTTTCTCCTGGGGAACTGATCTCTGTTGCCTGGAGATCAGCTGTAATCCCAGGAGATCTCCAGCCACCACCTGGAGGCTGGCAACCCTATGGGCTACAGTGGCTCCTTGGCTCAACCTTCTGCTGGCTGCCAGGGGCTCTCCAAGGCAGTGGCCCACCAGGCAGTGGTCCAGCAAGTTAAAGGGTCAGTCCAGCTCATGCTCTTCTTGGATTGGAGAGAAGCATTATGACCCGCAAACCTTTATATTCTCAGTTTAGGAAATATTGACTATAGCAGCTCCATGGCTATATGAAGATACTGAGCCAGATCCATTAGGGCTTCAGAGTGTGGCATCATCAGTGCGTTGATGATACACTGATCTGCTTTCCGCTAAGTATCCAGGAGCAGATGTCCCAGTCCTAAACCAGGGCAGGGAGGTGATGGTAGAGAAGATGAAGTTAAAAGCGCCGAGGTTGAATCTAAGCAAGAGAGAGGTGATGCTGGAGGGGAACCCCACTATTCTAAAACGTTCTTTAAAAGGCCAACCCAACCCTTTATTATATCCTCTTACTGTACATCTTTCAATCAGATCCTTTGTTCCTCTTGCTATGCACATTTAAACTGTGCAAATACTAATTTCCTACGAAAATGTATCTTTCCCAACAAATATGACTTTGGGTCATGCTTTCTTCTGGATGCAAAAATTTGGCTTTCACAGTCTTGTCTGTAGCCTCCTTATACGATATATTGTCAAAGGGGACAGAAACTCTGGATATTATTAATATTTTCCAGAACCCTACCTTCCCTGATACTCCTACCAAGTTGTCAGAGGAGGTTCATTCACTACAATTATCCAGGATTGGAAAATTCCTGGAAATTTGGGGGGTGGAGCCTGGTGAGGGCAGGGGCCTCAGCGGGATATAATGCCATAGATTCTACCCTCCAAAGCAGCCATTTTCTCCAGGAGAACTGATCTCTGTCACCTGGAGATCAGTTGTAATTCCAGGAGATCCCCAGGCTCCACCTGGAAGCTGGCAACCCCATTCAGACTCAGAAAAAGGTTCCCATCCCCTCTGAGTAAGAATTACTTGCCTTCACTCGAATTTCATGGGTTCTTGGTGGTGCCACCTCTACCTCTTCAACAGAAGGCATTTGGCCTGCTTCCCAGATGACTGCAGCTCTGCATTTAATCACCTGTGAAAATGTACATCATCAGAACAGACAACAGAAGAAATCCCACAATGCCCTTCTTAACCGTTTAAAAGAAGGGCATGTCTCCAAGCAACCAAGATGGTGGAAAGTGAAAACCAAGTGACAAGAAGTGAGAAGACCAAAAATGAGGATTTTAGTACTTCTAGAAGGTACACCTGAAAAAAAACTACTATAATGCTATCTGCCCCTCTTTCTTGGTATAAGTAAGAACAGACTGCTGAATTACAAGTTATTACCACATTCAGGACAATGGAACCCCCATGGCTTAACACAGATATCGGCTTCTTCTCTCACACACTAAGTAATTTCGTTCTTACTTATACCCAGAAATTAAACTTTGTTGGTCTTATAAAGGCCACCAGATTCAAACTTGGTTGTCACATCAGTAGTTAACGCCTTTTATTATCTGTGTGCCAACTTGCTGCTATTTACGTATCCTATATGTGTTATTCCAATCTTAGCTATATTTATTGCTCAGTTAGTTATGCGTCTTGACTCTAATCAGCTCTTCCCGGCAACTATTGCCTACCTGCATGTAATATTTGAGGAAATCTGTTTCAGTGTATGTGAAGTAGTGTGCACACGCTGAGTCTCCGTTCTTGCATGTACACGGGATTGAGCTTGATTTGTCTTGGGGGTGTGGCTAGACTCTAACTTCATTCTCACATCTCTTTGTTAACTCTTGCATTTACGTGCTAATTTGCTGCCATCCATTGATCTTACTGGTGACCAGATCCTGTTTCAGCTCTGCAGATGCATCTGGGCTCCTCCTAACGGCTGCCCCCACCCTCCTTTTTCCTGTAAATAGCCCTTGAGGAGTTTTAATTCCATTTTGTCTGAAGAAGTCTGCTTTGCACACAAAAGCTTACACTTTAAATAAAACTTTGTTGATCTTAAAGGTGCCACTGGATTTAAACTTTGTTCACCTGGATCTGTTTTTATGGGGAACTTCAGTTTTCTTGTATTGTTTATTGTATGGAACATGGTGGTCTTTATGACATAGCTTTTATAATTTTGTAATTTGACGAGTCTCAGAGAGAAAGGCAGATGACAAAATGTGGTATATAACTAAACAAAAAATTAAACATGTATTTGGTGCTCCACTGGCACACAGTAACTTAGTAGGAATCTTAAAATATAAGAATGCACAGCTGGACCAGACCAATCTAGTCCAGCATTGTGCTTCCTGAAGTCGAAGGCCTTTAGCAGGGGCACAGAGGCCAAAAGCTCCCCGTTATTACTCCCTAGCAATTGGCATTCAGAGGTATATTATCTCTGAACATGGAGGCTCCATTTAGCTACCATGCACCTGTCCTCCATGAATTAGATCAACCCTCTTTTAAATTCGTTTAACCTAGTGCCATCACAAAGTTAAAGTCCAATGGCACCTTTAAGACCAACAAAGGTTTATTCAAGGTGTGAGCTTTCGTGTGCACGCACACTTTGTCAGACGAGGAAATGGAATTATATATCACAAGAGGCGGGACCCGCGATACTCGCGGGGGGGAGGGAGTATTCCGGCCGCCAAGCTTCCCCCTCCCCCCCCCCAGCAGCGGCGGCGGCAGCAGCGGCGAGGCCAGCCGGCCCGCCGAGATTCCCCCTCCCCAGCAGCAGCGGAGGGGCGGCGAGGCTGGCCGGCCCCTCAAGCCTCCCCCTCCCTCCCCCCCCAGCAACGGCGGCGGCAGCGGCAAGGCCAGCCGGCCCGCCAAGATTCCCCCTCCCCAGCAGATTCTCCCCCCCGGCTCCGGCAATCCTCCTCCTTCCCCCCCCGGCTCCGGAGGCGAGGCCCGAGTGGCTTCCAGCCGCCGGGCCTGCCATCTCCTCCCCCCGGCGATCCCCCTCCCCCCACCCCCGGCTCCGGAGGCGAGGCCCGAGCGGCTTCCAGCCGCCGGGCTCGCCGATCTCCTCCCCCCCGGCGATCCTCCTCCTCCCCCACCCCCGGCGATCCCCCTCCTCCCCCCACCCCCCGGCTCCGGAGGCGAGGCCCGAGCGGCTTCCAGCCGCCGGGCCCGCCAATCTCCTCCCCCCCTTCAGCTCTCTCCTCTCCCCCCCAGCTCCTGTGGCGAGGACTGAGCGGCTTTTAGCCGCCAGCCGCCGCAGAGTTCCCTGAGCGTTCCCTGCGCATGCGCAGGAAACGCTCTTACTTTTTTGGGGATTCTGATATCCCCCCTAGACTTTTAAACACTTTTTAGATTTTTCTGCACACATGGGGACTGCTCCACGTGCGCAGGAAAATCTCCCTGCCCCCCAGGTGCCCCCGCTGTGCGGATTTAGATATCCGCACACAGGGGGCCACTTGGGAATTAAATATATAGATAGTAGTATATATAAGGGTGGCTTGTTAAATTAGCGTGCAAGATAGTCCTGTGGCTGTGAGTCAGATAAATTGCGTATGGATTGTGTAAAGAAGTACTACTTTTTGTTCTTCCCAAATCCATTGTCCATCATCTTCATTGAGGCCCGCATGTGGATCTGTTTTATTGGGGAAATGTTTCTCTATCCACTTTCTCCATTTCAGACATTATTTCCTATACCTCAGGAAATAGGGGGTGTGATTTCCCCTCCCCATGGGGATCCCGCTGGCCAAAGCAATGTGATTTTCTTAATTAAGAAGGGAGAAAAAAAACATTTTAAAGAAATGTTGAAACTGCCTTAGCAAAGAGATGTTCCCTTTGCCACAAACCCTGTCCCTTCTTGCATCCATCTGAGTATGGTATCAAACTCTCCCCCTCCCACCCTGGCATCTATGGCTTTGCTTGTGTAAGCTAATCAGAACGAAACATCTGAATTCCAGGGTGGCTGGAAACCACCAGAGGAAGTGGGGAAAGACATGTGATTGGAGAGATATGGAATGGGTGGGTCTAACAGAGCCAGGAGTGCCAGAAATTGATTCAGCAGAGGCATGTGTGGAGAAGGGCCGACGAGAGCTTTTTATTTTAAAAAATCCTATTGCAAGTTTTCATATTTTTTGAAAAAATGCCCAAAAGCTCACAAATAAACATTTTAAAACTACAGGGTCCAAGTAAAATGGAAAGTAAACATGAAAAAAACAATAAAACCAATAAAAATGACAAGGTCATTGATAAATCAATAGAACTACCATGGATTAGTCAAACAAAAGCTCTCTTCCCTGTGTGTATTCATATATGTTTTATTTAACTATTTTAAGTAATATATATATAATTTGCATTTTAAAAGCTGTTTTTAACATTTGCGACCTTGGGTACCCTCAGCTGGGTGGAAAGGGGGTAGAGAAATGTTTTAAATATAATTAATTAAATAAATAAAATTAATCATTAAAAGCCTTGATGACTATAAAAGTTTTACTCTTGCAACTAGTGTTCCCTCTAAGCTAAGTTAGCATGAGCTAGCTCACAGATTTTTAGCCTCCAGTTCACACATTTTTGTCTTAGCTCAGAAAGGATGGCTCCGGAGCAAACTGATTTATGCAGTAGCCAAATTGCTCACTCACAACTTTAATGCCAGGAGCTCACAAAGCAGAATTTTTGCTCACCAGACTCCCCAGCTTAGAGGGAGTATTGCTTGCAACTGACTGAACGCCTGGTTGGTGCTGATGCAGATCTATTTAGGGAGGGTATTCCATAAGATGGTGTGAAAGGGAGAAATGCTACATTTATATCTGTCCTGAATTGACTAAGCAGCTAAGGATGAGCCAACGTTGCCATTTTTCATTTTTTTTTATTTCATTAGGTGACATTGGTTTTGGTTCACCTTGGAGACCCAGCTTGGTGTAGTGGTTAAGAGTAGAGAACCGAGTTGATTCCCCACTCCTCCACATGAAGCCAGCTGGGTGACCTTGGGTCAGTCACAGTTCTCTCAGAGCTCTCTCAGCCCCACCTACCTCACAGGATGTCTGTAGTGGGGAGAGGAAGGGAAGGTGATTGTAAGCCACTCTGAGACTCCCTCGAGTAGTGAATAGCTAGGAATAAAACCAAGTCGTCTTCTTGTTGTTGCTCCTCCTGCTGGTAATTCTTTTGTTTTTCTTATGCCAGTTTAAAACCATTTGTACATTTGTGCATCCAGCCACACAGTTCTGAAGACTTAAGGGCACTTAAGTTTTCAGAAGGGGGGTCAACCATTTCTGAGGGAACTGACAGAAATTGCTGCCCACCTTTGCAAAAACGTAAGCACATTTAAGTTTCTGGCCACTGCTCATATACAATTGATAAAAAATTGATAAAAAAATGATGTTGATGGATGTATTCGTTTTAACTAGAAACATTATGGTCTGTGGAAACAGAATTTTTTTTTTAGTTGCTGTCAATTCGCAGCTGACTTGTGGAGATCACAGAGGGATTTCAAGGTGAGGGACATTTAGAGGTAGTTAGCCGTTGCCTGCTTCTGCATAGGAACCCTTGACTACCTTAGAGGTCTCCCATCCAAGTATTAACCAGGACCAAGCCTGGTTAGCTTCGCAAGTTCTGATGAGATCAGTCTGGCCCACCTGGGTCAGGGTCAAAGGAGAGTCTAAGGTGATGGTAAAAACCTACTTGTTTGTTTTTCACAAATGCGAAACAATATCCAAATGAGGTTACTCAAATAAAATCTGACAGAATTTGAAATCTTCTCTGCAGCATATTAAGAACATAAATGTGTACATATATTAAAATTCTGAGCTTACTTGGCTACCACAAGCCAACTAAGGATGCCAGCCTCCAGGTGGGACCTAGAGATCCCCTGGAATTACAACTCATCTCCAAACTACAGAGATCAGTTCCCCTGAAGAACGTGGATGCTTTGGAGGGTGGACTCTGTGGCACTACGCTCTACTCCTCCTCAGGCTCCACTTCCAATTTTCCAGGAGTTTCCCAACCTGGAGCTGGCAACTCTAACCCCCCACTGGCCAGGAGTGACCTGGCAACCCTAAAAATGCATACATCAGAAAGATGCTCAAATGTGTAGGAAGGAATGGAACTGGAACATTAGCCAACCACTGTAACAGCCTGTAGTTAAGCCTCTGCCCTGCCCCATTTCTTGCAGCTAACCTCTGAGTAGGCCAGAGGCACAGGCATGTGGCATGAGCTGAAGGGTTCTTTGCTTAAAGACCATAAAGATGGGAAGATCTGCTTACTCGAAGAGAGACAGGCAGACAGACAGGCAGATAGAGAGACCTGGCCATATGCACCTAGAACACACACCCGTTTCCACACTCAGAAATGTCTGCATAAGTGGACTTGTTCATGTTCCTTGCCTACTATAAAGAAAAAAGAATGGGTAGATAGACACAGAACCTGTGGGAAGGTCCTACTTGGGTCGGCATTTAGTGCACCTAGGAGGAGTTCACATTAGAGATGCACCAAAGAGTGAAAACAATATGCCCAGCTGCTCATATTACATGAAAGGTTTGCGTCTTTATTACTGCTCACAGGCCATTCAGAAGCAGAGTCAAACAGATAAAAACACTAATATAAAATAAATGGACACCAATATAATTACATAAAACCTCTCCACACATCACTCGTCTTAAGATGCTTACAGTTAAACAGTTAGAATCTGAGTAAATTATGCACTGGACATCAGCTCAGCTCATATTTTCATTGCAGAGCAACTTTGCCACAGAAACAGTAGATTTTTTTATCAGCCCTTGTGAATAAGATTGTTAGAGTTTTCTGCTCAGACAGCATTTTCTTATCATACGAGAGAGGTTCCAGTGCAGCTCATGATTAATAGGAATTGTTTTTTTCTGACAGTTTATTTTGCAGAATTATTTGCCAGGGCCCCATTTGATGAAGACTTTATTCTTAAGTTATGTAAGCTGTGACAGACTGCACTTTTTAAAAGCTTAGAAGTTCTGTGTAAACAGATAAAGGACTTGTGAAGGGTTAATTCTCCACAGAGCCAGAGAGCCTGGAGTGACAGGCTGTTTTGGTTAGCATCAGCTGAGCAGAGAGAGATTCTGAACTGGATGCTGAGGAGTGTGATTTCAGCCCTAGCTGAGAAGATTTGAGTACTGACGGTTTCAGAATTCAGCTCTGACTGAGAGCAGTTTAATACAGACAGGAGAACTGGTGGAAAGCTGGCAAGGAGGTATGGGTAGTTAGATGGAGACTCCCATCCAGGCCAAGTAAAAGCAATAGATCTTCTAGAGAGAGGAGAAAATTCCCTACCCAGTCAAACAGGAGGGAATTTCACATTACCGAGACTCTGCCGGATTGAAGCCGTTTCTGATTCGTCTTGAAGTAAACCGGTACAGGGCTGCCATTTCACACATGGCTTTCCCTGACCGGAAAAGAGCCGAATCAGAAGCGGTTTGGCATTTCAGATTGCACCGCTTTGTTTTCCCGCCCGGTTCCCGCCACGCCTTTTTTTTAAAAAAATGTTCGCTTTAGAGCGCTATAGCGCTATAGTGCTATAAAAACAACACTGCAGGCATTCCAATGGGGTTGCTATGATGCTATTGCGCTATAGCGCTATAGCGCTATAACGCTCTAAAGCGAATGTTCAAAAAAAAAAAAAGCCGGAGATCGCCCGCGCGGGCGAAACAAGGCGGGAAAAAGCGTATCGGATCCGGGAGAAGAAACTGATGACTACATGGAAGCGGTTGACAGGTAAACGCTTCAGCCCCGTTTCCTGAACGGGACAGAAGCGATTCTGTGTGAAATTACAAATATATTCCGGTAGGGAACCGGTTCTAAAACGGTTCTGTCTGAAATGCCAGACCAGAAACCGTTTGGGAACCGTTCCTCTTCCGGATTATATCATCTGTCTGAAATTCCCCAGGGAGTTGACTCTAAAGAGTGCAGAGATCCCTGGTCTGGTGTGGTTAGAAACTGCCTTTAAAGACCTTAAGAGTCAGTTAAAAACTCAAGACGAGTACTGGTATTTCAAGAGAAGGGGGTTTGGGTACTGGAAATAGTTTACCAACCTTCTGGAAACCAAAAGAGTCAGAGAATACTCAATAAAGTGTACTGGAGTGTTTGGGGAAAACACTGGAACAAAAGCCTCTCAACATAAAGATTTAAGTCACTGTGAAAAGCTTAAGAAACTCTCATTAACCTGAAACATAAGAACTAAAGTCTGTGCATGTACTGATTTTACCTCAGAGTTATCTATAGTGAGTTACCTCAGAAAATTTACCTGATTTCACCTGACCTTTCCCCTCGATGTTGAATAGAATATTCTGTTAATTTGGAATATAAAAATGTCTTGAGTTTCCAGTGATTCCTAGAGCTAACCTCTGTCACTTCCAGGTAGGGTTGCCAGCTCTAACTTGAGAAATACCTGGATATTTTAGGGGTAGAGCCTAGAAAGGGTAGGGTTTGGAGAGGGGAGGGACCGCAGTATGACATAATGCTATACAATCTACCCTCCAAAGCAGCCATTTTCTTTAGGGGAATTAATCTTTGTGATCCAGAGATCAATTGTGATAACAGAAGATCTCCAGGTGCCACCTGGAGGTTGGTAAAACCACTTCCAGGTTTCTCCCTAAAATGATATAGCAGCACACCCAACATCAGGCACCCCCCCCCCATTCCTGCCCTTGAATCTTCCACCAATTTCCAGGGATGGCCCAGCAACCCTATAAGCTTGTAACACATTTTTTAGGCTGAACCAGTTCAGACTGCAGGTCCTTCGTATCCAAGAACAACCTGCTCATAGAGAACTGGCACAATAGGCAGAAGAAGAGGCTGACATTTAGTCCCAGACCAATTTAAGAATGTAAGAACATAAGAGAAGCCAATGTTAGATCAGGCCAATGGCCCATCCAGTCCAACACTCTGTCGCATAGTGGCCAAAAATACTTATTCTTTTTGCTTTTTGATGCACTTTCTGTCTTTGAAACCCCTTGATTTATATACAACAGAGATCAGCTTTGTGTGTAAAAACAAAATGGGAAAAGAGGAAAGGCAAGGGAGTGGTGTTTCCTCTTGCTTCTGGTGCAGTATATGAAAAGGAACTTGCAAGAGCCGGATGCATAAGCTCTAGATGTGAAACAAGCCAGCATGTTTCATCCCTGTAAATTTCCTTTCATAGTCTACTGGAAGGTATATAAGTGTTCCTCTTACAACACTGTCCAGAGATTAAAATTCCCCCCCTGCTTTAGGTGAAGAGTGTTGAATTGGCTCTTACATCACCAGAACTTGGAGCACTAAGTAAAATAATTTTATTTAGAATCAGAAATCTTACAAGCATTTTAAATATATTTTAAGAAGCCTTTTACAATTAAAAAGGGATAGGAATTGATCTAGTTACAAACTTACAGCGCCATCCTAAACACAGTTATCCCTTTCTAAGTCAAGTGCTTACAAGGGTGTAACTTACACGTGACTTAGGAGACACTTGTTAGCCTGCTACCAAAAGATTTTACATGTCCTACTTGAGATACTTCAAAGGGGATCCAAAACAGAACCCTGAGATAAAGCACAACAATATTTAGCATTTATATCATGCTCTGGAGTGTTCAAAACACATGTATTAACCTCAGAAGTCCTTACAACCACCCTGTGGCCTAGGCTGCTATTACTACATACTGAAGGTGGAGGCAGAGAGAAAAACCAGGTGTGTAACTTGGTTAGTTTGCCGGTGAAATTGGTATATACTATTGAAATGTGAATGCTATATAATTCATACAAAATAAGGATATATAAAGATATGATATTTAATGGATGTCAAAACATAAACCATGCAGAACAATAAGAGCAATGCATTGCACCAAACAATAAACCAGATGGAATAAATCTGTACAAAATGTCATATTTTTTTTAAAAAAAGCACTTCTCACTGCCATCCTGATCAATGTGCTCTTAAAGAATTTTACTGATGTTTAGTATTAAACAGTACAAATAATCACACTAAGTTCACTATGTACAAAGATGACCCTTCCAGCTTGACTAGCCTTCAATGATGACTTTATTTATTTATTTTTTATTTGTTCAATTTCTATACCGCCCTCCCTGCAGATGGGCTCAGGGCGGTTCACAACAGGTTCAATACAATACCATTAAAACAAGAATTAAAATAATAATTAAAACTTATTAACAGTGAACTTGGTGTGATATATTGTCAAGCTAGAAGGGTCATCTCTGTACATAGTGAACTGAGCGTTATTGTTTGTACTGTTTAATACTAAGCGTCGGTAAAATCATTCTTTGATAGCACATTGATCGGGACAGCAGTGAGAAGTGTTTTTTTGAAAATATTGACATTTTGTACAAATTTATTCCGTCTGGCTTATTGTTGGGTGCAATGCATTGCTCTTATTGCTCTGTATGGATTATGTCTTGACAGCCATTAGATATTATATCTTTATATGCCTTTATTTTTGTATGAATTATATAACATTCACATTTCAATAGTACCTATCAATTTTTCCAAATATATTTACAATTTAGTACAATTTGTGTGTTCACAGTGTTTTGCGTTTTGCATGTTTTAGACCGTGGTTCCCTGCGTTATCTGCCTTCTAGTTTGTGGATGAGGCAAGATCTGAGCCAGGGAAGCTTGCAGACTTAGCAACTCTAAAAAATATTGATGTTATGACAACCTCACTCCTCTTATTTTAAAGCAGGCTCACATTCTGAGCCCACAAACCGGGGCTCAGTCTCCACAGCTCCATTTTGCAGCATGAAATGAATCTACATAAGAAAAACCCACAGAACGTTTCTTTAGCTAATGGAAAGTTTTAAAGAGTTTATTCTTTAATCTTAGAGCAATCTAAAACATGGACACACAAAATACTTTTAGCATGTGCTTCTGCAATTGGTTTAGAGTGAGTTCCAAGAACTGTGTGTCTTACCTTTCCTGCAGTTGCCATGTGTCAGGAATCCTGTCCCAAACTCTCCTGCAAAAGTCTTTTCCTCTTCTCCTTCACTTTGGCTCCAGCAGGAACACACAGGCACAGTGATACATAAGCCACTCACCCCCCCCCCCTCACCCCACCCTGCACAACACACAATGTATAAACTATGATAGGCCAGCTGTGGAAGGGGAGGGCCAATCTGCAACTCTGATGAAGCCCATTATTGCCAAAGGTCTCCTTTCCAGCTATTTATATTAATGTTTTCTTGAACAAATGGGCATCCAGATTTAATCACTGTCAACAGTCAGAAGAATAGAAGTGTTTTTTTTTTAAAAGTCATTCATACAGCTGATTGTCTTCCTTATTAACAACTTCTACCTACTAGGGGGAAAAATCACGCTGATCCAGGCGTTCCTGCTCAGATAGTTTAATAGTAGATAATCACACTGTGCCTTTACACAAAGGGTAGAGACTAGACAGGTTTTCCTGATGTGCATAAAATTGGGTGGACAGAGACCTGTAAAGTCAGAAATCGGAAGAGATGTTACCTAATAAGTCCCAGAAGAATATCTGTTAAGTCCAGATCAACATTTTATATAGCAATCATATTTGCCTTGGCTACAGCATGCCATGTTGATGTTTCCCACAGAAGATATGTAAAGTGTGAACAGTGTATATAGACACGTGCAATAAAAACTGTGGAACATGTACTGGGAAACTGTGATTGATCATGGGTCCCATGCCCAGGTATGTGCCCACTGCCCCAAGTCAGTTTACAGCCAAGCCACCTAAGGCTGCGGTCACACGCGCCAGTTGGAGTGGAGGGGAAGTGAGGCTGTCTCCTCTGGAGGAATTTGACATGAAGTTGTGAGATCACACAGCCCTTTCAAGCTGTGGGCTCAGCCCGTCACTGTGTGATCAGACGCAACTGCAGGTGAGTTGGGGGCTGTTTGTTTCCCATGTGCTTAAGTGAGGAATTGCACCTCTGCACTGAGGGCTTCCTATGGACTATGTGATGATGCACATACTGTGGGGGGGGGGGATGGCACCGAGCCAGGATGGCATGGTCAGATCATCCTGACAGCATGAGAGCGTGCTTGTATAATCAGATAGGGGAAAGTCCGTCCATGGCCCATCAGAACCCATTAGAGCTGGACTTTCCCCAGTGTCTTTTAAGTCTGCTTTGGTGGCAGAGCAGCACGGGTTGCTGACAACTGCAGGACACTTCCCAGATGTTGCTGTCTGATCACGCTCTGTAGATCAGTCAGGCATTCACAGCTATGTCGGATCTAAAGGCGCGTGTGATTGCAGCCTAAGTGACTGTTTGGTGCAGCATAATGGGGGATGGGTGTACTAAAGTCCCACAGCAGGAGTCGGCAGCCTTTCACAATTAAAGAACCAAATTAACAACTTCAGGAAAAGGGATAAACCAAGAGCCAGCATATGAAAGCCCCTTTACCTGACTGAAATATACAGTGTAACATTACTGACAGTTGACATGTATTGATGATCTGTGAAGTCCCTGCAGCCCAAACACTGGTTGTTGTGAGGATTTTATTAGAAAGTGGCACACACAAAGCCTCATGCTCAGTGATGAATATACACAGGAGCACCCCACACAATTGTTATTAGTGCATCTTGTGTGGTGGGTGCTGTATTGTTTTAGTGCAACTTGTGTAACGGACAATGTATGGGAGGGGAATTGGGTAAGATTGAGCAGGAAAGCCCATGGTTGTCACTTGGATTATCAGCAGCTGTTCACCTTGATAATTTCCCTCTATGTTGTAAAGCATCTTGAAGAAGCCATTTGATCCCATAAATATCTTTGCCGGTCATTCCCTTCACCTACTGGTTATTCCAGCAACCCCTCCCCCTCCAATATACCCTAACTTAAAGGTTTTGTTTTCTCTTAGAAAGAGGCTTATGTGGTACCGTATTGAGCCACATCTGGCTCTACAGCCCATAGGTTATAGACCACTGTGCCACATCTTCTTAACTTGCTCCTAGCTGTTGGTGATGCTACTTGATGGGAAGATTCCTTAGCAGTGTGTGTTGCACCTCACCATTCCCACACACAGCTTCTCTGGAATCTCCAAAACAGTATGAGACCGGGGGGGGGGGGAGTTAACCCACAACTAACCCCAAAATCTGGAAAGATAAAAACACTGGGGGGGGGGGATTTAGAATATGTGAAAACCAAACTTGAGTTGGTAAAAATCATGTAACTCTAAACAAAATATATTTTCATAAACATATGAGAGTCTCAAAATAATCACAGCCTGCAAAACACTCCAAGAAGAAGAAGAGGAGGAGGAGATTGGATTTATACCCCGCCCTTCACTACCCGAAAGTATCAGAGCTGCTTATAATCTCCTTTTCCTTCCCATCCCCCCCACAACCCTGTGAGGTAGGTGGGGCTGTGAGAGCTCTTTTGAGAACTGCTTGTGGGAGAACAACTCTGAAGTAACTTGTAACTGACCCAAGGTCACACCAGCAGTTGCATGTGGAGGAATGGGGAATCAAACCTGGTTCTTCCAGATTAGAGTCTGCGCTCCTAACCACTACAACAAACTGGCTCTTAATGGTAAAGCAAAAAGAAGTTTTGATAACACTCTTCATCAGAGGTATAATACACAAAATTCTACCACATACTAGAGGTTTGCAGTCAGGTATATCTGTGGCAGAAATATAACCAGGACAGGTTATCATCTATTTCTAATATGCGTACAGTATTATCGATTCCCAACGTGATGTCTACCAATGTATTTTCTAGTACCCACTTGCTTCTTCCCAAAGGCATTGTTTCCTCAAAAAGAAGTGTCATTCCTAGCTTTACTCCACTCTATTGGAGCAGGGGATGCTTCTGAAAAGCCCAGGAAACAAAGAGCACCTATTTTGAAACAGCTGCCTCCACTGTTGGAGAATGCTTGGCTTTAAATGTTCCAACATTTTGCCTCACAAAATTTTGATTTGCTCCCTTCCCTCCATGGCAGCCATTTTGTGACTAGGCCCATCACACGTGGCAGCCATTTTGTGATGGCACTTCTTACCCAAATCAGTTCTCATGTAAGATCTGTTGCATGGAGAGCATTCGCTACACGTGAAAACCCTAAAAACATAGGTCATGGGCAATGCTCTCTATAAGCTGTAGAGTCTTGTGAGCAAAAATCCTACTTTGTGAGCTACTGGCATTAAAGTTGTGAGTGAACTTTTGGCTACTGCACAAATCACTTTGCTCTGGAGCCATCCTTCCTGAGCTAAGACAAAAATGTGTGAGCCGAAGGCTAAAAACCTGTGAGCTAACTCACACTAACTCATCTTAGAGGGAATACTGGTCATGGGTACAGTTGATATTTTCCTGCTGGAGGAACTGTGGGCCAGTTAAATTTGACAGACTGCAGTCTCTTACACCATTCAGTCTTTGCCTATCATTCCCCTCAAATACTGGTTATTCCAGCAACCCCTCCCCCTCCAATATACTCTTAACTTAAAGGTTTTCTCCCAGCCCTCCACTGTAGTCTTTGAACTCACAAATGGAAGAGGGAACCTCCACAACTTGATCAATAAAGTGAATCTAGAAACCCATTGTTTTTACTTGCCCATTCATTGACTCCTGTTTCCTGCCCATCTGATGCTTTTAATCACTTGCCCATAGACTTTTCTATGCTGCTTTTATTGATTGGTGATTATTTATGACTGCCAAACGTGGGAGAGTTTTATACTAGTGGGGTTAGTTTTACTGAATCCTTTTTAATTGAATTTTGAATTGTGTTGTTACTGATTTATTGTTAGCTGTCTCTGGATGCAGACATTTTCTAAATCAGGGGTCCGCACTCCACAACCTTGCAGAGCCAGTGGTGAGTGTTGGAAAATTGAGAATGAATAGTGGGCAGTACCAGAAAATGGCTACCACAGGGCTGACCAACCACAAAGTGCCTGCCATAGAGGTTGGGGCCAATCACAAAATATTGGGAGGTTCCAAGTTAAGCATCTTCCATCCTGTAATGGAGCAGCTCTTTCTGGATGAGCTTTCCCTGCAGACACAAATGTGAGGCCTCCTGGGCTGTTCTGAATCATCTTCTGCTTCAAAGAGGTGGAGGAAAGGTGGAGGCTCTTTGTTGTAGGCAAGAGATGCTTTTGGGAAGAGGGATGGGAGCACCAAGAAATACATTAGCAGCTTCATGTTGGGGTTTCTTCGCAGTATGTCCCACAGAATGCTTCTTTAGACAATAGGAAGTTGACCATAGATGGTTCTCTAGCTGTAGAACAAGCCAGTTGTAGCACAGATAACTTTTAATATGAGCTGTTCACATGGATTTCGATAAATATAAGGATAATTTTACTTATGCTATGATTGCCGAGTATTAGGTTCCTTGACTTAATCTATCCAAACTGGCTTTTCTTGCTCAGTTTGGCTAGATCATCCAAGGTCCTGTGATGTACAAACAACTCTTTCACCAGGGTACATATAATGTATGATAGGTCAGCTGTTGAAGGGATAAGCCCATTTGTGACTCTGCTTTCTTTACTGTAGAAGGTCAGCCTATCCGTGCTTGGCTGAATGAATCTCCTTCAGGAACAAGCATCCCAATTCAGCTACTGCCAAATCTAAACAATTAAAATTAACTAGTTCAGTTACTTTTTTCTGATAAAGGCTTTGTAGATACTAGCAAGACATCTGCATATTTATATTCATGCCATACCTATGGAGAGTGTTAGGTGTCACATGTAAGATAACAATGATGGCTTGGATCCTATGAACAAGTTCTATGTGCACTAAGTCTGGAGATTTGGGGGATGGAGCCTGAAGAGGGCAGGGCTTGGGGAGGGACTTCAGCAGGTTATAATGCCATGGAGTTGGCCTTCCAAACTAGCCATTTTCTCCAGGTGAACTGATCCCTGTCACCTGAAGATCAGTTGTAATCCCAAATCCCCAGCTGCTACCTGGAGGCTGGCAACCATAACACTTCCTCTTCCACTGAAACGTCCTTTTGCACAAAATCAATTGTATTCAATGGGCGTTTGCACAAACAGAAGTGTTAGTAAAAGAGAATGTGCACTTTACCACAAAGACTATTTAGTGTGCATGAAACACATTTGAAGAATCCAAGCCCATATCCGTTAAAACCTACTGAAGTGATTTTCTAGCTTATTTTAGGATAGCAGGAGCTACAGAAAAGGAAAAAGAAAGAAAAAGAAGCTGGGAAGTTGACTGTCTGATACTACCACAATTCAGCTCACATCATCTCTCTACTTGGCACCTTAACTACAATTAAGGACCAATTAAGATTCTCCTCAAACCTTGCTCTCTGCGCTCCCACCTTCAGATGTGAAGTGAGAGGCGACCAGAGACAGGGCTTTGTCACTGATGGTACCTTGGCTACAGAATGCCCACCCCCCTTTTTCCCATAAAAAAATCAACTTAATGAAGAGTTCACAAGAATTCTAAAATTATACACTGTAGTTATTTTGGTTGTTCTTCATAAAAAAAACATGGATTTTTAAAAAATATTTGTTGTTTCCTTTATAGTGTATTTTTCTCCACCTATGGAAAAAATTACTCATGAACTGGGAACAGCTGGGAATGAATAAATTTATAAATCTATCAGATTCATGAGGCTTCCATTAATGGTTTACAAACAGTTAACTGCAAATGAAACTTTGATGTGCTTTTCTCCCTATCCTACATAAAAGCAGCATGGAAGCTTTCCAATCATCTGGCTGATGATCTCTCCTCATTGGATGCAAGGAATATTCTCTGTATCACGATTCCCCAACCCTTGCCATTTTATTGTCAGTATTTGAAGTTCTAAAAGGTAGTCTTTACAACAACAAAAACATCCCTATGTTGCTACATAGTCTTGCAACTTGCACCACTAAAGAATTAATTAATTAGAAGAGTGATCCCAAATGTAGTGCCTGTGGATACCTTGGCACATGCCAGTGGGCTACCCAGGTACCCTTTTGCTTTTTCCTCAGAGCATCTCTTCCCCAAAGCAAAGAGCCAATCCTGGCATTCCTCTGCCTGATTGGAGCAGGAGGACCCACAAACAACTGACTTCACAGGAGAAGGATGCTTGGCTTGCAACTTCCCAAACTTTTCTGATGGTCCCCAGCCCCCAATGGCAGCCATTTTGTGGTGGTGCCCATTCCCCATTCTCAGCATTCTAAAAGTGCTCAGGCTCAACAACATTTGGGACTGCTGAATTAGAAGAACAAAGGGCTGATTAGGAGCATGTACTATCTGCAAAGATAATTAAAGGGACCTTGAGTTCAATTATTTAAAATATTCAAAATATTTCTATGCCACCCCTTCAGAGTCGTGCTCAAGGTGGCTTACTGGATAAACATAACTGGACAAACATATGGAGCAGAGGTCCATCCGTGGCTATTAGCCACAAGGTATAGGTAGGAACTCTTGGTCTGGGGCAAGTGATACTCTGTATTCTTGGTGTGGGGGGGCAACAGTGGGAGGGCTTCAGTGGCACCTGATATTTTTGGCCACTGTGTGACAGAGAGGAATTTCAGACAGCCTATATTCCATTTCAGGAACTGTTCCCTAACGGTTTCTGGTCTGAAACTGGCATCTTTCTTCCAGAAGGTTAAACAAGGCACGACACAGTGCAACCCAACTGGGTCTTGTCCAACTGGGTTGGATCCAGACTGAACTTTCCAGTGGCAGAATGGAACTTCCCTTCCTTCCTCTTCCCACTGCAGCCAACTAATCTCCATGAAATGCTTTTCCTGAGTGATAAGGAACCCTGAGGAATGACGTGAGGGGGTCCACAGTAGGAATACCAGGCATAACCTGGTCAAACCTGCCAAGTTAATCTGGATCTGTCCCCTTATGTGGTAATGGTGTGGTATGACAACTTTAAAGAGGGGGTGGTGGTGGGAAACCCTTCTCCCCCAAGATTTCCTTCCAGAAACTCTTTTAAAAACCATTTTCCACCCATCAGGAGTGAATACCAGGCATACAGCTCCTCTAAGCAAAAAATAATAATTGGGAGGGGGAGTTCCCTCTTCTCACTCAGACTACCCTCCAAACTCCTGTACACTCGACCTATAGAGACTGATCAATGGACAGACCACAAGACACAGTTTGGCTGGGAAATAGTATACAGTGGTTGGTGGGTCAGTCTTAAAATGACAGGAGATAATTAAGTTGATAAAGTCACTTTCTTTGCACCAGATTGCAGTGGTGTTACAATGACAGACAAATTCTACACTGCAGATAATATTGGGTGGGAAAGCTCTAAAACACTGATCTGCCAGGTCCGCTATGCACCAAGTTGTCCTCCCCCCAAACGCCACCACTGCAGTTGCTCATCAAGGACCCAGTTTGCGTACAAGGGTAATGGCTCTGATGACTTTGACAATACATTTCCTTACAGAGCATTGATTTAGCAGCTGCTTATTTACCAGAGAGAATGAAAAAAAAATCAAATACCATAATTTATTCATTTGTCATTCCCCAAGAATCATTTCCAGGAACAAGGTTTTCATACCTGCAAAATGGGAATTATGCTTCTGTGCCATAGGAGGATGCCAGAGTTTACTTCATATGTTCCAAATTCCCATGCTCAAGAGGTTTCCAACAGAACCAGATGGCTCTAAACAACTGATTCCAAGCGTTTTGGGGTGGGGTTTTTTGCATTTTGTGTGTCTGTGTGTGCATGCACCCCCATGCCTGGAAGTCATGGCGACCTCTGGCGACTCCTACTGGGGCATGGATGACATTCAGAGAAGTGGCTTGATAGCCTGCCTCTGCCTCCTGGCCCTGGTATTCTTCGGAGGTCTCCCATCCAAATACTTGCCAGGGTTGGCCCTGCTTAGCTTCCGAGATCTGACGAGATCGGGCTTGCCTGGACTACCCAGTTCAGAGCACTGATCCCAGGTTATTGATGCTCACCAGAAAGTTTGGGCATTATAAAAAAGCAGGGAGTGGGATCTCTCTCAGGAATGTTTTGGTTTTTCCAAAGGAAGAATTACCCAGAACAATTCCCAAGGAGGCAGCAGACAGTTGTGAATATGCCATGCACAAATCTGTCAACCAAATATGTACATAAGCAGTGAAACAAAAATATGCCTGATTCTAAGATAAGCACCAGTGATTCCCCAAGACACTCGTATAATTTTATATAAACTTTCCGTTGGCTGCTTTTATTCCTCTCTGCGTTCATTTGAAATTCCCATTCGTGAGGCTCATTTCTCAGCATTCAAAGCCTGACTTGGAGTTTTTAAGCATCTGGGGATAAGTAAAACCAGCTCTCGATGCTGTCAACGATTGCTATATTTGCTTACGCATTTTTCTCAAAAAAATTATCGAGAAAAAGAATCGGAATGTCGGCATTGTTCAGGAGACACTTCAGGCTGAAAGCACCCACACAGCAGCTTAAAACAGCAGGACAATGCGGATACTGAAAGAGAAAAACCAGAGTCAACATTACAGTTTCTGTGGCAGGAAAAAAAAATGAAACAGCAACCTCACTTTAGGATGCTCATCCCATTATTTTATTTTCATGATGCTGATGACAGACACAGCTGCCAAAACTTCGGAACTCTGGGGAGGGAGACTCCCAGTAGAAAACATGAACATTCTTGGGACATATTTCAAGGCCCTGCAGTTAGAACAGCATTTACATTCTTTTGCTATCCAACTGGTTTCGGAAGAGCCATGATAAAGCACCTCTCATTATGGGGCCAGATGCTATATTCAGCCCGTGTTTATACCCTGGCTGGGATGGCCCAGGCTAGCTTGATCTCATCAGATCTTGGATGCTAAGCAGGGCTGACCTTGGTTCATACTTGGATGGGAGACCATCAAGAAAGTCCAGGGTTGCTATGCAGAGGCAAGCAATGGCATACCACCTCTGTTCACTTCTTGCCTTGAAAACCCTACCTACGGGGTTGCCATCAGTTGGCTGCGGCTTGATGAGCTTACAAGCAGCTACCCCACTGCACATCAGCCACCAGTATTTGGTCAAAGTGTGCCAGGAAAGGAACCTCCCCCCAGTTCTAAGCATATGCAGAATCACTTGGCTATTTTAGAGTTATTGCTGAAGGAGAATTGCACGTGATTAATTTGTATAGCTCACTGCAACAGTAGGAAGTGGCCTTAAAACGTGCATTCACCAAATCCATGGAGGATAGGGTCCATCAGTGGCTTTTGGCCAGACTGGACGAATGGAGCCCCCGTGTTCAGAGGCAGGGTGCCTCTGAGTGTCAGCTGCTGAGAGGCCATTATCAGCAGGAGGCTCTGGACTAGGCTCCCCGGCTGTAGGCCTTCCCTGGTATCTGGTGGGCCACTGTGGGAAACAGAATGCCAGTGGACCATCGGTCTCATTTAGCAAGACTCTTCTGTTCTTATGAAGAAGAATCCATTGGACTTGTGTGAAGATGCATGTCTGCACAATGATGATGCCTTGCGTAAGATATTGCAAACCGTCTGCCAAACAGATACTACCTTCAAAACACGTTATCCCTATTCTTGTCTAGATGCCACAGGTTGATCCGTTACAGGCGGGCGTCTACAACATGGAAAGTCCCGAAGAAGAGGGTCCATCTCTTTTAACTGGCTGAGTAGTGATGCTAACCCCCCCAAAGAGGCATTTTGTTCTATAAGTGACATGTGATCATGCAAAAGGGTACAGTCAGCATCTGCCTGTTCATGGGCATTCTCTGTGGTAGCTCCTGCTTTGGGGAACAGCCTGCCGAAGATGAGCAGGAAGCCCAATCCCCTTTTTGCAGAATGTGCAAAGCAGAAATGTTCCGAAGGGCATTTTAAAGGGATTCGAACCATAATATAATGGAACAGCTTCAGGAGATTGCTTCTGTAAGGGACAGTAATGTAGTCTATTGCATGGTTTTATTACACATATCACTTCCCTTGCTACTGGAATATCCTCTACCTTTCTAATCCTTCTTCGTCATGCCTCAGACAGCTTTTGTCGCCTTTGACAGTTTTTGTTGTATTACATAAGAGAAGCCAATGTTGAATCAGGCCAATGGCCCATCTAGTCCAACACTCTGTCACACAGCGGCCAAAAATACCAGGTGCCATCAGGAGGTCCAGCAGTGGGGCCAGGACACTAGAAGCCCTCCCACTGCTGCCCCCCCCCAGCACCAGTTTCCCAGTTTTGTAATCCGAGTCCTACTGCACTGTTGATTAGAGGTTTGTGCTGTTTGACGATTGCTTTTCATATTTGTAATACACCTTGAGTCTCAGTGAGAAAGCTGGGCTATACAGGAACAATAAAGGTTGATCAAGATGGGTAGCCATGTTAGTCTGTCTGTAGCAGTAGAAAAGAGCAAAAGTCCAGTTGGACTTCAAGCTATCTGAAGAAGTGAGTGGCGACTAACAAAAGCTCCTACCCTGCCACAAATTTTGCTAGTCTTTAAGGTGCTCCTGGACTCTTTGCTCTTTTCTACTAGTAAAGATTGAGGTAAAGACTTTACTGAAATGAGTCTGGTTAACCCAGCCTTAGAGACTGCAGTCTTGTTCCAAAGCAAGTGGTGTTTTAGTTCAACAGTCGCATCCGTCTCGCATTCTCTTAGACACACTGGATTCCACACCAAACTTCCACTCATTAGAAGCAAGTACCAGCATATAATGGATTCCACACTGAATCTGCATTCATTAAAAGCAAGGATCAACGAGTGGGAAATCTCACCTCTTTCCAGCATGCAGCAAATTAAACCCTTCGCCAATCTTGCTGAACGACAAAGTGTGCGTAATTAAAACATCTGTTTTCAGTTTTCCCTCCAAGTAACTGGACACCAACTGAGGAATGGAATCTTTCATCTTCCAGCCTGGGAACAGAGAAAACAAACCCCCTAAACCCTGCAACTTGTACTGTCAGGTTTGTTTTCCAAGGATCGCTTTTACAAAATCACAAATGCAGCCTAACTGGGAACTTGTGGGATTTACTTTTGTAAGCACAGTGAGTTGGATCCTAAGATGCCGTCCCATCAGCACCACAGAAGTCCTTCAGATGGAACGGCATTTTGTTTTGCAGAGGAGAGTGGTTTTTGACGATTCCCTGCTCCTGCTGCAGACTCCCACTTTGCCCCCAACACAGTTTCGGGGGGGGGGCGGGCACTGAGCTGCAAGAGCACAATTTTGGGGGGAAGAAAAGGCTACCGTGGAAGGAGGGAGGCAGGAAAGTTGCTTTCCTCAAGAGTGACTGTGCTTGCACTACTTAGGATCCTATGCTAATAAAACAGGGTGAGATAACAATTTCAAAGCACATATGTTGCCAAGTATAGGCACTGTTAAGTTCTTTAAGCGTTACTTTGCCTCCTACTCATTTATATCATAATTTGGTTGCTTAATGTTTCGAAGTGGAATGTGGGAAATGCTGACAAGGCAGACAATGTGGGCTAGAAGTGAATAAATAACTAAATATTGAGCACATCTGAAGACATGAAGCTGCCACACTGAATCACACCATTGGTCTTTCGAAGTCAGTAATCGTTCATTCAGACTGGCAGCGGGTCTCCAGGGTCACAAGTGGAAGTCTTGCCATCTGATCCTTTAAATTGGAGATGCCGGGAACCAAACCTGGGATCTTCGGCATGCCAAGCTGATGCTCTATCACTGAGCCACAGACCCTCCCATACTATTGCATCTGAGATATCCAAACAACACAACTGTTCTGCCTGCGGGCTGTGGTGTTTGATCTGTGATGGCTGTTTCTTACAACGGAGTCATTAAAAAACAAATGGAACACTCATGTGGAAACTCGTCTGTCTGACACTCTAAGGAGTAAACACAAATTTCAAACATCTTTTATCTGGACGCCATAAATCAGTGGAATACAAAAGGAAACTAATTCCAGCCCTGTATGTGTGACATGTGCTAGCTGCACAAATCCAGCAGCATCGTAATCATATGAAACAAACTCCTGCAGCTGAACGGGATTTCTTCTGCTTTAGTGTGCACGGTCTGCCCTGCGATATGTTGAATGTTGTAGTTCAGCTCCCTCTTCCTGCCTTTGATCTCTAAACCACCAAAACATAGCAAATATATGGCCACACATCAAAGCAGCGTGATGTGCAATACCCAGTTTGTAAGCATTCCTGTTTCTTTATGTTTGGCTATAATGACCGCTCCACCATAATTTTGTATTCCTGAACATGGAAGTTGTTCATTCAGTACCGACAGAACTGTATACTCATCGTCATACCTCCAATGAAGCTCCCTTTCAACGTGCGTCCTGTAAAAAGCAGCATAGGATCGAAGGAGAGGCGCGAGTCCAGAGGAGGGACGCCCACCATCACGCAGACCCCACAGCCCATGTGACAGGATGCCAGAGCAGCTGTCTAAATGAATGAGTCAATTATTTACTATTGAACAGGCCACGGTCATGCAAAGGAACAGTTTTGTGACACCAAGGATGCCTGGCTCTGAAGAAGGGGGAAAGAGGTGGATTCACCAGAGAGATTCAGTATTCTGGAGTCCAGATCCACATCTTCTTTCCCACACGAGTTCCTGACTGTCCACAACACAGGTGGCAACCACTGTTTGGCCATTCTGGGCTACTTTACTTGGGTATTTCTAGGTCACGTTTCCTGACTAATGTGGGCTCAAGGCTGGTTACATAAGCACAAATATACAGCTAGTATTGTAGGGATTAGCAGGCTGATGGCCACATCTAGCCCAATTTCATCAGAGCATGGAAGCTAAACTGGGTGATTCAGCCATGGTTAGTATCTGGATGGGAGACCACCATGGATGACTCTGCAGAGGAAGGCAAGGGCAAACCACATTTGCTCGTCTCTTGCATTGAACATCCCACGGTTCTGGGGTTGCCAGATGTGACTTGACGGCACAGTTATTATTATTGTAGGTATTATGCCATAAACAGTCCCCGAAAGGACCTGTGTCTTCAACCGTACCCACTTTGTGTCTGGCACTTTTGATTTAGCTTGGAAGTGTTGTGGATTTTAGTTTTTAACTCACTGTTTAGAATGTTTTTGTCACAGCAGGCCTGAGAGTTTGCTTTTAGGCTCACGTGTAAAAATGTGCAAACGTCCACTTTTTCACCGTCCTAGCTAATTTACAGTTTTCAGCCTTGAAGGGTAAATAAATGACATGCACTTATGGATAAGGGGATTTCTGCACAGAATAAATCCCTGAACGAGTAGAATACACTTTGCAACAATGGGATGCTCAGAGGTGTGTTACATCATGCCTTTTGAGAACACGAATCAGGTCTAGTAAAACCATGCAATAGTTTCTACATAAACTGGCCCCAACTTATCGTCTCTGGATCTCTCAGACTTGGAATTCAGTGATATCTGCTTTCCTCTTTTTTAGTAAAGCTCCGAGTAAGTCTGAAACTTAACCTTTTTTTGTAAAAGTCAGTTTAGACAGAATATGAACGACATGTATGCTTTGAACAGGACTGATTTCTGTGAGGTGCTCCAGTGTGCTGTCTGTTCAGTGTCTTGTTTACTCAGATCTAGAGTGGTTGGATTATTTATAAACAAAAGTTTGAATGAATACATTGACCTCATTGACTGGAAACACAGGGTTTCACTTTGAACAAATAAATAAACCTCAATATCTGCCTTTGAGACTGAGGGCTGTGCTCTGCACAGATGGAATTTCTAAGGGAGCATTCAGTTACCAAGCAGCACTGTGATTTTGTGGCTAATGTATGGCTCTGACTCAGTCAAAGAGATGTTAACTTCCACATTATTGTTTAAAGTGAAGCCCCCTCACACCTTGAGTCCCCAGCAACTGCCACAGAAGAGCTGATTCGGGACCACAGGTAAGTTCCACCTGGATGTGTCCTAAGGCTGAAGCTTGAAGTACATTTATTTTGATAGGAGATCCTTTGAAAGCATTGGGACATGGTCCAATTAAGTTAGTTTAGGATCAGGCTGAAAAAATATTTACACGGCAACCCCCCGTGAACATGGGCTGGATCCCACCAACTTTTCTGCTGACACAAGGAGAAAACATGGTACCTTTTGATCCCTGCAAAGGCTATTCAAGAGAACCATGTGGACAGAAAGCCACAGGAGACGGAGTTGCAGCAGGGAGAGGAATCAGGCAAGATCACCTGTCCTCCCCCTCATACTGGTGGGAAGGCTAGCAGGATCTAGCCCTATGATCTGATTGTTAAGTTTCAAGAGTAAGCTGTAGGGCTGTCTTTTGGCTACGCTCCTGCAGAGTGCAGGGGGTTGGACTAGATGACTTGCAAGGTCCCTTCCAACTCTAACATTCTATGATTCTATGATTCTGGTTGTAGGACCCCTTGTAAACTGAAAGACTGCTACTAAGCAATATTTGATCTGTACTTAATGAAAGAATGTGAATTTACACGTGAGAAAATAAGTCAGTATGGAGAGATGGAAAAAGTGCCAGGCATGGAGATGGAAAAGGAGGGGAGATTTCTGCGGACAGCAAAGCAGCTCACATTATCTGGTGCTGGGCACTTCTCCTTCACTTAACTGATTCCAGGGCTGCAGAATTTCTTAGAAGAAGAGTAAATAAAGCAAATAAACACTTTTGCAAAGTCATGTGAATCTTGAACATACTGCAATCAATAATCAGACTATGTTCTGGGGGATCCCCAGCAAGCCAAACAGTGTCCCTAAATAAGAACACACCATGAAAGGTGTACAAACTTTCCTGAACAAGCGCTTGCACACCACTACTGATCTTCCCTTGCAGCAGGCAGCCAAAAAAAGGGTTGAATCCTGCCAATCATTCTGTTCCCAGGGATGCCCTGTCCCCCAGGGACAGCATTTGGGGATACAGGAGGGATACAGAGGTAGAAAAGTCATGCTTCACTAATGGAAATCAATACATTAGCAAAGATTTTTGGTGGGATCCAAACTAGGTGTTAGACATGTTCTAGCAGCCATCCATGTAAGCCAGTGATAAAGCCCAACAGGCCTTGCCAGTGTCCAAACAAAATGTTGTACACCTCCACAAAAGGTAGGGTTACCACAGCAGACATGTAAGGGTTACTTGGCAAACAAATCCACATGAAAGTGGTTGCCAGAAAGGCGAGGAAAAAAGGGAACAAATCATTGTTTGACAGTATTTTGGTTCCAGGAAAACATGATATCAAATCAGTGGGTTGGATCCAGCCAGCTTTTTCATTCAGGCTCACTCAGATCCTATCCTGCATGGCTACTGTGCATGCACGTTCTATGATCCTCAGTGCAGCATTTCCGATGGTCATAGGGGGCTCCTTCCTTTTTTCAACTGCAGAAAACCTGGTTGGATCCAATCCAGTGGGTGGAGCCAGAAATCATTGATAAAAAACACAGCACATACCAATGTATCCAAGCACCCCACGACTTCGAAGGCATAGTCAACACCATGGCCGGTCATTTCAATCAGCACCTCCTGAATGGGCTTCTTGTAGTCCTGAGGGTCCAGGCATTCTGTGGCTCCCAGTTCCTTAGCCTTTCGGAATTTCTCCTTGTTGATATCAATCCCAATGATCTGAGACGCTCCTGCTGCTTGGCATCCCATGACAACAGAAAGACCAACTCCACCCAAGCCAAAGATGGCACAGGTAGATCCAGGTGTGACCTACACAGGGGATCAGGGAAAACAGGGATCAGGTTAAATTCTAACCACAGCACGTCGCACTGTAACCCACACAGGAAGCATTGCATTGAGGGAAATGAACAGACTACCACAGAACACTCTAGGACCACATGACTTCTCACCTGAGCTGTGTTGATGGCAGCCCCATAACCTGTGGAAAAGCCACAGCCAAAGAGACACACTTTATCCAGAGGGGCAGCATCGTCGATTCTAACCACCGTTGAGTCAGGCATGACTGTATATTCTGAGAAGGTGCTTATCCAAAGGAAGTGATGAATTTGCTTCCCTTTGCAGGTAAACCTGCTGGTTTTGTCTGGCATCAGGTTTTGCGGGTTGCAAAGGCTGTTTTAGAGAGACCTCAGCTCATCAATAAGAAGAAAAAAACAGGCAGTGCATCACCAAGAGAAATGCAAGAAAAACTCCCAAACAAACTCACTGGGTTTTTAGGCAACAGTTGGTGTTCCGTTTCAGACACGAGTTACATTCTCCGCACTGAGGCAGGCAAAGGGGGATCACTTTGTCTCCTGGAAATAAAAGAAGGGAAGAGGACTAGAAGTGTCTGATGGCAAGAACTTATTGTACAGGAATTTTTATATGGGAAAAGACACCACATGTGGACCTTTCCTCAGACTTCCAGAGTGGCAAGGCAGACTTTTCAATGATCCTTAAAAATGAATTGGGAGGGGGGGCAAGGAAAGGAATAGAAGCACGACACCTGTGATCATGCAACATGTCATGTTGTGCACAAAGTTGTGCTGTAACACAATCACCCAGAAAAAAAGCAAGTGTTCCTTGTTCTAAGCAGAAAGTGTCTACCTTCAGGTTATTTGCACCAACAGAATGCTGAAGTATAAATATATAAAAAGGTAAAGAGAGATGAAAATATGTAGTCCAACTAGAATCTGAACAGCAAACTCTCCTGTCTGCTTTCCACTTCAACACGAGCAGGTAAGGAACCAAGCACAGACTTCTGCTGGAATGTATCCCTTCAGGCAGCGTAAGTTTGAACACTGCCCTTTAAAAAAAAAAAAAAAAGCCATCTTTTTTTAAAAAAGAACCTCATTGCATGTAGAAACTTAGTGTATCAGGGACAACAGGTGAACTTAACTTCCTCCATGACATGCTCCTTTGCTAAGTACAAGGAGCAATTTTTCATAACTGAGCATTCAATTCTTTCCTCCAAGACAGAAAACTTCTTTCACACAGCCAGTTAGGCTGCTCCCGGAAGGCCAACAAGCAAAGCACAGAGACCCAGGCCTTCTCCTATTGTTGCACTGGGATTCATTGAGTTACTTCCTCTGAACATGGAGGTTCCTTTAAGCCACCACAGGTAACAGCCATGGACCTTTCCTCCATGAATTGTCTAATTCTCTTTCTCGACTAAACTACTGGCCATCACTACATCCCAGAGGAGTAAACTCCACAAGTTTATTACGGTTTGATTGTACTTCCTTTTCCCGATCTTTAATTTTCTAACCATCCACTTTACTGGGAGTTCTGGAGGGAGAGAAAATGTTTATAGAAAAGATGACTAAGGGAAGATTTGACTGAGGATGGCAGGGAGAAAGCAGAGAGAGGGGAGAAGTTCTCTCTCTCTTCCCTTTTTCCATCAAATCTTCCATCAGTCATCTTTTCTGTAAACTATAGAAAGCCCCAGATCACTTAACCTTCTACAGGGGAGGGCTCTACACTACTGGGATATGTCCTTCAACTGAAATTGCTCGGATTCACCCAGGCACACAGCCATTATTCAGTGATACTGAAGTTAAATTAAATACGAGAATCCACAGTGCAAAAGTGGAAGGATGTATGCTTGGGAAACAGTTGCAGCTTAGTCCCTAGTTCACAAACAACAAACTGGAATACAAAAGGAGAACTGTGAAATTCTCAGTCTTCTTATAATCACACATGACCTTCTTAAGGCAATTATTGTTTGGGATCCTTAAATACATTTTAAAGCCAGTTTGGTGTAGTGGTTAAGTGTGCGGACTCTAATCTGGGAGAACCAGGTTTGATTCTCCACTCCTCTACTTGCAGCTGCTGGATGACCTTGCGCAAGCCATAGTTCTGTCAGAGCTGTTCTTGAAAGAGCACCTCTCAAAAGAGCTCTCTCAGCCCCACCTACCACACAGGGTGTCTGTTACGGGGAGGGGAAGGGAAAGGAGTTTGTGAACCGCTCTGAGACTCTGAGTAAAGAGCGAGGTATAAATCTAATCTCTTCTTCTTAAAATCGTGAATCCTACTTTCCACATACCTGGTTTCACACAAGTCACTCCCTCACCGATACTCTCCACAATCCCAGCTCCTTCATGGCCAGGAATAACAGGATACTCTACTTTAGGGAAAGAGCCAGTTAGAACGTGCTCATCTGTGCCACATATCCCTGTGGCTATTATCTGCAACAAAATGAAAACACTGGGTCAGCCTCATGAATAATCAGTTACGTGTGCCCTGGCTGGTACTAGTGAAAGGTGGCTCAGAGCCTGTGCCGATGTAGGCAATGCTCTGGAATCATGAGGGATAATAACTTATGGAGAGGGGCCATGACTCAGTGGTAAAGCACATGTTTTGCATGTGGAAGATCTGACAGTCAATGCCGGGCCTCTCCAGACAAAGGACCTCCAATAGAGATTGAGAAAGATCTTCTTCTGTCCAAGCCTTGCTGCCAGTCGAAGCAGACCATACTGAGACAGATAGACCAATGGTCTAAAAGACAGCTTCATATATAATATGGAAGGGAGGGAGAGGGATGGACCACCAAGGACATGTATGATTCTTTAATGCAGCTCACTACCTGTCTTCTCCATGGGGATAAGTACGATTACTCCAGCCAAATATGCCTAAGACTCTGAACACCAATATGTTGTCAAAGGCTTTCACGGCCGGAGTTCATTAGTTGCTGTAGATTTTCCAGGTTGTGTGGCCATGGTCTTGGCATTGTAGGACCTGACATTTCGCCAGTAGCTGTGACTGGCATCCTCAGAGCTATAACACAGAAAGACAGAGTACTCTCTGTGTCCAGGTGAGCAGAAAAATAGTAGGCAGGTAGTTTATATCTACCCTGGAAGGTGGGGTAGGGCTGAGTCATTATCTTGTAGTAGTTCTCCAGGCTATGAACATGCTAATGGAGGAGCTTTCCTGAGGAGGTTCTTTTGTCTATGGATTGTTTCCTGAGGAGGTTTCCTGTTTCTTGAGGAGGTCTCTTTCAGGGTAGATATAAATTACTTGCCTACCATTTTTTCTGCTCAGATGGAGAATACGGGATTTAATTTCAGCTGGAGTAACTTGCGGCCAAGGTGGAGCGCTCTGGAAATCTACTCTTGAAGTAATGGGTGCTGGCATATCTTTGTATAGGACCTAAAAATATGAAGTCCAAATGGTATCAGGAATGGACGGATCCATTTGGAGAGTAGAACCTCTGGAATGAGTAGAGATTAGCTTCCAAAAATTGGAACAGTTGTTTTGCTTGGCTGCAGAAACCAATTCTGACCATAGCCATGTTGTATGGTTCTTTTTTTCGCAGCTATTAGTTGTTTATAGTCTTTCTTGAGAAGAAGGAGGTGATGCTGGGATGGTCCTTTGTCTTGATCTGAGGATGCTTTAAACTGATGGTAGTGAAGGAGTAACGTTCTCTTCAATTGCTGACATTCCTTATCGAACCACGGTCTGGATCGTCTTTCTCTACAGACTGTGGCCTATAAATGGGAATCCAATTGAACAAATGACCAACTATAAATATAAATGCATGGGATAGAGCAGGTAGAGAAAGACATACTTTTCTCCCTTTCTCAAAATACAAGAACTCATGGGCACCAATGAAGTTGCTGAGCAGTCGGGTTAGAACAGATAAAAGGAAGTACTTCTTTACCCAAAGAGTGATTAACACATGGAATTCACTGCCACAGGAGGTGGTGGTGGCTACAAGCATGGACAGCTTCAAGAGGGAATTAGATAAGCATATGGAGCAGAGGTCCATCGGTGGTTATTAGCCACAAGGTATAGAGAGGGACTCTGGGGCAAGTGATGCTCTGTATTCTTGGTGCTTGGGGGGTGGTGGTCAACAGTGGGAGGGCTTCTAGTGTCCTGGCCCCACTGGTGGACCTCCTGATGGCACCTGGTATTTTTGACCACTGTGTGACACAGAGTGTTGGACTGGATGGGCCATTGGCCTGATCCAACATTGGCTTCTCTTATGTTCTTATGTTATCTAGGCAGAACTCTACAAGCTTCAGGAGGCAGTGGGATCCATTTCAAATTGGCCTGCTCACAAGGTGAAAAAATGGCCAATGCAATTTTGAGGGTTTTTTATACTAAAGGAGCCTCATTTATCCCAGCAGCCCTAAAGTTATACAACACCCAAACCATCTCTGTAATGCTGTATAGTTCCTTTTTAGGAGCATCTGCCACGGATCTTTCAGAGTTAGAAAGAACACAATCCAAATTTCTCTGAGCTCTTCTACAAGTGCCAAAATGCGTTCCAAATGCTTTTATTCATCTCGAACTTGGAATAGTTAAAATGGAAACTATGACTGTTCTAGCATCTTTAAAATTGTGGCTTAAATTAAACTCGCATCCCCAGGTGGCAACCTATGGTATTATAGCAGATGGCTTTCACTCCAGATGGTTGAAAGCGATTCATCAGAAATTACAATCAGTTGGACTTTCTCCCCAGGATCTCCTATTTATAAACAATGAACAGGCATTCCAAATGGTAAGGCAGAAACTTTTTGACCAAGACAGACAGGAAGACTTGGCCAAGCTCTCCCCGTTTATATGTACTGGTCCCATTAGAGATAATCCAGCTCCAGTGTCCTATTTATTCCACACTGAAAATCCCAAGCAAAGAAGGGCTTTTTCCTTAGTGAGGAGTGCCTCCCTGCCGTCTATGGTTTTAGAGGGTAGGTTTAACAAAATCCCCTTCTCCCAGCATTTTTGCCCTTGTGGCGTGCTTGAAGTAGAGACTCTGCAACATGTTTTAATATAGTGCTGCTGGTTTGAGTAGCCCCACATAAAACTTTTCTTCGATATCCAGAGTAAAATCCATATATGCAGCCCAGATTGGATTCAGTATTTCATCCTCTCGGACGTGGGCCCCAAGGTTTCCCAGGCTGCTGTGTGTTTTTGGGCGGCCTGTCTTACAGTACATAGAGAGAAGTGAATCCTGCTCTATAATCCATTTATCCTAACTCTGGTCGATTTTATTCTATATTATATTATTCTAAACTTAAATCTTATTTTTTTATTTTTTGTATCTAGTTTTATTTTTGTATGATAAGCCGGCAAAAGCCGTTAAATAAACTATACTAATACATTTCTATGCATTTGCGTATCCCTTGCAGCCATCGATGCAGCATGAGACCGAGGAAACTTATGACATCAGAACTTGGGCAAACCAACCCAAGCAGGTATGGACTTTATGGAATGTAGCAAAATGGTTAAGAGCAACATATGGCTCAGGAAGTCCCTGGATTTTTTTTGCATGCAATTGGTCCCAGGTTCAATCATCAGAATCTCCAGTTAAAACAGTAAGGGGATGTGAAAGATCTCTTCCCGAGACTCTGGAGAGCTGCTGTCATTCAGAGTAGAAAATACTGACCTTGATAGATCCAGGATCTGACTCAACAGAAGGCAGCCTCGTGTGAGGATTATCATTTTGGCAGCAGCCACATGCTTTTTGTTTGGCTTGGCTTCTTTAATTTCCAAGCTGGAACATAGACTGAAATCCTACTTAGGTGTTTCCCTTCTTTTAGCCTCCCACCCTTGTATGTATAATAATATCTAGGACAACTCATTTCACAAGCTGCTTGAACAACTGAAAGATAAATGCAAGATATAAAGAAAGCACACAGCTGAAGCACACACGGACAAGCGGCTGCAAACTCTTGTTTACCTTCACCCGGACCTCATGAGACTTCGGTGGGGCAACTTCCACCTCTTCAATGGAAAGTGGCTTGCCTATTTCCCAGGCAATGGCAGCTTTGCACTTTATAATCTGTTTCGGGAGGAAAAGAAATTTTCAGCCTTTTTCTGTGGCCGTCCGTGCAAGATGAAAAGTAGTCTCTCACCCAAGTATAAACCAGGGCTGACTCTGCTTAGCTTCTGAGATAAGACTGGGCTAGCCTGGGCCACTCCACAGCAACTATTTAGAAAATTTCAGTTTATGGCTGCTCTTCTGAAACAGTTCCACAGCACAAAGTTTATTCTAACGTGCAGCTGATCACATTTTGCACAGTGGGAAACATTTGTCAATGGAAACTAAGTTATTGTGCCATTGAGCATATAGGGTTTAGTGAGGAGGTAGGTTAAATAAAGAAAAGAGACCAGAGATGAAAAGGAAACAGAAAAGGAAGGTGAACACTATATTTCCTTCTTTCTGGTAATAAAATGTTCCACTATTTGGATGCAGCAATGCCTCTTCAGGTGTGCACAGGCATGTGTAAAGTACCGCTAAGTCACAGCTGATGTGGCAACTCCATAGAGTTTTCAAGGCAAGAGATGAACAGAGGTGGTTTGTCATTGCCTTTCTTGGCATAGCAACCCTGGACTTCTTTGGTGGTCTCCCGTCCAAATGCTGACCAGGGCTGACCTTCCTTAGCTTCCATATAAAATGCACCAATAAAAACAATACAAAGATACAATAAAAAACGTTTAAAATATAAAACAGTTAAAAATCTATTCCCATTAAAATCTATCCACTATTAAGCAGGCTAGAATGCGTGGATGGTTAAGACACAGATGAAGAAGAAGAGAGAAGAGACTGGATTTATATCCCGCCTTTCACTACCCAAAGGAGTCTCAGAGCAGCTTTCAATCTCCTTCCCCTTCCCACCCTGTGAGGTAGGCGGGGCTAAAAGAACTCTTTTGAGAACAGCTCTGAGAGAGCCATGACTGACCCAAGGTCACACCAGCAGCCACATATGGAGGAGCGGGGAATCAAACCCAGATTAGAGTCCACGCTGCTAACCACTACACCAAACTGGCTCTCAAGTATACCAGCTGCCTGGTGGAGCACAATCACCCAAAGGCCACCGGAAAAAGAGATTGGGCTAGCTTTGGCCATCCTGGTCAAGTCGTTTGGGCATTATGGTGGAAAAGTACAATAAACCCCACCAAAGCAGTTCTTCAGGTTCCTACGGCCATTTTTGAAGAAGTGGGTTGTTTCATGTGGCATCCCAAGCACTGACACTGCATGGAAAGGCTGAGACATTTCACACAACTGGACAAAATGTAGCATGGTTTTAGTGCAGACCAGAACGTCACAAGATGAGCCACCACACCTAACGGGAACCATCAACCAGGCAATAAGCATCTGACCGTTCTATTTCCACTGGGGTTGCAACCTCCAGGAGGAAGCTGGTGATCTTCTGGAATTACAGCATCTCTAGACAACAGAAATCAGTTCCCCCTGGAAAAAATGAATGCTGGGTAGAGTGGCCTCTATGGTATTATACCCTGAAGAGGTTCCCCCCCCCCTCAAATCCCACCTTCCCCCCAGGCTCCTCCCGTAAATTTCCAGGCCTTTCCTGGCCCAGATTTGGCAACCCTGTTACCATATCATGAACCTAAGGCAGATTCAGGTGGGTAGCCCTGCTGGCCTGAAGCAACAGAAACAAGTTTGAGTCCAGTGGCACCTTTAAGACACTTCTGAAGAAAGCCACTGGACTCAACTTTTGTTCTAGTTAGTCCCTAAGGTGTTCAGCTCTACTCTGCTTTTCAGACCACAATTCAGAAGATCTAGGAGCTCATTTTCCTGGGAGTAAGCCCCATTCGATAACACTGGACATCTGAACGTATTTGCTAGGATTGCTTCCTATGTTTTTTTATTCCTTGGGAAACATGGGTAGCTTCATATTTGTCTCTCTTCCCAGAGGGGAGGGGGGTTGAAGCACCCGGAAGTGGCTGGATGGAGCGATCAGACAGGGAAAAGTGCGGCTTGAAAGGGAGAATCATGGAAAACACCACTTGGGTAAGTGGTGCCAAAATACTCCGTTTCAAAGGGGGTTTGCTCCAGAAAGCGACGGCTGGGGACGGTGGGCAGATGTTGGGCGTGTGAACGCGCAGGGAAAAGCCGTTTCTGAGCCGTGCTGAAAACGGCTCAAACGGCGCGTCTGAACGCACCCACCGCGTATTTAAAGCCAATGAGTTGAAGTACTACCCCCCCCCTCTTCCAATGACACCCAGTTTTGGGAAGCATTCAAGACTAAAAACATTTGCAAGTCCAAAAATCATGCAGTATGCTGTGAGTTGACGGCACTTTCCACCACCAGGCATTCTTTACTCAACTTGTTTACTTAGAAGTAAATCACAAAATAGTCAGTGGCTTTTCTCACAGGCAAGTATGTACACGGATTATCGTCACTTATTCCGCAATACACGTGAGGGAGCGGATTGGAGCCTTAAGGGGATAACTTTTAAATTACTGAATCACCATAGAGACTAATTTCCTCTTACTTTGCCAGAAGTGCCCATGCCTGCTTAATATTTTCACCACACGAATGATTTGGAGATCTTTCTCGATTTCGGCTTCGGAACTGGAAAGAAAACAACAGCGAGTTCTAATTAGCAGTTCAATGAATCGCACACTCAGCCCCGAAATTCCTCCACAACAAAAGCGTCGGTGAATAGAACTGTACGGCTGACCGTAGTCTTGCGGCGAGGGATTCTGGGGAATGTAGTCAATTACTTTGCCCTGCGAACGCACGTCATCGTCCTGATTTGGCGTCAGGCTTCCAGAATAAAAAAGCAGATCTGTTCAGAAGGTTGGAAGAGATTTCTTTTTTACTCGTAGCTCACTTTTCTCTTTAATGCACAACCCAAACGTCTAACAACACTGTTGTCCTCTCTTTCATTTTATTCTCACACAACAGCCGTGTGAGGTTAGGCTGACACTGTTAAAGTTACCAAATCAAGGTGGGCAATTCCTGGATATTTGGGTGCCGGAGACTGGGGACGGCAGACTTTGGGTTACACTTGCCAGGTCTGGGTTGGAAAATACCTGGAGACTTTGGGGGTGCATCCAGGTGAGGGCGGGGTTTGGGGCGGGGAGGAGCCTCGGCATGGTACAATGCCATAGAGTCCTCCCTTCAAAGCAGCCATTTTCTCTGGGGAGCTGATCTCTGTCAGCTGGAGATCAGTTGTAAAAGCAGGAGATCTCCAGGCCCCACCTGGAGGCTGGCAAGACTACTTTGGGTAGTGGAGGGAGAGAGCTCAGCAGCGATGTGATGCCATGCCCCACTGTTCATCCTCCGAAGCTGCTATTTTCTCTTAGGAAACTGGTTTCAGTAGACTGGAGACCAGTTGTAATTCTTGGAGAACTCCAGGCAACCCTCTGACCGCCCTAGAGTTACACAGTGAGCTTGCATGGCTGTTTGCACATGTCCAAAAATATACACGCTGCACAGTTGGGCTAAATGGTAGCTGTGCATCCATAATAGTATGGTTATGGGTAAAGCAAGTTCCCATTGCAGGTGATGGGTGTGCTGAAATCAATTATCTGAAAAGGGGCTGCATACACACAGGACTTTTTTTGTAGAAAAATCCTGGCAGGAACTCATTAGCATAATAGGTCACACCCAACAGCAGAAATTCATTAGCATATTAGACCACACCCCTGACAGCATAGCTTATTAGCATATTAGGCCACACATCCCATGTTACCAGAAGTGTGGTCATCCAGCCACACCCACCTTTTGCTTCTTATTTTGCTTACTTTGTTTGTTGTCAAAATCCAGGGGTTTTTTTTGTAGCAGGAACTTCTTTGCATGTTAGGCCACACACCCCTAATGTAGCCAATCCTAATGAGTTTCTGCTGTTGGGTGTGGCCTATTATGCTAATGAGTCCCTGCTGGGCGTGGCCAACTTGGGCCCCAGCCTGAACTCCCTTCCTGTGAGTTCCTGCCCCAAAATAGTCCTGCATACAGATATAGCAGTTTGAATAGGAGCAGGTTATGAGTCTTTAAATCATGCCTTTTCAGGCAGAAGTACAAACTTACCAAATGAAATCAGGGGGGAAAAGTTTTTCTGGTTTCCAGGAAAAGCTAGTTCTGCAGAGAGCTGATGGTCTCAAAGACCACCAGCCAAACACAAAACCACCTCTTATCCCAAAGTTCAAAACAAAACAGTGGATTGCCTCTTCTTTTATTAAAGGTGCTAAATAAATGGCCAGGCACAATGCAGTTTTTAAATGCCAAAGCATGAGATTGGAGAGAATCTGCACTCAAGTCAGAGCCAGGTTCATATAAAATTGGGGGAGTGAAGGCAGGGAGAAGCAGAGCTCTTTCTGCAGCAGGAAAACACACTACAGGTCCTGAGTCTTAAATATAGGCTTTTCAGGTAATATCTGGCTTGGCTACCATTGAGTTCAATGGGACAAGTTAAAATTCTGGAACTGGCATTCTGGCATTGAGCAAGTTTAGAAAATAATTATAAACCTCCCAAATATGATTGCAAGGATGAGTCTGGTAAAATTTGTAAGACATTGGATTACATTAAAAGACCAGCAGGAACTCATTAGCATAATAGGCCACACCCAATAGGAAAAACCCTCATTAGCATATTAGGGCACACCCCTGGCAGTGCAGTTTATTAGCATATTAGGCCACACCCCATGCCTTCCCTTGGCTTACCTGGGTGCCCAGCAGCTGTGGGGGCTCCGGCAAGCCGGCCCTTGGACAGGCCGGGGAAGGCATGGGGAGTTATTTAAATGCCTCCCTGATCCTTCCAGGGGCTCCCCTGGCCCGCCTGCCTCAGAGCGGGGAGTTGCTCTCCAGGCCTTCCCTCTGTAGCCATGCATGCAGATGTTTTGGCTGTAGTGGGCGTGGCCAACTCTGAAGCCAGCCGGAACTCGGTTCCTGTGTGTTCCTGCCCCAAAATAGCCCTGGTTAAGAGGCTTGTGAAATAGATTTGAAGCAGGCAACTTAGAAGTTGGGGAAAGATTTTTCATATGTTTTAGGATCATATCAATTGTTTCCTCCCCCTTTAGATTTTTATTTCAGTGTCCCAAGCTGCATAGAAAAAATATGAAGAAAAGGCCAGTCATATTTTAAAAGTGAAAGCTTTATTTTAACTCTTTAACTGCCAGCATTTCATGTAAAAATATACAAATCAAAATCACAGTTATAGCTTTTTTATTAGCTTAAAGCACTGAGAAATCTGAATATTATTTTTATCAGTAATAATGTAAAAAGGTGCCAAATTATTTCCCCAGAGCCATTTCAACATTATATCGATTATCCCCTTATTTCCATTATGGAATTCATGTGTTTTTTCCATTGTGCTCTTTCACTGGACATTATTTTTATGTCCGTACAGAAACTTTTAATAATGAGATACACCTTGAATTTACAGTAGTCTTTCATTATACATCAAGTACGTGTAAATGTCCTAGAATAGACCTATGAGATAAGGCACCATTTCTCTCAGATCTGGTGATGCAGCAGAATCCTGTCATTTCCACAGACTTCCTGTTACACAGAGTGTAATCTATTGATCAAGGCAGTTCAGCTGCCAAAGGTCTCGCTCTTGTATTTTTCCTCACTCAGCATGGACTTTAAAATTCTAGGACAGTGCGAATACTGAAATGGTAGAAGAAATGTAAAGTTAGGGATGATTAACTCAGCTCTGTTTGTCAAAGCACAAATAGCTAACGTTTCTGAAGATTAAGATCAAATGGCAAATTTCAAACATTGATAAACAAAAGAGAAGGGGCAATCTGGCTGAAGATTAAGCACGTCCAACTGATTTCAACAGATGCTAGGTTTTTTTAATTAATCCATTCACATATTGCAAAATTTTGTGGGTGTCTTTTTATGACCCCAAAGGAGCGGTTTTTTGTTAATGCACCACACATTACTAGAATAAATCTTTTCTTCATTTGGCGATAATAGGCATTATCCTACTGTGTTAATAAAGATCACGATCCAGTCACGCTTACTACAATACTTTCCCCTTTTTTCCTACACATGGGAGTTTCCTATTGCTAAACCCTTCACCCTGTTGACAGCCCTCCCACAAACAGAATTTGGTGCCTACAAAACAGCCACATTTGCCTAACAGTGGGTGTAAGAAACCAACTGGATCAGGACCTGAGGAGTCCCCAAAATATACAAGATCTACATTTAAAAGAGCTGTTAACATTAGACCTTTTCAATATTCATGCACATGTGCCAGGAGAGTAAATTCTCCCAACACAGGGGAGTTACCATGTTGCCTGAACAGTGGCAATGCAGTTTATGCAAACCAATCACTGGATTTTTCAGGCGTCTGGACGTGCATGCAAAATACACACGTTGCCCTGTTCTGACAACATGGTGATCACACGTTGTGGGTAGCATTGTGGGTAGTGCATGCTTCTGATACATGCAGTTGTTTGGCTCCTGGTACATGTGGCTATAATGTTTGAAAAAGTCTATTGATTGTAATGGAACACTGCCTGGTTCTTTATTAAAACATTTACATTTCGCCTTTCCTTGTGGTTCAAGGCAGCTTAACAATATTAGTTTAAAACATTTTCAGTTTAAAAACCAAAAATAACAAACCTCAAATCCCCCCCCCGATGCCTGCCAATTCAAACTCCCTCAAAAGTCTTGGCAAACAGGCATGTCTTGCAGTGTCTCCTGAATACCTCCAAGGAAAGAGCCCCTCTCACCTCTGCAGAGAGCCCATTCCACAGAGCTAGGGCCATGATGGAAAAGGCCCAGGCTCTGGTTCACACCAGACTGGCCACTCTGAGTGGTGAAATAGCCAACAGATGACCATAATTGAGGCTCAGGAACAAATGGAAGGAGGCGGTCCTACTTCTGTTGCTGTTCTTACAGTTTAAGTTATTGTTAAAGGTGAAAGAGCTACTAGCTCTGGATACCACATAGCAAAAAAAGCCAAATTTCAGTATTTCCCCCCCTAATTGTGTCTAGAGCAGGAGGGATTTCATTGACACATTTACACAGCCTGCAAAGTTGCCAGCATTTTTGCTCATTGCCAGATGGACCAACAACCCAGGGACGCATTCTGAGCTGTGATGAAAGTGTGGATTGAGCCATTCTAAACCATTCTAACACCATCTGGAAATGCAGCTCCCAAAGGCAGAAATACTGTGGGATAAAACTCAAACAGTAGCTTATCAGGGGCAGAAAACAGGAGTGGCACCGGTAAATAGGGGTGGCTGGAATGTGTATCTTTCTTTGGCCTGCCTACATGGGATATACTGATATAAATCTAAGAGAAGTGTAACTGGTATGGCTCCTCCTAGAGAGTTCTGGGAATGACAATTTGACGAAGACACTGAGAATCCTCCATGAGTATTGTTTAGGGTCCCTGAATTTCATTTCTTACTGATGAGTGGGAATGACTATTCAACCAGTTTTAAGTATGCGATGTAATTGGAACCCTAGTCTAGTTCGTTACCCAAGCTATCAAGTAGGTTTTTTATCCTGCCCTCCTTCCAAGGAACTGGGGCTGGCTGCGTCATTTTAGTTTCACAACAACAACCCTGTAAGGTAGGTGAGGTTGAGAGCCATGACTGGCTCAAGAAAGCTTCATGGCCAGAAAGGGATTCGAACCTGGATCTCACAGTTTCTAGTCTGACATGTCAACCACTGCTCATGCAGGCTTCCTACTACTACCTATAAACTCATGCAACTTCACTTTCAGGTTCAGGAAGAATTTATAACCATGACGAGGGAAAAGGAAGTCTTACCTCTTTCCTGATCTGAGCATGTCAAAACCTTCATTGATTTTATCAAAAGGTAAAGTGTGGGTAATTAATGGATCAAGAGAGATCTTTTTGACATGAAATCTGAAACCAGTTTAGGAACAGCCTCTTTGCTCTTCCAGCCTGAAGTTAAGGAAGCACATAATTAGGACATAGTACTGAAACAACAATGCCATATGATAGTAATTAATTAAAGATCTTTTGCTTTCCCAGAGATTTGCAGTCTGAAGGTGTTCCACAATAATGTGCAGCAGAAGATCATTGCTGCAAGACTACTGGGTGCTAGAAAAGATTACAGGTAGCGCTTTTCACACATCCAATCTGTTTTGCCATTCCAGCTGCACATAACAGGATTGTGCATATTTCTACCCCAAAAACTCCAGGAATTTTGCAGCCTGGAGCTGGCAACCCTATATAATCCTCTTCTAAACCATCTAAACTAGTAGTGTCCACCTGACCGTGTGGCTTTAAATTTATGAAAAATTATGTGTTGCATGAAGTATTCTCTCTTTTATGTTATGAATGTACGGTCAGTCGTTTTCATTGAGTGACATCAAGTTCTACGGTTACAGGAGAGAAGGGAAACATTCTCAAACTGTGCATCATTTTATAAACTTTTTACCTCGTTCCCTCTTAGTCATCTTTTTTTTTATAAACTAAAAAACACTCATGAAAATAAGAGCACCAAAAAAACCAGAGGGAAGGAACCCTGCTGTCGTATCTTTCCCTTGGATATGGTGGTTGAGATAATGCTTACCTCCAAACACAGATCCTTTCCAAGTGCGGCCAGTGAAGAGAAGCATTGGGTGAAAGGTGATCTCTGATGCTGACGGAGCCACTCCCACAATCACACTGGTTCCATAATTCATCTGGCATGAAGCCAAGGCAGCCGTCTAGAGCAAAAAATCAAAGTCATGCACTTTAATCATGCCGGGGGTGGGTGGGGAGGAATCTGCCATTAGCACCATGAAATTCTTGCAGAGTTTCAGGTTTGAAACCCCTGGCACCTTTAATTGAAGTATTTATGTCTTGCCTTTTCAGAAACTCAAGGGAATTTACATAGCAATAACAATTTTAAAAACAAGCTATTTAAAATAGAATAAAACAGCATGCCGGAAGGATTATTCAAATCAATCTAAGTGTATCAGCAACCGGTAAAACAGCTTCAGCAGTCACAAAAGTCTTCTGAAACAAGATGATCTTAAACAGTCTATCAGGAAGGGATCTTGGTGCACGGACACCCTGATAGGTGGTTCCATAAAAGGCCCAGCTCCTTGCAGAGGACATGCACACTATTGGAGCAGATGGTACAGTTGGAAGAGCACTCTGGGCAGATCTGAGAGTATGCAGAAAGGTTTGAACTAGGAGAGATGGACCTTTAGGAATGTTGGTCTCAGGTTGTAAAGGGCTTTAAACATAAGCACCACCATCTTGAATCAAACACGGAAGCAAACAGGTAGCCAGTGCACCTCTTTGAACACAGATGTAATGTGGTTAATGGATGTGGAATGGTACGGCATAGCCTGGTCTCATCAGATCTCAGAAGCTAAGTAGGTTTGGTACGTAGATGAGAGACCACCAATGAAGACTCTGCAGAGGAAGGCAATGGCAAACCATCTCCACTTCCCTTGAAAGCCCCTTGCTGGGGTCATCATAAGTGGATTGCAACTTGACGTTGCATCTTACATTCAAATAGTGAAGTATGGGCCCATCTGTGAACACTTACATCCATGGATTTGGGCCCATTTACACGAAAGATTTTCCTACAAACTTGGGGGACCGAGCATGGGGGGACAGGTATAGCAATGAAGATGGAGGGTAGGCAGAGCATGAAGGATGGGAGTTGGAGGAGAGGGAAGGAAGGAAAAATATGAGACATAGCACTGAGAATTGGGGAGATAGGCAAAACAGTGATGATGGAGGGTAGGCAGAGCAGTGACGATGGGGTGGGGAGGGGGAGGAAGGAAAGGCAGGGGAAATGAGGTGCCCCCTCTCCATGAGTTGCTTGTGGGTCCCTGCTTGTACAGACATAATGTGTTTTTGTCAGTTTGTCCAGGGAAGAGAAAACATAGGCATCTTTTGCTCTAAGTAAAGCTGCTGTATTACCGTCAAAGGCTGCCATATATACAGTTATCGAGCCTAGAGATTACAACAGCATGGAACTCTATGGCCAAATAGCCATTTCCAGTGCAGTGGGCTATTTACAGACCAAATGCAGCTGGAAAAGGCAGCTAAAATCAGACTCTCCTTTTCAGAAGGAAAGGAAATGTTCAAGAATACCTCCAGGCTCTTTGCTTGATCAGCCAGGGACAATCTCACCCCATCTGCAGAGACAAAGCAATCTCCTCCAGAAATCATTGTTTCTGACCAGCATCAGTTCCTTATTGTTTGATTTATGTTTCAGTTCACATCTCAAAATTTTTTGAAGGGCTGCAACAGATTATTGGTGCAGAACCCAAGGCATGGGGATTGTCTGTAATCCCAAAAAAGTTTGGAGTGGGACCAGAAAGGGCCCTCGCTTGCGCGAGGTCTGGTGGATTAATGCCGAGGCTTAAATTGGTTTACTGTTGTGGGTTGATGCAATGATACCTTAATGCACATACCATGGTATCAGTGCGCCCAATCACTTCGAAAGAATAGTCGACACCACCCTTGGTCATTTCAACGAGTACATCCTGAATGGGCTTATCGAAATCCTTTGGGTTGACACAGTCGGTGACGCCCAACTCCTTGGCTTTGGCAAACTTATCCTTGTTGATGTCGACCCCAATGATTCGGGACGCTCCTGCAGCCTTGCAGCCCATGACTACAGAGAGACCGACTCCTCCCAAACCAAAAACAGCACAGGTAGAACCAGGCTCCACCTACATCACCATAAAGATAATAAATTGAGAATTTCAGTGAGGGACAATATCTCCAATGCAATACTGTTCTTTCTCTCCCATGGAACTGCTAGATTTGAGTCCTGTATCCCCTTAGAGTTTTGGGGGATATAAGCTTTTTGAGAGTCAAAGCTCCTTTTGTCAGATACATGTATATGACTAAGTCCATACCCCCCCAAATCTTGTTGGTCTCTAAGGTGCTACTGGCCTCAAATCTAGCTCTTCTACTGTAGACCAACATGGCTGCTCTCATGAAATTGTCCCATGGAGCTGTTTGAATGTTCAGTTTAAGAACATAAGATGAGCCCTCCTGGATCAGATCAATAGTCCATCTAGTCCAGTTTCCTGTCTCACATTGTGGCCAGCCAGTTCTTCTGGTCAGCCAACAACAGGGCATAGAGGCCGAGGCCTTCCCCTGATGTTTCCTCCTGGCTCTGGGATTCAGAGGCTTAGTGCCTCTGAATGTGGAGGTCCCCCTCAGTCACCATGGCTAATAGCCATTGATAGACTTATCCTCCATGAATCTATCTAATCCCACTTTAAAGCTGTTTAATCCTCTGGCAGTGAATTCCACATTTTAATTTATTTGTAGATCGCAGAAAAGTTTTTTAGACATTTTGCTAAACTCTTTAAAAGTGCCCATTGTGAAATTAAAATTTAATCAAATGATTATGAGCCAACTGTTGGAAACACACTGTTGTGATTGGTAGGACCCAGAGAAGAGTTGGTAACACCAGTTTGGGAAACTCCTGAAGATTTCAGGGTGGTGCCTGGGGACAGTGGAGTTTGGGGAGCAGAAGAAATCCAGTAGGCCCTACTTTGTCATCAGCAACCATGACACGAACCAATGTTAAAAGGGAGGTGAGATGGGAAGCCACCCCATTTGGTTTTTTAATGGATGAAGCAGGTATTTCAAAGTCAGTAAGAAAACAGTTCTTGTTCACACCTGTCTGGGCAAGGCTAGTGGAAAATAGACTCTACTGAAGTTGGGGCTTCAGTTGTTGATCAAGGATGAAGTTATCTCTGGGCAAGAGTAGATGAAAATACTTGGGTCCTATTCCATTTTGATTTGTCCAGGCCAGACCTGGTTATGGAGAGGCAGGCACTGAGGGGCAGTCAGGTGGAGAGACTGCTTTCTCCAACAACTGAAGCTCTCCAGAGTTACCTCTAGGTACCTGGCTGCCTCTCCCAGTCTGACCTGGAGAAGGCCAGAACATGAAAGCAGGCTCCATAGGACTTGCCCTGCCCGTGAGTGAGGAAGTACACATAATTACACAAACAGAATACCTGATAACTTTTTGGAAGGTTTTCCAAGCCTAGTGTTAGGTCACATTCACTGATATTTCTTATTTCATTTACAGTAACTGTATTCATGGTAATGAATGAATGAATGATAACAAACTGTAATGCTTTCAATGTGCGAATAACTAATTCAGCTAATTGTCAGTAAATAGTTTATTATTTAATTCATTTATAACCATTTTATCCTCACAATCACCCTGTGAGGTAGGTTAGGCTGAGAGAGTGTGACTGACCCAAGGTCACCCAGCAAGCTTCTGTGGCAGAAGTGGGGATTCAAACCTGGGTCTCCCAGGTACTAGTCCGACATTCGTAACCACGACCCATTGGCTGCAGCAGTTGCAGACTAGAAAATGGCAAGTTGGCCACAGGCAGGGAACGTTGCCTTATCTCTGTGCCACAGTCCACAGGGCCACAGTTTTCTCATGGTGGCGATACCCGCTTACATTCTGATCTCTACCTTTGCAGTGTTGAGGGCCGCTCCATAGCCAGTAGAAAATCCACAGCCAATCAGACACACTTTTTCCGGAGGAGCTGCGGCATCGATTTTGGCAACGGCGCTCTCGTGCACCACGGTGTATTCTGTGAAGGTGCTGGTGCTGGCAAAGTGGTGCAGTGGCTTCCCTTTGTAAGTGAACCGACTGGTACCATCAGGCATTAGTCCACTGGCACCCCCAAGGCTGAAAGAGGCAGGGGGGGAGGGAACCAGTTAGTTGCTCTTTTGATCAAGGACACAATAAAAGGAATGATTATTAATAAGAAGGACTAGAAGACCAGTCCTTTGATTACTGCTGCTACAGAAACTCACTCGTTTTGGGAGCACAGGTTGGCTTTGGGATTTAAGCAAGTGCTGCATTCGCCACACTGGGGGACAAAGAGTGGGATGACTTTGTCTCCTGGGAATGACAAGAAGAAGACCGTTGATCTCTGGAGGTTTGATACAAGCTAGTAGCATGAAGGCAGCCAGTCCTGTGAATCTGAAGGAGTGCGTATGTACACATGCTAAGTCCTGAAGGTGCCACTGGGCTCAAACTTCGTTCTCACATCTGTTTGTTAGCTCTTGTATTTGCATGCTAATTTACTGCCATTCACAGATCTTTCTTACATCCAGTCTCAGCTATAATCACCCAGTACTTATACATCTTGACTCAAACTTCCCCTTCCTGACAACCAACCCCCCCCTCTTCCTATATGTAATGGTTGAGGAAATTCTGTTTCCCTGTATCTGAGGAAGTGTGCTTTCACATGAAAGCTTATACCTTGAATAAAACTTTGTTGGTCTGAAAGGTGCCCCTGGACTCAAACTTTGTTCTGCTGCTTCAGACCAATGTGGCTTACCCACCTGAATCTAATGTTCTACTGTTTATGTTGTTATATATTCTACAGGTCCATCCCAGGCTTATGTTGAACCAGATGTTCTCTGGGAGTTCTGTGTGGAAACTTAATTCTCAGGCATGTTGGGAGCCCAATTCAGATCAGGGTGGCAGTGTGCAGGTAAAAGGACCATGAGCCTCCTTCCTCAAGCTGTTTTTTTCCAATAGAGATTAGATCTTTCCTTCCAATATGGTTTCTCTAATGTAACCCCCCCATCACACTATTGTTATCCCTTTAATGCCTGTCATTTTTCTATAAAGAACATTTAAATTCCAGGGGCAGAGTGAGTTTCAGCTGGTGAAGCCACAAGGAGATGGGTTTAAACCACTTCTGTATAGCCTTTATTGAACTTTAATTATAGCTGGGAAATTCCAGTCTTGTTGTCCGTGTTGCCTCTACATTTCCTTGTTATACGCATATGCGTTGCTGTACCTGGCTTCACACTGGTAACTCCTTCCCCAACACTTTCCACAACTCCAGCCGCTTCATGGCCAAGAATACAGGGAAAGGGCGAATAGAGGGAGCCGCTGACAACGTGATCATCGGAGCGACAGATTCCCGTAGCCAAAATCTGGAGCAAAGATAAAGGAAGTCGACTGCATGAGGCTTAGCTGTTAGAATAGGGAAGTCTGCTCAAGTAGGGTTGAATCTTCACTGAAGACTTGTGTTGGTTTGGGGCAGCTAAGAGGAAGAGCAAAACTTTCCCACTGCCTACACTCCCTGCCCCTCTTGTGAGATTCCATGACTGTAACTGGTCAGGACAAAACAGTTTTAAAAAGTAGTTTGGGATGAAGAAAGTGAGCACAAGAGACAATGGGTTGGATCCAATTATCTTTTCCATTGGTGAAAGAGGGAGGAGGGGTCTTCTTGACCACCAAAAAGGATATGTTGGGGATTGTGGAATCTGCATGGATAAAGGCTATGTGGGATGGGATTTGTAATAAGGAACAGAGCGGGGTGAGATTCAGCTAAAAAACCTTGTTGGCTCCAACCCATCTTCTTCCTTCTACCCATCAATACTGTTCCCCATCAGATTCTACCCCCAATACTGTTTAAATTGTTCCCCATCAGATTCAGCATGACTTAAATTTAGTCATGCAACATAACTTCTAGTTTCAGCCTCAACTCACCAAAATCTAGGGACCTTAAGCATGCCGAAATGAGGTGGATGTTAGCTAGTTTTCATGCTCTGGGGCTAATGACTGGACTTAAATATATACCATATCTTTGTTTTTAAACATAACAGACATCTACTGGAATCTGATGTTGTTTTTCATTTGGGAACGTTATTTTAGGAGACGTGACGTTGGAACACATGGTTTGCATGCAAAAGGTCCCAAAACCTTAGTATCTCTGGTTGGAAGGATCTTAAGTAACACCAATGGGGAAAATTTTGGCATGGGATCCTAGAGAGCTGTTGTCAATTAGAAATGGAAATACTAGTCTAGATGGACTAGCGGTCTGACTTAGTATAAGGCAGTTTCATATAGTCAGAGTTTATCTTTCAGATTCTGGGATTTGAAATAGTTGTCACCCTTCTTTGAGATTTCAGGATGTGATGGGATATTTAAAAATCAAATACATAAAATCAAAATGCATCCTAGCTTTTATTTAGTAGCAACAAATTTAGCTCTGAATCAGGATAGCTTCGTAAACTATTTCTGGTGAGTTTTATGAAATCCTGGCTGTTCCTGGGAATGATGCGTCCTGTAAAAGGTTGCATTAAAGATATATATCATATCCTCTAACATTTCACAGACAAAAACCAGGAATGTCCTTGTAACACCCCTATGTTCATGTCAAGGGTTAACCCCCCTCCAACTTATTGCACTTGCTGAAATTTCTGCCTACTTCTGTTGTCCTGCTGTGTTTTAAAACTAAGAAGGCATTTATTCCTTAGATTCAATTGTCCACTAGTCTGTTATCAAGAATTCAAAATGAGCCTCACCAGTGGGTGGAATAGCAGGTTGTGCATTACATGGCACAATTGACATGCATGTGCACTACAGCCAAGCTTCATCAGCCCCATATACTCTGAGATTCAGTTTCTAGAGACCCTGGCAAGGGACCTGATTGCTTAAAAATGTGCCAGCTCTAGCCAACAAAATTTTAACAAGCCATTCTCAAAAGGCAAAGATAGTGATTATCAGGCATAGAGAACATCTCTCTCCCTGGTAAATGACATTTTTGTTGTTCATTTTCTTTGATTCTATGTTCGGAGTTGGAACTGAGGTGGGAGGTAAATAGGGCCAGTTAGGGCATATGATACATGAAACAAAAGTGATAAACATGGCTGGCCCCTGGTGTCTGGGCGCCCTAGGCAGGTCAGCTTGTGGCACCCACCCCACCAGGGATGCCAACCTCCCAGTGGGGCCTGGAGACCGGGGGCGGGGGGCAGACTGAGCGGTGAGACAGTGCTCAATTACCAATGCCCCTTCCTTCGCAGTGCTGGTTTTCCTGGGCACTCTGCAGCTGCGGGGCACCCAGGAAAGCCAGGGAAGAGGCGGGGGTTCTAACCTCCACCCCTTCCCTCCCAGCACTGGCTTTCCTAGGCGCTCTGCAGCTGGGGGGCACCCAGGAAAGCGAGGGAAGAGGTGGGGTTCTAACCCCCCCTTCCTTCCCAATGCCAGCTTTCCTGGGTGCTTCGCAGCTGCGGGGCCCCTAGGCAAGCCAGGGAAGAGGCAGGGGTTCTAACCCCCACCCCTTCCTTCCCAGTGCCGGCTTTCCTGAGCACTCCACAGCTGCGGGGGCCCCGGGCAAGCCAGGGAAGAGGTGGGGGTTCTAACCCCTGCCCCTTCCCTCCCAGCGCCGGCTTTCCTGGGCGCTCTGCAGCTGTGGGGCACCCAGGAAAGCCAGGGCAGAGGCGGGGTTTAAACCCCCGCCTCTTCCCTTTGAGCTGAGTGCCAGCTTGCCTTTGAGTGCCCGCTGGGACACTCTTTGCTGATGGTGCTGCCCCCACCTTCTCTCCCCCCAGGGGAGAGGGGGAGGGTGGGCAAGCTCTGCCACCACCTCCTGAGCCCCGCCGGGGCGCTCTTTGCTGGTGGCAGTGGAGGGGAGGCAGCAATGGCAGTGGCGGGGGGCTTTTCACGGGGGGAGGCGGGGGGCAGTTTGGCGCCCCTGCGGGCCCAGTGCCCTAGGTGAGCTCCTAGTGGGCGAGCCGGCCCTGGTGATAAAGCAAATAATTATATACCCATTAAAAATCTATTTAGGGTATTTATGGTAAAAATGGCATTCCAGCAGAGGCAATTCCTTGCATCATGTTTGACTAAAGGGAATACAATCAGAAATGTTCCCGTTCTATCTATAATTCCAAGTTTAATGGAAGTAGAACCCATTTTTGTTTGTTAAAACTTGGTTAGTATGAGATGCTGGAGAGTTTGTCTCCCCCCTCCCCAACTTTGTATCATTTAAATCTGCAATTAGATATGGATTGTGTTTTCCTGTTGGGGTGCTGCATGTCACTGCTCTTTATTCTGCATCAGCCTGCAAATGTTACATCTGCGGAACATTAGTTTTGTCACATGTGCAGAGAGGACTCCTGTGCACCCCCATTGGTTTCAACTGAAGAAACAGAAGCTTGGCTCATGCTTTTGAGGAAGCCATTCCATGCTGGGGGGTTCCATGTATTCATATTCAGAGCTCCTAATCCAGGAACAGATGAGTAGTTTTGTTAACAGAGGTTTGGTGAATCTTTAGTTTGTCATTCTTACCTTAATGCGGACTTCATGTGCCTTTGGTGGTGCCACTTCTATTTCAACAATGCTAAATGGTTTCTTAACCTCCAGGCAAACGGCTGCTTTGCATTTGATGACCTGTGAAGAAGAAGAAGCAAAGAGGAGATTGGATTTACAACCCACTCTTCACTCGGAGTCTCAGAGCGGCTTACAAACTCCTTTCCCTTCCCCTCCCCACGACAGACACCCTGTGAGGTAGGTGGGGCTGAGAGAGCTCTTTCAAAAACTGCTCTTTCAAGGACAGCTAATGTCAGAACTATGGCTTGCTCAAGGTCATCCAGCAGCTGCAAGTGGAGGAGTGGGGAATCAAACCCGGTTCTCCCAGATTAGAGTTCGCGCACTTAACCACTACACCAAACTGTAAAGAAAACAGAAGGCCAAAGAGTAATTCTGCTTGTAACTTGAGGAGCTGTTGACACAGGGTGGGGTTCTCTGTTTGTTGTACATGAAAGCAGTATTAGATTTGGACTCCACAGACCTGCCATTCAGCTTTGAAGCTTTCTGATAAACTTTGATTCATTGCTATCTTTCCACCTAAATATCTTACAGAATAATTGTGAGGATTAAATGCAAAACAAAAACAAAAAAAAACACAAGCAAGTTAGGGATAAAATCAAATGCTTTGGAGGGATTAGACCTGCTTACTTGAGATGGAATGGAGTTGGCATTTGCAGAGCAGGGTAAGAGTTGGGGAATGCTCAGGGACCCAGCCTTGCTGTTCAGAAAGCAGGCTGGTGTAGTGACTAAGAGAGCTTTCTATCAGCTGCATCTGGCTCACCAACTCTCCCTTTTCTCATCCATCCATCCATCCATCCATCCATCCATCCATCCATCCATCCATCCATCCATCCATCCATCCATCCATCCATCCATCCATCCATCCATCCATCCATCCATCCATCCATCTATCTATCTATCTATCTATCTATCTATCTATCTATCTATCTATCTATCTATCTATCTATCTATCTATCTATCTATCTATCTATCTATCTATCTATCTAATTCATACCCCACACTCCCTGCAAGCAGGCTCAGGGCAGCTTCTATACAGACATAAGTACAATTAAAATCATACAATTATTTAAAACACAACAGGTAAAACAGATACAATCCCAAAGTGCTGGCGGCAGTTAAAATTCACTCAGATGGCACACTTCCAAATGGCTTTCCGCTTCCCAGATGTTCTCAGATGTTCTTCTGCTCATAATTTCTTAAGGCATCAGCTCGATGTTCAGAAACCACGGGCCAGGGCTCTATAGTGGCAGCGCCCCCTAATTAAATGCCTGGCAGAAGAGCTCCATCTTGCAGACCCTGCAGAACTGTGAGAGGTCCCGCAGGACCCTGATCTCCTCCTGAGTGGGATCCCCACCCCCGAACCACCCCAACTCAGGCACAGGACCTCTGTCTTCTCTGGATTCAGCTTCAGCCGGCTCAGTCTAAGCCAACCAGTCACGGCTTGTAAAGCCCAGTCCAGGTCTTCCGGTCTGGAGTCCGACTGGCTGCCCAGCATCAGGTAGAGCTGGGTGTCATCAGTGTACTGGTGACACCCCAGCCCATGCCTCCGGGCAATCTGGGCAAGGGGGCGCATATAGATGTTAAATAACATCAGAGACAGCACTGCCCCTTGAGGCACACCACACTCAAGCGGGTATCTCCTGGACAGGTCTAACAGCAACAGTACCGCTGACCCGCCCTGATCCAGTTGTCTCCGGAGGTTGTCAGTCAGAGCAACCAGCGCAGTCTGCTTCCCGTGTCCTGGGCAAAAACCAGACTGGAAGGGATCTAACATGGAAGCGTCATCCAGAAAGCCCTGCAGCTGTATCACCACCGCCCTCTCAATTAATTTGCCCAAATAGCTGCCTGTCCGATGTAGGAGGGGAAGGGGAAGGAGTATTAGAAGCCATTGTGGAGGTGGGGCTGCACCCAACAAGACAACTGCCTGTTAGGTGCAGGATGTGGGGGGAGTGTGTTAGAAGCCATCCCACCTCCTCTCCTACTCCTGACAGGTAGTTGCCTGTCCAGTGTAGGAGAGGTAGGGGGAGGAGTATTAGAAGCCACTGTGGAGGTGTAGGACCCGACAGACAACCACCTGTTAGGTGTAGGAGGTGGGGGGAGTGTGTTGGAAGCCATCGGAGAGGCTGGGCCAGCAGCATTACTGAACCTTGCAGGTGCTTGTTGGCCACTCCCTATTTCCTCAATTGTCATTAGCTGTCTGCAGTCCCCTGTAACTGTTGGGGTTTTTTTTTACCTCAGAACGCTGAGCTCTGCAGCTGACCAATCAGAGAGTGGGGGGTGCAGGGAGAGAGCTGCCTGGCAGCTGCATAGGAATCAATGGGGAGCATATTTCCCCCTTTTGACCCACTTAGGGGTCGATTTTCTAAAAATCCCTTCTTAGTGAGCACCTACACCACAGTGGGAGCACTCTCCCCAAATTTGGTCCAGCGGTTTGGCCTGTGCGTTGATTTTACAGTAAGGTTCTTTTATCCTGCCCTTACATATAATTGAATTTTGGCCACGAACATTCTATGCTTGCCACAATTGATTGGGCGCAAGAACTGGCAGTCAGAAGACGCTGGCTGGGGCTGACTGGCTGCTTGGCGGAGTCCCGCCCACATCAGCCCAGGCCAGTGTCTTCGGCTCAGTCTGCTCCGGTCCTCTGACAGGGGAGGACCGTCTGCAGAGTGAGCACAGGGACAGGCCCTCAAGGCCGAGGCAGGTGAGAGAAGCCCATTCCACCCCCCCCAGTCCTCTGGGCCTTCTATGGGCCCAATAGGCCCAGAGAAGCCCATTCTGCCCCCCCACCATCCTCTGGGCCTTCTCAGGGTGCAGTAGGCTCAGAGAAGCCCATCCCCCCCCGGGCCTTCTATGGGCCCAGTAGGCCCAGAGAAGCCCATTCTGTCCCACTCCCATCCTCTGGGCCTTCTCAGCCCAGTAAGCCCAGAGAAGCCCATTCCGCCCCCCCACACACACACACCATCCTTTGGGCCTTCTCAGGACCCAGTAGGCCCAGAGAAGCCCGTTCTGCCCCCCACACACCATCCTCTGGGCCTTCTCAGGGTACAGTAGGCCAGAGAAGCCTGTTCCACCCCCCCACACACACACACCATCCTCTGGGCCTTCTCAGGGTGCAGTAGGCCAGAGAAGCCCTTTCCGGCCCCCCCATCCTCTGGGCCTTCTATGGGCCCAGTAGGCCCAGAGAAGCCCATTCCACCCCCTCCACACCATCCTCTGGGCCTTCTATGGGCCCAGTAGGCCCAGAGAAGCCTGTTCTGCCCCCGCCATCCTCTGGGCCTTCTATGGGCGCAGTAGGCCCAGAGAAGCCCGTTCTGCCCCCCCACACGATCCTCTGGGCCTTCTATGGGTGCAGTAGGCCCAGAGAAGCCCGTTCCGCCTCCCCACACACACACTCTGGGCTTTCTCAGGGCCCAATAGACCCAGAGAAGCCTGTTCCGCCCTCCCTACACCATCCTCTGGGCCTTCTATGGGCCCAGTAGGTGCAGAGAAGCCTGTTTCCTTTCTTCCTCTCTCCTTCTTTCTTTCACTCTCCCCCATCTTCTTTCCTTCTCTCCCTCCTTCCTCCAACCCTCCCTCCCTTTCCACCCTCCCTCCCTTCCTTTCTAGGGCCTGTTGTCTTCCTCCACAATGGGCTTTGCTCCCTAGTATATATAAATATAGATGGTTTTTAGTGGGGGTTAAGCTGCAGGCATTTTGATGGAGACAGGGGTTATCAGGGTTTAATTTTTTTATTATGGATGGGTCTGATGTAGAATTGTGAGCTGTCTTGGGCCCTAAGGGATAGGTGCAGTATAATTTTTTTAACTAAATAATGTCCAAAGCTGGGAACAGATTCAATCAGAGATAGCGGGAGTGGGGCAGAAAGCATTTTTTAAAAATCCACACAGTCCTGTGCTGGGGCCATGGTTCTGATTGAACTGTTCTGTTCCAGATATCAGAACAGAATTGGCATCCCAAGTCCCCCCCACCGCGTACACCCGGGGGCTGGCATTATATTATACCACCAAAACTCCTGATGTGAGTATAAACACAAATCACAATGGAACACTGTTTTGTAAGCCTAGTTTGAGGTAGAAGCAGCATGGCCAACATCTATTACCTAGTGCCAACATTTAAACTAGTCACCAGTTTTGTTGATACCATATTTCCTTCTGCTCTCAGCCTATGAAGAGAATTGTATGTTCTGTTTGAACATTTGATCAGCTTTTGATTTTTATATTTTCCCTTGGAGGCTGGAATTTTTCTTTTTCTTCCCTGTATGCTACAGGCACAGCTTGATGCCAGCTCCTCCTAATCTGTTCAAACCTGTAGAAGATCCTATAGGAGGGAAGCAGGATAGCATACTATTCAAATCAGGGCCTGGAACATCTTTTTTTCCACCCCCACATTCTGCTTTTGTGTTCAACATATAGCCTGATTAAGACAATTTAAATGCTTGCACACTGTTCTGTGTTATTTTGCTTGGTCCTAATAAAATATTGTTATGTATGTGGGCCACCAGTACCCACCAATAGAACCTTGGCGGGAAATTCAAATCCTCCAGTGGGACTGTAGGGGTACCGGGTGCGGGTGTATATAGTTGGCCTTGCAGGGCATTTTGCATGCTTGTTGTGTGAAGTACCAATAAATGCGTCAAACCACATGTCTTAGTCTGAGTTCTCCATGCGTCAAACCCAGTACTTTACAAATATATTGCTTGGCTTTTCTTTTTTGGTTGTTCTTTGGACCTATGGCTACCTGCAATCTCTGCTCTTAAAACAGATACCAATTCTGCTGACAAAAGAGCTGTGCTGCTTTACCACAGTCTTGCTCTAAATATAAATATAAATATATATAAAATAAAACCTGTCCTATTGAGGTTAGAGATGTTGGGGTGGCATAAGATTGGAGTCCCCAAACTTTTAAATCCAGCAGGCACTTTTGAAATTTTGACACAGAGTGGCGGACACAACCACAAAACGGCTGCCACAGGAGATGGAACCAACAGCAAAATATTCAGGAGGGAAGTCACGTATAACTCCAATACTAACTCTTCAACATTTCCAGCAGAAATTCTGGTTAATGGGAGGATACCTTTTAAAATTGTGCTGTGGTGGCAGCTGCTGCTGAAACAATTCTTTAAAAATGTGCACAGCCAGTTAGAAGCCCTGCTGGGGAAAACCCCCACGTGGCCCCACTCACTTTCTAAAATTACTTGGCAGGCACCAGGAAAGATGTCAGTGGGTAGTAGGGTTGCCAGCCTCCAGGGGGTGGCTGGACACCTCCCACTGTTACAAGTGATCTCCAGGTGACAGAGATCAGTTCACCTGGAGAAAAGTCCCACCCCCCAAAACTCCAGGTATTTCCCAGCCTGGAGCTGGCAACTCTAGTGGGCACCATGGCACCCACAGGCACCACGTTGGGTACCCCTGTGCAAAACAATCATTTACTCTCTCAGGGTTTGTCATCTTAAAGCCCACTGTGTTACTGCTTCCCCATCCCTTTACTAGTAGCTTTCCTATTAAACCTAGCAATCTTTCCACATCCCAGAATGTGTGAATTTGTGATTATTATCAGTAAAATGTTTCAACTGGGCTGGCCACCAATGTGTTGGGAAATTCATGGAGATTTTGGGGGTGAAGCCTGAGGAGGGCAGAGTTTGGGGAGGAGAGGGAGCTCAGAAGGGTATAAGGCAATAGAGTCCGAAGCTGCCACTTACTCAAGGGGAGACTAGTTGTAATGGTTCCCCTCCCCCCAAAGACCTCACCTAGAGGTCTTCACCCTTATTTCAAATAAACAGGCATCTGTTCTCTTATGGTAAACAATCGGCTTTCTGAGATCCCTCAGTGTCTTCCCTCACATATAGTTGCTTTGAGAATATATAATCCTTTTTTTGATCTGGGTTTAGTGAAGTCCTATTAACATACTTCGTTTTACAAGCAAGTCCTCAATAAACACATTTATCCATCAAATAAATGACCCTGCAGAAGCCCTGCAACTCAGCAAACCTTGCAGACTTCTTACTGAGTCAAGTGATATTATACCGTGTCAAGTGTTATTATTATTAATTTTTAATTTATTACTATTGCTGTGTCAAATGATATTACACTGGCTTTTAAAAAGATTTGTTCTCTTAAATGTGGTTCTGTAAAAGCTTTCAGACTAGCTGCAGCTTGCTTTTTTTCCCTTTATTCTTGGGGAAAGAGGTATTTGCACAAACAAGATGAGTGCTGGAATTCTACCAAGAATGTTACATGCAGTGACTCTGAAATGTTGTGTAAAATGTTATGAAAGCAGAAAAAGGAAAATCTTTGCCAAAGGATTGTAAAGAACAAGTCAAGAATTATGTGATAAGCTCACTTATTACCAGTGGCAAAAAATGTATTATGCCTGGGTAGAAAATTTCGTGAAGAAATTACTATGGATAGATTCCAGCATACTGCTACAGATGTTTTTGGAATGGACAATTTACTGCTTTTCATTGTTAGAACCCTATTATTCCCTGGCTTTATATCTGGTGATTTGAAATCTGGGTGGCCATTTTATTTATGTTTTAGTACATTTTTATCCTGCCTTTCCTTCAAGGAGCTCAGACCAGTGTACATGGCATTCCCTGTCCATTTTATCCTCACAGCAATCCTTAGGGTTGCCATTCCACAGGTCTGGGCAGGGAATCCCCTGGGTTGGGGGGCTTCTGTCCACTGCTGGCCAGCTGGCTGGTGGGGAAAACCTGGCCCCCAAATGGCGATGTTGCTGTGCAACGTCATTGATGTGGTGATGTCACATGGAAGTGACATCGTCAAGTTGGGAACATCGTGCAGCAACACTCTGGCTTGAGGGCAAAGCTCTATGGTTTGAGGGCAATTTTACCATAGAATTTTGCCCTCAAACCAGAGCATCGCCATGTGAAACCCCTGATGTGATGATGTTTCTTCTGCATGACATCGTTGTGTCAGTGATGTCACACAGCAATGTTGCTGTTTGAGGATGGAGCCCTGCACCACTCCCGGAAGGCTCCGTCATACCCTCCACCAGTACATGACGAGTATCTGGCAACCCTAACAATCTTGTGTAGGGTTACTGACCTCTAGACGGCGCCTGGAGTTCTCCTTGAATTAGACCTGATCTCCACATGACAGAGAACAGTTCCCTAGGATGAAATGGCACCTTCAGAGGGCGGACTCTGAGGTATACCATAGAGTCTATGAGAAAAGTTCTAGAATGAAATCACCACTGAGCTCCTTCCTCTCCCCAAACTCTGCCCTCCTCAAGGCACTATCCCCAAATTATCAGGAACTTCTCAAACAACCCTAATCTTATGAAAGAGTGACTGTTCTCAGAGCCACTCAATGAGCTTCAGAAAATGTCCCTCAGCCTACTGTTCTAAACCAGGGGTCACCACCATGGTGCCCGTGGGGACTCTGAAACTAGCCAAGAGCTTTCTTTATGCCCACCATAAGTGTTTTAAGGAAGTCGATGGGGCTAAGTTGGGCTTTTTAAATTTCCTATGGCATAATGCTGACAATGGCTTTATGTAAAATGCCTTTCCTGTGCTAATAGCAGAGTGATATTCTAAAAACATATTGGGTGTTCCTTCTTACCAAACATGACAGGTCAGCATGGCTTAAATGCTTAGTACACTTAACTGGAACTTCTACTGAAGTTATTAGATCTTTCCAATTTGAATATATTTTCATAATTCAAACAAAACAAACTACTGTCTGGGCTCATCTAAAGCAGAGAAGAAGCCAGAGGAAGCATTTTTCCTGCAAAATGCCTGCAAAATGAAGACAGATACAGCCAGGTGAGGGTTTCTTAGCTGGCTCAATTGTGTATACTTATTCTGTGTGCATGCAAAATATTTTTAAACATTGTGGAAAATGTTAAAGGCTTCCCATTAAACAGCGCTTGTGTCTGAAATGCTGAGGAGCTACTGTCTGAGTTACTCATAACCTCACTCCCTGACGTTTTTGTGGTTGGTCCGTCTCCAGCGGCAGCCTCTGTCAGTACTCCAACTGTGCCCGCAGGATGAAAGAGTTTGAGGACCCTTGCTCTCAACAATACACTATTACTGGCTCCCCCTCTTTTTGCCACGTTTGTATCCTGCCTTTCTGCAAGCTACCCAAGGCGTTTTACATTTTAAAAGTTGTAGACTACAAAGCAAAACCCATAACTTTAACCCAGGCCCTGGTTGGTTCCTTCAAGAGCAGATGCCATAAGGACTGTTGGTTTCCTATCCTCTTACATATGAACTGTGACCCGACCAGGATAGCCTAGGATAGCCTGATCCTGTCAGATCGAAGCAGTGTTCCCTCTAGAGCCTGTGTGCATGAGCGGCCGCTCATTAACACAGGAAGCCCCACTCAGCAGCAGTCTGGAGCCGCACAGGGTCTTGCACTGCCCATTGCCCATTTTAAGATTACAGCAGTTATATTCTGCTCAGGATGTGAACTGCTCCACTCAGTGGGGAGGGGGGGGGAATAGAGGGAGCATTGCTCATAAACTAAGCAGAGTTGGCCCTGGTCAGTATTTGGATGGAAGCCCACCAAGGAATACCAGGTCATGACACAGGAGCAGTCAAACTCCTCTGAACGACTTTTGCCTTGAAAACCCTGTGGGGTTGCCATAAATCAGCTGTGACTTGACAGCAAAAAAGAAAAGCAGCTGTAGCTGACTGCAACTAGACAAAGTCCCTGAAAAAGAGAGGAGAACTAACATTCTCAAAGGGCCAGCACAGACCCTTGACTATTTGCACCTGGTCAAAGTGCAATCTTTCTTTTTAAAGGTGTCATGAATCTCTGGATTCAATAAGAGACTGTTTACTTACTTTCCCTGCAGTGCTCATAGTGACAGTCCTACCACCTCTGTGTAGTTTCAGCAGGCTTTCAGTAGGTCTTCCTTTACTGCTTGATGCCTAAAGGTTCTCCTTGAAAGCTCTTGTTGCAACAATACACTTTGACTTATCTGTGCATGCCCTTCCCCAAGTTCCACCCTCTGAACTTAAGCCACTCCTCTGCTATCTCTCAGTGCATGTGGGTAGTTTTATAAGTCTGAAGGATTTGTGTTGGTTGATCAAGTAGTTTCTCCGGGTAGTGCGATGTGCTTTGAATACCACTGAGGAAATTAAGGCAATTAATTCCAAGTATTTGTCATGTCAAATCAAGGGAAGCAAAATTAAACTGGAACGCCAACAGATGCCTAGAAAACCCTCGCCCTCCAGTTAGGCAAAAAAAAAAAAAAATCACATTGAACGTCTCTTTGATGTTTATTCAGTTTTAAAAGGATTGTGCAGAGGACTTTCCTTAAAAGATAGGTGAAGATCAGGCATGCTAAATGAGCTTCCGGTGGGCATTCTCCTGCCAGCACCCAGTCTTCCGGTGGGCATTCTCCTGCCAGCACCCAGTCTTGCCCCCATGCTAATGGGAGAACTGTGGGAACAGAGGTGAAGTTGCAAGATACGTTGATGGTGATACGTTGATCCAGTCAAAAACCTGGATGTGATGTCAGCATGTCAGCTGATGCTCTGGAAACTCTATGATAGTGTCTACCCCAAGACCTGCACCCCCTGTGTTCACAGGGGTACCAGGTGGTGGTCTGGAAATCCCTAGTGGTCAGGTGTTGTGTGACTAGATTTAGGTGTGCCTCTTCATAACTCAACAGCAAATAACTGTGGTGAGCAATAGATAATCTAGCAGCCTTAAAGAAGAGGAAGAGAAGAGATTGGATTTATACCCCGCCCTTCACTAGCTGAAGGAGTCTCAAAGCAGTTTACAATCTCCTTTCCTTTCCCCTCCCCACAATAGACACCCTGTGAGGTAGGTGGGGCTGAGAGAGCTCTCTCGAGAACTGCCCTTGAAATAACAGCTCTGAAAAAACTTATGACTGACCCAAGGTCACACCAGCAGCTGCATGTGGAGGAGTAAGGAATCAAACCTGGTCCTCCCAGATTAGAGTCCATGCCCCTAACCACTACACCAGCCTTTGTGCCATACGGGATCTTTTTAGAGTTCTGAGGGTGTTATAAAGTGTCTAGGCTTCTCAGATTTTGACATAATTTTGGAAATGAGAGTGACAAACACAGAAAATTAGCTCTTCTCATATGCTCATTTATTAATATAGCTTGGGGGGTATCATGTGAGGAGGCATTCAAAAATGTGACCTGACCTCCCCAGCAGTTGAGGTTTGCTAACTCTAGATAGAGAGATTCCTGAAGATTTGGGGGCGGTGTCTGGAGGTGATGGAGTTTGGGGAGGCGAAGGATCTCAGTGGGGAAGTGATGTCATAGAGTGCACTCTCTGAGGCTGCCATTTCCTTCTGGAGAATCAATCTCTGTATTCTGGGGATCAGATTGTAATTCCAAGAGAACTTTAGGCCCCATCTGGAGATTATGCAGTCTGAAGTGTTACAGTCCAGAATCTACTACATTAACAATACTAAGTGTAGATTACCTCAGAGTTAAGCTCTTTGTAACTTCACTGACAATGTAGTACAAGTTCAAAATAACCTGACCTTTCATTCTGAGGAGATTAGACAGGATACAAACCGGATGGCATTTGGTTCTGTGAAATAAATCTGATGTACAAAATTTAATTTCAAAACTCTTTCTGTATGCTAATTTAATTTTTTGGTTTTGATCCAGTGAAAGACACCATTCCTTTGATCTGAGGGTCTTTCCAATGTACCAGTTTCTAATTGCACACAAAGGAAGGAAGGAAGGAAGGAAGGAAGGAAGGAAGGAAGGAAGGAAGGAAGGAAGGAAGGAAGGAAGGAAGGAAGGAAGGAAGGAAGGAAGGGAGAGTTATAACTGGGGTTGCCAGCTGTAGCTAGTGGCTATCACCCAATGGGAGACCAGGGGCGCAGGGACATGCAGGGATGATGTTGAGTGACGGTGTGGGATTTTATAAAATATCAGCTCTTAAACAAGTGATTCAGCTTTATTAACCAGAACAATCAACAAAAACTACACCACAGAAGCTAGCTCTTTTGGCCTATACAATCACGCCCCCTAGGATGTTAAACACCAATCATAACTTGTAGATAACAACCAATGGCTGTTGCTCCCTCCAAAACCATCCATAAGCTCTGATAGGCCCACTGTGCAAAGTAGACAATCTATGGAGCTATGACTGAAGCTCAGGCAACTTAACTGTGGGTGCGTTCAGACGCACCGTTTGAGCCGCTTTCGGCACGCCTCAGAAACGGCTTTTACCTGCGCGTTCACACATCCAACATCTGCCTACAGTCCCCAGCCGTCACTTTCTGGAGCAAACCCCCCTTTAAAGTGGAGTATTTTGACACCACTTACCCAAGTGGTGTTTTCCTGATTCTCCGTTTCAAGCCGTACTTTCCGCTGTCTGATCACTCCGTCAAGCAACTTCCAGGTGCTTCAACCCCCTCCCTCTGGGAAGCTGCCTCCGGCTTCCGGTTTTAGTCCGCCATTTTCCCCCCCTTAGTGGTGTGCGCTTGAGCGGAGCTCCGCACTTAAGTTAAATAAAGAAAAGCTTCACTGGTGCCTAGTTTAGGCATTTAGATGAGTCCGGGATCTCAGGGAGGCCAGTTTCGGGGAGAAAATGTAAAAAGTAGTCTTCATTTAAACTTTAAAGGGACCGGTTGAAATCGCTCTTCTGTGCACGCGCCAAACTTTTAGTTCGAGAGAGGGCTGCCTGTGCACATGCTCAAAGGAGAGGGGAAAAAAACCCCACCTGCACGAGGACAGCGGGGAGCCCCGAAGGAGGAGGTCAGTGTGATCGCAATTCTCCAGTTTAAAAAAAAACACGCATCATGCCGGAGCAGTTTAAACCGCTCCAGCACGCTGTCTGAACGCACCCTGTAAGTATTAACACAATACATAACACCCCTCCTCCCTAAGACAGAACAATACCCTTAACAGACGAAGTCTTCCAAATAAGTAAGGCGACACCAATTCCACTGGGAACGCTGCAGTGCCCTGGCCGGAGGGGCCACATCTGTGTGGCACGAAGGGGATTGACTACTGTCACCAATCTGTTGGCCACCCTCGGCCACTGCAGGACCATCTGTTGCCAGGTTGGCAGGACCTTTGTCTGCGGCTGCATAGTCTCAGGATCAGTGGCAGAGCTGGGACAACCATTAAGGGCAAGTGAGGCGACCGCCTAAGGGCGGAGACCTCTGAGGACGCAGATGCCAGCAAGAGGACGACAGCGAGAGCGGCGCTGATGACAAGCAGGAATCATCGTCTCCGCTGCCTCAGGGCTCACCTGATGGGGAGAAAAGGAAGCAAGCAGCCCCGCGCTGCTTGGTCAGTTCTGCACTGATGCTGCGGGTACCCGTCCCCAGTCACCCTCACCGCCCCTCCAGGCACCTCTCGTGTCCTGCACTGCCGCCGCTGCTTCTCCTCCCCTCCCCTCCCAAGCCACACTGAGCTGGGTCGGGTCATCATTAGTGAGTGCCACCTGGGCTGCTGAGAATGGCTGAGTGAGCCATTGTCTGCAGCAGTGTGGAGGCGGAGGGAGCAGGTGAGGGCACCAGGTGGGAAAGCCATGATTTTTTGCCTGGAGGGGGGAGAAGGAGGGAAGAGCACAAGGGGTCCAGCCTGCATTGCAGCCTCACTCTCCTCAGAAGCTCCCCCCCATGGCATTCTCGCCCCTCCAACTGGCCGCAGGCTCTCAGTTAAAAAGTTGTTTTAACTTAAAAATGTTTAAATCAATAGCAGTCTTGCAATATTTTGTTCATTTAACTGACACCCCTTGCTCTGAATTATTGCATCAAAATGTCTGTGTTGTTGCAATCTTGAGTATACTGTTCAAGAGTGTATCTGTAAACTGCAAACCTACTTTTGATTTATTGACATTCACTACAGAGATCTCATGCTCAGAGTTCTGAGCCTAGGGCCCAGGGGAAAACATGAAATGGCTGGGCGTTGCAACCTTTTGTACATAAGTTGCTTCATGTGCTGATCTTCCTGGAAGGGATACAGTACAAACATGTTAGCAAGCAAGGTTTGCATCTTCATAAGCCATGCTCACATCTGCACTACTGTCCTTCCATCAGTCCCTTGCAGGTGCCATTTTTCCTGCCACTTAAAAAAAAATCGGTAATTGCTATTGAGCTACAGAACAACAATATTTGAAAAAGAGCTGGGTTTTAGACCTGCATTTCTCTACCTTAAGGAGTCTCAACGTGGTTTACAATCCCCTTCCCGATTTCTCCCCACAGCAGGCACCTTGTGAGGTAGGTGGGGCTGAGAGAGCTCTGAGAGAACTGTGGGTTCATGTGGAGAAGTGGGGAATAAAATCCAGTTCTCCAGAGTAGACTGTCCTGCTCTTAATCACTACATCACACTGGCTCTCTGCCATTCTTAACCACTAAATCACATTGGGATTTAGCGTCAGTAGATTACATTTAGATGCTATTCTCTCTGCATTCACAGCTTTCACTTTTTGAAAAGTCTCTAGTCCTTTCTCTGTGGAGATTTGTCTGCACAAAAAAGGCTAGAGATTTACTTAAAAAAAAAAAGGTGAAAGATGGAAATTCAGAGGAGGTAGCAGATTGTGCTAATAGATTTTTATAATTGTTAAGTTATTTTATTTATTTAGAACATTTTAATGTCATCTTTCTACCCAATCAAGATCCTAAGTGTAATAGCAATTACTGATTTTTAAAATAAAGGCATTGCAATGGCACAGCTGGGGGAAATCCAGGGGAAATCGCAGCCAATAGAGGAAAGCGTACACAACAGTCTCACAGGGATGCCCCACTGTCAGTGCAAATGCTAAGGGTGGATATTGATAAATTACAGTTGGAAAAAGTTTCGCTGAGATAACAGTTTTCTGGTTATCTCTGGAATGTTTAATATGCTGTTGATATGCATACAATAAGATGCTTCAAGGGGTGGCAAAATTTTATTTTGTCTTGAGCAGCATTTAGATATCAATATTTTGTTGATTTTGATGGTTTAGAGCACCCAGGAAGGGGCCCTATTTCCTTCTCAGGGAATTTGTTCTGGAACCCCTTCACAGGCACTGCATTAAAGAACTGGGAGATACTAGGTTAAGAAAGGGTTTGTCTAACACATTTTGCAATAGGCTTGGCAGCCTCCAGGTAGGGCCTGGAGATCTCCTGCTTTTACAGCTGATCTCCAGCTGAAAGAGATCAGCTCCCCAGGAGAAAATGGCAGCTTTGAAGGGTGGACTCTATGGCATTGTACCATGCAGAGTCCCCTCCCCTCCCCTCGCCCCGCCCACTCCTGGATCCACCCCCAAAGTCTCCAACTATTTTCTGACCCAGACCTTGCAACCCTGTTTTGCACTGTCATCCTGCTAAAATCCCATCAGCACAACTTTTGTATTTTAGGCAAATATTAATCTAGTACCCTTGATTAAACAGTAAATTGTATTGACCTTTGAAGTCCACGACTAAACCAAACATGCCATTGGCTGCCTTCAGTGGAATACAGAATTCAACATCCATATTCTGTTGTGCAGCTGGTGCATTGTTAGCCATTAGGCCTGTAGTAGCCTAGTGCAGGTGTTGCAGGTGGGCTAGAATGACTGTACACATGGGATACACATAGACTTAATCCTGACAAGGCAGAGGTTTTCTGGGTTAGTAGAAAGGCAGACCAGGGACTCGCGATCTCTCCTGTCTTGGATGGGATTATAGTCATCTCAAAAAAGCCAGGTGTACAGCTTGGAAGTGCTGCTTGACACAGCAGTCTCCTTTGAAAACCAGGTTGCTGTGGTGGCTTGGAGTGCAGGTTATCCAGCTTCCTGGTTCAACAAATTACCGGATTACAAAATACAATACAAAATACATTCAGAAAACAAGGTGCCGGTTATGTATTAGCTGTAAAAAGATGGCCACCACGGAGGTGGCCTATGTGCTCCAACAAACCTCAGACCTTCATTCCTAAGACAATAGCCACTTCGAACCCGAAGGCGCACCTATGGGCTCGCCCGGATCTGAAAGTAGACCTATTGAAGTGTTGACTTGTAAATAAGGCCAATCACGGGTGATAGGTGTGTGTGTGTGTGTGTGTGGTGTGGTGTGGGGCACACATATAAGCTGGTCACTGCCCAGCCAGTTTATCTTTCGTTCCTGATGTAACAAGAGCTGATTCTCTATGCTGAGTCTCCGACCTCAGTACTTTTCACTGGCAATGAGCATGGGATCCTGTGAGCAAGCCTGACCCCACTGCAACCACGAGCACCACACCAGCGACCACTACGGAGGCCAAGAACTCCCTGCCTCACACTGCTCCCACTGGGGAACCGCAGACCACAGCCATCGCATCATCGCAACCAGCCCCTATACAATTGCTACCACAACGAGTTATGGCTTCTGCACTGGGACAACACCTCTCTGCATTTGACCCTACCCATCCTGAGTACTGGGGGGCCTGGGTCGCCCAGTTGAAACACTTTTTGAACGTCCAGGGAGAAACCGATGCTGAACTCAAGAAGTCGTGGCTGCTGAGCACGTGGGGCGTCACAACCATCCGGCTGGCACAGAACCTCGTCGTACCAAAATGCTGGAAACCATGACCTACGATGAGTTGATCGCCGCCCTGACCAATTATCACACCCTGAAACCCTCGAAGTGGGCCGTCCGGATGGATTTCATTGGCTGACTACAGAAGCTCGGAGAGTTGACCTTGGAATTCCTCGCCAACCTCTGCTGCCTCACCAGCGAGTGTGAGTTCCCCTTCCTCGAGGACAACCTACTGACCCACTTCCTATTGGGGGTCAGCGATCCAAAGTTACGACAGAAACTCACCACCCAGGCTGACCTCAAACTGGACACCATGCTCCAAACAGTGACTGCCTTCGAGAAGTCGCAAAGAGACCGACAGGCCCACTCTGCCCACCAGACCAGGATGACGTCAGGATCTGACGTCTCGGACAAGGAATCCCATCAGGTGAAGCATCACACCCAGCCTGGCGCACACAAAAGCCACTCGTCAGCCATCCGCCCCGCTTCAAGGAACGTCCCCAAGCAACCCGGGTCTGCACTTTGTGCCAGATGCAGGGATCCTCACGAGAGAAAAACCTGCCGGTTCCGAGAGGCCGTTCGCTGTGAGTGCAGAAAGCAGGGGCACATTGCCCATGCTTGCTGTTCATGGAATGCCAGGGGTGCCTTTCAGAGGAACCCAGTAGCGGTTAAGGGGGTGGGCCAGTTCCGTGTGAAATACAGGGCTTTCGATGGTCTCTTAGAACTGGTTGTGGTACAGGCCCCTCTTACCAGCCTGCTGGGCCTCGCCTGATTCAATGCCCTGGGGTTGGCAGTAATGGGGATCAACAAGGTGGGGCACGGAGATTATAGTAATGTGTGCCAGGAATTTCCTGCCATATTCGATGGTGCACTTGGGTGTTACACTGGTCCGCCAGTAACTCTGGAGGTTGACCACGCTGTGTGCCCCATCTGCCTAAAAAATTGACACCCCCCTCATTAGCTCTCCGACTGAAAATCAAGGCAGAGCTGGATCACCTGGTCAGCCGAGGGGTCCTGGAACCAATCCCTCACGTGAGGTGGGAAAAACCTATAGTCACACTGGTCAAACCAAATGGGGACATAAGGATTTGTGTGGACTATAAATGCACAATAAACAAAGCATTGCAAGACCACGCTTATCCCGTGCCGCTGGTCAGCCATGTACTCGCATCCCTAGCAGGGGCCACAATTTTTGGGAAGCTGGATCTGGCAGTTGCCGGTGGATGACACCGTGGCTGAAGCCCAGACCATTGTCAGGCACAGGGGGACTTTTAAGGTATGGCAGTTACAATTCGGAAATATTCCAAAACTTAATGGACTCTTTACTTAAAGGAATTCTCGGAGTACAGCCCTTCTTCAATGACGTTCTGAACTCAGAGCCATCAGCAGACATCTTCATGGACCGCTTGTGGGCGGTGTTTCACTGTTTCAGTGAAGTAGAACTAAAAGTGAAACGAGAGAAATGCATCCTCAGGGTGCCTGGCATGGATTTCCTTGGGTTCCAGATTGACGCAAGTGGTATCCACCCAACATGGGACAAAATAAAAGTGATCGTGGATGCCTTCTTAGGCCTCCTCAATTTCTATCATTCCTCCCTCCCTCCCTCACAAAGCAGCCATGGCCGAGCCCCTCCACCGCCTCTTGGATAAAACTGCTCCCTGGGTTTGGGGCACACATCACGCCATGGCTTTCCAAGTGGTCAAGGACCTCCTCGTCTCGAACTCTGTCTTAGCTCACTTCAATGAGTCCCTTCCCATGGTCCTCGCCTGCGATGCCTCACCCTATGGGGTGGGGGCTGTGTTGTGCTGCTGGCTCCCAGATGGCCACGAAGTGCCAGTGGCTTACTATTCCTGTACCTTGTCATCGGCCGAGTGCAACTACGTGCAGATCGACAAGGAGGCGTTAGCCATCGTGGTGGGGGTAAAAAAATTCCATCACTACCTCTATGGACGGCCTTTCTCCATACTCACTGACCACAAGCCACTCTTGGGTCTCCTGGCCCCAGATTGTCGAACGCCCCAGATGATGTCGTCATGGGTGCTGCACTGGTCGATCTTCCTGGCCTGTTGCACCAGCCGGTCAAGTCCATGGACCACGTGGATGCCCTGAGCCACCTTCCCCTTCCCAGCTGCGACACAGACCTTGCACCAGCACACCAGACCCTGCTACTGGAGGACCTACCCAATTGACTAATCCAGGTTTACAATGTGACCAAGCACACCGGTTAGGACTGTCTCCTCTCCCGGGTGCTGAACTGGGTGGGGAGGGGCTGGCCCACAGGGAACGTTGGCCTAGAATTCGTAGCCTTCTCATCCCGCTGGGATGAGTTGTCCGCCCACAAAGGGTGTCTCTTGCGGGGTAGTCGGGTAGTGATCCCCACTCCCCTACACAAACACATGCTTGCTGCACTACATGACACCCACCCGGGAATCGTGCAAATGAAGGCCCTTGCGCGTAGCTATATCTGGTGGCCGGGTTTGGCCAGGGAGATAGAGGACCTAGTCAAACACTGCCAGACTTGCCAGGAGACATGGCCAGCCCCCCCCCCCCGGCGCCCCAGTTAACTCATGGGAGTCCTCCAGCAAACCATGGGCTCGCGCTGCACCTGGACTTTGCTGGCCCGTTCCAGGGGCAAATTTTCCTTATCCTAGTAGATGCCGTCTCCAAATGGCTCAAAGTCATCCCAGTCTCCTCCATGTCATCCCGGGCCGCGATCAAGTCCCTGTGGAAGGTGCTTAGTACCCACGGCATCCTAGACATGCTGGTATTTGACAACGGAGCTGCCTTCACATCGGCCGAGTTCGGGGACTTCATGAGGTACTATGGGATTTGGCACATCCACTCTGCACCCTTTCACCCGGCCACCAATGGCCAGGCGGAGCGGATGGTGAGAACTACGAAAGAGGCACTTCGGCGGATCATCCATGGGGACTGGGACCACAGGTTAGCCACTTTCCTATTCAGCCAAAGGACAACCCCCCACACTGCCACCGGCTGCTGTCCTGCAGAGATGCTAATGGGCAGGCGCTTGACAACCTGGTTGTACCTCCTACACCCAGACCGGGTGCCTGACCACAGCCTGGGAGTAGAACTACAGACTGCCCCACGGGGGTTCTTCCCAGAAGACCCCATGTATGCTTGCAATTATGCACGCGAGCCACCCTGGATCCCCGCATGAGTGGTCCGAGTGATGGGACCTCTTTCATATGAGGTCTCAACGGAAGATGGCCAGCTACTGCAGAGACACGTGGACCAGCTCCGCTGCCAGCTGCTGCCCTTAGAAGAACCCAAGGATGTGGAGACTGAGCTGGAAGTCAACGTGCTGAGCAGCGAACCGACGGACGTCCCTCCCAGCGGGGCGCCCCCCGCGCCTGTACACACAGACAACGCTTCACCTGCAGCGGCCCCAGAGCCACTGGTCCCACCTGAGCCAGCCCAGCACACCCACGACCGTCCTCTTCCGAAGCCATGCAGGTCGACTCGGGAGCGACAATGCCCTGAGTACTTGAAGGACTATGTTTGCGGAACTCCTGAATTATGGGGGTAGGCTCGCCCAGATCCGAAAGTAGACCTATTGAAGTGTTGACTTGTAAATAAGGCTAATCGTGGGTGATGGGTGTGTGGGGGTGTGGTGTGGGGCACACATATAAGCCAGTCACTGCCCGGCCAGTTTATTTTTCGTTCCTGATGTAAGCTAATAAGCAAGAGCTGATTCACTATGCTGAGTCTCCAGCCTCAGGACTTTTCAGTGCCATAACACCCATGGATCAAAAATCCTGATACTCATAAATTGGAATGAGATTTCAAATGCAGCGTCCTACTGCTACAAACTCAGGTGATCCTGCAGAGTATCCAAAATGATTGCTTTACTCATAATATTTTTAAGCTAAAAGCTTAATGCCAAACTTCCATTCAAAATGCAAGGTCTGGTTCAGTGTTCCCTCTAAGCTGAGTTAGCGTGAGCTAGCTGACAGTTTTTTAGCCTCTGGCTCATAGAATTTTGTCTCAGCTCAGGAAGGAAGGCTCCAGAGCAAACTAATTTATGCAGTAGCCAAACTGCTCGCTCATAGCTTTAATGCCAGTAGCTCGCAAAGTGGAATGTTTGCTCACGAGCCTCTCCAGCTTACAGAGAGCATTGTTCCGGTTCACAGTATTTGTAAGTGAAAAGCTCAGTGCCATAAATCATTACAAGGTACAAGGTCTAATTAGAGTAGAATTCCAAATGCAGTGCCTTGCTGCTGCAGACTCTTGATCCTGCAGAATATCCAAGACTGCTTTACTCATAGCATTTGTAAAGCACAACGCTTAATGCCAAAGAATCAGTTCAAAGTGCAGGGTCCGGCTCTTAGTATTTGTGAGATCATAAATCAGTTTCAGATGCAAGGTCTGGCTGACTAGGGCTAGTCTGACCTGGTATCTTGTACTGATTTATGGCATTGAGCTTTTAGCTTACAAATACTATGAACCAGACTTTGCATTTTGAACTGTTTGGCATTAAGCTTTTAGCTTACAAATGCTATAAGTAAAGCATAGGGTTGCCAGCTCTGAGTCAGAAAATACCTGGAGACTTTGGGGGTGGAGCCAGGAGAGGGCGGGGTTTGGGAAGGGGAGGGGCCTCAGCTTGGTACAATGCCATAGAGTCCACCCTTCAACGCAGGCATTTTCTCCAGGGGAGCTGATCTCTGTCAGCTGGAGGTCAGTTGTATAAGCGGGAGATCCCCAGGCCCCACCTTGAGGCTGGCAACCCTAGCAAAGCAATCATTTTGGATATTCTGCAGGATCATGAGTTTTTAGCAGTAGGACCCTGCATTTGAAATCTCATTCCAATTTATGAATATCAGGATTGTTTGAGCCTTCTATGGGTGCTATGGCACTTTGCAATCTGAATGTATTTTGTAATTTGTATTGTATATTAAATTTATCTGTTTACCAATTCATATAAGAATATAAGAACATAAGAGAAGCCAGTGTTGGATCAGGCCCACAGCCCATCCAGTCCAACACTCTCACTCAGTGGCCAAAAATACCAGGTGCCATCAGGAGGTCCACCGGTGGGGCCAGTGCCCTTGAAGATATAACTTTGTATAAAATACAGAATTATTTTCCAAAGTTTTTTTCTTAGTTAATTTTCACGGTTGTGATTGTGTTTTGATTGCTTCCAGTCTGTGATACTCCTTTGTGGTATTTCTCATTCCTGGTTCAGGCAGACCTCGCCACAGTGATCCATGCCTCAGTTACGTCTAGACTGGACTACTGGAATGCGCTCTACTTGGAGTGTCACTTGAAGAGTGTTTGGAAGCAGCAGCTAGTGCAAAATGCTGTAACTAGACTGCTAGGTAAAGGTAAAGGTTTCCCTTGCTAGAAAGCTAGTCGAATGTGACTCTAGGGGGCGGTGCTCATCACCATTTCCAAGCCGAAGAGCCAGCATTGTCCGAAGACTTCTCCTCGGTCATGTGGCCAGCAAGACAAAATGCTGAGGCGCAAGAAGCGCTGTTACCTTTCTGCCAAAGTGGTTACCTATTTATCTACTTGCAATTTCTTGCTTTCAAACTGCTAGGTTGGCAGGAGCTGGGGCCAGAGACGGGAGCTCACTCCGTCACACGGCACTCGGGTCTCGAACTGCTGAACTACAGACCTTCCGTTCTGCAGCTCAGTGTCTCAACCTCTGAGCCACTGCAGCCCAAGCAAACTAGACTGCTGGTCAGGGCCAATTACTGGAAGCATGCGACTCCAGTACTACAGCGATCACACTGGCTACTGATTCAGCCCCAACCCAATTCAAGATGTTGGTTTTGTCCTTTAAAGCCCTAGATGGCTTGGGACCAGGGTGTATGAGGGACCGTCTTCTTCATCATGCTCCTGCCTGTGAACTAAGGTCTCAGGGAGAAGCCCTCCCGACTGCCCCATCAATCAAAGAAGCTCATCTGGCGGGCACATGACAGGTGGCCTTTCCAGCGGCAGCCCTGCAGCAATTATGAAACAGCCTCTCCCGGGACATGTGCCTGGCCCAGGGTTGCCAACACCATGTTTTGAAGTACTGGGGGATTTGAGAGTGGAGTCTCAGAGGATGGCGTTTAGGGAGGAGAGGGGAGGGACCTCAGTAGGGGTATAAGGCCATACAGCCCCACCTTCCAAGGCAGCCGTTTTCTCCAGGAGATGTGGAATAAACGTTCTAAATAGAAATAAATGCGATTGAGGTAGTCTGCAAATCAGTTGTAATTCCGGGAGCTCTCCAGCTCTCCACCTGGAGGAGGGCAACAACCCTCGCCTGGCCCCCTGACGGTTGATCTTCAGGAGGCAGCTGAAGGCAGCTTTATTTAGGACTGCTTTTGACTGGTTTAGTTTAGGAACTGGAAGTTTTAACTTGTGAGCTTTTAATAATTATTTTATATTTATTTTGTTTTTGTCGTGCTTTTATAATTTATTTTATTTATGTCGCAAGCTGCCTTGAGTTCCACTAGGCAGAAAGATGTCTAATAAATGCTTTAAATAAGTAAATGATATAAACAAGTTTCCCTAGTCAGATCCTTTACTGGGGCCTTTTTAAGGTGGGATGTAATAGTGGCTCCCCAGGGCCATTTTAGGTTGGGGGAAACATCATGGAGGAGCTTATGCCCCTTTCTCCCTATGGACTGCAGTGTTGAGCCAAGCTGGTCTCCACATGCCTGAGAATTTAAGTTTGAACTGGGAACTCCCAGCATATGTCTAGACTTGGTGCAGACCTTCGAACGGCGTACCTTGTAGTCAGGAGGACCCGATGGACTGTAGTGAGGAAGGGCTGTTGTCTTCATGTCCTCTTGTGGGCTTCCCCGAAAAGTACCCTGCGGCCATGATAGGGAAACAGATGCTAAACTAAGATGGCTCATTGGTCTGATCTAGGAGGGTTTTTATGTTGCTGTTTTCATTGTGGAGCAGGAATGTACACTACAAGCAGCCACCACGGGTTGCACAAGTCCTCACTAGTCCCAAGCAGAGTCACACCCTTTTCTAGCCATTGAATTAAGTGGGCTTAGCAGGGTGTAACTAGTCACACGCTATGGGATTCTCACTTTCATCTTGAGGCTATGCAGGACAGCCAGCTGATCTTAGTCAGTAAACTATTTCATGTTTCATCTTGTACAGTAATGTGTAACGCAAATAGGAGTTATGAAATGCAGCGGCTTTCAGCCACGCCTTTGGCTCACGAAGGCTTCCAGTGATCTATGGGAACCAGATAAGACTCTCGGCTAGTTCACCCACAGTCCCTGCTCACAGAAAGTTAGCATGCCAGGGAGAAGAGTATTGTACCTCCCCAACATTTAATTATCTTTGTGGAGGGAGTTTTTAATTGAGAAGAGCATTCATTCATATTATTGATTGATTTAAAATATCTGTAAGCCCACCTCTCTCCTAAGGGACCCAAGACAGGCAAGTACCCTATTGTGAGAGCAATCCTAAGCAGGTCTGCTCAGAAGCTTATTTTCATCTGTCCAATAGGCTTTACTCCCAGGAGAATGTTCTTAGGGTGGGACTGTAAAATATCTAAATCCCTGTAACAGTCTGCACAATTGAAAGCCTCTTCACACCTCTTTAGGATTAAACTACATCTGTAGTCCCCCTCCCACCGCCTGATATATATAAAGTAGCCTCAGGGAGCTCTACTTTAGTTTGGGGCCATGGCAGAGAGAGTTGGGATGTTTAATTTCCCTTATACTGTTTTTCGGACTTCAAATGATTCCCTGGAGCTTCTGTTTGTCCAGTGGAAGAAACATAACACACACACAGGCTGATTTCGCACTAGAGCTGCCTCGATGTTGCGCCACTGTTTGCCCCGATATTATTGGTCAATTTCACACCTGAAGCCGCAGGGCTGCATTTTGACCCGCGGCTTCGCCCAATTTCCCCTGCAGTTTCGTAGTCCTGTTTTTTGAGGATCACGAAACTGCAGAGGAAATCGGGTGAAGCCTCGGGTCAAATGCAGCCCCGTGGCTTCAGGTGTGAAATTGACCAATAGTATCGGGGCAAATGGCGGCACAACATCGAGGCAGCTCTAGTGCGAAATCAGCCACAATCTTCAAGTTATCTGCATGTTTCCATAAATGAGGCAAACAGTTAAGAAACTGACACATTTGCCGTATCTGGCAATGTCTTCCAGGAGAGGGAGAGGCCACCGTGACGCTATTGATACCGTTTTGCTTCACAACAACGTTTGCTGTCATCATCCATAGTATCCTTCCCTTCCGATTTGAGTATTTAAGGTGGGGGAAAGAGAGCACTGTGCTTTGCTGGTTCTTCTTTAGATAGACAAATTGGTACCAGAAGGTTAAACACAGTTACACCACGTTCCCCATGCTGTTTAATATCTATATGAGACCACTGACAGAGATCATCCAGAAATCTTGTGCACAGTCAGTACTATGCTGATGACACCCAGCTCTATTTCTCCCTTTTGCCTGTGCCAAGTAAAGCAGTGTAAGTCCTGAACAAGTATCTGGAGGCCGTTATGAACTAGATCAGGACCAGTTCAATCCGGGCAGGACTGGAGTGGTCAGCAATACAGTTAATGGGGATTATGGGGTCAGCCTTTTCTGCATGGGGTTGCACACTCTGAAAGAAGCAGGTTGGGAGCTTAGCAGTGCTGCTAGAATTAGGTTTCCAGATGGAGGCTCAGATCTCCTCTGTGACACACAGAACCCTTTCCTAACTTCAGCTGGTATACACTGGCTGCAGCCTTTTCTTGGCCAACAAGATCTGGCCATGGTTGCCTATGCTCAGATCACATACAGACTGAACTACTGCAATGGGCTTTATGTGGGGCTGTCCTTGAAGATTGTCCCAAACCTCTAATTAATGCAAAATGCAATAGCAAAATTGTGGAATAAATAAGGTTACAGTGAGTATCTCTGCTCAGTCTGAAAACTCTGCCCAGTTTTCAGACATAATTCAAAGGTGCTGTATTACCTTTGAAACTCATACTGTCTGGAATTGGAAGAATATTTATAGCACTGGAAAAAATGCAGAAAAGGGCTACTGCAATAATAAGAGGAGGACACTTTCCCTATGAAGAAAGGTTATCATGTTTGGGGATCTTAGATTTGAGAAACAATGACTGAGGGGTGACATGATAAGAGGCTTACAAGACTATGCATGGGATAGAGCAGGTAGAGAAAGAAGTACTTTTTACCCTTTCTCACAAGACAAGAACTCGTGGACACTTAATGAAATTGCTGAGCAGTCAGGTTAGAAGTTAGAACAGATGAAAGGTTTTTTGGTTCTTACAAGTTTACAACTTTAAAAAGTTCTGCTGGTTGCTGTTGCTTGGGGGGGGGATTGTTTTTTCCTGTCTGCTCCAGCCTCCATATGTTTGTCAAATTCCATCTGGAAGCTGTTCATGCCAGCCACCACCATCACCACCACCTCCTGTAGCAGTGAATTCCATGTGTTAATCACTGTTTGGGTGAAGAAGTACTTCCTTTCATCTGCAGTTACCCTTTTCTGCATTTTTCCCAGTGCTATAAATATTCTTTTTAAGGTGTGTGTGGTGTGAGTGGTCTAATGAGGTTGCACCATCAAGTTATACATATATAAATGTTGTTCCTTTTGGTCTTTTAGGGTTTCTGTGTGGCACTGTGGCATGCTTGCACTGCCACAGTGCCACTTGTTCTGGAGTCTGCCACTTGTTCTCATGGCAAACAAGCACTTCCCAAGACAGTTCACTTTTCCTGAGATTCTCTGGGAGAGTCTGACTGCTGGTGCTGCCTGCTTGCCTGCCTTAAGTGCTGCTGGCTGGGTTTCCCCATTGGAAACAATGGAGGTAATGGGGGTAACCTGTTTGGGTGCCCATAGAATTAGGCCCATTGGTCCAATTGCTTTGAGATGTGGAGGTGTATGTGGGGAGAGGCTCCCAAAGCTATCCTGAAAATTTGGAGCCTCTCCCTCAAACCCCCTCCCCCCCAGAACTACTAAGAGCACCATGGGGAAAAAGTAACTTTCCCCCCACCATAGAGAACAATGGAGGGGATGGGGCAACCTGTTTGGAGGCCCATAGAATTGGACTCCCTGGTCCAATGTTCTTGAAACTTGGTGGGTATCTTGAAGAGAGGTTCCAACAGCTATCCTGTGAGTTTGGAGCCTCTTCCTCAAACCCCTTCCCCTCCAGCCCCCAGAATATACCCTATGTTTTTGCCATTGACTTCAATGGCCCATAGGATATAATGGGGCCGAATTGCCGCCGAATTTCTTTCATTCCCTCTTTCCTTCCCTCCTTTTCCTCTTTCCTGCCTTCTTCTCTTCTCTTTTTCCTCCTTTCCCTGTTTCCCTCCTTTTTCCCTTCTCTTTCTTTCCCTCTTTCCTTCTCTCTACTCTCTCTCTTTCCTCCTTCCGTGGCCCAACTCTAGTGAGAAGGGGTTTAAACTTTAAACCCCTTCTCTCTTCACTCCCCCACCCAGGCCAGCTGGGGAAGGGAAGGGGAGGCTCTTGAAGATGCCTCCCCCCTTTTGCTTCCCCTTCTGACATCATTTCTGGTGATGTCAGGATATGTGGCATATGCTAATAGCCTAGTAGCTCATTAGCATACCATATGCTAATGAGCTCCTGCAGCTCTTTTTCTACGAAAAGACCCCTGGTGTGCCCTATTATGCTAATGAGTTCCTGCTGGGCGTGGCGAACTCAGGAGCCAGCCGGAACTCCGTTCCTGTGCATTCCTGCCCCAAAATAGCCCTGCTGTAATGTATTATATATCAAGTAAACCTTTTGTTGATGAAAGATCTGTCTTCATACATTATGAAAGATAATAAAACAGTCCTGATCAGTATGGGGTTCCTGAGCATCTGAAAATTAAATGTTTAAAAATTGCTGGAAACACCGAACAAGGAACTCCCAGTGCACGTCTGGTAAAACTGTCACATCTTCTCTGCTTGGGAAAGTGTATGTAATCTATAGACTGGTTAACTTCACACAGAATACTTTTTATCTGTGCTAACAGTTCTATCCATTCCCAGTTATGTGCTCCCCTGGACACATGTTACGTATGACACACAAGTGATTGGGATATAGCTTGCTGGGATACAAAATTAATTGCTGGAGTTAGGGTGGCATGTTTTTCCTGCTTGCCAAGTTTACAGTAAGTGCTAGTGATTATAGCTAAGATTGCCAAGTATAGACATTTACCCACAAGTGCAATTAGAACTGAAACAAAGACCTTATTGAATGCAGCTTCATGCTCCTGCACATTTTATTCCCACCACACTTCAAAGGAGAATTCATGGGCCTGGTCTTGCCCACATATTGTACAATCCAGACGCGTGTACAGATAGTGCCAGTCAGTCAAATAGTTTATTGTATATAGCCATAGGCCATTACAAGTTGAGAAGCCACAAAATAGAGTGACAAATAAAGCCATAAAACTAGAATATAAAAATTTGTGACTAAAACAGATTAAAATTTAACAGACTACATTTTCAAGAAACCACCACCAACAATACCCTCTCAGAGCTTAACTTTTTTGCTGCAAAGGCAAATAGAGAGACTTTGTAGGATACATATGCATAATCATCAAATAGCAGGAATACAATCTTCTGGTCTACAGAACATGAGTTTATGGCAGATAGAATTCTTGCCAAAAATTTAACCCCAGCAAAATAAGATATTATGGGGTTAGCCCTCTGGTGTAAGACACAGACACGTTGGTCCAATGGTATTTGAAGATAGTGACTGGTTAGAACAGTCATTGGCATAGACTGAAAACGAAATGATGTAAAGGTCCTCCTAGGAATGTGATTGGAGATGTTGGTCAAATAAGCTGATCTAAAATAATCTAGTTTAAATAATCATACCATAGTACTACAGATAGGGTTGTCAACTCTGGGTTGGGAAATTCCTGGAGATTTGGAGGCAGAGCCTGGAGATGGTGGGGTTTGGGGAGAGGACGGACCTCAGTGGGTTATAATGTCATAAAATCCACCATTCAAAGCAGCCACTTTTCCCCAGGGGAACTGGTCTCTGTCGTCTGGAGTTAGGTTGTAAGTTTGGGGCATCTCCAGGCCCCACCTGGAGGTTGGCAACCCAATGTGTAGGCTTTCTCATAGCCCACAAACGCACATAAAACAAATAAAACGCACATAAAACAGATCCAGTTTGGTGTAGTGGTTAAGTGCACGGACTCTAATCTGGGAGAACCGGGTTTGATTCCCCACTCCTCCACTTGTACCTGCTGGATGATCTTGGGCAAGCCATAGTTCTGGCACAGCTGTTCTTGAAAAGAGCAGTTTCTGTCAGAGCTCTCTCAGCCCCACCTATCTGACAGGGTGTCTGTTTTGGGGAGGAAAAGGAGTTTGTAAGCCACTCTGAGACTCCCTTGGGTAGTGAAGGGCGGGATATAAATCCAATCTCTTCTCTTCTTCTCTTCTTCTTACATGAAGGTCCAATACTTCAGAATGGTGATTTCTCTTGATTTTGTCGTTGAAGGCTTTCACAGCCAGAGTTCATTAGTTGCTGTAGATTTTCCAGGTTGTGGGGTCATGGTATTGGCATTGTAGGACCTGACATTTCGCCAATAACTGTGACTGGTCTCCTCTGTATCAAGAGAGTACTCCATCTTTCTGTGTTATATCTCTGAGGATGCCACTCACAGCTACTGGCGAAATGTCAGGTCCTACAATGCCAAGACCACGGCCACACAACCCGGAAAATCTACAGCAATCTCTTGATTTCATTTGTTTGTTAAAGCAAATTGAGATAAAGGTGAAGAAATATTTTTAAAGTACTGGAGCAAATCATTTCTGTAGTTGGAGATAACCTACCCTCATCTGAACAATAACCCCATGTATTACGTATGCATTTTAAAGCAGAAAATTTCTTTTGATTGTGAGAATCTGCAGAGGCTCTACTTTGATTCAACAAACATGATGACAGAACAGGAGAAAACAGAAACCCAGAATCTTCAGCTTCTGATAGTTGTTCTGATGTTCTTCCTCTTACTTCAGATCTTAAAATGTCAGCACAGTGCGGATGCTGAAATATGAAATTATGAATATAAGAGCTTGGTAAGCCACATTCTAGACATTCAAGCAGAGCTACTAGCATTAACTTTCCACCACAGGATGCAACCTGTTCCTGGGGAAAGTTACCAGAACATATCCTGCAAAACCAGATTGTGTACCTTTAATTACCATTCTTTGAATGGTCACCCGTGCAATCACATATGGGATCTGTACTGAAAGAGAAATTTTAGAACTCTAACCTAGGAAACGGCATTCACCTCAAGGGAGCTTTTTGACCCTGTGCACATCTTGAGGGAGGGGAGGGGAAGGGATGGACACTTTTCTGCTCAGTTCCTTCAGCCTGCACATGCAGCTCTTCCAAAATAAGGAGAAAGAAGAAGCATGCGTTGTGTTGGGACATAGACGATTGCTCAAAGAACATGAATTATAGGTAAGCAAACTGTTTTTCTTCTTCATGGCCTCCATGCATATGAGGGATGGGGATGTGAGGAAACAGTTCTTGAGAGTGGGCTTTTCTGTATTATCGTTTTCCTTGCTTGTGTATTCCTGCTGCTTCAGGGTGTTTTTTCCCTGTTCCATATGTGTTTTGCTCCCACTAGTGGTCAATTCTATATTACATCACTTTATATCCAGCAGAAAACCCTGAAGTTTAAATCTACAGGGAAATATGCTGGACAAAAAGCAATGTAATATCGACTCAACCACTAGAGGGGGAAAAACACATGTGGAACAGAACCCTCCCCCCATGCAACAGGAGCACACAAGGAGAAGGAGAATGCAGGAAAGCCCAGTGATACATCAGGGTTTAATTTCCAACTGTGAAGAAGGAGAGAGAGCATTGGCACAAGTGATGGCCCCAGCAATATAAACTGTATAGCCAGCCACCACTGGCACTGTAACAGAGGTAGACAAGGGCAGTGTTTCCTCTAGGCTGAGTTAGTGTGAGCTAGCTCATGGTTTTTTAGCCTCCAGCTCTCACATTTTTGTCTTAGCTCAGGAAGGATGGCCCCAGAGCTAACTAATTTATGCAGTAGCCAAATCACTGTCTCACAACTTTAATGCCAGTAGCTCACAAAGTAGAATTTTTGCTCACAAGACTCCTTAGCTTAGAGTATTGGACAAGGGAGGCACTCAGATTAGAATATTCCAACACTTTGTTATCGTTCTTTGTCCTTATCACCAGTGATGTTAACATGCACTTGTGTATTGGAGCCATTGCAGGGATTCACCAGCTTCAGCAGAGCTTGGCTTTTGTCTGTATGTTTTTATGCACTTGCGTTTCAGCTTTTCAACTGGAAATATGAGACTGGAGATGCAGCAGACATGGCTTCAGAAGGTAAAAAACCTGAAGGGCACGTGACCCTGAGTGACAGCATGGGTGGGGCAGATTGGAGAGGGAAAAAAAACAGGGTGAAGGCCAATGGTGCTTTTAAGTATTGAGAGTCAGGAGACGATGAACCATAACAAGGCTTTTATTCAAGACATTGTTCAGCTCTGATCTGATCTGAGTAGAGTGGCACTCAAACTTATATGATTTCAACAGTGAACTATATACAATGTAGCTATATACACAAGGTCTGATTGGACCTAAGCAGGGGACCAATGGGTGGTCTTTATTAGGCGGCCAATAGAATAAGGGAACTATGACACTAGAAGGTAATTCAAACAGCATAGAATTAAACCTCAGAACACAACAGCTGCAAAATCAGGTCAGAGTATATTACTCAGTTAAATTTCTAAAAATTGCCTACATGTTTTGCCAACAGGCTCCATCAGAGGAATCTGTTTGTCTTGCAGTAGTTCTTTTTTGAAGAACTACTGCAAGACGAATAGATTCCCCTCACGAAGCCTGTTGACAAATCATGTAGGGAATTTTTGGAAATTAACTGAGTAATAAAATATACTTTGACCTGATTGTGCACCATCGGCCTTCACCCTGTTTCCCCCCCCCTCCTGTGACTAATGCGGCTCTTTTTTTTCTTGGGGCAAATTGGACCAAGGATGTACTAAGGATTTCTCCCAGAGGAGATCATGAAAGCATAACGCAGAATTCTTCTTTGGTCCTTGATAAATTTGGCTCACATGGGGAAACTGGAAGTTACTTACAAGCATGGTTAACAACAACAACATGAAAAGTGAGCATCACCTCTTGCCTGACCGGAGCAGTTCAAATCCTTCATTGATTTTATCAAAAGGTAAAGTGTGAGATATTAATGGATCCAGAACAAACTTCTTCCCCATGAAATCAGAAACCAGTCTAGGGACCGCTTCTTTACTCTTCCAGCCTGAAAATCAGCAAACAAGGAAACAGCAATCAGATACGAGGGATGGTGAGGAGATTTAGATTTAGAACCAAACTAGGCCCTACTTTTCACAAGTAGGCCCCACTTTCCATATTGCAGCTGCCAGTCCCAGGGGCAACTCCTGTGTAACCTAATTTAAAATGCTGGGTATTACCTTTAAAGCCACAAATAGCTTAGGACAAGGATATCTAAAAGACCATCCTTTTGCATATGTTCCTGGCCATTTAAAATGTCATTTCAGGCCTCACTATTTTTTCAGGCCTTTTCCACTGCAACACTCCAACTTAGAAAGATCCTGACTGGCATCATCTTTACTGATCAAATGGAAACCTACTTATTTTCCCAGGTGATATTTTTTATTTCTCTGATCCCCCCCCCGATTTCTCTGATGCTGATTAATAAAATTTATTTCTCTCATGCTGATTAATAATATCGTAAGAGCCCAATCCTGCCATGTTTATATGGAAGTAAATCCCTTCACTATAACATATTCCCAGAGAAGGGCGCACAGAAACATAATCAGTTTGGTCTTCTATTTCATATTTAATTTAATCTTGGTGACTGTTTACTGGTTTTAATATTTTAAGGTGTTTACTGTTTTATGTGTCTTTTGCTGTTGGCTTTTTATACCTTTTTCCTCTGCCTGGATTCTTATTTTAATAGCCTCATGATTTTACAGTATTTTGTTGTTTCTGATTGCTTATTGAAAACTGTCCAAAGACCCATTTATTTTTCTGTTTGAGGAATGAGATATACATGTTTTAAACAAACAACTAAACAATATCTGTGGTACGCTGGTTGTTTATAATTATCTCCCTGTCTAGGAAATGAGCCATATGCTGCAGGACATGTGCTGTAGACCCTCCCAAAACATTCCAGCTGTGGCATCCAGAACAGTTTGTGCAAGTGGACTTCTATCATCATTAGCTGGAAACTGGATCCAGTTGTGCACACAGTTTCCAGAAATGGAGTGTAATGGACAGTGTTGAAGTTAATTTGCATAACAAGGAATTAAGATGCTTTTCACTAGGTCTGCAACCATACCTCCAAACACAGATCCCTTCCATGTACGGCCAGTGAAAAGGAGATATGGGTCATAGGAGACATGAGATCCTGGTGGAGGCAGCCCCACAAGCACACTGGTTCCAAGGTTCATGTGGCAGGAAGCCAAGGCAGCAATCTAAGATAAGACACAAGGGCACACCTTTAGTTATTTGCAACATGTATATATCATTTTCAATTTTTTAAAACGTTCCCTAAGAAATCTACATAGTGAAACTGGAAAACAATTTAAAAATTCTAAAACATCTGAATACTAAAGTTTTCGCTATACTATCTTCTGTTCCTATTGTTCTTTATCAGGCATATTGTTCTTTACCAGGCATGTAATGCTAGAACTTCCGGTATTTCAGAACGCTTAGCAGTGGTTGTTGGAGGTACAGAACACAGTAATTTATAAAAATCCTTTCTTAGCCGCTTTATTCAAGGTATGAGCTTTCACGTGCACACACACTTTTTCAAATACATTGGAAGGAAGGTAAGGTTCAAACTTATAGACAGAGGCTGAACAGCAAATTAATATGTAACATGATGACAATGTTTTAAGATATGCAAAGACCAAACTAATAAAAAGCTAAGGTCATAAGGTCAACAGTTCTAAAGCAATAAATATGTCAAAATAAAACTGAGACTCTCCATTCATTCATTCCTTTCAGGAGTGGAGGTCACTTTACAGCATTTTTTTCTTTTTTGAGGTGGGTGTAGTGTTATGTCAGCCAAATATTCCAGTATTCCTTGTATTACATTCAGTATTCTAAAATACTATTCTGAAAAAGAAATTTCTGAAGTCAGGTACCATGGTATCTGTGCGTCCAACCACTTCAAATGAATAGTCTACACCTTCACCACCAGTCTGCTCGAACAATACTTCATTGACGGGCTTCTTGAAATCCAGAGGGTCAATACAATCTGTGGCTCCCAGTTCTTTAGCTTTGGCAAATTTACTTTTGTTGATGTCAACTGCAAAGATCTTGGAAGCTCCTGCAGCCTTGCAGCCCATAATTACTGAGAGGCCAACTCCTCCCAAGCCAAAGACGGCACAAGTAGAACCACGCTCCACCTAGAAAATTGCAAGAATAACACATACAGTATGGGTCTGTCATCTCTGATGCCCCTGCATCATGGTGACCTCCATTTTGATGCCCACTTGTGCACATGTACATCTCAACATGGGCCTAAAAATGAAAGATGGAATCTGTATCAAACTAATATTAAATGGCAGTGAGTCACACAAAGGTAGTATAGGGCAGCTCCTCCTTCAATCATGCAAAGTCCATTTCCGGTTGGAGTTACCCAGAAGGCCATTTCCACAAGAACATTGGAGTCCTCTTGATAATTTGATCTAATTCAGTGACACAAATATCCAAAACTATAGGTCGATCCCAGCTATTTTCCCCTTATCTTAAAGACTGGGCAGGAAGGTTTCTGTCCTGACTCAATCATGTAAACCTCTCCTCCAAATATTTATTTTATTTATTGTCTTTACTGTCATAAATAGCAAATACCAAAGTCATAAATAGCAAATCTCCCCCAAATAATATTTCCAATACTATGGCCAAATCTGCATCTAGCATTTGCTCCACTGTCTTACAAAACCCACACTGGAACAGAAATTCCCATCTACAATGCATGCCACTTTGATTGATTGTCAAATTTTATGGCAGCTTCCAATCTGCATGCCACTTTCACTTCATTTGATCTTTGGTTTTATGGTGGCTGTCTGCACAGATTTATGGCCATTTTATGGCCATTCAGGGGTGACTCTGCAGTCAGTACGGCATTGGCCTGGGGTATTTAAGGCCCAATCTGCATCTAGCATTTGCTCCATTGTTGTACCAAACCCACACTGGAACAGAAAAAGATGCAGCTCAAAACCACATTCAAATGCCCCAGGCCAATGCCGTACTGACTGCAGAGTCACCCCTGAATGGCCATAAAACGGCCATAAATCTGTGCAGACAGCCACCATAAAACCAGAGATCAGACAAAATGAAAGTGGCATGCAGTCTGGATTCTGCCATAAAATTCGACAATCAATCAAAGTGAAAGTGGCATGCAATGTAGATGGGAATTTCTGTTCCAGTGTGGGTTTGGTAAGACAGCGGAGCAAATGCTAGATGCAGATTGGGCCTATATTGCAAATAAGGAAAACTCCCCTCCACAATGCTTTTCAAATTAGCACATCTCTGGAGAGATTGATTTTTCATCAATTTGTCATCCCCATGCCAATGCCCTTTCCCCTCCCCCACTTTTGGAAAAAAGTGCTACCCTTCAGACTCAGACTTTGTAGCGGGTTTGGAATCCATCCAGTTACCCCACCTTTATGATTGGCTTCTCTGCCTCTCCACTATACAGACCTGCTTTGTTGTGCTCTTTCTCCTGCTTGGTCAATTTCACTCTCCTGAAGCTGCTTTGTCACCACCAAGGAACCTTTCTTCCTTCTTGTTGAAGACTAGGCTTGTATATTTTTGGTTCTCTCCATTTCAGTCCCCCCACCCCCCGTAGGCAGGCAGCATTCTGAGGAAAGGTTTTAACTGTTTTCTGACGTCTTTTCCTGCTGTGTAAATCACCATTTTTACCTTGCAAACTGCTCCAACTTTAAAACTTATTTTCTGTTCTGTTAACTAAATAAATACTTCTTTTTATCTTGCCCTCATTCTTTTGATTGTTGGTCTGAATCTGGACCTTGGTATACACAGGTTTATGATCTCAAATGTATATGTGATACACAGAAATACACATGCTTGCTCCATGCTAATAAGGGGATGCCTTTGCAAGTTACAAGACATCTGCATGTATAGTGATTTGGGTAATGCATCCTCCTATAGTCTAATGTAAAATTCATACTTTTTTGAGCCATACTGGGGAAATCCTACATGCAGCTCAACTCATAGGTTTGGTTCTTGTGGAACACATCTGCCAATGGAGCAGATTTCCATCAACAGAATGGATCTTCCTCCCCTCCCCCTCCTTTTACAGCAAAAATTACCTCCTGAAATGTTTGCCCTGGGGAAGAGTGGACCCCCCCAGGAGCATGCAAGGGGAGTCAAAGGTTTGTAGGAGTAAGGGTAGATTGGTGAAAATCACCCTTCTCTTTTATTTGCGGAAATGTTCCATGGGATTCAACCCATACAGACTTCCTTATGGTAAGAAATAGTAGAGCATTATTTATTGTTATCACTGAAGGCAATGGAAAAGTCTTGAGCAGAGAGCATGGAGGAAGGGGATGGTGGGGCAGACCTTAGTGGGGAGGGAAAGAAACCTAGGGTGATTTCCCACTAAAGCTGCCGCGGGGTTCCGCCGCTGTTTGCCCCGAGATTTTTAGTCAATTTCACACCCGAAGCCGCGGGGCTGCATTTTGACCCACGGCTTCGCCCGATTTCCCCCGCAGTTTCGTAATCCTGTTTTTTGAGGATTACGAAACTGCGGGGGAAATCGGGCGAAGCCGCGGGTCAAAATGCAGCCCCGTGGCTTCGGGTGTGAAATTGACTAAAAATCTCGGGGCAAACGGCGGCGCAACCCCGCGGCAGCTTTAGTGGGAAATCACCGCTAGATTATTTCTAGATTTGGTAGTGGATAAAGAAGCTGTAATAGTGCTGTGTGGTCAAGTAGATGGTACAGGATGAAAATAGGAATGACAAAATAAGCTGCATGAGAGCACGTTTTTACATTTTCTTTAATTTCCATGTTTTTATTTTACATGTGTTTTGATTAATTTTATAATTGCTTTTATAAATTAGTTATGGTCTATTGCTTTAAGCAAATGCACATTCTCTGTCTGTCTGTCTTCATTCAAACACAAATGATTAGAATTGGGACAATTCTTAAAACACATGCTCTGGAACTCACCTTGGCTGTTTGAATGGCTGCTCCATAACCAGTGGAAAACCCACAGCCAACCAGACACACTTTTTCCACAGGGGCAGCAGCATCAATTTTGACCACTGCATTCTCATGCACCACCGTGTATTCCGTGAAGCTGCTGGTGCTAAGGAAATGGTGAAGGCTCTTCCCTTTGCAAGTAAACCGGGTGGTGCCATCGGGCATCAATCCATGGGCTGCGATAATACTGTTGACAGTAGATACCCAGAGGTAGACATAATTAGGTAGTAGAAAGTGAGCTAAAGTTCTGGATTTAGATTGGGTAGATGGAATTCAAACCTCTACCCAGTAGTGAAACTTCCTGAGAGGACATTGCAGAGTTGCTCTCTCTCTCTCTCTGCCTAATCTATCTCATAACCTTGGTATGAGAATAAAATAGGATTACTTCCTTTTGTGCTAACCTGATCTCCTTGGGGAAAAAAGGATAGAACAGAATTATGATAAATGAACACATTTTTAGCCTATGTACAAGAGATATGTGCCTCAACACATCAGAAATATATCAACAAGAAATAATTAATTATAGTAACATTCATTCTGATATTATTTAACATAATTAATATCCTGCCTGACTTGAAACTCATGTCACACTGTGTCAAGTAAATTAGGGGGGAAAGATGTTTCCTTCATTTCTCCAAGGAATAAATTGTTATAAACTATCAGCTCAACAACAATCATGTCTAGGAGTGACAGGAGACAACATCATGAGAAAGTGTGGGCTACTACACTCTGTCTGTTAGCTCTCTAGGGCAACGCATCGGCCCCTGTGTGGCAAAGAATGCAGGACTATATGGACCATTGGTCTGACCCAGGAAGAGCTTGTCTGATGAACAATCACACTGGATAATCTATCACACAGTACAATACAGTTTAAAACTTCTGTTATAATATTCTTCCAATGTATTATAATCTCTCAGGGAACTAAACCCAGAAGCTGCTTTCCTTTTTGTGGAAGGAGTAAATTCCAAATATCAGGCACGGCTACTAAAAACAGTCTATTTCTTGCCATTGCAGTTTTAACTTGAGGCCTAGAAGGAATTGTCAACAGCTGCAGTGAATTAGATCTCAGCTGGTGTGGGCACATATGGAGAGAGGCAGTACACACAGAAATAGCCAAGTGCTTGCCCCATGGTAGGAAAACTGCTGTCTCTGCTGTCCATTGCACATCCTCAATCTAATGAGCAGCAGGAAAAAAATGGGGAGAAACAATGTTGATGATGCTATGACATCACTTCCGGGGAATCAACCCCACAGACAGAACTCTAGAAACTGAACCAACCTCTATGGTCTTTTACGACAGAGACTGGAGAAATTCCTAGAGGGTAACGATGTGTGTTTGGGAGGGTGATTCCGCATTAGGGACTTGCCTCTGGTTCTCCACGGGTTGAATTATGCTGGGTCTGATAACTGGTTTCTGCATTAGTCTCCTGCTTCAGAGTCCAAGCCTCTTAGCAGGTTTCCTTGGAAGTAAGCTCCTCTGAATTAAGCGGCAAATACTGCGTCCTAAATGAACTGAGGATTGCAGTGCAGTTCTGTGCTTGTTTAATTAGTAATGCCCTATTGACTTCTGTAGCAGGGAGGATTACAGCCTTATATGACCTCAGCCAGGGATCATTGTTTTTGCTACCTTTTTATTCGTTTCCTTCTGCCTGAGCAGTCCGCAGCCACGCTTCAGTTTTAGCCGTCTGCCCCCAGGAAACTAGGGTGGGTGGGGACTCTGAAGAGAGACTCCCCCTCCCCGTTCTCTTTCATTTTGCTAAATGAGTTTAATTAAGAGCATTTCCCTTAACTGCATTGCCCCTCCCCTCTGCCCCCTCCCTACTTTTGCTCCCTTTTCTAAGTGCATACCTGGGGGTGACACAATGCAACCAACGGGCACGGGGAATGGGGCAGGTGGGGGTCTAGGGGAGAAGGGGGTGATGGGCGTGCACAATGGAATGCAAAACTCAAGGGAGTGGGAATTGGGAGGGAAGTTTTGCCATGAATCCATTGATTCTGCACCTTAAAACCCTGACCTGAGAGCTGAATAGAGAAAAAGATCCATGAAAATCCAGTAGCTGGAAAATCCGAGGGAAAGCAGATAAACTGCAGGTCAAATGTCCACCCTGGATTTTCAGGTGGGGAATCAAGCAGGAGCTCCAATTTTCTGGGGGGGCTGACGCCGGGGCAAGCAGTTGTGTGGAATCACCCGGAGTGACACTTCTCCCTCCCAGGCCCCACCCCCCTAGCAGCTCTCTGGGATCTTGGGCACTGGCATGGCTACCCTAAACTGCAGTTAGGTTTAATTGTAATTCCAGCCTCCTTCCATTTCATTTAGTATATCATGAAAAAATGCTAAAATACTGGGATTGTTAATATGACAACAATGACGCTCACTCGTTTTCAGAACAAAGATTGCCTCTGGTACTCTGGCAAGAGCGACACTTTCCACATTGTGGAACAAAGAGTGGGATTACCTTGTCTCCTAAGAACACAAACAAATGAACTGTTATACCTTTTGCAATTGCACATACACACACACAGTAAACAAAACCACAACTAATGTTACATTCAGTTGGGCTCTGGACAATTATTTGCCAAAACATAGATTGTTGGATCCAGATAGCTTTTCTCCTCTAGTTTTCCCTTCTGTTCAGGACAAAAGATCAGTTTGTCTGCATGATTTTAACTGTTTTTGTTCTTACTACTAGGCAGGCTGTGTGTGAGCAATAATCAAAAGCAAAGCAATTCAGTCCTGTGTCTGTTCATGTAGAAATAAATCTTATTGATTCCCAGGCAAGCATAAACAGGATTGCAATCTTATAATAATAATTTGATTTTGGTCTAGCCAGAATGTTAAGGACTAGTAAATTCAGTGACTTGCAGGACACCCATCTGGAGATGGAAGTCACAGATCCAGCAACTGGAAGCATTTAGACAGACCTCAAAAGGGAGCCAGCTATCCAGATGGGGACCTTTAAGACTCCTGTTAATTTCCTTCTTTGGGGGAACAAAGATGCAACTGAATTTCTCATATTCTGGAACTTTCCAAATGATATGATTTAGTTTGCTCATGTCAGCCAAAGCCCCAAATGATTAAAACACACTCTTTTTTGTAGTATATACTTAGTACCAGAGTGAAAGCAAAACTTGCTATATTCTCCCATGTAATCAAGATGTCCAGCACCGGAGGGGAGGTATCAAAGAACCTAACTTACATTTAAAAAAAAAGAAAGAAAAAAGCTTAGATTCAGCACATGCTGGGGTTATGATATGTATATTGTCATGTGTGTAGTATGCTATATGCATCTATTTGCCAGTGAGCAAGTGTGAAGCAACCCTGCACTCGCCTTTGCAGGACTTGCAAGTGTTATTATCAGGGCTTTTTTTGTAGAAAAAGCCCAGCAGGAACTCATTAGCATACTAGACCACGCCAACAGCAGAAATTCATTAGCATATTAGGCCACACCCATGACAGCACAGCTTATTAGCATATTAGGCCACACCCCATGCCTTCCCTTGGCTTGCCCGGGCGCCCCGCGGCTGTGGGGAGCCTGGGCAAGCCATCCCTTGGACACCCACCTGACCCACCCACCTCAGAGTCGTCGAGGGGGAGTCGCTCTCCAGGCCTTCCCTCTGCAGCCACGCACGCAGAGGTTTTGGCTCTAGTGGGCGTGGCCAACTCTGAAGCCAGCCAGAACTCCGTTCCTGTGTGTTTCTGCCCCAAAATAGCCCTGGTTATTATAGTATGATTTGCATGTCTCATGATCACTTTCCCTCATACCTGGTTTCACACAAGTTACTCCCTCGCCAACACTCTCCACAACTCCAGCTGCTTCATGGCCCAAAATGATTGGGAAAGGCATAACAAATGCACCGGTGATCACGTGATCATCTGAGCGACAGATCCCGGTGGCCAAAACCTGCACAGAAAGAAAAACAATGCTTCAAGACGGAAGAAGGAAACATTCTCAGTGCTTTTTGTCTGTTTCATGTTATACTACATGTGTTGAGTAGAGGCCTTATAAACCTCACATGGTGATTTCCTATAAATGGGTGTGTTACAAACATGTTATAAAGTGTGGTTCACCCATACTGCCAGATCATAGTTTGGTACTACAGGAACAAATCCCGTGTTTGCTCCCTTGGTCCACTTGACTTCCTCTTTCCTGTCTTAGATTAGCCAAGGGATTAACCTAAAATGAACCTAAGGCCATCCTGGAACTGTGTAGAATGGCAACTAACTTTTGGCTCCAGGAAAACAGTGAGATACTGAAAAGTACTGAGTCAGACGCATCATTGAGAGATTTCAGTTCATACTTTTACTCAGTGATTTCAGAAGGTACAGACATACAGGGCAAGCCTGCAAGTTGCTTAAATGCACAACAATAACTCCACCCACACACACCCATACATCCGTGATTAGCTATTTACATAACCCCATCTCTGATAGGATTCCTTTAGGATCCTGGACAGCCAATAGGCAGTCACCAGGATCCTATGTGTCCATTGTCTTCTAGATCGAAGCTCTGGTCACCTCGCTGACCGCGTGTACAGGAAAGCCACGTGTTTGGGTTAAGTTGGTACACAACAGATACACCAGTATATAACCCCAGTAATAACACTGTAAAACCAGTGCTGGCACAGGCCAGAAATGGGCAGCATGGGGGGGGGGCTACACCAAAAGCAGAACAGAATTGGCATTCTAAGCCCCCTCCCCTATGCTCATACCCCAGGGCTGGCATCACATTATACCACAGAATCTTCTGGTATGACTATAAACACAAATCACAATGGAACTCTGGTTTGTAAGCCTGGTTTGAGGGGGAAGCAGAAACAGTAGCTTGCTAGTTATGATGGCATAGCAATGTGCGCTAAACTGGAAATAACAAATTTAATCATAGCATGTGGTGGAGTAGTCAGATGCATGGCTCATTAACTTCACATGAACCATACCATAATCAAATCCATTACCTTGAGAGGACTCCTGGCATTGCTTGTTAGAAGTTCTGTAACATACCAAGAATGACTCTAATTCCTTTCGTGACATGAAACACCTACTGTATAGTTTGGGAAAGCTGATACAAAATTCCTTGCTGTTATATTTTATAATGTGTACGAAATCAAATCTAACAGCTACTTTCAAGTCCAGTAGCACCTTACAGACCAAAAAGATTTTTGGGGTATAAGCTTTTGAGTCAAAGCTCCCTTCATCAGATACAAGTAGGAATGGAGACTTCTGTGTCCTTATATCCCAGTCAGAAGGTGGGAGGGGTGTTGCAAAAAAGGAACTCAGGACGCAAAGATATAGTGCACATAGCTAGCCAAATCTAAGCAACTGAATTGCAGATTTTAAAGAAATACTTGAGGACAGGAAGCAAACTTTAAAAAAATACATATACATTGTGGAGAAGAGCTCCATCCAATGGTTGCAACAATGGATCTAACATTTGTTGCACAATCAACATCGACGTCATTTTACCTTAATGCGAACTTCATGAGCTTTTGGGGGAGCAACTTCAATTTGCTCCATGACAAGGGGTTTGTTAGGCTCCCACGCAACAGCTGCTTTGCATTTAATGACCTGTAAAGAAATAACTTTTGTACATGTGTTACCTGCATAGGGATCTTCTTCATTAGATAATTCTAATTCTGCTTAGAACTGAGCAGCCATCCTTATGCCAATAAACACACTTCTATTCTGCGTGCCCAGATAGGCTCCTGGCTGTCCCCTGGAAGTCTTGCCTCCCCTACCTTCAGGCCTGTTTAAGCAGAGGATGGGGAAGTGTGACACACAGAGCCATATTCTGAGCTTCCGCTGCTGCCTGTGGCCCTGACCCCAATCAGAAGCTGAAGAATATAAGGGGGAACACCCACAATCCAACAATCCTTGCCATTAGTCAATTGTACTTCTCTACGTCAAAATGCTTAACACAGTTGTATGGCCAACTTGATGCATTTCAGGTAGGGTTGTCAGGTCTGGGCTGGAAAATACATGGAGACTTTGGGGGTGGATCCCGGAGAGGGTGGGGTTTGGGGAGGGGAGGGGCCTCAGCATGGTACAATACCATTGAGTCCATCCTTCAAAGCAGCCATTTTCTCTAGGGGAGCTGATCTCTGTCAGCTGGAGACCAGTCGTAAAAGCAGGAGATCTCCAGGCCCTACTTGGAGGCCGGCAACCCTAATTTCAGAGGAGAAAATTTAAAATGTTTCATTTTTATACTTGCCTGGTAATTAGAGTACATTGAGCTATGTCACATCAAATTCCATGATGACAAAATTGCAAGAAACCAAATGTGTTAATCTTTAACGATGCCCCAAATCTGCTTCCTAAATGAGCTGTCTGCCTTCTATTTCTCTATTTCTCTCCAAGTTCCTTCTGCCTCTTTTTCTTTATTAGTTCCATAAATCTTGTAAGACACAAGGAGGTTTATGGCCTCATCTATGAACCACTGTACTGAGATAACAAATGACAGGATAAGAATCCTGTCACTAGCACAAGGGGACAATTATTGCCCTCTATGTAAATAGAGAAGGTCTCATCTGCCCCCTTGTGTGATATCCTAAAAATAAAACACATATTGGGAGAGAAGAGTGAGAATGAATCATTGGGTGAGATGGAAGCATGCTGTTTGTGTGCTTATTACCATGGACAAAAATCAGAGAAAGAGGGAGGGAGGCCCTTTTATCGCCCAAAATGGCTTTCCTGAAGTGAGCTGTGGGATCATGGGATGTGCATGAATAAAAGCATGGGGGCTGTAGTAAGGAGGAGAAAAGGGAAGACTGAGACAAAAAGGTGTCTAGATCCAACCCAAAATCCATCACACACACACACAGAATTTTTTTGATCAGTCAAAAAATCCTTGATCCCAGAGGTCTGACAGGCGCAAATCGTAGCTGCAAGCATTGAGAAATCCCAGCATTTGACTCACAGGTCTTCCACAAGCAAAAGAAAGACTGGATGAATTTCTGCCACAAATTTAAAACCCTCAGAGATTATTTGAGAGCTGAAATAGTTGTGCAATTTAGCCCAATTAACAAGAACCATACCTCTTTTCCAAAATGGCTTGTAGATACAGCCAAAAACCTATAATCAAAATGGAAGGCCATGAATGCTACACAGTGAAAGCTTTGTAATAAGTTTATTGATTTGGAAAACTGCTTATACAGGAATAACCTTCACTTCAAGCCTACCTTCAACAATACACAGCTGCCTAGACACTCTTATGTGCAAATGGACTACTGAAAAGGCACATTATGTAAGATTGCCACTGACCATCAGAATGAACAATAAATCACAAGATATCAACACAAAGTTTATACTCTTGGCTATTAACAATTATATCTACAGACAGGGCTATATTTGAGCAGGAACGCACAGGAACAGAGTTCTGGCTGGCTCCCGAGTTGGCCACGCCCAGCAGGAACTCATTAGTATAACAGGCCACACCCAACAGCAGTTACTCATTAGGATTGGCTACATTAGGGGTGTATGGCCTAAAATGCAAAGGAGTTCCTGCTCCAAAAAAGCCCTTGGTTTTGACAACAAACAAGGTAAACAGAATAAGAAGCAAAAGGTGGATGTGGCTAGATGACCACACTTCTGGTAACATGGGGTGTGGCCTAATATGCTAATGAGCTGTGCTGTCAGGCGTGTGGCCTAATATGCTAATGAGTTTCTGCTGTTGGGTGTGGCCTAATATGCTAATGAGTTCCTGCTGGGCTTTTTCTACAAATATAGCTCTGTCTACAGACTTTCCTGTATATCCCTACCACTCCATTCATAATACTGGGGTCTAATATACAGCAGTGAAAGTTAAATGACATAGTTTGGCAACCCATATTGATTAAATATCTTTTGTTACGTCACCGAGAATCTTATGACTGAAATATCATACCTCATAGGTTGGAATGGCTTTAAACCAGTAACCAGAGCATGATTTATCTCTGCTGCAGCTTGGATAAGAAAACAGTAAAGTTAGAACTGATTTGCTTCATGAAAAAACTACCAGAACATACAAGAGAACTGGCTTATTCGTTTTCAGAAAATGAACAACCTTGAGGCAAAAATCATGGTTCAAATAAGCAAATAAAGAAAGCTGAAAGCACTATTGCATATGAAACAAACATATTACAGGCATAGGACTAGGCCCAAGAACCAGGTTTTAATGCTTTCCAAAATATCAGCATCACACTTTTGTTTAAGAGTTATGCCCATAAGTCATCTCAGAATCTACATTCATCTAGACCAAATGGGATTTAGGATTTAGTCTAGGCTGCCAGCTGATTCATAACATAGGGATATCGTTACAGACAGCAGAGGACTTGAAGCATCCTTTGTGGAATAGATGCACTTAAACTCAAAGGTAAAGGTAAAGGTTTCCCTTGCTTGAAAGCCAGTCGAATCTGACTCTAGGGGGTGGTGCTCATCTCCAATTCCAAGCCAAAGAGCCAGCACTGTCCGGAGACTTCTCCGTGGTCATGTGGCCGGCATTACTAAATGCCGAGATGCACAGAATGCTGTTACCTTCTCTCCAAAGCGTTACCTATTTATCTACTTGCAGTTTCTTGCTTTTGAACTGCTAGGTTGGCAGGAGCTGGGGCCAGAGATGGGAGCTCACTCCATCATGCAGCACTTGGGTCTTGAACTGCTGAGCTACAGACCTTCTGGTCTGCAGCTCAGCATCTTAACCTCTGAGCCACCAGGGCCCTACTCTTAAACTACCTTATAGTAAAACAGAGGGCTGGACCAAATGTTTTTCATGCAGTATATCCAGGGCTATTTTGGGGCAGGAACACACAGGAATGGAGTTCTGGCTGGCTCCTGAGTTGGCCACACCCAGCAGGAACTCATTAGCATAATAGGCCACACCCAACGGCAGAAACTCATTAGGATTGGCTACATCAGGGGTATGTGGTCTAACATGCAAAGGAGTTCCTGCTCCAAAAAAAGCCCTGGGTTTTGACACCAAACAAGGTAAACAGAATAAGAAGCAAAAGGTGGGTGTGGCTGGATGAGCATGCTTCTAGTAACTTGAGGGAGTGGCCTAATAGGCTAATGAGCTGTGCTGTCAGGGGTGTGGCCTAATATGCTAATGAGTTTCTGCTGTTGGGTGTGGTCTATTATGCTAATGAGTTCCTGCTGGGCTTTTTCTACAAAAAAGCCCTGAGTATATCCAAGAATGATGGTGGCTGTTAATTATTAGACATCAGTCATTTTGAACTCCAAAGGAGAATCAAACAGGATACCAAACAAAGGTGTCATTTCAGCTCCTCACTGCCCAGTTAATCAAGATTAACTTGCAGCTTCAGTGGCACAATATATACATTGTGGATGTCTGTACATTTGCATAAAACTGGTCCTTCCGGATTGCAGATATGAAACTAGATCTTCTGTCTGTGAATCTTCTGCTCAGGGAATTGGTATTGCTAATGGCTGGCTGGTCTGAGGTTCTCCTGAGAAGCAGGACAAAGGCAGAATACACAAAGGACCACAAAAGATTCTGGAACCAGAAAATTTTGAAATTTCCTAGCAAAGGGAGAGGCAGGAATACAAGGGGGTTGGCAACCCTATTTATTTTATTTTATTTATTTAGAAATTTGTATGCTGCATCTCCAGACATGCTCAAGTTGGCTGACAACCATAAAACAAAACTAATCAATACAATAAAATGATTCAGTAGTAAGTCAGTAAAGAAAATAAAACAGGTCAATAAAAATATGCCAATAAAAATGACCCAGTTAAATGAACCAGGGTATATAAGCAAACAGAGTTGTCTAAGATGATATTAACATGATAAAACATGATCAAATAACATCTCAATGAAGAGTCCAAAATCAGTAACCAAAGCTTTTCCTTCATCATACAAGTCCTGGAAGCATCTCTAAATCATGACCCAATAAACAAATTAACCTGCTGTCCTTCATTAAAAGCTGTGGAATATTTCATGGTCATTAAAAAACCTCTCTTGGTTAGCTCACATTGCAGAAATATGTGTAAATACACTCCCAAGAACTGTATTTCTGTGTCAGGTTCTATTTACCTTCCTATCAGAAACTTTTGAAATGGTAAACATTTCTTTAGGGCAGACAAAAGAGCCAGGCTGAAAGGATATACTGTGCAAAGATTAAGAATAAAGGATGGCCTACTCGTTCCACTTCCAAACTGAATAGGGTATTGTGTTGTTTCTCTGCTCTGGAAAGTCTTAACATGGTTCCCAAGAGACTCATATTCTCATTGGCATCAGACAGAACAAGAAGCATTCAGTGATTTTCTGGCAGATGTCTGAATGCAGTATGAAGTCAAAGACAGTCTAAAGTTCACCTGCAGCACCCTATGATAATGTGCACCCCTAAGAGTTAGGGATAAACAGTTACATAAAGTACCTCTAACCAGCAGCCTTCTCAAATACCAAGAGCCCCAAGCAATAGAAGAGCTTCAGACAATGAAAGCAAATATGTAATAAACCTAACAATGACAACCTACAATGAGAAAGTACAACAGAGTTGGAAATCCATAGACAGCATTATTAGGGCAACAATGGCTCAAGAAGAGAATACAGACAAACAGCAAAGAATTTTTAGCTAAGGAATCTTAAATTATACTGCCTTGGCTTTACATTCCACAAAAGAGAGTATAGGACAAGTTTTCTTGAGGAAATTGAGTTCTACCATCTTGGTGCTACTGCTGAGAGGGCACTAACCCATCCAGGACCCAATGAACTTCTGCTGAAAGTAGTGCATGTATAGGGCCCCCCAAGATTATAATGTCCATATATGGAAGAAAGTGATCCTTTAAGTATCGTAGGCTAAAACCCTGTGGCTTTAAGGGTGCAAACCAACATAAAGGGAGATAAGCACAACTTAATAAATTCATGAAAATTTGATGACTTGTACTTCAAATATCACAACGTGTATCAGGAATTCAAGACTTCTGTCTTTCCAGTAGTTACACTCCCGTCTGTCTCCTAATTAGATGCAGCAAATTTTCTAACAAACATGTTCAAAACTCAAACTTATTTACGTATCTAGTTCATATAGACTCAAGGTGGGCTTACTGTGTTTGAATGCAAACACAACATCCAATCTGTTCGATTCTCACCAAATTATTCGAACCCCAGCTGAACAAGTTTACACCTTTCCCCAAAAAAATTGAATACATGCCAAAATTCTGCCAATTCAAGCAAAATGGCAGTTACTTATGTAACATAACTACATAGAGAAACAATAAATGATACTGACTTTTGTAAAAAAAAATACAGCATGCTTTTATGTCCGATTTATATAAGCTTTGACTAATTAGTTTTTATTTATTTTATTCAGCGCATTTATATTTTTTCCTCGAATAGACCCCAAAATACAATAAACTAACAAAAACAAACTGAAGAAATAGATTCTAGGCTGGCTGTACTCAACAAGGCTGGCTAACACAGTCCCTGGGACACAAGCCCCAGGTCTATGGGCCATCCGCCCTTTGCCTCTCACCTTTTGACTCGCACCCAAGGACTCCCATCACATAGCTGTTTCTGGCCTGGCTCTTAGAGCTAGACAAAACATAGACCAGATGGAACTGAGCTGCTGCAGCAAAATTTTCTCATCCCCCTTCTTCCAGAATGCTTTGGACTCCTCCCAGGCAGTAAGTACCTTTCAGGCCAAGAACATTAACAGACATTTCAAGACTGATTCTTCAGATGACGTCCAATTTGTCAAAAGCCCATAGTTTTATTAAAAACTTTTTGAAAAAGTCCTCCAAAAGTCTTTCATTGGCACAGCAGGGAAACTAGTGGCCTCCTCTGCTGTATTTATAGGGTTTCCAGCTCTTTCTGGATTGGGAAATGCCTGGAAATTTTGGGCGTGGAGCCTGGGGAGGGCAGGGTTTAGGGAGGGGAGGGACTTCGGCAGAGTACAATGCCATAGAGTCCACCCTCCAAAGGAGGTATTTCCTCCAGGGGGACTGATCTCTGTCATTTGGAGATCAGTTTTGAAAACGGGAGATCTCCAATCCCTATCTGGAGGTTGGAAACTGGGGGAAGACCCTTGGAGGCTGGCAGTTTAGGTCCTGGCCTTATAACATTGAGTAAAATGGCTGTAAGAAAAGCCAATTGGAAGGAATCTAGGGAAGCAGCCTTTCAAACAGCCATGAATGGGTCCATGAACAGTCACACCAGTCATTGAAAATTGGGTCCTAGTTTGCTATTGGCAAACAGGTTGTAAGCTGAACTGGCAGGTATTCAAGTATCTCTCCTCATAGCACAGCCATACACAAAACGTCAGGTTGTTCAAAATCTGCCTCCTGTTGAAAAATGATTAAAAATACCACTAAGGACCTGCTTTGCAAAATTTATTGATATGATATGATACTTACCAGAGATTTTTCCAATAATCGTTCGTATGCTATACCTTGGAATGCAGAACTGAAAAATAAAGTGAAGGCAGAATGATGGATTAAAGACTGAGATTCTGCATTCAAAACTAAAATACGTACCAACACACAAGAGGTATAATTTAAAATATTAAGCCACCAGTATATTGATCCTACCAAATTATACTATATTCATGCACGATACACTTTCATAAATGGTGGGAGTATTCAGTGGTGTAAACCTACTGGTACATGACATTTTCTAATAAGAAACAATTGTAAATTTCTTGCTAACAGGAGGGCTGATCTTTGGCTATAGACACCCTGAGTGTGAATTTGTGCCCATGGAACAACTTTTCAGTGTGACCAGCACTTTACAACTTGCAATGTAATTTCTGGATTGAGGCATTTATGTTACAAATGACACACAAATGTATTGAAATACGACATTTGATTTTCTTTCTGCATCATAATAGTAAGTGGTGCATGTGGCCATATGAACCAAATGTTGGAAGTGGTAAAATTTAAAAAAGAGAAAATTATTACAAATGTACTAAATTTCAATGTAACAAATGCACCTATCCCCAAAATATGCACACACTTTCTTCCACCTCCAGCTGCAAATTGCTATGGAGCTGGTGATTGCTTTTGTGTAACTTTTTAATGAAGTCGGCAGGCTCTCTGAAATTAGCTGGTTTTCTTCCCCTTGCCTTTTTGCTCGTTTTAAAAAGGAGGATTCCCAGTACTGGCATTCAAGTTGTCAGGATGCCTCCTGGACTAAGTCCAGATTCGGGAAAGAACTCCTCATCTGAAGAGGAATAGGAGGAACTGGGGACCACCTCTAGAGTACATTAGGGAGCTCTGGGGGTTCAAAGTGTTGGCCAGACTACCTCCAGTCCCTGAGCCCTTACATTCCAAGCTCAGCTGAGGGGCTGTTTCTAGAAATCCTCCTTCTGGAAAGGCTACTTACTTTCCAGATCCCAAGGTGACCACCCCTTATAAGTCAAACCTGGATTTCCAGGCTCCCAGCTTCTTCCTCCACCTGGTGAGTACAGCAGAGGAGACAGGCATACAAAGAAACAGTCCAGCATACAAGAACTGCCAGACTCATGGGCTGTGCTGTAACCACTGGGATAGACTACTGTTCTAGCATATTTAGTTTCTTGCAGTATCAGGGCCCAGTTATGCTCTGGCTGGGAAAGCCCAAGAACAAGCCTCAGTACAGGTAGGGCTGTTTCTCTTTTAGGCTATTTAAGCCTTAGTTGGCAACAAGCCTCATGTGGCTTTAGAACTTTGCTTTTTTAACCAGTTTGTATGCCCCAGTTTCTTGTGGCTGTCTGACTCATGCGCCTTGACCAAGCCACCTCCAAATTGTGACCCAGACCTTGATGCTGCCACAGACTCCAGCCACTGGTCACTACGTGGTCTCATACTTCTGAGGTGTCTTTGGCCAGCTCCAATACTCTATCTCTTTAAGGCAGAACATGAAGTAATCAAAACACCTTGAGGGGTGAGAGAGAGAGTTTGAGATTGCTCCTTTGATTGGCAATCTTAGCTGCAGTTATTGAATAAATAGCAAAATACGAATATGGTAGATATAATAGAAAATGTGCTCTACACGGGGGAATCCAAAACAGAATTATACCATGCTAAACCCACTGACTTCAGGGGACTTGGAAGGATGTAACTCTCCTTAGGAATGCCTAGGCAGTACCTTAAGATTCTGAAGAAAACAGTTCTGATAAATGACAGATATAGACTGCAACCCTTAAAAAATGCTTTCCTCTGAATAAAAGAGTAATATATCTGAGTAGAGCAGTTTAGGATTGCTCCCAAAGTACTGGCAAAAAAGCCATTAAGTTTGCAAACCGAACTAAAGAAATATGGAAGGGTGTGTATGCAAAATACTAAATTTGCCAACTGATTTGTGCCAAACAAAACAGTTTATTTTGAAGATTTAAAGATGGTTAATACTTGGCCAACAGCAAAACCCTCCCAAATTAATTGCAAGGACCAATGTTTGCAGAGACCTGATGTAAACTGTGCCCTTTGACATACAAGGAGCTCCTGTTGAAGTTTCACTAGTACCTACCAGCCTTCAGGAGCAATAAAAAGGAAAATAGTGTTAAAAGTCCTGGCTTTGGCAATAAACAGCAATCCAATATTTATTTTGTATCATGAATCCCATGAAGAATCAAAGTGAAACTGTTTACTTACTTTGCTTACGGACAGCATGGTGTTTCTATTGTCGGTTTTGCCGTCTCTGTTGCTCTTAACTGTCTTGCTTAAGAAATTCTCTCACCTAAACAATGTAGTTTAGTGAATGTAACACAGATGAATGTTTTTCCTTTCCGGGTTTAGGGGTGGGACTGAGGAACTCCTGGGTCTGACTAAAAGGCCCTAATCTCTGTCTATGCAGTTTTTTATTTACAGAGAACCAATCCATAGCTAATGCTTTTCATACTGAATCAGAGTTCCACGCTCCATTTAAATGCATTCTGATACACGTTTGGAATATTATCTACAGTTCTGGTTGCACTATCTGCAAAAGAGCTGGAAAAGTTACAGAAAAGGGCAGGAGACTGAAGGATTTTCTCTATGAGGAAGAGCTAAAGCATTTGATACCACAGAGGTTTACCAAGTTATGAACAGTGTGGAGAAACCAGATGCAGAGGAAATTCTTGTCTCTCCCTCATAAGATGAGAAATTGTGGTCACCCAATGAAATTAATTACCGGCAGGTAGATTCTGGACAGTCAAAAGGAAGGTTGGCTTCACCCATCTTTCATAATTGATGCATGGAATCTGCCACTAGGGATGGGCACGAACTGGAAAAATGCAGTTTGGTTTGTGTTTCATGGCATGCCCTGTTTGGAATCATGGACCATCACGAAATTTTAGCCACCTCACAAACACCCCCTCGGCATGCTAGAGACACCAAGCTTACAAGGGATCTCTAGCTGACTCTCCTCTACCTGCCCTACAAGTTTGGTGAGGATTAGATTTATGGGATCCAAGTTAAGGCCCTCCAAAGAAGGTGCCCCCAGGAAAGTGCTTTCTGAGGAAAGGACTACCTGTAAATTCCCCAGAAAGTACTTTCCTAGAGGCACCTTATTTGGGGGGGCAATAACTTGTGTAAATCCAATCCTCACCAAACTTGGCGGGCAGGTAGAGGAGAGTCATCTGTAGATCCCTTGAAAATTTGGTGTCTCTAGCTTGTATGGGATCCATTCTATAAACTTCTGAACCTCCTGAACTTGCACCTGTCAAAATGACCACAGCAGTCATTTTGACAGGTGCAGGTTCAGGAGTGTATAGAATGGATCCTGTGCAAGCTAGAGACACCAAACTCACAGGGAACCTCCCCGGATGCTCCTCTACATGCCCTCCAAGTTGTTGCTTTGAAGTTATGTAAAGATTTTTGTTATGTCCTCAGAGACATAATGGTGAGCATACTGAGCAGGTGCTCATTATGCGGATCGGAAATACTGCACAAGTATTGCCCAATCAGAGGGCTTATGGTGGGAACAACTGTGATTGGTCATAAGGTACAAAGATGATTGGTCCTTATACCTGAACTGTGATTGGTTATGATATTCAAATGTTATTGGCGCGTTTTGTTTCTGTGGGCGTGGCTACCTCAGCCAGGATTGTATATAAACTGCTGTTTTAGGACTGTATTTTGTCTAGCTGGTCTAGTCCTTAGCTGGTCTAACTTGGAGCTGAAATAAAGCTGAAATCACTTTTGAATTTACCTCCGGTGTGTTGTCTCATACTTATCAACTGGCGACGAGGATGGGATATAGCGGGTAGGCAGCCCCGCTGAGACACCACGGAGGAAGTTCCGATCGACCGCGAGTTTCCGAGGGGGCCGTCCGCTCCAGGAAGCGCCACGATGAGCTCCAAGCACCGGTTCGAGCCGTTCGAGCCCGCGACCGAGGACTGGGAGGCGTACCTCACCCGGTTCGAGTTTCACCTCGAGAACGCCGGGGTGACGGATGCTGCGAAGAAACGAGCTGCACTGCTTAGCTCGTGTGGCAAAGAGGTGTTCGACATTGCTCGTTCACTTGTCACGCCTGATGACATCAAGACCGTGCCGTACGCCACGCTGACGGAGAAGTTGAAGGCTCATTTCGCGCCGCAGCCTTCAGAGATCGCTTCCCGGCACGCGTTCTACGAAAGGCGGCAAGGCTCCAGCGAATCAGTAGCCGAGTTTGTGGCGGCATTGAGGAAGTTGGCAAGGGCTTGCAACTTCGCAGATCTCGAGACAGCTTTGCGAGACCGGCTGGTCTGCGGCCACCGCGATGCAAAGCTGCAACAACGCCTGTTCGCCCTAAAGACGCTGACATTCAAGGTCGCGTTCGAGGAAGCCATCGCCGCTGAAGCTGCTGAAAGGTCGACGCGAGAAGTGCGACAGCGGCCTGCGGCAGCTGAATCCAGCATTCACCAACAGGTCGAGGACCGTGAGCCGGCGGCCGCCGTGGATGACGTACGAGAGCCTTGTTCCAGCAGCCAGCCGCGAACCCAAGTGAAGACTGCGCCAGCGCGTCAGTGCCTTGGCTGTGGCGGGAAGCACGAGCGCGACACCTGTTGGGCCAAAGGGTTGGTTTGTCGGGCTTGCGGAAAGCGTGGGCACATCGCCAGAGTTTGCAAGTCGAAGAGATCGCCGCCTACGTCGCCTCCGCAGCGCTCTCAATTCCGAAGCAAGGTCAACACAACCTGCTCTTCATCCCTGTCGTCCCGAAACCCGACCCTGTCGTCCAACCCCTCTTCATCGTCCGTCCTCACCACGGGAGCACCCCGAAGGAAGAAGATTTTCGTCACCTTGTTCCTCGACGGAATTCCCTGCCCGTTTGAAGTCGATTCCGGGTCGGCTAGAACCATCATTTCAACGTGCACATTGGATCGTCTTTTTCCGAGCCGAAGCCGCCGCCGCCTCCTGCCCACTGATGCCTGTCTAGCAGATTTTCAAGGGCACCGAATTCCATTGGCAGGTGAGGCGGAATTTGACGTCCGTTTCAAAGAGCGTAAGGCGGCTCTGTCCCTGATTGTTGCCGAAGGGGACAGGGTAAGCCTGTTGGGGCTCGATTGGTTTGAGCCATTAGGCATTGCTATTTCTGGTATTAATACGGTATGTCATGATAAATGGAATTGTTTGTATGACGAGTTTCCTCAGGTTTTTGCAAAAGGGCTGGGAACTTATACGGGTCCCCCGGTTTCATTTGAGTTGGATCCAAATGTTAGGCCTATCAGGCTAAAATATAGGAAGGTGCCGTTAGCATTGCAACCCAAGATTGAAATGGAAATTGACAAGCTCCTAGAGCAAGGGGTCTTGGAGCCAGTTCCGTACAGCAAATGGGAAACGCCCATTGTTACTCCTGTCAAACCTGATGGAAGCATACGTATTTGTGCAGATTATAAATGTACAATCAATAAGGCATTACAACAACATTCCTACCCTGTACCGGTAATAAGCCATGTACTTGCATCTCTTGGGGGAGGCAAGGTGTTTGCAAAATTAGACCTTGCCCAGGCATATCAACAGTTGCCCGTAGATAACAATGCTGCAGAAGCACAAACCATCGTTACGCATAGAGGTGCGTTTAAAGTTAAGCGCCTACAATTCGGGGTTAACGTCGCACCTGGGATTTTCCAGGGTTTAATGGAGGGGTTGCTCAGAGGTATCAAGGGAGTAATTCCCTATTTTGATGACGTGCTTATTGCGGGAAAAAGTGATGAAGAGTTGCTGGAAAGGGTCCGGAGTGTTCTGAAGTGTTTCAATAAGGCTGGGTTGCGAGTAAAACGGGAAAAATGTGCGATTGGGGTCTCAAGTGTCGAGTTCCTTGGGTTCAAGATTGATGAACAAGGTGTACACCCAACCCCTGGAAAGGTAGCAGCTATACACAATGCACCCAGACCTAACAAATAAAACGGAGTTACAAGCCTATCTAGGGCTAATCAATTTTTACCACTCATTTCTGCCCCACAAAGCTTTGGTAGCCGAGCCATTGCATCGATTGTTGAATAAAGGCGCGAAATGGGTTTGGGGACGGCTACAAGAGAGGGCATTTGAAAATGTTAAAGCGTTACTGACTTCTGACAGCGTGCTGACTCATTTTGATGAGGGTAAAATGTTGGTTTTGGCGGCTGATGCGTCGCCATACGGTATTGGGGCAGTTTTGAGCCATGTAATGCCTGACGGGTCTGAGGCGCCGATTGCATACTACTCAAGGTCATTGAGTGGTGCAGAAAAAAACTACGTGCAAATAGACAAAGAGGGTTTGGCGCTTGTAAGTGCGGTCAAGAAATTCCATGACTTTTTGTATGGCCGCCATTTCATTCTGGTGACTGACCACAAGCCGCTACTGGGAATCTTTGCCCCTGACCGCCCCACGCCCAACATACTGTCGCCCAGAATGCTGAGATGGGCCCTGTTTCTGGCGGCGTACGAATACGACTTGGAACACAGACCTGGAAAATGTATCGCGCACGCTGATGCTCTGAGCCGCTGTCCTCTGCCTGAGACTGGTTTCGATCCGGCTCCTACAGCGGACATTTGCGCCTTGGATGAACTGTCGGAGTCTCCACTTCGGTCCGAGGACGTTGCCGCGTTCACCCAGAAGGACTTAATACTATCTCGTGTTTTAAACTGGGTGTGGAGGGGGTGGCCGAGTGTCTGTTCAGAGCCTGAGTTCAAGGCGTACTGGGACAGAAGGTCTGAGCTGTCCATTGTTAAGGGTTGTTTACTATGGGGGAACAGAGTCGTGATTCCCCCCAAACTAAGAGGAAGGGTTCTGGAGTCCCTGCATGCCGGGCACCCAGGGATTGTTCGCATGAAGGCCCTGGCGAGGGGGTATTTATGGTGGCCTGGGCTCGATGCAAACATCGAAGAGAAAGTTCGAGGCTGCGTGCGCTGCCAGCAGTCACGGCCTGACCCTCCGCACACACCACCAGCACCCATGAACAGAGCTGAAAAGCCTTGGTCAAGGCTGCACTTTGACTTTGCCGGGCCAATCAACGGCCAAATGCTCCTGGTGGTTGTGGACTCTTATTCGAAGTGGCTGGAGGTAGTCCCCATGAGGTCCACAACATCGGCAAACCTAATAAAGGCTTCGCGCCAACTTTTTGCCACCCATGGGCTACCTGAAGTACTGGTCAGTGACAACGGCCCTCAACTGACCTCTAGGGAGTTCGCCGGCTTCCTAGAGGGCTACGGAATCCGGCACATCACCACAGCCCCGTTCCATCCTGCTTCTAACGGCCAGGCAGAGCGGATGGTTCGGACGGCGAAAGAGACCCTCGCCCGACTGCCTGGCGAGGACTGGGACCATCGAGTGGCCGATTTTCTCCTGTGGCAGCATGTCACACCGAGCTCTGCCACAGGGAAAAGCCCGGCCGAGCTGCTCATGGGGAGGAAATTGACAACCCTCCTCGACCGCCTGCACCCGGATCTGGATGGCAGCAGAGCTGTACGGGCCGAACCGCCCACGCCATCCAGAGAGTTTCAGCCCGGGGACTGGGTCTTTGCCCGAAACTACTCCGAGGGGCACCGGTGGCTTCCCGCCGAAGTCACCAACCGTCTAGGGTCCAGGATGTATGTGGTGAGGCTATCTGACGGCCGAAAGATACGCCGCCACATAGACCAACTCCGGCAGCGATGGTCTCCTGCGGACCAGGAGATCGAGGCCGGAGATTGTTTCAGGCCCAGGGAGCAGTCCCACTTGCCTCCGGACGAGGTGAGTGCTGCTGGTTCTCGTCCAGAACCTGAGGCAGGGCAGACCCCTGCACTCTCGGACCCTGTGGACCCTGACAGCCCAGCAATGCCTGGCGCTGAGACCAGTGAAGACCCTGAAGCCCCAGAACTGAGGCGGTCCCAACGAAGCCGAAGGGCCCCTCCCCATTTAGCAGACTATGAGTGTGTTCCATCTAAGGGGGGAGGAGTTGTTATGTCCTCAGAGACATAATGGTGAGCATACTGAGCAGGTGCTCATTATGCGGATCGGAAATACTGCACAAGTATTGCCCAATCAGAGGGCTTATGGTGGGAACAACTGTGATTGGTCATAAGGTACAAAGATGATTGGTCCTTATACCTGAGCTGTGATTGGTTATGATATTCAAATGTTATTGGCGCGTTTTGTTTCTGTGGGCGTGGCTACCTCAGCCAGGATTGTATATAAGCTGCTGTTTTAGGACTGTATTTTGTCTAGCTGGTCTAGTCCTTAGCTGGTCTAACTTGGAGCTGAAATAAAGCTGAAATCACTTTTGAATTTACCTCCGGTGTGTTGTCTCATACTTATCAATTTTGATTGAGTGGAGGCAGTCTCTTTGGACTCATCCGCACTCATGAAATGGCACGGACCTACATGAACAGCTTGAAAGTTCATGGAAAGTTCATGCTAGGTGACTTGCCATGAATTTGACTTCCCGTAGCATTAACTGGCCAAAATTCATCAAACACTTTAGTTCGTGACCATTTCATGCCCAACCCTATTTGCCACAGTATGTGCTAATAAGCCACCAATGTGGATGGAGGTTCGATAAACTAATGGAGGGCAGGTTTAAGTTATATTTATTTTTGGAACTGTATGCACCATCTCCATGTTTCAGGCAGCTCTCAGTAAAAACAATTGTTAAAAAAATTATTCCCTCATAACATTACCAATGTTTTAAAAAGTGGCTATACCACACTGGTTCTCCATCACCACCTTCAAACTCCAGCACAAAACAAACTCTATCACTAATATTGTTAGTTTTTAAGGTGCTACTGGACTCTTTGCTCTTTTCTACAACACAAAAAAGTGAATCCTCATATGACCACATATGAACCTTTGCCATTCACATACCACTCTGATACACACACATTTATATTTGCATTCTATTCTATTCAATTCAGAACCTTTATTGGCATAGAACAGAAGCACAAACAGTCACCATTCAGTTCATGGGATCAACACACATCTTCCTCATTATGAGGCAGTTACAAAACTTAGCAACTGCTTCAATAACCTCTATATTTTGTGAAGCCAGTAGACAGTACATCATTCTGTCATCAGATTGTATAGCATCTTTCTTAAGAATGGCTTCCAAATAGACAGCCCGAATGTCATCATACAAACTGCAGTAGAGGAATACGTGTTTTATTGTTTCTACCTCATCTGAGTCACAGTTACAAAGCCAGCAGAATAAGGGTTTTTCTTAAATCTCCCTGCTAAAACACCGGAGGTATTTGCATTCTAATAGATGACAAGCACTGCCACAGTCATGCCTGTTCTCTTCTCCTTTGAATTTGTGTACACTGACAAGAGTTTCATCTGGCCTTAGGGCTTGTGTAGTGATTTATTCATAGTGTACTTTTCTGTATCAAATCTGATTGGCATGACTGAGTCATGGTCAGATCACTTTGAGAGCCAGTTTGGTGTAGTGGTTTAGGAGCATGGACTCAAATCTGGGAGAACTGGGTTTGATTCCCCACTTCTACACATGCAGCTGCTGATGTGATCTTGGGTCAGTCATAGCTGTTAAGAACATAAGAACATAAGAGAAGCCAATGTTGAATCAGGCCAACGGCACACTGGAACACTCTCCCCTGTGCTGGTTCCTCAGACCGTTGCTTGGACTGGTCCAAGTCAGGGTGCAAACGGTCGAGGAGGGTAGACAGCTTTCAGTCCATCAAAAGTTCAGCTGGGCTCCGCCCCATTGCCGAACACGGGGTGATGTGTTGCCTCAGAAGGAAAAAGGCCAGTTTCTGATTCCATTCCCTGCACGTCAGACGCCCAAGCGATTCTTTTGTCATCTGAACCATCCGTTCGGCCTGTCCATTAGAGGCCGGATAGAATGGGGCCGACGTTACATGGCGTACAAGGTTGTCAGCCAGGAACCCCTCAAATTCCTCCTGATAGCATGTGGTATTTTTGGCTGCTGTGTGACAGAGTGTTGGACTAGATGGGCCATTGGCCTGATTCAACATTGGCTTCTCTTATGTTCTTATGTAAATTCTGCCGAAACGAACTGTGGCCCGTTATCGGAGACGACACAGTCCGGCAGCCCGTGTGTTGAAAACAGTTTGCGCAGGGCATGAATCACAGCCCCAGAATTCGTTGATCTCATATTTACAACCTCCAACCATTTGGAGTAAGAGTCTACACAAATGAAAAACATTTGCCCATGGTACGGGCCCGCAAAATCAATATGGAGGCGGGACCATGGCCTCCTTGCCTTTTCCCAGGGCTGGACAGGAGCATGAGGTGGTTCTGGCCGGGACTGTTGGCAGGACATGCAGTTCCGAACCCAAACCTCAATGTCTGCATCAATGTTTGGCCACCACACGTACCGCTCTGGCGAGGGCCTTCATATGAACCATTCCTGGATGGCCCGCATGCAAGGCCTCCAGGACTCTTTCCCTTAGCTTAGAGGGAATTACAACTCTACTTCCCCAAAGCAGACAGCCCTTAGTCACAGATAATTCATTTTGGCGGGAAACAAACGGTTTGAACTCCGCCTCCACTTTCCCGGCTGGCCACCCCCTCCACACCCAACTGAGAACTCGGGCGATTAAAGGGTCCTTTGCCGACGCAGCAGCAATGTCTGTGGAGGTGACCGGTGCCTGCAATGGACTCAGAAGGGGGTAACTGCACACAATTGCACTGAAAGTCCTGCCTTTGTCTCACATATAGTGAGAAACAAAGAATTGCTGTTAAAAAAAAGCCAACACATTTGAGGATTGAAATTTATTTATTTGGAAGCAAAAGGAGATCATTATGTAGAAACATTTTAAAGGTACAAGAAGGCATGTGTGTATTTGAGAGATGATGCCTGCAATCACCTGGACTAACTAACCTCTCAACTTGTATACCTTTTATACACTGCAGCCAGAGAGTACTTTGTTTTAAATGTAATGACCAGTTCAAAGAGACAGTTGCATTTCTCTGTGGCATCAAAAACCAAAACACAGTCTTGCAGCCTTTAAAAGTAACATATGTGAAGTGGCATAATCTTTTAGATGTATAATGTATATTCTTTCTTGGCAAATATATAATTAACACATGAGCACAGAAAGAACAAGTTATAAAACAGAGGGATCAAAAGGCATGAAATGCAAGATGTAGGTTTTATGGTGTGTGCGTTATGACATTTCAATGTAGGTATGCTATTTAAGCACAGTGACCGTACATCATAGCAATAATAGTTGATAACACAGGGAGCAGGTTCTACTCAGAAGTAAGTGCCATTTTCTTAATGTGTTGTAGCCATAGCACTCTAGCTTTGCTAACCTAATTTAATACATGCTTACATTAGAAAAACTTCATCTTGATTAAAACTTCCTGATAAAATTCTGCAGTTTCACCCTGGTATTCAGTATCCATTTAACCCAGTAAGCAAACATCAGTGTGAGAACAGAAGAAACCAAAAGTCCAGCATATATGATTCAGTAGATCAGATGTGGAGAAGAAGCCTCATCTGTTGTCATTCTGATCTTCAGCTTCTTAGAATGTCAAGACAGTGCGGATGCTGAAACAGAATAACAGATGTTTCAGAATAACAGATGCATGAATCTCGCAAGCCACATTCCAAGAGAGCTGCAAACATTTCACTGTGCCCGATCCTTATCCAATTTGTTCGTGGGTGGTAGAGGCAGGGAACATTATGAATTCATACAGCCAGGGCTTTTTTTCCTGGGGGAACGCACCAGAACAGAGTTCCAGAACCTCTTCGACAAAATTATTTTAAAAATGTTTAAAAGTTCATGCGTTTTCAGTATACAGATTGAAAACTTCATTTCCCTCTTGAGAGTTCTGGCACCTCTTAAAAAAAAAAAAAGCCCTGCATACAACAATACACACTTCTCCTAGTCCCATGTTTATGATTCCCATGTGGTCTTCATTCTGGCCTTGTATGGAAGAACTAGCTGTGAAAACTAGAATCATCACATGAGTGGTATATAGATGGTTGCTGAGATGCACGTGATGGCAGTAGGTTTTTAGAGTCACTACAGCGTAAATTCAAGGTGGTCACTGTCATACCAATTGTGTGCACACAGTGTCTCCATGTTAGCTGGGCCTGATTGCAAGCTAAGTGATAACCCTACAACTCTGACGAACAGGAAAATCAGAATTATTAAAAAGCTTGGCAAACAAATAAAGATGTGGCTCACCTCTGTCCAGACCGGAGCATGTCAAATCCTTCATTGATTTTCTCAAAAGGTAAAGTGTGAGTAATTAATGGATCCAGAACAAATTTCTTCCCCATGAAATCAGAAACCAACTTAGGGATAGCGTCTTTGCTCTTCCAGCCTGAAAACCAGCAAACAAAGCAAGATCCATCAGAATATACTAGTGAAACAGGGACAATCCGATATGTAGAGAGGAGTTTGGTTTTTCCTGAAGATTTACATTAGACTATCCTAAGCCTCTTTGGAATTCAAGGGAAGTCCACATAGTTACCTATTTTTCCTCAGGACATGACCCTGGAACAATCAGTGCAACTCATATTTCGTTAGCTATCTCAGTGTGTGTTTATCACATTCAGAGATGGCTTCACAAATGTATACTCTTTCCTCTTCCTTCTTTACTACTTTGATGTGAATTCCTATCCCTTTTCTTGTTTGCTTTAATGGTTTACCATTATGCCTCCACCTGTACTAACCACAATTAATGTTAATTATGGTTCCCATCATTACCAGAATTTAATGATAGAGTCTGAAACTCCTTTTCAAGCCCTGGATAACCAGGAATTTAGTTAGCATTTACCTGGTTAGTACCAGTACAGATATGACAACAAGCCATGGTTCACAGAAGACAGGGCAAATTTGAGATGGGGGGTGGAGAGAGAGAAGAAAGGTGTATGCATTGCCAAGGCTGGCTCCCTCTACAGAGAAAATATATCCATAAAACAGCCAATATGGCAAAGCCCTTACAGAGCTCTCTTCTACAGCCATGTTTGTAAAGTTCTGGTCACCATATGTCAAAAAAGATATTGTAATTCAGCAAAAGGTGCTTCCTCTCTATAAGGAAAGACTTTTTAATTTTAAAGAAGACCAACATGATGTCAGGTTTAGAAAATGATGCAAGAGACAGAGGAAGTTAAGAAGGATAATTTCCCCCTCCTCTTTCCTAATACCAGAATTTGCAGGAACTTAGTAAAGTGGATGGGCAGTCAATTCAAGAAAGACAAAACAAAATACTTTTTCATTCCCAGAGTAATTAACTCATGGAATTCATCACCACAAGACATAATTGTAGTTTAGCAGGCTTTGAAAGAGGATAAGATGAAGTCATGGAGGGCAGGTCCACTGATGGCTATTAAAGTTAACGGAACCTCCATGTTCAGAGCCAGTGACCCGCTGAGTATCAGTGCTAGAGGGCAATAATAGGGCATCTTTGGCCTCTGTGTCTTTTGTTCTGGCCTTCCAGGGGCATCTAGTTGGCCACTATGTGAAACAAGATATTGGGGATGGTGAACCGTGGTCTCATCCAGAATGGTTCCTTTTCAGGACATATAATTACTACAAGTTTCTTGAATTTTACACTGTATGCAATGAATTATGATGCTTTTCATCAAGCACATGACTGTACCTCCAAACACAGATCCTTTCCAGGTACGGCCAGTGAAAAGAAGCAGTGGGTTAAAGCAGATCTCAGATACTGAAGGAGCTATCCCCACAATCACACTGGTTCCATAGTTTTCATGGCAGGAAGCCAAGGCAGCAGCCTGAGATAAAATAAGGACACAACTTTGATTTAGTTACAATATTTACACACAATGTTTGAACAAGTTCCCAAAGCAATATGCTAAGTGAACCTGGACAAAACTAAAATAGCTTAAACTAAAAAAGCTTCCATTGCACTTTGTCTTCTGCTATCTTCCTAATATCTGGCATTCTTTGGATCTTGACAGCCTTCCCCATAAATGCTATCCAAGTCTTTGCCATGCTCTTGAGGTATGTTACCAAGCACTATGGCTGGTTGATAGAAGGTTATCATTTAATGGTAGAGATGAATGGCCATCTAAACATTGCTACCCTATGAGAACAGAACAAAAGGAGTAAATCTGTTCCTGATGAAACATCACAGCATTGAACATCTGGCAGATCACATTCACTATCTGAAAGCAACTGGTAAGTATAACAGTTTCTCGTCACTTACCATGGTATCTGTGCGTCCAATCACTTCAAGCGAATAGTCTACACCTTCACCATCAGTCAAATCAAACAATACTTCATTGATGGGCTTCTTATAATCTAAAGGGTTAATACACTCAGTGGCTCCCACCTCCAGAGCTTTAGGAAATTTCTTTGAATTGATGTCAACTGCAAAGATCCGGGAAGCTCCTGCAGCTTTGCAACCCATGACAGCCGAAAGACCAACTCCTCCTAAGCCAAAGACAGCACAGGTAGAACCACGTTCCACCTAGAAAACCATAAGATCAGTGTGTGAAAAATGGTCCAGTGCTCCCAGTACGGTTTTTGAAACTCTTTTTCAATATGTGTGGTAAAAAAGGTAGAGCCCATGCACATTTTACTGCATTCATGAGGGTTTCACTGAAAATATCTTCTCCTTGATACTCGTTTTGATCATAGTGGCTGTAGGTAGCAATCTGATATCAGTTCCTTGAGGTACTGCATGTAGCTGTGAGACTCAGGAAGAGTATAATGTGCTATCAAGATGCACTGTGGTACTCTGTGGTGGCTGTAATGTATGCTCCGGCACTTTTGTCAACACAGTGACTTGGGACAAACACTGCTGGGTGAAACAAAGTTAGCCTTATGTCTGATGCCAACATACTTGGATATTTTGCATCATTTTTCAACTCAGGTTCTTTATGGTGGATGGGGAAGTAGATATGGCCAAGAGAGGACAAATCCAAAAGGAGAGATGGTATCAGATACAGAGAGATTGAGAGACTGAAAGAGAGATTTTTTTCTAAATCAAAGTTACTTGTCTATCTACAGAATCCTAATTTGATGACTTTTTATCTCTTTTAGATCTAAGACTCTAATGCTGGAAATATTCTTGGAAAAATACAACTACCACTATTGTATTTCCAAATGAGCCAAGACAGAAGATACTTCTCTCTCTAACTTGTGGTGCAATATTTAATTTATCTAATTCATTCATACCAAACCTTTCCCCCCAATGCAGACCCCAAAGTGGGTTAGATCATTTCCTTCTTCTCCAAGGTCAGCCAGCAAGCTTCCATGGCACAAGTGAAGATTCAGACCCATTTCTTCCAGATACTAGTCCAACACTCTTAACCACTACTACACCATATGCCTTAAACAGAGAATATTTTCCAGTTATGTGTGAGGTAATGTATTTTTGCTTTGGCAGTTGGTAAAGGTAGCACTAAGGACTGGAAGACTTTCCATATGATAAAGTAAAGAATTGGGGGCTTCCTAGATTAGGAAAAAAATATGATTAAAGGGATAGAGATTTATAAAATGGTGGTGTGGAGGAAGTGGATAGAGAACTTTTTCTTTTCTCATAATACTAAAAGTTGGGATCACACAATGCAGTTGATTCAGGATGAAAAAGGAAGAACTTCACAGAAAATTTATGAAATTCACTGGCATAAGATGTGGTAGCTTAGATGAGTGGTCTTCAGTCTTTCCAGACTTGAGAGGCTAAACTGCGAGCACATAACAAGAAGCTACCTGACATCTCAGTTGCATGTCACAGCAAGGGAGGAAATCAGAGTACCAAGGCCAGGACCAGGCAGAAGACCAAAACAGTGAAGAACAACAAACACAAACAAAACGTGGAACTAGGCAATATGGAATATTCTTGAAACATATGCTGGAACTCACCTTGGCTGTCTGAACAGCTGCTCCATAACCAGTGGAAAAACCACAGCCAATCAGACACACTTTTTCCAGAGGGGCAGCAGCATCAATTTTGACCACTGCATTCTCATGCACCACTGTGTATTCCGTGAAGCTGCTGGTGCTAATGAAATGGTGAAGGCTCTTCCCTTTGCAGGTAAATCTGCTGGTGCCATCGGGCATCAGTCCACGAACATGGCTGATGCTTTGGGGAAATAAAGACAGAGAGGGGAAAAAATAGATATTTAAAAATGGGAAGTTGCTGGCACATACTGCAGTGCAATAGAGTGCAGGACTTGAATGAGAAAGATTCGAGTTCAGATCTAGGCTGCCATGGAGCTCGCTGGGCAGCCATGAGAAAGTTACTGTCTCTTGTTATCTTGGGGGAAGCAGTGGTCAGTGGAAGAATACAGGCTGCCATTTATAGCCAAAGGATCACAGATAGAAGGTTATTAGGAAAGAACTCTGCTTGAGATCCTGGAGAACCACTGTCATCCACATCAGAGAGTGCCAAGTTGTGTTGGCCAGTGGCATGGCCCCCATTCTCTTCCCCAATAAGAGCATATGAACATAAGAGAAGCCAATGCTGGATCAGGTCAATGGCCCATCCAGTCCAACACTCTGTCACCCAGTGGCCAAAAATACCAGGTGCCATCAGGAGGTCCAGCAGTGGGGCCAGGACACTAGAAGCCCTCCCAGCACGAAGAATACAGAGCATCACTTGTCCCAGACCAACAGGTCCTATCTACACCTAATAGCCACTGATAGACCTCTGCTCCATCCTTATACTATAGACACGAACAACATTTTCAGCTCTTTTTTTTTGTTTGAATGTAAATAATTTTGGCAACAATTCCTATGCCATAATGTGCTTAATGATAATACACTATTACAGAGTTCATTGTTTCCAGTGTTATAATTTAGCTTATCATCAAAACATGCTGACAGTCCTACTTACTGTGACTCTATGAGATAATTTCTGTCCAAATAATACAGTTTCTTTTGTTTACTACAGATTTTCCCCCACACACACTTTTATTTTTTCCTACCTCTCAGGAGGCAAGAATTAAAGATACATGTACTGTGGTAGAAGAAGAGAAGAAGAGATTGGATTTATACCCTGCCCTTCACTACCCAAAAGAGTCTCAGAGCAGCTTACAAACTCCCTTTCCCTTCCCCTACCCACAACTGACACCCTGTGAGGTAGGTGGGGCTGAGAGAGCTGACTTGCTGAAGGTCATCCAGCAGGTGCAAGTGGAGGAGTGGGGAATCAAACCCGGTTCTCCCAGATTAGAGGTCGTGTACGTAACCACAAACTGGGTACCAGAGGCAACCTTTGTGCAGAAGTTTGCAACTCTTTCTGCGGTGTTGGGTATGCCTGCAAATTTCTTATAGATACTTATACTTTTAAATTCCATAAATATGCCAAATAGTACAGTTCTATATGCTAACTAGTGGAGCTGCGGTGGCTCAAGTGGTTAAGACGCTGAACTGCAGGCTGTGGAAGGTCAGTAGTTCAGCAGTTCGAGACCCGGGTGCCGCATGATGGGGTGAGCTCCTGTCTCTAGTTCCAGCTCCTGCCAACCTAGCAGTTCGAAAGCAAGAAATTGCAAGTAGATAAATAGGTACCACTTCGGTGGGAAGGTAACAGCGTTCTGTGCACCTTGGTGTTTAGTCATGCCGGCCATATGACCACGGAAACGTCTTCGGACAGCGCTGGCTCTTCGGCTTTGAAACGGAGATGAGCACCGCAACCCTAGAGTCGGATTCGACTGGCTTTCGAGCAAGGGAACCTTTACCTTTACTATATGCTAACTTGGTTATAAATAATGCATTTTATGTTGTTTAATCAGTAAAAGAAGTTTAGGTTTGAAAGAAAAGTATTACATATATTTAATTCCCCACCCCCTGAAATTTCCATCTCCCCCCGGGGGGGAAATAAAAACAACCCACTTTTTCCCCCAGGGCTTCCAGACTTTCAGAAATTTCACATCTCTAGGTGTAATCCTTGATCCTACTGTGCTCCAAACCTTTCAGATAGGGTTGCCAACATCCAGATGGTAGCTGGAGATCTCCCACTATTACAACTGATCTCCAGGCAGCAGAGATCAGTTCATCTGGGGAAAATGGCCCCTTTGGAAAGTGGACTCTGTGGCATTATACCCCATTGAAGTCCCTTCCCTCCTCAACCTCACATTCCTCAGGTCCACCCCCAAATCTCCAGGAATTTCCCAACACAGAGTTGGTAATCCTACTTTCAGAGACTACAAGGTTAGGCCTGAAGCCATTTACATGCACACTAGACATTTACTGCAGGCTACTGTTGAGGGTGTAGAAAACCCAACCTATAAATGCACACACACAGAAATCTGGTTAGATTTAATTGTAATTTATGCCATTCCTTTATTTGACGCAGCCCCTCCCCATCATCAAATTATACTACAGGTCAAACTAGATGAGAGGGAGAGACCACATATTCATCAAAATCGTTTACATGTAAATTCCAGGCATAGGCAGCTCCAATTTGTATCATAGCCATGTGAGCCAAGGCAAAAGAGGTTTCACTTCTCAAGCGGTTTGTCCTGTTAAAATTGTTAGTAACAGTAGCAATGTTTATTTTCATCTGAGGGCTAATAACAACACTAAGGTGGGAACATTAGATGTTATTGGCCAAATTGCTCAAGGGATAAAGAACTAAATTTCCTCTTGTCCCTCGTTATGGGTCTAATCCAAATTTGGCTCCCATTACCATATTTAAAACGTTGGGTCTTTCCAGTCATGGAACTTTCAATTTCTCAGTATAATGCTAGTGAACCCCCCTCCAAAAAAACCCCCAGCGTCACTCACTCATTTTGGTAACAAAGGTTTCCTTTGGTACTTCGGCAAGGGTTGCAGTTTCCACACTGTGGGACAAAGAGAGGGATAACATGGTCTCCTGGGAACAAAAAGGAATGCAATAAATTACAACTTTTACAATAACACACATTAACATGTATGAGATACACAGCCCTCCACATATTTACTACTGAAAAACAGCAAAACAATGCTGCATTCCGTTTGGCTCTTACGCAACAGTTTTACCGACTACTATTGCTTACAATTAACTCTGCCAGGGGCAGCACAGTTCTCAAGACTTAGCAGGATACAGCCAATCACAAAACTGTGTCTGTTACTTTTTACCAGAACAGATGTCAACATAAAATTTGTCAGGCTTTGGTCTTCTGCCCTGGCTAGCAACTTAGGGCTTGGGCAGGAGGAAGTGGTGTTATTTTTAATGACTGATACTTTCTCCTTGTGATTGGTTTCCCTTTGCTTGGGGTGAAGTTGCAGGTGTTTCTCCTCTTCATGCATTGTGTAGTACAGAGGTTGTGCTGGGGACCCTTGGAACCAACGCCCAGCATTTACATGCAGACACCAATGGTGTGCATGCTTCCTTTCCTAACTTTTGAATCATCACAATCATCACATCTCTCCTGTCCATGGAAGCTTGTCTCCCGTTACGTAGAAAACCAAACTGAGAGTCTTCTCACTGCTGCACCATTTTTGCAATGTGGCCCCAGAGAATAAGTTCTTCTTTTACTGAATTGATATAGGATATTAGTTACAAGTGTTTATTCTTGATAGATAATGGTTATGTTGTTTCACCACCATGAGAGTTCCACACACACACTGTTGTGCTTTAGAAATTTGCAAGAGGATCTTCTCGCCCATCCAGGATAATCCATTTGCAGATGAATGCTATAGCACAAAAAATAGTGTGTTGGGTTCACCACCTTGGGGATCCAAAGTTGAGTAAAAGAATACATTAAGGTGTGACATAAATGATCCTTGAGCCTTTTGAACTTCTTAATTTTTGAAAGACTAAAAATTCTATTCTTTAAAAAATACTTGTATTTTAAAGTTTTTATCTAATTATTTCCAATTTAATGGCTTTGTACTTAGGGTATGTCGTCCAGCTATGTTTCTAACTGATTTGTGCTGGTTGTGTACCAAAATAAACTGAATTGGAGTGGAAAGAGGACATGAAAATGCTTTAAATACATACATAATGTGTGGATGCAGCCCTGGCTGATGGTGAACAATAACAAGAACCTATGCAATGTGCATTTACCCAGAAGTAATTGCCAGTTAAGTATGCACAGTGTTGCAACCTTATAACAATAATTTGATTTTGGTCAAATCAGAATGTTATAGACTAGCAAATGCAATACTTCAGGACCCTGTAGGACACACTTGTCAAGATAGAAGTCATGGATCCAGCAACTGGAACAATTTAGGCAAATTTTAAAGGAAAGTCCCATAGTTAGAGATGGCCCTTTAAGAACCCAGCGCTTCGCTGACAAGCTCATGAATCCCAATGAATGCCAATTTTAACTTCCTTCCTTGGGGCAATGAAAAGGCAGATGGGTGAATTTAAAATGCATTTTCTCTTACTTCAGAACTTTCCAAATGATTTAGCTCAGATTGCTACCTACTGGACATAGCAATTTCCAAATTATTAAGTCACTGTTTCCCCCATAGAACTATGTTAGCGCTAGGGCCATTTTGGCCCCATGAATGCCCTTCATAGCTAATGCGAGAAGGCAGGCTTGTTTTAGCATTGGAGAGGAGGAATACAGAATGGCCATGAATTAACTTTTTAAAAAGAAGGAAAGGTTCACCACAAGATGGGTAAGAGTTATTGTGTCATAAGGTGTGCCTAAGTCAAAATATGTAGATGGTCATTTGTGAATTATATTTTGAAATATTATTTAGTCATTAGTGTGTCCTTTGAAAGGCTAGTAAGCACATGCAAAGCAGCTCTGCCTTTTTCTTTGCAGTGTTGCATGAGTTCTAAAACATGAATTAGATGCCTTATAATCATTTATTTATTTACTTCATTTATACCCTGCCTTTCTCCTCAGTGGGGACCCAAGGCACCTTACACTATTCTTCTCTCCCCCATTTTATCCTCACAACAACCCAGGTTAACACTGTCAAAAGGTAACACAGCAGTTATCTTTCCTCATACCTGGTTTCACACAAGTTACTTCCTCTCCAACACTCTCCACAACTCCGGCTGCTTCATGGCCCAAAACCATCGGAAGAGGCACAGCAAATGCACCACTGAGCACATGGTCATCTGTGCGACAGATTCCTGTGGCTAAAATCTATATGGATAAGAAAAGATAATGCTTCAAAATGGGAGGAGGAAACCATGTCCCTTTTGTTTTGCCTATTTCACGTAACACAGCATGAGTTGAAATTCACCACCAAAAATGGAAGGGTGGTTTCCCATAGATACATGTTTATCTTGGCTTGGTTTATCCAGACTGTCAAATCATATTTAGGGACCATGGGCATGAGCCCTAACTTTGCAAGCTCCCTTCTCCTTCTTATTTAGGATTGCCAGCCTCCAAGTGGGGCCTGGTAGTCTCCCAGAATTACAACTGATCTCCAGACTACAGAGATCAGTTCTTCATGGAAAAAATGGATGCTTTGGAGGATGGAATCTGTGGCATTGCACCCCACTGAGGTCCCTGTCCTCCCCAGGCTCCATCCCCAAATCTCCAGGAGCTGGCAACCCTACCCCACCCCCACCCCCTGCCAGTGCCCAGGGAAGACCTCACAACTCTGCTACTGAGGTACATATTTTTAGGGCCTGTCTAGGAGGTATGGCATATGCATGGATGACTGTGAAATATTTCCTACCCCACTGTACAAAAGTATTCAGTAAGGCGCTTAAGAAATTCAAGAACTATCCTACAGCAGACTTTCTGCAAAACATATTATTAGATATTTTATACTTGCTGGATTTTGCTAAAACCGTTTCTCCTGCACAACTGCAGGAAGCTGTCTTCTCGTTGCTTGTAGATGCAATATTAACATTCACTGAAAACTGGAAAGGCGGGCTCTGAATAATGTGGGCTGTATCTGCTTGACTCAAGAGCCTATCAAGGGTCATCATCAAAACATCAAACTGCAAAGAGCTTTTCCCTTCAGGCCCATGCAATCTCTAATATGGAATCTGAGTGCTCGCTCAGTTTGATAAGCTTTATTTTTTACTTGTAATATTAATGTTTTAAATATCTTTAATTTCATTATCCAGAAGATAAACCTGCAAGATTTTATCTTAAATTTGCAAAGCTTCCTCAAATGAAAATCAGTTTTATTTACCTTAATGCGGACTTCATGAGCCTTTGGGGGAGCTACTTCAATCTCCTCGATGGCCAGGGGTTTCTTAATCTCCCAAGCAACAGCTGCTTTGCATTTAATGACCTGTAAAAATAACAGAAATATCTTTTGTGTACATGTCACACTGTGGCGTGCCTAGAGATCTTATGCATTCGCTAAGCTGAAATGTCTGTTCCAATGCGAGCAAACTTTCTTTAGCTAACATGCAGAAAAGCACAGTTGGCAGGATATGTCTGTTACAGACAAGTAACCTCCATGCTATTGTTGAATATATGGGTTGAATTGTTTTCCACACCATCTCACCCAGTTTTTCTTCTCATTCCAGCCCCTTCTCACATGGCTTTTCTCCACATGGGTCACACAATTCCTGAGATAGGATTGGATCCAGCCAGCATTTTTTTTTTGCTCAATCTTGGCCAATTCCACTTTTTACTATGGGTTCCATCCCACATGGCTTTTGTCCAGGGAGGTCCCATGATCACCAGCATAGCCCTTTTGGTCACCGAAGGGAACACACCCCTCCTGTTTGCACCAATGGAAAAGCTGGCTGCATCCAACTTCCAGTCTTTTTGTGGGGCACAGGGACTCTTCTTTTGCCAACAGAAAAAAAACTGGCAGGATCCAAGTCTGTGTTTACTTACATTTTCTCTGGCGAGTTTAGACCCTGTGGAAATCTGTGGGTTTTTTTAAGCACTGGCACAAAGGTGGTTGAAATCAGTTTTAGGAATTCAGAACCAAGGGAAACATCAACTAACCCACGAGGATTATGTATCAGTGCCTTGTTAAGGTCGGAAGGTCAGTTTGTATTTCTTCCGTGAAATTCCTACTAATATCCCCTGAACATTGGAAAATGCCCAAGAAAAAATTGCCCAGAGGTTTATTTATTTAGGAAACGTCTGTGCTACCTCTACAGATCATCTGCTCTATGACTGTATTCTACATGGTTTTATATGAGATTATTTTGTTCTAAGTGCTAATGTTGTACTTCAAATTCTTTAGGGAACAGGTATAGCTGTATCATAACTGGAGGAAGGTGTTAGTAGATAGTGCACTATCGTTTCATCTGGCCAAGCATACATCTCGGAAGGGAGTTTAATCATCTGATTTGAATATATCATTTTAATGCAGGAATGTGGAACCTATGGCACCAGAGCCAAATGTGGACTAAATATGACTGCTAAAAAATGAAACCTTTCAATTAAGACATGGAGGAGGAGAAAGTAGATGCTAGAATAACCAATATGCAAGGGGAATGACAAGATTATTATGGGACTAAAGGGTCCCATAAAAGGGACTAAATGTGTTTTACAGAAAGGGAAATGATAAGAGGTGAACTGCTACCAGTAATCCAAGTGCAAACTGTGCACAGATTTAGTGCATTAAAACAAGTGCACAAGGTGCTCCTGTGTACATTTACCAGTTATTACAAGATCTCTTCCTCACAATAAATGGCACTTCCAAGTAAAGGTCTCACAACAACCAGTGTTTGGCCTGTGGAAACTTTATGGATTATTAATCAACATGTCACTTATTAGTAATGTTGAACTGTATATTTCCAGTTATGCAAACAGGGTTTCTTCTCCTGGGTCTTTGTTGATCTCTTATTCTGAATTTTGACATAGTTTGGCTCTAATTATGAAATGCTCCTGAGTTCAGTGCAATTTTTAAGAACATAATGGTTTTCTTAGTGTGTGTCCAAGCGCAAAAAGAAAATGGAAACCCAAAAACTACGGGTCCAGTTCAGGGTCCTATAGGACCATTCAGAATAATAGATATATGCTACAAAGTATTGTTTTATCAAAACACAAATTATGGGCACAATATAGCTAAAGTTTAGCGGTGTTGATTCCAATGGAAAAATGTTAAGCTTGAGTTTATCTGCTGGCAGAAATCCGTGAGACAGTGTTGGCTGCTGGATCCTATCCTATCTTTCTTTTACCATGCAAGATGCTTTTGAGGGCCCTATTGCTTACGCCTGAGAACTCCTCTGCATCAAATTATGCAGTGTTAAAAACTCACTCAGTGTTATGTCAGGGCACTGTCCTTCTCCTGTTAACTTTATAAACCTTTGCGAGAAATCACGGTTCATCTGGAGTTTGGTACCAGTCAGAGTACTTACTTAAAATGATATATTTGTTATTTGTTAATCCTGTGTGTAAAACAATGTACACTCTCGTTTTAATGTAATAACAAGCATAAGCAGAGCAGGATTTAAAACAGAACTTGCTTTAGGAGTCCTGTGCTTGACAAGTAATGCCTATTCATGGTGTCTTATGAACACCGGTGAAGAACCAGCTTGGAAAGTGCTTACTTACTTTGCCTGCAGTGCTCATGGTGCTCCTGTTTCTCTGCTGCTCTTTCTTGCTTCAGGAATTCAGGAGCCTGAACGATGTTGCTTGTTGGTGGGTCTTGCACAGGTTGCTGGCCAGTTCCCTGCAAGCCACAACTGCATGAACATAACTTGGGTCCTTATAAGCAAACTCAGTGGCTCCCCAGTCCCACCCCTAAATCCACCCCTAAAATTATTGGACAAATCCTACCAGTTTTGTAATTCTGTCTTGTCATTTACCCGGGGGGCCAATAGCCCCTACTGCTCATGACATTTGGCCAAGCTGGACCCATGGTCTCCAACTTAGAACTTCTAGATTCCTCTTTTTTTCACTAACAGAAAAGTTGTTTGGAAAAACCCAATGAGTGTAAACTGCTGGTAGGTCCACATATAACAATTGTGCGCAGTCCTAATCATATGTGCTCCCCTGGACACATGTAGCCTGTGAACCATGTGAACTTAGTCAACTGCAATTCCTGTGGTTGTCGTGCCTCTTTCTCTAATTCATTGTAATGACTGCAGTTGGTGCTGCACACTTATGCAAAAATACATTATATGCATAACCTAAATATAGAAGTGCTGGTGGTGGAAAGTGCCGTCAAGTTGCGGCTGACTTATGGTGACCATGTAGAGGTTTCAAGGCAAGAGGTAATCAGAGGTGGTTTGCCATTGCCTGCTCTGTCTAGCGACCCTGGACTTCCTTGGTGGTCTCCCATCTAAGTGTCAGGTGACCCTGCCATATGTTAGGGTGGAAGGGTAGGAGGAAGGGATGGTCTGTAAGGTTTCAACACTGGAATGTGGGAGATGGGTAGGTTGCCTAGGAAACCGATAAGTTCCCAGCCTGGGCAATCTCCTATCTGACCAAATGGCCTTGTCTCACAGCTTTGCTTTCCGCTGGGCAGACAGCTGGGCCCCTACAGCATTATTTACAGCTTCACCACTTTTACACCTCTTTCCCGCGCGCGGGCTAAGTAGTCATTGGTAGAGTTAAAGGGGGGGGGGATCTAAGGGGGTATATCTGTAGAGGTTTCTTTGTGTGCTTTATTTCTGACAAAAGAATGTCGACGTGCCTTTAGAACTGCTTTCAATAAACGCTATCTTCTTTATGAAGCCTGGTGTGTGACTGACTTTTCTGAAGTGCCTGACACTAAGCACTAACCAAAGCTGATCCTGCTTAGCTTGTGAGATAGGTAAATACAAAAGCAGACTGGGTGAATGCTTTGTGAAGGATTTCCAGGATGATTCATGGACCTTGCTTCCCCTCAGTCTTGCAGGAAGGATCCAGAGATAAACTATCTACAGACTTCTCTAAGGACAAAGGGAAGGCTAGGGCTATACATGGTTGCTCTTTAGAAAAGCCTCTCCTTTCCCAAAAAAACACAAGAAAGAAGTGTTGCCATTGTCATTAGACAATTTTTGCTTGTCGATCTGCTCTTCCTTTTTGTAATCAATGAAAGCAAACACAAGTTACAAAAAATCCCCCTCCCCCTTTTTATGAGATTGGCATTATGCTGGTCCCAGGGCTGGCCCGTTATTGTTAAATTTTAGACTGTCGCCTATGGCGATGGCTCAACGAGGGCACCATTCTGGCTGGCCTTGTCCCCTCCTCACCCTGCACAGGAAGCCTCCCTTGCTGGCTTCTTGCTCCATCCCCGGCAAGAGACTCCCCTCTTTGCAGCCCCCCAGACAGAAAGAGAAGGAGGCGGGGGGATAGGCGTGGGGAACAGCCCAGGATGACGGGAAAGTGCCACTTGCTCTCTGTCGCCCCCACCCCCATGGTCTCTTTGGAACTCCTTTTGCAGCCTGGCACAGGTCCCCTCCCTCGAGTGATCCTGCCCCCCCACATGCATTTGCAGCTCACCCTCTCAGCCCACCTGCTGTGGCTTTGGTGCCCACCCCCATCCCACCCCACATGGGGGGGGGGTGCCAGAATGTATCCTCACCTAGTAGGCAAAAAAACCTGGGGCCGTCACTGGCTGGTCCATTTGCATCAACATAAAACTTAATTTAGGCTGAGTTCAGACTGGCAGTTTGCTCCGGTAGCCAGGCATGGCAAAAAAGCCCCGGAATATACTGTACCGGGTTTTCCCGTTCACACAGGCCAGGCTGCTGCTGTAAGATACGGGGCAGAGCCAGGCGGGAGCATTCAGACTGCTGCCCCGGAGGCACGCTGTATTCGGCGTTTCCCCATTAATTCGCCTGAGGACCCCACAGCGCCTGCACCGCATTGGGCAGTAGAGCGGAGCACGGCCAATCATATTGCTGCTGCCCGACTTTTCGGCTGCGCATTCAGACTTCCCGAAAGCGGAGAAATGCGCGATACATGTGGGCTTATGGATTTGCTACCAGTTTTATGAGGTATCTTTTTGATCCGGCAGTGAAGTGCAACAGCACGGGTTGGCTACGGGTGGGGGACACCAGGCAGATGTGCCTGTGTGAACGCCCAATTTACTCTGGGATTGAATCGTCGCTGGCCTGGCTCCCTACCGGGGCAAATTGCCAGTCTGAACTCAGCCTTAGTCTATGTAAGTAGGGTTGCCATCTGAGTGCTGGCATGCAGTAGGTGTTTTGAAGGGCAGGGAGATTCAAATTGGCATTGTGACATCATTTCTGGCACAAACCTAGAAGTGACATCAGCATGCCAGCACAATGACCTAGGACTCCATCAAAACTCTATGGTTCTACCTGGAATCCTAGAGCACTGGGGCAATGTGCTGGTGTCACTTCTAGGTTCTCACTGGAAGTGGTGTCACAGCATCAGCACAAAGTCAGTTTCCCCCCTTTTTTTTTACTGCTGCTGCACAAGACACCAGTGGGAGGGTAGGCTAGGGTGGGGTGGGGTGGGGTGGAGGAAGAAGGTCTCCGTATTATTGAGATACAAATCAAATCAAATTTATTACGGTCGAGACCAGCAAGGTTAAAATACAACTTGGACAAATAGTACAGAAAGGTCGAATCTGCATTTGCATTTTGAATCAGTTGCGTGCTGCTGTGACACCATCTTTCTCTATGCTTGTTTGAATGCTGTTTGGAGAAAATTCTTTTAAAGCAGTGCGGAGGTGCAATGACAGTGTAGCCACCCCGAAAGGACGGTAAATATATGTGGATTTGCGAAAGCATGCTAGCACTGTTGAGGTGTGAAAACAACACCAAATGTGGACAGCTTTTTTGTAGACAGAGTCAAAAGGCTGGGACGCTGGTGGGAAAGCCAAATGCAGATTCGGCCAAAGATTAAAATCACAGCACGATTAAAATTTATACTTCAGCCTTTGGCATTTTCTTAGACAAATAGTTCCGTTTTCTAAGAGCCAGTGCACAAAACCTTGCCACTGCATAAGATAACAGGTTTTTGACTATCTTCTAAAAGGTATATCTGAAGAATTTCAGGGTTAAAATTAACATAATACTGTAATGGCTTAAATCTAGAAAGTTGGGGAATAAGTATCTTTCTTCTTGGTAATATTCACAATGTAAGAGTATACGTGTAATTGATTCAACCACATTACTTGAACAAGAACAACACTGATACAAAGTCAAGTCATATGATGTATATTTATGTATATATAGTTTTAAGTGAGCACTCAGGAGCTAGTTTCTATTTTCCTGCAAGGCCTGTATGGGAAGGGCCTTACTTAGGTCTTGCTCTGCTTGTTCTGGTTGCAGTCTCACAGTGTGTTTATTGGTATTCTCCATCTCCCGATGATCTCTCATTCAAGAGTCCTGTAGTTGCAGTTATCAGATTCTCCCGTGTGCTTCCTACAAAGCAAGACTGAAGGATGATCTGAGGCTGGATAGGTCAGCTCACCCCACCTCAGTTCAGAGGATACCACATGGAGTTCATATTGAGCTGCCAACTCCAGTTTGGGAAATTTCTGGAGATTTGGGGGATGGAGCCTAGGGAAGGCAGAGTTTGGTAAAGGGAGGACCCTAAACTGGATATAATGCCCTAGACTTCACTTTCCAAAGCTGCCATGGTCTCCAGAGGAGCTGATCTCCATAGTGTGAAGATCAGTTGTAATTCTGGGAGATCTCCAGGCCCTACCTGGGGTCTAGTCACTCGATGTTCAGTGTGGGATGCCCTTCTTGCAAAATAGTTTGCAGAGGGGTTTCCAGGTTTAGAATCCTGAATTGGATTGAAAATTTGGAACAGTTTAATTTGGAGAAGAGTCTGCAAGACTATCTAGTTTAGGCATATGCATCTGGATATTGCCAACCTAATAAAATGCCCAATATTTTTGATATCAGAACAGGTTGGCAATATCTGATACCCCTGCTTGTTGTCTGCCTGGCATGATTCCCAAATCAGACAGCATCACTCAATAATATCAGAATATGGAGCAACCAGAGAGGAGGCCGTCATACTGCCCACCAGATGGGAAGCCCTTTTTCTCTTTCCTGTTTCAGTTCTTCACAAGAGAGTCAAGGAGGGCATGACTACTTGTAATAAAATATTTCCAGTTTTCTGTCATGCAATTTAAACCATCTTTTCCACATGCACACATTTCGTTTGGTTATTAAATAGTCTGGTTATCAGAAGACTAGACAGGTGTATGTCTACAATATTCCGATAGTGGAAATGGTAAAAGTATTTTCCATTGGGGAGTTGGAATGATCTTCCTGGGACCCTCCTTTGAGCCTCAATTTATCACTTCTACTATGAAACATTTATAGTAAGCCACAAAATGAGATCATTTGGGGCTTTAGTGTAAGGCATCAAAATATGCTGAAAATCGCAAGCTCCCAGGTGCAGCTGTCTCTGCTCTGAATCAGTGCATGGACATGATAGTCAAAGGGGAGTGATTAAGGCCTATTATGCATGGGTGTTTTCCCTTGCTTTCACTGTGCATGTCCATCAGGTTTTCTTTGTTGTTCTGCACTGATTTTCCTCCCTTCAGTGCTCAGTTTGTTTTCTGGTTGCTGTTTCCCCAGGTTTTCTGAAAGTGCCTTTGTGCTGATTTTTCCCTTGTTTTGCTTCCAATCTGAAGGTAATACAAAAGCATACAGATTCCCTTAGGTCACTCCCCTGCCCACATAGAGGTCCTTCCATCCACACTGCACCTTCTGCCATCCTCCCCCACCCATCAGTGTACTAGCTCCATTCCTCCCATTTTTACATTTTTTATTTTTTTTACAAGCAGCATGAGTCTAGCAATATTAGACTATTGCTAGTCTTGGATGGCTGAATAAAAATAATAAAACTGCCGGAGGGAGTTTAAAAGGAGCTGTGTGAGGTTTAGTTCCCTGCTGGTATTGACTTGAAATGGGGATTGGAGAGGGGGCAAATGGCAGCATCCCCAGTGCAAAAAGAAGAAGAAGGTTTCAGTGCTGCATGCAAACAAAATAAAGGGGGATGGGATCATCAACATGGAATGAAATTGACATGAGATGTAAAAAGAGGGAGACATGGGATGGGAAGCCTAAAGCTTTAAAAACATTTTTCCCTTTAATGATTTAGCAAACAAAAGGGGGGGGGCATTTTGGCAGTCTCTGGAAGCCTAACATTAAAATGGTAGCTGAGCCACATGGACTTTCTGCAAACTGCTGTAAGAATCACTTGGGATCGATCCATTTGGAGGACAGAGTGCAATCCTCACAGGACAGGCTCTAAAAAATTGCCAAGATCACAACCAGTGTGCAGGATCAAATTAGAGAATCACAGAGAAAAAAACATGCAAATTTGCAAGGAAGGGCAGGAAATTAGCATTACTATGCAGCTGCACAAGGGCACTGATGAAAATACCCCCCATTTTTTTCCAATTTAGTGGAACAAGACTAAAAAAAGCTCTCCAAAACTTCTGCCAGAAGACTGCTCCCCCATACAAATTGCAGCCCTGTGCAAAGTGTGGTGGAGTTGCAGCCAACTTTGCACAAATGCTTGCACACACATGTTGCCATGTGCAGTCTGTACACACAATGCATTTCCCCATATTATGAGAGTGTAACTCTTTCCCATTTTTGACAGTGGCTGGCAACACAGCAGAGAATTCCCTAGTGCTCGGCAATATGGAAAACAAGGCTTCACAGCTGCTTGTCACTTTCAGAAAATTTAAAACTTTGGATGCCACCCCCTACGTCACAAGTGATGTTTCACCTCAATTTAGAAAATTGTGTGTTAAATTTTTTTTAGCTGCAGAGTAAATATACCAGAGGAAAAAGAATGGTGCATAAGGCAAGCACAGAATCCAAAGTCAACATTAAAGGCTTGTTATTATTGTTGTTCAGTCGCACAGTCAAGTCTGACTCTTTGCGACCCCATGGACAAGATCATGCCAGGCCCTCCTGTCTTCCGTCATGCTCCGGAGTTTGCTTAATTTTATGTTCATTGCCTCGATAACACCGTCTAACCGTCTCATCCTTTGCTGTCCCCTTCTTTTTTGACCTTCAATCTTCCCCAGCATCAGGGCCTTCTCCAGTGAGTGCTCCCTTCTCATTTGGTGGTCAAAGTATTTGAGCTTCAGCTTCAGTACCTGGCCTTCCAGGGAACGGTCAGGGTTGATCTCTTTTAGGACTGACTGATTTGATCTCCTTGCAGTCCAGGGAACTCTCAAGAGTCTTCTCCAGCACCATAACTCAAAATAATCTATTCTTCGGCACTCAGCCTTCCTTGTAGTCCAACTCTCACAGCTATACAGTACTGCTGGGAATACCATTGCTTTGACCATACGGACTTTTGTTGGCAGGGTGATGTCTCTACTTTTTAATATGCTGTCTAGGTTTGCCATCATTTTCCTCCCAAGGAGCAGGCGCCTTTTAATTTCATGGCTGCAGTCACCATCTGCGGTGATTTTGGATCCCAGGAATGTGAAATCTGTCACTGCTTCCACGACTTCTCCTTCTATTTGCCAAGGAGTGATGGGGCCGGATGCCATGATCTTCATTTTTTTGATGTTGAGTTTCAAGCCAACCTTTGCGCTCTCCTCTTTTATCCTCAGCAAGAGGCTCTTTAGGTCCTCTTCACTTTCTGCCATCAGAGTGGTATTGTCTGCATATCTGAGGTTGATGTTTTTCCCGGGAATCTTAATTCCAGCTTCTGAATCATCCAGACTGGCATTCCGCATGATGTACTCTGCATATAAATTAAATAAGCAAGGTTACAATGTACATCCTTGTCATACTCCTTTTCCTATGCAAAACCAATCAGTTGTTCCATATCTGGTTCTAACTGTCGCTTCTTGACCCTTATACAGGTTTCTCAACATGTGAGGTGGTCTGGTACTTCCATCTCTTTAAGGACTTGCCATAGCTTGTTGTGATCCACACAATCAAAGGCTTTAGCGTAGTCAATGAAGGAGAAGTAGATCTTTTTCTGGTACTCCCTTGCTTTCTCCATAATCCAGTGAATGTTGGCAATTGATCTCTAGTTCCTCTACCTCTTTGAAATACTGCTTGTACTTCTGGCAGTTCTCTATCCACGTACTGCTGAAGCCTAACTTGTAGGATCTTTAGCATGACCTTGCTAGCATGTGAAATGAGTGCAATCATGCGATCGTTTGAACATTCCTTGGCATTGCCCTTCTTTGGGATTGGAATGTATACTGATCCTTTCCAATCCTGTGGCCACTGTTGTGTTTTCCAATTTTGCTGGCAAATTGAGTGCAGCACTTTAACAACATCCTCTTTTTTGAGACTTTGAATAGCTCAGCTGGGATACCATCACCTCCACTAGCTTTGTTGTTAGCAATGCTTTCTAAGGCCCATTTGACTTCACATTCCAGGATGTCTAGCTCAAGATCAGTGATTACAACGTCATGGTTGTCAAGGACATTGAGGTCCTTCTTGTATAGTTCTTCTGTGTATTCTTGCCATCTCTTCCTAATCTCTTCTGCTTCTGTTAGGTCCCTACCATTTTTGTCCTTTATCATGGCCAGCTTTGCATGGAACAATCCCTTGATTTCTCCAATTTTCTTGAAGAGATCTCTAGTCCTTCCCATTCTATTGTTTTCCTCTATTATTTTGCATTGTTAAAGGCTTACTGCTCTGAAAATCTGCAGTAAGATGTGCATGTGTAATGGGACCATAAAAGAACTGAAACAAAGCAGAGGTGGTGCTGCTGATGAAGGCTTGATGTCAGTGAAGGGACTGACCTGCCTGTCTTGCATAGAGTCCAGTTGACTCTGATCAGGTGAAGTCTAGCAATGCTTGTCATCTCAACCTACCTATTAGAAAAGCAGGCATTGTTGCTACAAATGCCTTCTTCCATTTATGTCCAATTCATAAATGTATTTATTTATTTACTTATACCCCACTTTTCTTCCTAATCATGATCCAAAGCAGCTTATGTCATTGTCTCATCTCTCCTCCTCTGTCTTATCCGCAAAACAACCACCTTGTAAGATCGATTTGCCTGAGAGACTGCACCAAGGTCACCTGGGGATCTTCCATGGCATAACTGAGATCTGAATCTGGTTACTCCAGGTTCTAGTCTAGCACCCTAATTGCTATGCCCACCTAGCCATGCTGATTTATGCTTATGTAACTTCCAGACAGGATGCTTGCAAGGTGTTCTGTGGTGGGGCTGAACTTTAAGGTATCTTGGAAGTTTTGGTGAATAACAAACTTCAGCCACATGCCTTTTGGTTTGGGTTGGACAGCAAATATATGTTGAGCCAACTGTAAAGTGACTTTTCTGGCTTCCAGTTTGTTTCTGGGCTCAGTTTAAACTGGTCTTCCACACCTATAAAGCCTTTCTCCTCCTATATAAGTCCACACTGAGAACTGCTCAACAGGACATCTGGCTGTGTCCTCTGCTCACCAAGGATGGAAATCCATAGCAAGGGAACATGCTTTCTTGCTCTAAATCTATGGAATTGGGTATCAGAGAATGTTGGGACAGCACTTTTGTTACTGGCATTCTTCAAGGACTGTGGAACTGTTGTTCTCAGAGGGCTCCATCAAATATGTTTGGATTACTGTTTTGTATTGGTTACAATGGGCTTTTTACAATTCGAGTACTTGTACTTCAGTGTCTTCACCTTCCACTGTAAGCGGCCTTGAAATTCAGATAAGGAACAATATACATAATTTTTATTTCTCTTGGATGCCTAGAAATCTTAGCCAGATTTCAAAATATAGTGCAATCTCCAAATAATTTATATACCTATCTAATTCAGGGGGAGCTGAATTAATGTTCTTTATTTCTACTGCTAAGATGATAAGAGGAACTAATTAATCAAGACAACAGTGGCCACAACCCAGATCTTACATGGGACTCTGAAGTGTTTGACTGCTGGAAGTCTGTTTTATATAAATGGATGAGTCTGAGTTGTATACTTACACACATTTTCTTGCATATGAAGAATGGGCTCATCTGCTAAAATTACCAGGGAAACTTCAGCAGATGGAGAAATTCTTTGCATGTGTCTGAGCTCCCCACTTGTAAGTAACCTCTAGATCAAGGTCATTGTTTGTGTAGCATTTTAATCTAGAATTAAAATAGATTAGAAGGCTGCTTTCACACACATGGCATAATGCACTTTCAACACACTTTTTCAGTGCTTTTAAAGTACATTGAAAGTGCATTTTTGAACCTATGTGAAAGTCACCAAAATCTTGTTTTTGTACTCTAGTATAATATGTAATTCTGTGCAATAACAATAGAAATAACAATTATAATCAAAGTCAGAAAAAGTTGACAATGCATTTATTTCGGGGAAAAGGGAGATCATTATGAAGAAATATTTTACAAGGACAAGAAGGCATGTCTATATTAGAGAGATGACTTCTGCCATCTCCTGGACAACTAACTTCTCAGCTGTATATATATTTTTTGACTTGGTGGTCACAGAGCATGTTTTAGTTTAATAACAAATTCCATGCTGTGGCATCACAAAACAAAAGGAGACTTGTTAATTTTCAGACTAATATATTCATGATGGCAGAAGCTCTCATGGACCAAAGCCCACTTGATCAGATCCATGAATATCTATTTGGGCAGATATATGGGAAACATACAAGCAGAGAGAAAACCAATTGTAAACACAAAGGCCATGAAATGAAAGAGGTATGAGCTCACATTTCTATATAAAACTCAAATTTATACAAGATAAACACAGTGTCCATTTATCAAAGGAATAGTTGCCGATGACATAGACTCCCTAGGTTTGTTGATCTAACCCATTATAGGTTAGCAAAACTAATATAATCAAATCTCCTAATAAATTCTACAGTTTCTGTCTAGTATCCAGCATTCATTTGGTCCATTAAGCAAGTATGGGTATTTGAACAGAAGAAACCAAAAGCCCAGCACATATGATTCAGTAGGAAAGCTGTGTAGAACAATCTTCCGCTATTACCACTCCAATCTTATTCAAGTTCTTAAAATGTCAAGACAGTGCGGATGCTGAAACAAAATGACAGAGACATGAAGTTGGCAAGCCACATTCCAAGAGAACTGCTAGCATTTCATTATGCCCCATGCTTATTCAATTTGTTCTTGCACAGTGGAGACAGGGGAGAGAGTGCATTTATACTGTGGTCAATACCACTCCTGAGTGACTCCCACTCACCGGGCTGGGCACATACTCAATTTGATTTTTGCGGCGGGGGTAACAGTGGACCAGGTTACCACTTTGATTGTTCCATGGTTGGACCACCATGCCCTGAGAGCCCGCCTGAATGTCCCACTTCAACACTGTTTAGGTGGTGAGCATATTTTAGCTCGCCCACGGAGTCAGAGGGACCCAATGTGGCTCCAGATGCCTCTGCGGGATCCAACACCCCCTGGTGGCTCCTTAGATGAACTTGTAGGGGACTGGCATAGCTGGCTCTCTGCAGCCATCAACGAGATCGCTCCCAGGCACCCTCTGCACCCTTGCTCTAGGCTTGCTCCCTGGTTTACCCAGGAGTTGCGGCTTATGAAGCGATGGCTGCGATGGCTAGAGAGACGGTGGCGCTGTGTTTGAGACGAAGCTGCAAGAGCATTTTATAGGATATTTATGAGATCCTATGAGATGGCAGCCAAGGCCGCTAAGAGAGAGTACTACATGGCCATGATTGCATCCGCGAGCTCATGCCCAGCCCAATTATTTAGAACAATTTGGTCTATAACTACTCTGCCACGCCAAATGCTAGGGAATTGGACATAGGCTGTGAGGCATTTGCGAGCTATTTTGTGGATAAGGTCTTGTTGCTTCGCCATGACCTCCCTGCCACAGTTGATACAGTGAATGACCTCAAGGCTCCATGCATGTCTTTGATTCCAGTTCTGGATCAATTCAACCCACTCAGCCTAGAGAAAGTTGACAAACTGATCCTAGCTGTTCGCCCTACCACATGCTGCCTTGATCCGTGCCCATCATGGCCATGACGGGTTTTGAGGCACCTTGAGGGAGATTATAAATGAGACCGTCACTGAGGGACAGTTCCCTGGGGTGCTTAAGGAAGCAGTAGTCCACCCTCTGTTGAAAAAAAACCCCATCTTTGGATCTGGCTGAATTGGCCAACTATTGGCCGGTTTCCAATTTGCCTTATTTGGGCAAATTAATAGAGAAGGCGGTAGCGAGTCAGCTACAGAGCTTTTTGGATGACATTTCCATCTTAGACCCCTTCCAGTCTGGCTTTTGCCCTGTTCATGGGATGGAGACGGCACTGATTGCGCTCACGGATGACCTTCATAGGCATCTGGATCGAGGCGGATCGGTGATGCTGATGCTGCTGGACCTGTCAGCCACGATCGACATGGTCGACCATCAGCTACTGGTCTGCCACCTCGCAGACATAGGAATTCAGGGGCTTGCCTTACAATGGCTCGCTTCCTTTCTCCAAGGTTGGGGACAAAGCGTGGTGCTAGGGGAACAGCAGTCCAAGAGGCATCCACTGGACTGTGGAGTGCCTCAAGGGGCAGTGCTTTCCCCAATGTTATTTAACATCTATATGTGCCCCCTTGCCCAGATTGCCCGGAGGCTTGGGCTGGGATGTCACCAGTATGCTGATGACACCCAGCTCTATCTGATGTTGGGTGGCCAGTCCGACTCCAGACTGGAAGACCTGGACCGGGCATTGCAAGCCATGGCTGGTTGGCTTAGGCTGAATTGGCTGAAACTGAATCTGATGAAGATGGAGGTCCTGTGCTTGAGGGGGTGGTTCGGGGTTAGGGTTCCCACTCCCGGCCTTTGATGGGGCACCATTGGTGCCAGTGCCGGAGGTTAGGAGTTTGGGAGTGCTCCTGGATGCCTCCCTAGTGATGGAGGCCCAGGTAGTGGCCACTGCCAGGTCAGCCTTTTCCCACCTTTGGCTAATCAGGCAGTTGGTTCCTTTCCTCAACCGTGCCGACCTAGCAACAGTGATCCATGCTATGGTCACCTCGAGACTAGACTACTGTGATGCTCTCTACATCGGGCTGCCCTTGTTGCAGATCCAGAAGCTGCAGCTAGTGCAGAATGCTGCAGCCAGGCTTTTGATGGGTCTCCCCAAGTGGGAGCACATCCAGCCTGTGCTGTGACAACTGCACTGGCTGCCAATAGCATACCAAATCCGCATCAAGGTGCTGGTTCTTACCTTTAAAGCCCTATATGGCCAGGGTCCAGCATACCTGTGGGACTGCCTGTCCCCATATATACCCCAGAGAGTACTTCGGTCGGGGTCTCAAAATCGATTGACCTCCCTGGCCCTAAAGAGGCCAGGCTTGCTGTTACCAGGGCCAGGGCTTTCTCAGTGGTGGCTCCATCCTGGTGGAACAAGCTCCCGGAGGAGATCAGGGCCCTGCAGGACTTTCTGCAGTTCCGTAGGGCCTGCAAGATGGAGCTCTTCCGCCAGGCCTTCGGTTAGGGTGCCACCACCATTATAGAGCCCTGGCTCTTAGTTTTAACATCCAGCCTGAGCCGCAGGAAGATCTTGAGCAGAAGGATTCTTAGAGAGTACACTAAAATAAGCCATCTTTAGTAACTAACTTCAGCACTTTATGAACTGTATTAATAATGGAATTGTTTTATATGATTTTATGTTGTTTTGACTGTATTTTATGTACTGACTGTGAGCCGCCCTGAGCCTGCATTGTGGGGAGGGTGGGGTATAAATATGATTAATAAATAAATAAATCTTATGATGGTGGTCCCCATGTGACTTTTATGGGGGAACAATCTACGCAAACTAGCAGCACCCGGTGGCAACCCTACAAACTGTGCCACACAGGAAACTGAGAATTATCTACAAGGGTAGTTAGCAAAAGAAAAATGAACATTACCTCTTTCCAGTTTGGAGCAATTCAAATCCTTCATTGATTTTCTCGAAAGGTAAAGTGTGAGTAATTAAGGGATCCAAAACAAACTTCTTCCCCATGTAATCAGAAACCAGCTTAGGGACAGAGTCCTTGCTCTTCCAGCCTGAAAAACAGAGAAGGAAGAGAAGTCACTCAGTATTATTGAAATAAGGACAAGAACAATGTGTTATTGAGGAGTTGGATATTTCTGAAGATCTAAATGAGACCATTGTAAGCCACCTTGGGAATCACTGATGCTATTCTTCTTTCTGTGGCCCATGGGACATCAAACAACAATGCTGTTTTGCCCATTATTGGCTTTCCCATCTCAGTTTTAGAGATTTCTGTGATGCAAAGATGGTCATACAACTAGGGAAGGCCAGGGTGAGTCCACACAGTTACCTGTTTCCCTTGAGATATAACCCAGGAACAGTCAGTACAACTCACATATTATCAGGGCTCAAGTTTCCAAGAGTGTGTTTTTCACATTCCGAGATAGGGTTACCAACTTTGGGATTGGAAATTCCTGAATATGAGGTCAGAGCTTGGGGAGGATGAGGTTCGTGGAAAGGAAGGAGTACACCAGAGATGTCCACCTACCAAAGCTGCCATTTCCTCCAGAGGAGCTGATCTGGAGATTAGTTGTAATTCTGGGGATTCTCCAGTCTCTGCCTGGAGGTTGGCAACTCTATTCCTACAAGTATGTATATATTCTCTCTCTCTCTCTCTCTCTCTCTCTCTCTCTCTCTCTCTCTCTCTCTCTCTCTCTCTCTCTCTCCTCTCCTTTCCCTCTTCATTTCTTTGATGTGAATTCCTCCTATCCTTTATGTGGTTTTGTTTCACAGTTTACCATTACATCTGTACCTGTAGGGACCATATTTAATGCTAATTATGATTCCCATCTTAACCAGAACTTGATGCCAGAGTTTGGTATTGGTTTGCACACCACGGAAGCAAGGGAACTTGATTAGCATTTACATGGTCAGCACCAGTGCAGATGTAACAACAAACCATGGTTCAGGGAAGGCAGGGAGAATTTACAGCCGAGAGTGGAGGGGGAAAAGAAGGTGTACGCATTCCCAAAGCTGATTTTCTTGTTGCAGATCTGATTTTTAGGGATATAGTATTATGTGTGCAGTGTATTTACATAATTAGTTTGCTTCTTAAAACACAGGATACAATTTACACCTGAGTTCTGCAGGCATAGCCCCAAATGTAGGAATATCTGAGCTATGCCTGCAGAACTGAGGTGTAAATTGTGTCCTGTGATATGCAGAGATATGCACACCTACTACCTCTCTGCACATCACACCTAATCCAATCACACTTTCTATTGTCATTTGCCTGCTAATGTCATTTGGCATCTGAAATCACTCCACGTTCCAGTATATAGGACAGATGGACTCACATTCTAGCTGTACCTGAAGAAGCAAGCAGTGACTCACAAAAGCTCATACCCTACCACAAATTTTGTTAGTCTTTAAGGTGCTGCTGGACTCTTTCCTACTGGAGTTGAGCTGTAATTCCAGGGGATCCCCAGGTTTCACAGGAGGCTGGCATCCTTAAAAATTAAGTGCTTTTGAAATTGCATGAGTAATAACACTAACACAGGATGCTCTAATGATCATTAGTTTAGCTGGTTTTGCAAGGACAGGTCCATCAATGATTATTAGCTATGATGATTTACATGAAACTTCCGTGTTCAGAGGCAGCGCCCTTAGAATACCAGCACTAGAGGGCAATAATGGGCAAGCGTGAATATGCAAGCATTTGGCCTCATTACTAGGCTTTCCAGGAGCATCTAGATGTCCACAATAAGAAACCTAATGTTAAATTAGATGCACCACTGGTCTGATCTAGTATGGCCACTCATTTTTTTTATCATGCTCAGTATCATTCCATTTCAAGACATACAAATACTAGAAGTACTCTGAATATTGCATTGTATGCAATGAGTTACAGTAGGGTTTTTTGCCAAGCTCATGACTGTACCTCCAAACACAGATCCTTTCCAGGTACGGCCAGTGAAAAGAAGCATTGGGTTAAAGCTGATCTCAGATGCAGAAGGAGGCACCCCCACAATCACACTGGTTCCATAGTTTTCATGGCAGGAAGCCAAGGCAGCCGTCTGAGATAAGACATGGACATACCCTTGATTAAGTCACATTATTTGAATTGAACACAACATTTGAATAAGTTCCCAAAGCAATTTGCTAACTGAACCTGGACAAAAACTAACATGACTAAACTCAAAGCATTCCTACTGCATTTCATCTTCTGCTGTCTTCCTAATATGTGGTATTCATTGGACTTTGTAGGCCTTATTAGGCAAATGGATGGTAACATAATTCTTGGCAGTGACTTGTGAATGCTCTTAAAGCATATTATCAAGTACCAGATCTGGTTAATACATGATAATAATTTAATACTAGAGAAGAAGCTGCTCCTAATGTAAACAACATCAGATCACAACATTCATCATCACATTCTCTACCAAAAAGGACTATCCATAACTAATATATATCAGTTTTTGAAGTCACCTACCATGGTATCTGTGCGTCCGATCACTTCAAATGAATAGTCTACTCCTTGGCCGCCAGTCAAATCAAACAATACTTCATTGATGGGTTTCTTGTAATCCAGTGGGTTGACACACTCAGTGGCTCCCACCTCCAGAGCTTTAGGAAATTTACTTTTATTGATGTCAACCCCAATGATTCGGGAAGCTCCTGCAGCCTTGCATCCCATGACAGCTGAGAGACCTACTCCTCCCAAGCCAAAGACAGCACAGGTAGAACCACGTTCCACCTAGAAGACCATAAGATCAATGTACGTTGTATGATTCGGTGCTCACAGTATGGTTTTAAAAGGTACTTTTTAACAGGTGTAGGAGGAAATGCCAGAACTCATTTTATTGCTGGCTTAAGCACAAAGGGGAAGCCATGTTGGATCAGTCCAATAGCCCATCGACTACAACACTCTGTGTCACATAGTGCCCAAAGCCTAAGAGCCATCAGCAGGGCCAGAACTCCAGAAGCCTTCCCACTGTTGCCCCCCAAGCACCAAGAATACAGAGCATCACTGTCCCAGACATAATGTTCCATCTATACCTTGTGCTAATAACCACTGATGGACCTCTGCTCCATACATTTATCCATTCCTTTCTTGAAGCTGTCTATGCTTGTAGCCACCACCATTTCCTGTGGCAGTGAATTCTTCATGTTAAATATGTGAGAGTTCCACTGAAAATATCTTCCTCCTGATTACTGTTTTCATTGTAATGGCTACTGGAACTTAAAAACCTCATTGAACAGAGATACTGTATTTCTCAAGGAGCTGAACTGAAGATATTTCTCATTATTTTGCTAGATGTCCAATTTATGAATATGTTTGTGAAGACGTATTCCAGGAATTACTGGTTTGAGCTCACAAATGGCCAATAGGCATTAAATGTATTTATGTCCTGAACACCAAACATTTTTCCAATTACACTTGAGGTAAATTGCTTTGGCTGCTGCTAAAGGTAGTGCTAGAGATCTTCCATACAAGAATATATAGCATTTGGTACTTCTTTAGTTTAGAAAAAATACAAAAAGTGATAAAGGTTTATTAAATTATGGTTTGGTGAGAAGAGAGGGTTTTTTTTCTCTTTTCTATAGCTTAGGATCTCACAATGGAACTGATTCAGGACACACAACAGAAAATACATCTTAACAGAATTAATTTAAGAATTAAGGTAGTGATGGCCAGTAGTTCGTATCAGTGGTCTTGACCTTTCCAGGCCCAAGCCCCACTGAGCTGCAAGCATATGACAAGACCATATGACATCAGAGTCATGTGACAGGAATAGGAGGAGCCCAGAGTTGTGATCTCACTACTGTCAAGGCAAGGATCATGGGCAGAATACCAAAAGAGATGCAGAAAGCAAACACCACCCAAGCATGAGGAAGTGTCTTGCAGTTTGGAGCAAGCCAATGCTCAGAGCGATGGAGGAATCCTCTCTATTACTGAATGACCACACTTTGCTAACCCATGTTTTTTCAGCATAGCTGTAGAGAGGCAAAAAGCACTGCACCTTTGCTCTGTATGCAGCAGGTCTTTCCAAAAGACAGCCTAAATAAATGGCAGCTTTATAGGGGGTCACAGCCCAGCTGGAAGGATGGCATGACTTAATTTATAGTCCTGACCTGACTGAAGGTCCTGAGCCATGGGGTGAAGAAGGCTTAGATGGCTATAAAAATTGCTAAAAAATATAAGCAATTAGTAGCATTTTAGAGGAAATGTGCTACCCAAAAGCAATTGCTGAAAGGCAACTGGGGAGGGCTCTTTCCTTCTGGTGTACCACTTTTGGGTTTCTGGGAACATTGCATTTAGTCAGTGTGAAAAACATCATGGTGGACCGGATAGACTGTTTCCCTGACCCAGTAGGACTTTTCTTATGCTCTTATCAGAAATGTAATTCAAAAACATGTATTGCAAGGAGGAAGTTTTGGTTTAAGTAGTGTGTCATATTTTTAACTGAATTATTTTAGCATTTTTAATTAGTGTTATGGTATGTTTGTTTCATACTGCCTTTGATCAATTTCATAAATGTTTCATAATTTGCTGTTACTTACTGATTTAAACATATAGAAAATATATATTTCTCTCTCTCCGTCTCTCTATAAAGTGTAGATCAAATGGTTATATTCTTAAAACGTGTCCTCTAGAACTCACCTTGGCTGTTTGAACGGCTGCTCCATAACCAGTGGAAAACCCACAGCCAACCAGACACACTTTTTCCAGAGGGGCGGCGGCATCAATTTTGACCACTGCATTCTCATGCACCACTGTGTATTCCGTGAAGGTGCTGGTGCTAATGAAATGGTGAAGGCTCTTCCCTTTGCAGGTAAATCTGCAGGTGCCATCAGGCATTACACCACGAGGTTCACTGAGGCTTTTTTTTTTTTTGGGGGGGGGGGGAGAAGACACACAAAGATGGAAAGAATTAGATACTTAAAAGAGGGGGGTGATACAGGAGCCCAGTGTGGTATGATAGTGTGCAGGACTTGAATTCGAACGATCTGAGCTCATATGTTTACTAGGGCACCAGCCAACCTTGTTGCTGCCCCGCTTGCCTGTGGCATCAAGGTTTGTCCCAGGAGGTAACCTTGGCTTCAGTGGGTGGCTGCAGGGAGCCTGCTCCTACCCTCCCATCCTCTGTCAGGACGGCGGTGGGCAGTGTTCCCTCTAAGCTGAGTTAGTGTGAGCTAGCTCAGTTTTTTAGCCTTTGGTTCACACATTTTTTTTTTTTTACCTCAGGAAGGATGGCTCCAGAGCAAACTAATTGATGCAGTAGCCAAATCACTCACTCATGACCAGTGTTCCCTCTAAGCTGCGGAGTCTTGTGAGCAAAAATTCTACTTCGTGAGCTACTGGCATTAAGGTTGTGAGCGAGCGATTTGGCTACTGCATACATTAGTTTGCTCTGGAGCCCTCCTTCCTGAGCTAAGACAGAAATGTGTGAGCCAGAGGCTAAAAAACTGTGAGCTAGCTCACACTAACTCAGCTTAGAGGGAACACTGCTCATGACTTTAATGCCAGTAGCTCACAAAGTAGAATTTTTGCTCACAAGACTCCACAGTTTAGAGGGAGCATTGGTGGTGGGCAATGGCTTCCCACCTCGGTGCAGTGCTGAGGGATGGGCGGGCAGTCATGACAGTGCAGGGGAGTGAGGAAGGTGGGCGGCTGCCTCTCATCTCGCCACAGGGAGGGGCTGTAGCTTAGGGTTGCCAACCTATAGATGGCGGCTGGAGATCTCCTGGGATTACAGCTGATCTCCAGGCAATAGAGATCAGTTCACCTGGAGAAAATGGCCGCTTTGGAGGGTGGACTTTATGGCATTATACTTCACTGAAGTCCCTCCCTTCCCCAAACCGTGCCTTCCTCAGGTTTCATCCCCAGAATCTCCAGGTACTTCCCAACCTGGAACTGGTGACGCTACTGCAGCTCAGTGGTAGATCATCTATTTTGCACGAGGATGGTCCCAGGTTCAATCCCTGGCATCTCCAGTAAAAAGGATAAGGTAATCAGTTATCTGAAAGACCTCTGCATGAGACCCTGGAGAGCCACTGCCAGGCTGAGTTACTGACACCAGTCTCCAGGTGGGGGCAGGAGATCCCCTGATTTTTGGGGCTCCCCCCCCAGATGCTGCTTGCAGGGGAGGGGCGCGGGGCATCTGCTCTTTTCACAGCTTGCAGGGCCGGTACACACAGTTCCCGCTTTTTCCCCAACCATCAAATGATACTTACTCATTTTGAGTACAAAGGTTGCCTCTGGTATTTCGACAAGAACTGCAGTTTCCACACTGTGGGTTAAAGAGTGGGATAACATGGTCTCCTATGAACCGAAAGAAATCAACCAAGAGTTACAGCTTCAACAATTACACAGACATCTAGAGATGGAGGTCATGGATCCAGCAAATGGAAGAGTTTAGCCATAATTTAAAGGAAAGTCCCCTAAGAAGACAAGACCCTTTAAGGAGCATGCACAGCCAATGAAGAACTAAATTAACTTTGCCACCGCCACCTGAAATGCCCCCCCAAGACCTGTTTTATCACAAGATGTGTGAGTGCTATTGAAGCACAAGGTCTGCATAGAACAAAACCTAGACATTGTCACATGCAAAGTTTGAATTTCTTTTTTTGTTATCACAGCCTTGGGAGTAATGCTTGCAGTGGCAGCAAATACTGGATCACATGAAAAATAGCCCCACCTGTGTATCTGCAGGGTTACGTGAACACTAAAGTACAAACTGTTTGTCCTGTAATCATCTCTGCTCATACCTGGTTTCACACAAGTTACTCCCTCTCCAACACTCTCCACAACTCCTGCTGCTTCATGGCCCAAAACTATTGGGAGGGGCACAGCAAACGCACCGCTGATCACGTGGTCATCTGAGCGACAGATCCCAGTGGCCAAAATCTGTTTGGAGTTAAGATGGAAGGAGGAAACGTTGTTTATATTGTTTGCTTATTTCATGTCGCAAGTCATGAGTTGAAATTCAACATCTAACATGAAATGGTGATTTCCTATAGATGCGTGGGTGCCACCACCATGGTGCAGAGTTCTGATTCACCCCGACTGCATAACCATGGTTTGCTATCATGGGCACAAGCCCTATTTTAGCAGGCTCCCGGCTCCTTCTCTCATTTCCCCTCACATGCTTAGAATTTAATAACAATGCTATGCAAATCCTACACAAAGTTATTTGAAGCTATTGAAATTAATGGATTTAGACTGAAGTAAGTCTGCATAGGACTGCATTGTTAAGGACTTAACTCAGGCCATAATTTGCTATGATCTCTGAAAACAGCAAAGTGGGGCTCACCGCTCCAGGAAATCAGAACTGCAAATCTGATTGGAATGGAAAAGGCAAACGATATTTAATACAGAATTTGTGGGATTTGACTGTCCACTCAATGTAATGTTTTACATTTACCCTTTGTAATATTGATGTTTTAATCTACTAGCGATAACTTCAAGGTCGTTTACCTTAATGCGGACTTCATGAGCCTTTGGAGGAGCTACTTCAATTTGCTCAATGACCAGGGGTTTCTTAATCTCCCAGGCAACAGCTGCCTTGCATTTAATGACCTGTAAAAACAACACATGTCACTTTTGTATGCGTGCTACACTGTGATGTGCTTAGATACCCTATTCATTAGCTAAGCAGAAACTTCACTTACACCTGAGACTGTCGTCCTCATAGCACTAAATGCTTTTTGCAAGTCTGGATATGTTTCTGGCTGCCCCTGAGTGTCTCCCTTCCCTGAGGCATGCCAAAACATATGGAGAAGTCTTATCATGTGTACCCTGCCCTTTGTGTTCTTAGGTGTTATAGAACGCAATCACTGTTCAAGCACAGAAGAGCAGGGAGGGGACTTCTCACAGCTCATCTGTCATCCTTATCCATCCTTTGGAGCAGAATGCTTACCACAGGCATGGGGCAAAGTTCATGCCCTAATTTCAGGGGGGAAAAGACCCACATTTTCTGACTTTCCTAATAACCAAGCTGTGCTGATCAACATTTCAAGTTTCCAGTTGTTACAGAAAGCTGTCACTGAATCACTGCAGGAGGAGGCTGGGGAAAGGAAAACATCAAAGCATAGTTAAGAGAGAGGAGCTGGCACCAACCACCATTTGTACTTCTGCTCCCATCTGCTGTGTTAAAATCTGCTTCCCCCCCAAGTTGCGGTTCAGTGGACTTAGAAGGGTGTATCACTGCTTTGTGTGGCACTGCGAATCTGTCAGCTCTGGACTTGTAGGGATTTGGCACAACTCTGGTGGGGACATGCTGTTCCATGTCTAGGTGAACCTATATCAGACATACTAGTCACCACTGGTGATCAAGCTATTTCTTTTCCACCCCTATTAGGTCACAGATTAACTGCATCAGTATGTGTGGACACAGTGGACTAGGACAATGTTTTGTGGGCTCCTTGACAAAATATTTTTAAGGGTGCACATTCAGATATGTCTTACCCAAAACAGTGCCCCATCAGAAATACCCCAAATAAAAGATGGCACTCTTGAAATTTCAGGATTCCTGAAATCAAAATCTGGATTGCTTTGTTTTGTTTCAGCTCAGGTGGTAGAACTTGTCTACCTCTGTTGATTCTAATGGGCGACAAATCTACTGTCTGAGTCTGCATTTTAAGTCTATGACCCACTGGAAACAATCAAAATAGACTGAGATGCAAGATCTACGTCCCATTGGAATCAGTGGGAGGAGAACTGATCTCTGGATGCCAGGTCTATTGCCCTTTGAAAACACTAGAAATAAACCAGGCCTCTGATGGATGGTAGACCTGGCATCTAGATTCCAATGGATGGCAAGTAGACCACGAAACTAAGTCCAGAGGCCAGGTCTACTTCCACTGTTGTCAGTGGGTGGTAGACCTGGAGTCCCAGGATCTACCACCCATTGGAATCAGTGGGGTAGATCTGACCTTCAAGAAACCAAGATTACCATACCTTGGACTCTGTCCATTTCCCTGAAATGGGTTTACAGAATGATACTGACATTCCCAAAATTTTGTAAAAAATCATCTCCTTGCTGAAGTTTCAAAATGAAATTCAAAGGAAAATTTTTGAAGTGCACCCTACTGTTTATTATTTATTTGTGTTATTTGTATTTCACCTTTCTCACTGTACATTCAGTCCTGCTTACGTCTGTATAGCAAGGATTCATTTACTGTATCTGAAAAACTGGGCTCTCTTATCCTGGAATAAACTTTTGTTAGTCTTAAGGTGTCACAAGACTCTTTATTATTTTATTTCTTCAGAAATATGTGTGGCTGACAGAGCATCAGGTCCTTACTGGTTATTCCATTTTCCTATGCACAGTGTTTCCATGCGGTTTCCATGCAGAAGACTGATCTCTGGCTCAGTCATTTCCCCCTCCATGCATAATAGCATTCTGTGGGGAATTGTGCACATGGTAAAACTAAGATGATGTTAACATTTGTAGACCTTAATTTTCTTCTGACATCAAAGGGAGTTCTGCAGCTGGTGTTACTTAGAAAACAAAAATTTGCAGCACTGGCAGTCAGGATAATCAAACATTTTAGGCAGGGAACTGTGCTGCAGAGATCGTTTGCCTGGCAATTTTATTTGTCCATAAAAGTACAGAATACGATTGTAAAACAGGAGGGGAAATGTGTGTGGCTCAGGAGAGGGTAATCCCCATTAACACCCCCCCAACCAACAAGATTATCAGGGTATAAGCTTTCAAGATTCAAAGATGACTTCTTCAGATCCTCAAAAGCTTACAGCTTGAAAATCTTGTGCTATTGGACTCCACTCTAGCTGTTCGACTGTAGACTAACACGCCTATCTTCTCTGAAACCCCACTTCCTCCACCCCCGTCACCAAGCCTTCCCTCTTGTTCCAGCTCTGATTTCCTTCCCTCTTTCCCTCCTTTCCTCACCTGCTCTTTCCTTCCTTCTCACCTACCCAGATGTGCCCCACCCACTTGCTTCTTTACTCCCTCAAAGGTAGCAAAAGAAATAGGAAAGAAAGCAGGCCATGCAGTGTATGCGAGATGGGGCTGGTTCCAGCATCCCTTTATCATCTGCTCCTGGTGACCCACACCACCATATTTGCACATTAGGGTTGCCAATCCCCTCCCCTCACTTCAGGGTTATCAGAAAGCAGAGGGGGAGAATGTCTCCTGGGCACTCCATTATACCCTTTGGAGACCAGTCCTCATAGGGTATAATGGAGAATCAATCTGTGGGTATTTGAGCCTCTGAGGGAAGTGTTTTTTGAGGTAGAGGCACCGAATTTTCAGCATAGCATCTGGTGCCTCTCCTCAAAACAACCACCAAGTTTCTAAAAGATTGAACTAGGGGGTACAATTCTATGATCCCAAAAAGAAGGTGCCCCCATCCTCCATTATTTCCAATGGAGGGAAGGCACTGCCAGAATTCCCTTTAGAGCTCAATCATACTTCTTCCCTTCCCTCACCTGGAGGCTCCTGGAAAGTCCCCTGCCAGTTTGTCAGCCTTACCTGTCAACCCTAATTGGTACCAATGTGTGTGGCTTGGGTGGAGAATGAGTTGAGATCTACTACTTTGTTAGAAGCACATGAACCATGGAATCGCATGAACCTTCTGGATATGGAGGGTGGACCTAGAAGTGATATCACAGGATGTGGCATCACAAAAGCAATGTCACCTCCTTGTTTCTGGCTCCACCCCCAAGGTCCCCAAATATTTCCCGAATTGGACCTGGCACAACCCTATTGCACTGGCATTTTAGATTGCTATAGCAACCCAATATGCTGGCTAAAGTCAAAAGGTTGGATCTCAACAACCTTTCTCCTCAATGTCTTCTGATCCTTCCCCTCAATACAGCAAAATCCTGTGTGGCTTTTGTCTACATGGTTTCCATGAACCTCAGCAAAGTATTTAGGGTGGTAAAAAAGGGGGCCCATCCTCCATCTTCCACCTATGGAAAAGCTGGTAGGATACAGCCTCCTTTTAGCAATGTCTGTGAATGTACAGACACCATTTACATAATATATGTGGGTATTTTAATCTCACTTCCAACTTTTATTTTAAACAATTAAGATTTTCCTGCAAATCTGAGGGTCTCGTGGTTTTGCAGGCACTTATGTCCTAGCCCCGGATGACCCCATTATGTGGATTTTTTGATGCACATGAGGGTCACCCGTAGGCAATAAACCTGATTTTAAAAAACTATAAAGACATCAGCAATGCTTATCTGTTACAGCATCCACAAATGTCTGAAGGAAATAGCTGAGTTAATTAAAAGCCTACAGATAAAAAGTGAAAGGACTTGCAGTTTCTCTGTGTCCCAGTAAAATATCTGGGATCAACATTTTGGCAGCTATCTTGTTGATGATGAGTCAACTGGGGTTGTGGTGAATGAAGTGACAGAATTTGTTTTAATAAAAACTTGAAGCTAAGAATACCATTCTCAGTGATGCTTAAGAGATCCTTTTATTCCGAAAGTGGGGTATGACATTTTTAGTGTGTCAGCACCAGAAAGCAGAAAAGAGACATTTTCAAATTATATGAGCATTCTAACAGAATCAGTTACAGGTTAGAAACTGAATATAGTAATAAGAATGTGCCATTGGTAAAAGCTGACTAAATATCTAATCCAGGCTAAACAAATCTTTAGCTAACGTGCAGAAAAGCTAAGCTTGGCAGAACATTTATGTAACAGAAGCAATCCGTGTTTTTTGTTAAATATACGTTACATATGTTTTCTCTGGCAAGATGGGAATCTGATGAAATCTGCTTTTTTAGCATTGACATTGAGCTTATTGTGATTAATCTCAATTTTGGGAATGGTGGTGGGAAGGAACATTCCAGGAGTGGGGGTTGGGGTGACATTACCACATTTGATGTTGCTGATGTGATGACGTCATGCGGAAGTGACATCATCACACCAGGAATGTTGTACAGTGACACTAACATTTTGGCCAAAATGGTTACCATAGATTTTTGGCCAAAATGCTAGAGTGTCACCCTGCATGATGACATCACTTCCATGTGATGTCATTGAGCCAACAACATCAGTGCTCAATGTGCCTGTTCAGTGGTGGGGCTTCCCCTGCCAGCCAGCTGACCAGTGGCAGGCAGAAGTCCCAAAAATTGGGTAAACCCCCACCTAGACTGGGGGGCTGGGAACCTTACCTCATGCCAGTCATTCTCAGTTAAAGAAACACCAGCGTCTCTTTCCCATATTATCCTATTCTTATTAATGGTTTCAACTAACATAGAGTACAATTTTGAGATAAAACTTAATCTGCCAGCCAGGTCAGGGGCAAGAATTAGTTTTTCAAATGTAGTATCTGTCCTTCTGTTGATTTTTGTAAAACCCACAGTACAATAAATATTTCTAAGTTGAAAATAAAAGAACCAAGGAATTTCCAAGCCTGAGAAGTTTTTTTCCAGGAGTTCTTTTCCCAAGAAATGACCTTTAGATTGTAAATCGTGGTATCTGTAACAACCATGATGAAGCCATTCAAATATTATATTTGTTTGCTTTCCTGATGGAAAATATTGTGTTAATTTAGCTACTTTCACAAGGAGACTTTTTAATGTAGAAGAAGAGTTGACTTTTATTTTCTGTACCCTAAGGAGTCTCACTGCGGCTTACAATCGCCTTCCCTTCCTCTCCCCACAATACACACCTTGTGAGGTAGGTGGGTCTGAGAGAACTGTGACTGGCCCCAGATCACCCAACAGGCTTAATTTGGAGGAGTGGGGAATCAAACCTGGTTCTCCAGGTTAGAGTCCACTGCTCTTAACCGCTACACCACTCTGGCTCTTGGAGAGGCCAATGGAGAGGCATTCACGTTGGCAATGGAGAATTTAAACGGGAGTTTAAAGCTTGCTTCAGCCATTTCCCCCCCACACCACCAGAGGGCTTTTCCAGGCTTTTTTTTTTTTTTGAAAAGGCAGATTGCTAATGATCTGTTGCCATAATCTGCTAGTTTCCTGATTTCATTTTTTTTAAAGTGAGTTTTGAACTCTTTTCATTGCAGAATTATAAGAAGGTCATTTCCCCTTATAACTCCGCAATGAAAAAGTCTAGCAACCTTTCTTTCAATGAAGGTTGGGAACTAGTAGATTGTGGCAACAGATCATTATAATGTTACTGCATTATAGCCATCAAGCATTGCCAATTTTTTTTAAAAGCCCCCTAACCCTCTGGTAGGGGGATGGGGAGGATGCAGTACTGCTGGGGCAAAAACAAATGTCCTAATGTGTGCAGAATCTGCAAAAATACACATGCCCCCATCCAAAGGGCATCCAAAGACACTTGGAGTGTTATTTCCAAAAAAAAAAAAAATGACATGGCAAGTCAGTTTTGGGAAAGATCATGGCAAAGCACTGCAAAATGTAGAAATGGGATGAATGGAAGATGACATCATGAAAATTGCACTGCAGTAAGGAAGGTGAGGCAAAACATTTGAATGGAAGTCACAATCTTATTAAATAAGAGGAGTCCAAAAAGTATGAGTTTACTCCATGGTCCTATACGATCATTCACAATAATAGGTATATTGTACAACATTTTTTTAAAATTAAAACACAAATTATGGACATCATCTAGCTAAGTTTAGTGTGGCTTATTCTAGTGGGAAAATGTTAAGCCTGAATGTACTTAGATGGCAGAAGTCAGCGGGGCAATGGCTGCTGGATCACACCCTATCTTTTACCACACAAAATGGTTTTTGCAGGCACTATTGCTTCTGCTTGAGGACTTTTCTGTATCGAATGAGCTTTTAACACTGTATCCTTCAGCCGTATTAAAAGCTCTGTCAGCATTATGACAGGATGCTGTCCTTCTATTAACAAACTTGTGCCATCTTTCTGGTTTGTGCAACATAACCACAAATGCTGTTCCTTCAGTGAATAGGTTTTGTATTTTATAAGCCTTTCTGAGAAATCCTGGCTCATCTGGAGTTTAATAATCACAAGCACAACCGAAATTTAAACTGAACTTGCTTTAGGACTCCTGTGTTTGACAAGTAAGACACTATTCATTATGTCCTATGAACACCAGCGAAGAACCAGCATGGAAAGTGCTTACTTACTTTGCCTGCGGTGCTCATGGCGCTTCTGTTTCTCTGCTGCTCTTTCTTGCTTCAGGAGCCCAAACAACCTCCTTGCTCTTGAATGGGTCTTGCACAGATTACTGACCGTTTCCCTGCAAGCCACAACTGCATGAACATAGCTTGGGGCCTTTTAAGTAAACTCAGTGTCTTCTTAGTCCCACCCCTAAACCCAGAAAGGAAAAACACTAAACCCCTCCTCTACTGAATATAAAATCCATGTTGTAGTTTAACCACACTGAAGGAGAATAAGGAGTGTAATGCCTTGCCATGTTCACACGTAAGAATTTTTGCTTGTGTGTAATAATATTTGCTCCCCTGGACACTTGTAATTGATAAACCAAGTGACCTTGGATCTATCTAGCCCACAGCAAGTCCTGTGTTTGTCGTAGGTCTTTCTCCAGTTCATAGTAATTACTGCAGTTGGTGCTGTGCACTCATACAAAAATACGTTGTGTGACTCGTCATAAAAACAAAAGTAAACTTAGTGAACGGTTTGTGGAAAAGCTGGCATTCAATGGATCGCGGAGTGGATTCGTGCATATTTTATTCCCTCAGGAAGCCTCTTGACACATTACAGAGTACAGAGGGTGATCCTTGGGTTCCTACCCTGTGTCCTGTGTAACAGTCAAGCACAAAAGGGAAGGAAGCCCCACAACAAGGACTGTAAAGTCTCTGAATAACAGTAATAGATAATAAAAGTATATTATGTATAAAATGCAAATTATAGTGTGATTTTTTACACATTTATGCAACAATAAACATATTTTTTCAAAACACTGACTAGACTCATCAAGTATGTGATTTTTCACCATGTAAACAGTACATACAATACTGTAAGGTTAAAGCTTTGGAAAAAGTCTCAGTCAGAACAATTCTCTAAAGAGTATGTATACATGGAACAAGAAGAGATCTCTGGGCAAGATTCAACAGATGTCCAGTAACAATTCCATTTCAAGATGTCTTTATCAAGAATCTCTCATTTTCAAAGGAATCATATAGTCAAGCATATTTATCATGGTCTAAATCCAGTCCTTATTGGAGTGAAAGTTTTTTGTGAGGAAGTTTTTTGTGAGACAGTTTTTCGCTGATGACATGCGTTCCATTTCAAAATCTCTGACAGAATTTAGGCCATGATAAATATGCTGAACTATGTGATTCCTTTGAAAATGAGAGATTCTCAAAGCTTTAATCTTACAATATTGTATGTACTGTTTACATGGTGAAAAATCATATACCTGAGGAGTCTACTTGATGTTTTGAAAAAAATATATTTATTGCTGCACAAATATTTTATTTGTTTGTTTATTTATTTATTTATTCATATTTATAGCCCACCAGCGGGCTTAGGGTGGGTAACAACATTTGAACAGTACAATAAATACTTAAAAATTAAAACACCATAATAGACATTAAAATGGTGACCACAACCCAGATCAGAAGATTAGCTGGTTGTGAGATGTTCCCTGGCCTGTTAATAACATATGAATAATAGCCAGCAGTTGTTGGATGGCTAACAGAAACCTCAGGGAGGCCATACTCGGACATCTGTTTCCTCAGCCAAAGGCCTGTTGAAACTGCTCCATCTTACAGGTCCTGTGGAATTGAAAAAGTTCCCTCAGGCCCCTGATTTCAATGGGGAGCATATTTCACCAGGCAGAGGACAGGGCAGAGGAAGCCCTGGCCCTGGTCAAGGCAAGATGGATGTCTTTCAGGCCAGGGACCACCAGGCGATGTTGATCCATAGAGCATAATACTCTTTGGGGCCTATACATGAATTTCATACATAATACATTTTTATTATCTACTAGGAATAAGGCCTGTTGTGGAAATAAATACAATGAGCTCTAGAAAGAGGCTATGGGCGGATGCCCTGGCCTTGGGCTCTCAGCAGCAATTTGCTGTGGTGACCTCAGCAGAGTATAATGCCACCGAGCTTACCGTTTTCTCCAAGGAAGAAAGAGCAGTTGTAATTCTGAGAGATCTCCAGCCCTCCCCTGGAGATTGGCAACGATGGTTCCCCAGGAGAAAATGGCTGGTTTGGAGGGTAGAGTTTATGGCATTGTACCTGTCTTGGAAGTGGCAACCCTATCTCCTTCCCAGCCAACCATCAACATACCATTATCTACCCCTCTGACTTCAGCTTTCCATCTCCCCCCACACCTGGAGCCTCTACCTAGAAAAAGTACAGTCTTTCTCCACTGTGGTGACCAAAGTAGCTCACATCATTCTCCTCTCCCCTTTTTGATTTGCACAACAACCCTGTGAGTAGGGTCGCCAGGTCCCCTGTGGGGGGCAGGAGTATGCCCACTCGATGGGCCCCTTACCCTCTGGCCCGAAGGTGATGTCATCACACCAGGCACGTTGCGGGGGGATGCTCTATCATTCAAGGGAAAACTCTCTCTATATAGGATTACTCTTATTCAGTGACTTTACAGTCCTTGTTACAGTGCATCCTTTCCTTTTGTGCTTATCTTTTCTACTGGGGTCCTTGCCTTGTAGACTGTATCACAGGCATGCGTTGTGAGTTCTCCTCAATCCCCATGTGAATGATGCCCGATCTGGATCATGACAATAATATATGTGGAGAAGGGGCTTCAGGCCCTTCCCCCACAGCCAATTTCCTGGCCTCAGACAGTCCTGATTGAGTCCTATTTGGCCCATTGGGGAAACCAAAGAGCACCCCCAGGACTTTTTGAGGTCAGAAAAATGGTACGGGGTGAAGACTGAAGCCCCCTCTCTATGTTTGTCACAGTTGCAATTTGAATTAAGCACTGCTCACATGAGAATTGATGAGAACTGATATCTGTTACACAGGACACAGAGTGGGACCCCCAGACCCAAGTTATATAATTTATAATGTGTAAAGAGTCCTCAGATTTCCCACATGGATTACTGGGCCTTACACATTCAAATTCAAAACCTTTAATGGCATATGAGAGTAAATTAGAATTAGATACAAACAAGATCTAAGGCAAATAAAATCAGATTAAAAAATACAATCTAAAAGGGTAATTAGAGTAGTATCAAGAGAACAGTGCCTAAAAGCAAAACTAGGCAATTATTCATTGGTTTTACCTAGAAAAGAATAACCCTTGTGCAATACTATAGCCAAGTACTCAGCCACTAATTCCATCAATTAAGAGGGTTTATCAGCAAGTAAATACTGGGTAATTATTTCTGGAGTACCAGAAAGGTTAGAAATAACAGGATTAAGATATTGCTGATGAATCTTATGAAACATAGGGCAGTGAAACAGAATATGAATAACTGAATCAGGTTCCAATGAATAATAATTACATAATCTGTTCTCAAAGGGGATATTGTGATATCTATCTGAGAGAACAGTTGATGGAAAAATATTCAGTCTGGCAAGCATGAAAGCCCAACGCTGTTGGGGGTCAGTAAGATTTTGTATGTCCATGGCTCCTTGCAACAGACCAAAAAAGACCAGGAGAACGAATCAGATTAATTTCCGGTGCAATTCAGATTAATTTCTCAGTGTCCCAGTTTCTTTGACAAATAATAAGAAATAATGGAGACTCATCGCAGTTAACTAGAGACTCTAAATTACTGGGAATAGAAACAATTTTAGATGTAATATATTGATAGAATTTAGAGTTGTAAGAGTCCCTTAATAGATCGTAGAAAGCAGGTCCAGAAGTGAATTCGCAACCAGTATTTAATGGTAGCCGTCCAAGCAATGGTTGATGGTAAATGAAGGCCAAGTTCACTACAGATGGTGGCGAGTCTAATCATATTTGGTAAATAATCGGCCTTACCTTGCTCTGACACTTTTAGGACCTAGGGACAACCTCTGCTCCAGACTTCTCTAACAACACTGGAAAGTGTGGGACTGTAAATACCATTATTTGCTCTAACACATGCAAAAGAAAAATATGCTGTCATAACAATGTGGATAATTGTGAAAGAGAGTAAAAATACGAGTGCTGGTATCACAATACTGTTGTACAAGTATATTATGGAGAAACTTCATTTGTAATATAGCTCACCACTTCTGGCCAGCCCATCTTAAAAAGTATACCATAGACCGAGAAAAGGTACAGAAAAGGGTGACCAAAATTATCATGCATCTGGAGAAATTTAGCTATGAGGAAAAAGATGGTATGGTAGAGGTTTATGAAATTATTTATGGTGTGAAGGAGGCAGATACAAAGCAATGCTTCTCCCTCCCTCTTTACACAAGAAATCAGGGTCATCGGTGGTAGATTCATTCTGGACAAGAAAGTATAATCTTCTTCAAACACATCATTAACTTATGATGGTGGCCACTGATGGTTTAAAATTGGGGGTTAAACAAACTCATGGAGGATTGTTTATCAATGGGTGTTCTCCATGGTAGTTACATAGTCTATACATTATGCTGTAGGTCTGTGAGGGGTGAGTCAAACACAAAATTTGTCACCTTCATGCCCTAATTGTGTGTTTATATTTGAGCAAGTAGGGGATAGGGTTGCCAGGCCTCCACCTGGCAGTTCCAGCAGCATTGGAGGGGGGGGCATGGGAAGAACGAGTGCAGCAAAATATTCTAGGAATTCCCTCAATCTCTATGGTAAACAGAATAGAGACTGAGGGAATCTCCTAGGGTATCACAGACACAGAAACTGGAAGAGACATTGCTGCATCCTTGATATCATCTCCCGGCTGATTTCTCCTGCTGTGAAAGCAGGGAAGAGACAGCAGGGGCAGGAGGTTGGACAACCTGGTAAGCCTACTTGGGGGGCCATTTCAGGGCAATAATGGCCGCTGGATATATCTAAGAAACCACAATATTTTTGTCATTTCCTCATATGCCATATCCAAGTTTCCACATGCTTACAGAAATATTGAACTCATAAGGGCCTGATCTGGATCATAATTCCACAAATATTCATGGCACATTTGAGCCAACTTCCAAGATTAATATAAGAAGGTATTAAAATAGTCAAGGACTTCATGTGCCTCGTGGCTAAACATATGGAGTAATGGGAATAGATGATGTCTTAATATTCAGGTTCCCATCACTGAAGCAAAATGAAGGCCATCAAAGGCAATGCATTTCCCAGGAGGATGCTTCTGAAAATGACTTCTCTGGGCATAAGTTTCTGCATTCACATTTCATAGTTCTGGTGGCTGTGGATGGCAACACATTGATTTACATGACAGATACTTCTACATTTAATGACAAGGATGTGAAGCCTAGTATCTCCCTTCTCTTGCTCTGATGAATTTAAAAAGGGCATCTGACTCCTACCTGCCAAGATGGCTGCAGCAACAAAGCATGGCGTACCAATTGAATTGAATGTGAAACTCAATATATTTATTTAGAAGGAAATTAAATTAGCTGTGTCACTTGACAGTACTTGAAGCCAAATCTTGGAACATACCAGAGAGGGGCCTAGTGAAAATTCTTCCAAGAAAGAACTGCCTCAGGAGAGAAACCGCTGGAATTTGGAAGAGCCCCAAGAGATAGCTGTACTGAAGCCAAATCATGCCTGATAAATTACCTCAGAAATTTACATGTCCACAAGTCTGCTTTCTGTCACTGGCCTTGAACATTGCAAGTGTGAGTGGACATTAATTCTTTCAGAGGATGGCTGTTTTCTAAATATGTGAAAGAAACTAATCTGATGAGTGTGCTGTTCTGACAGTTTTATTTCATTTCACTTTAGGTTTAATGCATGCCTTGAAGACACTTCCTGCATGGTATGAAGGGGAAGGAGAGTATAAGCTATGCTGTGGCATTTGAGAACTTTGTGTGCTTTCATCAAGAACAGCCATTTTGCCCTGACCTGGATAGCCCAGATAAGCCTGATCTCATCAGATCTTGGAAGCTAAGCAGGGTTGACTCTGACCTCATTGAAACACCAGAGGTGGGAAGAAAGGCAGGGTTTATTAAGCCACTTCTCTGAATATTCTCCAGGTCCCCAGTAGAGGTCAGTCACCAGAGGTCACCACAACTTCCAGGTGCACATACAGACACACATGCACATATGAAAAAACATAATAACCATTTTGATGTAGTAGCTGACTCTGTCCAACGTAGAGTAGGCCTCAAAATAATATTGGCGCTTGTTTGCCTAGTATTCTTTTATTAGTTGATTTTTGGTTGGGTTTGTATAAAGGAAAAATTGCCCCGAATAGTTCTGATGCTGTCAGAGATCTTTTCTTTGGAGCTGGCCTTTATAATATCACCACCCATGTGTAGCATGTGGAATAGTTTTGTAAATAGTGTTACTACATCTTTAAGGCATATTTTCTGTTTTTCTGCTTTAGTGTAGCAGTTCTAACTTGATGGCTGCAGTTAGCAGTGTGCTATAGGGCTGTCTGTAATTAGTTGTTGTTCTCTAGTTATAACTTGTAACTTCTTAGTTTCAGTCTCCAGTGGTTTGATCTCTGCACTACAAATCGTCTAGATATGACTGTTGGACTATAAGCCTGCCATAGGGATGCTGTTTTGGGCAGCATAACTGTCACAAGACTAATATTCAAGAAGCAATGGATTGTAGGACCTTGCTATCTTCCACTGACAGCCAATTATATCATCTGTATAGTAAGGCAGCATTGGGTTACCTGGCTTAGTATCTTTGGCATATATTAATGTATTTGATTAAATGATGTCAAAGTGCAACACCAATTCATTAATGTATTACTAAATCAATGATTAAGCTAGAAATACTTTCCCCCCTCATGGGACAGGCTACCTTGTGTACGCATGCAGTTTTGAGTCATGCCAGTAATGAAGCTTCAGGCTGACGGGGGTGGTGGTTAAATTACATATTTTAGTTGTTTCCAAAACATTAACACCAACACAAGCCATTGGGGGTGAAGAACGAAAGGGGCTCTAATGGGTCTTTCGAAAGGTCTATCTGTTCCACCACTACGTTTCCAACAGTGAGTATAAAGGCCTGTTCCCCACTGCTGCTGTCCCTCCAGTGTCCTCTAAACCTAGATGTATCTGCTCTTTAGGCAGTATGGTTAATCACTGTTCATATGCCTGGTGATGGTGCAAAGCGCCATCAAGTTGTAGCCAACTTATGGAGGCCCCACAAGGGATTTTCAAGGCAAGGGATGAGCAGAGGTGGTTTGCCATTGCCTGCTTCTGTATGGTGACCCCAGCCTTCCTTGGTGGTCCAACCTATTCCGGGGCCAACCCTGCTTAGCTTCTGAGATGTGACGAGATCAGGCTAGGCTGGGTCATCCAGGTCAGGGTGTTCGTATGCTTACCCTCTATAGGTTTCTCTTATCTCTTTTTGAAGGCACCTCAGCTTCTGTGGAAATGAACTCTATAAATTCTGTTAGTTCTGCTCCCACAATACTATTCTGTGGGAGAACTCTATTTCCCTCCATTCTGAGCTGTGATAGTTTGTTCCTGTTCACTTTCCGCTATCTGTTCTTTAACCAGTTACCAATCCATGAAAGGATATATCCTCTTTTTACTGTGACTACTCAGTGTATTCAGGAGCCTTTGATAACTGATGTTATCACAAGCTTTTTGAAAATCCAATATATAATGTTTATTGAATTACTGGTATCTATGTAATTGTTGACATGCTCAGAACAATGTAGGACGATGTTGAGGCAGCACTTCCCTTTGCAGAAGCCATATGGATCAGTCCTCAGCAAAAGTTTTCATTACCTGTTTGATAATTCTAGACTGAAAAAACGCTTCCACTTTTTATCTAGGGCAGGAGGCATTTAATAATGTTTCCATCTATTTACTCAGTCTATAACTTCCTGGTTTCCCTTTTGATACCGTTGACACATTGGATACCTTCCAGTCCTCTGTCATGGAGGCTGACTTCTCAGGCCATTATTTTAATTAGAAGATTAACATTTTACATCTCTGTTCTTTAAGAAGCTGCAGTAGAACAGTCCTGCCCTGACTTGCAGATCCTGGCCTCCAAGATTTCTGGACCCCAGTGGCTGCCAAAGGTGTCTATCTGTCCTGTGCCATCCACCTGGTTTTCCCAACACATGGAGAAGCTTCTTTCGCTCTCTGTTCAACTGCTGCCTCCACCTGGCCTTTGTAGGAATTGCCCACTAAGAGGGCTGGGGCTCCCAGCTTCCTCTCCCTGTTCTGAAGACTCGCTTCTGCATCTCTCTCTATCCAACATTTGGTTACCATGGGGACAGCTTACTGCCTTATGCATCACTGAGAGAGTAGCCACTTCATGCCCCTTTCTAAAGTAGCATGCCTGAAATGATGGAGGTCTATGGTGGTATAGAGAACCACTGACAACATTAAAAGTTATAAAGCATTTATTAAAAAGCAAATGTCCACACACATACTTTCAGAACAGCACCAGATTGCGAAAGAAATCCAGATGAAAAGGGTAAAATACAATTTCTTTGTTCCTCCCTCTGTACATGCCCTAGTAGGTATCAGCCGAAAGCAGGCACTTTAGCTTTAAAGGTTACAGTTGTTCTAAAGAGTTTCCTTTACCTTGAAGCTTCTGCTTAGGTGTGTGGGTCAGGACATGGCAATAGCCACCTCCTACAGACCTCAGGTGAGAGTTCTGTCTGCCTCAATGGAATCAGCACAAAAGAAACTCCCCTCCTTGCTCTCTAGGGTTGCCAGGTCTCACCTGTGTCCTGGTGGGGGGCTCCAGGCCAGGTTCTGGGGGCTTCTATGGTCAACATAGAGTTTTTACCCGAATACCAGAGCATCCCCTGCACAATGTGCCTGGCTTGATGACATCATCTCCAGGTGACATCATCACATCAGGTAGGGTGCAGCTCCTGCCACTGGCCAGCTGGCCAGTGGCATATTGGGCCCCACAAAGCAGGACAAACCCTGTTCCCATCAGGGGAATGGCAACCCTACCACTCCCAGGAGTTTTTATCTTCTCTTTTTTTGCTTCCCGGGTCAAAGAAGCTTTTCCTGAAATCTATAGGAAATTTTTCCTAATGCCTTTCTAGCACCTTAAGTCCTTCAAATCTATGTTCCCTGCTAGATATCACTCATCTAGCTGGAGGGGGAAAAGCTTGGCCATCCCATAGTATCTTGGTAGGCCTTTTAGCATTTCTAAAAAGGGGGCTAAGGAGAGTCTAGAAAGCAATTGAATGTGAGTTTTGTTCAGTTCGAACCTCAAAAAATGCATTTCTCTACGGAAATGGTTATCACTGGTGTATGCCATCCAGTTCCAGAGACTTGTTAGTTCATAATTTATCAATTATCTATTGAGAATCAGGACTAAGGATGGTTCATGTAATTTTCCTGCCACTGCCCTAAAGTATTTCTGGGTAGCTTTCTCCTCATAGAATTTGTTTTAATATTTTAGCAATATGTTCCTCAAATTTATTTATTTTCACTCATCTTACTGGAAAACTCCATTTGTTATGCAAGCATTTTCTTCTACCCATTTGGTCAAGACTTAAGCTTCTTGCCTTTTTACAGCTTCCTTGAATCTGATCATTCTCTTAGATCTGCATGTACTTTTTCTAATCTGTCGTATACATTATTTAAAATCACTGGATCTGATATAATCTACAAGTGTATTGAGGGGGTTAACCCTCCTCCCTCAGCTTCCTTTTATCAAAGTCCCTGGTTTTTTTTAGATGTCTCCTTTCTTAAAATTCTGTGTGACTATGTTGGGCCCCCTAGGTAATTTTCCACTCATGCATTGTGGACATGTTCCCAAACAGTTTGACACTGCTTACCTCTAATATGATATCCTGGGTACCAATGCCACTCAAGGTTAAACTGAGAACTGCCACTTAAAGCACAATAATTTAGATCCTTTCCACACTAGACCTTAAATCCTGCTTCAACCCTGTCTCCGAACTTACATTTTACACTACACTTGAGTTCACCCCTGTAATTATCTCAGAGTATTTTTTTTTATTTCCACATTACATTGAGGTCACCCCAGTTTCGCCCTACACTTGTCCCAGGGTAAACGGATGCTGCTATAACCAGGGATAAATGCAAAGTATTGTGTCGTGAGTTGAACTCTGATAAAACCAGGGATGAGATCCAAGTGTGAAAAGGATCTTAGTGTATCTAAAAATATTTTATCATTGTTAGGACCTGAATGACGATTTACCCAGCCAAAGAGAAAGTTGTTGAAGTCATCCATTATTATAATAATTTATCCTATGTTAGCATTCTTGATTTTTCTCTTGCATTAAGGCACACGTTTCCGGATTCGGCCTACAATTCAAAGAACACTTTCCTGAGAGCAAGGCACATGGACTAGAATGGGACTTCTGCATACACCTGCTAAGGGTTGCTTGGAGCTATAGTTTGAGAGGAAAGGTGAACTTACAGATTACTTTTAGACAAACCAAGGCTATGATAGCAAATGCTGTGATCTGGATAGCCCAGGCTAGCCTGATCTCATCAGATCTCGGAAGCTCACAATACAAGAACTCGTGGGCACTCAATGAAATTGCTGAACAGTCGGGTTAGAACAGATAAAAGGAAGTACTTCTTCACTGAAAGAGTGATTAACACATGGAATTCACTGTCACAGGAGGTGGCGGCGGCTAAAACCATGGACAGCTTCAAGAGGGAATTAGATAAACATATGGAGCAGAGGTCCATCAGTGGCTACTAGCCACAAGGTATAGACAGGAACTCTCAGTCTGGGGCAAGTGATGCTCTAGTGCTGGGGGGGGGGTCAACAGTGGGAGGGCTTCTAGTGTCCTGGCCCACTGCTGGACCTCCTAATGGCACCTGATATTTTTGGGTGCTGTGTGACAGAATGTTGGACTGGATGGGCCATTGGCCTGATCCAACATTGGCTTCTCTTATGTTCTTATGTTCTTAAGCTAAGCAGGGTCAGCCCCAGTTAGTTTTTGGATGGGAGACCTCCAAGGAATACCAGGGTCGTGATGCAGAGGCAGACAGTGGCAAACCACCTCTGAATGTCTCTTGCCTTGCAAACCCCATAAGGAGTCGCCATAAGTCAGCCATGACTTGATGGCACTTTCCACCACCACCCTGATAGAAAATGAATGTTGAAAGGAATCACATATAGGGAGGACTGACGTGTGTATGTGTTTCAGGCAAACCTACAGCTCTGGTTATTACAAAATATTAAAAAGTCACCACAACAAACGTTCTTAAAATACAAAGAGTTTTTAAAAAAATTAATCTCAAACATATCAAAAAGCGGGTCACAAAAGTCCTGTCCACGTGTTACAGTGATCGCCCAAATATTTATTTATTACTTCAACTTTTACCCCGCCCTCCCCGCCAAGGCAGGCTCAGGGCGGCTTACACAAAACCAATAAAACAATATACATATCACAATAAAATCACATCAAACATAATTTAAAACGGTTAAGATCTCAATGGTGATACAGTATAGTAAAGTGCATTCATGAACACGTTCAGCAGTAAATACCATTCTAGGTAGCTTCTAGCTCTAGGTCAGCGCAGGCATAGCTGATAAGCTGCAGCTCCTATCAGAATGCCTGCTGGAAAATGTCCCGTCTGTACATGTGCACCTCTGTTTGTAAGAAACCGCCAACTCATGTTCACTTTACAAATGAAACTGGGGACTGTGGTTTCAATCACACAATCAGCTTTACATGCATTCAGCATAACGTGAGAATTACTGACCGCATGTATAAAGAAAAATCAAGCGTATACCATACACAGATCGTAAACGCGGTCAACTGTAACACGTGAACTGGGCCTGAAACTTACTATGAAACTGTTCCCTCGTAGTCTGGCTTTGCACTGAAACCTGAAATGGTGGCCCTGAACAGCAAGCCAAGATGTAATCAGCAATCAGTATTAAATATTTGATTATAAAATACAGGGTCAAGGTAGACCTGGGTCCAGTGCTCCCTCTAAGCTTGTGCATGTGAGTGGCCGCTCATCGGCAGGGTCTTGCACTACCCGTTGCCCATTTTAAGATCGCAGCAGTTATATTCTGCTCAGGGTGTGAACTGCTCTGCTCAGTAGGGGGAAAAAATTAGAGGAGACGTTGTGCCGGGTAATGAAAAACCCTAGTGCTGCTAGTCGGATTAAGAATGTTACAGCATCACTTGTGGGTCACCAGGACAAAGACAAAGAACAATTTTTCTTTAGAAAAGGACAGCTTTATTTTAAGATGATGAAAGCGTGCGTCATAGTAGGCATCATCTTTAGGGCAAAACGACAAACTACTTGGAATATCCAGTATCAGACCACAACCATTATTTTTAAGGCTTCAAAGCTGCCACGGAGAGCAACTGAACTGAAACATGGAAAAGATTTAAACAATTTTGTCCCGGCCACTTCTACGACAGAAATCTGCTGCCGCCCCCCCAATCTGGAACCTGATATTAGCTAAAGTGGGCAAAGTGACCATCACAGCAGAGGCACCTGTCTTTCCCCCCACCCCTCACTAGTAGTCGCTTTGAGGAAGCAATTTCTGTTGGTGAGATAGCACAGAAGCTGAGAATCTGGTTGCCAAATCTGGCTTGGGAAATCCCTGGAGATTTGGGATTGGAGCTTGGGGAGGGCAGAGCTTGGGGAGGGAAGGGAGCTCTGTGTGGATGGGGTGCCACAGAGGCCGCTCTCCGAAGCTGCCATTTCCTCCAGGGGGAATATCTGCAGCCTGGAGATCAGTTGTAAATCCAGTACCCACCCTTGAGGTTGGTTAACCCTAGCTGACAACTCACCCCCAGTGTCACAGCCTTTGTGGAGATGCTTTGAAACTGAAATGTTCAAAAAAGAAAGGAAAAGAACCAAGATCTGACAATATACATGAAAAGCAATTTGGACTTTGGAAGCTGCATTCCCTGCAATGTGACAGGAAAGGGGAGGTGGTGGCTCTTACAAGATGGTGCCTGCATTTTTTCTGAGTACTACAAAAACCACTTTCCTTTTTTTAAAAAAAATGTGCTTAAATGATCGAAGACACCTAGGCATGATTTTGAATGGCAGGAAAGGGTTAAGCAACCTTTCTCCCTCCTCCTCCTCCTCCTCTTCCTCCTTCAGAGATTGCTGTTCATTAAAAAACAGAGTTTAGGGTCTGCTACATATATTTGTAAAATTAGCTTGCAATTATTCCTGTTTATCAATAAGCAACAGTGTTTTCTACAGAGGTCATATGGAACAAATAAACTTTTTATTCTCAACATGTGCCATTGTGGTATTCTATGATGAGCTGCACAGAGCTCTCCAGATCTTTCCCAACCGGAGAAAGATAAAGGAGTCTTTATTTGAATTGGCTCTTAGCCATCATTTTTATTTATTTTCTCCTTGTTGACATAAGCCGATAACCAAGGGTGCAACATGCAGTAAACCAGTCAGCCTGTTGACACAACAGCTTAGATGGCTGCATAATGCTTGCTGAGCATAATTGTATATCATTCTAACTATTTTTAAGCTAAGATTACTATCCTATTGACATTTCTACCATCTATGTAGATTATTCTCCTTTAGGCTACAATATTTGGCTATAGGTTCTCTCTTTCTGCTCAGTTATGAGCATTTTGCTTGTGTTCTCTCTGCCTTCTGCGAGATAGGAACACAACATGTCAGTTCCCCCTGCCACACTGCAACTTCTGATGTTAAAGGGACAAGTGCAGAATTTGTACACAAGTTCTGTTAAAATGAATGGAGGCTGCTTTTCTGTTACGTCCTGAGCCTGATTTCATCCCTGTTGACAGGCTGGTATCCAGAATGGCAATACCTGATTGGCTACTCTGCGTAGCAGGCCAATCAGGATACAAGGATTGTGCTGGAGGAAAGCAAACTGATTGGATGTTATCTAAGCAATACTATTGGTTGTTATCTCTGATGTGGGTGTAGCTATGCAAGCCTGCACTGTTTAAATAAGAGCCTGTTGCTCTATGTTGTCTGTTGTCTGTTCTGATCTGTTCTGAGCTGTTGAATCACTACCATTAAAGCTTAATCATTTGTTGGAATGCTGCCTTAAGTGTCATACTTATCATTTTCAACAAAGCAATCAGCAGGACAGAAACAAACAAACAAACAAAAAAGGGAAGAAATGAATTCTTGACTCCCTGTACCTAAAATGAATTCCAGCCTTACACTTGAAAATTTTATATTCTCTGGTGTTTATTTTGTATGTCAAGAAACTAAATTCATATAAAGCTTTTCTATCCATGGTTCCTGTTTGAAGTCAGTCTCAAAGGGTGGTTTCCATTTCAGTTAAAGAACTATATGCCACAGAGGAGACCTGAGCTTCCCACTGTAGACCAGGATGCAGCAACATCCCCAAACCATGATCCCTTGTCCTCCTCCTGGACTCAACCAAACAACCAGCCCAGCATGATATTGGCCACGTTTAAGCAGCTTGCTCACTTCATTAGGCCTCACCAGCTGAGAGTCTGCATTGTGCAGACATAATGGTGTGGCAGAGAAGTGAGCTTATGTCACTACCATAGAGCAGGCATGACCCTGTGCTGTCTCCTGTGATTGGCTGCATTTGCCTTCAGTTTTCTTCCGCATGTGCTCTAACCATCTGCCCAACTGTTTCATCTTCCCAGGCTCCTCAGAAAACCACAGGGCATTTCTGGCTCCACATAAGGGAGGGTTACGGTATTTCTCACATTCTTTCATGATTCTATAATCCACCTTGAGCCTCAGCCAGAAAGACAGATGATAAATAAGTAAATGGTGAAGGGAAAAGGTGATGGTCCATCCATTCCACCCCACAAAGGCTGTCATTGCCAGAAACATGAACTGGGGTTACATTTGTGCATCTGTACAGAACAACATACACACTAACCCAAATCACGTTGATGGGATCCAGTGGTTCCAAGTATGCACATGGTGAACCTAATACCTCCCTCACAACTGGAGCCTGTTCCATACCTTTCAGCCTGAGGGGGTCCTTCATGCCTGCAGTGGACTACTTTAATATATAATATTCTAATATGAATAGGAATGTATGGTGTTGTATGCCTTTCTGGAGGCGGGGGGACAGGAAGGAAAGGATTGTTTCCAGAGACCCAGCACTGCTAAGAAATAAGACTGCTGGTTAGGAAGATCAGCATTGTGTGCTTGGATTTCTTACCACAGTTTGTTCAGCTCAAGCCTTGTCAAGACTTGTTTGGACATCTGTGTAATAACACTTCTCTAAAATAAACTATCCTGTCCAGTTCGTCTATGAGTAGAACACGTTAGCATGGAGACAACTGGACTACTTGTACTGTTGCAACTACTACTGGAGTCCCCATTTCCACATGCTACACTTTTTGAAGAGAGCTTAAAGGCAGCTGCTTCCCTCTGACACTTCACATCCATCGCTGATCCAGGCAGATTCTTCATTTCCATCATTCTACTGCAGGTGGGTTCACTCGCCTGTCGTCAGGCCACCCTGTGGCACCAGGACCCCTGCTCTTGCCTGGCTCACTGCAATTCATAAGCAAGGCAGGTGGAGGTAATGGGCCACCTTTAGCAGCTGCTGCCAAAGAAGTACTCATAAGGGCAACTATAGGAGTTACATGTTGCATGTAGACCTGTGGCATTTTCAGATCACTTGTTTTAGAGAAATGCAGCTGCTGGGGCTGCCATTTGAATGGGAAGAAAACATGTAGATAGAATAAGGGTGTGTGTGTGGGGGGAACACTTTCCCAAGCACCATTTTCCCTCCATTCGAAACAGTCCCTCCCCCCTAGGCTGGGAAGATGAAGTCAGGTTCCCGCGCAGGCCCAGGGCGGAGGCGCGAAAATCCCATTGTGTGCTCTGTACAACACTGATCAGATCAGCGCGGGTGCACTAGATCCCATGGGGGTGATGCACAGAGACCACGAAGAAGATAGTGTTTTAAAAGAATCATGGAAATACAGATCAGGTTGGATTCACCACCCTCTTTCTGTGGACAGAGCTGGATTTGGGGGACCAACAGGAGCGATTTTCTAGCCATTCTTCTATAATAAGCACCATTGACTACATCTTGAGAGGAAGCACAGTGCTTTAAGAAAAGTAAACTGAGATGGCCAATTTGCCAACACACCCTGCCTTAGATAATGTTACGGGAAGTACAGTGTCTTTTTCCAAAATTCACTTTTTTCGATAAGCAAATTGATTCCTATTATTCTATAGGGCAGGTGATGCACTCTATTTTTGGTGCTGGAGGGGGCAGCAGTGGGAGGGCTTCTGGTGCCCTGGCCCCACTGCTGGACCCCCTGATGGCACCTGGTATATTTTGGCCACTGTGTGACAGAGTGTTGGACTAGATGGGCCATTGGCCTGATTCAACATTGGCTTCTCTTATGTTCTTATGTTCTTATTTTCCACTTTCAATAAAGGGATTTGTCTTTGATTTCGATTTGAAAATTTTGGGGAACTCTACATATGTATCCTTTTGTAAATTCAGCCGTTGTAGTTTTTTTTGTTCTTTTCGACAGTACACATGACAAGGCGGTGCTCCCTAGCAAGAGAATGGAGATGATATTGCCTGACCCTGAGTAGTATCTGCAGAGTTAAATTCTCAAGTTTTGCAGAATCTCCCATTTTGCCCCTCCTCTTTTCTCTTTCAATATAAAAAAGGAACAGATTACAAACAGGTTCCAGGGGGGAATGGACTGCTAGATTTCAGGGAGAAATTGGGTAAAGAGGAATTAAAGGAATTTCTCTTAACGACACTATTTAGGAACCAATCCAAGCCATGCCATTGCAGAGCAAATTAAAACAACATAAAGCTGGTGGAGAAGGAGCCCAGGAGTCCTCGGCTGGGAGAACAGCAGTGATCCACAGCCATGAGAAGGAGGAGGAATCCTGTGGCACCTATAAAGGGCTCATAGATTTATTGAATGTGTTGTGTATATATTTCTGCTGACTGAGGTTTCACTTCATGCAACTCATGAAGTGGACTCTGGCGGGTTATGCGTCATTAAGTCTGTTAGATTTTAAGGTGCCACAAGACTGCTCCTCTTTGCTACAAAAGATGGACAGAGCTATCCCACTGGTGTTTATGTTTATCTGTAAGATAGCACCATCTAGTGATGTCCTGGACTTACATTGATGTGCTGGGTTTCTTGTTCCAGTATTGCATTTTTGAGTTTGTCTTAGCTAAACAGATCAGTGCTTTTTGAAATAAACAGGTAAAGATCTGCAAAACTTACAGCTGGGCTGAATATTACTGGTAAAAAGCTCAGGAAGTAATCCACCCTACATTGCATTCCCACTACATATTTAAATTCACAAAAGGAGTTTCATCCATTCACCCATCAGGTTTTAAACTGGCTACCATAGGAATTTTTCCTATGTACCCTTTCCTGACAGCCTTCATTATATAAAGATCAGTGACTCAAGCAAGTTCTCACTCACCATGCTGATGCTGCTGTCTTCTAAACCAGTTGAGTAACTAATTCCAGATGGTTCATTGTGTTAGTCTGCTGCAACATTGTTCAAAACAAAAAGACCTGTTTTACCTTAAAGATGAATCAGTTTTATCATGGTGTAAGATTTCAAGGACTAGAGCATACTTCCACAGATGCATGAAGTATGACATCAGTTGTCAGATATAGATATGTGCACATAGACACATGGTTACTGAAAGAACTACTGTAAACATCAGGGTCAAAAGGGCAGGAAATGCAAGTAATACAAGCTGTACAGCTGGCCAACAAAATGTGAGATACAGGCTGACACATATCACAGTTGGTACCTCTTTAATTTCATGGCCTTTTGACATTGCTGTTTACAAATTTTTTCCTCTATAACCATATATATCTGCCAACTGAGATCATACTTCATTCATCTGATGAAGTGGGCTGCAGTCCATGAAGTGTATATGCCCAAGAATATGAGTCTTTAAAATGCCACAAGACTCATTTTCATTTTTACTTTAGTTCATGCATTCCCCCAAAGTTCTTCTTACACTATTTTGTGTGCTGCTGGTAATAAGATCCATTACACACATCTCCCAGTTTAGATTCTTTGAGTAGCATAGCAAACCTTTCCAAAGAAAGCTTCCATACTACTTTATGCAAGGCACAAAAGGTGGTCAGTCTCTGTTGCGGCTGCTGTTTTTGTTCCTCCCCGAATGAGCCTGCTTTCTACCTCCCTTCACTGTAAAAAGGACAGTTGTGTATGCTACTGATTTGAGTGCTACTTAATTCCTTAGGCTTGCCCATGTATTAAATGAGCTGCTTAGCTTTTCCAGAAAGCTTTTAAAGACAGATGTATGGGGAAAAGATATGCTGGATCAAAATCCTACACAGTGAATTTTTTCAAGTAAATCAACTTTCCAAGAGCTTGTTTTCTCTTATTAGTCTTGCACTGGGTTAATGTCTATTTCTTATTTAAATGGAGTATTATTTGTTTGCCCTTTTAAAGGGAATATATTTCGTTCCATATTCTCTCAATAAATAACATTACCCATAGAGAAAAGGTACAGTCTGTAAGTCAATTGAAAAGGGCTATTTCATGAGATTAGTTCATATTAGACAGTCCAAAGACATGCCTCTTTTTCATGGCTTGATTCTAAGCATGAGACCTGAGGCTCAAAATGGGACCATACAGTCCCTGGTTGTAAGTGTTGCATTGCTGTCCATACAAATAGATATGCTGTACAATTTCTTCTATTTATAGAGCCTGACAACTAAAACAATACAATAAAAGCAAACTACTATTACAAAACAAGCGAGAGCATAAAAAACCCTTTAAAATAGGGCTAGAGAGTTATGATTTCCATTTCATTTATCCTGTGCAGGTTATCTTTGCAGCGTTACGTGAGGAATATTGGATAGTTTACAATGGCATGAGGTTGGCAGATGTCATAAAAGCAGTGCTGCCCACAGAACACTGGAGATAAAAGATTCTTGAATTCCATACTTAGGATCCCTTTTTTATCTAGCTGCCTTTTCCTAGGACATTGGGTGAAGAGATGAGCCAGTGACGATAAACAGAGAAAAACATCAGTTGAAAATGCTGAACTTCTGAATGCCGTGAAGTCTTGGTATACAAAAAATTGCCTTCCCCTTTTGGTTCAAATACTTTAACCCTGCAAAACAAATGCCACCATTTCAAGAGAAGAAAAATATAACCCAATACAAACCAAGAAAGCCTCTCAGCTTGCGTTTCTGCAGAAGTTACCTTCCTGCAACGGCACTTAAGCAGGTACTTTAAAAGAACGTGTATGACAGATTTTTGTAAGGGTTTTTTAACATTTTTGTCTCATCATTTAATTAAAACAAACATGAGGACAATGCAAAACAAAAATAAGAATTTTTATGCTCTGTGGATTAATTATGATTTCTTTCACATTTAGGTCCAGCTCAAGTCTGAAAGTGCAGCAGTTTTGTTTTGTTTGTGTTTTAGAGCTTCCACGTGGCACCGTGGTATATCCATGTACCTCTTGGCTTTTCTCCTTCTTTAATGTGATCTTCTCCAAACTGCCTTTCCTACAACTTTTTGGAAAGACTGCAGTCAAAGTGGGGTGAACACTGTGTGGATAGGAAAGCGCCAGCTTGTTCTGACCCTGCACACATCGTCATGACTTTCCCTGCCCCAGTCCACCAAAGCTGCCAGTTCCACACAGCACCAAATGGAGGGTGTTTTCTTTTTCCTTAATCTGTTATTTATTGACCTTCTTCATCAGTTGATATATCACATAGCAATGTGCCAATGACCAATTAAGAAAAAACTTGACAAAGCCCTTCTCGTGGCGCAGCTGCCAGAACTGGGCTAGGGAAAGTGCAGGAAAACATGCTGTCTGGATGCTCCATTGCAACAGAAGAGCAACAAGAGCGCCATCACCATTTGGAAACAGCCTATGACAAGTTCACACCTCCCTCTTTCCTATTGTATTAAACAGCCCTTCCAAATCCATACCTTAAGAGTTTTCCTTATTTGTTTCAGTGGAACATTAGCCAGTGTAGTGTAGTCGTTAAGAGTGTCGGACTAAAAAAAAAAAGTGTCAGACTAGTAGCTGGGAGATCTGGATTTGAATCCCCACTTGTGCCATGGAAGCTCGCTGGGTAGCCTTGGGCCAGTCACATGCCCAAGGCACATGCCCACTTGCCGCTCAGTGACACATGACAAACCAAATACATAGTGCAGCCTAACCTACCTCACAGGGTTGTTGCGAGGATAAAATGGAGGATAGAAGAATGATGTCAGCCACTTTAGGTCCCCTACTGGGGAGAAAGGCAGGGTATAAATAAAGTAAACTTTAAAAAATGTACATGGAAGATGCAATCATTACCAGCAGGATTATTTACACTGAAACCTTTTTGCATTAATGTGTCAAACTACCAACATGGCTGTGATCTCACAGGCTCCTCAAAGTGTGTAAAGAACGACTCCTACAAGTGAACTTCAAACATGTCTGTAATCTTTATGTCCATCCCTCTGCAATTTCAGCACCAGGGCTGCACTGATGAGATGCTGCCGGAATCTGCTATCCCAGGAATAATCACAGGGAAGACAGAAACAAGTTAAGATGAATATCAATTTCAGAGCACAACCTGATCCTCTGCTGAGCCCAAGAGGATCTACAAAGCCAAGGCCCAGTGAGGACAAAACTAGTTCTTTTGCATACAGAAACAACCCTCATCCCCGAACAGTGTGCCACATGAAAGGTAAAGTACTCTTTTAAGGTTAATGTGGCCAGTCTCTGCATGAACAGGAAGCACATGTTTCATTGCACTATTTTCTCTCTCGCTTTAAAAAAAACACAAAACACTGCTGGTGGGAATGTCCACATATAAAACTTTTGGAAATCTATCCCACCGATTATAGAAAAAAATCATAAATCATCCCATCCCAAACACTCCAGAATCTCTCATCTTAAATCATTGGGAAAACATGACATTGACTAAACTGAAAGACGATATAGTTACTCTTTTATTGATAGCAGCTAAAATTCTTATAGCCCAAAACTGGAATACCTCAAAAATACAGACTATAAGCCAATGGTTCGTAAAAGTATGGGATGTCGTAATCATGGACAAACTAGCAATGCAATTGTTAATAACAGAAGGCTCAACAACATTACTTAACTTTATAGAAAAACAGTATTCATTTTTTCAATATGTTGAAACAAACAACAAAACACCAAATGGAATGCCTAGGAAATATATGAATTTTGCATTTTATTGAATGTATATAATGCATTTATGAAACTAAATGTTAAATTGATACAATGAATCATAAATAATTATTTTTATTTTATGTTTTATTATTTTTACTTTTTGTTTATTGTTAGTTGTTAAAACTTTCAATGTTATTTGATACATGCTTTATACTGAAATGAAAAATGTATAAATAGAGTTATAAAAAATGCATACAGCATAACAGAATGTAAAGCAATCACAGCAAAAACTGGTATTGATTGCAAGGAGCATAATGAAAAGCAATGGGGCATTTTCCAGTCCCCAACAGCAGCATGCAGATCCCCCTGTGGCTGTGGCTTCTGTATATACCCAGCACCAATTTTTCCAATGACATCTCAAGATCTCCCTGGGGATGAGAAAGAGGGCATAGAGAAAAATGGGGGCCCAGACTTGGAACTGAATCCCTTGGCCCCAGGATCAGTCTATGGGGTTGTGGGGATGGGCCCCCTTAATCCTTGTACCATTTTCCTGAACTGGAAAAGTCCTGGGAGCTACTGTTTGCCTCCGGGATAAATACATGTAGCTCATCATTCCCCCAGTGGTAAAAATAGCAATTCCCTAGGGCCATATCAGGTTAGGAAAGCAACCCAGTGGGGGAAGCCCCTTTTTGACACAGCCCTGATTAGAATTAGAGCCCCTGTGCACCTTGGAATTCTGTCCTAAGCATGGAACTCCCAGTGCAGATCTGGTTTATCTATTTACTAGGAATAAGGCCCGTTGTGGAAATAAATACAACGAGCTCTAGAAAGAGGCTCTGAGAGAGTGCCCCGGCTTTGGGCACTCAGTGACAATTTGCTGTGGCAATCTCAGCAGGGTATAATGACAGAGTCCACCATTTTCTCCAGAGGAACTGATCTTTGCTACCTGAAGAGCAGTAGTAATTTTGAGTGATCTCCAGCCCACCCCCAAGATTGGTGACAGTGGCTCCCCAGGAGGGAGTGGCTGGTTTGGAGGGTGGAGTCTATGGCATTGTACCTGTCTGAGGTCCCACCGCTCCTCAACACTCACCCTCTCCAGGTTCGACCCCTCAAATCTCCAGGAATTTCCCTACCTGGAGTTGACAAACCTATCTCCCTCCCAGCCAACCATCAACCTACCTTTAGTTTTCCATCTCCTCCCCCATCCCTCCTAGAGAGCAGTTGCAATTTTGAGTGCTCTCCAGCCCCCACCTGGAGATTGGCAACAATGGTTCCCCATCAGGGAATGGCTGGATTGGAGGGTGGAGTCTATGGCATCATACCTGTCTGAGGTGCCACCCCTCCTCAAACCTCACACTCTCCAGGCTCCATCCCTCAAATCTCCAGGAATTGCCCACCTAGAGTTGGCAACCTGATCAGGACTGGGCCCAATGAGTTTTCTCCCAAAGGCCAACATAGGTGTGGAAAGGGCCTTTTACTGACAGAGGAGAAAGTACATGTGCCAACTTTGATTAGGGAAATACCTGGAGATTTGGGGGGGTGGATCCTGTGAAGGGCAGCATTTGGGGTTTGTGTGGAAGGACTCAGCAGGGTATAATGCCATAGAGTCTACCCTCCAAAGCAACCATTTTCTCCCGGGGAACTGATCTCTGTCATCTGGAGGTCAATTGTAACAGTGGGAGATCTCCAGGTCCCACCTGGAGATTGGCAGCCCTAGGGGAAAGTCAGCCGCACAGTGGGGAGTTGAAGAAAATGGTCTGATGGTCGCTGGCCCACCTCGTTAGCCAGCCAGCCAGCCATGTTGAAGCTAAGCAGGAGAAAGAGCCTTTTTCCATTTATTCTGACAGGGAAGTGGCCATTGGGGAGGAGGTTATGGGCAGGGGAGGGGGTTATGCTGAAAGTCCTTTGTTTTTTTACTCACAGAACCAAGCTTGGCTGCCTACCAACAGCCACTGAGGGGACAGTCCTTCACAGGAGTCAAGAGAACTGTCTTCCTCAGGAGAGAGAGCTGTCTGCCAGGGGGAGTGGGTGGGGAAGAGAAGCAGACCCAGCACCCGGCCAATGGCACGCGAGTACTCTAGAGTGGCAGCTGATGGGCCAATGGCTGAGGGAGAGCATTTTACAGCCAATGGGAGCACATGGAATCTTGCGAAACCAAAAGATAATTATTTATAAAGAGAGATTATAAGGCACCCTCCCTGCCATGGCCAGCTCACCTGGTTGACAGGTGAACATGGGGAGGGTTGACACAACAATGTATTGTCTAATTAAGCTCTCAGGTCAAGTTGTTCAAGGTATGATCAACATGGGGGGGGGGGTTGGTTTGCTACCAGTGTTCCCTCTAAGCTGAGTTAGTGTGAGCTAACTCACCATTTTTTAGCCTCCAGCTCACACATTTTTGTCTCAGCTCAGGAAGGATGGCTCCAGAGCAAACTAATTTATGCAGCAGCCAAATAGCTCACTCACAACTTTAATGTCAGTAGTTCATAAAGTAGAATTTTTGCTCACAAGACTCCACAGCTTAGAAGGAACATTGTTTGCTACCTAATTATACTCCCTAGACTATTCAGTCCAATATTTATAGTCTCTCATTTTAGAATAAGCAAAGCACAATTAGCAATACTAGTTAAGTGCTGGGGGCTGAAAGATAAAATTGCTGAACAGTACACAGCAAGCCACCACTAATCAATCAGTGGGACTGTAAATGGGTAATTTAGTAAGCTAGACTCTGATGATTCATCAGGCTGTGGCTTTCTTCTTAGGCTTCTGAACTGCATCAGTTCATACACACATGCTTGTTGCTACAGTATCAAATGACACTACATGGTGAGTTTTCATGTCTCATGAGCTGCTACAATATCAAATGATACTAAAGGGTGAGTTTTCATGACAAATCAAGCAAGACTTTTCAATGACATATTTAGCTATAAGACATTCAAGTGTGGGTTTACACATGAATGTGTATCACTTGGTGTTATTATTTGAATACTTGTGGGATGGTCCTCCATCTTATTTATAGAATGCATGTTGGATCAGATGGTGGGTGAAGGAAACATTTCAGTTTGTGATTGATCTGTGATGACTCATTCCCTCCTGTAAGTTGTCACCCATTATTACAGTAGATTGATGAACACTCAAGTACGAACCAGCTCCAAGTGTTGCACAACTGAGGGATGTGCATGCATTTGTGAAACAGATAACTGAGCTTTGCAACCCACATCTGCACTGTCCCTATACCAAACCCATTCATACAACCGGGAAGAATTTTAAGGCATCTAATTATGCATCTTTTATTTGTTTATTTATTGCCCAGGACTAAATGATGTACCTGTCTGTGTTGTGAGAGATCTAGGCTGTATTTCAGGACAGCCCTTAATGCCAAGGACAGAACAGAGCCAGAATACAATGCGCACTAGAACATCGGTTGGGCATACTTTTCCTGGTACCACCACATCAAATCTGCAGACTCTGACAAGCAAAAGGAATAGTTACCCACAGCCGAGTTCACGTAAGTAGCCTCCCTTCTTAATACAGATAGAAGACATGAATGGGTTCAGGGCTGGATTTCTAGACAAGCTACCCAAGTGACTGTTTAGGGGTGGCACAATGAGGAGGAGGCTGCTGCACTGGACACAAAGTCTCATTAAATTCTTTGGATTCTAGACGATACGAAAGAAAACCTTGCGCTGCTCAAAATCAGATCAAGGAACACACCCGTTTTGAAGAGAAAGGTAATGAGATGGGCCCTACCAAGCTGTTATCATTCAGACCTTTAAGTTTTCTTGTCTCGCACTTTAACCTTATGAATTCACAAACCCTTGCACTGATGCACCATAAGCACTGGAAACCTCTTTTGTTTTTCTATATCTCACATTCATTTCAATGAGGCTCCCTCAGGAGATGTCCCTCGTGGATCTCACTCTCTGTTTGAATGTAGTCAGGGCAGCAGAAGGCCTATGGGCTGTATGTAGCACACCAAACTTGTGACCCTAGACCCTGAGGAGGAGCAGCAGCAGCAGCAGAACGTGCCAAAGGCTGATTCTGCATTGGCTTTTCCCTCTGTTGTTTTACGAAACCCACTCTGGAACAGAAATTCCCCTCTGCATTGCATGCTGGTTTGACTTCCTTTGATTTTCGGGTTTTATGACAGTGTCCACATTCCATGCCAGTTTTGAGTCCTTTGATCATTGGATTTAATTGTACCTTCTGCTTAGATTTATGGCTGTTTTATGGCCATCCAGGGGTGACTCTGCAGTCAGTACAATGTTGCCCTGAGGTATTTGGATGTGGTTTTGAGCTACACTTTCCCCTCCCAGTTGAGAAAATGTGGAGCAAATGCTAGATGCAGAATCACCCTAAATCTCATCAAGTGCTTCTTGCCACACTGCATGTGGCTGCATGCCTGAGCATTGTGCATTGCTGCTTGCTCCTCACAAGGACCAAATCAGGCATCTCCTGCTTGAGAGGCGGGTGGTGGGGCTTCCCACTGCTTGTGCATTCCCACACTGCTAATACACTGGGCCAGGCACTCATTCACAGATAGTGGTTCCAGCTCTGGGTTGGGGAATTCCAGGAGATTTGAGGGTGGAGCCTGGGTAGGGCAGGATGTGGGGAGGGAAGGGACCTGAGTGGGGTATAATGCCAAATAGTCCACCGTCCAAAGCAGCCATTTTCTCCAGAGATCTCTGTAGGTTACTAGGCTCTACCTGGCTACCGACAGGAGGCTCCAGGGTCTGTCCCGGGATCTTCTGGTGCACATACAAAGCGCACGCACTGCAATGATGTCACCAACTGGTCAGTGGTGTGAAGGGCCCCACAAAAGCAGGGGAACCCCAACCTGGACTGGGGGCCTGGCAACCCTACCTGGGTATCAGCTGGAGTACTGGGAGGTCCCCACCTGAAGGTTGGAAATCCTATCACAGAGAAAGCCTGGAAAACTCTTAGCAGGGGGTGCATGTTTTGCAGTCTGTACATTGCCTACCCCTGCATTAGTATGTTCCAGAACCCTAGTTGTCCAAGTGCCATAACTTATGCTTTCACTTTTGTGAGAGTTCATGTTTGGCTTACACAAAACCTGCAGGAAAGGTGGGGAGTAGAGTTGCCAGCTCTGGGTTGGGAAATGCCTGGAGATTTTAGGGGTGGAGCCTCGGGAGGGTGAGGTTTGGGGAGGGGAAGGATCTCAACAGTGTATAATGTTATATAATCCACCCTCCAAAGCAGCCATTTTCTCCAGGGGAACTGATCCTGGTCATCTGGAAATCAATTGTAATAGCAGAAGATATCCATGTGCCACCTGGAGCTTGGCAACCCTACAAGGAAGGCTTTTTTTGGTAAGGCTCAGCATTTCAATGATGCTTTCTGCAGAGAAGAACTCCTCTCCCCCTCTTGCTAATTCAACAGACATGGAGGAAGAGGAAGGGAAATTTGCAGTGATCAAGAGACAAAATTGACCAGAAATCGGTGGTGGAAAAGTCCATATTCACTTTGGTTTGTCACTTGGGGCCTAAATATTCTCTCAAAAGGCCTGTTCATATGTATGCTTGGAGGCAGTTACTTGTGCCTAAGATTACAACCTGTTTATTACATGGCAATGCTGGGAAGGAAGGCTACTACAGAGAATAGTGGTGCTTTCTTCCTAATATGAGCACAAATATGAGTAGAACACTACAGTACAGTGTATGCAACATAATGATTAATCCAGACATCCTAGTCACCCCAGAGGTAGCCCTCTAGTGTTCCACTCAGGCATCCAATGTCTGACAACATATACAAGTGCATTGAACGTCATGCTACTACCACTCAGTTGATGCAAGTGATATAGAATGGAATAATAACAATATTGCATCTTTTTATGTGTTGATTTATGATCAGAGTGATCTTCTGAGAAAATACATTCCAGAACAGGCAGAGAATATGCCTGTATCTGACGCTCGTGCTCTTCCACCCACCCTGGCCCTCCGTTACAGACCAGAAATCATGGAGGATATGAATTATACCTTAACCTACCTGGATCATGAAATAAAAGTAAGAGACAGTTAGTAAATGGTTCTGTCCTACATTATACGTTTAATTTAATTCAAGGAAACAGGAGAAAGGTATTTAGATCCTGCAACTGAATCCAACCAATATGTTGAAAAGAAATGGGATATGAGAGTCGGTGGCACAGAGAAAGGAGAGATCATAATTTTTAAGATATTTTGCTTTGAAAGTTCGGCAGCACATATACCAAAATTGGTAGTGCCCATTTCAAGTTTCAACTTGGGCTTCTATTGATAAGGAGGCATCCAAGATCACACTCAGGCTCTTGATTGTTGGTGCCAGTAGTAAGGGCACACCAACAAAAGCCGGGAGTTAGCACACCGAACCCAAGCCCCTCACCCAGCCACAGAACCTCCGTCTTAGTGGGATTTCATCTCAGCTGACTCTTTTTCAACCATTCCCACCACAGCCTGTAGACCCTCAGCCAAATCTACTGGGGTGGTATCCAGCTGCCTGCCCATCAATAGATATAGCTGGGTGCCATCAGTGTACACACCCGAGGCTGAAACTCTGCACCAGTTGGGTGAGGGGGCACGTGTAGATGTTAAACATTGGGGAGAGGATTGCCCTTTCTGGAACCCCACACTCTAGGGGGTGCCCACTTGACACCCTCTCCCCTAGCGCCTCCCTCTGTCCCCATCCTTGGAGAAACCACTTCAGGACTACCACGCGAACTCCTGCATTGGCATGGTGGTGGGTCAAAAGATCATGGTCAACTGTGTTGAACACTAATGTAAGGTCAAGCAGTAACAGCAGCACTGACCCACCACAATCCAGCTGCTTGCAGAGATGGTCTGTGGGGGCAACCAATGCTGTCTCTGTCCCATGGCCGGGGAAGAAGCCGGACTGGAATGGGTCCAGTGCCTAAGTGTCTTCTAGGAAATTCTGGAGCTGCTCTGCCACAGCTCTCTCAATAACTTTACCCAGAAACAAGAGATTTGAGAGTGGGTGGTAATTGGTAGGATCCATAGGATCCAAAATTGGCTTCTTTAAGAGTGGTACAATCACAGCCTTTTTTAATCCCTCTGGAAAGACCCCCTCGAATCCAGGTACAAGTTAATAATGTCTACCAGGGGACCCCGTATTCCCTCTCTACTGGCTTTCACCATCCACAAGGGACACGGGTCCAATAGGCATGTGGCTGGCCTAACAGTACCCAGAATCCTGTAAACATCGGCCCGGGAGAGTTGGCAGAATTTATCAAATACCGAATCCAATGACAGCCAAGAGGCCTCCAGTTTACTTACTGTATCAATATGGGCCGGGAGGTCATGGTGGAGCCACAAGACTTTATAAAAATCCTTTTTGACAGCCTTCACCACCACCTCATAGGATTTAATAAATGTCCTATAAGATGTTCTTGCAACTTTGTCGCGAGGACTCTGCCAAACTCGCTTGAGTCATCTAAGCTCCAGTTTCATCCCCCAGTTAGAAATTAAAGCTTCAAACATCTGGTTATTATGGTTGTGGGTCAAAGTTTGGATACGTGAACCAAAGACCTGGGAAATCCAGAAAATGTTCTGAGATTGGTATTTAAAAATTTCAAACTGGGCCATGGTTAATTGGATAAATTACAGTTATGCACCAATCATCATTATTATTATTTTTACTTTAGTGTAACATACGGTGCCCTAGAGATAAGGGTGCACTGGTTTGAATCCAGCCAGTTTTTCTGGCCAATTTTTGTCAATACTTCTCTTTATCTTACATGGCTTTCGTCAGTGCATATGCCATCTGCTGTTCAGCACATGCTTTGCAGGCAGAGGATCCCATTTTAAAGAAAATCTGAGGAAAGGCCACTGCCAGTCTGAGTAGAAAATACTTACCTTGATATACCAATGATCTGATTCAAAATATGTCAGCTTCCTGTGTATGTTCAGGTTCAATCTGCAGCATTCCCTGTTAAAAGAGCCAGGCAGTCAGTATGTGTGTGAATGACCTCCGCCTGAGACTCACTGCCTGTCAAGAGTAGACAACACTGACCCTGACAGAGCAACGGCCTGACTCAGTATAAGGCAACCTCACGAGCCTGTGTCATGCTCACAGTGACAGGCCATTTTTATTTTGGCTCACAGGAAACCCAACCTTAAGCATATAGCCTAAGCTAAGAGAATTCTACCAAAAATTTGCTTCAGTTTTGAAAATATGCACACCTATGGAATTTTATTCTCTCCTGATATGTCACTGAAGACACGCACACACACACACACACCCGGATCTATGTAATGAACTGGCACACTTCATTTGTATCACCTTGGTTTGTCCTAGATCCTGGAAAAGCTTCGTGATATTTTACAGACAGACTCCCTTGCAGAGATCAAAGCATGGTTGTCAAAGGCAAGTCTGAAAGGTAAGGAGAGGAATGAACTAGGATTCGAATATGCCAGTCAACCAGCCAGTCAAACTGCAGGCTGACTATGTTACTTGATGTCATGACAAAAATCAAAGAGGAGATCTTTGTGAATTGGTCACATTTATAAAGACTTTGCCTAATATTACCTATTATTCCTTAAAATGTAAAGCTTTTTTTTGTTTCACGATAAATAAATAAATAAGTAGCCCACAAATTAAACTACATGACCACTGAAGTACCTTCTAGGGGTGTGCAATTCCACCCTCCAATTTGGGTCTGTTGGACCTGAAAAATATCAGTATTCTCAAATATTCCTTAATACCAGTATCAGTATTGTATTGGGATTTGGGTAAATAATCTGGAAAACCCAAATTTATTTGGCTGCATTATACCCTATGGGGACTGTCCCCATAGAGTATAATGGAGAATCGATATGAGGGTATTTGGGCCTCTGGGGAGGTGTTTATTGAGGCAGAGGCACCAAATTTGCAGCATAGCTGCTGGTGCCTCTTCTCAACCCCCCCCTTTTAAAAAGATTGGACCACAGGATCCAATTCTATGGGCCCCCAAAGAAGGTGCCCCAATCATCCATTGAAACCAATGGAGGAAAAAAAGGCACTTAAAGAGAGTGTGGTCTCTTTAAATGTTCACTTGCTGAGTTGCTCTGGGGCAGCAGGACTTGGCAAGTAAACTCAGAAGGCATCTAAAGAGTCCACGGTCTCTTTAAATGCCTTCTCCAAATAAAATCCCAAATAAAATCTTTCTGTTATTCAGGCAATGCTAGTTCGGTAGCCAAATCAGATTCTCTAATCTGTATTTGGTTTAATAAATACCAAAAAAAACCTCCTACCAATAAGGTATTTTTCCAGGTATTTATTTGGCTCAGTATATATCGAGTGCACACCACTAGTACTTCCTATGTTCTAATAAAAGTCTTTAAAAATTCTGGAGCAATATTTGGTCAATGCCACTTTGGATGTTGCAAAGTTATTTTCCCAAGCTATAGCAATATATAATAATATGAATAAATAAATGATTCAGTTTGGAGTTGGGTTATTAGGATTGTTTTTCACTTTATTCGTGTGATACTGCTCAAGGCCATTGGGTCGAATGAGTAATTTGTTTTTAAGGAAGTCATATTTGGTCAATCAATTGACCAAAGCTTTTTAACCAGTCAAATTGTAGAGATATTAGAATATTACTGATTTGGGGAGGCTGCCAACAGGAATTGTTCAGGGGGAAAATATCTGTGAATGTATATTAAAGCCTATCAAGAAGCTTGCTGATGTCACTAGAGACTCTTTAACTCTAAGATCATACCAGTTCTCACGAAGCATCTCCCTAAACTTCTTTGTAGGAACAATGCTAACCAAGTCTACCTAGAAGTAAGTCAAATGCTATTCAACAGTTTACTCCCAAGCAAATGCCCTTAGAATTGCAATCTGTGTCACTACTTAGTTTTCTGTTGCTGAGCTGAAAAACAGTAATGTTTACTAGTTATAAAACTTTACTTAAACAATACACATTAACTCAATTTAGAAAATCCATTATTTATATAGGGATACCATATTTGATTAAATAACAATAGAAACAACACTGGGCCAGTATTTTCTGGGAGCTTTTTGCAGTGGTGCCAATCTGTTTTTTTCCAAGTAATAGCAGCTATTTTAGAAATAAGATATAAGCAAGAATTGGCTTTTATCTGTACAATTATTCCCACATTAGATTTCACTTTCCAGTTCTATGACTATCCAGTAACAAAATGCATAAAGAAAATTCAAATGTTGATTTGAGGGGAGAAATCAGAATAAATAAGAAAATATATTTTATTTCTCCTATGGGGGGAAGGAGGCTCTGTTCTCACCCAGTATCACATCTTGACTGAAATTTCTAGTGGATTTATTGGAACTTATTTTTACTCTGAGCCTACTGTATATCCAAGAGCACTAATGTGCACAACAAAGGTCTTAGCACGCACAACCAAAAGAAGTCTTTCCACAATAAATGCATTCTGAAAAATTGGAAAGAGATGCCCATGTAGAATAACCCCTGCTGTGTAAGAGAATGGAGAAGCTCTTCCATGAAGGCAGAGAAGTCCTATGTAGAGTTGAAAGGCCAAACCTAGCAGTGGGATGGCTGGGGTGGGGATATGGGGGTCACATGTGATATTGGTAATGCAGCTATCTCACTTCTGGGTTTTATGGGTAGTATCTCTGAGAATTACCTGAAAATCTATGGTAAAACCATAAAGCGTCCAGCCGTTCCTAGAACTACCCTATATCACTTCCATGCAATGGGACTTGCCAGTGGGAAACCTGGCAAGCCTCGTCCTATGACAGCTGTTATACACAGGCACGGTAACTATTTTAAGTCATCACATTTAAAAATATTTATTTATGCCATCTATGGTCTACCTTTCTCACTGGGACTCAAGGCACAGAGTGAGTCAATATAATCAAAAGATGGGACATTCAGTAAACAATGAAATAGGATTTGAGTTGTAGAATCAATCAGAAGTCTAAAAACAGAACTGAAGCAAAGCACCAGTGTTAACATGATACAGATGATGCAAATTACACAATAGAATCCAACCCACAGCCAACTATACACTCTAGTACAGACCAGTCCCCAATAATTTATCCAAGCAACTTTGTGAAGCCCTATTGTTTATACTATTGTCTGCATAGAAAAGCCCTCTTGAATATAAACCTACCTTCCTCTCCTTGATCTTTCAGAGAAGGAGTTTGTATCAAATTTCATACGCTCGGACATCACCACCCGAGATCTGCTGAATTATCATCAGAAATATGGGCAAAGTGGAAGTGAAGCAGCACAACTAAACTTGCAGGCTATGCTGAAAGGTCCAAAAGCCATAGGAACAGCAGGGGAAGAAAAGCAGTTGAGGTAAATTGATAGAAAGCACCATCAGAACAGAGTTAAAAATGGAAAACTTCTAGAAGCCAGCCATCACATGGAATGACGTAGCTACATCCTTGATGTTTATTTGAGGTGTATCTCAGAATCCCACAAGAACAGTACAGCCACCCACTGTCTGACAGTGAGCTCATTGCGAATCATACAACAGGGGCTGAGTCACCATTTCAGATGAACTTCCAGGTGGACCACTGTCCTAAGGAACACTGGTGGCCAGATGCAAGCAGAGTCAGTTCTCAGCATCTCAGGAGCCACTTGGCTTGGACCTTTCAGTGGCAAGGCTAATCAGTGTCAGTTCATCAAGTCCCTCACAGGCTACTGCCAGTTGGCGGGAGACAGGAGCAGGGGAGGTAATGCTTCCTGTGGGTGCCAAACTTAGTGGGCACTACAGCATTGGCTGTAGGGGCCACTCACCTTTGCTCCATGGCCATTGTAACTCCCAGTCTGCCCCTGTAATAAAACCATAATAATTTTTATTTTAGCTGATACAGCTGTAGCTCCCCAATTGATCCCCCCAGAGCTACATATACAAGCAAAGAAGAAAAAATGCTATCAGTGTTCTTTTATTACCAATGGTATTTAGTCAAATGAGGGCAATCACTGTTTTCAGTTTTGGTTCTATAAAAAAAATATATCCAGCAATAATAAATTGGGTAGAAACTATCCCTTGGATGTATTGGCTCCCAAATCAATATGTTTGGAGTTCGCACATTCACCAAAATAAAAAAGGTGTAAGCAAGTCTATTGTTTGATAGGTTGGATCCAGCATGTTTTTTCAGTCTGCACTAATTCCTTTTCTGCCACAGTTGCCATGCTACATGGCCTTTATTCATGCAGAAACCATGATCCTAGGGTTGCAAGTCTCCAGGTGGGGCCTGTAGATCTTCAGGTATTACAATTGATCTTCATACTACAGAGATCAGTTCCCTTGGAGAAAATTGCTTCTTTGGAGGATGGATTGTATTACATTGTACCCTGATGACGTCTCCCCCCTCCCCAGACTCCACCTCCCCAAAGCATATCTCCCAATCCAAAGCTGGCAGCCCTACATGATCTTCAGCATGGGGACCCCTCCTACCTTTACCCACAGTGAAAAGGCTGGTTGGATCCAACCCAGTGTTTCTTTTCATTTTAACTAACTGCTCACCTCTGCACATGTTGAATTGTGTCCTCTCTTCTCTTAAACTGTGCTGCATCTATTATGTACAGAGAATATGCAAGCCTTCTTTTTTCTATTTAGGAATATAAGCCAAGGATCAAGAGGCAGTCTAGGAACAAGATCAGGTACACATTTAAATTTTTAGAACAGAATTGGACAGAATAGGAGATTGTATTTTCAAGAATGAATGGGTTTTGAAGGGTACAACTCGGCTTAGGGATGCAAAGAGTATTTGCTTTGTAGTGCTATATAGTCAGACAAGTTCTGTGTTCTGAAATCCATAGAAAAAAATTCCCATTGTAACCTCTCAGTGGTATAACAATAGTTTTGGTTTTCAAAATCTCTTTCAGATATGGAAAGAGATAACTTGCTCACCAGAAGAGAGAAAATCATAATCCCAATTAGTGAACCACTGCCATTAGAGCATTCCCCCAGCAGATCCAAAATTCAGGAAAGGCAGACCCCTCCAGGAATGCCAGAAACCAGCACCCACCTGCTCTACAGAAAGGGTCGCATGAGGCAGCCACAAAGTATCTCAGAAAAAAGTGTTCCTCCTAAGCGGCTGGGAAACTGACCTCTTGGAAGATGCCATGATAAATCCTGCACAACCAGTTCAATCTCCCAAGGAGCTGTGGCCTCCACATTTAGATCTGCAGATTGGTTTATGTGTAAGCACAATAAATACAGACTATCCCAAACCGACCTGGATGTTAGTATGTTGAAATGCTAAACAAAACACTAAATTTCATGACATGCATCTGATATTTAGCATTAGAAGATGTCATAGATCCATTTCTCTACAGCTTTTAGAGTCTGAACACACTTCACAGTTAATATATCATAGGCCAACCTTGAGCAGTGTACAACTCAATATAGTTCCCCTGGTTTTCTTTCACACTTAAGCTCTGTAATATCCAAAGGGATTGAGGTCAACAGAGTTCATATCTGCAGAGTTCAAACCAAGACAAAGAATTCCTAAGAAGCCACTTCCATATATCTAGAGCTGCCAAACTCCAGGTGGGAGCAAAAAATGAGAGATCACGGGAGGAAGTGGAATACCAAAAACAACATCCGTGACAACAACCTTGGGTTCTGTTATTAGAGAGTCAACATGGAATGTTTCCTTCAAGAGCTGATAAGTAATAACTGATAACAATTGGGATTGCTACATGCTCAGATAAAGCAAATATTGTGAAAAGAATTGTTTTCAGTGCACAGTATTCGTTGCATGTGAGCAATTATAGAAGAAAATTTTCTACAGAATTACTATAGTAAACGTTTTTGCAACTTTATTGGCTCATTGTTATTTTTGTCACGGTTGTGGTTTTTGGTATTTGGTATTCCAAACTCCAGGTGGGGCCTGGAGATCTCCCAGAATTCGAACTGAACTCCAGACAACAGACCAGTTCCCATGGTTAAAATGGCTGCTTTGGAGGGTGGACTCTATGGCACTGTGCCCCACTGAGGTCCTGCCCCCTCTCCAAGCCCTGCCTTCCCCAAGATATCCAGGTATTTACCAACCTTACATACAGCTGTCCTATCAGAATTCCACTAAGCAGCAGTGGTAAGTAACCCGATGAGTAGCTAGAATCAAGGAACATACAATGACAGAAGCTTGGATCCAGCAGAACATTTATGTGGGTGGAAGGACTTCTAGCCTCAAAGCACAACTTCCTTGCCACTACTTTCCTGGTACAGCGCAAAATAACCCCCCTTACTGTTCCGCCGCCCCCCCCACACCATGGGCAGCATTTCAGGGGGTATTTTGGATTGCATTCAGAGGGTAGAGGTGAGAAAGCCACTCTGGGCACAAATCTTTTTCACTTTCAGAAATGCTGCACTAAATCTGGGCTATTATTTTCCACAGTTTGGAGAGAGTTATGTAGAAACCCTTATCTTGTCTTCAGTGGCCTTTTTGCTCTTGTCATGATTAGTAAGAGACACACAGTCTGCTATTCAATACAGTAATGCAACAAGATTCACAATTTCACATTGTCTTCAGTAAGGGAACCTGGCCCATTAAAAAGTTTTCAGGTTCTAGGATGAATTGTAAAACTGGACGGTGATCTGTTTGCACACTGCCATGGCATTCCTGGAAAGACAATGTACAAATCTGATTTCTGTACAAATTAATTGCCTTGTAAACTTCAGCAGACAGCAGAAGACAGGAGGGCCTGGCGTAATCTGGTCCATCGGGTCGCAAAGAGTCAGACTCGACTGTGCGACTGAACAACAACAAGCAAATAGAGTTCTGGAGGTGCTTGAGTGAATATCCTGATAGTGAACAGAGTTTAGATAAATTCAGGACAGTGTGTTCTCTCATAGACATAAACACAGGAAAGTTGGCAGTCTGTAGAACAATTTTTCAATGTGTTGGGATTTCTGCACAGACTCTTTTGAGTTCTGGTATTTGTGAGCTCAACCAATAGAAAAACACAAACATACACCTCTTCTCTAAATCTACTCAAGTTGTTAAAACACCACCCATAGTATTTTGACTATGCATCCTTCTCAGAAATATGCAGCATAGCACCATTGCTCAACTGAAAATCCCCAGTTGTTCATTAACATTTTAAATTCAATATTCATTCCTGGGACAGATGACTGAACTGATTTGTAGGTAGAAGTGCGAAATAAACACAAAAGGCCATGCTTCCCACAGCCAAATATCACAGGGTTATTTTAAGTTATCCCAACACGGCCAGTTTAAAAGTTATTTCATGTTTCCTTATGCATTTGCCAAGAAGTCATCGCTGAGACCTAAAGAACACCATGTGACAACTGAAAGTGCTGTACATACATCTAGTTGCAGCCCCTTGTGCCACCAAAAAACTGGTTCTTTAGTATCCCTAGTCCTTCAGAGAACTGCTCAGAGAAGGGAATTCTGAGCAGCCACAGTAGAAAGGAGAGAGAAGAGCCCAAAGTGTGCTTTTGAAACACCACACATGGCTCTATAGATCCAAGCCCTAGCCTTGAGTGTTCCAAATAAATGCTGAAGAGGTCTGTTTATCCTACTCAATGCTGCATGAAAGAAAAGTAATGCCTATGCCCTCTAATTCCCCTTCCACCCAATACCCAAGTGCACCTGCTTTTCTCCTGACTTGAGTCCTCCACCAAAAGAAGAACCAGAGCACAGAAATGAGAGATACCCCTCTAAGACTATTCTGGTGAGGTGGTCACATTTCATTGTACTATAATAAAGTGATATGGCCCATCTTCAAACTCTCTCCCTCCCAGACGCTAACAGCTGAGTCTGAAGTCTTCAGGATCCTGTCTGTCTGGAGCTATTGAAAAGTCTCTGATACACTAATTTAAACAGTCATACATCCATGTCAAACACTTTATAAAAGTACTCAGACTGCAACCTAATATTCCTGGGCACGTATTTATACAACTCACTCCAGGGAGCTATTAACATGTCATAGGAGATTGGCTACAGTCATTAAAAATAAGTAACATGTGCAATGCGCAGTAAACATTACATCCACAACGTTATGGGAGCATACAAACCATCAAATGTTCTTCCAAAAGCAAGGTAACACTACAGAGTAACAAAGAATGAAAGTGATTTTCTATGAACACTTTATTAATGGACCACAATTTAGTGGTTCTGAACTATGCCAGTGCCATGCATGATTAGTTCTGTTGCATACAGAGTAACCACCAGTAGCTAGGCAAAATAGTTCTATGACAATTAACAATGCAGATTGCCTGCTTCCTTACTAAACAGATGTGCAAATGACATGAGGTGGGTGGTTGTGGATGGGGCTGGCTGAACTGAAGGGGGGGGGGGCAGGACCACAACAGAGTTGGCAAGGGGTTATGCTCCATGGCTGGAGGAAAACAGTTTCAAGAACAAGATGCAGAGCCAAGGATACTGCTAAATCACTAGGGTCTATTGAGCTTCAGGCCCAATAAAGAGGCTTCCTTCCAGCATACCCTAAGAGGTAGTTCCTTTCCTCTTCTCTGCTAGCTCTTCATGCCTTCCACACCTTCTCTACCTAGCCCAACCTCATCTCCCTCCTGGCTGCCCTTTTAAGGTCCAAGCTGAGCATGCTAGCTGGATGGCCCTGGAAACACCTCACCCTTTACGGGCTTTTCCCAGACCTTTGCCTGACCAAGGATATGTTTCCACATTGCAGGCTGCACTCCCCATGCCAACCAGCCTCATCCTCGCCTCCCCAGGCACAACCAAACTGTCACTACTTGTCTCCTTCTTTCCCTGAGCCTTGATATTTGGCACCTCTACCAAAAGTGCCTCACTTTGTTCCTTGGTGTCAGCAACTGTCTAACTGGGTGGTGGTGGGATCATCCCACCATAGTGATACATATTTCTTGAAAACCTACTGCTGTGTGAAAGGCTTATACACAGATTCTCAAAAAGGGATAGCCACAGTATGGTATAGTGGAAAATCTGGGTTCATATCCCCACTCAGCTATGTTGTGCACTGGCAGATGTTAGGCTGAGTAACTGGCCCTGCTAGAACTGGAATTATTGTTCGTAATTTGTAGCAAGAGAACTGAAATTCTTTATTAGTTGCTAGAGATTTCCTCTTAAGTAGTACTACTCCCCTCAGTTCCTCCTTACAGAAATAAAGAAGAAAGCATTTTAATGTTGTATGTAATACAGTATACTAAAACAAAGCAGGTTTGATATTACATTTACTAAGCAAAATTATGCGTTTCTTAAGCATTCCACAGAAGCCTTGTTTCATTGATGCACCTGATATTAGTCTTACAGTCTGATCTTGATTTACCCCAGTCTGTAAGTGCTTGTGATAGTATTTCAGTACACTACATCATAACAAGCTAATTTGTTCATTATGAAGGCAGTAGGAGATCAGCTTGCATGTGGATGGATCCCATGATGCTACTTTAACATAATTGAGAATCCCACTGTCCTGCAGATCTCAGACAAAGGAAATCATAGAAAAAACCCCTCCACCAATCATTCAGGATAATGGAAACAATTATATGAAAAAAGTTGTAGAATTACTATCCTGTTACTAAACAAATGCAACAAACTTTACTTGCACATTCTTGAAATATAACTAGCATCAGAAAATATGGTGAGTTGTTGTTTAGTAGCACAGTTGAGTCCGATTCTTCGCGACCCTATGGACCACATCACACCAGGTCCTCCGGTCTTCCGTCATCCTCCGGAGTTTGCTCAATTTCATGTTCGTTGCATTGATGACACTGTCTAACCATCTCATCCTTTGCCGTCCCCTTCTTCTTTGACCTTCAGTCTTTCCCAGCATCAGGGTCTTCTCCAGTGAGTGCTCCCTTTTCATTTGGTGGCCAAAGTATCTGAGCTTCAGTTTCAATATCTCGCCTTCCAGGGAACAGTCAGGGTCGATATCCTTTAGTATTGACTGATTTGGTCTCCTTGCAGTCCAAGGGACTCTCAAGAGTCTTCTCCAGCACCATAATTCGAAAGCATCTATTCTTCAGTGCTCGGCCTTCCTTATGGTCCAACTTTCGCAGCCATACATAACTACTGGGAATACCATTGCTTTGACCATACGGACTTTTGTTGGCAAGGTGATGTCTCTATTTTTATATGGTGAATGCATATGAAAAAGTGCAATTAATTACTAAGATGATGCAAGTCACCGTAAGCACTGCTTTGTCTTAAACTTATCATACCTGGGAAATTTTCAGCTCCTTTTGTTCAAAATTTGCTGCTGCCCAAAGAAAGTTATTGCATTTGAGAGTTTGATTTATTTATACTGACTTTTCTCAAGGCTTTTTTTGAATTAAAACTATCCAGGTATTTAAAAATCCAAACGAAAATTCCATGTAATACCTTTTACAGGATCCAAGCAACATAAGTGTGCAAGCTTTCATGTTCTTAGAACTTTTCAGCAGGCTGGATGTTGAAAAAAAAGGAACAAGGAACAATCATTTCAGGTCTCAGTGTTAAGGCCTCCTTTTCTCACTCACAGAATACTCGGCAAACATGTGTCTTTAGCCTCCCAGAAAGCTTCCCAGCTGATCAAATGTTTGTCTAGCATGAAACTGGACATGGGTGTCCTTTTAAAAAGCCAAGAACAGAAGGAAAATGTGGAAGTCAGTACATTAACAAGATGGGAGATGATGATGATTTACTAGAGAATCAATGGACTACAAAATGAGCATTAACATTTACTGGTGGGGAACAGTTGGGTAGCTGTGTCGGTCTGAAGCAGAAGAACAAAGTTTGAGTCCAATGACCACCTGTAAGACCAACAAAGTTTTACTCTGGGTATAAGCTTTTGTGGGAATCTGAAGAAGTGTGCATGGACACAAAAACTTATAGCCAGAATAAAACTTTACTGGTCTTAAAGGTGCCACTGGACTCAAACTTTTGTTATAGTGGGGAATAAATATTGAAAAATGGTTCTTTTTCTAATGAAGTTTCTCTGGACTTTTAAAATTCACTGTTACTAAATTCTACAAAGGTTATTCAATTATTAAACAAAACAAACATGACAAATAATGTGGAAGTTCTGGTATTTCTTTTGTAACACTACTGACTGGAAATAACTTGAACAGTTCTCAATTTCAAGACAGAGATGAAATATGCAAGTTAGATACAATAATGTACTAATGAATTTGCAAATTCATTTGGTTGTCAACATTTTGGTTTGTTGATGAAAGGGACTAAGACCTAGAACTACAGATTTCTTCGCAATTTAAAATCTTTAAAAGAGATGGTCTAAGATCCAGGCAAAACACTCTTATTCCATTCTATCCAGACACTATCAGTCCATAATATTTTTATCCAGTAAACTTTGAACTATGGGTACAACTCGGCCAAAAGTTACACTTTGTAAATCTCTATAATTTCAGTGGAAGTATCGCTCAACTCTCTGCTTTAATGAACTAAATGAAATTAAAAGGTGCTCAAGTTGATCACACCAAGACCTTTTAACAAACTGAATGCTACTCCAATTCTGAATGGCTGAAAACTGAAGTCCTTTAAAGATCTAAAGTTATACTTACATTTGCCCCTGCAACATTATAATCCCACTGCATTTAACATAATGCAGTTTAACACATTGCCCAAGCTGGAAGCTAAGAAGTTGTATGTCATTGTAAAAAGTTCAGTGATCAAAGCCTGTTTTTATCCAACAATTACCAGTCATATTGTAGTAGTACTTAGCCCCCACACACACTGTGGCACAGGAACTGCTATAGAATGGTATCTTCCTGCACTGTGAAGGTAATGTGAAAATCCCAGGGCACGTGGAAGGAGCCTGTCTTCTAGTTATTGCCTAATCCTGTCACTAGTTCCGGAATGTGGTGAGCAGCTGCAGCATGGGTGGGGGTGCTGACAGTACCTTCAGAGGTAAGGAAAGACTGCACTGCAAGAAGAAGCTCATTTACAATGAGCAAAGGACCTTTAAATGTACTGCTGTGGGATCATCTCCAGCAGTTTAAAAATAGAGCATGTATCTCAGTGTTGCCGTTACAAGTTTGCACATCTGCACCAAGATTCAGAGGGAGCTGTATTCAGACAGTCATAAGAAAAGGACCTCAAAGGCCTTTTTTTTTCATTTCCCCCCCTACAAAATCAGAGATCACAAGTCCAAGTGGAGTATGTTATGTGTGCACCAAAATGCTCCAAAGCAGTGCAGATTCCAGAACATCAGCCACAGAAGAACAAATTAAGAAGTTTTAAGAATTACATACAGAAGTGTTTCAGTCAAGGCACTGTTCACTAGGGATAGGCACAAACTGGTGCAGTTCAGTTCATAGTGTGCCCAGTTCATGAACCACAGATCATCTTTTAGCCATCAAACAAATTGCTTCAGTTCATGAGGTTCATGATGTAGTAGAACAGGCCCCTGGTATACTAGAAACATCAAGCTCACGGGGGATCTCCAGCTGTCTCTCTTCTACCTGACCTCCAAGTTGTGAGGATTGGATTTACAGGGTCTGAGCTACAGCCCCCCAAAGATGCCCCCAGAAAAACTGTTTTCTGGAGAAATGACAGGTACAGGTTAAGGAGTGTATAGAACAGATCATGTGCAAGCTAGAAACATTAAAGTAACTGGGAACCTCTACATGCCCTCCAAGTTCTGCCCCCCGTTGCTTTGAAGTTTGGTAAAAATTTAGATAGGGCGGAGACAGTCAGGAAATGTATCCATTCACAAACTCCCACAAACAGTTTGAAAGTTCATGGAAAGCTCATGCCAGTTGACCTGCCATGAACTTCAGTTGGTGAAAGAAAACCCACCCAAAAGTCATCACGAACCTTAGTTTGTAAGCCAGTTTGTGCCCATCCCTATTGTTCACCGTCGCTAGTATTCTACTGCCAGCTCAAGAAGAAAAAAAAAGTCAGCTCTTGACAAATATTAAATAATTTATGAGGAAAGTAAATATCAGCTTCCTTGGGAAACATAAAAGCCTAAGAAAGTGTCTTTTAATTTACTAAAATCTACTAAAGAGCAGACACTTTAAAACTAAATATACAGTTCAGATTTGGCAATGTAAAACTGCCAAGCTATACAATGCCCCATAAATAGTTCTGCACCACAAGTACAGCATGCTGCACCTGTATATTCAATCCAGCTTCCTCCCCTCAGAGTCCATGATACTGGAGGTTAGTCACTCTCAGACACTTCATCTTGAACCTCTTCTGAGTCTTTTAGCTTGCACATACAGGTGTCAGATATTGCATGCAGTGGCTTGGCTCCTTTCCGTGGTGGCAGGACGGTGAAAAATGCTTCTTCCCACACTCTTTTCTCTAGGTAGGCAAGTATTATCTCAAACACTGCAACCAAAAGACAGAAAGATGAGATACACCCTCCCTCTAAAATAAAGGATGCCTTTTGTCAGAATCAGAATTTAATTCCAATTATCCATTTAATTATTATAACCTCAGTAACAGACTGTACATAACAAGGTTCACAATTAAAGGACTACACTCAAGACAGTTCTTGACGCAATGGAAAATACGCATTCCCAGTTACAAGAGGTCAGAATGTAATTGCTACAGCAAGAAGCTGCCAAGGTTTCCCTTACGTTAACTAGCACTGCTGCATTATCTCATGCTCACAGAGTAAAGCTGTATTTTCATAAATGTACCAATACATCATTAACTGATGATTTTTACATATTTTATATAAAGATGAAAAACCCAAATAAAAACCAGTGCTGAATACAAATATGAAATAAACATATGACTCTATTAAAATTAAGTGTATGTTTTGGAGTTATTTTAGAACCAAAAGAATAAAGTTTGAGTCCAGTGGCAACTTTAAGACCAACGAAGTTCTATTCCAAGTATAAGCATTTGTGTGCACACATATTTCTTCAAAGGGCGAGGAGGGGGAGAATAAGGGGAGCTGTAGCACAGAAAGAAGGATCACTACAATTAAAAAAACCCAAACACTTCCAAAAGCTGAGAAGTGTTTATTTAATAGAAAAGATGGCAACCTGCTTTTACTGCACTGTCTTGTAATCCACTTTTTGTGTTTATAGTATATCTTGCCTTCAGTTTGCTATTCTCATTGTTCTCTAATTCTGTAATCACAGTCCTACTGCATTATTTTATACTGTCTGACTGCACTGTTTTATGTCCTGTAATCAACCTTGAGTCTCAGGAATAAAGGCAATATATTACAAATATATGCCTCATCAGTCAGCTATACTTATGTCAGTGGATAAGATGGTAGAGTATACACTCTTTATCAATCTAATAAATCAAAACAGTGTTGAATGGTTGCTGAAGTCCAGCATACAGGAAACAAGGGAAAAAGCATAACTGCTGTGGAAACGTAATTTGCCACCACAATGACCAGCACACACAATCCTCAAACTGTGACAGTATTTGTGCCCACTATTTGTGAACACAAATTAAATTGCAAAGGATAGAGCTAAAAGTTCAAGGAACACTGGGAAATCACACACATATTAGCACATTCATCTTGCCCAGGCAGTGTCTGAAACCAAGCCCACTTACTGGAGTGGGTCACTAAGATAATCAAGAATATGTATTGGGCAGAAGTCAACAATGCCTCTGCAGGTACAAGAGAACAGATGGCCAATAAGTGTGGTGCACATTTTGATATCTATGGCGTGCTCATTCTGAAGCATTTGTGGGTTTTTTTCAACTTCATAACTTACCATGATTCACTGCCAGAACTTTCCTGCTGTTCATTTTTACAAAGACTCCCAATGGAAGCTGTGCATGAGTTATTCCCAGTTCTTGTGCCCTTTTATATGTGATGCCCTGCAGAGAAAACAGTGTAAAACTTCTCTGACCAACAGTAATAAATCAGTTTTGAATATTCCAAGGATGTTTCCCAGAGCTTCATGTCCATACTGTTTTCTCCCTTATTTTTTTCAGCATTATCTGAATATAAAAAGGCACAGATCATGACAGAGAAATGATGAGAGAAGATCTAGTGCAGCTTATGGACTGTGGCTTGGATTCTAAGCCTTGCTACCATTTGCATCCTTTTCCATCTATCACAGAAGCAATCCCCTGCTGCACAGCACTTTCTGCTGGTGCTAGGTGTTTTTCAGCTCATGGAAACATGCTGGTTTTGGATGAGCTGCAGCTTCTAGTTCCAGAAGAACCATCCCCACAGTGCAGCACAAATGGAAGCACGGCTTGGAATCTAAGCTCACATTCTTATAATAGACTTCAATAAAATGTTTTGTAACTATGTTATACTGGCAAGATATATATTCCTTTTGCATAGATCCTTGAAGTCACTGTATGACTTCCATCTTATCAGACCTACTCAGTTCAGCTTCCTTCAGCCACACTTACCTGATCATCTTCCAGCACCCATATCCTCTAACAAATAAGTAGAATCCACTGTTTACAAGTTAAAAAATAAACAAAACCACAATTCATTTACAAAACAAAACAGCATGCCAGAATGGTGCAGTAGTTACACCCAGAATCTCAGTTTAGGAGTTGGGAGAACCAGGTTCAAGTCCCCACTGTGCCATGGAAGCTTGCTGGGTATCTTTGGGTGAGTCAAACACTCTTGGCCTAACAAGGTTGTTGTAAGAATAAAATGGAGGAGAGAAAGTTGTAAACCACTTTGGTCTCAATTGGTAAGAAAAGCCATGTACAAATGAAGTAAATAAGTAAGATCTAGTAATATGTGAGATTTTCTAATCCTATAGCTTGGTAAAATGAAGAAATACAGTCGCAATATGTGACTGGATGGAGGACCTTAAGCAATCTTCTTTAATTTATTTTTATTTTTATTTATTCAATTCAATTCATATCCCACCCTCTAACAGAAGTTAATATTATTAATTTTTCATCTTCACCATCCTCATCCTCATCAATGATGATGACCAATCAACAGTTTGCCCTAACTGCACATTCTAATTTTTTCCCCATAGTTTGTGCCTAGCTCTGGTCAGGGACTGCATTACTTAGGAGCCTATCCTCGGTGAGTCACTAGCAATGCTGCAATAAACATGATTAAAAATAACAGAATCACAGAGGATGTTCTCCTAATAACTCTGGCAGCCACAGATACACTGCTGACCCTGCTTTAGCTGTTTTAAGGATCATACTGCAACACAAGCAATCAATACAGAATTACCCATCTCCTGTAGGGAATGTGGTTGGATGAAGAAAACAAGCTATGAAACTGGGAATTTCTTCCACGAACCTAGTTGCAGAGGTGGGCTTGCCTTGCTCTGGAGATCAGACTAACACTAGTATTCCCTGCTTGCTCAATATTTTCTTTCTCTTTGTTCTCCCATTCCCAGCATAGGATTAATCTGGCAGCTGGAGTACATTTAGCCTCTTCTTTTCCCTCCCAAAACTTCAAGGCAACGTGGTTCAGCTACTTTTAGCTTAATCTCTGCCTCTCCATGGGCTTTTCCGCATGGTTTTGTTTAATTGATTCTGGCCTCACACTGCTTCAGTTTAGTCTCTGATTTCCACACAAGTTTTTGTGCCTTTAGTTTTTACTCCCCTCCGCTTTTCCCCAGCTCTTTCGTGATCCTGACATTTTTGTGGAAGCCATTCTGAGTCGGTTTCCTAGTGTGTAACACTTCCATCAATTTTCTCTGTCCCACCCATTCCCACTCACCTCCAGCCCACTTTTCAAAGATTGGACTGTCATCATCATTAAACCACTCCTTTGTCCCCCAACAGTAAGTTCAATTTTTTTTATAAAAAATGGTCCTAAAAAATGGTTACAAACGCTATAGTGTTGTAATGATATTATAAATGGACTCTCTGAATTCCCTACTTTCATCTAAAGAAAAAGTATCTAACTCCTTCCCTCATGGAGATGCAGAGATATGCCTTTTTCCTTACAAGGGAAGGGTTAGAAACTTACTTAAAAAAAGAATCCTGGGAATTCAGAGAACCTGCTTAAATTATCATTATACTGCTACAATGTTATGTTGCTATTTTATGGCCAGTCTTAAAAAAAAAAAAAAAGGTGGGTGGGTGATGTGATGGCACCAATAACATCACCAATCATGTCAGCACCTTCTTTTGAAAATCCTCATTATTTAAACCACATGCAGGGAAAAAAATAAACTGACTCCACAACAGTACAAATGCAGACATGTGGATGAACCACGCCCAAGCTGATTCCAATGATTGTGGATTGACTTCCAAGAAAATCAGAAGTAACCCCAGAGTACAGGCAAGGTCCATGTCATCACTTGCCCATTAACTGCCACAGAGAATTTGCACCCAAGAGGATGAAAGCTGCTGTGATTGGTGGTTGAAGGGAGAATGGGTACTGCTGAATTTCAAAACATTCCATGAAGAAGTCAGTTGACAGATCTACTACCACCTGGAAACAGAGGGCACCATGAAAGACCAAGAGAGCTACAATGCTCTTCTTTTCTGGTATCCTGGAATTAGGATTCAAAACAACTTAAAAATAATGTACAGCATGATCCTAAGTATGTTTAGTCAGAAGTAAGAAGTTCACAGGTACTCTTTCCCAAGTAAATCTGCACTAGATTGCAGCCATAACAGCATACCTTGTGATGATTGTGATCCACCAAGCCACCTATGACATATGCTTTGGATTCATCTAGTTCATTCAGGACGTCAGGAGAGTCTGATGTAAGATAAACAAGGTCTTCCTTCTTTATCAGTTCACTATAGTGCTCTGATTTAATGTAGATATCCTTCAAGACATAAGTACAAGCAAAAATATTCAAAGAAGTCGAAGGATATTAAAAATATTAAATTCAAGGATATGAAGCTGACTTCAGTGCACATTGCACGGTTGGACTGACTCTTAAGACCTAAATTGTGACTAATTAAACAGCACAGGGTGACGTGCTCGTACAACAGATTCACCCGCCTAGGGCCAGTCCTCACAAGCATTTTGCATACACTTTCCCAACAGCTATTTTTCAGTCAGAACCAAAACAATGCTGTGGGTGTTCCAACATTTTTGTAACAGAATAAAAGTTTTGTAAACACTGTTAACATAAAGCAGTTCATTCCATACTGCAAAAATTGTATCTGCCTCATGCTAACAGCAGCAGTGCTATAAAGGCAGTTGTAAAAGCCCTCACTGATCAAAGCTGGCTAATAACAAGGGGCCGGTTTATGTTCTAAGATTTAATTCATCCCAAACCTGACTGAGAAACAATGACTTGCCCAGCAAGCTTCATAACTAAGTGGGGATCTGAATGCCCACTTCCCAGACACAAGTCCAAGAATCTGTCTATACCGTTGTACCAAGGGTCCCCCACATGGGGCTTATGGGCACCGTGGCACCCATTGCCACCTTTCCTGGTGCCCAACAACTGTTTTTAGAAAGCAGGTACAGCCAGGTGGCGCTGTTGCCCAGCGGCACTTTTGACTGGCTGTGCAGGTTAAAATAGCATTGTCTCAGTTGCAGCTGCCTCCACAGGGCTGGTTTTATTCTCTGCCACTCCTCTTCTCCAGTGTATATTTTAAATTAGCCCTCTTCTCCCCTGTACTTGGGCTTTCTCTATGTGCACGGTTCTACATTCTGAGGGAGCCATTTTGCAGCTGCACCCAAGCACACGGTGTGAGAATTCCAAAGGTGCCCACAGGGTCAAAAAGTTTGGGGACCCCTACATTACACTGTCTCTACTCAGAAGATTTTGTAGAAGAATATACACTGAGCAGTTCATTTGAACCAAGCACCTCCTGGTAAGGAAACGGGTTCCAATCAACCTTCACACTAAGCAACAAAAGCTTGGTCCCCCAACTGGATTCTAGCCTCCAAAACCATTACTTTTGAAACTGTTAGTTGAAAAGCTGTAATAAGGCTATTTCATAAAGAATCTTTGTATAAGGCTAAGCACCATAATTTCCTCTCAAGGGTTAGCATGAATATTAAAAGGCCTAGTGTGGCTTTTAAGTGATTTCAGTGTTCCTGCAACCACCATCCTTATCACTTCAAAAGCCAGATGCAAGAATGTAGTAATTGGGCAAATCATGAGAACCTGTGCTCAGCTGTGTAACTAGATGGGAGGAGGGAATCAGAAGCAGTTGCCAAAATCCTCTGGAAAGTTCCTGAGAAGAAGGTCCTTGATTGGACTCAAGAAACCATCTGATGCTATAGGGTAGAAAGCTATAATAAGGGTATAGGCCAGAGAGAGAGAGAGAGTTCTGCTAACACAATGCTAGTATGTTTAGATATGGTATGCTTCATCATGATGGACTGCAAGGTACAGAATGGTTTTTATGCTACTGTTTGGATGTTATGCTGCAAGAGAGTGCCCATCTAATACCAAGGTATTTAATGTGTTAGATAGAAAAGTTAGTTTCTTTATTTTCTTGTTCCTGAGCTAAAGAGACTGAAGCATTGAATAAACCTTTTTACATTTTTACAAGGTCTGGTTTTCTTGTGTGCATCCAAACTAGAGGACCCACAGTTTCTGGGAAGTTGTTCCAAGCAGGGAACCAGGAGCAATAACCCAGGGGAACCCAGCCGGGGTCTCTGACACTTTGGCTAACTCAGAGCACTGTAGAGATGCCCATCTTTAGCTGTCATCCAGAGTCTCAGCCATATACAAAGTCATTGGACCCAAAGTAGTCAGTTACTAGTTCAAAGTGAAGGGAAAACAGGCAGAGAAGCAGAGATCACAAATACAACTTGATCAAGCTGGTACTGAGATGGCTGACAATTGTAAGGACTCAAGAAAATGCTTCAAGGTGCCTCTAAATTAAAAAGAAATCACAAATTCCTCATAATGAAATGTTCCCAGAGAAATATTTAATGAGAGAGACAGACAGAAATCTTCTTACCTTCCAATTTACCCATCCTTTGTCAGTTTCATCCATGTTGTCTTTCAATTGGCCTCCATGACTTGTCAAGTAAAACTTTGGAAGATGGAAGGGGGAGGAAAGTATATAATATTTCAGTGCTCATTAAATACCCATTTTCCCTACCAGTTCCTACTTACTAATTTCTTTTTAATGTACTCAAATGAGCTTTCACTACTTTAGTTTACCTGACAGAACAATTTTGCATCTGATATGCTGAGTGAAAATACTGGCCCTCAATACTCTTAAAATAGTAACATAATGACAAAATTATACCTGCAGTTTGGAATTCATGGTCCTGTGTATCATCACTTTTCCAGAAAGAAGTGCTAATTTTGTCTTAAATGGAATTGTGACAAAAACACGGTCAAACTGTGTCAAAATTGTCAAGCAGGACAATATTTTCTCTGAATGATCAGTTCATGGGAATTAGGAAAAAGATTTGCACTAGCATACCTGTACAGGATGAAGCGCTTTACGATTTTCCGCATAACACCTCTGAATTTGCTTGTGAAGTTTCTTGACATCCTGTATACAACACAATTTGTTTTTATATTGTCCTTCAGAGAAAGCACTTTAAAATGCTTTAACCAAGAGATTCAGAGAGACGCTAAAGAAAGAGAAAGGAAACTTTTAACTGACAAAAGTTATTTTTTGAACATTTATCTTTCTAAAACAGAAATTAAGCCATAACAAACCATGTGCATAGCAATGGTAATTTTCAAAGATCACATTTTGATTTTTGTTGTAATCACTGCCTTGTTTTTTTATTATTTCTACTTTTTGAATAAGTTATACAGGAAGGGGTAGCAAAATTTTTTAAAACATCAGTCTACATGCCTTACAATCTTTGAAAACCATCCTCAAATGTATTTATGGATCCTGTCAGGTTATGAAAGGAATAAATCTAAAATTAAACTCATGAATCTAAATATGAACCAAGGGACTAAAAACAGAATTCAGAGTACTCCACAAAGCCTATCAGATTCTTAGGAGTCTGGTCGACTCTGAATTCAGATTAGTTATTTGAAAATAATTGTGTGAAACTATGGTGTGAAATACAACACAACTTACAGAGAATGGACATAAAAACTAATTGCATATTTTAGAAAAATAGCACACCTGAAAATGATGTCCATACTTAAAAATACTGTTTCTATTTGAGATTTTGTCAAGTTGAATGGTTAGGTAAAAATTAAATAAATGACAGAAAATGTTCTCAGAGTTTATTTGGACTAACAAGAAAGCAAGTTAATAGATAGAAATTTATTTATGATTTTTTGATGTCAAACACAATTTTTACTAATTGGAAAGGTCCCATACATGTGGCATCTAATGCTGGACAAGCTTGATAAAGTTCATATGAACACATTATGCATTTGTTGGAAGTAAGGCAAAAGTTCCTTGGATTACATACATATTTGTTTACTTCATTTATACCCTAACTTTCTCCCCAAACTAGCTTACCTAGTTCTTTACTCCGTCGCATCCTATGTGGTGGTTATGCCCCATAGTCTCTGATTTTTGGACAAAAAGTCTTTTAATATTAAAATAATGGTTTAGTTTTTAATTTATTTACTTTCTGCCTTTCTCCCCAGAGGGGACCCAAATCAGTTTACATCATTTTCCTCTTCTCCTTTTAACCTTCTCAACAACTCTGTGAAGTAAGGTAAGGATGACAGTGCATGACTGGCACAAGTTCTCCCAGTGAGCTTCCACAGCACAGTGGGGAAATGAATCTGGGTCTCCCAGCTTCTAGTCTAGCACTCTGTCCATTAAACCATGTTGGGATGGATGAGCGCCAATAAACTGAAACGCAGACTAGACAACACTGAGATGCTATTGGTCAATGGAGAAGCAATTTGGAGACCACAGATTCAACCTGTTCTGGAGGGGTTGCATATCCCCTGAAGGAGGAGAGCTGTAGCTTGGGGCCGTTCCTGGATTTTGGCCTATGGCTATAGGCTCAGGTCTTCTCTGTGACATGTCAGCTCCAGCTGGTTTGCCAGCTACAATCATTCCTCAAAAAGTGCAATCTCGCCACAATGATCCATGGTCTGATCACATCCAAGTTATGGTCTGATCACATCCAAGACAGTTTACTGTAGTGTGCTGTATATGGGGCTGCCTTTGAAAGTAGTCCATAAACTTCAATTGGTCCAAAGTACTGTAGGCAGGCTATTGTCAGGGGTTGGTTAAAGGAATTATTATCTTCCCTGTGCTGAAAGATCTGCACTGATTAACCATCCATTTCTAGGCACAATTCAAGCTAGTTCTGATTTTTAAGGCCCTACAGAGTTTTGGGCCAGAGTTTTATTTAAAGGTTTTATTTTAGCAGCTTTTTTTAGTAGTATGCTTCTGTTTTATGGATTATTTTTGCCCTGTTTATATCCAATAGTTTGTTTTTATATTATTATGTTTTAATTGTAAGCTACCTTGAGTGGACTCTGAAGAGATGGCATAGAAATATCCTAAATAAAGACCCTAATGTAATACTATTAGGACACCCACAGAATCTAATGTCAGATATATTAAGTGACACAAAAATGACAATTGCTAAAAATTGGCATGATACTAGAAAACTTTCAGTCAAAGATTGGATTAAGTTACTGCAAACTGCTAAGATGTCCAAAAGTAAGTGTGCTCACTTAAAAGATGGTATGCAAGTCAAGCCAGTCTTAGGTAATAGCCGAGACTTAAACTCAATTTGCAAACTGATCCCTAGTTTTTCTCTTTTAAAAATTAAGAATAGTCTAGAATATATAAATAACAATGTTCTGACAGTATGTCTTTGTTTGGAATATTAGTATATAACCTACTCTTTATAAGATTACATCCTAACATACTAAAATTATCCTTTTGTGAAGGCATGTTTTCTGGGGGGAAATGCCAATATTACAAAGCTGTACTTGTACTTCATTCTGTTTGAAACTTTTGTAATTAAGACAAAGTAAATTACATAATCAGTCTTGATTAACTGACTTGTGGATGACAAGGCAGTAACTCCTAGATACTGGTCACTTATTTGGGGGTAAGCCCCATAATAACCAAATCAGACTGAGGCTGCAAGCTTGTGTACATACATGCAGTGTTCAAGCATGGTTTAAGCACCATATGAATAAGCCTTGTGTTTAAACCCTGCCTCTTCTTCCATACCCACTGTTCATGAGTGCCCTCCAATTGGACATGTATACCCAAACTAGGAAGCTATGGCTTATGTTTCCCCCTCCAAAAAAGAAGTGCAAACCATGTTAAGTCTTAGTACATACGAGAAACATATATACATTGTGCTTGTTCAGGTAGCACCAAACTGGGGTATGGCATTACCTCTGAACAAACAGTATGGGTGTAGGGGTTTACCTATCCTGTTCAGTTTCAGTGTTAGCGATATATACTTCCTTATAGGATTAGAATGAATTTTTTTACCATTCATGGTCAGACTGAGAAGAGTTATACTAAAAAGAATGGAAAGTATCTATAGAAACTACATGAACGTTGCTTTATAAGTGAGAGGCAAACTTCCTATGTGGTATTCACCAAGGCTAAGTGTTACATGTTGCCCATATTACTTTAAAATAAAACTTGAATGACATCTGTTTACTAATCATGCATTCCTCTTCACCCCATCAAAATTTCCCCTTCCCTTTGAATTAATAAGCAGAATGTTCAGGATGACATTGAATCAAACCATCCAGTTCTTTAACTATACCCAAACCAGAGCAGCCAGAACAGATTGCACTTAACAGTACTTCTTTCATTTACCTTTAGCTCCATTAAACTGTCAAAACTGCAGTCTATTATAAGACGAAGGGTACTGGGAACAATATCCCGATGCACACGCTTCCTGATGCTTCCTTCATTGCTTGATTCCAGTTGAGACTGGCGCTCCAGTTTTCTCTTCAAGCGTTTTTCTTTACGTTTCTTCCTGAAGCATTGTAGTATTAAAAACCAAGTATTATTGCATTATACAGCTGCATATAGCCAAATCAACTACACAACTTTAGACTTACCAAATCTATCGTTTTTAAGAAGGAAAAAATGCTAGTAAGGTACTGAGACACTAACTAGAATGCATTTAAAAATACAGAAATGTGTTTTGTGGAAGCCCAGAAATACCTTTTTTTCTCGTCCTCAGAAAACTCTACCAGTGGTTCACTGAGAAATGAATTCACTTTTGATAATAACAACCCCCTTTTTTCCCTGTCCTCAGAAAACTATATCAGTTGTTCACTTTTGATAATAACAACCCCCTTCTACCAACAGAATCATTGCTTATAGTTTCTCATTTTATCTCACCCCTTTGCCCTGTCACCCACTACAATTTAGAATGTTTTGAGAGTGCTTATTTGTGTTCTTTACTTAATGGCCAGGTGGATGCCAACTGTTTGTCAGTCTACATTAAGTACTATTAAGATTAACCATGAGCTGGTATGTGGACCGTTAACAGTGCAATCCTAAACAGAATTACATTCTTCTAAGTCAACTGAGTTCACTGGACTTATAAGGATGTAACTCTACTTAGGATTGCTCTAGAAATCAGCTTCTTGTTGGAAGAAGGCACCAGAGTGGCTTGCCACCATTTATCAATTCATGGGCATACATACAAGGTTTTGTGTTACAACTGGGATGGAATATCCTCTTGACAGATAATCATTCAGCACCTGGGCACACACTTTACTAGCCTCCTACCCGCCCGCCCCCCCAACTGTAGAATAAGAAATATGTGGTTTGGGCTCACAATCCCAGTATTCTTGACCTTTTGCTTTTTTCCCATTATTTTTCATTAGTGTGAGTTTAGTATAAGCTTAAAAAAAACTTTGTAAGCTGCCTTGGGGTGACAATATTGGTAAACAAGGGAGGATAGAAATGCTGCGAATAGTGTGCTCATTTCAGATGAACAGATTAAATAACTATACATTCTAAGCTCCCCCCCACCTCATGACAAGGATGTGTGTGGCCTCCCCATCCCTCCAGTTTCAACCACATATTTAAGGTTGCAATCAAAGGCTGGTCAACAGAAGAAACTATTTGTTGAATAGAGTCCCCAGTTGTGGCTGGGAGGTGAGGAGTGACTTTTATGCACATCTGTGAACTTTTCAGGGATAATTGAATGGGAAGAGGAAGGAATCGGTATTACAAGATAGCCATTCCAACAGTGGTTTAAGCCATTTCCCCCTTAGAAAGACATGAAAAGCCATTTTATGGTCAGGTTTTCATGACAGTGACCCAGATTTTCGTGACTGCAACTGTAATAAAAAAGACAAATGCTATGCTGGTGATTATTAGGAAGGGGACTGAAATCAGCCTGCATCATAATACCCCTGTATAAATCTATGGTGTGGCCTCATTCGGAATACTGTGCACAGTTGTGGTCTCCACATCTCAAAAAAGATATTATAGCACTGGAAAAGGAGAAGGAAAGGGCAACTAAATTGATTAAGAGGATGGAACACCTTCCCTAAGAAGAAAGGTGAAATAAGGCTTTTTGGCTTGGAGAAACAACAATTGAAGGATGACATGACAGAGGTTTACAAAATTATGCACAAGATGCAGAAGGCAGAGAAAGAAGTACTTTTCTCCCTTTCTCACAATAGAAGAACTTGTGGGCACTCCATGAAATTAATAAGCAGCAGCTTAGAACAGATAAAAGGAAATACTTCTTCACCAACCATGTAGAATTCACTTCTGATGGAAGTGGTGGTGGCTACAAGCATAGATAACTTCAAGAGAGGATTGGATAACTATATGGAGCTCTTAGCCACAACATACAGATGAAACACTATGTCTGGGGCAGTGATGTTCTGTATTCTTGGTACTGGGTGGTGGGGGGAGACAGTGGAAGGACTTCTGAAGTTCTGGCTCCACTGGAGGACCTCCTGATGGCATCTGGGTTTTGGCCACTGTATGACACAGAGTGTTGGACTGGATGGACCACTGGCCTGATCCAACCTGGCTTCTCTTATGTTCTTATTATAACAGGATTCAGACAGCGGCTTGGTTAAGATACAATGCCACATCAAGATTTGGTATTACACAAATAAGCCATGGGTTCATATGTTCCTTCTTCCCCATCCCCTTGAATGTTCCAGTTCCTTCTCTCCCTGTTTGGAGGCAAGTGCTTAATTGCTCTTGCAGCCAGGTCAGCAAACTACTGTTTGTGCCAGGCCTCAAAATTAGAATGGTAAACACATACCATAGCTTGCCCATTTGAATGATAAGTAGCAATGTATATTCCAAATAGGAAGACAAAGGAAGACACAACAGAAGTAGCTAAAGACTAAACTTCTGCTTTATATGAAAGCTGGGAATTCAAAGAACCGGTTACACCTATTGTTACAATGGTAACAATCACAATGTACAAGAGGAAGAGTAGGCACACAACCCCAAAAGCTCATTCATGTAGCACAAAACCATGGTGCAGTAGTACATCTGAACCAAAAACCTCCTTCATGAAGAAATGGTTACTAAAAAACCTTGCTATAGTACCTGTTATCACTTCCACTGTAAGTCTTGTTTATCCCAAATGGAAAAGTTCTCACACAACACAACTTTCTTCCCATTACCATTATAAGAGCAGAAGTGTGCCCCCTCTCCTGGACCACCCGGGCTTCTACAATCAGCAATAAAAATTCGGATTTTTTAAAAAATAAATAGCACTCTGATAGCAGGGTGAGGAAATGGCTGCTGCAGGGACAGGGAAAATCTGAACTTTCCCAACCACACAGTAGCCAAGCAGGCTTTATTGCAATCTTTCCCAAAACTTCAGAGCAAAGCAGGTTTCAGAAAAATTGGAGAAAAGCTGAGCAAACCCTAAGAGGTGTAAAATGTATTACAGTGCTGTGGGGAAAAACACTCTTCCCAACAGCATAGAAGCTGGGTCAGATAACCCAAGTGGAAATGGCTGTAGTTTGCACAAAACTCAGTGATTTCTTTGACCTGGAAACATAACACAAAGTTCAGAGTCAACCTGATGCTGGCTGTACATTATGTCAAGTCTGAAATATGACATATTGTTGTGATGATTTTATCAACTGAAAACTGGAGAAAAGTATTTTTTGCAAATTTTGGATCAGGCCATCTAATGAAAGCAACCTTGGTCAAACAGTGTGTGGAGTACAGTTAGAAAATTCAAGCTCTGCCTCTATCAAGAACTGTAAAATAATTCATGATTACCCTAACAGCAACACCCACGTTATAGAACAATTATAACATTGGAACTATAAGAAAGTAGTTTTTAAAACTCAAGTCACCCTTTTCAACTGTATTTATCATGCTGTTAAGAAGAAGAAAAAATCAGATTTATACCCCACCCTTCACTTGGAGTCTCAGAGTGGCTTACGAACTCCTTTCCCTTCCCCTTCCCCTCCCCACATCCTGTGAGGTAGGTGGGGCTGAGAGAGCTCTCCCAAGAACTGCCCTTGAGAGAACAGCTCTGAGAAAACTTGTGATTGACCCAAGGTCACATCAGCAGCTGCATGTGGAAGCGTGGGGAATCAAACCCGGTTCTCCCACATTAGAGTCCGCACACTTAACCACTACACCAAACTGCATTATTGTCTTCCATATTTGGCAGGGGAAAGGAGAGGGAAAACTGGCCACACATAAACACTCCCATTTCTCAGGTTTCACTATGAACAAATCCATATGTTATATCTGCTGTCTTATTTGAGGAAGTAATTGCTGGTAGACTATATGCATGAGCAGCATAATACCAGATAAGTATATTTACCAAAGGTCTGGTGGCTTCCTAGTATGTTTTATCATACAGACTCAGAAAGATCCTATAGTAAAATAAAAGTAGGATCTCCCTAATTTAGTCATTTAATTCACTTCCTCTGTAAGAGGATAAAAGGAGAAATGTGGAAGAAAGCATCGGAATCCAACTTATAATCTTTTGCTGGGAAGAATAATAGGAGACAACCTATTGACTTTTCAGCATTATTAAAAAGACAAAACATTACTCAAGTAGCAAAGGACATACTTGCGCAAGTCTCTTTGCTCTTCCCACTGTTTCTGCCTCATTAGCTTCTTTCTTTGTCTTTTTGACATAGCTTCAGTCCCCCCTGTCTTTTCCAGTGTTGATTCTGCTTTCAGATCAATGCTGGATTTTGAGTTTTCTTCTGCATCAGTAACCGTGGCTGATGCAAGGTTTTCAGCTGACATTTCCAAGGACATGGATTCTTCTGGTGCTCCACTAAGGAAATTACAAAAGTTAGATTTCTTTTAAAAATAAGATTTACATTTTGAAAAATTAATAAAAATAATTAAAAACAAGATTGACATCCTAGCTTGCACATAAAACAATAAACTTTAAAAGATGGCTAGAAATTCATGTACATTGAAACTTAAAACTATAATCCTAGTCAATGGGAAACTTAAAACACTTATACTGGTATGTAGAAACATTAAGTATTTTTCCCACCTCAAAAACTTTAAAACAGCTAATACATTACGGAGAAGGGAAAGGGGCTGTGGCCTCATAGTAAAGCATCTGCGGAAGGTCCCAGGTTCAATCCCTGGCATCTCCAGTTAAATGACCAGTCAGTAGGTATTGTGAAAGACCTCTGCCTGAGACCTTGGAGACAGTCTGCAGGTCTGAAAGATAATACTGACATTGATGGACCAAGACTCTGATTCAGTATGATTCAATAGAAGCCATTCATCTAAATCTGCAGACTGGGTCCACACTGAGAGAAAAGAGATTTTTCTCCAAGCTTGGGGAGACCCCCAAATTTGTAGAAAAATCTGAAGTCAGTAAAAAATTACATAGGGGGATTAAATTACCCTCCAAACCAAAAACAGAGGGGTAGCCAGGAGCCAAGGCGGTGTTGCTGATGAGGGGGAGGGGTGACCAAGAGCTGCAGCAGGCTGGCTGCTTTGCTGATGGGGGAGGTGGCTGGGAGCCATGGCAGATCAGCTGCTTTGCTGATGGGGGGTTGCAGGCCCGTAGCCAGGATTTTTTAAGTCAGGGGGCATTTAAATTCCTCAGGGGGCACTGGCTAATCAATTTAATCTGGGAGAGAAGGCCGTGACACCCTGGGCTAGATGGAAGGTCAGGGGGCCTTGCCAGCAAGTTGGGGGGCCTAGCCACAAGATGCCCCACTGTAGCTACGGGCCGGGGGGGGGGTGGCAGCTGCAACAGGCTAGCTGCGTCGCCGACAGTGGTTTTTTTTAAAAAAGGTTAAGAAAATATCTGGGGGGGAGTTGATCCCCCCAACGGTAGTGTTCTCTGTGCCTGCACAACTTTTATATGCCTCCTGAAATGGTGAAGCTGCAAGTAGGTGAGGAAGGAGTTGCCACTGCTGTTGAGGCAGTAAAGAGGCATTTAATTAGGTAAGAAGTTCTGGGGCTTCCTTAGTTGCTGGTACACAGGACCTTGAAGCAGCTGCCTCCATCATTGATGCAGCTGCCCCCGTTGCTGTCATGGTTGGCGCAGCTTCCCCCACTGCAACTGGTGACAGTGCATCTGATGACACATAGCCAAGGTGGTGGTGGGGAATGGTGGAGAGACAGATGTGCAGGGCGCTGGCCCAGCTGAGGCTGGTGGTGGGCAGGGAGACAGCCAGGCAGGACTCCTACCTGCACAGCCTTGGAACTTCCCAAAACAAAGAAAGGCAGTCGAGGATGTTTAGCCAGTGTACATGTGGGGGAGGGGCATCTGCAAGAAAAGGATGGCCAACAGCAGAGCTGTCAGCAGGCAGGATCCAAGTGATGGGGGCAGGGAGAGAAAGAAAGAGAGTACTGGGGAGTGGGTGAGAAAAAGATATGAGTAAAACTGCAGAAGTGAAGACCAAGACATTTTGGCTTATGTCATCAGCCACAGGACTAAATACCAAGCAAGAACACAACACCAGTGAGGAAACATCTATTTTACCCTAGCTATACAGAAATGCTGACACTGTCTGACTAACCTTCCCCCACTTCCCTTATGGGTCTTGTCTTTTTAAGTCTGAGAGCAGAGGATCACTTTAGTGGTATGAGCTGCTTTGAGATACAATTGGCTCAAAAGCTAAATACAATAAAGAACATCAATTAAAAGAAAGTCCCACTTTGTAGGCTGAAGTTAAAGGCAGGTTTCAGGGCCTGGAAATTTATTTATTTACTATATTTATAATCTGTCTTTCTCAATAAAACAGAAAGCAAATTACACAGGGTAAATTGCTGTGATCAGTATGACAAGACATCTAATAATGTTCTGGGACTAGGATTACAAAAATCTGAGATGAAACAGAGTATGATGTGTTAAACAATGCAGCTTAAACATCAGTTTAAAATACCAGTTTAAAATACCACAGTGAGAGCACATTAATACATACAGCAAGCAGATAAAAATCCTAAACTCAGCAGTATAGCCCACAATCCCTCTCCCTTTATAAAGCACCTTCCTGAACCACTTCTGGCCCTAAAACCACTGTTCCCTCTAAGCTGAGTTAGTGTGAGCTAGCTCACAGTTTTTTAGCCTCCAGTTTACCCATTTTTGTCTTAGCTTAGGAAGGATGGCTCCAGAGCAAACTAATTTACGCTGGCTCACAACTTTAATGCTGGTAGCTCACGAAGTAGAATTTTTGCTCACAAGTCTCTACAGCTTGGAGCAATGCCTATGACCCTATTTCTTTTATAGAAATGCAACTTTTTATGGCAAATATTAGTAGTGTAACTTAGTTTTTCCTTCTATCCAGAGAACTCCAAACACAAGCCATTCTTTTCTTGACTGTATATACAGCTGGTTTAAACCACCCACTCAACACTACACAGGGATGGATGACGCTGCAGCTCTCCATCTCACACGGATTTCATTAAAAAACCCCCAACAACCTGCATCTTTTTGATGAAACACAGAGAAAAGAAAACCCAAAACGTGCTTTACTAAACAATACTAAACAGCGTCACGCCGTTCTAAGCCCACCGACTTCAGTTGACTTCGAATGGTGCAACGCTTTTTAGAATTACACTGGACCCTTTATCTCAACGGACTTTATATCTCCCTAACCATTATGTTTGCAACTGAAGGGGCGAAAGGCTGGAGGACCCAGAGAAGCTACATTATTAGAATTCATTGCCCTTATTCGTTTATTTTAGTTCTTTTAAGTGGCTCGTTCTAACATTTGACATCTTTCTGCCTGTACCCCTTTGGAAGGACAAGAAAAGCCAGTCTCAATGAACGGAGGCATCTGCCTTAATACAGTAGAGGTAAAGGGGGGGGGGGAGAAAAGACTAAATGTCGCACGCTGACAAGGCAGAGCGCGAGGACGCTCACTTACCAGCCCGCAAACGAACAGCAACTGTTACCAACGGACACCAGCAGCAGCAGCACGAGCGTTCCTTCTTCCTCCCGCCCGCTGACAGCGACAGCGACAAAGACCGGCGCATTCTATTGACGTAAATCTTCCAAAGGAAGAACAGACACGAACTGGGAGGAGAATTCTGTCAATTCAGCCTCACAGGCTGCAGGAGTAAAGCGTTCCCGTGTTGCTTTGCGGCATGCGGCCGGGCTGGTCCTAGACAGCAGCCGCGTAATAAAGGGGGCTGGGGACAGAACAGTAAAAGCTGAGCTAGTAAGGAAGTGTTCTGTAAACCGGGTCAGCCGGAGAAAGGTTTACATTCCAGTCGTTTTGTAGGCCTGAGTGACGGGGTGGGTGGGGTGGGGGGTGCTGTTGGGCTGAGGCAAAGATCCTCATATTCATTCTGGTTTATGTACATTAAATCAGGGGTCTTTTCGTAGAAAAAGAGCTGCAGGAGCTTATTAGCATATGATATGCTAATAAACCACTAGGCTATTAGCATATGTCACGCCCCCTGACATCACCAGAAGTGATGTCAGAAGGGGAAGCAAAAGGGCTGGGAGGCATCTTCCAAAGCCTCCCCTTCCCTTTCCCAGCTGGCCCCTTCTCACTAGAGTTGGGCCATAGAAGGAGGGAAAGAGAGAGAGTAGGCTCCCTTTTGGTGAGCTCAGGAGCCTAGTCCCTATTGTTCTCAGGAACAGAGCTCGGCAGCTGCAAGCCAGCTCTCGTTCCTGGTCTAGGACATAACAAGAAGAAGGCAGGAAAGAGGAAAAGGAGAGAAGGAAAGGAGGGAATGAAAGAAATTCGGCAGGCAATTCAGCCCCATTATATCCTATGGGCCATTGAAGTCAATGGTGAAAACATAGGGTATATTCTGGGGGCTGGAGAGGATAGGGTTTGAGGAAGAGGCTCCAAACTCACAGGGTAACTGTTGGAGCCTCTCCCCAAGATACCCACCAAGTTTCAAGAACATTGGACCAGGGGGTCCAATTCTATGGGCCTCCGAACAGGTTGCCCCCATTCCCTCCATTGTTCTCTGTTAGTAGCTCTGGGGGGGGAGGGGTTTGAGGGAGAGGCTCCAAATTTTCAGGGTAGCTTCGGGAGCCTCTCCCCACATACACCCCCACGTCTCAAAGCAATTGGACCAATGGGCCTAATTATGTGGGCACCCAAACAGGTTACCCCCATTACCTCCATTGTTTCCAATGGGGAAACCCAGCCAGCAGCACTTAAGGCAGGCAAGCAGGCAGCCTCCCAGCAGTCAGACTCTCCCAGAGAATCTCAGGGAAAGTGAAATGTCTTGGGAGGTGCTTGTTTGCCAGGAGAACAAGTGGCACGCTCCAGAACAAGTGGCACTGTGGCAGTGCAAGCATGCCACAGTGCCACACAGAAACCCCAAAAGACCAAAAGGAACAACATTTATACATGTATAAATTGATGGTGCAACCACATTAGACCACTCACACCACACACACCTCAAAAAGAATATTGACTGCTGGGTGGCTGCCTGCTTGCCTGCCTTAAGTGCTGCTGGCTGGGTTTCCCCATTGGAAACAATGGATGTAATGGGGGTAACCTGTTTGGGTGCCCATAGAATACAGTGACAGCATGGAGCTACCAATGAAAAAAATAAGCAAGTAAAAGAAGGAATATCAGCTCCCCAAGAGCCCTACAGAGAAGTATGGTTTTTTGAAAACTTGAATTCTAAAATCCATCAATGAGAAGGACAAGTCAAGTGAGAGTGAGTTCCACAGTACTAGTGCTTACTCAGAAGGGCCAATCCATCACCCTTCAGGTGTAGGGAAACAAACAGGATCTTGGGAAAATGTGCTGGAAAAACAGGAAAGTTCCTATGGGAAAGAGTATCCCTTCATGTTATTGCACCAAAATTCAGGGTTTAAGACAGGGCTGTCAAACATAAGGCCCAAGGGCCGAAATTGGCCCGTCCAGGGCTCTTATGTGGCCTGCAAGCAACTAGTGTAAGGGAGGGAACAGGAAGCTGTTCAGTGGGGAGTGGGTGGACCCCCTTCGATTGTGGCTTTAGCATGGTAGAACAACGTCATCTGTAGCACTCAAGCAAGTTGGGCGCGTCTGCCCATTGCTGTACCCTGGCTCTCCAGTCTGTCCATACGGGTTTTCCTCAGCACCCCCCCACCACCCATGGAGCCTTACAGTGAGGATATAACAACTCGGAGCTTACCAGCTGCTGTCCTTTATATAGTCTATGTCTTTGTTACCTAGCATTACGTCTTATGGCACACATGGTCCGGCCCCACAAAGTGACATGTATATCCGATCCGGCCCTCATAACGAATGAGTTTGAAACCTCTGGTTTAAGAGGTCCATACCAATATGCTGAAGCTTATGCCAGTTATTTCATTTGGTATCCTTGAGTTCTAGTATTATGGGAGAGGGACAAAAAGATATATCGCCACTTTGGCCGAGTTCAGACTGGCAGTTTGGCCTGAGATAGGCACACTTCAGAAATGTTTCACAAACTGATTAAAGGGCCAGTTCACACGGGCACATCTGTCAGGTGTTCCCCAGCCATACTCAACCCGTCTTGTAACGCTTCCCTCCCGAGTTTAAAAGATACCAGTTGAAAGTGGTAGCAAACCCTGGAGAGCGCATTCATCCCACGTCCCAGAAGTGTGAACTGGCATATCGTCAGATTCCATTACAAAAAGCCACTTACAGCCCCGCCTCCGCCAGGGGCAGGCCAACAGTGTGAACGCTCCCTTGCGCCTCCTCCCCGAAATGCTCCCGCATCAGTCGGTGCAGTGTGACTGGGAAAACCCGGAACATGTTGCCGGGTCTTTTTTGCCACGACTCCCTCGCGCTTCAAACTGCCAGTCTGAACTCGGCCTTTATCTAGCACATGCATAACTTTGTAAACCTCTGTCTTGTCTTCCCTTAGCCATCTTTCTTCTAGATTAAAAAGTCCCAGATTCTCCACCCTTTCCTTACAGGAAAGGTGCTCCAACTGCTTAGTCATCTCGGTTGCCCTCTTCGGTTGTTCAAAAGTCCATGCCAACCTTTGAATTGGCAGTTCATTGTCTGATTAGATATAGAATATATTGTGCAAGTCTTGTCTTTCCCAATCATATGGTTTCTGGGAAGAATGTTAGTTTGCAATGAGGCTGAGCAGCTGTCCTGTAGCAGCAGCTTCTGGAATTAGTCAGCCAAGTAAGAGCAGAACACCAAAATGTGCTACTCCTAACACAACCAGCCTCTTCAGAAGGATACCATGGCTGGTTGTATCGAAAGCTGCAAAGAGGTCCCAGAGAATCAAGAGGGGGACACACATCCCTTGTCACTTCCAGAAAAGATAATCAGTGAAAGCAATTACTGATTTTTTTAAAAGACTGAAAAAGCTCTCTGATCTGGGTGTTTGTGGGGGGGGGGAGGAAGAGGGCCGAGGCAAGAAAAGTGCGTGGAAAAGTGTCATGTGCAGCTGATATGCTGTTGCATTTGCAGGGGCAGTGAGACATTAGGATGGTTGTTGCCCGGAGCCAGCACTTGGCCAGTGTGACTTGCTGAGATGACAGCTGGCCACTGGGGGAGGAACCCTAATTTCTTCCTGTTTTGCAGTCTTTTTCTATAGCTTTGAATTACTGAATGCTGGCTCCACTGGAGACAGAGACACCTGGGTGTTGGTCTTTAAAACGTAACCTCATGCATGCATGTGTGTGTATCTTTGAGTGTATATATGTGTAAGTTTTAATTTGTTAGCTGCCTCGGTGGCCCTTGTGAGGGCAAAAAAGCGGAATATACGTTTTGTAAAATAAATAAACACAGAATTGCCACCACGTGGAAGGAAACCTAGATCATCAGAACATTTTTTAATAACAATATTACAAAAGCAATAACTTTGTGAATGACATGTATCTCTGACTAAACATTTATTCTGCATTGTGTGAAGACAACATTACCAACAGCAAAAGAGGCTTAATGGGCCTTTATTTTCCAAGAAATTGTCCATGCAAGGCTACGTTTCATCTGCCCATTTCCACACAGTAAATCTCTATTAAAAGGACAGGATTTTTTTTGGGGGGGAGGGGCGTTTCTCCAGGCAGTTGGCAATTCTATGTGAAGACAGAATAAGATTTTGTATTGTGCTTAGCTTGGTCAAAGGAAGCATAATTTGTACCATTAGATGATAATGGTAACATTTTATGGCTTGGACTCTGAAAAAATTACAACAGCAGTTGTACTTTAACCCCAGAACACTGGCCAGCAAGGCTTAACTGAGGTGTACAGGAAGGGCATTTTAGCTGCCCTGTTCAAATGAAAGGTAATACTTGTCATTATTTTGTTGGATAGCAAGTTCATTCCAAAATGTTGACCTAGTTGTTCTCTGGCATGCAGTAATGTGTAATTAACATTACCTGGTAAATGACAGTTTATTAAGTTTGTATTAGAGAGAGAGAGAACATTTTTTCTCCAGGCAGTTGGCAACCCTAGATCACAGTGCTGATGGAAAAGGAGATTATCTCTTTCCTCTGTTCTGTTATTCCTACTTAAATCTTTGCCCCTGGTTTTCCTCCTTAAATCACTGGGGAGGAACGTACAGATATGAGGATTAACCTCCCAACCTCCAGCACGGTAGTCCTGGTCTGATTCTGTCTCCTCCTATGTTGTCCTGAAAATGGTTTTGACTTTTTTAAAAAATGGGATCATCAGCATCTCATCTGCTGGCATTTTCAGTAATCTTTACCAGGTTTACTACTTTAAATCTTTTAATTAAAGTTGTCAGGGATGAGATTTAGGTCCTCATTTGGGATTGCCAGCAGCGGAGAAGCCTTGGAGAAAACTGTCCTGTTCTATTAACGGAGGTTTAATGTGTGGAAATGGGCAGCGGAAGCTCTTCATGGCATGGAGGCAAATAATACCACTTGGTAAAGAATAGCCCATTAAGCCTAGATTAAGAGGACAGGATTTTTTTTCTCTCCAGGCAGTTGGAAACCAGAGTGCTCGGATCTTAATGTAATTTTCAAGGCTGCTGTTGATTACTAAATCCAGCCCTTCAGAAAAGCAGCTGTTGTTTATGAAAGCACTAGCAGGAAAGGTGTACATGTACTCTACCAGTAGCAACACTATAAAAACAATAATGAAAAGAGCAAAGAAAATGTAATATACTCTAAGTTCTGAAGGCAGTTAGGGAAATTGTTGTTGTTAGGGAAATTTACCTGAGCAGTTTGTAATTTGTCCACTGTTTCATACTAAATTTCGTTTAGATGGACTATGTTGCATATGAGCCACTGGTCAGCATGTACGTTTTTTGTCTGTAGATTCTGGTGAGTAGCTGTGCTGGTCTGAAGCAGTAAAACAAAATTTGAATCGAGTGGCATCTTTAAGACCAGCAAAATTTTATTCAAGGTACAAGCTTTTGTGTGCATGCAAAACATGCCACTGGGCTCAAACTTTATTTTTTGTCCTTGTTAGTGAAAACTAAGGAGAACAATGAAATCTTCAAATGTCCCAGATTACCCCAGTTCTTAATAATTAACTGAAAAGATCTGTAATGAGCTTTGTACCTAAGTGCAGAGTTTGGAATCTGACCCTTACTACATCTAGATAAACTTTATTGTAACAGATTCTGAAGCCTTCTTTGCAAGCTTCACTCCAGTCTGAGCAGTTCACTTCTCAACAGCAGTACAGTATTTCATAGTATTATAGTTAACAGCTTAAAGGAAGAAGGCATGATTCTTCTTACGGTGCTTTTCCCATGCATAATTTCCACATACTCGGCATCTGTGAAAGGTACGTTACTTCTTTGGTTAATAATTTGTCGCTGACTTTGGAAAAAGTGTAATGGCTCCTTTTATCTAAGAAAGGATTTGTGTGAGTAGTTTCATGGCTGAGATCACAAATATCTTCCCAATTATTTCTAGTACAATCTTGACAAAATCAGCTTTTGAATTTCACTGTACACCTTAGATAATACCTACCTTCCAGTGTAAGGCAACAAAGGTTCGATAGTAATAAGCATTATAAGTCTCTTTTTGCAAAGATTGTGTGTGTGGAGGGGGAATGTACCTAGTTTGTTTTCTTTGACATTAAAGAGACTATTCCCATACTAAGGAATTAATTTTAATTATTTTTTGGATCAATGTCAAGTTGTCAGTATCAGTTTGAATTTTCAAGCTGCTATTGGAATAAACAAAAGAGTTACCAGTTAGTTTGCCGTTTGAATTGGGAGTGTTAAAGAAGGATCTCAGAAAAAGGGGATAACTGAAAAGGATGTATTTAAAAGTATTTTGAGATATGGAACGTGTTAATATATCCTATTAATAAAAGTTTTATTATAAAAAAAAAGAAGGATCTCAGAAGCTAAGCAGGGTTGGCTTGGTTAGTACTTGGATGGGAGACCATTGTGGAAGTCATCACTCCACAGAGGCAGGCAATAGCAAACCACCTCTGTTCGTCTCTTGCCTTGAAAACCCTATGGGGTTGCCATAAATTGACTCTGACTTGATGGTACTTTCCACCACCAACATTAATGGGGTTTGCACAGGATGACAACCATGGGATGAGAGAGCTTCCTGGAAAGTTAAAGAATGTTTGACTCTACTTTTTCATGTGCTGGGGAGATGCTGGGTCTATCAGTGAGATGTAATGGTAGCTGGTTATCTCCCTGTGCATGAAGTAAATCAGGCTATTCAATTTGTGTCAACATGATGTGACTAGCCACACAACACAAGGGACTAAAATAGGAACTCCTTTGACTAAAAGTGTGAGTCTTTATAACCAGTCTTTAGTCATCCAGACTTCTAGGCTGGAATAAGGAACAGGAGGTACAACCAATTTTCAGGCAGGGTTAGGTAGATACTCTGGGTAAGACCAGTTTACAGGGCTATCATTTGTTCTGTCTCCCATGTGGAATTGTTTAAGGAACTGCTGTCTCCTCCCCTGGAATTTGAATCTCTGCACTTAGTTCCACCATGCACTGGTGACTTATTTTAAGTGTTGGGAGAGGTATTGTTACATGATCCCTTGTCGGGGGATGGTGGTATTTTCCCTAAGTGGTAGTTATCTGTGGTAACAGACCATGTCCCAACTATGGGTCTAACTACAGATAAATTGTCCTTGTGTGCTCCCCAGGTCCACCAGAATGACTTTTCATCATACATGCCTTGCGAGTTGTATGCTTGATTTCCAGTTCCCATGCATATGGCCTAATCTAGACCAGGACCATGACATGCAAGGAGATAAGGTTTCATTAGGGTTGCCAACTGGATAAAAACATGTCTTGTTGCTTTAATAGAAGCTTATTAGTCTGTTATTTAACAGGTGGTATTTACCTTCATGTCATGAAAAGTGTCAGTGGTCCATTTCCACACATTGTCTGTGTTAAGTGCCATCGAGTTGCATCTGACTTATGGGGCCCTATGAATTAATGTTGTCCCAAATGCCCTGCTATTAACAGTCATTCTCAGGTCTTGCAATCTGAGGGTCATGGCTTCCTCGATTGAGTCAATCCATCTCATGCCGGGTCTTCCTCTTTTCCTGCTGCCTTCAGCTTCTCCTAGCATTATTGTCTTTTCCAGGGACTCTTTTCCTCACATTAAACCTCTATTAAAGGACATTTTTCCAGGTTTTTCGGCAACCTAGGCTTCATCCCTCTGTCTGACTTGAAACAGCCTCAGGAATCCACTATTTGACCTTTTGGAGAAATTGACAGATACGTAGCAACATGTTGGTCTTCCCAGGAGGGCAAGTAAGCAGCTCCCCAGGGCCACTGCAAGTGAGGTAAATGGCACAGAGTAGAAAGGCCGAAGCCTGTTCTCTTCACAGTCCCAATCTGAATTGGGCCTTTGTGCCACTGGGAGTTGAGTTCTGAGCATGGAATTCACAAGGTATCTCTGATTGAAAGACCTCATGGTGACTCCAGGAATAATGTGACATGTCATTAGGCCCTATTAGTGGACCACTACAAGGGCTTTAAAATACTATTCATGAGACCGGATGACTTTGGAAGTTGGTAACACAGAGTACTCAGCTAACTGCTTCACCAGTTCACAGTGGAAAAAAACATATTGAATGTTATAGTGAACTCATTTCAAAACTGAATGACACATTAATAACTTTATTTCCTTTTTTCAAGGAATTTATATTGCTACACTCTTGTGTAGCAGTGTACTTACATATTTTGAATTGTGGTTAGTAATGCAGCAAATAGCTATAGCAAATTGAAATTGAAAGAGGTGTTTAAGCAGAAATGGGAGCTACAAGTGGAACAGATTTTCAGTTAAGTCAAATATGTCCCTTTTTCTTTGTACCCTGACTTTGGAAGCAAGTTAGTATAAAATTCTGTGTTCAGATCTGTGAAAATAGTGTAAAAAGTTTCATTATGGCCCTGGTCACACGGGAGGATTTGCCCCACGAAATGGACAGGTTGAGGATGCATCAAACGGGCACGATCATATGGCAACATCTGGGAAGTGTAATGCACCTGTCACCAACCTGTACTGTCAGCCCGAAGAAGCGGATTTTAAAACTACCAGCAAAAGGATAGTAGCAACCGGAAAACGCGGGTCGCAGGCAAGCGTTGGATTGCGGAAGCAGAGTTAATCCGGCGCATCTGGCACACACATGTGTCCCATCTCACCAGATGTGTTTTTTCCAAGCCTCCACAGTATGCAAAGAAATGTAAGATTGCACATGTGCAAGAATGCGAAAGCTAAACCCTTTGATGCACTTCAACATCGCCGTGTGATCGCCGGCTATCAGCGTCTGTGCGCATCTCGGGGACCCATCTGATCGTGCTACCGTGCATCTTTTTGCTCCAGCTCTAATTTGCCTCCCTTTAGCAGCGCAGTAGCCCGCTCGTGTGACTGGGACCTATATTAGTTAAAAGAATGTATTTAAAACATCTACTATTCAAGGTAGCCTACAAATTAACTACAAAAAATCTGAGAAGAGTAGGAAATGTGAGGCAAGGCTCTATTTGCTATTGTGTTCCAGTCAGGCCTTGACAAATTATGTCTGGCTTTATGAAACATCTAAAAAAAGTAGGAGCTAGATTCATTTTCCAGCCTTCAGGACTTCATATTTAATGACCACGTTTTCTGATTATTGTAGCGCAAGACCTAATCCTAGTGCCTTCACAGTTTCTCCTAACTGTCATGACAACAAAAAGCTAATCTTTAACCTTTGCCTAATTTTTTATCATTCCCCCTTTTCTTATAATTCCGTAATTACTTTGAAAAGCTCCATTTAATTGAATATTTGATCCAGCACAGAAAACATCTGCTTAAGATATGAGTTTATCATCACTGAGTGGTGACATTTAAGTTTACATATAAACAAGTAACAATAAGAACTTTGTGCACATTTATTTTTATGTCATACAGCAAAACATTCTGATGTGAAACAATAAACTTTGGGTTGGATTGAGCCAGGTTGTTTGCTCAGTCTCAACTGATTACCCTCTTTATTCAGTTCCACATGGCTTTTGACCATTCAGGTCCCAAACATAGCCTTTTGAAGGGGCAAAGAAAGGGAATCCCCTTCCTTTCCTTTTCACCACTGGAAAAACTGTTTGGTTTCAGCTGTTCCAACTTCCACTGACAATTGCTAAGAGGTGCTGCAATAAAATCATTGCTGAGAATACTAGGCATCTCAATGAAATTCCTAGATGCCATGGCAACCTGGTATCTGGGATCTGTCAAGCTCTGAATTAAGTGATAAAATAAGAGATCCCACACATACAGCATTCATTCAGTATTAATTCTAGATTAATTTTCCGAAAAGACCTGTGTTAACTTGTACCACTGAATTCATTTGAAAAAATTTGAATTAAAGATTATCTGAGATATGAACTTTCTATATCTGTTTTTTAATCTGTGATAGCCTCAGATCTTCAGGGCAACTCTTCTTCTTGCTGTCTTTATGCAATGAACATGCAAAAAATGTGATGAACATACTTATATTTAATGATATTCAGGTAATGATAGAGTGATATTATCTCTGCAACTGTAAAGCCATATGTAAAAATGGGTCTTTGAGTGAGGGAAGAATGTAAATTACCTCTAAACAAACAAGATTGGAAGGTCCACCTGAACAGGGACTGAGTGTGTCAGAGAGCACTATACAATTAATAAGCAGGCTCATCCTCACCGAGTTTGTATGAAAGAAAGCCCCATTGATGTAATGGGATTTACTTCCAAATAAGCATACTTAGGATCAACTAATAACTATCTGAACATGTGAAAGATACCATGGTTCTAATTGATTAGAAGACGAAGGCCCCGTTCACACGAAGCATTTGCCCCGCTGAAGGCACGGTAGCCCTGCGAACTTTCCGTGCGCGATCATACCAGCACATCTGGGAGGCATAGCACTCCCATGGGCAACCCGTGGCTTCCCATGGAAAACACGGAGTAAAAAACTACTAGGGTCGAAGTGCTAGTTTCCAGAAACCCCGGGGCAAAGGCTGGCGTCTGATTGTGGGAGCGCCAGTATCCCGCGGCTTCCAACGCCTGCCCATGTCCCGGGGTTTCTGGATGTTGTACATTTCCATGGGATGCGCACCAACTCTGAATGACGCATGCGCACATGCAAGACACTGACAGCGCCCCCCCCACGGCACATATGCCCTTTGCTACAGTGCAGCTTGCGTGCTCTGCTGCACTGCTTTTTTGCCACACTGTAGCAGCGCTGTGTGATCGGTGCTCGGCGCCGGAGCCTGGCGACCCGGTGGCCCATGTGATCAGGCTACAGTGCTTTATTTTGCTCCGGGGCGAACTGCCATGCCTCCCCCCCACATTTTCTGGCCTGTATGACCAGGGCCAAAGTTGTGTTTTACATACATTTTGGAACCTATGTAATATTCCAAGCTAGCCATATTACCAGTGCAGACAAAATCAGCAATCTATTTTCTGTATTTGAAATCTCTTAACTCTCAAAATAGGATATATACAGGGGTCTTTTGGGGGGGGAGCTCACCGGAGCGCAGCTCCGGGAGCTCAGGAGCCAAGCCCCGCCCCCAGCCGCCGTCCTGGGGAGTCTTTCAGGCAGCCGAATGTCAATTTCAACTCCATTATATCCTATGGGCCATTGAAGTCAATGGTGAAAACTTAGGGTATATTCTGGGGGCTGGAGGGAAGGGGGTTTCAGGGAGAGGCTCCAAACTCACAGGGTAGCTGATGGAGCCTCTCCCCAAGATACCCACCAAGTTTCAAGAACATTGTATCAGGGGGTCCAATTCTATGGGCCCCTAAACAGGTTGCCCCTATTCCCTCCATTGTTCTCTATAGTGGGAAAAAAATAACTTGTTTTCCCATCATAGAGAACAATGGAGGGAATAGGAGCAACCTGTTTGGGGGCCCGTAGAATTGGACCCCTGGCCCAATGTTCTTGAAACTTGGTGGGTATCTTGTGGAGAGGCTCCAACAGCTATCCTGTGAGTTTGGAGCCCCTCCCTCAAACCCCTCCCCTCCAGCCCCCAGAATATACCCTATGTTTTCACCATTGACTTCAATGGCCCATAGGATATAATGGGGCCGAATTGCCGTCCTTTCCTTCTCTTTTTCCTCTTTCCCTCCTTCTTCTCTTCTCTCTTTCTTCCTTTCCCACCTTCTTCTCTTCTCTTTTTTCCTTCTTTCCCTGTTTCCCTCCTTCTTCCCTCTCTTTCTTTCCCTCCCCTTTCCTTCTCTTTCTTTTCCTCTTTCCTTCTTTCTTTCCTTCTCTCTACTCTCTCTCTTTCATCCTTCTGTGGCCCATCTCATGAGAAGGAGTTTAAACTTTAAACGCCTTCTCTCTTAGCTTCCCCACCCAGACCAGCTGGAGAAGGGAAGGGGAGGCTTTTGAAGATGCCTCCCCCCCTTTTGCTTCCCCTTCTGACATCACTTCCGGTGATGTCAGGAGGCGTGGCATATGCTAATAGCCTAATAGCTCATTAGCATACCATATGCTAATGAGCTCCTGCAGCTCTTTTTCTACGAAAAGACCCCTGGATATATATATATATATAGGAAATGTGTATTTTCTGTATTTGCAATAACTCTTAAAATAGGATATTTGTAAATGAGATCAAGTAAGTCTTGTTTTTTTTACTGCAGATTTTGTTTGAACTAGTGAATTTGGCTAACAAGGAATTAGTGAGGTACAAGCCACTTGCTTTCATCAGCACCTTTGCTTCCCAAATTATTGAATACTTAGAGGATGCACACTAACTTTAGCCACTGGAAATCACAGCAGCTCAAAGCTAGTGCACTTTGGAAAGGGTACAGGGGTGGGGCAGGGTGGGGCTACTGCCTGTCCACACGCACTATATTCCAGCATGCTTAGGAAGCTGTGCCTGATCCCCAAATAACATATGGGGCTGAGGTTGCTATTATGTATATAAGAGTCAACAAAGTAATTATTATTAATCAGAGTGACCAAGTAGTTGGTTGCAAAAAGGCTAAAAATCACTTTGCTTCAAGATATCTTGTCCTGATTGCTTGCAAATATTTTGTGTTGTTTTCCCCAGGTTATAGCAAATTGTTTTTATTGAAAGATATTTGTAGTGGTATTTTCCAATACGGCTTGCTTATAGAGCTGTTTTTCCTTTTTAATGTTGCACAAAACTGTAAAATGTAACTTATAGTCTTAAAGATAGCTAGTGGTTAGAGCTGCACATACTGTGCATGCCAAGTCCACTAATAAAAGGTACAGGCCCTGACAGCTGTCTCAGCTCAACAGCATAACTTTCTGTATTATATGGTATCATGATTTAATTATAGACAGTCTTAATGACAGACACCAGTACTGTAAGCAGCAAGTCAAGCTGGGTCTACCACTCCTCCCTGAGAGATACTTTGACCACAGAAGCACTCTTGACCCTAAATCAATATATCAAAATACTGTATTGTCCACGCCTAGCCCTATTTAAGGAAATGGGAGATCTAAGGGTATATGGTTGCACTGTGTATAGTATATCAAAAGGGGGTAACATACTAAAACAAGGAGAGCAGTTTACAGTAGTGAAGCTGTCGTGGAGCAAGTGCTACTGAAAAATCAGCTTGGTTTCTGTAAAGGGGAGGTGCTGTTACATAGTGCTAGAGTATTTGTTTTGAATGTAGAAGGTTCCAAGTTCAATCCCTGGCTTCTCCAATTTAAAAAATTAGGTGATTGGTGATATGAAAGACCTTTGCCTGATACTAGGGTCTTTGCAATAAGCATGGACAGGGCTGTGGCTCAGCGACAGAGCATCTGCTTTACAGGCAGAAGATTCTAGGTTCAGCCCTCAGTATCTCCAGTTAAAAGGGTCAGGTAGTAGAGGATGTGAAAGACCACAGCCTGAGATTCTGGAGAGGCATAAGTAGACAATATTGACCTTGATAGACCAATTGTCTGAGTCAGTATTAGGTAGTTATATATGTTCAAAAGAAAATTTTGTCTTACCACCTTTTAGAGTTCTTTGAGGGTATCAACAAGCATATGGACAAAAGTATCTGATATTATGTATTTCAACTTCTGAAAAGCTTTGACACAGTCCTGCAGCTAAAGCTTTTAAGTAAATTTAGCTTCCGTGTGATAAGAGCATGGGTCCTTATTGTGCATTACAACCTAATTAGCCAACAGGAAGATGAGAGTAGGGGTAAAGGACAGTTCTTGTAGCAGAGGGAAGTAAGAAGTAGGGAATGGGATACATAGGGGCTGGTATTGAAGTGGTGCTACTTAATTTTTTCATTAATGATCCAGAACTGGAAGTGAGCTGCAAGGTGAACAAGTTTATAGATGATACTAAATTATTCAGGATGGGGGGAGCCAAAGTAGATTGTGAGGAGTCCAAATTGGATAAGTGATCAACAATATGGCAAATGATGTCAGTATAACTTCTGATGGGATCAGAACTGTAAGGACTAAGGAGACCTTGAGGTCATGGCAGATAGGTCAAAGAAAATGTTGACTCAGTGTGAAGTGCCTATAAAAAAGATAGTGTGTATGCCAGGGATTATTAGGAAAGGGACTGAAGACAGAACAGCCAGTTTCATCGTGCCTTTGTGTAGATTTACAGTGCATCTGATTTTGGAATGATGGGTTGGATACTACTTCCTGTTTCCCCAATTACTTATACAGGGAGCAAAAATTACAGAATATATTTGATTTTCATCCATTTTAATGAGTACAACTAGAACTATTGTGAAATTTAACTGTCTGTTCAGTACTTTTAAATGAAAAATGTTGTGGTCAATTTAGTAGCACAGCCTGCATCAGAAGACAGTGCAGTACAGCCTATTACAGAGTAAATGAACACAAAATGCACTTGGTGGATATGTAATCGGAAACAATGCGGTGGGAGAATACTGTGGCTCAGTCAGCCACAGATCATTTATGTGGGAATAGGCTATTAACAAGTACAGAAGCCTTTGATAACAAATTTGAAGTAAGGATTTGCTGCAGTGTGCAATAGAGCGGTTGGCAGGTCCCTCTTGAAACCAGTGGGGGATGGAGGGGACTTCCCTGGAGAAGAAGGAAGGCTGAGGCCACATTGCTGGCATCACACAGAAAATGACACCATCACACCAGCACTGTCTGGGCAATGTTCTGGTATCTGGGCAAAAACTCTATGGTAGAAGCTGTGTTTACCATAGAGTTTTTACCCAAATACTAGAGCATCACCTGGACATTGCTGAAGTGCTTATGTCGCTTCTGGTGTGATGCCAGTAACATTGCCTGGGCCTTCTTCTTTCTCCTCTGAAGCTCCCCTGCTGGCCAGCTGATCAGTGGCTGGAGCTGGCAGGGCATGGTGGCCGGGGAACCTCACCTCTACCAGGGGGTCTGGCAACACTACTGGTGCGATCATGGTAACATCAGGCACTGATATTATTGGCTTTTGGTGGAAACAGCTGGCCTATCAGCAGCTGTATGCCTATATGGTATTCACCCAGCTGCACTTGTTGCTAATACCACCTCTTGATGCCTGTAGGCAGAGGAATGGGGTACTCTTCCTTACTGATTTTTGCATTGAGACAGCTGCATTGAGACAGCTGCCTTCCATTTGAGTTTACCATTTCTTGCTACAATAGTTAAAAAATTAAAACATGAAAGTTGAACTGATTCTCCACATTGCCAGCTTGGTAACCTATGTATTTATAATTTATAAGGAAATGTCCTTGTGGAAAATACTATGTGTGGAAAATACTACGCCAACTCATCCAGCACTCTTGTAGTAGCAATGCCATTGTTCAGGTTGGAAGGCATAACTCTCAGGCATTGAGAAGAAGAGAATATGGTGGGTTCTTTGGATTTGTGATCATCACCAAAAGATTTCTGTTTTCTGCACAGGCCACACTACTGGTCCAAGAATTAACAATGACAAGCTATATAAATTTGCCTACTCCACTGAAGTGCTTATTGACAGAGTTAAAGGGTCACTCCAAGAGAGTGCAGGCTTCCGAATTTCATCTGGAGTGGATGTCAACTTACTATGGAGAAATCCCAATAATGATGATGATCAGTTGATCAAAATTGCGGTAGGCAGTTTACATGAAACTATACATTATTTCTGCTGACATTGTTGGATATGCTTTATAGTAAGAACAATTAAAAGGCCATGAAATGTGACAGTGAGTTAAAATGCATACAACTTTTCTGATAAGCAACAAAACAGGAAACCTATATCATATAAATGTTAACATATTTGATTGTCAAAACTTCCACACAAAGAATCCTTGGAATTTACACTTGGTAATAATTTGGAGAACTTAAACTGAGAATTTTCAGTTCTCAAGATTCCTACTGATTTTAAGTCACTTCAGGCTTATCAGGCATATGTTGATGGAGGAGACATAGGTCAGTGGGAGAGCACATTTTTTGTATGTATAAGATCCCTGGTTCTATACCTAGAACCTTCATTTAAAAGAAATGCTGGCAAATTGGGCTAAATCCACAAAACATTTTGGATTGGATGAGTGTGTCCATAGAGTCAGTAGAGATCAGTGGCAAGAAGCTTGCAGTGAAAATAGTGACAGTTCCAAATAAAAATCCAAATCGCCACATAGTGGATCAGCAGATCATACAGGAAGCAGGAATGAAAAAGTAAAAACTCTTCCTTCCAACAAGGATATGTTTCTGCTTTCCATTTCTCCTTTCCAGGTAACGGATGTAACAGTTGAAAATGTCAGTGAGCGTCCTACCGACAAAAACATTTTTGATGGAAAAACCACAGATAAAATAATTGGAAAAGAGTATCTGGCAGCTTTAAAAAGACCTGTAGTTCTCCAGTGGACTCGTGGAAAGGTAAAAACAAAATGTTTGTTTTGAAATTTTAATTCATTCTTTGGGCAAATCCACAAATCACCTCTTGTGGGTATGTTTTCAGGCTTTCCTTGTGACTGCGCCAAATAAAGCCCACTAGCCATATAATATTAACCGTATGTGTGTGTCTGGCAATCCTATGAAGGACTGGAAAGGGACAATTAAGGGATAGAAAAGGGAAAGCAAAAATGCCGTCATCAACAAGTCAAAGTACAGGAAATGCTAGGAGTTTTGTGAATGAGTTTCTAAGTATTAGCTGTGCTGTGCCCAAATTAGGATTGAACCCATGGTGCAAGCAGTGTTCCCTCTAAGCTGAGTTAGTGTGAGCTAGCTCACAGTTTATTAGCTTCCGGCTCACACGTTTTTGTCATAGCTCAGGAATGATGGCTCCAGAGCAAACTAATTTATGCAGTAGCCAAATTGCTTGCTGACAACTTTAATGCCAGTAACTCACAAAGTAGAATTTTTGCTCACAAGACTCCACAGCTTAGAGGGAGTATTGAGTGCAAGGAGGGAAGGTTAAGCCTTTTGAACTATTTTCTTGGACTAAATTGGCCCAACAGGACAGTTATTTGCCTCACTGGGGTAAACATATAGGCCCTGTGCCATGGTGGGATTACTACAAAACTCTTAAATATTAGAGTTCTTAAATATTAGAGCGGGCTTGGAAAAATTCAGTCAGGAGTGACTTTTAAAGAACCCATTCTCTCATTTGGAGACATGCGTTTTGGCAAGACTGGTCACCTTGGAGGCAGTTAGGGGGCAGGTCTCTGGGGTGTTCACTCTGCATTCTTGGGGGGATGGAATACTGGCTCGGGTTCAGATCTAAAGATTCTTCTCCCTCCTGTATCCTGTTCTTTCATGAATGGAGTTGCTGGCTCAGCCAGGCTACCTGAATCCTCCATTGCTGCCTCCTTTCCATAAGCATCAGGACCTTTATCAAGGGCTGGCCTGGGCAACCAGGAATGGGTAGCTATATCCAGGGAGGTGTTGGGACACTCAGTACAGTTGTGTTCTTAGGGTCAGGACTGTGCAAACTGATCCGTCCTTCCTCATCTAAGGTACCACTCTGCCTCAAAAAGTATAGATCAAAGACTGGCAAGCCTTTGACAGTTTCACAACTTGTCATGTTGCACTGGTAATGGTAGCTGAATGAGAAAGTTGTGCTTATCAAGCAGCATGCTAAAGTTGAGAGATTATATGTTATTAGTGGGATAGAACAGGACCTGAGGTAACTTATCTACATGCTGTTTGGAAAACCTTCCGATCCTCATGAAGCATCAGAGCAGAACAGGTTTCTCCCACTTGCATTGTTTATAATGCTGATTAACTACTGTGTTAGAACGTGCTGATAATGCCTCTTGCAACTGTGCAGTGCTGTATCACTGGGGTGTCCAAATGAGATAACATATTTATTGTAATCCTGGTTTATAGTGGGGAGGGGGGTGGCAGAGCCATGCAGGATGCATCTCCTTGAGTGGTTGTTGAAGGTACAAAGTCTTGGGTCAAGCTCATATGCAGCTCAGTCTTGCCTGGAGGTTCAAAGATCATTGTATGTTTGACACGTCTCCAAGTCATTGATGGAGTTACTATTAATTTTTGCTTGATTATAATCTAGGTTAAAGTGCACACTATATGTTATCTGGGGTGATGAGAGGGATTACTGGCAGGTGTACATCAGGTACATTCTAGATCATGTTCTCAAGCTGAATTCATTCATTTTTTTCAATTATCTTCCTTCAAACTTGCATTTCTTTCCTAATTAAAATCTCTGCCATGGAGCCCTTGTGAGCTTGCCACAGAATTCCTGTACATTGGGGCATGTTCTACAATACACAGACAGTTTACATGGCCATTGGCCCATAGGTTCTATTGGGACTTATTTTGCCCTACATGAACAGAGACTGTTTTCTGGAACGCACGTTTTCCTGCATTACAATGAAAGACCAAGAGGCCTTGGGGTGGGGGGAGTCTACCCTTTTGGATCTTTTCTTTGATGACCCCTAATAAGTTCCCATAGGAGTTCTAATAAGTACTCCTGCCAACCTAGCAGTTCGAAAGCAAGAAATTGCAAGTAGATAAATAGGTACCACTTCGGTGGGAAGGTAACAGCGTTCTGTGCACCTTGGTGTTTAGTCATGCCGGCCACATGACCACGGAAACATCTTCGGACAGCGCTGGCTCTTCGGCTTTGAAACAGAGATGAGCACCGCAACCCTAGAGTCGGATTCGACTGGCTTTCGAGCAAGGGAACCTTTACCTTTTACCTTTAATAAGTTCCCAAGAAAATTACTGGACTAAAATGCTATAGGTGGCAGAGAGAAGGGTCTGCTTAGCTCTTGCCATTCAGCTCCCAGTAATTTTATGAGTTTGTCTCTCCCTCTGTCAGTTGCCACTAGAGGTTTACTTAATATGTTATTACTGCATTTATCTAATTGTTGTAAGCTGTGCCAATGCTCTTGAAGAGCAGAGGGGTGAGATACCAATGTACTAAATAAACATTTAACAAGGCCACTTTGACTTGTATTAAGCGCTGAACAGTGTATAGAATAATAGATTCACACAGTTGGAGTGGCCTTTTGCCACTCTAACACAATTTGCCATCCTTATGCAACAGAACTAGTATTAATGCCTGTAAAACTAGTATTTGAAAAACTCTAAAAACAGACATTTTATTGCCTTTGGCACCTTCTTTTCACTGCTGAATTCCTTTCATAGGAAGGAGATTTTCCACTAACATTCAGCTTCATTACTGCATCTTGTTTTAGTAATTTGGATTATACTTTTCCTGGACAAAGGTCACCTTTCTTATCCCGTTGACCCTCACAGCTACCCTGTGAGGTCATTATTGTCACAGTTTGTCAGACTGGGAAGAAAGGAGGAGATAAAATTATTTACTGAAGGTAAATCCATTGCCACGATAGGGCTTATTTTGGCCAAGGTTTTTTTTTTTCAAATGCCAAACACTACACACGGTTCTTGGTTTTAAAACTGTCTACCTATTCCCCCTTTTCAAATTACTGTTCATTTTCTTACAGCTATACAGAAATCTTTGGGACCTAATGACTATAAAATAATCCCATTTCTTCCATATCAGTTAGCTATTAAGTGGATAGTTCACTAGAATGTTTACTACAGATATTTTATTTATTTATTTCATTTAGCTTCTGTCCCGTCTTCCCCGCTGCAGCAGGCTCACATCATTACTACCGATAATTTCTCAGATAAAATTACAATAGATTACAATAAATTAAGTCTAAAAACAATACACATAGTGCTAGCAGTGACATATACATACTTGGACTTGCCCATGGAAGATCTCCTGAATGATCATATGGTCTAATCAGGCTTGAAATCTGGAAAGTAACTGCTGCACTTTGACACACTGTTTTTCCTTTTGCTAGGTTAAAAACTTCTACTCTTATGCAAATGAACCTGCTGTTGTTCAGAATCTGAAGAAAGGTCTTGCAAGCTTGTTTCAGATACAGATGAATTCTGGAGTTGTCAGCGAGGTATTGTACTTTTGCTATATAAACTAAGCAATCTCACATGTTCAGTGATGCTATGAAATACTTGCATACTCTTGACTCCAAATGTAACATAGAGGTAATTTGTTACTTACTGAACATACCAATTAGGGATGAGCACAAACAACATTTTTGCAGTTCGTTTCAGTTCGTGGTTTGTGGCCTAACCATGAACTGATATGAACTGGGAGGTTGGTTCTGCTCCGTGAGAAAAGCCATTTGAAGGCTCCAAACCCCTGCTTTCTACTCCTGGCAAAAAATAGCTTTGCAGTGGAGAGCAAAAAGCAGGAGTTTCCCCTCAAAAAGCAGTGGGGAGTAGAAAGCAGGGGTTTAATTGGCTTGGGGCCACTTAAACCCCTGCTTTCTGTTCCCTGTCACTCAGCTGTTTTGGGAAGAGCAGAAAGCAGGGGTTTAAATAGACTGGAGCTATTTAACCCCTGCTTTCTGCTCTTCACAAACTGCCTTAAAGTTTATGGAAGTTTGTGGTTGCTCTTCCGTTTGTGAACATCAGTTTGCAAACCACAACCTGGCCAAAATTTGTCACAAATTTACATTTGTGAGCCACTTCATGCCCATCCCTAATGCCAACAAGCGAACAGACTTTGCCTAATGGAGAATGTGTTTAGATTCATGTTGCAACAGGATGCATGACACAGTGAACATATGGATTGCCTCTCCATACATCAGAATGCTATCTAGGGAGCAGTCCTAAGCATATCTCCTCAAAAGTAAGTTTGGGCTTACTCCCTGGCAATTGTTCTTAGGATTATGGCCATACAGTGCAACCTTAAACAGACTTTAAGTCCCTTGAAATCAGTGAACTTAACAGGGTATAAGTCTCAATAGGATGTGTGATTGTTGCACTGCATGCTGTGTGCTGTGAAATAATCGTGGTTTATGATTATAATATATTTATTGTAGACAAAATTAGTTACAATTAAACAATAAATATGTTATTGAAAATATGTATGTCTATAGTATGCACAGGAATTGCTGTGTAATTATTTATACAAAAAATATTCATATCCCACATTTTCACTGTGTATATATAACTTTATCTTAAAAAGCACTTCCCTCATTCCAAAAGAGAATAATCTTGAAAGACGGGGTTTTTCTAGTGCTCCACAAAATTGTCAGATTTTGCATTGGGAAAACTGGGAGGGGGGATTCTCAAAGGGGGAAAAGGGAGACAATCCATGGGTTTTATTTTCTGAATTTTGATACCTACCCCCCATGTTTTAACATCTCTACCTTTTTTTAACATTTATTTTTAACAGAAAGCAAAAGGTGGGAGAGGAGGGAATGGGAATGAGTCAGTTACGATGGCATAATGGTAGGGCTGTGAACTTGCATGAGACTATGGTTCCTCTTTTGTGAACTGCAGATTGCAAGTTGCATTTCTTCCAATGGAAGAGAAATCATAATATTGCATGAGTTCACAGTTCTTATATATCTTACGTACATTACTCACATCAGTAGTTTGTAAAATTAATCATAGGAACTAAATTAGAGGGGGGGATACATTTAAGATAAAACACGGCAGGAGGAAACTGATCTATACGGTAAAAAATGTAATGTTAAAGGTGGCTCTGAAAAAGCTGACAATTACAGTGGATAAAATTTCGCTGATTGGGAACAGATATTTCCAGTGCTTTTTTTGCTGTATTACTGATGGCTTTGGCTTAGGAACTTTTTACCATCCTTTCTCTAGACAGACATCTCTGGAAGATGCAATGTTACTTACCAGGCTCGACAAAATCAAATCACTAAAATTAAAGCCCTGAACACATGCAAACTGGAACGGACAGGCTTTAGCAGCCATAGTCGGGTACAGTATGGTTAACTTCTTGTGTGTAGTGCAAATGTAAACACTAACGTTGTCCTAGTGTGCAGCTTGTTTTAGACTGAGGGAGAAGGTAGTCATACATTCTGTTATACTAATGATCTGTCTTCCTCAATATTATTAATTGTTCTCAAATCTCTGTCTTGATTTCATTGGATGACCCAAAGGTATAGGATTCTGGAAGAGGGTGAAAATTCATTTTATGCACTCTCTCAGTCATAAATTTATAAACATCTATTATGTCTTCTGTTAGGGCTGCTCCACAGTTTAGGTGGCAAATGTGTTTAGTATTTATGCACCAGTGTTATAAGGGTCCCCAAGGCAAACACATGAATATACATGTACATATGTACATGCTATCTATTATACGTATTTGTAGATCCTGACCAATGACGTGTAGATTTGCCCTGTCGTCTATAGGCCTAATACCAACATGTGGCCCCCATCTGCAGATACCTAAATCTGCAGATCGGGTCCCCACCAACACTAAAGAGATTTTTCTCCAACTTGGGGGAGCCCCCAAGTTTGCAGAAAAATTTGAAATCTTTAAAAGAAATACCCAGGGTGGTGGTGGTGATTAATTTCCCCCAAAGTAAAAGTAAAAATGCACCTACCTCCAGCATATTTGTAGTCCCAGGAACCATGGCTGGCCTGCAGGGATCAAATGCTCTAGATAAGCACACCTGATCCCCCTCCTGAATTACAGATGCACACTTAAATTCCATACTAGATTAATTTTCCTGTTTTGAGCACTTGCTGGCCAGACATCTGTACAAAATTATTTTTCAGATTTTCGACATCAGCAAAAAATCTTCTTCCGCTACCATTTATGTGCTGGAAGACACTTTTATAAAAATTGTGCGTGCAGAAGAAAATCATGTTCTGAGGACAACTGTTCGGCAGCAAACTAATGCAAAAGTTATTTCAAAGTAAGATGGCTTATTTGATTATTTTGTCAAAATTAGTAGTCGCTAAGCATCAGTGATGCTTTTATGCTAGCCTGATATCCATTGCTGATCTCCCAAATGCTATAATTTAAATGAGACAAAGTAAAAGTTTGAACAAGTTTGAAAAAGTTGAAAAAGTTTAGTATTGACTAAAAATTAGCCAGATTAATCTTGTCATCCTGTTATTTGACCTATCTACTTCTGCTTCGGAACTTGGCTAACTGTCACAAGCAATGTTAGAATTTAAATATGAGAGGAATTCAAAGGCTGGGAATTTGTTGGATTTGTTTTAATGAAAGCTGAGCTACTTGGAATATTGAAGTCTGTAACGAATACATAATTTCTCACCTTGTGTGATGGTAGCCATCGTAGGATAAAGATACCTTAGAACATGCAGTCATTACCTACCAGTTCTGAAATGAAGTGATGTACACATCATGATAATTATGAGCTATTGTTTGAATCAGTATTAGGAACTTTATCTGTTGAATGGAATATATATTCAAAGTATAACCTGAAAATGGTGTTTTTATATGTTTATATACAGACAGAAACTGGAGCTGAAGTCAACTGAAGCTGGCCCAAGGATGATGGCTGGGAAGCAAGTCACCAGTATTATCAAGGCTCTAGATTCAAATTATGTAGCCATTTCACTAGTAGCAGAGCCACTCATCAGTGAATGCAAAAATTGTCCCTCAGTAAGTAAATACAAGTCAAGATACATATATCTGAAGTTCCAGTACAGAAGATAGTTCTGGAGTATCTGGATTAATTACAATACTATGAAGACTTTTATAGGAAATTATAAAACACTACCATTTTCAAACCTTCTGAATATCATCCATTTCTGCATGCATTCTTGTGCCTTTAATTTTCACCTTGTTTGTTGTTATTGTTGTTGTTATTGTTGTTGCTTTCTGAGGTTTTTTCTGCTTCTTTTGAGACCACTTTTACTGTGAACTTTTTCTGGAAGCTGATTTTGAGTTGTCTTTTTCCTAGTGCATAAATTTTCTGTTGGTTTTCTTTGTCCTGCCCATTCCCACCCACATACAACCCACTTCTCAATGACTGGACAGATTCTTATTGTCTAACCACTCCCTCTCTCCCCTTTCACTTTTGTTTTTTTTAAAAAACTGCTCTAATATATCAATATGTAGATATACTGTTGTAATGATAAGTTAAGCAGGTTCTCTGAATTCCCAGCTTTCATTTAAAAAAAAGTCTCTAGCACTTTCCCTCACAGCGATATGCCTTTTTTGTTATATCCCTGTAACCCTGTAAGGGAAGAGGTTAGAGACTAACTTCTTCTTCTTTTTTTTAATGAAAGCTGGGAATTCAGAGGACCTGCTTAACCTATCATTACAATGCTATATCAATATTTCAGGGCCATTTTTGAAGGGGTGTGTGCTGTGACATCACCAATGACAACACTGATGAGGCAGCATCCTCTCTTCAAAATCCGGATTATTTAAGGCATATGTGGAAGCAAATCAACCAACAGTTCGGCCTGACAGGTGGTAGCCTCGGAGCGTGACAAGGGGGTATCAGAATGTCACTGAGTAATAGTGCCTATATTTATTCAAACATAGGCTATGAAAACAGTCACAGGACAAGCTTAAATGAAAATTAATTTACTTTTGTGTTTGGCTGGCATATCTTTTCTTTGGGCTGACAATTTACTGAGGAAATAGTGAACTAATTCCATCATCCATGTTTTAATTTTTCTCGGTATGCAAATCTGAGAATTAGAATGGATAGTCCCCCACCCCCACCCCCACCCCCACCCCCACCAGCAAGCATTAGGTACAGAGTTCCTATTACATTTTTACCAGATATTTTCATTCACATTTGATAATGGAATGGGAATGGACAGATCAACAGAGACTGGCTTTGAAGTTTGAACCAAAGCCTAGTAATGTCAGTGAAAGAAAGGAATCAAGGCAACAATCTGGTAAAAAGCAATAAGGAAATATGTTTGAATGGGCATAGACAGGAAGAGCAGTGACATCAAAGCTACTGCTTCCCTTCCCATGCGACCCCAAGCAGAGTGACACACTTTTGAGCCCTTTGCTCTATAAACCCATTACCTTCAATGGACTTCAAATGGTGTAACTGCTTAGGGTGGCACTGGCAGAGCTGGAGTTTTTAAGTATTACATTGTGGGACCTGCTTTCTCCCAGTTTGTTATTTCTGAATGATGCATTTGAAGTTTATTTTTAGCCATCTGACTGCATTTTTATTTGTGTTTGTTTTGAGTGTTTGCTTACCGCATTCTGTGTTGAAAGACAGCACCTGAAGCAGATTAGATAAACAGTGACACAACAAAACTTGCACAAAACAACTATTATATAAACCACAATCAAAACAACTGGCCAAAAGATACCAAAACAAACTTAACCAGATACAACAATTAAAACATGTTCAGGTAGTCAGCAGAAAATGCCTTTTTTTGGAGGGGGTCAGCTTTTAACTAGTTAACAGGAGGCCATCAGTGTGGGGGGGAACCAGGGAAGGATTTCAGAATATAAGTGTCACTGCAGAGGAAAACAGCTCCACATCCTCACAGTACTTGCCCCTGCAAAGGATGAGGTGTGGAGAGAACTTCCCTCTGTGAATCCAAGGGATTGTGAAATAACATATAAGAAAAGATGCTCCCTAAATATATGCATGTCACAGACTATAGTATTGATTCTTGATATGATTGCATTTATATAGCAGCCGGCTGAAGTGTTTGGATTGCTCTTGCTGGATGCTGTAATAAAATTTCATAGACATATATAGGAGCTTAGTTTTCTAAAAATGATTGCGTTTATATAGCCATTTAGGTTGCTAAAAATGCTTCATAATACTGTGTTTTAGTATCTTTCAAGAACGTGTCTGAGAGATAAGTTTTATTGTACTGCAGGTGGTGGGGCAGGGGGCTGAGAGGTAGTGGCTTGTCTATAGTCAGGTGGTGGCTGTCATGATATCTGAGCCAGAGGCATCCTAGTTCACACACTTAGCCATTATACTGTATCAGCTTTCTTGATCAAACCCTAGAAAAGAGAGCCGTGTCCTTTACATATTCCCCAGTCCATATCAATATATCTAATTCTCGACATGGCCCAGTCTGTGGATACTTAAACCCAGAGACTGGAGCTGTGAACAGAAAAGACAAATCTTTCTACAAGTGAGAAAAAGGCCCAGGTTTGCAGAAAAATTTGAAACCTGAGAAAAGTATATTGGGGGGTTAACCTCCTACCAAATAACAGAAGCAGTACCTGTAGTTTTAAGAAACTCAGTGGCCCTTGTGGCAATTGCTAGGCAATCACAACAGCGTTTCTGTCAGTAAAAGGCAGGTAAAGGGAGATGGCCCTTTCCAAGGATGGTTTGCCCTTTAAGGGAGGGTTCACTGGGGCTGGGGCTGGCACTTGACTTGCCACTGGGGATACCACTTGACTTGCATGACTTACCCAGGCTCAATTGCTTGCTATGTTTCAGCGGCAGCCACCCCAAAAGCCGGTGTAGCGTAGCAAAAGTTTCACACTAGGATCCAGAAGACATGGGTTTGAATTACCATTCTGCCATGAAAGCTTACTGGGTGACTTTGGGCCGGTTACAAATTCCCAGTATAACCTACCTCACAAGTTTATTGTGAAAATAAAATGGAAGAGAGAAGAATGATGTAAACTGCTTTGAGTCCCCATTGTGGAGCAAGGCAGAATACAAATAAAATAAATTTTACTGAAGATGGGGCCAAATAAAAGGTAGGTTGGTTGGTGGGTAGAAAGGAGAGAAGGAAGCAGGGAAAGGTGAGGATATGGAGGTTGCCAGGAGAAGGGAAAACAGGAAATAGTTTGGGGAGAGGGATATAGAGGAAAGGGAAATATCCTCTGTGTGAAGTACTGGGTTCAGATGTGTGATTACAGCTCATAGTTTATTTTCAGCTCAGAACAAAGACAAAGTATCCAGTCCCAAGGCCGGCTTATATCTGTGCAGCACACCACACCCACACACACCCCACTCCCCATGATAGCATATTTACAGTGTCCGTGTTCCCTGTAGGTCTGCTCTAGGATCTGGGTGAACCGATTGGTCTGCCTCAGGATCCTCCGCAGCTGTTGTTTTCCCTCCTGAAGGTGCGCTAGACTGCATGCTCTTGCTAACACAGATGTGCTCCTTAGTAGTAGTCCAGATGTGCTCCTTAGTGGTAGTTCATATCGATATGCTCCTTAATAGTAGTCCATATCGATACACAACACCCTGCAAGTCCTTGTGGGTCCTCTACTGTGCAACTGGGTCCCGTCTGGCAGTCAGCACCACACAACGGAACACAGGTTTTTTTTAATAGATCAGGGAGGGAAGGAGAGAAAGCTGAAGACGGGGCAGATGAGTAGATTAGCTGGTGGGTGAGAAGTAGAAAACGAAGCTGGAAAAGGCAAGGTTATAGGGCTTTTTAGAGAAGGAGGAATTAGTGGGATAGGAGAAAATGAGATCCTCCTCCCTGCAAGTCCTTGGAGGTCCCCTGCTTGTCCATTCTAAGTTTCAACTCTGAATGTAAACTGGGGGCTCACAAAGTATCATGAGGGAAGAACAACGTCAATATTGCTTCGTGTCTCCCAATACATCCCCATATCTCTTATGCTTTCTTTTAGTTAACTGCTCTCAACATACCATTCCTTGTGGGGTATTTTCAGTTGTTATTGGGCTATTTTTAGTGTATTTTTCTTGGTTAATTTACAAGGATATATATGCATACCTGGGGAGTCCACCAAGTATGCAGAAACCCCTGTCTTCTGTGTGGATGGCTCCATGGTGTGGCCTTTGCCATCCACATGGGGGCCAGCCAGTTTAGTATTAGATATAGTGATTCATCCCACTACTAGGCATTTGGGACCAGTTGAGGTTTATAGCCTCCACCTGTGTCCTGGGCTATTAAAACACCCCTGCTGGTCATTAATCCACAGGAAATAGCCTGCACCTCTATTATTACTACCTAAGTATGGTTAGTTAGAATGAAGGTAAGCTGAACTCTGTACCATTGAAATTGTAGTGCTATTTGTGGGCAGCAGCATCTGACCCAATGAAGGTAGGATATTTTAGCACAGGCTGAGCTGGTGTTGATGTGCTTTCCCAGTTCAGAGATCAGCCATAAACATTGCTGGAAAGAACAGCTGAGCTTTTGCCAAGGAATGCTGTAGACAATACTAGATAACAGAAGTGGAGGCGGTTGATAGCACAAGCCAAAATACCCACTCAGCTTCTCTGTGGGAGTGTTTTTCCCTCCCTTTTAAGGATGCTATTTGACCTCTGTTTTCCTCATGGGGGACAAAAGTCCACAAGGTGTTTCAAAGACAGGAATCTGAAAATGAGTATAGTTGAAGATTCAGAGTTAAAGACCACAAGATGTTGTTGGACATTCAGGCAGCATGCAGATGATTGTATTTGTTGAGAAATGGAAGGAACTACTGGGGCACTAGCTCTGAGCCTATATCAAAAGCTGATAATGGATCAAATGTATCATTGTGCTTGAATGGAGTGGAAAAGGGGCTGCATGGTTGGCTGGCTGGGCTGCAGGATCACTCTATTTCTGTAATTCTGAATGCTTCCTAAACTACTGGAGTAATAGCATTGACTAGATAGTGAGTGGCTTCTGGTGATACTCATTTCACTCTGAAGGAAAACCTGTCAAAATGTTCTTGTGTGTGCTGGAGAGGGGATAGTACACACTAGTAAGATTTATTTTTTTTAAGAAAATATTATCGAAAGGATGGAGTGTTGTTGTATGTGAGTGGGTGGCTGTACACGACTTTTAAAAAAAGATATAGGATAGCTCAAGCAGAAAAGTGGATATGGACATATACTGCACTGTAAGAACAAAATTTGTCCAAGTCTAGGGATAGATGGAGAATTACCATTGATGGCACAGGAACTATCCAATATATGCCTGTAACTGTTATCAGAATAGCGCTGCTTGTGCTGTTGAGAGCTAGCCAAGGATTTTCTTGGCACTGTTAGGTATGCAGAACCAATGGTCAGAGATTGTGGCTGACCTGAAAAATGCATGTGTGTACTTCAAATAATGATAGCTCTATAATACCATTTCCAAGCATGACAAATGACTGGCTGCTTTATACTGCTGAGAATTCCTCACTACATAGTTGTAGGAAATGCATTAGAAATGGTTGAATGTCATTTTCCAGGGAGTTAGACTAATTAATAATTTGTTTGTAGGCAGACAGCGGAAGGAAGGGGTAACCAGTTCTAGTAAATGGTTCCATAAATAAATTGTGTAGGTTTGCCTACCTCTTCTCCTGAAGCAGCTGTTACTACAGCCGATTCTAAGATAGTGTTTCATGCTCATGTATGTGTTCACTTTCTTATTTTTCAGTTTGTTCTTCAAGGCAAGTTTGAAAGAAACTTATGACATTGTTAGTTCAAGACACCTGCATTCTGTGCAAATTATTATGTATTCAAATAAACCATACAGTGCACAATAAAGCATTTCCATCTAAACCGCTTATAGAAATTGCTTTCAGACTTCACATATTCGTACTATAAGTAGCTACAATGTATAACATATGAGAGACATTAATGATCTGGGAAATGCCGGACATTTTGACTGGGGAAATGCCTGACATTGGATGGGTAGAGAAGAGGCCCTGTATACTGCAGAGATCCAGGATGTGGGAAATCCATGCAGAGACATGCTGTGCTCACCCCTCAGAACGGGGTCTCTGTCAATGGAGAAAAGAGAATGAAAGCTGTTAACGGAAGGTTTGCCCTTACTACAACTGTACTTCTTAATATAGAACTTTTTCCCTCACAAGTGAGTACCCGTGTTCATTTACATAGCAGAAGATAAGAAGGTGCACTTGGGAAACAATGTCACAGTGAAGAGTGGGATCTGCTCCTGTTCACCCAAGTATTTAGAAAAGAGGCAAAGTCTGTCCTCCTAATGATTTTTCTGACTGCATCCCACTAATTGCTCACTGACTTTCCCCTGCATTCTAGGCAAGAAACAAGACAAGGTGACATAGGACACAGGAGTATCCATGCTGAAGCAGAACGTTTGTGTCGGTTTTTGCCTGGGGGGGGAAACCACTGGATTGGATCCAGCCATCTTCCTACGAATGTAAAAGGAAGGAGGGAACCTCTTTGGTTAGACACAGTGGCCATGTTGAGGGCCATGGGGCATGCATGCATGGAGGAAGAGGGGTTGTAGTAAGAAGGATAATTAAATGAGACTGAGTGAAAAAGCTGGCTGGATCCCACCCACAGTTTTTTGAGGCTGAAAGTCCAGGGTTTTTTTCCATTTCAGTTCAGATCAGAATGTGGACAATTATGTTACAGACCAGTTACAATCTGCACCTAGCAGTTAGAGCTAATGTGAAATATTTACCAGCAATTTTTGTCCCTTTTTTGGTAGCTCGCTCAGCACTGGAATACCATTCGGAAAAAGCTGGAACCAGAAAACCTAGCCAAAGCTGATGCTATGAGGAGTTTTTTATCCTTTGTTCAGAACCTGAGGAAGTCTACGAAAGAAGAGATCCTTCAGCTACTGAGAACGGAAAGTAATGCAGAAATACTGTGAGTTGATGACAACCCATTTTATTATGTACATGTTAAATGTGTGTATACATTGAGGAAGAATGGCCACATGCAAGTTTGTAGCTCAGGATATATACTCGCAATATTTGCTTCTCTTTGGCATGAACAGAAAAACAAAATACAGTTGCTTTTATAATGGTGAATATTCGTGTTATATTAGAGTCGGAGCAGATGGACAGCTACCACTTGGAGACTGTTTTAAATTGTTCTAAAATGCAGATGGTTTCATAGGTTGATACAAATGTAATCCCCTCCCCCCAATTTTTTAATCATAGGTAGGAAATCTAGAACAAGCTATGGAATTGCACATTCCCTTCCTTCATCTGCCTTATAATAAAAAGATATGCCAACACTGTCTTCAACTATGGTTTGTGCTAATCATATTCCCTCTAGCCAGAATTTGTTAACCAACTTCTAACTCTGACTTCAAATCCTGGTTAAGTGGGAAACCAGGTTAAAAACTGACATATAGGCTGCAGTCACACACACTAAATAATCCACTTTCAATCCATTTTCAATGTACTTTCCAACTGGATTTTGCCAGTTCACACAGTAAAATCCAGGTGGAAAGTGCACTGAAAGTGGATTAAAAGTGGATTATTTAGTGTGTATGACCTCAGCCGTGCATGAACCAGTATTAAGATGGAAGATGGAAATAATTCCAGAGAACAGTTTGTGAAGGGAACATTCTCAAGTTTAACCACTGTTCTCTCAACCAAAGTTAAAAGAGGAGACTGTTACACTTTCACCAGTCTCATGTAGTGAGTCATTTGTCTGCAATAATCTCTCACATAGGGAAACCCATTTGTACAAACACTAACGATGGACAACAACTCTCAACCCCTCTCTTGATCACAGACACAAGCAGAAAGAGCTCAGCATTAATGCCTCTATAGTGTTCCTACTGCTGTTGTGGCTGCCCCACAGTAATGGACATTTGTATGCAGCACAGATCTCTAAATCAAGAAATAATTGTATTTTACCAGAACAAGTGAGTGTTTTTTTGGTCTCTGTGTGCCTCACTGAGTTTTAAAATGAATCATTGTTATTTTTTACACCCCTGCCCTCTCATACAGTCCCCAGATGGTTGATGCTGCAGTCTCTGCACACACCTCAGCTTCTCTGGAGGCTATTTTGGAATATCTGGATTTCAAGAACAATATTAGCTCTCTCCTTTTGCAGCGGTTCATCTATGCCTGTGGAGTTTCCCCTCACCCTGACGAGCTACTGCTTAAATCTTTAATAGTAAGTCACTGTGATGGTGAAGGAAATACGTAAGCTGTTTTGACATGAATGTTTTGCTTCATATTGGCTTTCTTATAGCAGCACTTGGGGGAGGGGAGAGCATCCACATGACATTATCCTCTGTTTGTCATGCTTCTGAGTATTACTTTGCTTTGCTGCAATCTTTCCCAAACCTGGTGGATTTCCTAAACCTTTCCCAAACCTGGTCTCTGCTCACTTCAGAGTTGTAAGGATGAGAGTTGTGCTGGGGAGAGATTGAGAAGAGGAGAGAAAAACTGAAGGTGAGCTCACAAAACAAGATAGTAAAGGTTGTAATTTTAGGCTCTTATGTGGAAGTAAGCCCCACTGAACTCAGTGGGTTTACTTCTGGGTAAATTTGCTTGGCAAGTGTCTTTGTACTAAGTATCACGAGCCTCTTTTTTTTTTTGTAAAAAACAGTGCAGGTATCTCAGTATCATGTAAATCAGTATGCTTAGGTGTAGGAAGGGTTCTAGTCTGTCACTTCACATGGCCCATCTTATCTAGCAACTCTGGTGCAGCTCTTCAAGGGGAGCAAATTCACCCTGTGCATGTTTGGAGATTGCTTAAAACATTCTGTCAGTTTTTATTCGGCTCTTTCATCAAGAAATTTAGTGTGGTTCTCCCATCCTCCATTCTGACCTTATAAGAACCTTACGAGGAAGGTTAGTCTAAGGGAAAGTGCCAGGCCCAAAGTTATGCAGTGAGTTTCATGGCTGAGTGAGCATGTGAACCTGGTCTCCCCCTTCTGATGCATGATTTCTTTTTTTTCTCACTTTTCAGTAAACAGATCTGGAGATGGAGCACATCCTGTTATTTATCACAGGATTTGGTGTGAACTAGGGGTGTACATTTGGATATTTCCCATTTGAAATAGTGCCCAAAATTCCCGGTTTGATTACAGATGGGGTATTTCTAATCCAAAATTAAACAAGGAATTTCAGGCACTGTTTTGTACTGGGAATATCCAGATACACATCCCTAGTATGAATTGCACAGGGGGAGGGCAGGCGCAGGGAAACATACCTTGTTTCAAACCGACCCTGATATACTGAGGACACTTCAGAGGTTTCAGGTTAAACACCAGAGACTAAAAATAGGGGTTTTTTGTCTTTATGTAACAGAATTTATATCACAGTTCGATTGACAACAGTGAAATCAGAGAAACAAATCTCATCATAATTGGGGCTCTCATCAGAAAGCTGTGCGAGAGAGGAAGCTGCAAACTACCTGTATGTATTATTTTCTACAAACAGGGTCCTGGGTGTGGAAATCAGGAGTAGATCCATTTAGATATGAAGATCCATGCAAGCTGTCTTCTTTGTCCTTTTTGCCCACTGCTGTCTTGGTGCCTACTTTCATGCTGCTCCTTATACCTGGAGCAACTTCCTCTTATCTGTACCAGAAGCCACTTCTCTTTCTTTCTACAAGACCCTCCTGAAAACCCATTACCTGAATTGTCTTTTCCTTGTCTTACACTTTCACTGTCATCACCCTCCTTCTTGATGTCAACACCTGACCTCTCCACTGCTTACCCTTCCTTATTTTGTCTATCTAGTGTAGATTGTGTGACCCATGGGGCAAGGAATGTGTGTCACTTCTGTATTCCATATAGTACCTTAGTATGCTGCTGGCACTAAAATAGCAGTAGCATCAGGATTTGCTTCCATGTCACAAAACAGCTGTCAGGTGCCCATTGTTTTTTAAAAATGGATCCACTTGATGCTTTGTTCTTATCTCATAGGTGGGTGCTTGATTGCCAGCCAGTTTCACATTCATAATAATAGCTCGCAACACTAGAGTATATTACTAGATTTATGAGCCCTAATGAGAAAAGCATAGTATTTATTTATACATGCTGTGATTCTTGTATTTCTTCAATCCCAGCTCATGCAGTCATTATAATTTTTGGTGATCTCACCTCATACAATGAGAGAATGTGCTGTGTGTAGTCTGAGAAGTGTAGTCACCATTTTGTGCTAATAGGGGAACACCCGTATTTTCTAGCTTCAGTACACATGAAGACATAACCTCAAAATCTAGGTTTCCAATTGTGTGTACCAGGCCTGGAAAATATGCTTGTTACCTGTTCACACAAAATGACATCCCAGTATATCAAGAGGATCACACATTGCATGACCTCCCTTTATGTGCAGTTGGAGTGCCAGCATTATAATGACTAAAGGGCTGAAGTGTGTCCTCAGAGCCATGCATGGTTGTCTTTTCAATTTGAAATTTTTCTAGAAAGTGGTAGCATTTTCTTTCCAGGCTGTTGTGGAAGCCAAGAAGCTGATCTTGGGAGGCCTGAGCAGGACGGAGAAGGCACTTGATGTGAAGACTTACCTGATAGCGCTGAAAAATGCCCTTCTGCCTGAAGCTATCCCACTGCTTTTGAAATATGCTGAGTCAGGAGAAGGACCTGTCAGCCATGCTGCTGCTAGTGCCCTGCAGAGATATGACCCTGCTTTCATCACCAGTGAGGTAAAAAAAAAATCCCCTTGAGGAAAAGAGAGTACAAGAAAACCTTTCAAAAGTAAAGTGAGACTCCCCCCTCCTTTATTTAAATAAGTCTTTAAAAATTATTTCATTATACCCTCTTTTATCCACCACAAAGAGTTTCCAGAAAGGTTGGATCAAAGTGCACTGAGTTTTGATGTCTGAAATCAGACAGACATCAAAACTCAGTGCACTTTGATCCAATCTATTTGACTTTATTTATGGTCCACCTTTCTTGCTGAGAATCCTTGCTGAGGTGACAGTGTTTTATAATGTGATTGCACAGCATAAGACAAGCTGTTAAACAATGCAATAAGTTGGTTTATAAACTGTACTTTAACGTGATGCATGAATATAGACTCATTCTTCCTCCTACATTTCCAGGCTAGATAGCTTATCTATATGATTTCCAACCAGTTTCTTTCATAGAAAAAGCCGCAGGTTAGTCAGAAGTTATCTCTGGTTATCTGTGATCTCCAAGCTGCAGTAGAATTGAAGAAGCTTGCTTGCTGGTGACAGGTCTCAGCCAGGAATAATGAGAACTTTGAAATGAAAATGATTGACGTTTGTGATTGAGCTATTTACACAAGTTGAAATCCTCACTGGATCCCCTTAATGTTTTGTTTAAAGTTTGAACTGAATGGCATATCAAGCAGCTTTGCGTATGGTGCAAAGTAGCCATTTTCTCCCAGCATTCCTGTAGAGATTCTTTCATATACTAAGAAGCCATGAGCACATAAATGGGGTTGCCAACTTCCAAGTGGTATAAAGAAAACAAACAACCGTGATGTATTGTGCCAAAAAGTCTTCATAGACTTGAAAATTCTTTTTCCAGAATTCAGTTTACTTGAAGCAATTCAAAAGCCATCAACACCAACGAACCATGCATATTATATCTTGTTTCGTGTATAATTTTATCAAAGTGGATAACATTGAAATACCTATATTTAATTACAAAAATAAATTTCTACTATTAGTATTAGCAAAAAAGAAACACAAGGCTGTACAAACAACTGGCTGTTTTATAATATACTTACAATATTAATTCATTTGGCAACCACTCCAGTCATATCTCCTAGTAACACTCATCAAATCCATTGGTGTAATGTAAATCGACCCTTCCTACTCCCTTATACATAACTAAGGCCCATAATTGCTGCCAGCCAGCCATTTGTCAGACCTGCATCTTAAAGGGACAAAACCCATCTACAAAGGCAGAATGCCCTGAGGAGGAGAACCACCATATGAGGGTTTTACAAGCGTTTACCATTTCAAATACATCAATAATTGCTGTGAGCCTGACAGTCAAGCGCTTTTACAATACAAACTATTTACCAAGGACAAGAAAGTCAGGGGGAGAAGACCACCATTTTAAAAACCACCATAATTTTACACACAAGAAAACCATTGCTTTTCCACCCATTTTGAAAACAGACTTATCGAAAGGAGGAAATACCAATAGAAAACCAACACGATCTGTCACCAGATTATTGCACATTCTGTGCAATAATGAGCCCGTTTACAGGGAAGGTGGCATATAAATCAAATGAATGAATAATAAATATACAACACAATTCATCCACATGTAGACAGTTCAGCTGCCTGTCTTTAATAGTGATAAATGCTGAGTTGGAGACAGTCACAAGATCACTTACAGAGGCACTGCAAATCTGTAACTCGCTGTGAAAACACACTTAAAAAAAAATTAAAATGTGGTAAACTGCAGTTAAGAAGCCAGAAGGGAGATGGCAGCCAGAGGGGAACCTGCAGGAAAGCACTGTGAGATTGCACATTTGCGACCATTTTTAGCACAATTGAATACCGCCAAACTGTTAAATGTTCAACTGTGACATCATTTGAACTGGGAGGTGATAGGATTGTCAGATCTGGGTTGGGAAATACCTGGAGACTTTGGGGGTGGAGCCAGGGGGAGGGGGAGGTTTGGGGGAGGGGAGGGACCTCAGCAGGATGTAATGCCACAGAGTCCACCCTCCAAAGTAGCTATTTTCTCCAGGGGAACTGATCTTAGTTGTCTGGAGATCAATTGTAATAGCTGGAGATAGTGATCAAATATTCCTGGTCCCCGCACAATATAGTGGATTATTACACTGAGCCTAAGTATAGCAAGTCAGTGGCCTGCTTGTTTTAATTCATTGATCATAACAGTTTCCTTGCCTCCACTCTTTCACCTATGAATCCATTCTATTGCTGACCAAGTTGTATCTGAACTAGGTGAGGAAAATACTGAACAGGATTTATCACCAGAATCGGAAAGTACACGAGAAGAGTATACGCACCACAGCAGCCACCATCATCTTTAGCGGAAATCCTTCCTACATGGAAGTAAAAAATCTCCTCCTCTCCATCGGAAACTTGCCACTGGAAATGAATAAGTATATGCTTTCACTAGTCCAAGACATTCTACGTTTTGAAATGTCTGGCAGGTATATCAAATTTAATTTGAATATTGAACAGTCTTTTCCAGTGTCTGTATCGGGGGGGGAGTTATACATATTTATTACCATTCTATAAGATCTGCAGTTCAGAACTTTTTAGAAGAGGTGAGCCCACTCTACTGTAATTGGTTGGGCGGGGGGAGGAAAGTAAAGGTCTTTTAAGTGATTATTTATTTATTTATGTATTTTATCATATTGATATCCCGCCCTCCCCTTGACAGGCTCAGGGCGGCTCACATTTACTGACAGAATGTGCCCGGTCAGCATAAAACAGTTAAGTTAAAATCTTACAAACAGTTAAAGTGCTCGCAGTTGACATTTTTCAGTAGATTAAGATGGCATACTATTAGATATAATCTTGCAATCCCAGCTCAATGGTATATCAATCTCCCGCGGTGCTGTAGCTCAATCTCAGTTCAGGGCCATCCCACCACCTCAGATGTTAGTGATGGTAATAGTTGGTGGTAGTGGTGGGCAGCTCCTAGTTGTAAGCCTGGTGGAAGAGCTCCATCTTGCAGGCCCTGCGGAACTGTACAAGGTACCGCAGGGCCCTGATCTCCTCCGGGAGCTCATTCCACCAGTGAGGAGCCACCACTGAAAAGGCCCTGGCCCTAGTAGCGGCAAGACTGGCATCCTTAGGGCCTGGAATAATTAATCAATGTTGTGATCCCAACCGTAGTGCTTTCTGGGGTATGTATGGGGAAAGGTGGTCCCTCAGGTATGTCAGGCCCTGGCCATATAGGACTTTAAAGGTAAGTACCAGCACCTTGAAGCGAATTCAGTATGCTACTGGCAGCCAGTGCATTGCCTTCAGCGCAGGCCGGATGTGCTCTCATCTAGGGAGGCCCATCAAAAGCCTGGTTGCAGCATTCTGCACTAGCTGCAGCTTCTGGATTTGCGACAAGGGCAGCCCCAAGTAGAGAGCATTACAGTAGTCTAATATCAAGGTGACCATTGCATGGATCACTGTAGCCAGGTCGTTGCGGTCAAGGATGGGGATCACCTGCCGTATCAGCTGGAGATGGTAAAAGGCCGACTTGGCAGTGGCTGCCACCTGGGCCTCCATTGTTAAGGAGGGGTCCAGGAGCACTCCCAAACTTCTAACCTCAGGCACTGGCACCAATGGGGCCCCATCGAAGGCCGGGAGTGGGATCCCCATCACCAAACTGCACCGACTCAGGCATAGGACCTCTGTCTTTGCCGAGTTTAGCTACAGCCAACTCAGCCTAAACCAACCAGCCATGGCTTGTAACGCCCGGTCCAGATCTTCTGGGACAGAGTCCAACTGGCCACCCAACATCAGATAGAGCTGGGTGTCATCAGCGTACTGGTGACACCCCAGCCCATACCTCCAGGCAATCTGGGCAAGGGGGCGCATATAGATGTTAAATAACATCAGGGAAAGCACAGCCTCCTGAGGCACACCACATTCAAGCGGGTGTCTCTTGGACTGCTGTTCCCCGATGACCACCCTTTGTCCCCGACCCTGGAGAAAGGAAGCAAGCCATTGCAAGGCGAGGCGGTGGGTCAGCAGCTGGTAATTGACCATGTCGAACACAGCTGACAGGTCCAACAACAGCAGTATTGCTGAACCAGATGTCTCTGGAGGTTGTCAGTAAGGGCAACCAATGCCGTCTCCGTCCTGTGTCCCGGATGAAAGCCAGACTGGAAGGGATCTAAAACAGAAGCATCATCCAGAAAGCCCTGTAACTGTACCAGCACCGCCCTCTCAATTAGTTTGCCCAAATAGGGCAAATTGGAAAATGGCTGATAGTTGGCCAATTTGGCTGGACCCAGAGTTGTTTTTTTCAGGAGGAGATGGACCATCGCTTCCTTGAGTGCCCTCGGGAACTCCCCCTTGGAGAGGGACTTGTTGATAATCTCCCTAAGGTCACCTCAAAACCCCTCATGGCCCGTTTTAATAAGCCAGGAAGGGCATGGATCAAGGTTGCATGTGGTTGGGCACACAGTCATGAGCAATCTGTCGACTTCCTATAGGCTGAGGGGGCCAAAATGTTCCAAAACCAGAATCGAAGACGTGCAAGGGGCCTTGAGTTCACTTACTGTGTCAACTGTGGTGGGGAGGTCGCAGCGGAGTGCCAAGACTTTATCCGCAAAATAGCTCGCAAATGCCTCACAGCCAATGTCCAGTTCCCTAGCATTTGGCCTGCCCTGTGGCAGAGCTGTTAAGGACTGAATTGTTCTAAACAATGGGGCTGGGTGTGAGCTCACGGATGCAGCCGCAGCCGCATAGAACTCTCTCTTAGTGGCTTTGACTGCCATCTCATAGGATCTCATAAACGTCCTATAAGATGCTCTTGTAGCTGGCTGGTTTTGAATATTAAGTATGCTGTCTGGTTTTGAATATTACTTGATTTTTTATCAGTAGAAAAGAGTAAGAGTCCAGTAGCACCTTAAAGACTAACAAAATTTGTAGTAGGGTATGAGCTTTCGTGAGTCACTGCTCACTTACTGGACTCTTAACTCCTTTCTACTGCTACAGACAGACTAACATGGCTACCCATCTTGATTTTTATGGTATCTTGTTTTTTAATTGTTTCATTTTTGTTCATCTTCATGGGGGACCATACATGCACTGGCCAGGCATATAGATGAAAGTTCCAAAGCTTTCCAGTACTTTCTATAGTGTGAGGAGCATTCACCTGCCCCTTCTCGCATGTGACCATTCCTTCTCTACCCTTCTTTTGTCACAGTGAAGAAAGGCTTGTTCTGTGTGCTTCACTTTCCTCGGTCAAAAACCTCTTGAGTTCTTCATCAGAGCTTAATTCTCTGTATTTGGAGATTGTATCTGAGATTTTTCTTTCCTCTTAGGATGACTTTGTTTAAAAAATGTATAGAGTGTAGCACCAAGATGGCACTATAGCCTGTGTCCCAAAGAAAATCATAATGTGGGTGCCTGTGCTGTTTGTAAGCAGATTACACTCATGTAGCGAGAAGGCCTCCCATTAAAAGGCAGCTCTGTGGGAGAAGGCTTCATTGGTGCAGAAACTCCTTCCTCTAAGCACCACTCAGATCCTGAAAACAGGGCCATGCACCTTCTATAGTACCATCATCTCTGTTGTCAGATCTGCCCGCTTGTTCCTTATGCAGCATCAGTTCCTTATGCAGCGTCAGTTCTGAGGAGCTCACTGGAGCTGCCTCCAAAGGAGACTAAGCCCAAGGCAAAGCATAGGTCTAGAAGCTTTTCTCAGCCAGTGGCTTTGACCTTGACCATAACCCAGCTGGGTACTGCCAGAACCATTGCAAGTACTCAGGAGGACACACTGCCTCCTCCTCGCCTCCTGTTGCCCAATCCAAGGTCCTGTCTACCAACATAGGTGGCGCTATCTGCTGCCACTTTATTGCAGCAGTTTGATCTTGTGCTAAATACCACCCAGAGACTGGAATTCTTGGTAAATTAGGATAAATCCAATTTGCATCCAACCCAATCTTTCCAATGTGTAGGCGCTGCCCTCGATTCCTAGGCAGCTCATTCTTTCCTTCCAACAGATACAGCATATGCTTTTCAGAAGGTGTGACAGCCCCTTGGCCTTGGGCCAGTGGGGTCCTGCAAGGTTCCATCTTGTTGCCTGTGCTCTTTAACATCTAAATGAAACCACTGGATGAGGTTATCTGGTGATCTGGGCCGGGTTGTCACCAATATGCAGGTGGCACTCAGCCCTATCACGTGCTTCTAGCTGATCCCAGGGAGGCTGTAGAAACCCTGAGCCAGGACTTCTGGTTTTGGCTCCTCATTTAGCGGGCATGCTCCGATGGGCTCCATATGGGGCAGCCCATTCCACGGTGGATAGGAGGAGAGCCAACCATTGCTGGCTTCCCCCGGTGCTTCTGCAGAGGGCTCCCAGCCAGGGGGCTTTAGTAGTGTCACTTCCGAGGTGCGATGCCAAGGAATTGAGGCACTCTTTGCCCCAAAGATCCTGCTGCTGTGGCGCCATCATGGCTTTCAGAGGTGCATACCAGGCGAGTGTTCAGGAGTTTTAGCAAAAAGCCAAGCTATCTCGGTATACAGAGGATACCGGAAGAAACATGAGTGACGTGACACTAAGCGTATGAACTTTTAAGCGGTCTCTGACCCCCCTCTACAAGCGATAGGGGAAAGGAGTAATATCCCCCCCTAACAAAATGAAACTTTAAATAAAAGCCTTACCGTAGTGGGGGAAAGAGTCCAGAGAACGGCATTTGAATGAGCAAGTGCATTGCTATGTAAAGCAAACAATGAAAAGTTCTTTTCTGAACTTTTGTAAACTTCCCGGGAAAGTACACAATGAGTCGACAAGAAAAAATGGCATTGAGGAGACCTCCTTTAGGTGCTGGCAAAACGTCATCTCTGGGTTCGAAACAGGGAGCTACCGCAGACTTTCCAGACACGTTAGCTCCAGCATTGCGACCCCTACTGGATCAACTGACAACTCTCAACCAAAATTTTGAAACACTCCAAAAACAGATGTTAAAGAACTCTAATGCAGTCAAAAAACATCTGCACTTGATCAAATACTGGAACAACTAACAAAGAGAAAGAGCCTCTGATAAAGAACAAATCCTTAGGCTAAAGGCAGAAAAATCAGCTTACGTGCTGAGGTTTCAAGGTGTTCCCGAAGCAAAGCAGTGAGAATCTTAAAGAAATCCTGACCCAAGCATTATCCCCGATGAAGGGTATGAAGTTTGAAGATTTATTAAGCGATCTTGATGTGGTCTATAGATCATATCCAGAATTTATGAAAAAGAAAAACCTACCAGGGGAAATTATGGTTAGATTCTCCAAAAGGGCTACAAGAGATGTGGTGCTTAAAGCTACTAATGGGAGCACCCTAAAGATTAAAGACACGGAAATAAGAGTCCTAAAGGATGTGCTGTTTGAAATCAGAAAGAAGCGAAGACACTACAAGGACTTAATTGTCTTTTTACAAAAGAAATCTATAAGCTACAGATCGCTTATACCAGAAGGATTAACATTCAAGTACAAGGACTTAAAAGAAAAGATTGACTCTGTTGACAAAGCAAGGCAGTTTCTGGAGAAGGTTCAAAGTCTACCAAGGAAAACTTCAATAGAAGAAGAGAAGAGTCATCAGGAATAAGGAGAATACAGCTCATGTGGTTTGAGAAGTTCAGGATCTGAAGCAACCAGTGCATCTGAAGAGGACTCTGAATCTGAATTGGAAGCAGCTGCACCTAAGCTCCCAACAGTAAAAGATGACCTCGATAAGGATAAAAAAAAGGGAAGAAAGGGCAAAAAGCGAAAGTAAACAATATGTATTAATCAGAAGGATTAGATATTATCTTCACTTGCTTAGAACCTTAATCTTATATTTTTTGTTTTAAGCTGAAAAGAAGCTGCACTCATGTATTATTTATCAAGAGAAACTTGAATAAGCGTTTATTATTAACAGTATGTATAACTCCTGTTTAGCTTGTCTTTTAGGTATATACTTTCCTGTTCCCTATAGTTTGCTAGTTCTTCCCACCCTTCGTTTCTTAGTAGTGTGTCGTATAAAAGCAATAAAACAGTTTAAAAAAAAAAGAAAAGAAACCCTGAGCCAGTGCCTGGAGGCAGTTTTGGAGCAGGTGCAGGCTAACAAATAGAAGCTTAATCCTAACAGAATGGAAGCAGTGCTGGTGAGCAGAAAGTCTGATCCAGGATTTAAGATGTCACCCATTCTGGATGTGGTTGCTCTCCCTTTGAATTGACGAGTCCATGGTCTGGGAGTGCTCTTGGACCCAGGCCTACTGCTGGACAAGATGGTAGCAGCTACAGCCAGGAGTGCCTTTTACCAATTTCAACCAGTTGCCAGCTGTGGCCTTTCCTGGGCATAAAAGATCTTGCCACTGTGCTGCATGCCCTGGTTACATCTAGAGTAGATTACTGCAGTACACTCTATGTGGAGCTGCCCTTGAGATCTGTTTCAGAACTTCAATTGTTGAAGAATACTGCAGCTGTGATATCGACTAGAGTGGGTAATAGGGACCATAGCATCCAGTCTCGACTAGGGTTGCCAGGTTTGGGTTGGAAAATACCTGGAGACTTTGGGGGTGGATCCAGGAGAGAGCGGGGTTTGGGGAGGGGCCTCAGCATGGTCCAATGCCATAGAGTCCACCCTTTAAAGCTGCCATTTTCTCCTGGGGAGCTGATCTCTGTCAGCTGTAGATCAGCTGTAAAAGCGGGAGATCCCCAGGCCTCACCTGGAGACTGGCAACCCTAGTCTCAGCCCATCTGCACTGGCTTCCAATCAGTTTCCAGGCACAGTTCAAGGTGATGGTGCTGACCTGTAAAGTCCTATATGGTTTGAGACCAACATACCTGAAGGAACACCTATTGCCTTCTGAACCTATCTGACCACTATGGTCATCTTCAGAGGCCTTTTGGATGCCCCCACCTCCTGGGATTAGGCAGGTGGCAATTTGAGAGAGGGCCTTCTCAGCCATGGCACCAAAACTCAGGAAGCCTGTCCCCGTGGAGACTCATCTGACCCCTCTTGTTGCCATCTTCTGCCAGCAGGTGAAGACTGTTTAGTTTGGCGTTCCCCCAGTGATACAGCCTTCCTGCCCAGTGTTTTACTGATTGCTTTTCCGTTTTTATATGTGTATTTTAGCTTCTGTTTTCATTGTCTTAACGATGTATTTTTGTTGGTTTTAATATTTTAAAGATGTGATTTTTATTATGTGTGTTTTAATTTATTAGCAGCCTTGGTGGCCCTGATGAGGGCAGAAAGGCAGGCTATAAATTTGTAAAATAAATATAATTAAAAGTAGTTCCTCCAATATTTTCTCTCAGTGATCCTTATGCAATGATCAGAACTTCACTTAATTTTTTTCTGTGGGGAGCTTTATAAATCTGTAGGCCTGTATAACACTGAAAGTTTAATCTTATTTCAGTGGGCTTTTGATAAAGCAACTGAAACACCATGGGGAAAGGGAAAATTTCCCTTTCTATACATGTTAATGTTACTAATAGAAAACACATTTCTGATTACTAAAGATAGCACCACTTTTCTGTATTTCAGCAAAATTATCCGCAGAGCTCTGAAGGATATGTTCATTCATAACTATGACCGATTCTCAAAGATGGGTTCTTCCGCAGCCTTCTCTGGGTACCTAATCCGTATGTGACTAACAAACTATATAGTAGATTCATTGATATTTCTTGACAGTGCTGCTGGAAGAATCATTACAATATCTGCCTTTGCTTAATCAAGGTGGCGCAGACATGACATTCACATATAACTTCAACATTCTCTACTCTGGTTCTGGCATCATGAGGCAAAGTAACACACATATCTATCTTTTCAATGAATTTGCTCAACTTCATGCCATTCAGGTAAGTATTATTCATTACATGTACTACTAAAACCATGTCTCGGGCCTAACTTAACAGCTCTGAACTCATCTTATAAGTGTAGCACAATGGACAGAGAGTTGCATTTGGACCACTCAAATCCCTGCTCAGCTGTGAAGCACTCAGGTGTGCTGGAGCCAGTCATTTTTCTCTCAGTTTAATCTACTTCACAATGTTGTTGTAAGCACAACATTGGACAAAGAAGACTCCTGAATTTCTTGAAGGAAGGGTGGAATACAAATCTATAGAAGTTACATTTAAAATATTTACAAACCTGTAAGAATATTTATAAGTCTGTTTCACTTCTGATTCAGGTCAAAATCAGACAAGATTAGTTGGGCCTGAATCTTTGGAAATTCAAGGATGATTTGAGTGAAAGATTTTTATTTCATTATGGAACATTTGGAAGATGTGGCAAGGAGGAGGAGCAGGGCCAGTCCACCTACTAGGCAAACTAGACTTTCGCCTAGGGCGGGCCCTGAATGTGGGCATCAACCCCCCCCACCAAAAGCCCTGTGTCGCACACCCTGGCCATTGCTGCTGCCCCCAGCCACCACCACTGCCACCGCCACCTCTTTCTCTCCCCCATCTGCAAGGAAGGAGGGTCTCAGCAGGAAAGAGAAGCGGGGAGCCCAGCGCTGTGGCTGCTCTGTGATTCCTGTTGGGGGTCAAGCCGTCTTTTCCCTGCCCCCCCATCGCTGTGGCCGGGGGGACAATCCTCCAAGCTGAAGGAACCAGCTAGTCTGCTCCCCTCGAAAAAAGGGACTTTCTCCTGACTAACCCCCCTGCAGCACAGGGAGCACTTAAAGAAATACAGGCGGCAGGCCATAGACAGGGAGCGACAGAGGGAAAGGGCAGCTTGGCTTCCCTAGCCCGAGGGGGGAGTTAAGGGAACAGCTCTGAGCGCCTTTTGCCTGCTGGGCCTGGAGGGGCTTCGGAAGCTGGGTTGGCTGGGCAGCCCTGCGTGGGGCTGGAGCGCCCACACAATAGAAAACGGTTTGCTTGGCCTGGGCGTGCGTGCACCAACCCTTCCCGGTTCATTGCGCACTGTGGTGGGGGTCTGCCCACGTGATGATGCCTCTTTCTCAGCCTGCTTCCCAGCCACGGAGAAGGCCCTACCAGTCTCATGCCCTCTTATTCCTCCCCACCACCACCACCAGGAGTTGTTCCTTACCACTGGGAAGGCTTAGCCGAACTCTGGCCAGGCGGGCAGGTGGCCCCGGCGGCCCAGGCCTGGAGGTTGGCCCTTCCAGCCGTGCTTCGGCTGTCTTCCAGGGAGCGGCTGAGGCTTGGATGGGGAGTGGTGGCACTGCCACCTGTACCCAGCAGCTAGCGGGCGGTTGCTGCGGAGCTGCCAGCGGTGCCCTTCCCCCCCACCAGTGCACGCCAGGCTCCCAGGCCCATTTCAGTAATGCAGATCTGCCACCATGCTTAATTCAGTTAGGGAGGGGAGGCTGTGGAGCGCCGTGCCACACGGGCGGGCAGGGAAATTGCTGCCAAATGAATTTCCCTTTAATAAGGGGAGCCACACAGTGCAAAATTAAGCTGTCAATAAGGGCGGGCGGGCAGGCGGGAGAGAGAGCCAGGCAGATCCCCTCCATGCGCACACACAGGAGACCATCATATCCCAGCTGAGGCTTCACAAGGCAGCCTCGTCTGGGGGAGGGGCGCCACAGGCTACCCTCGCCTTGTGCGCAAAAAAGCCTCGGGCCAACCCTGAGGAGGAACAATTGCTCCAAGCAATGAGGTGCCTGTTTGTCTCCCGCACATACTGTTGTGCATACAGGCCGGTGTGAACCCAGACCGTTATTGGCTGCTATTTTAATTTGGCTGAATAAATCAAATTACATCTTGTCTATAGGCCCCAAAGCCCCCTTCCTGTTTAATTTTAATGGAATTGTTTATTGGTGTGACTGTGCAGTTCCTTTTGGAAACTGTAAGTTCAAAGAAAGATACTTTAAAATATGCACATAGTTAAGTGATATAATCAGAAATCAGTCTGCAAGAAATAATCTGGATCAAAAAGTGCTGCTCTGAGGCCATGAATTATGAATTATGTTATTTAATTATGCAGAAAAAAGTATCTAAAATTATGCATGAATGAAATATGTGTATTTGGAAAGACAGGTATCCTACAGATGCTTTCATCAGACACACAGGATTAGCTGAAGCTTAGTACGAAGGGTAAATGCCGTAACAGACCTGGGTTTGCAGCTCCCAAGTATACTTGAACGGCTGTGGGCAGCCAAGTAAGAGAGGAAGACAAGAATGAAAAGGATTATGTATTTGAGTGTCCCATTTTATGTGGCTGATCCCATCCAGTTTCAGGTCATCTGAGCAACACTGGCATATACGTGGATGCTTCTCTGGTTAACTCAAGGTGCTGAGTCCTCTTCCCCCACCTCTTTCCCTTACTCTTTTATTATGTTGGTCAGTTTTAGCTTGTAGCTTGAGAACAGGCTTCATTTTAGTTATCTGCTCTATAGCTCCTAGCAATTTAGGTGATTTTCAACTGGCGAGATACCATGATGATAATAAAAAACAGTCCTGAAGGAAACAATGTAGTATTTTGTCTTACAACGTGACTTTTTAAGTTAGACATGCACTGTTCTGCATATGACAGCATAATCCTAAGTAGGTCTGTTTGTGAGTTAGTCCCATTTTATATGTTGAGGTTTACTCCCAGGGATGCTTGCAAGATTACAGCCTGTGTGTGCATGGCACATCTGTTGTTCTTCAACAAGAATACTTGCAAGCAGTTGGCCAGCCTTAATCGTACCTACTGTGTACCACTGCCTTCTTTTAGGTGATGATTGAGGCTCAGGGTCTGGAATCTGTTATAGCTGCAACTCCAGATGAAGGTGAAGAAGATCTGGAGTCTTTCGGCGGTGTGTCAGCAATCCTGCTTGATGTTCAATTTAGGCCTGTTACCATTTTCCATGGATATGGAGATTTAATGTCCAAAATGTTCTCTGTCTCTACTGACCCCATGCAAGTGTTGAAAGCACTCATTCTTCTGATGGATTACTCACAGGTACGCTTGATATACTGAATGCTTCCATTGTCTCCAAGCACATGTAACATTCCCTATTCCTATCCCTGCTTAACTCCCCCAAGGCAGTATAGGAAGATCACAGGTAAGAACCACCAGAATAGCATTAGTCTATTTTGTGTTCAGAACTATGGGGGTGGGAAACATGATCAGGCTTCTAAGTTCTGTAGAGCCTACATGCATGGTGTTTCCAGGACGAGTCTTCCTGACTGCCTGACATACACTAAGCTCCAAAAATATTTTGCAGGATTCTTGGCTGCTTGCCCCCAAAACTGTCAGCATGTAGATTCTAGTATCCATAACTTTGGCCTATCAGATAGTCATATGAATGATATGAGGTACCTACATAATGGTAAGCCCCCTCTCACCCAAATAAATGTGTATACTTTAATGCAGAAACTGATAGTCTGAGATCTGGGTCAACACAATGGGCAGAGGGAAACTACTTGAGCTTTGTTAGTCACTGTTGTAGCAGCTCTAAATGCTAACTGGATTCCAAAAGAAATGAAGAGTCTAAAAGAACTTTTCTAGCTAGAAAAAATGTAGGTCATTCAACATTAACAGACCTAAACTGACGAAAAAGTCTACAGCGACCAACAGCTCTTCAAGGTTTCAAGCCACAGCCTTCCATAGCTTTGCAACTTGACATCCCAGCAGCTCAAAAATGAGAGCTATAAATGTTTGAAATAAATAGCTGAATCTGAATCTGAAAGCACTGAAGTGTGGCTTTTTAAGGAGGGAAGTCCCTCTTGCTCCTTGACATTGGGCCAGCATGAGATTTAAACCCAACGGCTAGCCGTTGTGTCATAGCAACAAATGGCTTGCTGAAGAACCTCTGAGTCCACATAAAAATGTAAAAAAAAAAAAAAGCTCACTGTTTTTCATTACAGCTACTAGGAAAATGAAAAATAAGGACACACATACTTTTTTTTTCTTGCCAAGTTGCAGCCAACTTATGGTGACCCCACTGGGTTTTCAAGCCAAAATATTTTTAGAGGTGCTTTATCATTGCCTGCCTCTGTGTAGTGACCCTGGTACTCCTTGGTGACCCTGGGCTTCCTTGGTAGTCTCCCATCCAAATACTGACCAGAGCCAACCCAGCTTAGCTTTGCAAGATCTGATGAGATTGGGCTAGCTTAGGCTATCCAGATGCAGGTGATAGAAGGCATTCTTGGCTACCATGCCAGTGTGCTTTTCAAACAGTCAGTCCGGGTCCATGAGTACCCCCAACCCCTTGACCTGCTCTGCAAATACCAACTCCAGACTCTACACCACCAGTGGATCCAAACCTTCCCAAACTTCTGTATTCCCAACCAGCATCACCTCTGTAAGGTACCATTTTAAAGTGCAGTGTTACCCAAACTGGACCCAGAGAAGGGGAAATTAGTTTTAAAAGGGTTCCAGAAAGGAATAACATAAGACCTTGCAGTCTCTGTATACCAGGGTGGATCTCGGTATGGGTACCCCTAAATAAAATTAAGAAGAAAGAGAAGGAGAGTATATAAAATAAATAAATAAAAATGTAAAGAACATACACTAAACACCCGAGAACTGATTCGCTAAGCAATCACATACACACGTGTGTGCACACATATCAGCCAGAGGGCATACTTGTTAAAGGTAGGAGGGAGGAATTTGAGAAGTTACAGGGAAGTTACAGGGAACTTTAAATCCTGGGCTTGAGGACTGGAGGGGTCCAGGGGCAGGCAAAGCTGAGATCCAAGGAGCAGAGCAGGGAGGAAAAGGGGGGGAAAGCTTGCAATCTGTAGCAGGGGTTCTCAAAAGGAAAACAGAGTTCTGACCAGCAGTGATCTGGACCAGGGATCTGATGAACAATTTACTAGCACCTAGGGATCTTATTTTATGAAAAGAAGATCTCCAAGGTAGGTGGGGTTTGGCCATCCTGGCTTTGGATTGAGTCAAGATAAAAAGGTTGAATCTCTTGAGCGCCCTTCTTGATTGAGTAGAAAAAAGAAAAAGAGAAACCGGGAATTGGTTAATAAAATAGTAAGTTCCTTGGCCTGGACAGACACCTCTGGAAAAAGCAGGATATTGGGTGATGTCTCCAGTGTTGAAAAGTCTTTTATTTTTGAGAATGATATTACCCTGAGCTGGGGGAGATTGTATTTAATCAGTTTCTACTTCCAGCACATCCATCCTTTTCTTCCCTGGGATTTTCCAATGTCATGGCTGTACTCAGGTGCCTTTGTGAGACTCCCCACATTTCAAATTTATTTATTTATTATTCAGATTTTATTTTTTACCAATTTTTTTGCATTTTTAAAAACCCATTTATTTTTCAGCCTGAGACTGAAGCTTCCCTGACCCTGCCTGGGATTATTTTGGAAACCCCACACACATCTTACATTTTTAAAATGTTTCTTTTAATTGAAAAATTTGTCTGAGGGGGCAATGCCCCCAAATGCCCCGCAGTGGGTCTGGGTCTGGGTCTGGGTGCACCCCCGTCAGATGGCAACCCAAGAAAGGTTCTTCCTGAGGACATTCATCTCTCTATCATTGCCATTTGCCATTGGATGAAGACTTTTTGTTTTATTTGGTGTTCCCTCACTAACTCTTATTAGCTGTCTTCCCTTTTTGTGTGTTCCTAAGTGTTTCTGTGTTTATATTTTTAATGTATCTGTCTTTATAGTATGTTTTCGTTAAAGGTTTTAAATATTTTATGAATATTTGTACTTTAAATGCTTTTTAAAGTCTCAGATTTGTTAATGTGTTCCAGTAGTTGAAATGTTTTACTGTTTGCTGATTTGGGGACCTTCGGGTGGATGGAAAGGCAGCACATAATTGTTTTAAATAAATAAATGCTAAACAATAAATGTTAGAAAATGGATATTTTAAAAAGAAGACATGAAGTAAATCTCTTTGCTCAAAGGACTGCACACATTACATGTAGTTCTGTCACAGTTTTGTTTAACTGCATTTGCAGTGGCTGAATTTTAAAGGGGGGGACCAGCATGGTGCAAAGGGGCTATTTAACTTTCTTCCTGCCAAGAATTGCTACCCCTGAGGTATCTGTAACCCTGTTGGGGAAAATGTATATTTTTTCCCCACTAGAGGTAAAACCAATTTGGGGGAGGGGGTGACGTGAAATAGAAACACAATGCAAGAAGAAAAAAGTTAAATAGCCTCCCTTCCACTGTGCTGGTCCCCCCCACCCCCAAATCTCAGTTCCTGTGACTGCCTTCTTTTTCCTGAAGACTGTTTTAAGTCACAGAAAGAACCCTAATATATCATTCCACCTATTTAATGCTACTCAGAGGGGCTATATATAAAATTAATCTGCTCTCCAAGTTGGGTGAACTTTAAAATCTTGGCTGTCTGTCAGCATTCAAATGAAGTGACTTGCTCTGACCCTGAGCTATTATCACTTCCAAAATTGACTCTGGGGGATGGATTTCCAGTCCAGCTGTAAAAGATTCTGACAGCTGTCAACTCCAGTGTTAGCAAAAACCTCAGCAAATGCAACGGACCTCAAGCTTGTCCGTAAAGTTGTGTCTCCTTGTGAATTATGCAGGAAATTATTTGGCACTTCTCACAGTAGCTCTTTTGTGTTATTGCTGTCAGAGGCCTAATACAGGAAAGGAATGGCTCTTTCTTTCAGCAGCCATTTGGGCACTAAGGGCCATCAATAAAGGGCCTTGTGCTTAGTCATCTCAGGTTGAAAAGCAATTCCATTTTCTCAAGCCACTTAAATGGGCATTTCCATTTTCTGGGCCTGAAGGTAGACTGAAAAGCTAGATTGACTAGAAAGTGTTTTTGATATGAAACCATTTATCTCAAGATAGATTATCTCAAGATAGCTGTGTTGGTCTGAAATAGTAGAATAAGGTTGGAGTCCAGTGGCACCTTTAAGACCAACAACATTATATTCAAGGTATGAGCTTTCATGTGCATGCACGCTTCCTCAGACACATTGAAATGGAAGTTATCAATCCATACATATAGGTAGAGGGTGAACAGCAAATTAGCATACAACATAATGAAGATGTTTTAACAGATGCAAGAACCAAACAGGAATAACAAGCTAAGTTTATATGGTCACAATTTGTTGGGATTTAATTCTGGGGGGAAACACAGTGAAGCAAATAAATAAGTCAGCATTGGAGACTGATGTGTAAATGTAACCTTCTTAATTGTGGGATGTATGGGCACTCAAGAGATTCAACCTTTTTATCTTGACTCAATCCAAAGCCAGGATGGCCAAACCCCACCTACCCTGAAGATCTTATTTTCATAAATGAAGGACCCCAGGTACTAATAAATGGTTCCTCAGATCCCTGGTCCAGATCACTGCTGGTCAGAATTCTGGTTTCCTCAACAACAACAAACAACAAGTAATTAGCTGAGACCTTGTTGTAATGCTTCATCTGTCTCCTCTCACGCATTCCTGTTTGGTTCTCACATCTGTTAAAACATCTTCATTATGTTGTATGCTAATCTGCTGTTTACCCTCTACCTATATGTACAGACTAATAACTTCAATTTCAATGTAACTGAGGAGGTCTGTGCGCACATGAAAGCTCATACCTTGAATGGTATACCTTTGTTGGTCTTAAAGGTGCCACTGGACTCAAACATTTCTCTCAAGGTTGCACTTTTTCTGTGGCATTCCCAAGTGATTAAAAGATGCTCTTAAGGCAACTCCTAGTGTGAGAATTCTACACAGCACTGAATGCTTAATTCACCTGAGCATGCACACTTTACTATGGTCACTGAATATGTCTGGTGGTAAAGGGTTGTCATGTTCAAAAGGAACTAGTGAAGGAAATTTGCTCAGGCTGTAGTGATGCAACTTTCCTATTGCCCATGCTATGTGAGATTGTTGTGCCTTTGTGAAATGTCCTTGGTTTTCCTGTGGTAGGGTCAGAGGATGTGTGCGTGTGTTTACAATTCTTCCTTGCTTCTTGAATGCAACATCAAAATACTGTCTGGGTATTGAATTATGCAGTGCAAAGTAGGGAGATACTTGGAGTGTATCTACAATCTTACTTGGGATGACTGGACTATTTCCCCAGTTTACTTTTTCCTCAGTAGCAATTTGAGTGAGGGGGCTATGTGAAACCCTCCCTAAAAAGAATTCTACCATTTTCATGGGTCTTTACTCCTGTTTGTACAGTTCCCTGCTCCCTCATTGCTGCTTCCATGAGGGGCTGTGGCTCAGTGGCAGAACATGGACTGTTCCCAGGTCCAGTCCATGGCATCTCCAGTTGAAAGGAGCTGGCAGTGGGTGATGTGAAAAACCCCTGCATAAAATCCTGGAGACCTGCTGCCAGTCTGAATAGACAATACTGACTTTAATTGACCAAGCGTCTGATTCAGTATAAGGAAGCTTTGTGTGTTCTTCTTCACAGCCAGTCATTGATCATGTACTGGATGTGATGAAGCCGCAGCCTGACATGGGCAGTCAGATTTGGTGAACGAAGTCCATTAGAAGTAAGGCAGTATTGTTCATCAGGATAATTCAAGACAATCAGGAATCATTCTAACAATTAAACATACTTGCAGTCCTTTCACAATCCTCAAAAGTGTTACAAGGAGAGAGCCCTTTTGAAAGTAATGGATCTCTCCATGGACTTGGCCCCTTCTAGCTCCACTATAAATCCTCTCTCAGGTTTAGATCAATATAACTTTTTTCCCTTTTCCCAAAGAATCATGGAAATGTCTTGATCTATTTTGCTTCAATTCTGGTTTTCGGTTGTTGTTTTTTAGATTTGTGGTTGGTTCTGCAACCCAAATCCTGTTTCATTGTTTATTGAATGACCCAACCTGTTGATTGTATTGATTCACTCTGTGTAATCCACCTTGAGCCCCAGTGAGAAAGGTGGGCTATAAATAATGCAGATAAATAAATAATCTTTAAAAATAGAGCAAAAATTAGTATAGATCCCCCCATCACAGTTTAGCTTTACTTGTGGAGATGCAAATGTGGAACAGTTCTGCAAACACAGAAATACTGACATGAAACAATTCTGCTTTCTCCTGCTTCCATATATGATGGGACTGTAAACAACATTTTATTGGGAAGGAAGTCCCCCTTGCTTATTATTTCTATTAGAAGCTGTGGTTTGCAGATGGAAACATAACTCTGTATGTGCATTTTCACACATAACTGAGCTGGTGATTGACCAGAGGGGCTTCTATTTTAGGTCTCAGTTCTAAGGTGCTGTTTAGAGGTACATATGGAGTACACGGTGTGGTTCTTATCAGTGAAAAGGACAGAGTTTGAAATTAAGGTTCAGGGGTGGGCAAGGAAGATGCTAGTCTTTGAGACTTCCCTTCTTTCCTTTGCAGGCAGGCTAAATACCAGTATTAAATAATACCTGTATTAAAACGCTGAAAGAAAAATCTATTATTTACACTTAAAACTTTGTTACATTAAATATCTGAATGCTTTCCTTTTTAGCATGAGTTTCAGAATGAGATCTGAATGAAGAGGAATGTCCTACATTTAATAACATTGGACAATGTGCTCCTTTATGCTTTTAGACTATCCAGCTACAATCTGGGCTGACATGCAGCACTGAGTTCCAGGGAGGCATGTCCATTGACATTTCAAGTGCACTGGAATTTAGTCTTTGGTACAGAGAATCCAAAACCACTGTCAGAACCCGGTGAGATAACTCATTGTGTACACAACTAAGGGGAATGCATCAAATGATTCTGTTAATAAATAAAGTGTGGAAATCATACTTGTTTAAGACATGCAGAAATGCACTGGGAATTGAGGACATTATTTCTTTTCTTTCTTCCTTGGTGAATATTTTGCCTGCTTGAGCCCCACAACTCTTTCTTGGCAATAGTGCAGTGAGAGCATTAAATAAAAGATTCCAGAGGGGTAGCCATCAGTGTTCCCTCTAAGCTGAGTTAGTGTGAGCTAGCTCACAGTTTTCTAGCCTCTGGCTCACACATTTTTGTCTTAGCTCAGGAAGGACAGCTCCGGAACAAACTAATTTATGCAGTAGCCAAATGGCTCACTCACAACTTTAATGCAATTGGCTCACAAAATAAAATTTTTGCTCACAAGACTCCACAGTTTAGAGGGAACATTGGTAGCCATGTTAGTATGTTGCACCAGAAATAAACAGGAGTCTTGTGACCTCTTGGAGACTAACAGAACTTTATTCAAACATAATTTTTTGTGGACTATACAGAGAGAGACTGGGTGATATCAGACAATATTTTTGAGCATTGCTGCCCAACAAACTTTGGAAAGCAAGGGTGTGCATTCCTTTCCCTGCCATATGGTATACCATCTCAACTCTGGCCATCCATGTAGGGGATTAATGTGCAAACTGAGCATGTGTGTACATATGTTGTTGTCCATTCCAGATTTTTTGAAAAACCAACTGCATGATGTTTGTGTACATAATCTGGATCTGGAGTTTGTTGAGTGAATGTTTGGTACTGGAGCAGGCTCACTGAGTAGGAGGTGTGGGAATCTACATCACTGCTCCTTACCTCATGTAGTGGAGTGATTGACAGAAGTATCACCTGATCTGGCCTATTGCTCAGGCGGTTCAATGTTCCCTCTAAGCAGAAAGTCTACTTTGTGAGCAAAAAAAGCTAGTAGCATTAAATTTGTGAGCAAGTCAACATTTGATGGTTATGTAAATTAGGTTTTTTTAGAAGATTACTTCCATAACATTGTAAAAATCTCAGAATAAATTCTTTTAAATTATATTTTAAGAATAATTTAAACATTATAAGAGAAAATAGATTTAAGTCTACTATATTGGTAGGCCTGTCCTTTGGAGAACAGGTCTGCACACCTCTTTCCACTACACTGGTAGACCTGGCTTCCGGAGAACAGGTACCTTGTGCTGAGTCTTAGAAAACATACCAGCACATTGGGTGGGTGGGTTGGTGGGTGGAGAACTCTTGCAGTTTGCTTTGTTTTTGTTTTAGTGAAATATGAAAACCAGCATTACAGATCAAGTATAACAAAGAAAGAACAATCACTGTCAGAACCCTGCCTAACCTAACAAAACAGGAAGTTGCTTAAATGTTATCAGCCTGCCCAAACTACTTATTTATTCAAATACTTATATCCCACTTTCCCCAGTGACTCAAGGCAGCTTACAAATCATACTGAAAAGCACAATAGGGTTGTGCAAAAAAAAAATAAAATCATAATTTTCCCCTGGCTGCATTGTAGCTTATGGGGACCATTGTAGTCAATAGGACCCACAGGCTATAATGGAGAATTGATCTGGGGGGTATCTGGGGCTTGGGGGCTGTTTTTTAAAGGTAGAAGTACCAAATTTACACCATAGCTGCTGGTGACTCTCCTAAAAAAAAAAAAACATTTCAAAAAGATTGAACCAGGGGGTCCAATTCTGTGGGCCCCAGAAGGAGGTACCTCCATCCTCCATTCTTTCCAATAGGGGGGACCTTGTGTGCAGAAGCAGAAACCTCTGAGCTGGCATCTAAAATTTTGTGCACCAGGGCCCCCTAGGACACCTTAGAGGGAACTATGTACACTACCATTTGCTGGTTTGACTTCTTACTTGTTCGTCAATCTCTTTTTGCAGGGGAAGCTTTGTGGTAGTTGGCAACATAGTTGTGGACTCCTCCTTTGTGAAGGCTGGCATGGAATCCAGCTTTGAAATCGAAGCAGCACTGGATGTCACGAGCACAGCTCAATTTTCACAGAATCCATTTTTAGTCTGCTTAGAGATGGACAAAACTGGAGCTCCATTCAGGTAGGAAACAAAAGTTGAGGCACCCATTTACCAAATGATTTCATGCTGTCATGTGATGGAGAGGTCTGACTTTGTTCTGTCCTCCTGATTTCTCTGTTACAATGCATAGTATAGGATGACAGAGTTATGGATTAGGCTGTGAATCACTGGGGTCAGCCCCTTCTTATCAGCTAGGAAAGCTACATTTTGCAAAAGACATGCTATGGACAGTAAGTAGCCTTTAGATGATACATTATGATATGGGCGTGGGGAGAGGAATAATCATTTGCTTTTCCTGATGACTACAGTGTATGGCCAAATATGATGAAGTTAGAGGAGTTTAGCTCCCTCTCAGCCAAGCCAATGCTTGGATAATTGGGAGAAGTAAAATAGGGGGGACCTTTAATGAAATCCATGACCATCTCCCATGTCTTACAACCTTAAATGGAGATGTGGCAGAACCACAGGGGCTAAGGGAGCTGTCACAAAAGGAAGGTCATCCTTCTGCTCCCTTGTAATGCAAACATTAAGCTCAGCTCTACCTGGATTGTAGACCCATTTACTTTGTCCAGAATCTCTGCAATTGGTACTTAAATTCAGAATAATTACACATATGATAGACATTTTCTATTGCTTTTGCTTTAGTTTGTTCGACAAGGTCTTTTTTTATTTTTGTAGGGAATACATAACCAAATATGAAAGGCTACCTTCAGGCAAATCTTATACCTCCCGGAAAGGAAAAGCAAGGCTGCTGGAAGGTTCTCAATACCCCCTTCACCAAGAGAACACCAACGCATGCAGAAAAGTTTTCAATGATGAGTCTGACTCCTCAGAAAGCTGGTTTTGAAGCAAGTGCTGGATCTTTAATTTTACAAAAACCTTGGCTGACATCGTTTATGTACTGCACTAGTTTATGGCCTGAATCTACAAGGTTCAAGTCCTTGAGAACTTTACTATCAACTTCAAGAGGCCTAGAATCAAGCCTGAGTGGGTGCATTCTGTTTACATATTTACAGATATTTAAGAGGAAACCTTTTTTTAGCAAGCTAAGGAAAGAGTACAATGTGATGCTATCCCAAGCACTCACTGAGTATCCCTTTGGAGTTAAATATAAAAAACATCTCTTAACATGGGGTATATATTGGAACCCGTGGTTCTAAAAGGCAGTTTCTAAAAATTCCACAGTAAAGTAATGATTATCTTGAAATATATTTTGGCTTCATCCTTCAGTCACTTTACTCCATAGCAGACCTATTTAGCCAGTTTGGTGTAGTGATTAAGTGCGATGGACTCTAATCTGGGAGAACTGGGTTTGATTCCCCACTCCTCCACTTGCACCTCCTGGATGACGTTGGGCAAGCCATAATTGTGTCAGAACTGTTCTTGAAAAAGAGCAGTTTCTGTCAGAGCTCTCTCAGCCCCACCTACCTCACAGGGTGTCTGTTGTGGGGAGGGGAAGGGAAAGGAGTTTGTAAGCCGCTCTGAGACTCCTTTGGATAGTGAAGGGCGTGGTATAAATCCAATCTCTTCTTCTGTTGTTGAGAGATTATGGCAATTGTGGTATCCATTTTTAAAAGCAGATAACAATGAAAACATAAGAAGTATTTTAAATGTAGCTCAAAAAATCATGTGTGTAACCCCAGAAGGATTATCTTTTGTTCATCCTGGTTAAAATGAAAAATTGTAGCATAGCATAACTATATTCCTGTACAACTCTCATTCATCTTCATGGAGTTTGTGTAGATGCTCCTCATGAAAGCTTATTTTTAATACTTATGTTGTTGTGAAGTTTGTTTTAATTGAGCTCCAAGAAAGCCTCAGCTAAGACAGTATATGGGGAACATATGTATTAGCACACATAGTATGAAAAAAGGAACATGCTGTTTTTAGTCGTGTTATCTGAGGGGGTTTTGGATATAGTTGGCTTAATATTCCTTTTGTTTGTTTCTGGGTTGTTGAAGCAAAAACAGCTCTCTGTTATAATGACTTTTTTGTTGTTGTCATAAATTATTTGCTTTTAAAAAGTACATTGTATACAAACAGTAGATATATTTGATAAAAGATTTGAGATATGTTCACGTGTATAGTGCAAAACACAAAATTTTGTTCCTCCTCAAGCAAATATTACTGGATGATATAGTCTCCATCAGTACTTTTAAGCCTCAACCTGAAATGATATGAAGCATGGGATGTCCTCACACATCACAAAATTAAGCCAGAAGATCTGGAAATCTTAAAGCAACAAGTAACCATCTGCCATTATCTTATTATTATATTTTTGCTAATATGATAGACCAATTATTGTTGGCTGTTTATGAAATTTGAGCATTCATAAAACATCCCATTTATGCTAGATTGTTCTTTGCTATGAGAATGTTTTATTTTTTCAGTTCCATTGCTAGGAAATCTGAAATGGACACAGTCTGTGATTCATTAATATATACAAATAAGCAATTTTTACATCATCCCATGATAGTAATGAGTGTGCATAGAATCAGCTGTAAAGCTGCCATATTGGATTAATCCAGGGTTGATTTTTTTTTTGATGGGTAAAATGATAAAGACCATGAGTTTTTGTCCTGCTGGTGGACTTCCTGATGGCAGCCTGGGTTTTGGCCAATGTGTGACACAGTGTTGGACTAGATGGGCCACTGGCCTAATCCAGCATGGCTTTTCTTATGTTCTTAATCAGGAGCAGCTGATTTATATGGGGGAAAGGTGATTATGTGCCATAATTGATTTAACTTAAGAATGACTAGAAAACACTACTGACAGATTTTGCTTCTTTCTAATCTGGACTATACACAACATATCTGAGGTTTTCCTGCTGTGATCCTGATAGTTCTCTTCCTTTTGCCCTGGATTTCCTTATATTTACCTTTAATATAATAATTAGCATATTGTCTACATACAGGGCTCTTTTTGTAGCCTTACAGAGCTCTTTTTACAGGGGCTACTGGAGGATTGGCTACATTAGGGTGTGTGTCGCCTAATATGCAAAGGAGTTCCTGCTACAAAAAGAGCCCAAGACATTAGTACAAACTGCATTGGGGGGGACACCTTATTTGAAGACATTTTCAGTCTGCCAGATGAACAATATGCACATATACAGCTTCACCTAGCTATTAGTGTGATGTCAAAGTTTAAGGTCCCAAAGAGATTTGAAGCTGAGATGTCCATGATCAGATGACTTCTTAGTGGCTTTTAATTTGCTGTGATTTGGATCAGGACCACAATATGGGGGGAGGGATCTAGCCCTTCTCCCACAACTTGGTTCCTGATTCAAACTGACAATTTAAACACAGAGATGATAGCTGTAGAAGGAGATAAAGACAGGCAAAGTGAGGGCACTTGTCTTTCTTCCCTGCCAGTGCATGCAGGGAAGGTTGGCTTGATTAGCAAAACTGCATGGGGTGGGGGTTGGAGAAGGGTTAAATGCTCTCTTCTCCCTTCACTGTAAACCTGTGCTGAATTGGGGTCCTGCACAGATGCTACTGCTACTTAAAAACAAGCCTCCAGCACCTTATCTGCTTTGATCCTTAAAGACTCAACTCCTCCAGAACTTTTAGGTAAGGGGACTCTCCCGTTTGTGCTTCAGTGTACTTCCTGCGCGTGTGTAGAGTTGTCCTTACACAGAAATGAATAGAGAAGCCCCCTCAGCAAGAGTTCCTTGGGAGTATTAGATCACCTTTACCAGTAAGGAGCTGTTAAGACTAAGGAGTGAGTGTTCTCTGTCTAGCACTTCTCTGTTCAGTGGGCTGGTTATAGTGTATTTATTGTAAACATATTGTCTGAAGTGTGTTTCCATTCAGAACCTAAAAATAAAATGCAACAAAACCAAGAGTAGTTTGTCACATTTCTGTTATTTATGTAGTGAAGGATTATGCACCTTTGGGTGGTGTCACTAGAAGGGCATACTTCAGATGACAATGTTTAAATCTCATTTGTTCACCTAGTAATTATAGTTGGGTCTGCCATCCAGAATGCCACCTAGATCCAGCTACAGTGGCAAGTTAGATGCCTTTGAAAAGCTTACAAGTGGAGTATGGAAGTGAAAGCCATCTTGTTCTTTTGTCCCCATTATCTATTAGTCAAAGGCATATGCCACTGAATATGGAAGTTCTAACACCCATTGATAGGTGAGCTCTTCAAGTTGCCTAAAAAGTGATCTAACGCACAAACTGGATGTTACAAAAGGACACAGACCCACACTGCTGACCTTGTCTCTTAGGTAATTTTGAGTAAAATATGCATGACACATTAATTGCTCTGTTTTCTTTCCTCTGCTTCACTTGCAAGGGGAGGACGGGAGAAATTTTGCACAAAACATCTTATGATCTCTCATCTTCTAGTGTGTTATGGGATAGAGGTGGGGTCAAGACGAACAGTAATCACATATCCCTATAACATCTAATTTGAACCTAAGTTAGTAGCCATCTCCACATCTTGTGCTGTTTAATACTAGTTATCTGAAGAAGTATTTCCTTTAGTCTGGCATGGTACCAATGATGCTTGCCCACTGGGAGGACAAAGAGAGAGCAGGTAATTTTTTCATAGCAGAATAGCTCTGTAGTGCTGCTCCCATTCATATTAACACAACTTGTGCAGAACTTGTATGTTTTTATTACTAGGCAATGGAACAGGCAGTGATAGGGAAAAACATTAGAACTAACAAAATAAGTCCTTTGCCATCAAACAGCTGTTCCACTCAGTCAGCCTCTAGGCTCCACTAACCCTTAATGGTACTCCTTCAAATTAAATCAAATTGAAGCATCAGAAGCTGCTACTTCTTCAGAAGTGATAAATGCCCTCCCAAATTGTCCATCGTATCATAGCCATGCACTTGGTTCTGAAGCTATCTGACCCCAACAGCTGGGCATAATGGGGATGCCAGAAAGGGTTTAGCTCAAATCAGAAGGTAATGGTTTACTTACATGGAGATAGATGTTGCTATGGCAATCCTACAGTGAACCAAAATATGACAACCATAAGCAGCCCCAGCTTGTATTTCTGATAAAAATGCAGGATCCCTGCATATCTCTCCTTATAATAATTATTATAATATTTATCTTTTGGTTTCATAAGATTCCATGCGCTCCCATTGGCTGTAAAATGCCCTCCCTCAGCCATTGGCCCATCAGCCGCCACTCAAGACTACTCGCATGCCATTGGCCGGGTGCTGGGTCTGCTCCTCTTCCCCACCCACTCTCCCTGGCAGACAGCTCTCTCTCCTGAGGAAGACAGTTCTCTTGACTCCTGTGAGAGACTGTCCCCTCAGTGGCTGTTGGTTGGCACCCAAGCTTGGTTCTGTGAGTAAAAAAATAAAGGACTTTCAGCATAACCCCTCCCCCACCCATAACCCCCTCCCCAACGGCCACTTTCCTGTCAGAATAAATGGAAAAGGCGCTTTCTCCTGCTTCGTTTCAGCATGGCTGGCTGGCTAACGAGGTGGGCCAGCGACCATCAGACCATTTTCTTCAACTCCCTGCTGTGCAGCTTCCTTTCCCCTAGGGCTGCCAATCTCCAGGTGGGACCTGGAGATCTCCCACTGTTACAATTGACCTCCAGATGACAGAGATCAGTTCCCCAGGAGAAAATGGTTGCTTTGGAGGGTAGACTCTATGGCATTATACCCTGCTGAGTCCTTCCACACACACACCCAAATGCTGCCCTCCATACGATCCACACCCCCCAAATCTCCAGGTATTTCCCTAATCAGAGTTGGCACCTGTACTTTCTCCTCTGTCAGTAAAAGGCCCTTTCAACACCTATGTTGGCCTTTGGGAGAAAACTCATTGGGCCTGGTCTTGATCAGGTTGCCAACTCCAGGTGGGCAATCCCTGGAGATTTGAGGGATGGAGCCCGGAGAGAGTGAGGTTTGAAGAGGGGTGGCACCTCAGACAGGTACGATGCCATAGACTCCACCCTCCAATCCAGCCATTCCCTGATGGGGAACCATTGTTGCCAATCTCCAGGTGGGGGCTGGAGATCACTCAAAATTACAATTGCTCTCTGGGAGGGAGGGGGGAGGAGATGGAAAACTAAAGGTAGGTTGATGGTTGGCTGGGAGGTAGATAGGGTTGTCAACTCCAGGTTGGGAAATTCCTGGAGATTTGAGGGGTCAAACCTGGAGAGGGTGAGTGTTGAGGAGGGGTGGGACCTCAGACAGGTACAATACCATAGACTCCACCCTCCAAACCAGCCACTCCCTCCTGGGGAACCACTGTTACCAATCTTGGGGGTGGGCTGGAGATCACTCAAAATTACTACTGCTCTTCAGGTAGCAAAGATCAGTTCCTCTGGAGAAAATGGTGGACTCTGTCATTATACCGTGCTGAGATTGCCACAGCAAATTGTCACTGAGTGCCCAAAGCCGGGGCACTCTCCCAGAGCCTCTTTCTAGAGCCCGTTGTATTTATTTCCATAACGGGCCTTATTCCTAGTAATAATTATCTTTTGGTTTCATAAAATTCCATGCGCTCCCATTAGCTGTAAAATGCCCTCCCTCAGCCATTGGACCATCAGCCGCCACTCAAGAGTACTCATGTGCCATTGGTCGGGTGCTGGGTCTGCTCCTCTTCCCCACCCACTCCTGCTGGCAGACCAGCTCTCTTTCCTGAGGAAGACAGTTCTCTTGACTCCTGTGAGGGACTGTCCCCTCAGTGGCTGTTGGTAGGCAGCCAAGCTTGGTTCTGTGAGTAAAAAAACAAAGGACTTTCAGCATAACCCCTCCCCCACCCATAACCCCCTCCCCAACAGCCACTTTCCTGTCAGAATAAATGGGAAAAGGCTCTTTCTCCTGCTTAGCTTCAGCATGGCTGGCTGGCTAACGAGGTGGGCCAGCGACCATCAAACCATTTTCTTCAACTCCCCACTGTGTGGCTGACTTTCCCCTAGGGTTGCCAATCTCCAGGTGGGACCTGGAGATCTCCCACTGTTACAATTGATCTCCAGATGACAGAGATCAGTTCCCCAGAAGAAAATGGTTGCTTTGGAGGGTAGACTCTATGGCATTATACCCTGCTGAGTTCTTCTGCACACACCCCAAATGCTGCCCTCCACAGGATCCACCCCCCCAAATCTCCAGGTATTTCCATAATCAGAGTTGGCACCTGTACTTTTGCCTCTGTCAGTAAAAGGCCCTTTCCACACCTATGTTGGCCTTTGGGGGAAAACTCATTGGGCCCAGTCCTGATCAGGTTGCCAACTCCAGGTAGGCAATTCCTGTAGATTTGAGGGATGGAGCCTGGAGAGGGTGAGGTTTGAAGAGGGGTGGCACCTCAGACAGGTATGATGCCATAGACTCCACCATCCAATCCAGCCATTCCCTGATGGGGAACCATTGTTGCCAATCTCCAGGTGGGGGCTGGAGATCACTCAAAATTACAATTGCTCTCTGGGAGGGAGGGGGGAGGAGATGGAAAACTAAAGGTAGGTTGATGGTTGGCTGGGAGGGAGATAGGGTTATCAACTCCAGGTTGGGAAATTCCTGGAGATTTGAGGGGTCAAACCTGGAGAGGGTGAGTGTTGAGGAGGGGTGGGACCTCAGGCAGGTACAATGCCATAGACTCCACCCTCCAAACCAGCCACTCCCTTCTGGAGAACCACTGTTACCAATCTTGGGGGTGGGCTGGAGATCACTCAAAATTACTACTGCTCTTCAGGTAGCAAAGATCAGTTCCTCTGGAGAAAATGGTGGACTCTGTCATTATACCCTGCTGAGATTGCCACAGCAAAATGTCACTGAGTGCCCAAAGCCGGGGCACTCTCCCAGAGCCTCTTTCTAGAGCCCGTTGTATTTATTTCCACAACGGGCCTTATTCTTAGTAGAAAAATAATATTACAGTGAACAGTTCTGGCCTAGCCTTTTCATTGACATCTTAGGGGTTTGCCTTCTACATGCAAGGAGAGTTGTTCGGAGAGTTTTTTGCATGGAACAATTCAAATATGGAATTCCCCTACTGAAGAGGTAATCCCAGGCCTGTCTCTACATCAGACATTACTCTGCTCTTTCCTCCTTTCACTCAGAAGACACAGCCAGAACAGTGATTCAAACAGAAACATGGGGAAGGATCTTCTGAGGGAGGGTAATTTTTGCTCTTACACAGTTTAAAAAGAAATCTTTTTGCTTGTGTTAAGTTTGCCTTTGCTTTCGTTCACAAAAAAGATGACATAGCTACCAGTTAGGGAAACAGTGTCACAGGTATTCTTATGCTGTGTCCATGTTATCCCATTTCTTATGGAGTGCAAGGTTTCATGTGCCCTTTTTGATCTGTATCACTCTTTCCATGTTTGCAACTCATACAGCCACCTCTACATGAATTTTTTTAAACCCGATGAAAATTGCTTGGATATATTTTGGCAGAGTGCATGAGTTAAGTGCACAAAAGAGTAGCACAAATTTACATGCAAGGAAAAGCTATCTTGGGCCCTGTTTTTGAAGAAAGAGGGTGTATAAATATTATAAATATGCCATCATGGAAAATGCTGAGTACCAAGAAAGTTTGCTTTATAATCCTGACAATATGAGTATTTGCCAGCAGAAGGATTCTCCAAACGAAATAAAGTTGCTGTAATAAAGAATGCAAGAGAAGCAGTTCAGAACATATTTCTTCATAAAAGTCACATTGCATAGGGGCATCTGCTTGATTGGATGCATAAGTTTATTATTGAGGAAAAGAACTATTTCAGCTTCATGCTTTCAAGGAGTCTGTGGCAGCCTGCTAGTTAACCAAGAATGCCTTTGCTAAGCAACCCTGTGAAAATCCATTGCTAACTTTAACCTTCCAAATTTTTCACATGCTGTTGGCTGTGCTGCAGAAAACACACACACAACCCTTCCCCCTCCCACACCCTGTCATCCTTTGCCTCTCCTGGGTCAACTCAAAACTTTGTCTCCTTATTAGTCCATGAAATGAAGGAATATACTAATGCACTTTTTTCATTTTGTTTGGATGAAGAAGAAGAAGAGAAGAGATTGGATTTATACCCCGCCCTTCACTACCCAAAGTTGTCTCAGAGCGGCTTACAAACTCCTTTCCCTTCTCCTCCCCACAACAGACACCCTGTGAGGTAGGTGGGGCTGAGAGAGCTCTGACAGAAACTGCTCTTTTTCAAGGACAGCTGTGTCAGAGCTTGTGACCGACCCAAGGGCACATCAGCTGGTGCAAGTGGAGGAGTGGGGAATCAAACCCGGTTCTCCCAGATTAGAGTCCGCATGCTTAACCAGTACACCAAACTGGCTCTCACCAAACACATGTCCTTTTTTGCAGCTCATTTACAATCCACATTAGGATTTAATATGAATTGACTTCCGGTTTTGGCGTGTTGAGTGGGCACGCTCCTCCGAAGCTCCAAAGAGAGTGACCCGTGACCTGGTGGTGGGGAGGGGATCTGGCTGGTTCTGGAGTCCCCCCAGGGGCCCTTGAAGGGGGCCCCCCAGCCTGGGGCACTGGCTCTCCCTAGGCCGAGGCCAAAGGATCAAGGCTCTTCCCTGTCCCGCTGCGGAACCATTGTGGGCATGAAACGAGCATACCGGACCAACGGGCAACTGACCCAGTGAAAATTAAAAGGCTTTCTCTTACCTGAAGAAGCGGAGTGTAAGATTCCAGCCCGGATGCCCCCCGCCAAAAAAAAACAGAGGGGGGAAGCTACCTACCCCTTGAAAACGGCAAAGTTTTAAAAGCATTAGAGGGGGCAGGAAGTGGCGGCACCTGAGCAGATAGCTGAATGTAATCAGTACAATGCCAGAACGTTAAAATGTTAGAGTGAATAAACTTCCAAAGATTTAAGTAAACTTTTATAGAACATAAACAATGTCTTATCTGGCTGAAAAGATGGCGGCGAAAGCGAAACTACAACAAGGAACTGCCAGCTCAACACATCCGGTTTCTAAATTGGAAGTGAACTTTGACTTTGCAGGCATGTTGGATACTGCACTGCGACCCCTGGTGGTTCAGATGACTAATATCAGCAAGACCTTGGAGTCTGTACAAAAAGAACTAAAAGAATCTAACAAAAGAACAGAGGCAGTTGAAACAAGACCAAAGCAATTGATCAAAGACTGGAAGTGGTGGAAAAAGTAAGATCTCCAGATAAAACTCAACTTTTGCAGCTACAAATGGAAAAATCTTCATATGTGCTGAGATTTCAAGAAGTACCAGAAGACAAATCCGAGAATCTGAAAGAAATCCTTAGTGATGCGCTTGCACCAGTGACAGGTATTAAGGCAGAAGTATTGCAAAGCAAAATGGATATGATCTACAGGACATATTCAGAATTTATCAAGAAAAAAACCCTGCCTGGTCAAATATATGTCAGATTCTCAAAGAGATCTATAAGAGAAGCAATATTGAAAGCAACATCTGGGACTATGTTGAAAATCAAAGAAGAAGACATCAGAATATTAAAGGACATTCCATTTGAGATAAGGAAGAAGAGAAAACAATATAAGGATTTAACCACCTATCTACGGGAAAATGACACTACATACCGATGGATACTACCTGAAGGCTTGATGTTCAACTACAAAGGCAAAAAAGAAAAGATTGACTCTTTTACCAAAGCGAAGCAGTTTTTGGAAGGGCACCAGAAACTCAAAAAGGATACAAAGAATACAGAAGAAGAAGAAGGAGGAGAACTTGACAGTTCGCATGGCTTGGAAAGTCATGAAACATCTGTAGATGGCAGCTCTGAAGAAGAATCTGATTCAGAATTGGAAGTGGTTGCACCCAAACCACCCTGAGATGAGAAAAGCAAGAAGACAGAAAAGAATGGCAGAAAATAGCTTAAACTTTGGAAGAAATATCTTTACTATATTATATAAGCTTGCATTCTTAACAACTTTAATTGGCTTTGCATTATGAAATAATAGAATAGAATTTTATTCTCAATGTGAATAAGAGATAAGCCTTGACTTAGGATAGTAAATATTAGCATATAAGGTCGTTGTATAGCTGTAATTTTAGTTAGTGTGTAGTATTTAGGACGTATGTAGAAAATCAAATAAAAATTATATATATAAAAAAGAAAAGGATTTAATATGAATCAGGGAAGTAACAATGATTTCAGTGGGATGAACTGCACATCAGCTGCAATAAGGCAAGTAATGATTTATACCACTGCTACAGAAGTGTAATCCTTTGTTCTGATTTTGCCTGTTATGGTGACAATTGGCTTGTTATAACTTTTTTAAAAATTGGACCTACATTTTAACCAAGAACAAGATCCATACTAACTTGACATAGAAATACAAATAAAAATGAAATAATAAAAACATATTTAAATACTATGTAAAACCACTAGAGTAATCAACTAAACTGAAGTGAGGCAATCCAAAAACATTCTTTTAAAAACATTTGAAAGGAACAGGACATGCAAGGTTTTGCTTGTCAGAAAACAACAGCAACCTACCTGCCTCTCGTTCTTCCTAACATTCCTGGACATGGCTGCCAAGCCTCCTACATAGCGTCTGTGGGCCAGAGTGCTTCCCATCAAAAGTGCAGTGGCCCCTTGTGCAATTCAGTGAATAGTAGAATCCATGTCTGTAGTCCACATTTCTGCTGCTCACCTATTTGCTACTAACTGAAGTCCTGCTGGAGCAAGTATAATAGGTGATCAGTGCAGAAAACACTTTCCGTTGCTGCTTCCCTGGACCATGAATGTTGACAATTGTGCTAAACTGATATGCTCCTAATACAAAGCAACACTATTAGGAACCAGATGTGTACAATCAGATGCTTAACACAATGTGTAGCATTTCATGAGACCACAATCACCCTGTTGTGCTCATTGTAACTGATGAGTTCTCTTCTGTAGGAATGATTGGAGGACTATAAGGATTAGAGCTATTTTGTTGGTAAGAAGATATTTCTACAATGCAAGCATCTTCATATGATACATATTACACACACACAAAAGAACTATACAGTAGCCTTAATTATAAGCAGTATTCATTATAAGACTTATTCATTACAAGCTGTGGCTACTGTAAGGTAGAGCTATTTTTTTCCCTAAAGTAAGCCAGACAGGGACTGGAGGGTTTGTTTATAGTATAGTTTACTGAAAAATACATTTCATTTGTCATAACATTCAAAAAATATACAAATGCTTGCTCATTTGCTTACAAAGATTGGTGCTTAAATGATTTGAACAGTTTATTATATTCTTGTGATCCTCATCGAATGAGATCTTCACTATGTGCAACGCACCAGTAGTAACAAATTCCAGAAGGTCTCCCGCTAGGAGTGCAGTTCCTCTGATGTGTTTGCTGTCTTTAAAACTCCAAGCTTGCAGCATTCTGTAAGGGGATCACTTCAAACTTCAGCCAAGAACTTATTATAATATCCTCTATGTTGAAAGCAGCAGGAAGAATCAGTGTTTCCCCCCAAAATAACAGTTTTTCAGTTTCCCACAAGCAGCAGTCTGTTTTATCACTGAGTCTTCAAACCATTCTACTTTCATCGTTTCACCCTACTGCACTCCAACCAAACATATAACAGACATTCTTTTTCACAATCTTTACCATTTCTTTACAACTCTACTCTTAAATCCTTTGATACTGATCTTCCCTATCCAAAAACAGAAAAAGAGACACTCAAACCATCTTTAAAAGCCAGCTTTTTAGAACTGTTGCCCTTAGGTAGCCAAAACATTGCCGTAGCCACTAACAGGGTGGGTGAGTAGAAGGAATGACACTGTGGCCAACATGACTAGATAGCAAAGGTATCTTTGAATGTAGACAGAAGAAACATCAGCAGCAGTAGCTACAAAAGAAAATTGAGCACTAGCAGACATAATAGTCTAAAAATCATTCCTAGATATAGATGTCTGGTAAATACTTGCAGCTACAGCCCCCTACAAAACCCAGGGAATCTAACTGGGCTTTCCCCCCAGTCAACTGCAGCCCCAGACCATTTAAATAATGTCTAAACATTAAGCTTGATCCTGACTGGGATTAATTTCCCCCTTAATTTGCTTTAATGTAAAACTACCAATTTAGATTGGTGACATCATTGCTCTATGCAAATTTTTAAAAACTGCTTGACTAAGAAACTTAAATTCTGCCATTGTCTAAAAAACCGTAAATTTGTGACTTCTGAGAATCTGGGTACATTGGATACCATGCAGGCCCTCAAGTATGGCCACTTCCACATGGGTTATCTGTCCCCAGGTTCAATGCTGTTGGGAAGCAGGGTTTTTTCTTGCTTCCTCACAGCATCATAGCGCCTCTGTGCACCTCCTGGGGTTTCCCCACCTTTTCTCCGATGTTTCTCAAGCCTAGTTTGCACTGAAGTTTTGTGAAAGGCCATAGGAAAGCCTGGATGGCTGCTATGTGGGTGGGAAAATTCAGATTACCCACCAATATGGCTATTTTCCTTAACCCTTTCACCCTTTCACCATGGTATGGTGTGTGAAGTTCTCTGAATTCCCAACTTTTTTTTTTTAAGTAAGTCTCTATGGCCTTCTATTCTGGAGATGCAAGGCATTTCTCTGCAACTGAAGTTGCCAGAGACTTAAGCCACAGTGGATCAGGGCAAGGTGCTGGTGGCTGCAGCTGAAGGACTGGGGCAGGGAATTGCTGGACTGCTGTGCTTTATCAGCAGTCTCACAAGCAACAGGGAAGCCGTACGAGCCTATATCTGTATGGGGATCACCGATATTCCAGACATATGACTATACTATAATCTAATTTGTTAACTCCAATCTTGTAAGATACCAGGAGTCAGCTTATATCTGACCAATAGCCCATCTAGTACAGCATGGCCTACCCTGACTGGCAGCAGCTCTCTGGAGTCTTAGGCAGGCAGTCTTTTGCAGCTCTGATACCCGAGATATTTAATTGAATTGAATCTGAAACATTATACATGAAAAGCCTATAGTCTACCACTGAACTATGATCCCACCCTAAAACACTGAGACATTTGCAAAGCACCATATTACTGGATCTCCCCAACCTCTTGGAACTTCAGTATTTCCAGAGAGGGTCAGCCTCACAGATCTGCCTGTACACATTTAGGGATCTGGAGCATAACTCTGTGAAGTAATTAATGAAACCTCTGGCCCCAACACAGTAAAATATTTACACATATGCTTAGCTTTCACTGCAACGATTGAGACCACTCAGTGCTTAAGGTTAAATTGCACACTTAACGCCTTTGCTGGCTTGAGTCCAGAGAGTATTACATCAAGAATCTCACAGCAATCTTACAGAATCAAGTTCTCTCTGCAATTCTTAAATCTATTTGGTATGAACAGTAAAAATGAAGCACTGCCTGGCATTAGGAGTAAAATATGCCAAATGAGGAGATCTGCCCTGAGAAAGGAAATTGCTTTTGGCATTAGTTCATGGGATCACTTATATTTTACAGGCACTTGACAAAATGAAATCTCTACATATACTTTTAATATAGGGCACTTTTTTTTTAAGGCAGGACTATATGTTATCAGAAAAACCTAAGGCTCCATCTATACCTTATGTGTTTGTTGGGGAACAACACAAGGGCACACAGTGGCTGTTTTCTGTTTGCAACCAAAAGCATGCAAGGAGAAGTGGCTTTAGCACCCCCCCCCATAGTTTTCATGTTCACAAACTGCCCCATGGAGATGCTATTGTTTCCACTGCGAAACTAACAGGTAGAACCAAGGAACAGGAGGACATTCTAAAGTGTAGATGGGCCCTCATGCTAGCCTGACATCATGATGCGTCCAAAGATGTGAAGGGAGATTAGTACAACATATTCAGCAGCATCATTTCAGGACATAAGGGAATTTGAACATAGATATGATGGCGGGAAAGAGAACTTGACACAGGACAACCAACCCCACATTTGTGCTAATGTATAGTTCTCTTACTTTCAAGTACACTAAACAAAACTGTAAACCCTGAGAGTGTTTGGCCACGGTCTAACACAGAGTTAAGTGTGCCTGACTCAGTACTGGATTGCAGAGAGTGTTTGTATTGTGCATGCAAACCTGTATCTTGTAAACTGTATACTGGAGCGATGAGCACCATGATAGATTATGTCATTGATAATTACATTAATGAATACACAGATGCTTATATTATGCATGTGAGGGTATGACTAAGCTACCTAGTCCCCTATACTGTCCGGCAGTCTGGAAAAAAACACTGATCACATGGAAATCTTTTGGGAAGCACATGCAAGCTCTACAACTTAACAATGTGTTTTGAGTATCAAGAATGTTTTCTGAAAACAGCAAGGATGAGCCATTTTTTAAGAAGCCTTCTTTTATAAGCTAGGAGAAAAATAAAATTATGGAACTGAATGGGGGCTAAAATTGGCAGACTACATGTTTACACTAGTCATGGTATGATTTCTCTTCATACAGTAGCAGGGGGAAATGTGATCTTAGATATATGCTTGCAGTATATTTAATAGGAACAGGGAACTGTCTTAGAGCTTTTTCACACATGCCACTAAAAGCCTTCTGAGCCTATTTGTAACCACATGCGAATGACTATACTGCAGCTCTGACTGTGCAGGAATCCAGTTTTTAAATAGACTGAAGGAAGGTGGATTTGCAATCACATTTTCAAGCTTTCAAAGCATTTTGTGATACTTATTATTATTCTTCCATCTACCATTACTACTAAAATTCTGGGGTACGCAGATGAGTAATATCCCTCCTATATTTAATGCAGGAAGTCTTCACTTTCCAGTGAATGAAATCAAATGACCTACAGCCACAGTGATAATCTGGTTGATAATTAAAGTGGGAGGCATGCATGAACATTTCACACTGTGGCAGATCAAATGCCCCATCTCGTCCAGTACCATCAACAAATTTTAAATGCAGAGCTTCAGAAGAAGCCCACAATCAAGTGAACAGGACTGGGCACTTAATTCTCAGTGAAGGTTGCTGAACTGTATGCTGGATTGATGCTCAAGGATTATATAGAGTTTGTCAAAACGTACTTTATAAAAAAAATCACAGAGGAGAAATGGATAAAACTCGGAAGAATGCCATAGTTTATTTTGGATGTATCTCTGAGTTAGAAATGAGGCATGACTATTTTATCTAAGAGTATAAACCCATGTTGATGGCTAAAAAGCCACCCTAGCATACCACAGGCTAACTGGAGTCCAGATGGATTGAGTTGGGTAGCCATGTTGGTCTGAGGCAGCAAAACAAAGTTTAAGTCAAGTGGCACCTTTAAGGCCAAAAAAGTTTTATTGCTTGTATAACCTTTTGTGTGTGTGTACACTATACTGAAGAAGTGTGTGTGTACACGAAAGCTTACACCAGGAATAAAACTTTGTTGGTCTTAAAGGTGCCACTTTGTTTTGGAGTCCAGATGCTATGCACCAGTTTCTCATGTTGCTCTGACTGGCTGTTAGCTCCTGTGATTCCTCCTACCAGATATATGAAATGCTAATAAATATTGCAGTATGCCAGACATGTCTTGGGTTTGCCAGGTCTTTGGCTGCTGGAAAGGACATTTATCAAGGCAGCATGTCACTGGTCTGAATTATGCCCTTAGTTCTGAAGTGCCTTCATCATTTCCTTCTTTTTTAGAAATATTTATATCTCACATCATTTTCTTAGACTCAAGGCGGCTAACAACATTAAGTTGCAAGGACTCCAAAACACAGGACCCCGTTAACAAAATAAAAGCAACACAGAGATTAAAAAATGCAGCCAAATCTGCCAAAAAAATTTATCACGCACCAAATGCCCTCTGAAACAGGTCCTGGATGCCTTTGTAAATGCAACCAGTAAAGGTACCCTCCACATCCACTTAGGTAGGTCACTTCAGAGTACTGGACTGACCAGAGAGAAAGCCTGCAACCTAGATGTTGCCATGAGGACAATCCTAAGACAGGACATAGCAAGGAGGATCTGGTCTGAGAACTGTAACTGGTGTGTGCGGAAGTCTACTAGGAGATCTGGATCAATAAGTATGAGGTCCCTAGGTCATGAAGGGCTTTAAAGGTATTGGGCCTGGGAGGAAATATGTAAACTGTGCAATTAAAGTAGCACCAGCCTGATATGTTCCAAGTGACTGACCCCAGATAAGAATCTCACTACTGCATTTTGTACCAATTAAAGCTCTCTAGATGTTTTCAAAGGCAGTCCCACACAAAGCATATCACCGTAGTCCAGTTTGGATGTTACAGTTGCATGGATCAGTGTGGCTCTATCTGCAGCCTACATAAAGGTCCTGCTTATGAGCAAGATGTAATCAAAAGAAGGCACTCCTCTTAATAGTGCCAGCCTATTTATCCACATCATGTGTATATTAAAGACTGATAGAGCAAAGAGCAAATTCACTTCCCCCCCAAGTCTTACTAAATGAAAAACTTCTCTTTTAAGATCACAGCTTCCAGCATATTACACAACAACAGCCTCAAGGAGAGCTGTATACAGCCATCCTTTCATGTCTGTACACAGCATAATTTCCTTGTACATGATCTGTGTGTCCCTAGCTTCAACTTCTGTTATATCTTCCTCACAGCAGCATAATGCACGTTAACAAATGAAGTTTACCTGGGTTTACAGAAAAATATGATAACACACAATGACAATGAGCTTTGCTGATGTTTAAGAATGTGTGAAATCTCCCTGAGAAATTCTGCAAGAGTTGTGAAAATATTTTTGTGTCTCTCAAAATTCCTCAGCTGTTTCTGCCTGAATAGGAATATCCAGATTCATTTCAGCAGTGACAGTATTAAAATTGCAACAGGCAAACAGTAGACTACATAAGGGGAAAGTGGCATTGGCAAGCTCACCCTGACTAAGTTTCTTAGAAGAGAACTGTACTGACTTCTGTGCAGCATGCAATGAAATAGAGACATGCCTCTACAGTGGTTTTTTGGGAGGAGGAGGGGTGAGTTAAGTCAGCAAATCTGACAGAGCGCATGCAATCTCTGTAATCTACACAGCATCTGTACACAGTAGACAAGCTGAAAGGAGCACTTCTGTTCTTTTCAGCTGTAACCCCTTTGCCATGTCCCACACTATTCTGGAGAGTCCCATAACCCTGAGGATTGCTTTCTGAGGAGAAGGAAACAATGGGCTAGAGTAGGAAAGAGGAGACAGGAAAGCCCCAGTGCATAAGTGAAACTCTACCTGCAATTCTCCAAAATTCCAAACCAGGACAAGCTGGGGGGATTTTATGGTCAGCATCAATAACACAGAAGAAGGATGTGAAAACCCCTGTACAATCTGTTTGGGGTCCTGCAACTTGCACTGGTGATCTGTCACTAAACTAGCAAACTGGGAGCTCAGGATGTTCCTCTGTTGATGTGACTTCCTTACAGTGCTATCCTATGCAGGCTTACTCCAGTCTAAACCTGCTGGTTTCAATGGGCTTAGACTGCAACAACTCCACACAAAGGTACCTTGCAAGTGTAGTGACAATAACATCCCTCCCACCTAGTAAATCTCCTACAATACCTCTCAATTTCTAAAGCTTACCAAGGTGTTAATTCTCTCTTGATGAACTTTGAGGTGAATATTTAAACCTCATCCTGAAGCCTAACATACATGTGCTGGCTTAGGACACTGACAAGAAACCACAGACTGGGTTACTATTAACAAAGTACTTCCTTAGGAAATTGTCCCCAAATTTGTACATTTGCTGGGGTGAGAGGGTAGCTATAATTAAACCTTCCAAATGAAAGGAAAGGAAACATTATCCCCTTCTGTGTATATGAGTTTCAAAACTAGAGTTAACTTCTTTGGGGCACATGAACAATAGTCAGCTATTTAACAGGCATGCATCTTTCACCACACAATATACAGTGATAAAATCCATCTGTTGGATTTCTATCTCTTATAGAACTATTAAAGGCACAGGGAGCCCTGCCAGCAAAGAAGATGGCAATTTCAGAGATTCCTTTCATTTTACATCTTTCTAACATTAAAAAACAAACATGGCAGTCAAGGCTCCTGGTGATGTTACAAGACAGTACAGAGAAGCTTATTTTAAATTTTCAGAACACTCAAACCAAGCTTTCAGTCATTTCCACAACAAGACCTGAAATTATTACAGAAATACAAATAAAGGTAAACTAAAGATTAGGGCCTCTGTCCTGCTAAATTTAGTCATGCTCAAGAATGTAACTACGTATTATGGAGGAGATCCATGATCAGATAGTTCAGCTTTTTGGTTTTGCCTTAAAAAGTAACCTTGGGGTAGCCTGATCTGGACCACAGCTGCAATGCTAGGAGAGGGAAGAGATAAAACTTTTCCACTCTTTCTCCATTTCCCAAAACAACCTGAACGGAGCCACACCACGTAATATCTGTTAGCTGCTCTACAAAGGGGAAAAAAGACAGGTATACTGCAGTTACCTGTCTTTTTTCCTGCTGGAGTAGTTTGAAGTCAGAGGAGCACTTTCTATGTGGAAAATGATACCAGGAGAAAGGGGTTAACCAACAACTATGGCCCCAACCGAACTCTTCCCCTGCTGCTTTTTACAGGTAAAACTACGTCCAGAAATTTGATCATGGATCTCCAAACACGTAGTGTGCAGGTAAGTCCTAAATTGCATACAGAACAAGGGAAAGTTAGTTATGACTAACATGTTTTCAGTGCAACTTATCTATGACTAATTTTAGCTAGATTGGAACCTAGACAGTGTGAAGGTGGCTGAATAAAGTGCTTCTGAAGATTATTCCAAAACTACAAATAACTTCAATGGGAACTGATTTAGGACCACTCATTCTTTAAGTGTAATGTCAGTGCACTGGTTATTACCTGCAAATCCTGAATATTTGCAAAGAAACAGAATTAAATTTACAGCATGCCATCTTTATATTTTTTTCAGTAGGCAATGGAGTGGTATCTATAAAATGTAGCCACTTAATCTTAACGGCAAACCACACATTACACACATATGGATGCTTTATTTAAAAAAAAAAAAAACAGTTTGGGGAAGGATGAAGAAATGGTGAAGGATGAGTGCGTACTTAACCTTTTCCCTTGCATCTGTTTCCCCTCCCTTGGGGTTCCAGAAGTGTGTAAACATGCATCTAGAACTCTGACAGGTAAAACATAGTTGAGAGCAGGGCTCTTTTTGTAGCAGGAATTCCTTTGCATATTAGGCCACACACCCCTAATGTAGCCAATCCTCCAAGAGCTTACAGTAGCCCCTGTAAGAAGAGCTCTGTAAGCTCTTGGAGGATTGGCTACATTAGGGTGTGTCGCCTAATATGCAAAGGAGTTCCTGCTACAAAAAGAGCCCTGGTTGAGAGGGGCATGACCTGGAGTGGGAAAAGGATTAAGCATACTTTCTTCTACCACTCCAATGTTCATTCACAAAGTTGTTTTTTCTAAAAGAATGGTAATCAGCACTTCTTTACACTGATTTGCACAAAACATGTATTCAGGTTCTTAACCATATAATGTAGGTACAAAGAGTATTGCCAGGTTTCTGCATTATATAAAAAAATCTTTACAGAAAATACCATAATTTATTAATCCACATGTGCATAAGTAAATTTATGCATTGTTCCAAAACACAGGGCATTATGCAAACATGAAAAACATTAACACTTGTTTTTGTACAAAGCAATGCCTGAAAAATACATGAGAAAGCAAAAGCAGCAATGAAAATGAGAGCTTAGCATTACCAAATTATTTCAGATTAAGGGAGAAAAATTCTTGCTCTTTGTGCCTGTAAAATAAAGCAAACACACTAATTAAGTTCTCAATTTACTGAAGAAAGATTGCTGGAAAGCATCTTACAATAGTGCCCTGTATCAAGCATGCATATAACACATTTCATAGTACACAGCGCTTTACAAGTTCTGGTTTACCCCATAAATCCGTAAAAGTCACTTTTCAGTGCATTTTTAAACACCAGTGCTTCTGGTTCTCTACATTATGTACATTGCCATGTTTACATTAAAGGATTTTTTTCCTGTTACACATTGTACCTACTACACTTTCTAGTGGAAGAGTAGAGAGGGTTTGGAGACAGAAGGGCTTTAAAACTTCTCTTCCTGTGCCGCCACCCCCCATATTACCACCTCTGAGCTATTTTGAATCTCACTGGGTTTAATGGGTTTAAACCCATATTCCCCCCCCCAACAGAGGTGAGCAGCAGTTGTGGGCAATGTTCCCTCTAAGCTGTGGAGTCTTGTGAGCAAAAATTCTATTTTGTGAGCTACTGGAGTTAAAGTTGTGAGTCAGCAATTTGGCTACTGCATACATTAGTTTGCTCTGGAGCCATTGTCTCTGAGCTACAACAAAAATGTGTGAGTCAGAGGGTAAAAAACTGTGAGCTAGCTCACACTAACTCAGCTTAGAGGGAACACTGGTTGTGGGGCTATTTGCAGGGGTAAATGGCACACAGGGACAGTTGTAAATCACAGCCTCAGCAACTGCAGTTCGCAGATAAATAAATCACAAGTAGTTTTGCCCTCAGACAGATGATTTTCCAGCTCTGCTACCTGAGATCTCCTAGCTGAAGATTCTGAGGATGAAGCCTAGGGCCTTTCTGTATCCAAGGCACGTGGCATTAAGTGATCATCCTAAGGAATGAAACAGGCATGGTGATAAGGAGTGCAGAACCCACCTGCAGCTCACCTTCCTACAGTTCCTCGGCCTCGGCATTTCCCCTTCATTTTTGATCCTGATAATGAGACAATGGAGAAAAGGGCACTGCAGGGAGCAGGCAATGAGAGACAGGAAGGTTCAGTTTTTCTGAACCATCAGTCTCTTTTTGCTCGTGAAATGTGGCTTGGGAAGGAGGAAGGTACTCTGAAAGAGCCTGCCCAGTCTCAGAGAAAAATGTCACCCTCCTTTCTGTGGGAGTGTTGGAGGGAGATCCATGTTCAAACTCACAGAGCTGCTGCCATTGTGTCTCCTGTGGCTCTCAACAACAAGTGGGAGAGCTAAATGATAAGAACACATTTGCGGGCCATGGAGTATGGTGTCAGTTTCAGTAGCACAAGTCAGCAGCTCTATAAATTTAGGCAACCAAACACTAACATCAGTAACATTTTACTCTTTGTTCTTGATATTTGCTGCAGTAATGCAAACTAAATAATCCACTTTCAGTGCACTTTCCATGTGTAAACAGGCAAAATCCAGTTGGAAAGTGCATTGAAAGTGGATTACTTAGTGTGTGTGACCACAGCCATTATCTCTCTTAATGAAAAGCACCCTTTCCTAGGCCTCTTGACTGACAGGGAAGCTCTGCTCTTGACTCTCCATTGCAATAATCTGCTAACTTCTACTTCCAATGATGGTAGGTAGCAAGAAGCCCTGCAGTTAGGGACCCTGAACCTGTGAATACTTTTATGCACACAGGCTGAGAATCATCAGTAAATAATTGTCTGATGACTGATAATATTTGCATAAGTCAGAACTACTTGTTTGCTAGCACAAGAACTTGGGGGATTCACTGCCTTTGAAAAAAGACAGTTAACTCCTTTATAACATTTGGATCTAGGCTTCTGGAGGTCAAAGGAAATTCTTCACGGATTAGAACATATACACAGGCATACACCACTGTCCCCAATCAGAAACAGAGATCAACTGCTTGTATTTGTATACAGTACGTTTTTGTGTGTGTGTGTGTGGTAGCCAGCTACCCAATTAACATCACTGGTAGCCAGCTACCCAAATTTGGTAGCCAGCTACCCAATTAACATCACTGACAACCAGTTACTATAATTTGTATGTCAGATGCTTTTAACTTTTTTAAAAAAGGAACTCAGGCTGCAATTCTGAGAATGCTTTTGGAGTAAGTAAGCCCCAGTAACTAAAATGGGACTTACTTTCAAGCAGACATGCTTAGGATTGCATTCTCATTTACATGCAATTGCATGTAACAAATCTTGTACATTCAACTAATTTTTTAAAATATATACATTTAAATATATCGGATATTTAAAATCATGTACTGGGCTCACAGCAAGCCCACAGAGATAGAAGGTCACACTTGTTTGCAGTTCTAGTCTATGCAGAAATCTGACAAGGCTATTTGAGTAACCACAAATATAGAGTGTGGCTCTCATTAAGATGAAAGATTTACTGCTCTCAAGCTTATTCTCCCACACACAGATATCTGTCATTATGAAAGGGTGGACACTAAACTGCAAGTATGAGAGAAAGCACAATATGCTGCAGAAGGATTCTTTGCTGATGTTGCCCCTTGCCCAAGACATACCATGTACTCCATGATGGCTCTGCCAGCAGAAGTCAGAAGTGGTAATTATGTGGGGGCAAAGTTTTAGGAATGTCATTGTATTCTAGCATGACATGTGCCTTTAACAGCAGTTTTCCCCACTATGCAGCTATGCTGATGACACAAGCTTTACCTACTGAAGTTCTGCCTATCAGTTAAAGTTCCACACACACACAAAAAGGCAATCTGAGTGTTGTCTCATATGTTACGCATGAGTAATGAGATAGTAGCTCAGCCTCTCTGGCAACTTATTTGAAATGTAGGGTGAGATGATCTGCACTCTCAACACCTACCTGTAATACTGTATATCAGACCACTCAGTGCAAATGCACACATAGACACAACACTTTTTTTCTCACCCCCACCCCCAGTGCGTTTTTGGGATCAGATATTTGTCAGAATTCACCCTTGCAGTCATAGGGAGACCACAACAGCCTTCAGGAACTGGAAGTGTTGAATTTGTACATCCACCCTTCCATAGAATTTCTCCTGCAATGTATGCTTCTTTCAGAAACACACTACATGCTCTTTCTCTCCCTCACTCTCTTTAAGATGAGCAATGCCAGTGGTGAAAGTTACCTCGTATGGAACAGCAATGAATTTTGTGACGGGAAATGCTTCAGCTACGTTAGTCACTGAGGGCACATAAAACAATTTTATTTATTTATTTGATTGATTTTTACCCCACCCACCCCGCTAAAGCAGGCTCAGGGCGGCAGCAGGGGGGGGGAGGAATCAAATAAATCAATAAATATATTCTACATTAATTTCACTTTTCTGTAGGAAACACGTATGCAGACCATACATATATGTAACCAATGCAATGCACAAACATCTATTTTGATTAGCTTTAGATTTTCACCCTGTGTGTCTGTAGTGGAACAGACGTGTGTTCATCACACACAACAGCATGCAGCCTTCTGTACACATTTCCATGTCGCAAAGCTCTTCTTACCCATAATCCTTCCACCTGTGCATGTGTGAAAGTCATACAAGTGTTGACTGTGCCAACTACGTATCCCTCTTGTATAACCTTGATTGTGGTACAGAGGCTAAATTGTCAGATTAGGATCTGGGAGACCCAGGTTCGAATCCCCACTCTGCCATGAAATCTACTGGGTGACTCTGGGCCAGTGACCCCCTTAGCCTAACCCTATAGGGTTGTTTTTGTAAGCATAAAATAGAGGGGAGCAGAATAATGTTGTAAACTACCTTGGGCCCCCAATGGGGAGAAAAGTCAGTTATAAATACCTAAATAAATAAGCTACACCACACAAAACAGATCCTAGTGCAGTCTTCATATGTGGCAATGTATGAATATTATCTTCCACTCTCCTTCAAATGTTATGTAATGTGCCAAGCAAAAACTGACCGGGGGGGGGGGGTTCTGACTAAAATGAAATTCACATTTATTTTCTGTAGTGGTGCGAGCATAGGACTAGGATCTGGGAGACCTCGGATCAAATGCTCATTTTGCCAAGAAACTTGATGGGTGACTCAGGAACCGTCAAGCTCTCAACCTAGCCTACCTCACAGGGTTTTTGTGAGAGGGAAACGGAGCACGGGAGGCCAATATTTGCCACGCTGAAGTCCTAGGAGGAAGGGAAGGATAAAAAAATATATAAAGTACATAAATACATTTTTTAAAAAACTCACCCGTCGCAGCACCAGCCATCCTTCAGTTGCCTCCATCACCGATGCTCCACGACGAAGCGCATGGTGGTGCCGTCGAAGGAGGGCGGCGCGATGATCCTGGGGCCCAGGGGCTGCGAGGTGATGCTGATGAGAGGCGCCTTCCCTTCTCCGGCAGGTGCTTGCGGCGGCTGCTGCTGGTGCAGGGCAGCTTTGCCCGTGGGCATGTAATAAGGGCTCTCCGCCCCGGGGCTGGCGGCGCTTCTGGACGCGGCAGCCACTGCAGAACTGAGCTCGCCGGGCTGCTGGCCGAGCGTGCCCTGCAAGGCGCTGGCGGGCAGGACGGCGGGCAGGAAGCCCGGGTAGATCATGTAGGCCGCGGCGGGCGCGCTGTAGGTGCCCGGCGGCGCGCCCAGGGCTAGCGGGGACATGGGGAGGCTCATGGGGGTCACTGCCGGCGGAGGAGGAAGCGGCTGGGCCGGCAGGGGCACCTCCACATACTGCCCAGTCTCGGGGTCAAAGAGGCGCCTCTTTTGAGGGGGCTGCTGCACGGGCGTCTCCACCACGTAGCACTGGCCCGTGCTCAGGTCCAGCAGCACCTTGCGCTGCGTCTGGGGAGGCGGGAAAGCGGCCGGCTCGGCGATGGAGGCCGCGGTTTGTAGCGGGGCCGGCATGGGAGGCGAGAAGCAGAGCAAAGGCGCGGCCTGGGCGCCCGTCAGAGCGGCCGCCGCCGCGGCCAGGGACAGGGCCTGAGGGAAGATTTGGGCGGGAGACACTTCGAGCTGAGGCGGGGCCGTCGCCGCTGCTGCTGCTGTTGTCTGGGGTTGCTGCTGAAGTGGAGGAGGCTGAGGAACGGCGGGGCCACTGCTGCTGTCCTGCCTGGGCTGCGGCTGCTGCTGCCCCTTGGCCGGGTGGGCGCCTGCTTGGCTCCTGAGGGGCTGGTGGTGGCTGCAGAGGGCGGCCGCTGCCGCAGCTGCAGAAGGGAGGCCGAAGCGGCCACCGTCGCCTCCTGCTTCTGCGGTTTGCTCCTCAGACGAAGCCTTGAGCGGGATGGCCAAGTAGTTCCCGCAGTCGGGAGCCGCCTGCTTGGGCCCCTTGTCAAGCTCCGCCGGGCCTAGCTTGTCGCCAAAGAGTTTAATGGAGCGAGGCCTAGCCTGGCCTTTGAGGCCTCGTGGGGGTGGCGAGGGCTCCGGAGGAGGCTTGGCCTTTTGGGCGTTGAAGGTGAAAGTGCTGCGGGGCACTGCTGGAGCTCTGGCCCTCTCCACAGCCCCTGCCGTGGCCGCCTCCCCACGGAAACCCATCCCACGTGGCCGCTCATGAGCTTGTGCCAGGCTCTCAAAGGCAGCTGTCTTGGCCGAAACCTTCTCTACATTCTTTGTTGGGTTGGCAGTCCTGCTACGTGGCTGGTGCTCTGGCGCAGTTCTGTTCGTGGTGATGTTGTTGTTGGGGGATGTGGTCAGCCGCACATTCCGACCTGCCACCTGGTCCTCTGCCTTGGCACTGGCTGTCGACTCTTCCCTGGCACTGGACACGGTCCCAGTGGCCCGTTCCTCACTGGCAATGAGGGACAAGACATGGCTGTCAGTTATGGGCAAGGGGTCGCTTTTGCGCTTCCACTCGTTCTTGTTGAAGCTGTAGAGCTCCTCCATGCTCCGGACTGCCGCTGTAAGCTTTTCCAGTGCTTGGTGGTTCATAGTGACAGATGATTTGGGTATCTCATCCCGGGGAAGGTCCTCTTCCCCAGCTACCACCAATTGCCCTACCTTGCTGCTTTTTTCAACTGCTGTTGTAGGTTGTGGCTGTAGTGGAGGCTGTGGTTGCTGCCTCCAGGGCACAGATGTTTTGGAGACTATCTTCAGCACAGCCGGCTGACGAGGGTCACTCTTGTTTGGAGCAATGGTAGCCACGGGCAGCCTCCCTGAGGTCCTGTGCACCAGGATTGTCCCCTCTTGGCTGGAAGGCAGCATCTTGCCTCCGCTGCTTGCTTTGGCCCCTGTCTCTGTAGTCTTGCTGGACCTCTTGTCCTCCTTGCTGTTGCTTACGGCCTGACAAGTTATCACCATGGGAGACAGAGGCCTGGGAATGCCGGCTGTCACCAGCTGCTTGGGTTTCTGTTCAGAGGTTCCCTGATCAGAGTTGACACTGCCTCTGTCACTGTTATCAGCAGACTCATGACCGTAGTTACTTTTGATTAGCTTTCTGACGTCTCTTACCTGATGTATAGGCCCCTGGATCTTGGGCTTGCTTTCTCTTACATCGCGAACCAGGAACTGGGGCACTTTATCCACACCCTCACCTTTGAATTGTTTTTGTGGCTGGCATCTGGTATCTTCAGCTGCCTTGAAAAAGTTTGGGACATTTCCAGCTATCTTAGGTGTGAGGAGCTTAGCAATATTGAAGGGATGATCTTTGTTTTGTTGCACACTACCCAAACTGATCTTGATTTCAGGAGCTTTGGGCTTGATCATCGTGGTGGCAGTGGCAGTCTGAGCTTCTGCACCGGTTCCTGTAGAATATTTTGTCACCTGTTTGCTGGATTGCTTTTCTTTGCTTGTTTGTTGAATATTTGGGACAAAGAGGCGAGACATTTTAGTTGACTTGCTGGCTGAGATTTCTCCTAAATCAGCCTTCCAGTCACTTTTGGGTGAAGTTTTCAGTTTCCCCACTAGTGCTTTCTCCTCTTTTTTCCCTGCTTCTTTTTCTTTCCATGTTCTAAATGCACTGTTCTGGCTACGAAGGAAAGTTGCCTTGAGAATTTCAGAAGCACTCTCTTTTATTTTGCACGCCTCTTCCAAGTGTGTCTCTGAAATGGATCGTTCCAGGCTAATATTTCCCTCCCGGGGAGTAGACCGCTTGGAGGTAGGGGACTTGCTTTCAAAAAACTCTCCCAAATCATCTGCTGTTACAATAGTGTAGTCAGAGCTACCCTCTGAATACCTAGAATTCTGTCTCTGTAAACCCGCATCCCTTAATTTCTCTTTGGAGGTGGCATCCACCTCTTTATAAGATAAAGAGTTGGACATACCAGAATATGTGTTGTCTGTGATCTCTCCCCTTTCCATTTTGAACTCATGCTCCAGTTGCATTTTCTTTGAGATAACATTTTTTAGGAGGCTGGAAGCAAATTTTGACTTCTTCTGTGTGCCTTCCATGGTTTCTGCAGCCAGCCCAGTTTGTTTGCAAGCTTCATTGCCCAGCTCCTTTGGCAGTGTTTCTGTAATCTCATCTGTGCAACTTGATCCAGCAGCAGCATTTTCCAAAGGTTTAGCAGGTCTGGGGACACCCGCATTAATATTGCTGCTGAAATTCAAAGTCTCCAACAAAGTAACAACCCGGGAGCCTGACTGTATCCGTTTTTCGAAGCAAGGTGGCGTTTCAACATGCGTTATTTCCCCATCAAGCTTGCTGACAACGAACTCTAACGCTTTAGTCTGCGACTTATTGGAGTGAATGTAGAACTGGTCACTGGATGTCTTTGCCCCAGTGCTTTTGTTCCATCCAGCAGATGTTGTGCTGCTTTTGAAAAGATTCTGTTCTGCTTTCTGCCCAAGGCTGCCACACTTTAAGTCCAAGTAAGTTGACCACCGGTTGATTCCCAGGGTATGATCTGAAAGTGATGTAGAGGATTCACTGGAGCTCAGGTTCAGGGTATCAAAGTAGGGATAAGCTAAGCTTCGGAACGCCCTTGCTGTCAGGCTTCTTACTTCTTTGTCTGCATCATCCAGTTCACTCACCACACTGGAAGCACCGCTTGAATATCCTCCCAGTTCCCTTGCTCTTATGGCTCCACACTTTGTTTGCAAGCGTGCAGGTACTGCAATGAATTTTTTTGCATAGTCATGAAACACATCTTGTTTTAAACTTGTATTTCGTTCATGAGCTGTGGAGACACAGACGCTCATGTCGCCTTCATGCTTGGCAGCATAAATAATGTTTTGCTTTTCGTGCTGGTTGCTAGGCTCATTTATAGCCCTGGAAGTTGGTTTGATTGATAGGAGTATCTGGCCTGCAGAATTCTCACTCATGTTGCTGAGGTTCTTGGACTGATTTTCTTCCGAGCTGGCGCATTTGTCTGTGCTAGGGGTATCATTTTCAGAATTAATGCTGACTATCTCTGTACTGCTGGTATTATCAATACTGTCTGTCTGATTATTAGGATCACTGGTGGTCGTGCTGAGATAACAGCTATTGTCCTCTTCCGTCTGTGTGTCTGCAAGAGTCTCTTCACTCCCAAAGGAAGCATAATCCACAAAGGAATAAATTACATTGTTGTCCTCAAAGTCCCATCGGGAGGCTAATCCATAATCAAAGTCCATGTCATGGTCTACTTCACTAAGCTGGATTTCATGGGTTGTAATATAATGTGCTTCATCATTATTGTTACTATTGGTTTCACTGGTGTAGCTGTGTTGCGATTGCAGCAGTTGTGAAGCATGCCTGCACCCACCTCTCTGGTTACTGAGGCAGATTTCTTTACAGTCTGCATCATCATCCTCATCGCTTTCATATCCAAATGAAGAAGAGGAGGTTTTCCCCTCCGTTCCCATGTCATCCATTTTTGGAAAGCTGCCTGTTGTTTGTACTGGTGAAGGACAAGAGGATGAGGATGATTCTGGACAGCCGTTTGTGTAAAGCTGAATATTGGAAATACTAGGGGACAAAGTGTTCTCATTAGACCCTCCTGGGCTGGTGCCAGTGATGTTTCCCCCCACCTCATCAGCCTTCGTTCCCATGGGGGAAGGAGTGCCTTGCATTTTAAATTTATAGTCCTGGGATGCTTGATTTGCAGATTTGTCTGCCAGTATATTGTTAGCCAATCTGTTAACCTCACTGATCCCACAAGATCCATTTTTAGGTCTGATAAAGGCCACTTTACTTCCATTCCCTGCCAAAGTCAGTTCTAGAGTCTGAGGACTCTCTTCTCTCTCTCCAGGGAAATCATAAATCTCCACATATTTCGATTCCTTGGAGGAGGATGTTGATGGCTCTGGAGACTGGTGCTTCATCATTCGGCTGTTGCTCTTTCCAGCTTTCTCCTTTTGAATAATGATCTGCTCAGCAGGCGATTTTGGAAGCACTTCCATGGCGATCTCGTTGCAAGCTGGCTGAAGGAAACAAAAGAGTTTTGGACCCAAGACTTAGAGCTGGGAAACACTGCACGTGTCTCCAGTGGTGTGATTCTCAACTTCAGTCCCTGCAGTTTAAGTGGTGGATCCTGGAGAAACGCCCGTTAGTGTTGGTAGCAAGGCGGGTGGCTGCTGTTGTCTCTGCGGAGATGGGGGGGAAGCTGCCGTTGCCAGTGTCCTATTCCAGAGCTATGGAGTACAGTTGTTGGTTTGGCACGAAGAGCTGTCAGTCTGAATGCCATTGGTAACAGAAGTAGCCGCATTAGCAGCATCTGCAGCTCAGCTTCCCTATGTGCTTTATCGTCATCCGAAAATGAAGAGAAAACATATGGAAATTCTTGTGCTCCTAGTTCTGAAGGGGGAGGGGGGTCTTGTTCATTTTATAGTCGTTTTCCAGAGGCTGTTAGCCCCATTTATTCAGTAGTATTATGGCTGCTGGGTATACTCTGTGACAGAACAGAGTGGGAGAAGGATAGAAAGCACATAATACTGTACAAAGCACTAGTTGAAAAGGTTTAAAAATATAGTCCCCAGGCTCATTTGCAAAAGCATAACGTTGAACTAAACCTTACTAACTAAGGCACTGATGAGGATATGAAATATCTTCTAACTTTTGGTGGTAAACTTTCACAGTCTTCATTTTTTATAATCTCTTGTCTCCAGTGGTTCATGCCATGTTTAAAGGTATTAAAAGGTTCTGTACCACTTTGGTTGGAATTTATACAAAGACAGACCCCTGCAGTTTTCTTCCTGTAGCCCAATATCAACATTTTTATATCCCTAAAAAAAAACTTCAAACACACCTATCTCTTGACATTTCAGTGAAATATGCTGACACAATAAGAAAACAGTGTTTTAACAGATTTTTCAACACAATCCTAAACAGAATTCCATTGGAGTCAGTCTGTTTAGGATTGTTCTCTTGATCTGATATCTTGGACTGAATATCTTGTAACAATCCTTACAATGCCCCAAACTAAATGAATTTAATTTTAAATTGTATAGGCTTTTGTGTTAAAATTCTCAAACCTGCCCACCCCAGGCCAAGTGTTACTAAAGACATGTTTACCACAATCATGCACTTCAGTCCTATTAGAATAAATTAGTTTTAGTATATCTAACTCTGCCGGATAGTTGCTGTCTGTTATTATGAGAACTAATCACTTTTCAGAACAGAAGACAGCTGATAATCTTGTGTAACAAATCATTTACCTTCTGTCTGACTCTGGTAGAGTTGCTCCATAGATAACAAGAAACTCTTTGTATCCCACAAGAAGCAAAATAATTGAATCTTCAGATATGACTTTAAACTGATGGAAAGGGGAATCAGAGAGAAGTGCTAGGAAAATGTCAAACTGGTATGGATTTTCATAGTCACTTTGGACTGAGTAAAGAAACTGCTGAGCATTTTTGTAACATCAGTATAGCTTGCTAGGTCAAATCTATTAACTATACATAGACTGTGTGTCATTTCAGCCGAATGAATAAAGTACTATTTTAAACTATCACATTTGTACACAGCAAAAATACATGTGTAGAGCCATCACTCATAGCTAGAATCCCAACCCCCTCTAATAAAAATGTTTGTGAGCTTTCCTGCTTTCATATGCTTGAGGTGAGAAGGAGCTGGAAGAAAAATAAAATTAAAAGTATGTGTGATGCTCAAAAGCTGTATATCAGGTAAAATTAAGTTATGCAAGCAGATACTTCTGTTGGAAATCTGGCTTGGGAAAAGTCTGTTTGGGTGACCTCTCTCTGGAAAAATGTGTTTAAATAAATACCATTTTTTGAACCAGAGTTTGTATTCCAAAATAAATCTGTTAAAGTAACATTTAGTATGAAAATCAATGAAGCAATTACGTAAATATCCTAGGCACTGTGAAGCTGAAACTGATTTGCTTTGAAACTGTTCTTTGAATATGTTCATTAATAGAGGAAGAAAGTTCATTAATAGAAGAAGAAACTTGAAAAGGTAAGTCAAGATGTGTGCTTCCTTTTATGTCTGAGGTGTTAAGTCTGGTTGTAATATTGCTATTTAAGATAACCCATGGTAGAACAGTTAGTCATGATTAAAATCTGCATAAACCTTAAAAAAAATCAAGTGTGATCATTCCAAGTAAGATAAAACATTGCCATTATTCATTGTAAGGTCAATCTGTCTTTAATAAGGAAAAGCAATCACAATTCATACTGAAATATCTTGTTTCATAACTGAGGGAGGTTAGGTCTTTTTCGTGTGGGGTGAGACTGTAATAAGCTGAAATGATTCTAATAAAAATTTTACTGCATGTGCTGTCATCCTCAATAAACATTCTTTAATTTGAGTTTCCTTCCCCCCAAATGTGGATAAGTCTTTTGAGCAACGAGACAATTCCCCATCAGTCCTAACTTTTAAAATGAGCAAAGACAACAACTTGGGTCAAGCAGCAGAAATTAAAACAAGTTCCTACTTCATACTTCAGTTGCATGAATCAACAGATCTTACTTCATGCACACAATTGCTTGTTTATGCTTAGTATCTGAAAGGTGATTCTGTGAAGGACGATTATCTGTTCTCTGAATTGCTGACCAAGACTACTTGTGGAGAAAATGTGTTCAGGATGCTGAAGAGTTTCATCACCCACAAGAAGTTGCAGTAGGTGGAATTAGTTGGCATATGTACTGACAAGGCACCATCAGTTATGGACTTTTGTTCTCTGCTCCAAGTTTTCATGATAAGTCACACACATCCCCCACCCACCCACTCTATGCTTCATTAATATGCTCTGGCTGTGAAGACACTGCATCCTGTTCCAGTACTGTTAAAATATATGAAGTAATGCTGGAATGGTCAGAAGTTTCAAAAAAGGCTGGATTCAAATTAAGGTACTCCTGCAGATGGTGACTGCAGTCATGAAATTAAAAGACGCCTGCTCCTTGGGAGGAAAGCTATGGCAAATCTAGACAGCATAATAAAAAGCAGAGATATCAACCTGCCAACAAAAGTCCATATTGTCAAAGCGATGGTATTCCCAGTAGTAATGTATGGTTGCGAGAGCTGGACCGTAAGGAAGAACAAATGCTGAAGAATAGGTGTTTTTGAATTATGGTGCTGGAGAAGACTCTTCAGAGTCCCTTGGACTGCAAGGAGATCAGATCAGTCAATCCTAAAGTAAATCAACCCTGACTGTTCCCTGGAAGGCCAGATACTGAAGCTGAAGCTCAAATACTTTGGCCACCAAATGAGAAGGGAACACTCACTGGAGAAGACCCTGATGCTGGGAAAGATTGAAGGTCAAAGAAGAAGAGGACGGGAAAGGATGAGATGGTTAGACAGTGTTATCAATGCAATGAACATGAAATTGAGCAAACTCCGGAGGACAGTGGAAGACAGGAGGGCCTGGCGTGATGTGGTCCATGAGGTCTCAAAGAGTCAGGATTGCAAAGAGTCGGACTCGACTGTGAGACTGAACAACAACAACAGTTCCATACAGGCATCTTCTGGCTATTGGGAAGTCTTAACCCATATGTTGAAAATGAGCAGAGAAATCACCATGTTCCAGGAAAGGGTGCTGCGAAAGAACAAAAATGACCAGCCATTCTAAAGCTGGCATATGTCCACAATCCCCCCACACAGAGATCAATCAACTGAACCACACACAACAAGAAATATGGAATATATTCTCATAGCTCAGGTTGCCAGTTTCCTTTGCAAGCTCTAGGTTTACCAGTATACAGTTCAGTCTGATGACGTATGTGACTGTGTTCTCAGAACTGACAGTGCCTCTTTAGGCAACCGAAGGAAGGTGTTAATTGCTGATGATCCATCAGCAGATTTGTCTTTGGTCTGGAATATACCATGAAAAGAATGCATGGATTGTGAGACTTCTGTTGCAGAAGAAGTCATCAAAGATAAGGTTAGTATAGGGAAATTAAAGTTCCTTGATTTGTGGGAAGATAGTACAGTGAAAGCAGACTACCAAGATTCCAACCTGATGACTTTTGGGCCAAAATTTGGCAGTAAATACTTGATTGTCTTTAGTATAGCACTCAAGTCCTCATTTTTGCCACAATAAATTGATGTAAGGTTGGTGTTTCTATAGTGGTCACCATTAAATGTGGGGCAAGGGATCAACTGGATCTTATGCAAGACCTTCAGCACACCTACTTATGACATCACACTAATACTTTCACCTGCTTTTTCATGTGTTTGATCATAAGAATTATTCAGTTGGTTTAGCAAAGTAAATGGCATATTTTTAGTAGTTGGCAGATTGAACACATGAAAATTATATATACGAAAGAAGGAAAATCAGTATGTGTGTGTCTGTCTCTCTCTGGTGTGTATATATGCACACACATTGGAGTTCCTGGCCTCCCGGCAAAGCCCATGTGGTTTGGGGACTGTTTTGCTGCCCCATGACGTGGGCGGTGGGGGCGGAGTCAGCTGTGTTGGAAAAGGCCAGGCTCCGCCTCCACCCAATGTCAATTGCTCTGTGTGCTTGCCCACCCGCCAGCCCTGTTCTTAGTGTAGGCTACAGCTGGTTGCCTGTTGAGGCCAGGTAGGAATTTTTTGCTTCTACCCAGGATTGGCTGTTTGGGTGGAGGTGTTTTTGCCTACCTTGCACTGAGAGCAGTGGTTTGGATGGCTGGTTGTGGTGGTCAACTTCTAAATAGGCTGGTCATTTGTCAGGTTGATACAGGCAAGAAACCGGAACTGGTGAGCACCTTACAGCATTTTCCCCATTAGAGAACGGGGTCATCAGGAACTGCCTTCAGATTTTCAAGGTCCAAGGGTGAGGAACAGTGATCACCTCCACTGGGAACCTCTTAAGGTATGCTCCTCTCTGCAAGTTGGAAGGCTTCAGGGTTAGGCGCTCCTAGGGGCAACCAGTTTGCTGGGCTGCCGGTCACGAGCCAGACAGATGGCTCAAGACCAGAGCTGGGTGACCTGCCCAAGAAAAGGGCAAGGAAGTTGGTCAGGGGGATGAGACCTGCCTTGCCTGTTCCTTGCTTGCTTAGCTGGTCCCTTGCTGCAATGCTATGTTAAATAGTTAATAAGGTGGCCCTTGTTTACTTCCAAACTTGTCTGTTTCATTATTCCGACTGGGGGGGCAAACATACATACATGCTGATTTTCCTTCTTTTGTATTTGCTAATTATAAAGGGAGGAATAATTATGGGTTTGATTGCTAGCTGAAAGGACTATAGTGCCAAAATAGTTAAGAACCACTGTGGAAGTGGAGTGAAAATATATCCAAAAGAGACGAATGCTTCTAATCTTTCTTTGAATTAAAACATGAAGAAACAGTCAGATATGATTTACAATATATGCAGAATATTTCAATTGTTAGAAGAACTTGTATTGTCAGTAAGTTTCTCCAACAATGAAGTGTGATATAGTTCTGGTTAGAATGAAGGAAGCATTTCTAGGAAAAACGAATGCTCAGGTTAGGTTAGGTTAGGTTACGTGCTGGATATTCAATCGGAAGAAGGCACTGAGCCAGTCATACAGCTTTCATAATGTAACAACCTGCCAGATAGGATACCCAAATTTGGGGATCAGTTTGAATTGTGAATACTTCTTGAGTCATCTGGGTACAGGGATGGGTGGGATTTCAGTCTCTGGGGTGGAGAAGGGAAAAGCATAAGAATTTCACACTTTCAGCAAGAAGTTATAAGGAGCTGTGACCACAAAGATCCAGGGACAGAAATGTAGTTTCCAGGGAATGAACTGCTTATGAAAGGCAAAAAGTAGATTTCCATAGGAAAGAGTCTTTGAAACATTTGCTAGCACAAAAATCTCTAAATTGCATTATGGCATCTCAACCTGTTGTTAAAATGCAGCATTTTAAATGTTTTCACAACGTGAAAATAGTGTAGCTTCCTTTTTGAAGTTTGCCTTCGGATAGCACCACCAATAATTCAGTTAGCTTGTGCAGAACAGCCCTCTAGTGTTGAAAGATTATATCATGCTCATTGCTTGAACTTCTAGAAGATTTTTGCATGCCTTGAAAGAATCAGCACCTTATTTTTGTCTGTATTCCCTTTATGCTGCCAGGGAAAAAGAAAAATATAGAATGGAAGCTATCAGATTTTTATTTTGGCATCATTGGCCAATCATTGGGTTATGATTGTCCTATAGAGATTTTAACCTAATTTCAAAAGTACTACAGACAGATTGACACAAGACCAGCTAATTTTGGCAAGCACTGTAGAGGTAGGAATCAAGTGCTTCTGAGTTGTTTGAGGGATCATCACAGTTATTAAACAAGCTATTTTTTTTTTTTTTTGCAGTGTTAGATATGTGGTTGTGGAGGCCATGTTCTGCTGGAGACCTTCAGGACAACTTATCTGTACATTGTTTGCACAAGCTGACAACAACAAATGCCCAGTTTCATTTAGAAAGGGGAAAGACTGTTTAAATACACCCCTGCTGATGAGTCCTTCATGGATGGGAGGCAACCAGAATTTTTAAGATGCCAACACAACCAGCAATTTCCCCACTAAGTGCTGATTTTTGCAATTGCCGCTAACTAGGAATCAGGTAAAATGCACGAGGTTGCCTGAAGTCATCCAATAGTAATGAAATTATCATCAAGCAACAGGAACTGAATTGGAAGATCACTTGGCACATTTAAACCAAGTATGTGAGGAGATGTGATTTCACAAATTAAAAACAAAATAAAATTATTTCCACACAGCATTTAAAGTACTGCACTCTTAGTCATGACCTAAAAGCAAACAGGCGAAAAGAGGCGATTCAGTACTGAGGTGAGCCAACAACCCGCCTTTGGAGGTTATCAAAGGATATGCTCCAGCATGGGATGGTGCATTTCCCAGTCCACAGCTGGAACCCAGACTCATCACACACACACACACCAGCCTAAGCTGCAATTGCTGAAGGTAAAATGCTCTTGAAAAGGAGAATTCGTCTGGAAACTTGAGCTCACCGAGGACATTATTTACTGAGGAATCTTTGAATATGTAAGTTAGTGAAGGATCAAATTGCCTGGGAAAGAATAGAGCTGGCAAGTGTATTTAAGCTTTTTGCTTCAGTAAGATTAGTTCCATTTCATTCTTCCTTAGACTTTAGCTCCCGGGGACCAACTTCCTGGCATCCTGAACCACATCTTGTTCTGCCTTTAGGATATATCTAGGAAAATTCTGTGTGATTTGTTTCCAAGAAAAGTGGTTAAAAATAAGAAACTTAATACCATGTTTAATATTCCATATTGCAGTGTGATGATGATTCCTAGGCAAAGAAATTTAGCAGTTGTAAAATTAGCAGATAATTTACATGTTACAGTCATTTTTCTGGGGGGGGGGAAGAAGGGTGGGCTTTAAACTGTTCTTCCAGTGGTCCCCCCCCCAGGACTGTTGGAAATATGGAAGCAGGACATAGTCCATTCTGTCCTCACAGCAAATACATTAGATTTAGAGTGACTGGTCCAATGTCAGCCTGTTTGTTTCATGGCAGAGGGGAATTTCAGTCTGGGTTTTGTCAGTTCTAGTTCAGTATATCAGCCTCTACATCACACTGCCTTAAAAACAGGCATTACTTTCCTGCAGTACATCCTGCCACTTCAGGACTTAAACCATTCTGCTACATGTATATCTGGCCTTAATTGTTACTACCCTTTGCTGGATTTTGACTTCTGTTAAAGCATCCTGAAAATGTGCATCTTAGAATCAGTTCTTACAAAAATGAGAGTCCCATAAATATATCCTTTAAAAATTGCCCTTAAGCTTCCTGGTCTGCTTGACAGATTAAGGACTTCCAGTAAGTAATTTTACATGTGTAAAAAAAACCCCTTATGCTTTGCTCCTGGGAACCTTCTCAGATTTGTCTTTCTCTGCAAGGAAGACCCTCTTCCAAGGAATGGAACTGTAAACCTGGACAGGTTTCAAAACCTTAACCCGAGTGACTGAGATTAAAAGGATTTAGAGGCCTTACATTGCCCCTTAGAATGGGAGACTGCATTTCCTCTCCAGGATGAGAAAGGATCAGATTCTGGCATGTGTAATGTGCTGCCATGTAACTGAGCCGCTGTTAGAGTCAGGGAGCAGAAGTACTTGTGAAATGACACATATGAAAAAGTACTGCCTTTCCTCTTAATCAAGCCACACTCTCACGCCAGATGCTCTTGCAAATATGCTGACCAAGGCAGGACAAAGTGATAAAATTGTTAACCTTTTCCATTTCCCCTTGCTGCACTGGATTTGATTGAAAAGAAACTATCAGAAAAGAAAGTGAAGCCCTGCCTGTAGCGTCAATCCCCTTCCACCAAACCAATTAAGAGGTAAACACCTGCCATTCTGATATTCACTTAATCTTTACTGCTTCCATCTACAGTTTACAGTGCCACTGGTGTGAATGAATATTTATAGGAATAGCTGGCTTTGCTGGAATCTACCCGGATACATTTCAGCTGTATACACTTAATGCAATGAGAACCGGCTTTGAATAAAGGCAGTTCTGTGTTTGCACACAAATTGATGAGAATTGGATTGTCTGAGCAAAGAACTTTGATTAGGAGAGCAAAAATATTTGCTAAATGGACTTAGTGGAATAGAAAAATAGTAATATGGCTATCTGAGCCTGGATTATGCCGACAGAATGATCTGCTGACGAAAGGTCTGATTGTTATGGAGATGAATTTCCATTTATTTATTTAAATCCCATTTCTCCCCCCAGTTGGGACTCAAAGAGACTTAGAACATTAGCAGATGAGACATAAGGAATTCTGCCCCTTTTAATGGCTAATTTTCACAATTGATGAAAGTGGGATGTTCAGTGTTTTAGTGTGGCTTTCAGCACTAGAGATATTTGAGATTTATAATGTACTCATTTCTGTCAGCATATATTGCAATTGTAATAATATTTCTTTAAAAAATGGTATTTAAAATGAAGCAGAGTCTGCAAGAAGGCAAGAGAGCTGGAAGAGCACCGTAGAGCCCACATGCTCAGGGAGCCCAGTCTGTGGGCCACCACTGCAACCCTTTCATTCCCGATTCTCTACAGAGTCCACAGAAGAAGGGGCAAAAGTTGGCAGGGGCCCTGAGATCAGAAGCTTGGATGAGGCATTTGACCAAGGGTAAGCAGTGGCTGAGAAAAATCAAGCACAGTCTTCTATTTCTTGCCCGGGGCACAAATAATTGCTGTTTTTGTCATTCACATTTTACTCGTGCCCTGTCTGTGTTCTCCCCGCCCCCCCAACCTGAAACATTTCATTTGACTTGATACTTCTGCACTGATAAGAGCCCAAATGGAATGGCTGCACCATGGATCTAAATCAAGTAGCGATTACTTACTCCGAATTTAAGCGCTCTGGCGAGAATTAACATTCTATAAGGGAATGCAAGAATTGCCATGCTGGGTCAGACTAGAGGTTCCAGCACTCTGTCATTGACAGTATCCACCTAGGTCCTAAGATCACGGAAGCATAAAACTGAATGTGACCAAAGTTTTTCAACAGCATCCGGAGAGAGGCTCACTAGAAGTTCATGTACAGGGAATGAGGGAGGTAGCTGCTGCCATTCTGTGACCCAAGATGTAGTCATCAAAAATCTTCAGCTCCCTACAGTCTACTTTTGCCTGTTGCAGAGTGCGGGTTAATGTTGCAAGGCAAATCAGGAAACGTACTGGGGGGGGGGACTCCAAACAGGTGCAGGACATATTCTTCAATCAAGTTTACTCCCCCCACACCTTCTAGTGGCATAATGACAGGGTAACAGAAGAAGTGACGGGTTGTGGCTCACTGGCAAAATATCTGCTGGGCATGCAGAAGGTCCCAGGTTCAATCTCTGGCATCTCCAGTTGAAAGGGTGAGGTACTGGTGACATAAAAAAGCTCTATCAGAGACCCTGGAAAGCTGTTACCAGTCTGAGTAGACAATGTTGACTTTGATGGACCAATGTTCTGATTCAGTATAAGGCAGCTTCGTGTGACGTGGAGAGAGGTGGCATGGGTGAGGACAGTGGCATTGGGCAACCAGTTATGTCAGTCTTTTTTTCAGGTACTTGACACCCAGTTAGTGGGGTTCTTGTTGCCTGCTTTTATGGAAGTGCCGGCTTTTTTGCTTGTTTGCTGGTGTCATACATACACTTCTCTGGAACACTGTTGCAATACTGTGATGGAGCAGCACATGAATATCAGATTATACAGAAATTTAGTTCAGAAGGCATGTTAGCCGAGTCAGGGTGAGAGGAAGCAAGCACCACTTCTCTGCCATGCTGTTTCAGCACTATCTCCTTCTGCACATTCCAAGCTTTACTGATGGTGGAAATGTACAGCTCCAACCATAGCCACTCTTAGACCAATAAGCAACCCTTTTCTAGAGGCATGAAATTTTTGACTTTTGTCAACAGGGACAGGTTCACTTTCTTCCTAACCATGAAAACATGTCTTTGTCCACTGGTTCACTGGTTTGGTTCGTTGGTTCCCAAAACGTATAAGAATATTTTGAATTCTGTGAAACAGCTTCCCCAAAGAATAAAATGTGACAGTTCATTTGCTTTCTTTCTGTTCACTTGTTACAAGGAAGCAAATGCATAGTTTAATGTCGCACAGTTCAAGATTCTTCACTGAGACAATGTTATTTGTCAGGTTTCCAGTTAACCTTACCACCTATTTTTGGTCCTAGTTGCTGAAGTTCATGCACTGCAAATCTGGCAGATATTCCTTCCTTGGCTTGCCTTGTGGAGGAAAGAAAGTGCTTTCCATCACTGGGTGATGAAAAGGCAGATCAAACAGCTTTCAAATCAAAGCCTCCATGAAACTGGATTTGCTATATATAGAGGAGAGCAATAAATGCCATTGTGAACGGTTTGCAATCTGCTTCTTGAAAGTGTGTGTGTGTGTGTGTACGTACACACAAACATGTAAATCATGAGATACAGAAAGGGAAAACATTTCCAGATACAGACTTTGATCCTGTGCCTTGTTTCCATTTGCACAGCACTTTTTTACTGCAGAGGTGATCGTTTGCTGTGAAACACATTCCTCCTGTGCAAAGTGCTTCCACTCACAATAGCTGGGTGTCTTTCTATGAGCTGAAAAGCAGCTAGTGCCAGAGGGATGAATTCTGTAGTGGAAGACTGTCCCTGTGATAGGCAAAGGGTTGGACCAAGACTAATTGGCAGTTTTCCTCTATTCCCCCTTCCTGCTTCAGATCCCTTTCCTGTCACTCTGTCCTCCAGGACTAGCATTTCGTGGAGATCGGTGGGCTGTAGTGGAAGGAGAGAGTCAGGGAAGTTTCATTCTGCCACTGGGAAATTTAGTCTGGATGTCACCCACTGAGTTTTGCAAGCAAGGCACAGAATCCAAGCCAGTCTTAAAGAACTGAATGCAGAATTTAGTTTTAATCTAGACTAGTTATAAAGCATATTATAAAGGTCAGGCTCAAGAGCAGATCAAGCCAATTCCATAAGGACCTGATACTTTTATGACTCTGAAAAAGTGCACTGGGGAAAAACGTAACTTGGTGACGCACCATTAGTGTATAGTGCATGTGGTTTGTAAACTTCATTTTCAAAAATTATTATTTTACATAGCTCTATGGAACTCTTAATGTGCACAGTTACAGTGATGTGTGTGTCTAGCTGGGTCTTTTTTGTTACAACATTGAGAGATCCTGCTTTAATTGGCATCAGCATTTAGACTGCAACTCTATAAACACACATATTAGGAAGTGAATCTCTCTGACCTAGCTCCATACAACTTCTGTCTAAAAAAATTTAGAAGCCAAGCATGATTTTCAATTATTTCAGTGGCATTTATTGGGTTGTGACCAGTGTTTTGTAAGCTCAAACACAAGTTGTGTGTACCTCCTGGAACACACTAAGCCTTGTTCAATACATCTCAGTATGATTTTAATGAATTAGGACAGTTGATAAAGAGATTTTGGATAAATCAGTTTGTCCCACTGCCAAATATAATTCTGAATAGGCCTTCTGTTTGCAGCATGTCCAGGAAACTCAAATGGGAAATGCAAACTGGCCCATTGATCAAATAGATCCTGTATTTCATTGAAAGGTTCAAACCACAAGAGGTACAGAGTACCAGAGGTCACAAAAAGAAAGGCGGGGAGCGATTGTCCTTAACTGTGTAAAAACAAATTGTTATTATATAACAACAGTGCAAACAATCCCAGTAAAGTGTAATAATTTCTGGATGTCCTGATAACACATAAATTGCAGACAATCCCAGTAAAATATAACAATATTCAAATGTATAAAGTATAACAATTTATGAATGTCCTGGTAACAAATGAATTAATAGTCTGCCATCTAATTAAGTCACTGTTTTGATATCTTCTTTGCAATTATTTTTTTTTCTGTTCCAGTCCTGTTGGAGCCTGTCCTTGTGCAGTTTTTGTAAACAGTCTATAAAAGACAAGAGTCAAAACATCTACATGCACGATACAACGTTCATTGCAAGATTGCCATGTTTTTTCCTCTTATTCCACTCTCCAGCCACTATTTAGGTCATCCTCAGTTTCATGCAGTAGGCAATTTGTGAATAATCATGGTGCTTTTCTTGGGGCAGTACATGTATATGCATGTGTGTAATAAGTGGCGATTTTGCCTTCTTGGGGTACTGTTACTTAGACTTGTGGCTGCACTTAGTGAAGATATGAATACCTGGGTAAATGTCAGGCATCAGGTTCATTGCATCCGGTATCTACCAGTTGTGTTGAAAGCGACAATGTTAACGTTCTCTTGCCTATGCCTAAAATACTCACTGAACCTTATTCTCAATAGGGAGTGCTCTGGTGGGGGGCGGATCCTGATGTCTGTTCAGCTGCCGTCAGAGGATTTGATTTTAAAAATTCACATGAAACAGCAGTGAGGCAGCTCTGTGTTCACCACTGTCCTTCCAGGCACTAATTTGTGCCCCAAGCATGCCAGATTTGGTGGGCACGCATATACTAAAAAAACTAGCAGGAGAATTAGTGACATGTCTCAACCAGAGAGTGAAATCCAGAAATGTCAGTACACGTTCTGAATTTCAAAAGACTGTCCATCTCCTGTCATATTCCCCCCCCCAATACAGGAGTGACTCACACACTTGCACAAAAGCCTACTGAAACATTTCCCCTTCTTGCTTATGCAGACATTTGCTGTTCCTTTTTCCCAGAACTCTCTTCTTCCTCCAAACTGCTTTAACGTGGACTTGGCAGCTTAAGGTTCAAGAAGAGATCAGGCTTGTGATGCCTTTGCCAGCTGCCTGGCCGATATGCATTTGTGTCACAGACACCATAGTACTTTCCAGCCACAACAGGTGTGCCCTCTCTTAATCTCTTTCACATTTCAGTAGTGGTACAGGACACCAGCTCTTCCGTCCTCCTCCAAGAAAGGCTGTTGCTAAGGAACTTGGAAGTTACAAGGTTTGCAGTTGGGGTGGATTGGAACCCCTGACAGAAATCTGAGGTCTTTCCCCCCCACCACCCGTTTGCCACATGTCTGGAAACAGAACATCGTAGGCTCACTCCTCCACCAGCAATGTGGTCCTTGGACTCTAGCTCCACTACAGACTTATTTTGATTTTAGACAGCCTCAACACATAAAGAGTCCTGGGAACTTCACTGTGAAAAGGTGCTGAGAATTCTCTGGTGCTGGAAAGTGCTCTCATGTCACAGCTGAATGACGGCAATCCTGTAGGGTTTTCAAGGCAAAAGAGGAACAGAGAACAGGCTCGCCTGGGTCATCCAGGTCAGAGTAAGAATTCTCTACCCTGACAGAATTACAATTCCCATAATTTCATGCAAAAATAATATAATTTAGGGACCCCAAGTGTGGTGCCCATGGGAGACACAGTGCCCAGCAATATGCTTCCTGGTGCCCACTTCTCCCCAAAAACACCTCTTCTCCAAATTAAATAGCCAATTCTGGCTCTTCCTCCATCTCGTTAAAGTAGGCGTTGCTTCAGAAGACTCTAGGAGGGTCTGCAAGGAATACCTGTTCAGAAATAGCTCCCTCTCCATAAGAGGATGGTTGACATTTTGTGATTGCTGCCCTCCATGGCAAACATTTTGTAGTGGTGTCCACTCTCCTTTCTCAAAATGGTGCCCATATGCTGAACGATCGAGGACCTCTGGCATAACGATTAGACAGGGTTACAGGGGCAATGTGGTATGATGAGAACATTCAGTCATCCAGTCCAAGTGGAGAGATTAACCACTAGGAGATCTGGGTTAGTTGCTTTCTCTCAGCCTAACTGTACCTCATGGAGTGGTGATGATTAATGGGGAAGGGGGAAGCCAGTTACAAAATCCTGAGCTTTTTGGAGGAGAGTAGGGCAAAATCTTATGTATGCCTTATAGTTCCTTCACGGCTCTTGTTTCCACTTTGATAGAGGACATGGGTGGACATTTTCTTATGGTACATTTCAGTATCTATGTATTAATGTGTTTACTTCATTTGTAGTCCATCTTTCTCACTGAGACCAAGGACAGATTGCAGAATTCAAAAAACAATGCAATAAGGACTGGTGTAATGCAAACCACAAACAGTGTAATAAAACTGGATTACAAAGAACAAAGAAATAAAACCAGTTATCAGGCATCCAATAAACAATACAAAGGAGAAAAAAACCTTCTATTTTTTCCGGACACTAAAACTACAATGTTACTGTTTTTATAAAATGATCCCTCTTGAACAATACAATTTTATTGAACATTTCCATTTCATTATCACCTTCTGTCCTTTTAAAAAATATCCTCCTGATCAATTCTGTTTGAAACATTTTGTGTAGAATGATAAATACGTGGGAGCCTTCCTAAAATCGCATCCCCGGTCCTTATTTAAAAAGAGCCCTCTTAAATGCTTTTTCCAAATGGTAATGTCTGTATCTCATGCATCAGGCAGACAGTGTGATTCCTTTGGCAGCCATATTTAAACTTCTAAGGAGGTGGAGCCATAGCACTAACCTTTGATCTGTGATACCATTCATGCCTATGCACAGGTACTTGGGAGTAAAGTGAGCTCATTGAGTTCTGTGGAACTTACATTCAGGAAAGCATGTTTTACTACAGTCTACCTCACAGTTGGTAGGATTGGAAGCCTGACTTGCTGTAATCAGTAGGCTTACTTGCAACTAATAAACACATTTAGGTTCAGGCCAGAAATCTGATTGGAACTAAATATATTGTGCCTGTATGGGATGAAGGATACCCCCCCCACACACACACACATGCAAAGGTGAAAAACATCCTCATTGTCCTTCCCGATTCAGGTACAACTAAGGATTTTGTTAGATACAATTTAATAAAATGAAAATGCAGTCAAGCAAACTGAGGCACACCTCTATCATGTCCCATTATTTTGCAGATGAATTGTAATCAGCAATTCCTGACATCTAGGGACTCAGTCATAGAGAGAGACTGAATTCCTTTGCTTAGAAAGGTGGTCATTCAAGGTTACAATGAAAGGGGTAACTGAAGAAGCAGTTAAAAAAAAAGAAAAGCTTATAGCAGCTGCTTTTGTCTATTAGCCAGGCTTTCTAATCCAGACCAGATGGCTCACAGTCTGGCCTAAAAGGCATCCAGAAAAGGCATCCATTTATGTGCAAATGTTCAGTGGCTGCCCAAATGTGAATATACCTTCACAATTTGCTCAGTTCTGCACAGGTCTTGGCTCGTAGAATCTTTGAGGGTGCACTCATAACCAGGGGACAATGACTCTTGCCTTCTAAATGAATTAAAAAAAACCCCTCTGTTATGTTGTTTGCAGATGAGAGTTCGCTTACTGATGGTGGACAAAACTGCATGATCTTCACAACATGTCAGAAGAAACCAAAGTAGCTTTTCTAGAGGAGTGAGCTGTCTTTCTTATTGCAGATGCTATAATTTTACCTAATGCTATAAAATTTTTAAAGCGGCATAGATCCTGCAGTTCTGTGATTATATGATATCGGGGGGGGGGAATCTAAGTATTTTTTTTTTTAAGCAAGGTTCTAGCCCTGAAGACGTTAAAGTGTATAGACACTGGGCAATTCTTGGTAAAATCTCTGATGAGAGGATGTGAAGAATTGAGCAAGATATCCAGTGGGGAAGAAGTGGCTCATTGTCCGTCTCAAAACTGTAAGAAGCAGGGGGAAATACAAATAATTGCATAAATGCAATAAGCAACTATATTCTGATCTCCTGACTTCCATGGTACATGTAGATTGCTTGGGACAGAATAAGCATTCCTTGCATTTTTCTACCAGACTGCCACCAGGCCTGCTCAAACTGTACAGTTATAAATGAATCTTTTGTTTTTTTACAAAGATGTAATAAACTTCCCATGCCCTAGAGCTCCTTCCTCTAAAAGGAGGCTGACCCTCCAAAAGTTGTTCCAAACTTCATATAGCCCAGAGAAAGGTGTACCTTGAAATGGGATATACCTTAAGCTGTGTAACTGACACTCCATAGCACACAACAGAAATCAGTTTTAAAGGGGTCCATTGCAAGCATTAAGACTGAAAATGGAAAGCTGCGGACAGCAAATTGGTAGACTTTTTTTTTGCAATTAAAATAAAATCTCTAGGATAATTAAGAAAAGCATTTGGTAAAAGCTGTCTATCTCGGCTCCCTGCCTGTCACTATTCTAGAGTCAAATGTTGCCCTTTCACATCAATCATAGAAACAGCTGATGCTTTAGGAAGAGCCATTTGCTGGCTGCCTAGCTGACTATGTTAGCACATGAGAAAGCAGATTATTGGGTTTTAGGTGGCTTCTATCTTGCAGAACTTTTGCATTGCTCTTTCATCCTTTTTATGCAATCAGCTGCAAGCAGAATTAAAACTGTGGTTCCAAATTCTACTTAATGTAGTGCTACGGCCCTCATAAAAATCTGGTCTCATCCATCCCCACTAGCCAGATCTTACTATATATTTGTATGGGAATTAGTCCTGATCATCAGAGGTTCTACCAATCCCTGCAACTGAATTATCCCTTTGAGTTTTGTTCCTTTATTATTGCTAAATTAGTTACTTCATGGTGGACATAGTGTTCTGGAGCTGATCATTAATTAATAGATTTTGTCCTGTTTTTCTCCTTGCAGGCAAACAATTGCTCATTTTTCCCCTGTTCCTTTTTTATGGGTTCGATCCAACCAACTTTTCATTCTTGGCCAATTCCTCTCCTTATTGCAGCCCCCATACAATATGGCTGTTGTCCATGCAAGACCCATGATCCCCAGCATAGTATTTTGGGTGGTCTGACGGGACTCCTTCCTTCCCTTTTCACCAGTGGAAAAACTGGTTGGATCCAACCCTATGACCGATTTCCCACTAGCTGCCGCTCTGTCCTCGCTCTTCCTCCCCCCCGATTCTACGTGCCAATTTCCCACTACTTGCTGCGTGGCTGCATTTTGCCCTGCAGCTTCACCTGATTTTCCCCGCAGCTTCTCAATCCTTTCTTTTGAGGATCGAGAAGACATGGGGGAAATCGGGTGAAGCTGCAGGTCAAAATGCGGCTGCGCAGCAAGTAGTGGGTAACTGACACATAGGCCCAGGACAGACTGGCAATTTGCCCCGGTAGCCAGTCGCGGCAAAAAAACCCCGGATTAAACAATACCGGGTTTTCCCGTCCACACAGCGGGGGCCGCTGCCGGAAGATACGGGATGCCATTTTCCCATTAATTTGGCTGTGGGCATATGTGCGCATGAGCGCATTTTGCCGATTTTTTTTTTTTTGCCCTGCAACGCCGGCACCGCATTGGGCAGTGGAGCGGAGCACAGCCAATCACACCGCTGCTGCCTCATGCCCAACGCGGGTTGCTCCCGGCTTTCCGGCTGTGCGTTCAGACTCCCTGGAAGCAGAGAAACGCACGACGAATGCAGGCTTTCAAGATTTGCGAAGGCTTTTATCAGGGTTTTTTTTAATCCGGCAGTGAAGCGGAAGAGCACTGGTAGGCTACGGGTGGGGGACGCCAGGCAGATGTGCCTGTGTGAACGTTCCATTTACTCCGGTATTGAATCGTTGTCAGCCCGGGTCCCATCCCGGGGCAAATTGCCAGTCTGTCCTCGGCCATAGAATCGGGGGGAAAGGAAGAGCGAGGACAGAGCAGTGGCTAGTGGGAAATTGGTCTATGATTTTACTTATTTAACTATAAAAATGGCAATCATGCAAAATAAAATTTAAAAAAGACCATTCACTGAAAAGGGGGAAAGGTAGTAGTCAAAACTTTCTCCAAGAAAGAACAAGGACACCAAGACCTCATTCCTGCTTTCCCCTAGCAAGTGCACTTGAATAATATTAACTGAAAACAACTGCATTGCACTGGGCTATAGTATAGTAACCTAGAAGTTAAGTCTGCGTGACACTCTTCTGTTAAAATGTGCATACGCCATATGCTGCTAGAGCTATTAAAAGGTTCTGCAGCAGAGAGCAGGAAAAACTGAGGAGTACAAAATGGGCATTAACACCATTGGGGCAGCACAAAGGGTTAAGGGGAAAATGCTAGGGTAGGGGCTTTCATGGAGAGGGGATAAATCAGGTGGGATAAATTTAGAATGCACATGTGGCAATATATTACTAACTCTCTTACTCAATTTTTCGCTTTTGATTGGCTGATGATTAAAGTTCCACAGGTGTCTCTCTCAAATGTCCTTTGTAGTCAAGGTCATCCCTGATTTTACCCTCAGCTTTCGAGGTTTCTCTCATCACATTTGTTAAGTCTATGCCCTAGTTCATGCAGCAGCCTATGAAGCAGCTATCACAAACTCAAAAGCCTCTGGGTGACTACAGCAGCCCTGGTTAGAATTGGTACTATATGCACCCATGGTTAATTATGGCCATATTTTTCTGCATACTAGGAGAGATACCCCCCCAGTAGACTTGCCCCCTACCTTGTCTGGGAGTATCCCTGTTGTGTCCATACCATCATGATCCCTTATCCGTACAAAGGCCAACCCATTTATTATTACATATAGTGATATTTCCCATCACAAAGACCCATTGTTTAGCAAAGAATTACTACAATAAAAAACAAGGATATGCACTGATAATTATTGGAATCGCTTTTGTTGTTTTATTTACTATTTTCATGTAAGAGTGGCATACTTAAACTACGTGTAACTATTCCCTTTCTTACAGTGGTGTTGAGGAAGCTCCAGCATGGCTCTGGTATGGCGCCAGTGCACCTTGGCATCGGCATCAGCTCCCCCTTGCATTGGTCTGTGTCAGCATTCTGCCAGCATGGGGCTTAGTCGCCATCCTAAATCATCTGGAGGCTTAGAGTGGAGTAATTCTGCAGGATTGCACTGCTCCTGCCACATGATTGAATGAAATATTTTTACTGCCACTAATGTGGTTGTGTTTCTACATCTGCTTAACTGCAAAAAAATGTTTAGTCAGAGTAGACAGATAAAACAGCTCTTTTGTGATTGGAATATTAGTCATGGGTAACCCTAGAAGAGAAAGTCTGCGTATGTTTGGACACCTGGAATTGAAAATAAAATTTAATTTAAATGAATATATTAAGCATACTGTACTTAAATGAAGAAGAAGAGGAGGAGGAGGAGGAGGAGGAGATTGGATTTATACCCCGCCCTTCACTTGGAGACTCAGAGCAGCTTACAAACTCCTTTCCCTTCCCCTCCCCCGCCAGTTTTGTGTAGTGGTTAAGTGCGCGGACTCTAATCTGGGAGATCCGGGTTTGATTCCCCACTCCTCCACTTGCACCTGGCTGGATGACCTTGGGCAAGCCATAGTTCTGATAAGAGCTGCTCTTGAAAAAGAGCAGTTTCTGTCAAGAGCTCTCTCAGCCCCACCCACCTCACAGGGTGTCTGTTGTGAGGAGGGGAAGGGAAAGGAGTTTGTAAACCACTCTGAGACACCTTTGGGTAGTGAAGGGCGGGGTATAAATCCAATCTCTCCTCTCTTTCTCTCCACAACAGACACCCTGTGAGGTAGGTGGGGCTGAGAGGGCTCTCCCCAGAACGGCCCTTGAGAGAACAGCTCTGAGAGAACTTGTGAATGGCCCATGGTCACACCAGCAGCTGCATGTGGAGGAGAGGGGAATCAAACCCAGTTCTCCCAGATTAGAATCCACACTCCTAACCACTACACCAAACTGGCTCTCAATTTAGGTTCTTACTGTTTCTCACTGACACACAATAGCGCCCAAGTGTACAATTGTGCCCCCTTATCATCGCATTTCTAGCTGTGGACCTGCCCCTCTGACCAAATGTTTCTGACTGGTTCCTGCTGTTAACCTTGTCCATTTTCACACTTCCTTCCTGTCTTTCCCCCCCTTCACTGAAACTGAGATCCGTTATTGTTCTTATGGCCTTTGTGTACTATCTACATAGCTGTCCCTTTGCTGTTTCTGAACAGCCATGCATAATAACCTGCTCAGGGTACTTTCTTTCAGCTTCTCCATTTTCACTGGCTATATCTATATCCTAGCAAGGGCATACTTCCTGCATCTGATGAAGTGGGCTGTAGTCTGTGAAAGCTGCTGTCACAGCGAATCATATGTCTTTTAAGGTTCCAGAACACTCCTTTTGGTCGGTCCTTGTAACAGACAGAATGCAAATGCTGTGGTGTGCAGCCTTGGGTATGAGGCTGCTGTACCCCACCTAAGTCCATGAGGCAGTCTTCTTTCAGTGCTTTCTAGATTAAAAAAAGGAGAGATACTGGAAGACTCTTCTCCAGGGCTTCAGCTTTTTTGTTTTTTAAAAAAGTGAATTATTTCTTTGCATTTAGCTTGGCTTGACTGAACTTCAGGAGTGCTGAGAGCCAGTGGAAAAAGGTGAGATTGAAGCGCCACTAGTTTTAGTCAGAAGGCCCCAAGGGAAAGTCCAGTGAGCTTAATCGGTGCGCTAATGAACTTTTCTTCTGCTGTTTCTAAATTAGTCTCCTTGGCTTGCTAGCTTTCAAACTTTCTTCACAGTGCAAGTCACAAACTGTTCTTTCACAGATGCTTCATCTCCAGGGGCAGCAGTAGGCACTGATGCTTCTTCTAAGGCTCTGGGCAGAGCTGCCGCCAAAAAAGGACAGGATAATTACACCAAAAATAAGTGAAAAGTGAGAGCTAGTGTTGCCTAGTGGTTAAAGTGTAGGACTACTTTCTGGCAGACACAGGTTCATATCCCCACTCTTCCACAGAAGCTGGGTGGGTGACCTTGGGCCAGTTACACACTCCCAGCCTACACTACCTCACACAGCTGTTGTGGGGATACCAATGGAGAAAAGGGGAACAATGGGAGCCATTTTGGGTCCCCACTAGGGAGAAAGGTGGGATGCCAAATAAGTAAGTAAGTAGGTAAGTAAAAAGTATATGCCAGATTGCAAGATTGCAAGGGCCTTGGGGCCTAGGGTTGCCTGGTCCCCCCTGGTCACCGGTGGGGGATGGGGAGGTAGGGCTGCCAGATCCAGGCTGGAGAATTCCTGGAGATTTGGAGTTGGAGCCTGGGAAGGACAGAGACCTCAGAGGGCTACGATGCCATAGTGTCCTCCCTCCAAGGCACCCATTTTCTGCAGGGGAACTGATCTCTGTAGTCTGGAAATGAGCTCTAATTCCAGGGGATCCCCAGCTCCCACCTGGCATCCTTACTTGGGGCTGGGACTTATATTTATGTTGCTACTGGACTCAAACATTGTTCTTCTGCTTCAGACCAAAATGGCTACCAACCTGAATCTATCTTTATGAGGGACTGGTGATGTCTCAAGAATGGTACTGCCTCTGTCATAGGGTACTATTTTTTCTCAAGAAAAATTATATGATAAACGGACAAAGTGAAAACTGCTCAGAAAAAATCAAGTATGCAAACTACCGGTATTATATTGGCGAGGATGCAAAGTGTATTTGGTATTGTTGTTTTCAAGTTGCAGTGCCCCACCCCCTGTCAAAGACAATGGCTGTAAACCAACATAACAATGTTATATTCAAGGTGGCTCACAATGTAGTAGATAAAATCATCATGTGAGCATCTAAAGGACAACTTGTTGATCCAGGTAAGTCAGCACAGATTTGTCCCCAACAGGTCCTACCAGACCAGTTTACTGGATTGAAGGAATGCTGTTGATGTTGTTTACCTGGATTTCAGTAAAGCTTTTGACAGGGTTCCCCATGATGTTCTGATGGATAAACTAGAGGAGTGTGGACTGGACTCGGATAGTTAGGTGGATACGGAACTGATTGAAGAACCGCACTCAAAGAGTAGTAGTTAATGGCATTTCATCTGAATGGAGGGAGCTGTCCAGTGGGGTGCCACAAGGCTTGGTTATGGGTCTGGTACTTTTCAATATTTTTATAAATAATCTGGACAAGGGTGTGGAGGGGCTACTTATTAAATTTGCAGATGACACCAATTTGGGAGGAGCAGCGAACACACCGGAAGATATAGAATTGAACGAGATCTGAACACACTGGAAAAGTGGGCAGATGTGAACAAGATGCAATTTAACAAGGATTAGTGCCAAGCTCTACATCTGGGTAACAAAAATGAAGAACACATATACTGGATGGGGGATCCACTTCTGAGTAGCAGTGGGTATGAACAAGATCTTGGGGTATGGGTGGACCAAAAGTTAACTATGAGCAATCAATGTGATACAGCAACAAAAAAAGGCAAATGCAATCTTAGGGTGTATCAACAGAGGCATAGCACCCAAATCGCAAGATGCCATCGTCCTGCTGTACACTGCATTGGTCAGGCCACACCTGGAATATCATGGGCAGTTCTGGAGGCCTCACTTCACAAAGGATGTGGACAGAATGGAGCAGGTACAGAGGAGAGCGACGAGGATGATCAGGGGCCTGGAGACCAAGCCCTGTGAGGAAAAGGCTGAGGGACTTGGGAATGTTTAGTCTGGAGAAGAGGGGGTTGAGGGGCACATGATTGCTCTCTTTAAGTATTTGAAGGGCTGTCACTAAGGGCAGGGAGTTGTTCCTCTTCGCAGCAGAGGATAGATAAATCATGGGTTTAAATTAAGGGCTGGAGGTACCAGCTGGACATTAGGCAAAACTATTGAAAATAAGAGTTGTGCAACAGTGGAATCGGCTGCCTAAGGAGGTGGTCAGCCTCCCTCGCTGGCAGTCTTTAAGGTATGGCTGGACAAACACTTGTCAGGGATACTGTAGGCTGTTCCTGCACTGAGGAGGGGGTTGGACTAGATGGCCTGTATGGCCTCTTCCAACTCTGTGATTCTATGATTACGATTAACAGTAATTAAACACCAGGCAACAAATCATAGAAACAGAAAAGTATACAAAATCACAGAATATAAACACATTTGACCGCCTAAACAATCCTCATAACAGTCATCAGGCTAAAAAAAGATTGTAAAAACCAATTTGAAAGATCAAACCTCTAGTTAAAATCCTGGGGAAAAAAAATAAATGTTTTAGCCTGATGCCTAAAGGAGAGTGGGAAAGGAGTAGGGATGTCAAGCTGTAGGTGGGGCCTAAAGATTTCCCAGAATGACAACTAATCTCCAGAAAACACAGGTAAATTCCCCTGGGAAAAAATAGCTGTTTTGGAGTGTGGACCATATGGCATTATACCCTACTGAGGTCCCTCCCCTTCCCAAACCCTGCCCTCCCCAGGCTCCAACCCCAAAATCTCCAAGTATTTAGCAAGCGAGAGTTGGCAACCCGAGGAAGTGGATAGTGAGCCATAAAAGGGAGGGCATTTCAAGGACCAGCTGCCATTAATGAGAAAGCCCTGTCTCTGGTTACCACCCGCCCCACCTCTGCTGGTGGAGTCATAGAGAGCAGGGCTTGTGAGGAGGAGCTTAACTGGTGGATTAAACAGTACGGAAGGAGGAGGCCATATGCATGTAAGAACATAAGCCATGTTGGATCAGGCCGATGGTCCCTGTCCTTCCCCAGCTCCATCCCCAAATCTCCAGGAGCTTTCCAACCTAGTGACCCTACCCCCCCATCCTCAGCTTATAACTGGGGGGGGGGGGCTTGGACTAACAAAGTGCAAGTGCAGCCCTGGTTGGCCTATGGAATGCTGAGATGATCTGGGCTGTGGATATGACTACCCCGAGTGCCTTCTCTTTCTGTGGAAACATAAGTGGCTCCTCAGTTTTCCATGGTGCTTGGGATGATAAAATGGTTGGGCAGACAGTTAGTGCAAGTGTGGAAAACTCGAAGCAAGTGGAGACTAACATATGCGGGGGCACATTTTGGGGCCTGTTCTGTGGTTGTGGTGACAGCAAAAGCAACCTCACTTCTTTGTCACCATTGAGACTGCATAGTGCTATTCAACAGAGCTTTTCTGAATTGTAAAAATATACAACCCTGCTGTTACTCCTTTTGTAATGCATTTTACAGATTAAATTCCTGCGTCTTCCACAATTTTGATGGCACAGTTGGTTCAGTTTGATTTTGGACTGCTACTGGAGCAGTGTCTGGTAATAAATTACCAATATCGAGTAGAATAATAATTGCAAGCTTCCTTGAGCAAAACTCTGGAGAGGAAGCATAAAAATCTCCCAAACAAACAAACATGCCTTCCCCCAGCAAATCAAAATGAAACTGAGTGTTTTCTCCACCAAGGCTGAAGAATTGTCCCCTTATTTGTTTCTGCTTTTTAAGGAGACTTGAACTAGTAAAACACTTTAATTCTTTGTACAATGTACAAATTCATATGCTAAGTTTCCTTCAAACTCTTGCAGTTGTTGACTGCTATCTCTATTTGTGAGCCCGTGAGCTATCTCGAAGTTATTTTGGATTTGCAGCTTGCTCTTCACCAATGTGATGGTGGGGAAAAATCTACTAATAAAACGAATTTTATCACCTGCAAAACATGAGATGGATTAAATGTTGTATCTTCTGAGTAGGGTATACTTTCTCATACATCCAGATTGGATTACTGTAAAGTCCTTGGTTGTAGGCTTGCCAGATACTCTATTACACAAGCTGCAGCTGGCTCTCAATATGCCCCCTGGCATGTTTCCTCTCATCTGATCAGAAAAAGACATGTCCCACACCGTTTCTTTGATCAGCAGGGTCCAAGAGACAGAGAATTGAGTCTATATCTATCATTCTGAGGTTTCAGTCCAAAGGGTTGGGTCCCAACTTCGAGTTGGGGGTGGAGCCTGGGGAGGGCAAGTGTGACGGACCCCCGTATCTCCCCAACTGTCTGGCAGATTTTTCCTGCCAAAATTTCAGTTCCCTTTAGTGTCTGAGTCGCCTTACAGTAGCATGTATACCTTCTCTTTCCATTTTATGTAAATGTGAAATTGTCCTACCCTTTGTTTAGATATTTTTTAGGCTTTAGACCCAGTACAGGAACTTGAGGAAAAGACAGGAGCTGTCCTGTTCTATAAACCCTTGTGAAACGGCACTTGAGGCAGATTAACTTTCAAAAACAGAATAAAGAACTTATTAAACAGGTAGGGAATATATGTATAAAAGGAACAGTCAAAGTTTTGAGTTTGCTGAAGTAAAAACTTTCAAATATATATACAGAGTTGAATTCTTAGTACATATAAGAGAGTATACTTGCACTTTTGTTTCAAGGTTTTCTTTCTTTGAGGGGTACTTTGTTTAGTATATTTCAGCACTAACACAATCCTTATTAATGTTTCTTCTGGAGGACAGTATTTGCTTAAAGTTTCTAGATTTCTTCCTTCAGAGGTCTAGGTTTTCATTTAGATATTACAGCTTTTCAGTAACTCCTGAGGTGTCTAAGCTTCTCCCTTTTATCACAGACCAGGGTTCTCTTCCCAATCCCTTTCAGGGACAGGAAGTTATTCTCCTTGTCCCTAAGAAGCAATAACTCCTTTTACTATTTGGCTTGTATGGGAGTTCACTCCAACTACCCAGACCTTCTGCCAAATCCTTCTCCAGTATCCTTGGTCTGTGTAAGGCTGTTCTGTAGCTTTCCTGACTGAGAATCTAAGTTCTCCCTCACAGCATTTTAATATATTTAAGACAATGGGGTTTCTCTTCTCTCTGTAGAAGTACTTTTCTAACTATTGCCTGTCAGAAAACACTGACTCCCAGATGTCTCTTCCCTCAGAAGCCAAACCCTCTGCTACTGATCCAGACATTAGTTTTCAGACCAAGACCAAAATTGTCTCAAAAGGCAAATCCCCAAAAGGTGAAAGACTCCTTTTCCCTCCAGATAATGTTTTATTTCCTTTCTGAGCTGGTGTTGGCCAATCAGTGAGTGAATAGAGCACCCAGTCACATAAGCTTTTCTCTCCAGTGAAGATTAACTAATGAACTCCCTGAGTCTCTGACACAAGCAGCATTTTTAAAAAGCCTGCTTTTCTGTGCAATCCATCACAGCAAAAGGGAGGGACCTCAGGGGGTATAATGCCATAGAATCCACCCTCCAAAGCAGCCATTTTCTCCTGAGCAACTGATCTTGGCTGTCTAGAGATCAATTGTAATCACAGGAGATCTCTAGGTTTCATGTGGAGATGGGCAACCCTAGGTCCCACAGATCTGTTCTGCTAAAGGTGGTACTTTCATCTGGTGCAAGGCATCTTCTGCTGATGGAAGAGGAAAACTCTTGCATTAATAGAATCCTTGGATCGCAGAAAAGCACTGACTAACAATACAGATCGATGTGATTCAACTGTGTGGCTTTATTTTGTAGTCCCCATTGAAGAACATAAAAACATAAGAAGAGCCCTGCTGGATCAGACCAATGTTCCATCTAGTCCAGCATCCTGTCTCACAGAGTGGCCAACCAATTCCTTTTGATGGCCAACAACAGAGCATAAGCGCTGAGGCCTTCCCCTGAGGTTGCCTCCTGGCTCTGAGATTCAAAGGCTTAGTGCCTCTGAATGTGGAGGTTCTCCTCAGTCACCATGGCTAGTAGCCATTGACAGACATCCTCCATGAATCTATCTAAACCCCTTTTAAGGCTGTTTATTCCTGTGGCCATTGCTACATCCTCTGGCAGTGAATTCCATATTTTAATAACTCTCTGTGTATTTCCTTTTGACCATCCTGAACCTTCTGCCTGTCAACTTCATTGGATGCCCTTGAGTTCTAGTATTTCGGGAAAGGGAGAAAAAATTCTCTTTGTCAACTCTCTCCACCCCATGCATAATTTTATAAACCTCTGTCATCTGTCCCCTTAAAAAGATAAAGGTTCCCGTCCTTGAAAGCCAGTCAAATCCGACTCTAGGGTTGCGGTGCTCATCTCCGTTTCCAAGCCGAAGAGCCAGCGCTGTCCGAAGATGTTTCCGTGGTCATGTGGCCAGCATGACTAAACACCAAGGTGCACGGAATGCTGTTACCTTCCCACCGAAGTGGTACCTATTTATCTACTTGCAATTTCTTGCTTTCGAACTGCTAGGTTGGCAGGAGCTGGAACTAGAGACGGGAGCTCACTCCGTCATGCGGCACTCTCGGGTCTCGAACTGCTGAACTTCCACAGCCTGCAGTTCAGCGTCTTAACCACTTGAGCCACCGCAGCTCCCCTTAGTCCCCTTAGTCACCTCTTTTCTAAACTAAAAAGTCCCAGACTCTTCAGCCTTTCCTTGTAGGGAAGGTACTCCAACCCCCTAATCATCTTGGTCACCCTCCTCTGAACTTTTTCTAGTACTGCAATGGCCTTTTTGAGAGATGGTGACCAGAACTGTACACAGTATTCCAAATGAGGCCACACCAGAGATCTATACAGGGGCATTACAATATGGGTCATTTTATGTTCAATCCTTTTCCTAATAATTCCTAACATAGAGTTTGCCTTTTTCACCACTGCGGCACACTGGGCTCTTTCATTGAGCTATCCACTACGACCCCAAGATCTTTTCCCCTCTCATTTGCAGCAAGTTCAGACCCCATTAGCCTATACTTAAAGTTGGGGGGGGGGGTTGTCCCAATGTGAATCACCTTAACACTTACCAACACTGGATTTCATTTGCCACATTGTCTCCCACTCACCCTATTTGTGGAGGTCCTCTTGGAGCTCTTAACAGTCAGCCTTGGTTTTCACCATCCTGAATAATTTTGTGTCATCTGTAAACTTGGCTACTACACTACTCACCTCTAGTTCCAGATCATTTATGAATAAATTAAATAGTACCTGCTCCAAAACCAGTCCTTTTTGGACCCAGAGAACTGGCCATTGATTCCCGCTCTTTGCTTCCTATCATTTAACCAGTTTTAAATCCATAAGAGAACCTGTCCTCTTATCCCATGACTGCTAAGTTTGCTCAGGAGTCTTTGGTGAGGTACCTTGTCAACAGCCTTTTGAGAGTCCAAGTATATAATGTCTACCAGGTCACCGTTTTCTACATACTTGTTCACTTTCTTCAAGAGCTCCAAAAGGTTGGTGAGGTAGGACTTAACTTTGCAGAAGCGATGCAGATTTTTCTCAGGAGTAGAACTCTCATTACCTTGTGAATCCCATTCTTTTCTTTCCCAGAATGCCAGGGACCCTTCTGCCTTCCTCCTCTTCTAGCCTGGACCTCTCAGATGGGACTAAGACCTCAGGCTGGATGCTTTTCTTTGGCTTCCAATCCCTGTCTTTTCAGCACTACCGTGCAAATGGTGGACACTGCATCATTGTATAGTCTTGGGTTGTGTAACCTTAGACTTTGCTGGTAGAAGAATGTCCTTTTAAAATTTTTGTCTCTTTTAAGTTTGGTCTCCTACAGAAGCCTTTTGAATCCCATGTATACTTTCCTTCCGTGAAGTCTGTAACAGGAGAACAACAAATATATTTGAAATGAATATCAGGATAAAGACTAATGTAGTCAACATATTTACCAGCTTCAGTGTGGATACCTGGAGTGGCTTACAACCTCTTTCTTTCTCTGCCGTGTTCTTTTGAAATATTCCTGCACTCTTTAGTAGATATCTTTTGCTTATTATTTGGGTATTCAAGTGCTTCAGTCTAATTTCAGTTCTTTAGACCTTAAGAGTCCGCCTACCAGGTTAATAGTGGAAACTCATTCTGCAAGTAGCCTACCTTGCAGGGTTGACTTTCTTACTTAATTCCCAGTAATGCTAGAAGCTTGCCCCTTGGCGTCTGACTGTGTGGGTAGTTCGAGGGGCTGGTGGGAGACTACCAGACTGGGACGTGTGTGTGGACACCCACCCCAGGTTTTGTAAGTTTGTTCTTTGCCTGCCTGCACCAAGAATCCCCTGGACTGGAGAGTCTTGACAGTGTTCACTGCAATTATATGATATAGCTCTCTGTCAGTCCCCTGAAAGGCAAGAATAGTGTCTGCATGTCTTACTGAATCCTCCACATCCATAATTATTTAGCATGACCAAGAAACAGAACCCAAGAAATACAGAGATAGGAGCAAGTCTGACTCTTCTTCAGTGGTCCTCCTGTAAACTGAGCTGCTGACCCTGGACCTGGATGTATGCGTTGGCAAAGCTAAATGAATGGCTTGAAGAAAAGAATCTGTCACAGTGAAAGCAAATGGGCTGGGCGTGCTTTAAATAGGCTGTCCAACAGAGGGAACTGAAACCCGATCTGTTTTATGTTGCCATGGCCACACGCAGCTTTGCAAATAAGAATGGAAACAAACGCTTCCCTTGATCAACTGACCAAATTCGGTTAAGTTGTGCTGGTGCTGACTTAAAGGCTCCATTTCAACTAACCCAAACCAGAGCTATTCTGTTGCAGCCAGCCCAGGGCTTCAGAGCCAAGCCTCCCTGCCTTATTTGCCCATACAGATGAGCTTGGGACTCACTCACACCATCTGTGTTTTGTTTATCTTGAATGGGGGTTTAAGGGCTAATTATAGCTCTTCTGAAGTGGGTCGAGAGAGCTGCTATGAATAGGTGCTACAAAAATAAAAAGAGGCTTGATGGACTGGCTGACCTATTGGCAGAAAGTGAACATGTAAGTCACGTGGGGCCCTTCAGCAGCTGTTATCACCTCTGTTATAATAAATAACCTGAGGGAGAAGACTGGATCACACTGGATTTGGGAGAGAGGGAAAGGGAGAGAAGATGCAGTACCACTTAGGGCACATTTTACCTGTACTGGTTGTCTCCGACCCTGTTGAATCAGTGAGCACATTCTGAATGTTGAGAATAGGTGATACAACAAAATGGCTGCTATGGGAGGTGGGAACAGTCATGAAACAGCAGCCTTAAGGGCTGAGTCCAATCATTTAGCATCAGGAGATTCCACAGGACATTAGATGATTTAAAGTCAAGCATACTCTGGCCCGTAGCTAACATGGGGCCCATGGGGCCCGGCCCCCTCGTGTTTCCTCTGGGCCCCCTCCCTCCTGGGCTGCCCCCAAAGTGCTCCAACTTACCACCTGCACTGTACTTTGATTTAATTAGCTGGCGGGCCCCACTGAGGCCCCTCCCAAAGAATTCCATAGCTACGGGGCTGAGCATACTCTTGTAATGGAGGCTGCTTTTTCCAAACTGGCGCTCCCCACAAACACAAAATTATACCTCCTGAGTTGTTCTGAAGCAGCTCTTGCTCCAACGAAGCAGAGGAAAGCCAAGACTGGCTCTTTGCTTTGGAGAAGAGGCACGTGGGAGAAGAAGCAAGTGGGTGCCAGGAAATGTACTCTTGAGTGCCATGGCACCCATGGGCACCCCAGTGGGAATCACTGTCCTATATGAACGTCTGTTACAAAATGGAACCCACCGCCAGCTCCTTCACCTCAGATTATGTGCAATCTTCACTCCCTTGGCTCTCCAGCAGAAAGTATGACATTCCTACTATACTGTTAGATGGTGGGAGCAGCTTCTGAAGGATTGTGTCCCACACTGCACTGAGAATATCAATAGATCTAATTCTTAATGTGGCCAGATCTGTGAATACTTCAAACCAGAGACTGGACACATGAACATAAAGGGCAGATCTTTCTACAACCCTGAAAAAAAGTTCCAAATTTGCAGGAAAAACCTGGAATGTAAAAGCCGGTGTGGGGGGGTTAACTCCTCCAAAATAATAGCAGTACCTGCAGCTTCAAGATATGAATGCCCTCTCAGTGCCCATTGTGGGGGTTGCTAAGTAACCACAACAGTATTGCCAGCCTTGGTTTCTCTCAGTAAAAGGCAGGGCACTTTCCAGGGCTGTTTTGACTTTTGGAGGAGGACACCTTGGGGCCAGGCCCGCAGCAACCACTGGTTGACTTGATACCATGCACCTTGTATGACTTATCCAGGACAGCAGCCACCCCACAAATGGGTAAAGTTTCAAACTAGGATCTGAGGGACCGAGATTCAAATTCCCCACTCTGCGGGGGAAGCTTACTGGGTGATCTTGGGCCAGTCACACATTCTCAACCTAACATAACTTCTGAGTATAAAATGGCTGTAAGTATAAAATGGAGGAGAGAAAACTCTATCAGCTGATATATTAGCATTGTAAAGAAAAGTGGGATATAGATGAAGTAAATAATTAATAAATATAGCTGAAGACAAAGTTTAGATAAAAGAAGATAGGTTGGTTGGTAGGTTGGATGGAGAAAAGAAAGCAGGGAAAGGTGAACCTATCAGGATTTCCAGGAGGAGAGAACAAAGAAATAGTGTGGGGAGGGTGATTCAGGGGGAAATGAGGTTCCCCCCCCTCCACAAGTCCTTGCGGTTTCTCATAGTGGTCAGCAACACAAAACTGAGCCCAGCCCAGCAACCAGTGCTGCACAACTTGGCCATAGTTTTCCTGTGTAGAGGCTGCTAGGGGGAAGGAAAGGGGGAAATCCGAAGACCAGGACAGATAGAAGTAGTTTGGCTGGTGGGTGGAAAGGAGAGAAGAAGGTGGGAGAAGGGAAGAGAGTATGGGGGTTTTCAGGGAATGGAAAGGGTAATTAGTGGGGTAGGAGAAAATGAGATTCCCCCAGAAGTCAGTGTGGGTCCTACACTTGTCTATATCCAGTAGCTTTATGGCAGGGGTGTCAAACATGCAACCCAGGGGCCAGATTAGGCCCCCAGCGGGCTTCTATTAGGCCCACAAGGGACTGGCTGTCTCCAGCTTCTTCCTCCAGTCCTGCTGCTGGGTCATAGCTTGCTTTCCCAGACTCTCTCAATCCCTCAGGAGAGACAGATAGGCAAGCTTCTGCTACCTGCACTGGGCTGAGGATCCTCCCCTCCCCCTTCCAGATTGCTACAGCACAGTCATTTTGATGCAATAATTCAGAGCAAGAAGTGTCAGTTATCAGAGACTTTTAGATAAACAAAATATTGCAAGAATGCTTTTTTTGTTTGAAGTAAAAAAAATCTTTGTGTTTGTGTCCTTTATCAAGTTTATATCTCTGCTCCCTGGCATTTCATTTTAAGACACACATGGCCCGGCCCAACAAAGTCCAATTTATGTCAGATCCAGCCCTCCATAACAAATAAGTTTGGCACCCCTGCTTTATGGCATAGATAATGTGGTTACTACTCATGCCAAAGCTGCATCCGCCTTGGATTCAGAGTGAGCTCAGAGTAGTTTCCCAACATGAATTGCACTCAGTGTTCACCAAGTCAAGCAGAAATGTAAAGTGGGGGTGAAAATGAATGCAAATGGATCACAATCAAGGAGACAAGTAAATGCACTGGTCCTGATCCAGTGATACCATGACATCAGAGAGGTGTCTCTGTTGATTGCCAGCTTTGAAATGGTTCCCAGTGCAAGAGTTTGGAAACCATACGCTACAGTGTGACTGTTACAGAAACCATTCTGTAGATGCACATAAAGCATTCTGTAGATTTTTTTTTTCAGTGCAATTTCTCTGTTCGTACATCCAGGCTTGTTCACAAAGTTTTTAAAGAATAGTATCGTGACTGTGGGAAATCTCAGATCCTTTCATCACAGCTGTGAATAAAGTATACTGACAGAGGAATGTGATGATAGTCCGAAAGACAAATGAGGGCAGGAGAAACATTGTCTTATGTTTTAACCACCCTGGCTGCATAAACAGGCAAGTGATTGAACTGATCCAATGCAAATGAAGTTATTCAGCTCCCTGCAAATGACACTATACCGACTTTGATCCTGCTTCCTCACCCTTCTTCTCTTTGGACTAATTTCCCCTTCCCTTTTTCATATTAATAATGACATCTTGTTTCAGGGGATCTTCTTTAAAGAGGCTAAAGGGTTCTCCTCCATGTTATTGTCACAACAAATACCCTGTGAAGTAGGTCAGGCTGAAAGAGAGTGATTGGTCCAAGGTCACCCTGTGAGTTTCATAGCAAACCTGGACCTCCCAAATTCTAGTCTAACACTCTAATCATCATGCCACCCTTAGATCATTGTTTAATCATGGTTTGTGTCAGTATACATGCACTAGTGTATTATGGTTTGTTAAGGGAAGAAAGGAGAGGAGGGAAAGTACACAATTCTATAACCCGTTTCTGGTTTGTTAACAACAGAAATGAGATTCACAAAATTACACCTCCAAGCCATTATTTAACCCATGTTTAAGTGATCTTGAGAACATCTTCTAAATTGTACTATAGAGCGTGTACTGCTGAAAAGTGCAGGTACAGAAGGTTCCTTCTGAATAAACCCATCTCGAGCCAAAGAACGAATGGGCTCTCTTAAACTCCCACAAAACACACTGTATACAGTACCAAAAGAAATAACTTCCTGCCTCCTCCTCCTCCTCCTTCAGAAGGGGGAAAAATATCAACAACAAGTGCCAAGCAATAGACAAGCACGAATCATGGCTTTTAATACTCACAGATGACTGTTCCAGGTAAGACTATGCCTCTTGGGGGGATCTCTATTTATAACCAACATTCTGATAGGCTGTCGGGGGCAGGTGTTAATGTGACAAAGTATTGGTTTTTACTGCGACTCAAATGCCTCAACCCAAAATGGAAGACAGCAGAGCTGAGATCCATCATTCATATCAATCACTGGCGAGGGGCAGAGAGAGAGAGCAAAGGGAGTCCGAATAGACAGCGTGCAACACATTGGACGCCACTCAAGGGGACTTAAAAGCCTTGGGACTTTTTCAAATGCCTTTATGGAATGGGGAGCCTTTTCTTCTTAGAAGTCTTTCGTGCAGAGAGCAGGGGCTGGCATTTGGGGCTTTAAATAAGCCTCTGGCAACAAACCAAGCTGACAATGACTTGGAAATGCCACCAGCAACTCAAATCCCTGCTTGTGCAGCCTTCGTGGTTTCTGGTTGCACCACCTTAAATGTTGGTTAAAGTGCTTCCCCTTCAAGAAAAAAAGGGTACACCAGAAATCAAGGGTGTACATATGGCTTTTATCTCCCAGGGATAATTTATAGCACTAGGAGATCCTACTAGCATCCAGAAACATACAATGGTTTATAATATTCTGCAAATAAGGTCTTAAATTGACAAGACGAAACAGACTCATCATTGGGTCTCTCAGCATCTTTAATTTTCTTGAAGAACAGCCATAAGGGACTCCTGACTTGAATCAGGGCTGCTGTATTAAACTACCCTCCTATTTATTAGAAAGGAATTGCTCACCCTGAACATCTGTTAGCCCTAGTGGGGAAAAAAGACCTGTTGCCTAATATGTGGACAAACACAGATAATTAGGAATGTATGCATAGGACAAAAGCATAGATCTAAACGGGAGCTGAGAGGCACCAAATCCATACTCTGCTTCATGGTGGGACTATCCATAGACTGCTGGTAGGATTACCTTACCAGTCCCCTGGTAGCAGCTGGGGATCTCCTGCCTCCAGCTCCTGTCTCCTCCCACTGTTCAGAATGGTGACAGAAGTGAAACAAAACAAAACAAAATGAAAGGCTTTTGAGTTGATGGTACAAAGTCACTTGTAGGGGTTTTCCCAGAAATCATGCTATGACAGACCCCTACTTCTCCTTTTACTGTGAGGCAGATTTTCCCACCAAAACGCTAAATAGCTTTTCCCCACTCTGTCTGGCAGCCCTTGGTAGCATGTGGTAATAAACGGTTTATGACTTTCTGAGTGTCCCAACCTGTGACAGAGAAGATATTTGGCTTTTGCCCCAGCCACAGATTTATTGTAGATGAGCAGGAGCCCACTTATTATTTCCCTTGTAAATGACACTTGACACAATGTAAAGTTCAAACAGGAATTATGATTTTATTAAACATGCATGGTTGGGTTAGGAATAGGCAGGGGATGAGAAAACTGAGGTAAATGTTGTTGTATTTACAAATTATTATATTTTAAACAGGCTATGAAGTATTGTTGAAGTGTAGTTCCTTAGAGACTCAGCCATGTTGGTCTGAAGCAGTAGAACAAATTTAGAGTCCAGTGGCACCTTTAAGACCTTTGTTAGTCCTAAAGGTGCCACTGGACTCTAAATTTGTTCTAAAAACTACCAAATAAGCCTTGGCAGAAAAACTGGCAAAATACTCCATGCACCACCACAGTTCCACTCCAAATCAAAAGAAACATGCCTGTGAATTTATCAAGCTTGCATGATAGGGTGGGATATAAATCAAATCAAATCAATCAATAAAATAAATAAATAAGCATGGAAATTCTGAACACACTTCTCAACCCCAGGGAACATGCAATATGTAGTTAGTGTAGCTAAGATTGCCAGCTCTAGGATGCAAAATTCCTGGAGACTTTGGGGGTGGATCTAGAAGAGGGCGGGGTTTGGAGAGGGGAGGGGCCTCAACAGAGTACAGTGCCATATAGAGTCCACCCTGCAAAGCAGCCATTTTCTCCAGGGCAACTGATCTCTGTCAGCTGGAGATCAGTGGTAATTCTGGGAGATCTCCAGGCCGCACCTAGAGGTTAGAAATCACAAACAAATCTGTAGTCAAAGCATGCTAAATAAATGCAACAATAATTATATGGAAAATGAAGTCAATAATAATGCCAAACTCATATATATAATTGTAGAGTCACAAACATAATAAGAAACAATTATCTCAAAGGGGGTGGTAACAAACATAAACCCACCATAAAAAATTTTTCTCTGTGCACTTGTTCTATTTATGAAGGAGGTCTTCTGCTTTAGAGATATGCTGTGTCTTATTGTGGGCTTGAGTTTGTTACCACCCACTTTCGGATAATTGTTCATTATTATGTTTGTGATTCTACAATAATGGATATGAATTTGGCATTATTATTGACTTCATTTTCCATATAATTATTGTTGCATTTATTTAGCGTGCTTTGACTACAGATTTTTTTGTGATCTCTTTGCTTTTTTCTGTAGCCTCCCTCCTTTCTACTAGTACCCACCTAGAGGTAGGCAACCCTAAGCTACCCTTTAATCTTTCTTTTTTTGTTTACAGGCTAAAAAGAGCCACATTATTTGGCCCTTCCCTGCATAGGGCTGCCAGGTACCCCCAGCCACCTTCAGGAGATGGGAGGGTAAGGTTGCCAGATCCAAGTATGGAAACTCCTGGAGATTTGGTATGGAGCTTGGGGAGGACAAGGACCTCTGTGGGGTACAATGTCACAGAATCCACTCTCGAAAGCATCTTTTGCTCCAGGGGAATTGATCTCTGTAATCAGGAGATGAGCTGTAATTCTGGGGGTCCAAGGTCCCACCTGGAGGCTGGCATCCCTATCCTTGCTCTGTTGTCATTGAATGGGTTAATTATAAGAGGGGTTGCAGACAGTGTCAGCTTGCCCACTAGGCGAATTAGTTGCTCGCCTAGGGCGCGCCAGCCCTCGGGGCACCAAACGGCGCCCTGCCCCCGAAAAGCCCCCTCGCCGCCCTAACCGGGCGCCCACCACCACCACTGCCTCCCCACCACCACCAGTACAAGGATGCCCGGCCGGGGCACAGGAGGCAGTGGTGCAGCTCACCCCCCCTCACCCCCCCCGCAGGGGCGGCATGGCGATGGCCAGCGGGGACTCACCACCGCCTGTACAGAACGCCCAGCTGGGGCGCAGGAGGTGGTGACACAGCTCGTCTGCCCTCCCCCCTTGGGGGGAGTGGCGGCAGCAGCATGGCGGTGGCCAGCAGGGACTCGCCACTGCCAACACCAGTACAGAATGCCTGGCTGGGGTGCAGGAGGTGGTGGTGCAGCTCACCCGCCCTCCCCCTCCCTCCTCGGGGGGAGGAGGCGAGGGCAGCATGGCGGTGGCCAGCGGGGACTTGCCGCCGCCAGTACAGAATGCCCGGCTGGGGCACAGGAGGCAGTGGTGCAGCTCTCCTGCCCTCCCCCCTTGGGGGGGAGGAGGCGGCGGTGGCAAAAGGGTCTCCAGGCCCCACCGGAAGGTTGGCATCTGCGTCCTGCCTAGGGCACAGAAACACCTCGAGCCGGCTCTGCAAACACTTAGTACATTGGTATATTAGTGCTCGGAACAAGTGAGCAACAGATAGCATAACAACCTGTGCAATACTATGACAGGATTCCAGTAATGCCATAATATTAAGCCATTCTACAGGTAGATTGTCAGTGTGGGGCTGTGGGCTGACATGATAGCTATATGTTGGCTGGTTGACATGATTAAATGCTTGTGGATAGAGATTATCTGCTCCTCAACTTCCCCACTTCCTACTCTGATTGGAGTTGCATTCACAGCTTCTCTTTATTCAGTTTCTTGTGCCGTAACTTCCATTTCCTCAATAGGATGGAGCCATGGCCATAGCAAAAGGGTACCATAGCACTAAGCAAAAGGGTACAGTTTCCTTGCTTGGTTCTTCAGTTAGTCTGATAGTGCAGAAGTGAATGTATCCAACAAAACACTTTCGTCCTACCACATTGCTCAGCAGAGCTTGGAAGCTTTGTTGAGCAGGATGGTAGGATAACAGCCACTAGAATGTTATCCGAAGAGGAAGAAATTCTATTCTGCCAGTAGTACACAGCTCTCTGTGCCCTTGTGTGAGGCAGGAGGGGGCTATGTTTGAAATAGCTGGATTGGAGCATTGCTTTCAGATTTACAGTGCTTCCTTTTTCTCTTCTATGGCCCTTTCTGCACCTGTACTTTGCCTTGGTTTCTGAGTGCATCCTATTAGTCTGTTCTGCATTCCCTTGCACTTTCACTTCCAGTTCTTGTTGGGGCTTTTTCTTGTTTCTTGCATTTGTTTTACAGGAATCTGCATTCGGACAGCTTCCAGTTGCCCTGCAGTTACCAAAACTCCTTTTCCAGCGATTCTTTTGTTCTCATCTCCTTTCGAATCGCCAATCCTTTCTAAAGTAGAATTGTTCCTGCTGGTATTTAAGTGCTGCCCACTGCCCTCCCCCGTTTCCACCTCTCTCTCTCTTTAGGTTGATGCTCCCTTCCCATTCTGTTTTCTTTCCTTCCTTCTCCAAAGACAAAAGAGGACGTGTCCTCCCACTCAGGCAAAGTTTTAAAAAGCCAGAGAGAGCATAAGAAGGAATCAGTAAATAAAAAGGACTAGGGGATTCCCTGCTCCCAAATGTGTCAGTCTTAGATGTGTGGGCCTGGATTCCCACCCCCCCATTTCTTTTTGCAGAATCACAGAGGGAAGGAGAGGTTGCAGTTAAAAGTTTTAACTGTGGCAGGATGATTGCATAAATTTTTAAAAAAACTTTGGATGCCACCCACACGTCGTGTGACATTTCCATATTAATTAGGTGAAAAATGTGGGTTTTGTTTGTAGATGCAGAATGCATACAGAATACACAGATAAATAAACGGGGGGGGGGACACCCGTGCAGAGGGAATGCGTGTGACTGCAAAGTCAACCCTTAAGGCTTGAGTCCTCGGATTCTCCGGAGCAAGCTGTCAGTGCAGAAAGGGTAGCCATAGGAAGGTAGCCATAGGAAGGGCACCAAATAAGGAACACATTGTAAGACTGTAAGAAAGCAGTATATGTGTCAGAACGCTCCCAGTATTTTATCAGAATATACTATACTTGTATTCATTTTATTTTGTTACAGTGGATCTCTTTACTTTTGGGTTTGTGGGGCTTGGAATGCTACCAGTTTGGGGGAAGCAGCAAGGTGCCATGAGTTTGATTTTAACTGAAAATATCCTTTTTCTAAAAGGATTCTTGCAGTTCCTAGAGCAGAATGGCATCACTTCCAGGTTTTCCCAGAAATGACATGATGCTATAATGCTGATAGCACCACCCACATCCCAACATCCCAAACTCCCATTAGTATCCTGCTGGTGGTTGTCAACCCTATCGGGAGCTCTCAGCTAAATTTATCGTCTGCCGTATTTTCACTCTTAGGTTGCAGTCTGTATACTTATGGTGAGGTTGTTTTTAGTCACATTAACTAGTTTTCATTGTCAGGAGATGCTTTACTTAGGTTGGTTAACTATATCGTGGACTGTGCCATTCAGAAAGAGAGCTGCTGCGGTAGCAAGACACATTCAGGTTTACTGTTTTGCCTTCACCGAAGATGTTAGGCAGCTGTAAAGTGGAGCAAAGCATACTGGCTTTAAAGGAAAGTAGTTTGGATTTATGTTAATAAATTCTCTCCTGCTAATATAGATAAGTATATTGCTCTCTAGTGTTCACTGGTTGTCATGATGAATGCAGTTGCCAGCTTCACTTCTTTCTTTCCAGGGAATAACCCTTCAGATAAACTGTGGCTTTGGGACAGAGGCTAACAAATCTCCTGCTGTTAGAAAGCTGTGTTGGAATATAGTTTACATTTGGGCTGGTTATCAGGTGTATGGCTTGTTGATGGAACCACAAGCCAGCCCTGTGAATGTTTTGTTCTTGCTCAGATCCAAAAGGTGGCACATTATTAATATCTGGTGATTACATAATCTGGCTTCATGTTGCGTTTCCCCAAATTCTCCTCATACAATCAAATGTATCTTGGAATTCCGTGCTGAAGTATCAGTTCCCAGAAGTGTGTGGTCTTGATTCCTATCAAGAGTGCAGCACATAGAGACGGTACTTATGCCCCCACCCCCATTTATTTTCCTGATCTGAAATGGGCTCAGGGAATTGCTATTTGCCCCACTGGAAGAACCTTTGCATACTCCATCAGTACCCATGGAGTCCTCAATAAGGCAAATAGCACTCTCTGGGGCAATTTCAGATTAGGAGTACAGCTGATACCTAGGCTTACCATTTACCCAGGCTTGTTGTGACTTGTTTCCTATCTGTGCCAAGTAAACTCCAGTCCTGAGCCCTACCCTTGAGAAACTGAGGAACGGGGGGAAATGGCTGGAAATGATGCTATAGGAATTTCTCCATATCTCTATGGTGTTTATCATAGAGATTAGGGGAAAGGTCTAGGGCGTCACCCAGAAGGGATGTCACATCCTCTCCAAACACTACTCTTCAGAGGCACTGCCCTCAAAATCTCCCAGCATCTGGCAAGGCAGTGCTGGCAACTCTAATGATCCCCCTTCTCCTTGTGTCCTATTGTCTGAATCTAAATCATGTTTCCAAGAGAAACTTGTAATCACATGTGAATACCCAGAGAAGATCTGGAGAAAAATGTAATGTGTATTTAGGCCCTGGCAGTGGTGTCAGTTCAGTTTGTTGTAATATGCTGTATGTGGGGTTGTTTTTGAAGCCCCCTGGAAAATATGTATTAGGCTGAAGTGTGACAAGACACATCAGAGTGATAAGATCTATGTTGGGCACAATTCAAGTGTTGGTTTGGACCTATAATGCCCTAAAAACAGGAGCCTCTTTCCGTTTGAACTTGCCTTTCACTGAGATCTCTTTCTGAGGCTCATCTCTGGATCCTTCTACCAACATAGGTGAGGTAAATGGTGACCAGAGTTAAGGCCTTCTCAGCTGTGGTGTGACATCTCTAAGTGCCTGCCTGAGATTTACCTAGTGTCTTTGCTATTGAAGTTTAGGTGTTAGGTGAAGACACACCAGTAATGCTTTGAGTGATTATTAGGTTTATCAGCTTTGAGAGGGGCCTGGAGTTCTCTGAGATTTCCAGCAGATCTCCAAACTACAAAAATCAGTTGCCCTGGAAGAAATGGCAGCTTTGGAGGAACCAAAATGGCACCACGTCCTCACTAAGATTCTTCCCTTCTCCAGACTCTACCTCCTAATCTGGGAGAACTGTGTTTGATTCCCCACTCTCCACATGCAGCTGCTGGTGTGATCTTGGGTCAGTCATAAGTTCTTTCAGAGCTGTTCTCTCAAAGGCAGTTCTCAAGAGAGCTCTCTCAGCCCCACCTACTTCACAGGGTGTCTGTTGTGGGGAGGGGAAGGGAAAGGAGTTTGTAAGCCACTCTGAGACTCCTTCAGGTACTGAAGGGCGGGATATAAATCCAGTCTCCTCCTCCTCCTTCTCCTCCTTCCATTGCTCCAAATCTTCAGGAATTCCCCAAGCTGGAGATGTCAACTGAAATGGCAATTATTTCTGAGGGTTTTTTTTTTAATTGTTCTAGTGTAACTTTTTCTCTGGTATTGGTTTAGATAGATGTATTGTTGCTTAATTCTGTTATAATTATTTTATTTAGTCAGCTGCTTTGAACAATTTTGAGGGATAAGTAAACAAAATGCAGATCTTTCTGATCAGGAAATCAGATGCTCAGTGCATTATTTTTTAAATTCATTTGTGGCCCTCATTTCCTACATCATCCTTTTCTCCTCCATTTTACCCTCACAACAACCCTGTGAGGTAGGTTAGGCTGAGAGAGTGTGACTGGCTCAAGGTTGCCCAGCAAGCTACCATGGCATGAGTGGGGATTTGAACTCGGTTCTCCCAGATACTAGTTTGACACTCTTAACCACTACACCACACTGGCATCTGATGAAATGGACTCTGACTCACAGAGCCTCATGCTGAAATACATTTTGTCAGTCTTGAAGATGAGACTGGATTCCTCTTTGATTCTGAAACCCAAACTGGACGTTACACAGCTGGCAGAGATGTTCCCAAACTTCCCCTTTCTGGATGATGCACATTTTGAACTCTGATCAAGGTCATTCACATTCTTCGTTGCCATCATCATGAAAACTTATAGATTAAATAATACTTGATGAAGGAATGCTGATTTAATATGCTACATAAAGACATCTACCTAGGGGCATGCATACTTCATAAGGAAACGGCTATGTGGCGCTATCACATACACTGAATAACGCTCTTTCAGTGTACTTTAACAAATGTTTGCACTGCATCCAGTTACAAAGTGCTTTAAAAGTGGGTTGAAAGTGCACTATTCAGTGTGTGAAAGTAAGCATCCATAGAGCAGCTGCACGGCAACTGAAGGGAGGAGGCAGGTGTCTCTCTCTGTGTGCATGGAAACTGCAGTTCGAGGCTAGAGGAGACTGGGTGTTAAATAGTGGGTTACATGGGTGAACAGTCTAGTGATCAGTTCTACTTTATTCAGTGATTTCAGCAAGAACGAGACTGCAGACCAGATCCTCAACTCAGTTATATTGCATGCAGTGGCCACACTCCAACACACCCCACTCCCAACGATAGGTTAATTGGTTACTGCCAGAATCCTGTTGGTCTATTGTTATTCAGCTCCAAGCTCACCCTGTCTCTGGCAGCACAGTCCTGCAATGTTTCAGTCCCGATGCACAATACCCCTCCCCCCTAAGTTCCAGAGCACCTTAACAGGCATAGTCCTCGAGGTACGCTGGCTTGCATCGCTTTCTCTGAGAATGCCGTGGTTTCTGTGGTGGTGGAGACAGCATCGGAGCCAGGCTTGGTGAGGCAGGGACCTCTCTGGAGTCCTGAGGGGCTGGAACAGAGCCCAGAAGGCCCATTGCGGCCTTTGTGGGGCTTCCTTCTTCTCGGCACTCAGGCTGCCCACTGTTGTGAGCGGGGGCTCACTCTCAGTCGGTGGCGATGATGGTTCTAGGCCACCATCCTACTCCTCGGCTGAGGACAAGTCCGGCTACTCAGGCAGCAGGTGGCGGCACAGCTGGTCTATGTGTCTGCGTGGAAGCTGGCCCCCATCTGTTGATACCCCGTACGAAAGGGGTCCGGTGACTCCGGTCACCCTTGCTGGGACCCACGTTTGACTGCTGGAATAGCGCGAAGACAGAGTCACCTGCGGGGGGCCTCGTGACTCACTGGAGATTGGCGCAGTTCCAGGGCACGGTCTGGGTGTGAGCGGTCCAATCGCGTCATGAGGCGGCGACCTATCAAGAGCTTGGCAGGGCTGTGGCCAGTGGACGTGCTTGGGATCACTCGGTGGCCAAACAGGAAAACAGGTGTCTTTTAAACGTGGGAGCGAAGCGGAACAGCACGGGTTGACTACGGGTGGGGAACGCCAGGCAGATGTGCCTGTGTGAACGCCCCCTTTAATCCGCTTGTAAAACGTGGCTATAGCGGGGCAAACTGCCAGTCTGAACTCAGCCAAGGAGTACCTTACTGCCTTCAACTGTGTTCTACTTGCATATTTGAAAATAAAGCAAACATTACTAAATATTATCCAGCACCCTCTCCTCCAAAAGCAACTGGAAGATCTTTCTGCACATAACCCCACACACACACACACACCCCTACCTCAAAGAGCATAGTGATGGTGAAGCAGCAGAATCATAAAAGGATAAGGGCTAAGGTCAAAACCTGAGCTGAAAGCCAAGGCAGGAGGTGAAGTAAGGAACTGGCAGATCAGGAGACAGACTGTGCTCAGATGACACAGTCTAAACAGTGCCAGGCCAGGTCAGCTGTCTCTGCAATCAGGAAAAGGGTGCCAGTGAGAACTGTGTTCACTGAGAGACACATGAAAGCTATTTGGCATGTTTTCTTTCCCATGGCTGGGTAAGAAAACAAAAGTGCTAACTGGAAGTGGAGGGGGAAGTTGCTTCAAGGAAGAGGTACCCATCTGCATGGAAGGTTTGTGCTGTGGTCATTCTTTCTGAGCCACGCAGTTTGTTTCTTATTCAATCCTCCCCATGTGACTTTTGGCTACCAGCCATGCTCAGTCAGTGGGTCTACTGGCATTCAGAAAGCTGCTTCACTCAGAAGTCCTGTTGGCCCTACAAGAAAAAACACAGAGCCTCAGAAAAACAGTTCATAACACATTTGCATCCCACCCTTTTCCTAAGGTACCATGGGTGTTATGCACTTGAGCATTCAAAAATCCATGAGATTGCTTAATGCTAAGTCCTCTAACTGAGGGTCCAATTAACACAACATAAAACAGTCTGAAACGTGCATTGAAGGAGCTTGGAGAGAAATCCTGGGTACGTGAGGATGCAGGTGGGCAATTACTTTGCTGTTTGTCCAAATCCTGATTTTTTAAAAAAATTCTGGGTTGACACTTTTACCACACTACCTCAAAAGGTACCAGGAATTTTCAGGTTGCCTTTCTGTTGCACAATCATATGCATCTGGAAGAACAAATGTATACACACCAATATAAATGTTTGCTTTCACACATTAAAACAGAAGTCCAGTAGCACCTTAAAGACTAACAACATTTATTTCAGCATAACTTTACCCTTCTTTCTATCAGGTCTATTTATACACACAACAGAATAGTGGGGGGGGGGACGACTATAACAAAGCGAGGCCAGTTCAAAACAATATCCAATTCAAAGAGAAACCAGGTCACTCAGCATAGATGTGAGACAATGACAGCTGTTGTTAGATAGTCAAAATGCAAAATCTAGTCCCGCTGCCCCTCCCTGCTGTGTCAGTGGGCCCTGACAGATTTAAACTCCCATGCATCTGAAGAAGTGAGCTCTAACTCACAAAAGCTAAATGCTTTCATAAATCTTGTTAGTCTTTAAGGTACCACTGTGTTGTGTGTTAAGTGCCGTCACGTTGCTTTCGATTTATCGTGACCTTATGGATTAATGACCTCCACTGGACTGTTGTTTTATTTTTTTAAAAAAATTATTTTGCTGTAACAGTTACCTGTCTGAGGATCTCTCACACATCTGTGCGCGCCAGCAAACACAAGCATTGGAGCAGGCAATGTCTCTGTTCCTTGTGAGCATAACTGTGCTTTGTAGTGCAGGACAGCCAGAGAGGTGGAACAGCCCGGGCTGCATTCTCCAGAGGGCCTCCCCCTTCTGCCTGCCTGAACCGGAGAGGCAAGGGAGGGTACTTCGCTGCAGGCAGGGAGGGACTCACTTTCACTTCCTCATTCACGCTGAGCAGCAGCAGAAGGGACGGCAACTTGCTGGTGTGGTAGAGTTTCCCCCCTGCTGTTAACTAACTAAAGAAGTCAAAGCAAAGGACTGCCAATCGGTTTCCCAGTTCCCATCTCTTTCCTCCTGGAGCTAGAGGTACCCTGGAAAGGAGCAGCAGGTGTTGCGGATGGGCATAGCCGAGCTGGAAGGAAGAGGGAGGATGAGCTACGAGGAGGACCACCACTTGGGGCATGGTGATGTCGAAGAGGAGCTCCAGAACCTAGGGTAAGAAAAGTATCAGCGACTGCAAGTAGACTGAGGAGACCTCTCCTGTTCCCCAGAGAGTTCTGGGAAGCTCGAAACATCACTTACATTACCCAGCTGGAGATAACAACAGCAGGGGCATTCCTGATTATGCTAGCTCTGGGTTGGGACATATCTGGAGATTTTGGAGCTGTAGCCTGGGGACAGTGGGGCTTGGGGAGGGAAGGGACCTCCATGGGGTATGATGCCTTCCAAGGCAGCCATTTGCTCCAGGGAAACTGGTCTCTGTAACCTGGAGACCAGTTGTAATTCCAGGAGATCTCCAGCCTCTACCTGACATTGGCAACCCTACTGGTGGGTCATATTGTGGGATAAACTGGGGGGAGGTGGATGCACATGTCTGTGGTGCCTGGGAGAAAGCTGTTTTCTGCTTCCCCTACTTTTAATATACAGGGTTGTGTATGACAGTGCTGGAAATGAGGACTCACAAAGCCCACAATAGGAAGTGGGACAAATTTAAAATGGCGAGAGCTCATGGCAGGGGAGAGGCTAGACTTTCTGGCGTTTGCTGGGGAGGGCTGCTGACCTCCAGATGGGGACCGCAAATTACAACTGATCTCCATACTACAGAGGCCACTAACCCTGGAGAAAAGGGCTGCTTTGGAGGGTGGATTCTCTGGCATTATACCCCACCGAGGTCCCTGCCAAGGAATTTTCCAACCTGGAGTAGACAACCCTTCATGAACTCCCCTGTGCTGGAGTGGTACAGTGGACAGTGCTCTGTTTGTAAAGAAAATACATTTTAGCACCTCCCCACCTGGGCCAAGAAAATTTTTTGAAAGTTAACAAAACGGACTGGCCATGGGGGAAGGGGAGAATGTATTGACGCCAATAAATATTGCAATACCAGTCATGCAACCACAAAACTCCAGGCACCACTAATGGCTTTTCCCCCAGTGATGGGAAATGGTGAAACGCTGCTGGAAGAACGCAGGTCCCCTAAAGCAGGTGCTGAACAAGATTGTTTGATCCACTGCAGCAACTGGTAGTGATGATTGTTATTAAAGACTTAGTGTCACCTTGTCATTGGCTATATTTAAGGCATCGCCTTTCCTAGTCTCCTATCCATGGCATGATCCCAATCGCTATATGGAAATTAAGAATGTGCCATCGTGGACCCTCACCCTCCACTTTCCCCTTGGCCTCCCTCTTTCACTGATCACAGATTAATTCCCATGTCCCTTTGATGGTTTATTGTTGCCATGGGTTAGTTCTGTATCTGCATGTGGTGTCAGTGACTGTGGTTTGTTCTGAAAACAGGGTTTGCAATTCCCTTTCTAACCATGATTTCAAATAGTTTGGAAGCAATCCTAGTTAGCTCTAATCATAGTCCTGAAGCAGTTTTAATGCTAAGACCACCGAAAGAAAGGGAGGATTTGGGCGCAAGAGGAGATGAGGACCAGAGGGGATGGAATATTCAAGACATTCCTCATCTCTAGGCCATGGTCTGGAGAACTGTGAAGTGACATTTGAATTAAGCCATTTTCTTGTAATTCTCTATACATAGCCCTTCTCTATATCCTTTCTGTGATTTCCTGTAGCCCTTAAGACCTGCCTGGTGTCTATTGTTTCCAAAGATCCTTAGCACTAAGTTGTAATTACAGGCACCAGTACTCCTAAAGGTGCAATTAGAGGAAGTAGGTTGCCAGCATGAGCCTTGTAACCTGCAGGAATGGGGGTCTTCGATGGCAATGTAGTGATGTTGTTGGAATCACACTGACATCATTTCCTGTACCACTGAAAGTTACATCAGTATAATACTGGTGATGTTCTAGCAATTTGTCAGAACTCTATGGTAAATCATAGAGTTTTGGCAAAATGCTAGAGCATCACCAGAAACACGCTGACACCACTTCGGTTGCACAGGAAGTGACACCAGTGCATTAGGACACTGGAAATCACCCTCTCCCATTATACCACCATTTTTGTCCCATGGGCCATGGCAGGAAGGGCCTGCTGTGGGAGGGAGATCTCATGCCTTCTTCAGGAAAATGACAAGCCTAGGTGGAAGGGAGGAGTTAGTCATTGTCAGTGTTATTTCCTTTATGTGGATTCTACCACATGTCCAGAACCCACATCTGCTGTATGACCAGGTGGAACATCCACATGGGCTATGAATAGATGCCCCATGGGCTATGGAAAGGTATCTTAAGGCCTACATTAAAAAGTGGTAAAGCTGTGCCTGGACTAGTCTTTGATGTGTAGGGAATACTTTTTTTATGGAGGAGCATGCAAACATCTACTTGAAGTCTTAAGTGGTTTAATGGGTAGAGTGTCAGACTGGGATCTGGGACACTCAGGTTCAAATGCCCACTCTGGCATGGAAGATGGCTTGGTGACCTTGGATCAGTCACACACTCTCAGCCTAACCTACTTGATGCAGTTGTTGTGACAATAAAACAGAGTAGGGGAGAATTATGTTTATAAGCCACTTTGGGTTCCCACTGAGGGAAAAAAGAAAGGGTTTCAAGCAAGCAAGCAAGCAAGCAAGCAACGCAACCAACCAACCAACCAACCAACCAACCAACCAACCAATCAATCATGTGTCTTCCAGTGAAAAGGCGTTCATGCTAAGACAACATAAATAAAAGTGTGTGACTTAGACAAGGGTACTATTCAGCAGTTTTGTTTTGTTTTAAATCACACTCTTGATTTTGGTGGGACAGAAAACTATTCAAAGGAAAATTATTTCTGTGTCCAACTTTTGTAGGGACTTTCCACACAGAAATCTGCTTCATGGCCTTCCACTGTGTTTTCAGCTATGTAAACTGAAGGGTGCAGTGTTTGAAAATAATGAACAGTATTGATTCTCAATGTGATCATCTAGTGACGAGCTGACTTGATTATACGTTGAGCAGAAACTACCCTGCATGAAGGCCTTGTTCAATTTCCTGAGAAGAAAAACTAGCACAGAGATATTATGAAAGTGCTGTTTTGAAAGAGGCTGGCAGCAGGGAGGGGGAGACAGACACAGAGGCCACACTTTGTTAATAGGCATGTATTAAAAGTAAAGAAAGGGATAGCATATGATTGGAGTGTGTATGATGTGAGTGTGTATGAGGAAGATTTGGATATGAACTGAGAGTGCGTCTGCTAGTGATTCTGACTTTTTTCAAACTGCCTTTGTATTCTATTTTAGTAACTGGTTGCTAATGGATTTTCTGTCCTTTCAAATAGGCCCATTTTAGTAACCGGCTGCTAGCAGAATTTATTTACATGTTCATACAAACCCACTTGCGTCAAGTGAGCAAAGCGTGGTTGAGTCAGTTTTGAGGGAAACTGTTTTTTTCTGTTTTCAACCCCTTCATTGCACTTCTGAATCACTGTGGTGTGCTGTTTAAAATGCCCACTCCATTGAGTAAATGCATCTCAATGGTGCTGCTATTGCATTGAAGTGCTATAGCGGTATAGCACTATAGCGCTCACCTTAGAACATTTTTTAAAAGTCAGAGGAAGATTGTACAGTGAAAAGGGAGGGTGGAAAGTGGCACAGTTTGAAATGACCATAGCGTTTCAGAGAATGGAATGGATATTTGCTGTATGAAACCCCTGTCCCTGTACTGCTTTACTTGAAATTGGGCCAACAATTAATAACATCCAGTTTAGAAAGGTAATGTGAAAAGGGCCTCTGTGTGGAAAGCTGAGGAAGTGAATGCAGTGATTCTTTAATTTTTAAAGCGATGGCAGTTCATGTACGGAACCAAATGACAGTGATGTAATTGTACAGCACTGATGTTTGGTTGTATAAATATTCCAGTCATACGTATTCTCCATGCTCACCAGAAAACATTGGCAAGGTAGGTCTGACTTCCAACCTTGTCTCCCAAAAGGCAGTTTAGTTTACATCCTCCCTGGAGAAATGGAAACCATGTCTCCAGTGTCACTTTGACTGGCCAATGTTTAGTGAAAAGTGCCAGTATATTCACTTAGAGAGTGAACTGAGGTGACTAACTGATGTTTTAAAATAACAGCTTCTCTGGACAGTCTGTTAGCATAGGAAATGAGGAAACTTTAAGAAACATGTTAGAAACCTCAATGGCATCATAATCTTGGACTCAACAACTTTTTTGAGAAGTAGTAAGAACCTTCCAGTGACAAAACAGCATGACTAACCACTGATTCGCACAACTGCTTTTGGTCTTAATTTTTCCATATGAAACACATACTTGTCCACTGGATTGAAAATAGTATTGGCAGAATGTTCAAAAGAGGAAATATTTCAAATCATTTTCAAAACCTTAATAGGCTCTTCTTCTTGGGTGTTGACAAGTTTCCTGTGAAGCGGTAAAATCCCCAAACAAAATGGCATGATTGAGGGTTAATTTTCCTTCTGTGGTAACCTTTCCCCCAACTAGACTGAACATAAAATGGCAGAAGGGTCATCAACCACAGGCCAAGATTTGGGAGTACTACTGTTACTTATAATGGCAAACTCAGATGATACCTTTTCCACTGCAGCATTCATTATTTTATTTATAAAATGTTTAGACTCTCTTCCATTATAAAATATGTTCAAAATGATTATCAAATTGAAATAATTATCCAGGACAGCTAAACATTATCCAGGACAGCTAAAAAAACCCTCCAAACTAAATCAGCAGCATAAAAAAAGACAAAGTGACAGAACAAAGAAAGCCATCATACACAGTGTGTCGATACACAATGTGTCAATACAGCGAAATTAAAAGCTCGAGTAAACAAAAAATTTCAATGAGCCATAAAGAGAAACTGCTTGGTAGAGTTCCCTGGGTTCTGGAATTCAAAGCTGTGGCGATACTTCAGAAAAAGCCCTCATAATTGTAGATCTTGCCTGACAAAAACATGCTACATCAGCATCATCCAGGCTTTCTTACTGTGTTATGATGAACAAGATCTAGGCCAGGGTTCCCCAGCCTTTTCGAGGCTCTGGAATCCAGACACAGCATAGTGGGCACATCGACATAGGTGCTATAGGAGGTGGAAAATGGCTGCCACAGCTTACCTTCAGTCACACAGTGAAGTTCATTATGTGGTGGGGGTAGTTGCTGCCAAAACAATGTTTTTAAAAATTTGCACAGCCAATCAAATCTCCAATGGCTACCCCCCCATACCTATGGCCTTCTATTTTGTGAAGCTTTAGATTTTTAACAATGTTCTGTGGAGGAAGAGATAGTGTGTCAGATTTCCCTGAAGCCTGAAATACAGGAATGATTATCACACGCCAACAGTGAACAGGGAGTTTGTGAGCCTGGAGAAAGGGAGAGGCCATTGAGGCAATAGTTACCCATCCATTCAAGGAATCTGCATTAGACCTCTGTTTGCAGTTTCTGTTTGTGCTGCTTCATGGGGTTCAGGTGGTGGAAGGAAAAAGGGGGTCATCACTATTTGACCAGCAGTAGCCACGGCTGGGGAGGGGGCGGTGGCTGGTAGTCACTCTAGAAATGTGGCTGTCTTTGCTCCCTGTTTCCCCCATTTGCATGTGGGGTTACATTGGCAAGATATCGCAGTGACATTCTGCCATCATATCCCTTTCTACACTGTGCATACTTACCCTGTGTCCCCTGTTTGGGAGACACTGCTAGCAGCTGTAGAGGTACACTGTATAGTCCTTGCATCCCTGGTTGGGTAGAGAATCCAGGTTGGCGTTTGGGTCCTGAGGTGAAACACCTGTTCTGAACAGAATGGTGTGAGCAACATTGCTATAACAGTGTTTCTTCTTCTCCTTGGCTGTTTGTGCAAAGTCTCTCTTTGAATTTGGCCAACAGTTTAGCCTTTTATCTGTTTCACTTGATTCTCCAACTATGGCTGTTCCTTGAAAACCATGCCTTGGGCCACAGGGATCTTTGCTCTGGTCACATCTATGTTTGATAACTGCAATACACTCCGTGGGATTGCTTTTGAAGACAGTCCAGAAACTTCAGCTGGTCCAACATGTGGCAGCCAGATTGATGTTAGAGACATGGAACAGGGATCTTGTCATCCCTGTGCTGAAAGATTTCCACTGGCTCCCCATCTCTTACCATGCCTAAACATCTGGGTTGCCAGTCTCCAGTTGGGGCCTGCAGATCCCATGGAATTTCCTCTGGAGAAAATGGCTGCTTTGGAGGGTGGAATCTGTGGCATTAGACCTCACTGAGGTCCGTCCCCTCCCCAAACTCTCCCTTACCCAGGCTGTACCCCAAAGTCTCTAAGAATTTCCAGCCTGGAACTGGCAACCCAGCTGGAGTACCAGAAGGACCTCCTTATCTCATATTGTCCTGTCTTCCAAGCGCTGAGAATTTTACTGTCTGAAAACGTCAAATCATGGCTTACAGTGATTCTGCTGCTTGCCCAGAGGAGTGGCTTCCTAGAGTGGTTAGTACAGTTCTGCATGTTCTTTTCTTAGGAACCTGTGACTGCAAAGATCTTTATTGTGCTGTTCTTATCAACATGTACAATTTTTTATCATTTAAAGAGTGCAAATGTGTTTTAGGAACTGGCATACAGCAGCCTTGAGAGAGAGAGAGAGAGAGAGAGAGAGAGAGAGAGAGAGAGAGAGAGAGAGAGAGAGGACTGTCCCTTTGACTGGGCTGTGGTTCTCCAGCAGCAATCAAGGCGGTCTCTGTCATGCCAAGTATAATTAAAAAATATGCTGCTGAACACATTTCATGGCTGATTTGTTCTGGGAAGAATGCTGACCTTTGGAATGGGGCCTGGGAGAACTGGTCAGGTCTGGCCCTGTTTTCTTGTAGGATGTTGCATTTTATTTTGGATGGCATCTTTGTTTAATGTGTACATAGTTTTGGAGAGAGCTGTTGCTATTTCTTGCCTGGGTGGCTGGCCATTGGCACTCATCTCTGAATCAGTTGGATGTATTTAAATGAATAAACCAAACAGGGGAAAAAAATAGGCAATTCTACATACATTTACTTGGAAATAAGTCCCCATGTATACAGCAAGACTTCTTAAGCGTATATAGGCTTGAGTACCCATTCACCCAGTTTTCATGGATATTCAGCGTATTTCTTCATGCATCATTTTTTGCCCTACCGCGTTTTTGCTATTGCTAATCACCATGATATTGAGTCACTGCTCTCTGGCCTTTCCTTTTGGCACCTACTTAATCAGCTCCTTTGGAGCAACAGGTGCTGCTGGGGATGACCCTTTGATCTTCTTCTGTGTGCCATGTTGCTGGACCTTGGAGCAGCATCTAAACTTACTATTATTCCATATTAACAGCATTAGATTCCAAATATGTCTTCTATTTATGGCTCTGTGAGGGTACCCTGGGCTCTGCGAAATGCACCAAACAACTCACATTTCAAAGATTTGTTTGTATTCATTTGTTTTGCTGCCAGGATTTGGGCATTCAAAGAGCCTTTATTGACAAGTAGGGATGGGCACAGACCCAAACCTGATCCAAAGCCTGGGCTGGACTTTGCCTGGTTAGGAGTTTGTGAGCCAAGATTCAGGGAAGGTGACTTCCCCCAAACACTCACTGAGCTTTTCTGCTCGGCTCGGCTCAAGTGTTCGGCATGTCACTTATGGGTGGCATTGGGCCCTGCCCCCAGCGTGCCCGCATCATCCAGAAGTGACGCAAGCACATCACCAACATGCTTTTGTCACTTCTAGGTAATGCAGGCACACCAGGGGCAGGGTTCAACATCACCCGGAAGTGATGCAAGTGCACCGGGGGGTGGGGCCCGATGCCACCTAAACCGGTTCAGTTCAGGTGGGTTTTTTGCTTGGGAGTTTGGTTTGGGGCCACCCAGTTTTCAAGCCCTGGACCAAACTGGGCTTTCCCAGTCTCAATGTGCCCATCCCTATTGACAAGGACTGGAGGAATACAGTAAAAGTAATGGATGAAGATAAAGGCTAGGATGGAGGACACTTGCAGCCCAAATCTAAGACTCCAATGAGGAAGGGCTGTGGTTTAGTGGCAAGGGCCTCTGCTTCGTATGTAGAAGCTCCCAGGTTCAATCCCTGGCATCTCCAGTTGAAAGGACCAGGCAGTAAGTGATGTGAAATACCTCTGCCTGAGATCCTAGAGAGCCACTGGGTAGACAATACTGACCTTGATGAACCAAGGGCCTGATCCAGTATAAGGCAGCTCCTTATGTGTTCTTGTGTGATGCTGATGCATCTCCAAGACATGAAGGTGTAAGGATTAGTCACCATCTTAAACTCTTTTGAGATGGGGTTTAGGAGAGAGCATATGGGACACTTTCGTATATGAAGGACAAACTGCTGGTCAGAGTACTGCAAGTGTTGTCCAGTGGGAGTCCTATCCAGTCCTTTCTCTGGTTTCTGAGATGTCACATAATAATCCGCATATGCTTTGCATTTTTTAAAATGTATTGCATTTGTATTTCCCTTTTCTTCCAAGAACATGAAGAATTTCTGTACTATATGCCTGCAGGTCATGTCTTGGGATCTTATTTTAAATAATTTGATTTGCAGTGTTGGCTAGTTTGTACAATTTATTCTGGTTTGGTACTTGCAGTATGGGCAGGGACACTGAAGTCTCACTATTAGATATACGCTAAATTTTACTCTGATGGAAGTGGATCCTTCCCATCTTGCATCCATTTCCTGTGTTTTGTGTGTGTGTGTGTATTTCCATGGAATTGCAAAATACTCAGAGCCATGGATGTGGGAAAGCTCATTGTGCTAAAGAAATATACTGTAGTGTCCTTGACTGTAGCTCGACTTATCTATGGATTTTCCATACTTGAGAAACCAGTTTTGCTCTATAGCTTACTATGATCAATAGGGCACTTAACAGACCTTGAACTTTACTGTCTTGTTAGGTGGTTTCATGACAATCTTACTCGTCATGCAGCGGAGGCTCTTCTTCTTTCCAATGGCAGTGATGGGAGTTACCTCTTACGGAAGAGCAATGGCAAGGCCAATCTGTTTTCTCTCTCAGTAAGGTAAAGTATGTTGATGCGGAATCTAGGGGTCAGCTATGTTAAGCTGGGGCAGCAAGAAATTTGTGGTATCTTAAAGACAAATAGAGGCATAAGCTTTTGATCAGGGGAAGTGGGCTCTTGTCCTCAAAAGCTTATGTTGCAGTTAATAGATGCCACAAGCTAGTTTGTTGTTTTTATGAGTTAGGATGTTCTTGGTGTCATGTTCTCGGGTCTGCCGAATTCTACTCTGTGTTAATTACCTGAAACAACATCACCCTGGTATTCACATTCATAAACATGAATGTAAGTACCCATACAATGTACTAAAAAGTAGGGAGAAACAGCCATTTAGCCACTCATTTGCTATCCTGATTGTTAATACAAACAGGTTAATAAAGGTTGCTTCCATACCGAGGTTTGCTCTGGTTTGGCATATAAATAAATTGGAGCAGATTTCTTTTTTGAGCATCCACAATACCATCATTTGATCTTTCACCTCCCAAAGTTTTCTGCTGCTTTGTCCCAATCTTCTCCAAACCTGGCTTGACATGATCTTTGGAGAAAGACTGTAGTCAAAGTGTGTTTTCATGCTGTGTGGGTCACAAGGCACACATTTTTGCTGTTTCTTCCCGCAATAGTGGCTTTTTCCTTGACCCATGACTTATTCCTACTCTGCCACTGGAGAGCTCTTTTGACTTCAAAAAAAAACCAGAAATTGTTATATGGCTATAGTGTTATGCAGATACAACTGCCCTCTGAGGGGATAATATTTGTGTGTGTGTGGGGGGGAGGGCTGAGTCAAGTAATGTGTGTGGGAAACCACCATGTGGATGCTCCATTGCTGTTGCGAGTGTTCACAGAGGCAATGAGATCTCCAAAACTGGGCTAGCTTGGACCATACGGGTCATGGCAAACCCTACTATGGGTGTATGTAAAGTGCCATCAAGTCACAGCTGACTTATGGCGACCTCAGCAAGGGGCTTTCAAGGCAAGTGAGGAGCAGAGATGGTTTGCCATTGCTTTTCTCTGCAGAGTCTTCCTTGGTGGTCTTCCCTCCAGGTACTGCTTAGCTTCTGAGATCTGATGAGATTGGGCTATACCATGCAGCCTTCCCCCTCAAACCCTACTATAGAATAATCTAAATATAGAAACTAAGTACCATCTCCATCAGTCAATACTTAACATGTTGATAAGAACATCTAAGATGATATATCTTATATGTAGATTTCCCACCAAATTACAATCATGTGATACAGCCAAAGTTAAGTACTTCTAAGTTTGTTTCAGTGCTTGGTAGAGTTAGACGCGTGCTTATATTAAATCAGTAGAGCATAGAAGCACTTAGAAGTTTCACTTTGGCAGAACTGTACTCTTAAAAAACCACTGTTCCTTGGTAACACCTAAGTAGAGCAGGATCTTATTATTTAGTATCAGTTCTGACCTTCAGAAGGTTATGTAAATTTGCTGAGTTATTTCTGGCAAAAATATGCAAATTAAACCATCCTCTGGCCCATGTTATATTTCTTATCAGGCCCACAGACCTGAACAAAGCTCTCTGTGTGAAACAATAGAAGTTGAAAGTGGGCTGGCTGATAGTGAAGTCTTCTGATGATTAGCAAACTATTGTGAAGGGGTGGATGAGGGCTTAGAAAGGGGCCTCATATGATGCAGGGAAACAGAAGGTGAAGACTTACATGTCTTCTATCTCAGAGATCCCATCCAGTTCAGGCCAGAACACACAGTGTCAGGATGGGGGCAGGCTAGGGTTGCCAGTGCTGGGTGGGGAAATAGCTGGAGATTTTATGGGCAGCTCATGGGTAGGGACCTCAATAGAGTACAATGCCATAGAGTCCTCCCTCCAGAGAAGCCATTTTCTCCAGGGGAGAAAATGTCTGGAGATCAATTGTAATAGCAGGAAGTCTCCAGACCCTGGTTAGCAGCCCTAAAACAGGCTTTAGTCCCAACTTTCATGCTATCCCTCAGGTACAATCTTTCTCCATAGATGTGAATAACAGCCTTATGTTTATAAAAGATGAAGTAAAAAATGTACAGAAAGAATAGGAGCAAACTACTCTTAAAGAAAAAGTAGTCAGTTCACTTGGCCACAGTTTTTAAGACCAGGGAATTAGAAAAGTGTCTCAGAATCAGTTGCCACCCTAAATCACAACTATTATTTTATATGTATTTTATTTATTATTTGTATTTATATCCTGCCCATCCCACGAATGAGCTCAGGGTGGGTAACATCATATTATAATAAATACAATTAAAATTTTAAACGCAGTATAAGACATTAAAATTTCAGTATTTTCTTCATTTTTGTTCCAGAGCAAAGGATTCTGTCAAACATTTTCATGTGGAGTACACTGGATCTTCATTCAAGTTTGGTTTTAATGAATTTTCAAGCTTGAAAGACTTGATTAATCATTTTGCTAATCAGCCCTTAATTGGCAGTGAGACAGGTAGGTGACATTTGTTTTAATATTTGCACATTCAGATGTACCTCTATGCTAGTCCTCTCCTCTCCCTTCTCTTAGGCTATGGCTGCACCAGAACCTGCCTGCTGTAGTTCTTCATATTCTATCATATATCAGGTGAACTCTGATGGTCTCTCAGCATTCCACTCCTGCACTTCTCTTTTCACAAATTAAATATGTATCATATAACTAATATTCTAGAAGGATAGTGATTGCAGCCATATTTGTTTCAGGTTATGAATAAGAGAAAAAGATGTAATTGACTACATAGTATCATTAATCTGATTTTTAAATAGATCAAGTGTTTGAGCTTCAAGAACTATTTCCTTCTACCATTATATTTAATAAAAGAACAGTTCTTAATCTAGTAATAAATTTGCTCAATTCTTAGGGTTGGATCTAACCAGCTTCAGTCCTATTCAATCTCACCCAGTTCCCCTTCTGATTACAGCCCCTCTCCTACATAACTTTGCCTGTTATTTGCATAGACCTTTGGTAGGACTACCCCCTCCTTTTTCACCATTAGAAAAGCTAGTTGTAGCCAACTCACAGGAGCAGTTTGAGAAATACTGAACAATTGAAAAAAGCAGCCTTTCTATCCGTGTGTTTGATTTTGACTGAGAAAATGGTGAGAAAGTATCAGGAAAATATAAAATATTTGTTTAATTAATATATACGCTGTTTTTCCACTCCTCCAAAACAGTATATCAGTAAAACACAGACATTCATAAATCTGAGTAAAAACAATTAAACCAATAAAGATTGAATAACAAAAAAGTCAACATTAACAGCAGCCACTCAACAATTAAAAACAGGCCATTGCTTTTCTCTGCAAAAAATCCCATAAAAATCATATATATCCAAATAAAATAGCAGAGATCACAATCAGCCATTAAAAGTCCCTCTCTTAAGGCCTGGGCACACCTGGTGGTCATAAAATACCGGAAAAAGAACACACCTCTGCGCTTCAACTCTATAAGGCACCAATCAGACAACCCCCATTTTGATAAAGACCCAACCCATTCTAACTTTCTTAATACCATTATCCAAAGATATACCATTCCAGATGACCTTCTCAGGGCCTCAGCTGAGAATTCACAACTTAGGGACTGGATATATGATACTGATGCACTGATCTCTAATTCTGAAATCTAAAGTGGCTCCCTGGTATAAATATTGTAAATTTGACCACCGTAGGTTGAGTAAGCTAGTTAATATCTCTAACTTTAACCTTAGAGTGCCCTTTACATCTTTACGATTCCAAACTATGCAAACAGCCCTTTTGGCAGACTCCAAAAGAGCAACGTCCCTGTATTTGTGGCTTGCAAGTGGTGGAGGACCTTCCTCACTACATACTTTACTGTCCACTCGACAGCACTCCAAGAGAGAAATTTTTAGCAGGAATTCTACCAGTCATACAAGCATATCCAGAAACTGAGAAGATTGTGTTCTTGCTTTCAGATAATGATGCTTATCTATCCCATAGAGTTTCCCTGTTTGCTTTAGCAGCATCTAAGATTATATCTAAGGGGCAGGTTACCTGATGGTGATCAAACCTGTTGTATTCTTTTTTTTTTATCATTGATTAGTAGTTAGTTTTAACTTGGATATTAAGGATGCTTTTTAACATTTAATGTTCCGCTGTATTCTGTATTTTGTAATAGCCAATGGCTAAATACAATAAACCATTTAACCTAACCTAACCATTAAAAGACTTGGGGAATAAACATGGTCTTAACCTGCCCGTGAAATTATAGCGATATAAACACCATCTGTGGTTTATCTGGAAAAAGTGGTCTGCAGATGGAGAGCCATCACTGAAAGTGCTCTCTCTGCTGCCTACCTGATCTCTGAGGATGGAGTCATCTAGAGACAGGCCTCTGTTGCAGATGTCAGCATTCTGGAAGCTTCATATGGAAGAAGGCAGCTCTTCGAGAATCCCAGTTTCAAACTGTTTAGGGCTTTTAAGGATCAAAATCAGTGTGCCTTATTTCTCAAAATATAATGGCTGCAGGCATTTAAAGCATTTATTTAAAAATGAGCATGTCAGAAGATTGAAACATGGGCTTCCTGCATAAAGTATAGCTGGGTTCTTCAGGGAGGACAAGGAATGGAAGATGAGACAAAAGCCCTTTGAAAACAGTGTGTGTCACTTTACTCATTGAGAACTCTGGCTTCCTTAATAAACACTGGCAAATTATATACCACAAATGATTCTCTGCTAGCCGTATGCAGACGCTACGGCTGCAATTCTACAAACACTTTCCTCTGAATAAAATGGGACTTACTTCTGAGTAGATATGCTTAGAATTTTTATATGTTAAGGTACTCTCCAGGCTCTGGTATCCTTGGTTTCTGTGTCTGAACAGCTGTATCTAGGGTTTCCAGGTCCCCCCTGACCACCAACAGGGGACGGGGGCCATAGGTTGCCAGATCCAGAATGGGAAACTCCTGGAGATTTGGGGTTGCAGCCTGGGGAGGACAGGGACCTCACGAGGGTACAATGCCATAGAGTCTACCCTCCAAAGCATCCATTTTCTTCAAGGGATGTGATCTCTGTAGTCTAGAGATGAGCTGTAATTCCAGGGGATCCCCAGGTCCCACCTGGAGGATGGCATCTCATATAACACAATGGTTAGTGTCATTTTTATGGGCATTATTCCATATCACCTTTGAGGTGAAAAGATTAATGATTTCTTTTTTAGTTTAAGTATTTGAGTTTGAATATATTATCTTAGATTTGTAAAGGTTGAGAGTAAGGGTTCTGATTTGTTTTTTTAAAGCCTGACTGGTGTCCAGGTCAGAAATGTTTTAATCTCTTTGAAGTATCATATCTATTTCCTGACATGAGTGTCAAACCAGCATTGATGTGGCCCCAATTGACTCACTGCACTGCAACTTGAGCTCTGTTGTTAAACGGTACTTAAATAGGTTTGTTACTTAACACAAGAGGTGCCCCACGTCTTTTTGATAGACAGCTACAGCTTAGAACAGGTCTGGAAAAAGAAGAAAGGATCCAATTATCAACCACTTACATGACAAATAAGCCATATGGAGCTGACATTTAAGAGTGCTAAAGTACCTGCCCATCTGAGAGCAGGAAAGACAGTCAAAAGCCATGATCACTCCAGATTAATACTTGGATACTTCTGCCTCTGTGGCATTGGATAAGAGGGCATTTTTCAGGAACTGGATATCTACATGTCCACACAGTTTGGTCACAAGCTACCTTAGCCCTCTGCCTTGTTTTCTAGAGATGGTTCTGGCACTGTGGGAGACCTCAAATATCAACCTTTTGAGTGCTGTCTTGCCTGGTGAACAATCAGATGGGGCATACAAATCAGTGGAGTATCTTGACATGCCACAAGTCCATCCAAACTGTGCTATTCAGTTGTTTCGCTTCTCCATATTCACATGGCCCAGAGCATCAGAATGTGATTTGTGAGGACCCATTTTTCTGTAGTTAAAATATAGCATTTTTGACCTTTCCTTATGGCAGAGGAGGAACAATTGTATGCTGCGTGTCCTACCAATTCCATCTCAAGGTTTCCAACATTGATTTCTCTTTAAAAAATAAAGTCATGCCACCAAACATGGGCTTAGATCCAGTGCAGTGTTTCCACAGATGGAAGAGTTTCTATCTGTGGAGTGTGACCTTCTCACCTCCTTCCTCCCATGGCAGCCCAAAATGCCGACTGAAATGCTGCACTCAGCACTCAGGGAAGGTGCATTTGGGGCTACGGAGGGACGGGGAAGCAAGAAAACCATGCTCTGTGGATGGAAATAATTCCATCTGTGGAAATGCTCTGTTGGATCCATTCCACGATGCTGAACAATTTAGGCCCCGTAGGGACTGATGCTGAGGTACGGTGGAAAGTTCATGGCCTTGCTGAATGCCCATTAGTTTCATTGAGAAAAGTGAACAAGACGTTACTCATAGACTGCGTCCTCAGCAGCCAGTTCACATACTTACATACAATGCAATATTAGTGATGTTTTAATATTTCGAGGAATCTTGCATGCTATTGTGGGTTCCTGCCCTTGCCCCCCACCATCTGCTACATCCATTAACAGTTAAAGACCTGGTGCTATATGATATCAGCAAACATGATCTCCAGCGTTGAATGATAGGATCGCTCAGTGGCTTACCAACTCCCTAATCAGATTCTGCCTGCTCTGTGAAACTCCTTTCATGTGCCCAAAATGGACAGTGCAGGGGGCTGCAAAATAGGTGTGAAACTTCACAATGTCAGTGAACTTGTGTCCTCCCATGTTCCTTTCCTATGTGGAGCAACGCACAGGAAGAAGAGTTGGCAGAGACAGTTGCCGGTTTCATATGCAAGGGGCCAGAATGGCACGAAACCTGACAGATACAAGCTGGCTTATTGGATGAAAGCCCAAGGTCCTTCCTTTGTCCCATTAGAATCCCCAAAATGGTTTATTAACTTGCAGGAGGTGAAGCTGGTTATGAAACAGTTTCTTGTCAGAATCATTGTTTGACTATAATTATAATACCTACCATTTTGCTGACGCAGAGAGGATATAAATGCAGATATTGGTGCAGATCCTTCTCCCTCCGTCCGTCCGTCCATCCATCCATCCATCCATCCATCCATCCATCCATCTGTCTGAAGAAGTATAAGCGAATGTCAGACTATTTTAATTAAAACAACCTCCCCTGCTTTGCTCTGGCCAATGGAAGTTTTTCTTTTAGAAGAAGAAAGGAAGAAGTCTCATAGTTTCTGTTTAAAAAAAGACCCTGCAATGTTCTCTTGTAAATCTTCCTTGGGAGGGAGGTCATAACCAAGCAGCAGCTATTCAGAATGTGTCACTGTACACCCTTCCTGTGTGTGTCTGACACAAAGATGATAATTTTTGTAAGGTGCCCTCCTTAGTCTTGCAGACCTCAAGGGTTCTTATGAACCTTTTAACCCTAGCCCGCAGTAAGCCTTCAGTGAGGTTAAATTCAATGCAAAATTTGGAATTATATTTAAGACATAATATATCGGACCCAGCCAGCTTTTCCACTGTTGAAAAAGGGAAGGGGTATCTTTTATGACCACCAAAAATACAGTATTGGGGATCATGGGAAAAATGCATGTGAGATGGAGGCTTTAATAAGGTGGGGAATCGGGAAAGATTGAGTAAAAAGGCTGGTTAGATCAAACCCATTTATTCTTCATGAAATGCAAGTTCTTCTTTACACAGCAGTCCTATTTTGCCTCTGTCTACCCCACGCTAAGCAGTATGGAATCATGAGTCTCAATAGTTTCACCATATCTTCAGAAGGACTAGTAGGAATCTGAGCCAGGGATAAAAAATGTGAAAGACAGAATCTCTGTTTTCCTTTATTTAGGCACTCTGATTGTACTGAAACACCCATACCCTAAGAAAGTGGAAGAACCTTCTATTTATGAATCTGTGCGTGTTCACACGGCAATGCAGACAGGAAAAACAGAAATCGATCTTGTCCCCAATGCTCCATCGGTGAGTTACTGTTCTGTTGCTGGACTGGATAGAATACTGGCTGGACCAGTAAAGGCTATTTATTCCTTAGCATGGGAAATGTGATGTACCTGGGGAGATCCAGGGTCTTTCCACTGGTGGAAGTGGCTCTTTCTTTTCCTTCTCCCAGCAGCCTCCTCTGACCTTTGATCCCTCAAAGTCATTGTTGGGGAGATCCAGGGTACTAAAACCCAGGTGGGTCAGGGGCTACAGATCAGCCTCAGTCAGCCACCTACCTACAATAATGAGATAGTGACACTTTCCTGCCTTCTAGGGTTCTCTGTTAGCATTGTTCAGGAAATGTATGTGAAATGCTCTGAGCACTCAGAAATTCTATGCATTACTAAGTATAGTCTTTTTAAAGCTTAGTTAGGTTTATATTCTTTGTAGAGCAAGTATTGCCTTTGTTTGTGGTTGGGACTTTAAAACCACCCCTTTGTTGTTAATAGTCACTACTAGACTTTTGGTAATTGAAAAGGTGCAGGGAGTAGGGGACAGTGAAATAAGAGCACCTTGTTAGGCTTTAAAATGATGGAGGCATCCTTGGGTCCAACCCAGGGATGCTGTCACATCTGGTTTGGCCTTAAGATACAGGAATCTGTTGGCCAAAAAGGCTTAATTACCATCTAGAGCCATCTTAGTGCAAGAAAAAAAAGTTTTAATTGTATTGGGAAATTAGTTAAAAGGTAACCTTTTACATTCTTGGAAAGCTCTGAAGGTCACTCACAGGTTAACCAAGAGTGGGTGAAATTAATAACAGGGTGAAATTAATGGAATGACTTTACATGTTTACCTCCTGTGCAGGCAAAGAGCTGATACTCTTGCCAGAAATATGATAGCACAGTTATAAAAACAAGGTGAGCAATGGTGAAGTGGAAAGCTGTACTTTGCTTTATGCCAGTAATACAGTTTTGTAATGACTTGTTACCGGTTTACTTGCCCTTGTCCTCTGCCATTCCCTCCCTCACCTCCTCCCAACATGTAAACCTTTATCTCTTTCTCTGCAGCTCGGAACAAAAGAAGGCTATCTGACCAAACAAGGCAAAATAGTTAAGGTAAGAGATACCACAGGTATCTTCTGCTCGGTCTATAAAGCCAAATTGTTATGGCGCATGCACAGCTGGAGGCAACACAGGGGAAATGTATATGGAATTTAGAAAGCAGGTTCTGAAATATCAAGTTCTGGTTTGTCCCCCAAGAAGCTCAGGGTAGTATATGTGGTTTCCTTCCTTTTCCTCCATTTTATGCTCACAATAACTAATTGAAATAGAATAGTCTGACAGTAGAGTAGTCCAGTCCCAAACACTGAGGGACATTCATGGCTGAGTGGAGGTGCAAACGTGAATTCCTCAAGTTCAAATCCAACACACTAACTACTGCACTACTCTGGTTCTTCCATGTATAAGACTTTAAGGGAGTGGGGAGAAATACAGAAAGCAACTGGACTGCTTTCTCACCAGTGTTACCAATGGTGTGCTGTAATGTTTGTAATATTGCTGAGGATATTTGCCATCTGAAGACTTATGTATACTCTTAAACTAATTTTACTGCAGTTTCTGCTATTGATAGACTGCTACTGATAAGATCTCTATAGGTCAGCTGCGGCCCAATTGTTCCCAGTCTAGGATTACTGAATATGTAATGGCTGCTATGCCCAACTTTTAACAGTTTTAACAGTTTTTATTAATATTTATTTTAATTGCTTACTGTTTATAAATTATTGTTGTAACCCACCCTGAGCACGTTCACGGGAAGGGCAGGATATAAATATAAATAAATAAATACATTTAGGGGGGTTTATTTATGTATATATTTATACCCCATTTTCCTCCCCAATGGAGGCCCAAAGCAATTTATGACATTATTCTCCTGTCCTCCATTTCACCCCACAACAACAGCCCTGTAAGTTAGGTAAGCCTGCCCAAGGACACCCAATGCATTTCTGTGGCAGAATGGGGATTTGAACCTGGGTCTCTGAGATCCTAGTCCAGCACTCGAACTACTACACCACGCTGGCTCTCCAGAGTGAACTAACTTTCTGTTGTTTAAGTATGAAACAATATAATATGTCTTTCAACTGACTGGCCATTGAAAGGTGAGAGATGTGCACATCTGATATGCTGTCCCCCTAGGCCTGCTGACCATCACATTTAAATTTAGGATTAAATATAGGCCCAGATTTGGTATTAGAGCAGCAGTAGGGATTTGTTTTGGGCTTTTCTGCTTTTTAAAATCTTCAGGCTGTAAATGGACAAATGGCAGAACAATATCTAAAAGACTGGGAAGGCCTGAAATTGTATATGGAAACTGAATATAGAATGAAAGGAAAATGTACAATCTTGATTCGTATTGAAACTGAATGAGAAACGAAATGAACACTTGATTGTACTGTACCTTTATTGGAAACTATGTTTGAAAAAGTCAGGTTTTTATGTATCAGAATTGTGTTACCTGGTTTGTCGATTGTTACAAGTCTAAACTTGATTACCTTTTAACTTTTTCTTTTGTTATTGGCAGTGTTGGAAGCCTATTAGGGGGTGGGGGGATGGGTTGTAATCTTTAAATTGCATTGGTAACGATGTTTAACAATGTTGAATATATTCCAATAAAATTTTGTTTCAAAAAGAATCTTCAGGCTGCTTATTTTAACAGTTATGTTTCTTTTTAGATTTTATAAAAAATATAAAATCCAGAGTCCTCACCTTGCCTTTCTTGTGGGGTTTTATTCTTTCAGAACTGGAAAACTAGGTGGTTTACATTGCATAGGAATGAGCTGAAATATTATAAAGACCAGACGGTGAGTGAGATTTTTGCATTTGAAGTATGTTCTGAATAACAATCTTTGTTGTAGCTAAAGCTGGTTGTTAAAAAAACATTGGGGTCCAGTAATCAAGGGATGGCAATTCTGGGGATTGCCATTTAAACCTAGGATTGCCAACAGGTCTAGAGAAAAAAATGTCCTGTCCCTTTTCTAGAGGTTTAATGGTATATTACTTAACAGGAAATGTATTTGCCTCCATACCATGAAAAGTATCAGCGGTCCATTTCCACACATTAAACCTCTTTCCTTTCACACTTCCAGAACATTCCTGGCTTCCGCCTATCACATGGTTCACATATACTCTGGGAAGTGCAGGCAATTCTATCCATTGGTTGTCAGTTAACATGGAGAGTGGGTTGGTGGGGGTAACACAAGAGTAGCTTGATTAGATAACTGAGTTCTCTTCCCTGCATCTGAATCCACTAGGGTTACTAATGCCATAGAGTCCACCCTCCAAAGCAGCAGTTTTCTCCAGGGGAACTCCTTAGGGTTGCCAGCTCCAGGTTTGGAAATACCTGGAGATTTGGGGGGTGGAGCCCGAGGAGGGCAGGGTTTGGAGAAGGGAGGAGAGGAGAGGGACTTCAATGGGCTATAGTGCCACAGGGTCCACCTTCCAAAGTGACCATTTTCTCCAGGTGAACCGATCTCTGTTGCCTGGAGATCAGTTGTAATAGCAGGAAATCTCCAGCCACTACCTGGAGGTTGGCAACCCTGGAACTGAACAACAGCGATTAGTTCCCCTGGAGAAAATGGCTGCTTTGGAGGGTGGACTCCATGGCATTATACCCCACTGAATTCCCTGCTGTTTTCAACCCCATGTTCCATAGGTTCCAGCCCCAAATATACAAGAATTTCCCAACCCATACTTGGCAACCCTATAGAGCTGGCCAGCTCTGCCTGAGTGGGTTTGCCCAGAGCTGTGGCTTGAACAGGTGCCCTACAGGGCTTCCCCAGGCCCCCCTTGCCCTCTGGCATCCTAGACAATAGTCTAGTATCAGGTAGTGGGTAGGTTGCATCTGGCTACAGACAATAGTGGTCTGTGTTCCAGCACAACGTTGCAATTTTACTCTTCAGTTAACCATATGAAATTAGCTCAGTAATTTCCAGGTGGATTCAGGGCCATTTCACAAGACATGTAACCCAAAATAAATGTCACTGCTGTGTATATAAGCCCTATAGTTTTGTCCTCCGTGAGAAAATGTTCATAGGTCTTTTTTTGCCACATATATAGGTAATTGGAAACCACATTTGGTGACAGTGCAGATATATCCACTAATTGCAAGCTGTGTATTTCTAGTGGTATTCACCCAGTTCCCTACATGGAAGTGATTTCCAGTTGCACAAATTCAGAGTTACTGGGCTGGGAGAGGAAGAATTATTTTTTAAAATTGTTAAAATAACTGGATGCACATGTGCACAGGAAACACACAAAGATGAACAACAAAACAACAAACATCCAAAACTGTAATTTTATAAAATGAGGCAGTCATGGCTTTATCTTTTCCTTGGCATTTTTATTTTGGGAATCTGAGGTTCTGATCATTTAAGAAAAAAGAATGATTATTTCAAAAACAAACTTATTTTCAAGTCCACAGAGCCAATCAGAGCACTAGACTTAACAGAATGCACAGCAGTGCAGTTTGACTATTCACAGGATAAAGTCAATTGTTTTTGGTAAGTTGTGGCCTAATAAATACAGAGGTCTTTTTCTCTCTTTCTGCATGTTTGTGTCTGTCTGTCTTCATGCTTGTCCTCAGAAATCTCATGAACTGTCATGTATAAAAACAATTTATTAACAGAGGTCATTAAATGCTTTGGGGAATATGTTGTCGAAGACTTTCACGGCCGGAGTTCATTAGTTGTAGATTTTCCAGGCTGTATGGCTGTGGTCTTCTTGGCATTGTAGTACCTGACGTTTCACCAGCAGCTGTGACTGGCATCCTCAGAGGTATAATACAGAAAGATGGAGTACTCTCTGTGTCAATGTTTCTGGTGAAACATCAGGTACTACAATGCCAAGACCACGGCCATACAGCTTGGAAAATCTACAACAGCTTTGGGCAACGTTCAGCTTTCCGATAGCCTGCAGTGCCATCCCAATTTGCCCCATAGTCTACTTTGAATACTGCAGAAAAATCTTCTTGTTTCTTCTACTCTAAACAGCCTTCTGCAAACAGATCCCACCACCCCCTTCCTGACTGTGGACTAGCTTTGTTGTCTTCTGTCTGTGCCGGTTCACATGTTGGAAGTGACATGTTGGTTGTGCATCTTGTGCATTTCCCTTTAAGGATACATTTGCTTGTAGGGAGCCTTGGCCATTTGCGAATATCTGAAGCATCTACCCATGTCAAACTCCTACCCAGAACGTGCTTTGAAATACGTTAAGTGTTTAGCATGTAAGATATGGATTTAAGCCAAAAGTATAAATAACAACCTAGCAAAAGTTGATTATAACTACAGTCAATCCTGTTTGAATCCCTGGGGCTTAAGTGAGTTACCTTCCCACACTCCACCCTTTCTGGTGTCTCACACATACCTTTCGTTTCTCTCTCATACCTAACTGGAGCCTCGCAGACTTTTTCATTTAACACAGCCTTCTATTTAGTAAACTTAAAAAGACAGTCCTCGTCTTCAAAAAAAGAACAAGACAATTAACAGTTTTTATAAAATGAGTTATATTTTTGAATGATCTCCCATTGGACATAACTAAGACAGCAAGGAGAGAGTCCAGACTTCTCCCTTCTGGCATTAATTTTCTATTGGCAAATTTCCTTCCCCTTTTTATTTATTTATTAGCAAATAAGAATGTATTAAATTGTGATTCCCCATGGGCATACCCCACTTCAGGAGCCTACTGTCTCATACACCCACCTCATTCTGGAATGGAGATGAGTATTTGGTCATAAATTCAGTTGAATGGGCCCGGAAAGTATAATGCCACCCTTAGATTATTCTTAATTCAGTTTAGCTTGATTGTTTCCTCCATTTTGTCTACTACTCACACTTCCTCCCCTCTCGTGGTCTGTCTCCTTTGGTCAGCTAGCTGGGCTGTGTACACCATTATGACTAAGGCTTCTTGCTCACTGGAGAGGTTTGAGCAGCTCTTTTCTGCCTTTAGCTTCAGTTTCATTTGCAAAATGGGATACAAACAGGGGTCATTTGGAGCATGAGCACGCAGGAGCGGCACTCTGGCAGTTAGAGGCACAGGTGGCGGCAAGCCCTGCCCCCAGCTCCCAGCAGGAGTGCAAAGCAGCACGTGTAGCATTCCTCCTGGGCCCAGATAGGCTACTCTGGGACTGGAATGACAGCCCTCAGAGTGGAAAGACAGTCCCTAGGGGTGGAGCCTGAGTGGTGGGTGTTGTCTTCTGACACACCTTTGGTGATGTCAGGGGGTGTGGCATATGCAAATAAGTTATGCTAATGAGTTACGCTAATGAGCTCCTGCACCTTTCTTTCTACAAAATGACCCCTGGATACAAAGACTGCCTATCTGTTTCCAGTCACAAGTCAACATGCTGGTCCTTACCACTAAGGCCCTAAAGGGCTTGGGGCTGGGGTACATGAAGGACTGGCTCCTCCTGTACTGTCCAGCTCACTTGGTTAAGATTTACCTCCCAGATTATAAGATTTACCTCCCAATCTGCTCTCTGTGCCCCCAGCTGCAGAGATGAGATGGGTGGCAACTAGAAACAGGGCCTTTTCAGTGGCGGCACCTCACTTTTTGGACTTCCGTCCTCTCTTGAGGCTCACCTGATGCCTACCATACTGTCAGCTATCAGGTCGAAGCATTTGTGTTGACCTAGTTTTTTAACTAAAGGTTTCTAAAAATCTTCCTACCTGTTTCTGGTCTCAGGTCTGTTTTATGGATGCTTTAGGGCATTCTGTGGTTGTTTTATGCTGGTTGTTTTGTGCCAATGGTTTGTTTTTAAAGGCTTATTCCTTTTTATATTGGTAATTTATGTTGTTTGTTATTTTATGGTGTTGTTTTTACTTGTAAGCCCCCTGCAGCAGGACTATGGAGCAATGGCCTACAGAATTCCTACGTAACTAAATACAGCTATTGGTTCGTTATGAAATAATGTCTTCATTATTATTTTTGAACAGTTTAGTATTCCCAGTGAGGACATATTATCTCTACGCAAAGACTGGAGTGGAAGCAGATGAGTGGATTAAGATATTGCAGTGGAAACTGGTAAGGAAATGGCTGTGTCACAAGATTCAGTGAGCATTACTTAACTCTTCAGCTGGTGTGTTAATGATGACAAACAGCACTTCCTGCTGACAATGGATCGGGTTAAATTTCCATTCTGGCCTCACTAGTATTGCAAGGAGAAAATGACCGTATTTGTGGATATAAACTGGCATACAAAAAATCCAGATGGAGATTCTGCGTATTAATCAGAGCATCCACAATTTATTTTTCCAAGTGCGGCACCTTGGAAATCACTGCGATGGCCCCTTGAATCAGTGGGGAGGGCCTGTGACTCAGTGGTAGAGCACCTGCTTTGCAGGTAGAAGAATCTAGGTCGTATCAGGCTGGGCGCTGGAACACCCTAGGCTATTAGTCTTGGGTGATTTCGATGTCCATGCCGAGGACACAGCTTCCAGTCAGGCTGTGGACCTAGTGTCGTCCATGGTGGGTGCTGGGATTCTCCCAATTTGTAACGACCCCCACTCACCGGGCCGGGCACACGCTCAATTTGATCTTCGCGACTGGGGTGATAGTGGACTGGATTACTGCCTCGGCAGTACCATTGGTCGGACCACCATGCCCTGAGGGCCCATCTGAATTTTCCACCCCGACCCTGTTTAGGTGGCAAGCATATTTTGACTTGCCCGCAGAGCCAAATGGACCTAGTGTGGCTACAAATGGCCCTGTGGGATCCGATGCCCCCTGGCGGCTTGTTGGATGAGCTTGTGGAAGACTGGCATAGCTAGCTCTCTGCAGCCATCAACGAGATCGCTCCCCGGCGCCCTCTGCGCCCTCATGCTAGGTTTACGCCCTGGTACACCCAGGAGTTGCGGCTTATGAAGCGAGAGCTGAGACAGTTAGAGAGACGGTGGCGCTGTGCTCAAGACGAAGCTACAAGAACATCTTATAGGACGTTTATGAGATCCTATGAGATGGCAGCCAAGGCCGCTAAGAGAGAGTTCTATGCGGCTTCGATTGCATCTGTGAGCTCACACCCAGCCCAGTAGTTTAGAATGATTCGGTCATTAACAGCTCTGCCACAGGGAAGACCAAACATTAGGGAATTGGATATTGGCTGTGAGGCATTTGTAAGCTATTTTGCAGATAAAGTCTTGGCGCTCCACCGCAACCTCTCCGCCACAGTTGAAACAGTGAGTGAACTCGAGGCCCCTTGCACATCTTTGGTCCCAGGATTGGATGGTTTCAGCCCGCTCAGCCTGGAGGAAGTCGACGGATTGCTTATGACTGTACACCCAACATCATGCAGCCTTGACCCATGCCCTTTCTGGCTCATTAAAGCAGGCCATGAGGGGTTTCGAGGTGCCCTAAGGGAGATTATCAACAAGTCTCTCTCTGAGGGGCGGTTCCCAGGGGCACTCAAGGAAGCAATGGTCTGCCCTTTCTAGAAAAAACAAACTCTGGATCCGGCCGAATTGCCCAACTATTGGCTGGTTTTCAATTTGCCTTATTTGGGCAAACTAATTGAGAGGGTGGTGGCGATACAGCTACAGGGCTTTCTGGATGACGCTTCTGTCCTAGATCCCTTCCAGTCCAGCTTCTGCCTGGGACACAGGACAGAGACAGCGCTGGTTGCCCTTACTGATGACCTCCGGAGACATCTGGATTGGGGTGGTACGGCAGCACCGTTGTTGTTAGATCTGCCGGCTGCGTTTGATACAGTCGACCATCAGTTGCTGACCCACCGCCTCACCGATGTGGGGATACAGGGGCTTGCCTTGCAATGACTTGCTTCCTTTCTCCAGGGTTGGGGACAAAGGGTGGCGCTAGGGGAACAGCAGTCCAGGAGACACCTGCTTGAGTGCGGTGTGCCTCAGGGGGCAGTGCTTTTCCCGATGTTATTTAACATCTATATACGCCCCTTTGCCCAGATTGCCTGGAGATATGGGCTGGGGTGTCACCAGTATGCTGACGACACCCAGCTCCATCTGATGTTGGGTGGCTGGTCAGACTTCAGTCCGGAAGTTCTGGACCAGGCATTGCAAGCCGTGGCTGGTTGGCTCAGGCTGCGTTGGCTGAAGCTAAACCCAGCAAAGATGGAGGTTCTGTACCTGAGTCAGGGTGGGTTGGGGATGGGGATCCCCCTCCCGACATTGGACAGGGCGCCACTGGTGCCATCGCCAGAGGTTAGGAGTCTGTGAGTGCTCCTGGATTCCTCCTTAACAATGGAGGCCCAGGTGGCAGCCACTGCTAAGTCACCCTTTTACCGTCTTCGGCTGATTCGGCAGTTGCTTTCCTTCCTTGACTCCGATGACCTGGCTACAGTGATCCATGCGACAGTCACCTTGAGATTAGACTACTGTAACGCTCTCTACATAGGGCTGCCCTTGTTGCAAATCCAGAAGCTGCAGCTAGTGCAGAATGTCGTGACTAGGCTTCTGATGGGCCTCCCTAGATGGGAGCACATCAGGCCAGTGCTGAAGGCGCTGCACTGGCTGCCAATAACATACTGAATTCACTTCAAGATGCTGATAAGAACATAAGAACATAAGAGAAGACAATGTTAGATCAGGCCAATGGCCCATCCAGTCCAACACTCTGTCACACAGCGGCCAAAATATACCAGGTGCCATCAGGAGGTCCAGCAGTGGGGCCAGGGCACCAGAAGCCCTCCCACTGCTGCCCCCTCCAGCACCAAGAATAGAGTGCATCACCTGCCCCAGACTGAGAGTTCCCATCTATACCCTGTGGCTAATAGCCACTGGTGGACTTCTGCTCCATATGTTTATCTAATTTCCTCTTGAAACTGTCCATGCTTGCAGCTGCCACGACCTCCTGTGGCAGTGAATTCCATATGTTAATCACTCTTTGGGTGAAGAAGTATTTCCTTTTATCTGTTCTAACCCGACTGCTCAGCAATTTCATAGAGTGCCCACGAGTTCTTGTATTGTGAGAAAGGGAGAAAAGTACTTCTTTCTCAACCTGCTCAATCCCATTCATAATCTTATAAACCTCGATCATGTCACCTCTCAGCCGTCGTTTCTCCAAGCTAAAGAGCCCCAAGCATTTTAACCTTTCTTCATAGGGAAGGTGTTCCAACCCTTTTATCATTCTAGTTGCCCTTCTCTGCACTTTTTCCAATGCTATAATATCCTTTTTGAGATGTGGTGACCAGAACTGTACACAGTATTCCAAATGAGGTCGCACCAATGATTTATACAGGGGCATGATGATACTGGCTGATTTGTTATCAATTCCCTTCCTAATAATCCCCAGCATAGCGTTGGCCTTCTTTATTGCAGCTACACATTGTGTAGACATTTTCAGTGAGTTATCCACTACGACTCCAAGATCTCTCTCTTGGTCCGTCTCTGCCAGATCAGACCCCATCAACGTGTATTTATATTTAGGATTTTTGGCTCCAATGTGCATCACTTTGCACTTGGCCACATTGAACCCCATTTGCCACGTTGACGCCCACTCACCCATCCTCAACAGATCCCTTTGGAGTGCCTCACAATCCTCCCTGGTTTTCACCACCCTGAACAACTTTGTGTCATCTGCAAATTTAGCCACATCACTGCTTACTCCCAATTCCAAATCGTTAATAAACAAGTTAAAAAGCATCGGACCGAGTACTGATCCCTGTGGTACCCCACTGCTTACCACCCTCCACTGAGAAAGTTTCCCATTTATACTCACTCTCTGTTTTCTATTTATAAGCCAGTTTTTGATCCACAAGAGGACTTGTCCTTTTATCCCATGACTATTGAGCTTACTTAGGAGCCTTTGATGAGGAACTGTATCAAAAGCTTTCCGGAAGTCAAGGTAAATAATATCTATTGGGTCCCCCTTGTCCACATGTTTGTTCACTCCTCAAAAAACACTAACAGGTTAGTGAGACAAGATCTTCCCTTACAGAACCCATGCTGAGTCTGCCTCAATAGTTTTTGTTCATCAATGTGCCTACTAATTCTTTCCTTAATAACAGTTTCCACCAACTTACCCGGTATCGATGTCAGACTGACTGGCCTGTAATTTCCCGGATCTCCCCTGGAGCCCTTTTTAAAGATGGGAGTGACATTAGCTACCTTCCAGTCCTCAGGAATGGAGGCAGATTTTAAAGAAAGATTACATATTTTTGTCAGGAGATCCACAAGTTCACATTTGAGTTCTTTCAGAACTCTCGGATGAATGCCATCCGGGCCTGGTGATTTATTAGTTTTTAAATTGTCCATCAGTCGGAGGACTTCCTCTCTTGTTACCGCAATCTGATTCAGGTCTTTCAAACCCCCTCCCGAAATCGGTGCTTCTGGAGTGGGCAAACACTTCTCCTCTTCCACAGTGAAGACAGAGGCAAAAAATGCATTCAGCTTCTCAGCCATTTCCCTATCATCCTTCACTACTCCTTTTACCCCTTGGTCATCCAAGGGCCCCACTGCCTCCCTGGCTGGCTTCCTACTTCTAATGTATTTGAAGAAAGTTTTATTGTTGGTCTTTATGTTTTTTGCGATATGCTCCTCATATTCCCTTTTTGCTTACCTGATCACAGACTTGCATTTTATTTGCCATAGTCTGTGTTCCCTTTTATCAACCTCACTAAGACTAGCTTTCCACCGCTCAAAGGAATCCTTCTTACCTTTTACAGCTTCCATTACTTTATTTGTTAACCATGCAGGCTTTTTTCTATACCTATTTGTACCTTTCCTAACCCGCGGTATATATTTTTTCTGAGCTTCTAGGATTGTCTTTTTACTTACCTTTAAAGTCCTATATGGCCAGGGTCCAACATACCTGAGGGACCACCTTTCCCCATACATACCCCAGAGAGCACTACGGTCGGGGGTCACAACATTGGTTAATTATTCCAGGGCCCAAAGATGCCAGGCTTGCTGTTACAAGAGCCAGGGCCTTTTCAGTGGCGGCTCCTCTCTGATGGAATGAGCTCCCAGAGGACATCAGGGCCCTGCGGGACCACAGGGCTTGCAAGACGGAACTCTTCCACCAGGCTTATGACTAGGAGCCGCCACTACCACTACCACCAACTATTAGTACTATTAACATTGGTGGCAGACGGTTGGCCCTGCTTGGAGATTGAGCCACAACGCTGCAGGATGCTGGAACACTGAATTGGGTTTTAATGTTACATCCTTCGCACACCACTTTTGAGATACTGAATGAACGAACAAGATTGCGAGCACTTTATTGTTTATTGTTAATTGTGAATTGTTTATTTTAAGATTGTTTTCACTTGTTTATAGTTGTTTTATGTGGATCTGGCACATGGTGCCGAGAATATATGAGCCGCCCTGAGCCCATTCTTGGGGAGGCAGGGATAGAAATACAATAAATAAACAAAATAAATAAATAGATCCGATCCCTGCCACCTCCTCTTCAAAAGGATCTTAAGTAGTAAGAAAAAGACCTTTCTCTCCTGTGACCCTGGAATGTTGCTACCACTCAGGGTAGAGAGAATACTGAGCTATCTGAAACAGTGGTCTGGAAGCTCAAACAGAGGAAATGGAAGTCATGCATTTGGTCAGTCCACAAAGTGCAAATTACAGGCCTGTGCAGCCTCAATTTGCCTTAGCACTGTGCAGAAGGGAGGGGGTCGTACTCTTCAGCTTCCACTGAACCTTGCTCTTTAAAACTGGCTGCTTTGCAGCTAGCATTTCTTCTATCCTCTCTGTCCTGTGGAAAATTAAGGATGCGAAACCTTACAGTTTGCATTTTATGGACAGGCTGAGATGTGTGTGATTGAGTAAGAGGGGAAGGACTAGCCAGAGCCACAGAAAAGAAACAACAGCAAAGGTGGGAAACAGAGCCAATGTCCGGAAGTGGGACAGCAGGGGTGGAGGACTGGAACTCCCTTTCTGTACAAGTCTTCACAGGTTCATCTCTTCATATAGGTATTAAGTGCCGAAAACTATGAGCCACTGTTAAAAATTCAGTTGCCTAAAAATGGTTACTGTTTTTTATTTTGTTTTGTTTAGTCACAGATCAGAAAACAAGCCCGACAGCGTGATGGCACAATCAAGCCATAGGGATGCCCATAGGAACTTTGCCTGCACGGGGCCCATCATGCTAGTTCAAGCCGATGCTCCATCAAGTCTGCCATCATGAAGAACAAAAGAACTGCCATGCTGGGTCGGACCAGAGCTCCATCAACCCCAGCACCATCCAGATGCTACTAGGACTCTCCCATGATGATGGTATGATGGAGCTAGCCAACCTTGATGTCTTTCTTCAGAAGAATCCTGCCTTTGAAGACCCGAAGGTCCATTTTTATCTATTGCAGCTAATACATACTGGGGAAACTACCCTCCATGAATCTGTATAACTTCAAAAAAAACCCATCTAGACTATTGATCATTACCAAATCTTGATGTGATGATGGCCAACACCCTGTTTTCTGCATTGGACAGCACCATATTGTGTATTCCAGTCTTTGCTGCCACACATCACTTCTTTTCTATGTGGATAATTCCAGTTGCCCAGAATGAATGAAAGCCCTTGAGGTGTGTGCAGTTAACTCAAAGGACTTGGATGTTTCATAGTATGAGCCACGGAATGACCTGTGAAAGCTTCGGTTCTAAAAACCCTGGCATACTCTACATGTTCCCAGTCGTTTCCTCCAGTTTCTCAAGCATAAACTGCATGCACACGACAAAGAAAGTAGTTTTAGCTTGGTCTGCTATACCTTCCAAAACAATGGGCGTGGGTGTTCATGATAAAGAAGGACCAAGGCTCAGTCCTTTCAGACAGCAGCAGGCCTGTCCTGTAAACCTCACCGGGTACTGCTTTGGAAGAACCATGATTATTACTGACTTTTGTGGGGTGGGGTAGAGGTGGCTGCCATGGCAAGTGGGGAACTATAAAGCTTCCATATGTAAACAGAGCACCTGTGTGGTGTTTTTGACAAAAACAGAATGCTGTCTCATGAAGTTTTCCATTTAGGTTTTTAAAACTCCTAGTCTTACCAACAGCAATAGCATGTTCTGTTGTTTTATGCCTTTTCAAACCAAATTGGTTTTATACTTTCTTTTGTATTACAGCCATTTAGAGGAAAGAGTCCTTTCTTTGGTAGGCTTATATTTCTCCCCTGCCCCTCCCAAAAATAATACTTGGGTATACTCCCCCCCATTCCATAAAGCAAATAACATGTGGATGAGTGGGTAAGGATGGGAAGAACACCTCTATGAACCCAAATTTATGCTTTTTAAACTATCTTGCCCCACGCTAATACAGTTCTGTACAATGGTGTGCGTACAACCTAAGAGGGGGACTGGAGGTGGGCGTTTGCATCACAGTGCAAATGGACCTATGCACCTTTCTCAATTTGCAGTCTGCTGTGCAAATGACACTTGGGACACTTTGTATCTGACTACATAATAGATCCAGGAAGTGTTCCCATTTCATCAATGGAATCCAGAACATGTGCACAGTTTTGGAGCAGAGCACATGTATTTGGCATACTATGAAATGTTGGTATACCAATAGCACCAAAACTATTCTACACACATTTAAAGGTCATGGTTGACACACATGAAGACATATCACCTGCATTTGCAGAAAGTATCGTGGATGGGCCCAACAGCAGCAAAAGCAATTGTAGGTATGCATTAGTGAGAATGTATGTGCATGTGTGCATTACTAGGTATAGTTACTGATCATGGCAAGAGAACTCTTCTCTAGAAAGATGAGATAGTTGGATACTATTATAGCGTATTGGTTAGATTTTCATCTTTTTACGCCCTTTTAGAAACAGTACTGTATCGTATTTAATATAGTCTTATGTTTAGTATGGGGAACATTTCAAAATAAACTGTGAATACTGCAAACTAGAGAATGGGACCAGAAGACGGAAGAGTTTTTCATAAATGTAGCAGGAACAGCAAGAGTTCATATATTCTTGTATCCTTATTATAAATTTCTAATAAACTGATAACAAAAGAGAAAAAACATTACTGTGTGCACTATTTTATACGCATTAGCTGGTTTCACAGAGAGCTATTCCAGAAGTAAACTTCTTTATCATCTTAGGTGAGACAGAACTCATACCATTAACTGTTTGTTGCCCAAGTGCTGATCCCTGTGGCAGTTTCATCATTCCAGGTGTTTGAAAAGGGCACCTATGTATGCTAGTCCAGCCTATCTTGTTCCAACTCCAGATTTCAATCAGAAGTAAGAAAGCTTCTTTATCACTCAAGAAAACTTGAATTTGGGGAAACTGGATATACACACATATAATTGTCTTAGCTGTTAAATTATCTTGTTTAAAAGAAAACTCTATTTATACAGCTTGTTTGATGAAACAGAACTAGCATAATGTCCAGTTCCATATCATTGAACAAGTTGCATAATCACTGTAATTTCTAGAATCAAAACTTTGTAATCTTTTCTTCTCTGATCTGTCAAACAAAGAACCAACAGCAATAAGACCTATGCATATTCCAAGTAATTCCTTCCCTTCAACAAATCTGCTGCCGTGGTTTCAGGCATGGTTTGGATCCAACCCTTCATCATTATGTGTTGTGTAGTGGTTAGTGTGTCAAACTAGGATTTGGGAGACCCAGGTTTGAATCCCCACCCTGCCATGGAAGCTTGTCGGGTGGGCCTTGGGCCAGGCATTCACTCTCGGCCTGACCTACCTCACAGGGTTGTTGTGAGGATAAAATGGAGAAGAAGAGACTGATGTAAACTGCTCTAGGTCCCCACTGGAGAGACAGGAAAGGCATGAACGAATTAAATAAATAAAATTGTTGAGATCCACCCTGAGCCCGTTTGGGGAGGGTGGAATAAAACCCCCATAAATAAATAAATAAATAAAGCATGCTCAAGGATGCAAAATCACCTATTACAACTGAAAGATCAACCACCCCTCCCCCCTTTTTAAACCCTCTACTACTTTCAATTTTTCCCTACTCTAAAATTTGCATTCAGATACACCAAGGGCAACTTTGGATGCCTTCTTGGGTTTTTCTCTCTGCACAGCACTTTCCGTTATGCAGCAAGATACACATGCAAGAAGGTTCTGTCCCCCTGACAGAAGTGTCTCTCGTGTGAACAGAAAATTTACTCTGGATCTACCCCAAGTTCTGCAGCAAGTTACATTCTGTGCAGCTTTGAAATCTTTGTTACCCCATAACGCCCTAGTTAAAAAATGGCTCCTGTTTTTCTTAGGCAAGGTTACATTTTACTATAGACAAGGTTAGGTTTCATCCTTCCATTGCAAACTATTTTTATATTTGTTTATAAAACACAAAAGTGCGGTCTGAAAGTACATGTTCTTGAAGAACCTAAAACTGGAAGGATTCAAACTAAGGACAGATTTTCAGTCTTAGGTTTTTGTACATAAAACAGCCAAATGTATATTTTTTCACTAATGCATGCAGCCATAACCTAATACCCACACTGGTTTCCAGACAGATCCGTCAGAATTAGACACCACCACTTACATTTCTATTTGGAACCTATTTTATACTTTTTTGGTACCAAGTGTAAACCACATGGGGAAAAGTACATCATGAAGAAAATCACACAATTGCCCTCAGAGTGAAAATCATCACCTAGATTTCTCAGTCCTCTGTTTTGAGAGCCAGCGTGGTGTAGTGGTTAAGAGCAGTGGACTCCGATCTGAAGAACCAGGTTTGATTCCCCCACTCCTCCCCATGAAGCCTGCTAGGTGGCCTCAGGCCAGTCACAAGTTCTCTCAGAGCTCTCTCAGCCCCACCTAACTTATAGGCTGCCAGTTGTGGGGAGAGGAAGGGAAGGCACTTTGAGACTCCTTAAAAAGAAAAGCAGGGCATAAAAACCAATTTTTCTTCGATATCAGGGCCTGAAATAATATCGGGTAGGATCCTCCAATTTTGTTTCACTGGTGTTCACACATTCCTTCAGTGAAGAACCTTCCAGCTGGCACAAGATGCTCTTGTCTACAGTCCTTGTGCCAAAGCAGGGGTCCCCAACCCCTTTGAGTCCATGGGCACCTTGGGAATTCTGATACAGGGTGGTTGGCACCACTGCAAATGGCTGCCACAAGCAGCAGAACCACACACAGAGGAAGCCCAGGTGCAGGGGTCAAGAAGAGAGATTTTTAAAAATACACTGGGAGGAGGAGAATAAGAAGAAGATGGAGAAAGAGGAGGAGGAGAAGATGGTGAAGAGGAGGAAGTGGGTTTATACCCCACCCTTCGCTCAGAGTCTCAGAGCGGCTTACAATCACCATCCCTTCCTCTCCCCACAAAAGACACCCTGTGAGGTAGGTGGGGCTGAGAGAGAACTCTGAGAGAACTGTGACTGGCCCAAGGTCACCCAGCTAGCTGCGTGTGGAGGAGTGCGGGAATCAAACCTGGCTTTCCAGAGTAGAGTCTGCCGCTCTTAACCACTACACTGTGCTGGGTCTCAAAATAGAGGACTGAGAAATCTAGGTGATGCCTTTCGCTCTGAGTGCAACGGTGTGACTTCCACGGAAACAGTGTCATGTTACCCTGCACAGCCCATTAGATCTCCAGTAGCCAGTCAGAAGTCCTGCTGGGCAGGAGCCCCACCTGGCTCTACCCACTTTCTAACAACACTTGATGAGTGACTGGAAAGGTGTCAATGGACACCATGATGCCCATGAGCACCCTGCTGGGGACCCCTGGGCAAGAGGAATGTGCGGACGCAGAGTGAACAAAACACGAAGGCTGAGTCCACTGGACACTCAACCTATGGGGCACAGCCACCCCTTTCCAGAGTACTGCTTTGTGCCCTAATATTCTTTCTGAGCTTCTTTTTACAAGCATTGCGTTTTCACCAGCAAGCTCACCCGGGAAGGAAAAACAAATATCTGTACCCAGGTTGCATATTTTTGCTAATTACAGCAGCACGATGTATCAAAGGATGCAAGTCACAGTGCCATCTTTTAAGAAACAGATCGGGGTGCATATCTTATAAATACGTTTATTTAAATTTGTTTAGGAACAAGCAAAGGTAAATGAGGCAGCAAAACAAGTGTAAGTGAGCCCACAAAGCACCACCATTGCATGTACTCAGACATCAGTGACCACTGGGATGACACAGATTTTATCCTTGTATTTTACAAGGAAATATGTGGAGAGAACGAACAGCAACTGGGAACTTTGATTTCCGCACCAAAAGTGCTGAAGAGCTAGCAAGTGTCTGTTAAAAAGCAGTCAGCTGTCTATTGGGTCTTTTTTAAAAAACACCAACAACAGTAACCAACTGCCTACCAGTGCCAGCAAAATTTCCCCTTGCGATGTGATCATTGCAAGATAAAGTTAAAATAATGTTTTTCTCCCAGTTTCTATAACGACAGCCTAGACGGCGGAGGGACCCACACAGGTAAGGAAGCTGTAGGTACCATATTTGATCAGACCCCATTTTTCCTGCTTTGGACTCTTCATGAAATATGATCTGCACAATGCTTTGCCTGAGGTTAACTCCATGGGAGTCGCTCAAAGATCCCCATAGTTTAATGGATGCAGTTACAGCCCACCTCTCCCAGTCTTGCTTTACAATCATATTAGTGTGTGATTTCAGATGTAGCACAATGAAGAATCTTCCTTTTTAAATTTAGAACAAGAGGAAGTGACATTTGCATGGCAGGTCACTGAGAAGGACTGACTTTCTCTGTTGTTTGGTACTGAGGAGACGTTGCGTTCTGCAGATGGATTCGATTAAGATACCTCCACAACCTGCCACAGCTCTTCGAACAAGGGTGCAAGCTCTTTTTCCAAGCTTACAATCAACCCTGCAAACACCGGGGGGGGGAAGCAGAAGAACAAAATTGTTATAGAATACAAGAAAGAATGCATTTGTAAGTATATATTGGCCACCCTCCCTTTACAGATGAATCTGAAAACAAGCATTTGAGGAAACCCCCCCACTAAATTCCACTTCAACTTTCTGGTACAGAAGTGAGTAGTATTTAAATGAGAGCCATTCTCCCAACAGCACAGTAGATGCCTGAAAGCCAAACCCTGCAAAGAGGTGAAACAGAATCCAGGCCTGGCACAGAAGGGAACCTCCCTTTTGTTGGGAGCGGAAATGTCTACTGTCTTGGCTTCCTGAGACCACTCTCTGAAAGCATTTTCACAGCAAGATCTGCTATAACGCAGGCTTCCTGGGTAAGTAAAAGATGGGGAATCGGTTTCTCTTGCCATTGTTCAGCTTGCCTGGCATTTGCTATCAGGTTGTAGGTGACTTTCAGTGAACCCTTGGGGGGTTTCAAGGCAAAGGACTTTCAGACATGGTTTGCCATTGCCTGTCTCTGCATAGCAGCCCTGGAGGTTGTTGGTAGTTCCCCATCCAAGGACTAACCAGGGCGTACCCGGCTTAGCTTCCAGGATCAGGCTAGCCTGGCCTAACCAGGCTATTCAGGGCATGGCTAGGATATGTTAATAGTGTTAATAGTGAATAGCCAAAAGAGTTTTTTCCCCCAGGAGCAGCTTAGAGGCCAACACAAATTCAAGGCAAAGTCTTGAAAGCTTCTACCCTGAAAATCTTGTTGGTTTCGAAGCTGTTCCTGAACTTGAATCCAGCTCTTCTACTGAGGGTTGGCCCAAGGTGTTCCTGCACCCTAGGCGAGGCCAGCTTGTGGCACCCCCAGGGGATGCCAAACTCCCGGTGGGGCCTGGAGACCTTCCAGAAACACGCCAGGCGCCACAAGCTAGCCTCATCCCCCTCTGGCTGCTGGGCTCCCTGCACACCTGCCCCTTCTACGGAGGGGCTCCCCGCATGTCCTCCCTCCCTCCCCCGGCCCAGGGGGCGCCTGGCCTACCGTCCAGGCGGACGGTGAGCAGCAGCAGCAGCAGCAGCAGCAGCAGCAGCAGCGGGGTCTCCAGACTCCAGGAGGAAGAGAAGGAGAAGGCGCCGGGGCATGGGCGCCGGGGTGCGGGAAGGGCAGCGTGCCGGGGTGTGTGTGTGTGTGGCTTGGGAAGCGGCCCGGGGAGGAGGAGGAAGACGCCCCCCCCTTTGTCATCCCCCCTGGAAGTTTAATGAAGATGCGAGCCTGCCGGACGGGTGCTCAGACTGGCGGCGGGCGGCGGCAGCGGGAGAGTCCCCGCTGGCCGCCCGCCGCCATGCCACCCCACCTCTCCCCCCCCAGGGCTTGTGAAGTGCCCCTAGTGAGCGAGCTGGCCCTGCTTCTACTACTGACCAACACAGCTACCCCCTGAAACTTTTACTGTGCCTACTCGGTGGCAATGCTCCCTCTAAGCTGTGGAGTTGGAGGCTAAAAAACTGTGAGCTAGCTCACACTAACTCACCTTAGAGGGAACACTACTCGGTGGTTATTATATAATTTTGCTCCCTATCGCTTTTTCCCTTTAGACAATCAATGGCTTTAGCCCAGGCTAGCCCAATCTCATCAGATCTCAGAAGCTAAGCAGTGTTGGCCCTTGGTTAGTATTTGGAGGGGAGACCACCAAGGAATACCAGGGTTGTGATGCGGAGGCAGGCAATGGCAACCCGCCTCTGAACATCTCTTGCCTTGAAAACCCTGCAGGGCCGCCGTATGTCAGCTGTGACTTGACAGCACTTTTCACCGCCACGATCAATGGCTTTAATTTCAACTCAAGCTAAACGTTTCCTTTCATGAATCTGGCATTACCGCCCCTTACAGAAGCCTTACTGTCCACACTACTCAAGGGACAAGGAAAATAGCTGGGAGTTCTTTAGCTGAAGAAGATTAATCAAAGAGATGAGAAGAGACGGTTTATTTCCCAGAAGGACCAAAGTAGCATCTCTCTACCATCTTCTGCTGGTGGTTGAGTTAAAGGAATCATTACTTTCGGGGGTGGCCGGGGGGGGGGGGAGAGGCTAGAGAATTGAATTCAGCTAGGAGTAACATGGGATCTGGGCCAGCTGAGTAAGCTCCCCATCCCGGCGTTAGAATAGAGGTCTCTTCTGCCGCACAGGCCATCTACAGCCAATGCCCCTGGAGAGCTATGCGGAAGCTCTACCAACCAAGAGCTAAAGCAACTGATTTTCCCTTTCCCATTCAGTGGCAAGTGGAATTGTCTAGCCCTGCTCTGCTGGCCTTGGCACGGGATGCCGCTGCAGCTGTTTTGGTCTAAGCCTCAGTGCCTGGCACTGTAAGCAGACGCCGCTCTTGCCACTTCTGCAGAACTGATTCCTCCACTCCCCCCAAATAGGCGGATACCTTAAATACAGTACTGGTCACTCCACGGCTCACAGAGAGCCACATCCACAACTGGGAGTGGAAAGTGCTGTCAAGTCACAGCTGTCTCAAGGCGAACCCACGGGGTGGTCTGCCATTGCCTGCCTCTGTCTAGGCACCCGGGACTTCCCTGGTGGTCTCCCATCCAAGTAGGGCTAACCCTGCTGAGCATCCGAGATCTGGTGAGTTTGGGCTCGTCTGGGCCATTCAGGTCGGGGCATCTACAGTTCCCATCAACCAAAAGAGCCACATGAGTGCTGAGGGCCCTGTGTGCCACCTCACCACACACAATAAAATAGCAGTGTTAAGGTTGAATGCAGAACTATAGATATTTTTTAATTACGAGAGTAGATCTGAGCATGATGTAGGCTTGTGTCCTTCCCTACCTCTATTGAACCTTAGCCAGCCTCTGGGTCTCTGGAGTGCAGGGATGGGCTGGCAAGCCAGATTTATGACACAAAACCACATGCAAGCTTTCATGCTCTCCAGAACTCTTCATCAGACTGGATGTTAAAAGGAGATGCTTCCCTATATTAAACGGACCCTTCAAGTGGAACTCTAGTATCGCAAGAGACAGGGTGGATAGAATCTCTCTCTGTGCTAAGTGCTAAGTGGGAACCGCTGGCCAGCCTTGACTGAAAAATGGGGAATGGTGCTTAGAAGAGCCACAGACGGCCGGTCAAAGAGCCACAGGTCGCTCCCAGGCCACTGAATGAGTATCACTGCCTTAACACATATAGCGTGCAATGTCCTTAAAGCCTAGCAATCTGGTTGCTGAAGACATTTCTTGATCCTGAAAACATTACCTGTGTTGGCGTTGCTGCTAGCGATGAAACTGACTACCAGTGGTAACCTATTGAACTGAACCACCTGCAAGAAAGGAGAAAGTGACTTCAAAAACTATTATATAGTTAAGACGCCTTTTCCTAACAGTTCACAAGTTATACTTTGAGGTGAATCCACCCTGTTTGTGTTTGATTTGTGTTTTGTGAGAAATATGGTTTTAACCATTTGATTATACTATTACTTTGTGATTTGTAACCCACCTTGAGCCTGCTTGTGGGGAGGGCGGGATAAAAATCGAATTAAATAAATACTTAAACAAATTTTACAAGATAATACAAACAGGTATTCTAAGCGATTCATGCACGCACACAAGAGAGAGAGAGAGAGAGGGAGGGAGGGAGGGAGAGAAGATGGCTTCGAACAGTGTTAATATGATGTTCAAAACCCCAGTTAGCTGTGCTGCACAACTGCAGTTAAACAGTCCCAGCCTTCTATAGACGGGCAGCCCTCTCCAGGGTCTCAGAAAGAGGTTTTTCATGTTCCTTACTACCTGATCCTTTTAGCTGGAGAAGATGCCAGGGATTGAACCAGGGACCTGCTCCGTGCAAAGCAGGTGCTCTCCCATTCAGCCATCAGCAAACCCTGCAAGGTGTGGAATCCTGCTCACACAGCAAGGTATTACCATAGTTTGCTTGCTGCAGGGATTATATATTTTTATTTTTTATTTAAAACATTGATTAGCCACCTTTCTACCTTACAGAGCTCATAGCAGCTTACAATATAAATGGAACATAAAACATAAAAATACATAAAGCACATAAAAGGGCCATGCATTGAAATCACAATTTAAAAATAGGAAGAACAAACAAATCAAATGCCACCCTAAATAAACCAGTCTTTGGCTCAGAGTGAGGGGACCACTGCAGCTCCCTGGGGAGGTGGTTCCATAATCGGGGGGGCTGTCATAAACACACACACAGATTCATTTTATATACATAAATGTTCATTTTTACAGGGCACACTGAGCATATCATACGGGTGGGGAGAAATTAGTCTTGTCTGTCAAAGCTACTATCCGACAGATGCCCAAGTCACTGATACCACTGCAAACTCCTCAGCCATCATGCCGGAGGGCTGGAAGAAGTCCCGGTTTCCCAGCAACCAGAGCTCTAGGCAAATATCTGGCTCACTTTTGAAGAGGATGGCTTATCCTGGTGCTGCCTCCCCCGTTATGCCTGGCTGAGCTCAATACGCACACGCCTATCATGTTTGCAGGGGGACCTGCTTGCACAGAGGCCAACAAGTGTCAACTCCCACAGTGCAACCCGTATGCTCGGATTTTTGTGGTTTACCCAAGCGCGTAGTCAGGGCCTTTGCCAGTCCAACCAATGTTAAATGGCAGGAAGTGCAAAGGAAGGGAAGAGAAGATAGCAAGATCTTCTCCTCCACCTCCTTGCCATACATAATCTCAAAAACTTTTGATTTAGCAGGCTGAGAACGGGGAAAGCGCACGCCTCAACTCCCATTGCTACAATCCATGGAATGCACGAGGTCCAGGTCCAGCAGCCAAACAGCTGGATTGTGGCACATGCAAGGAAGGGCTAAGCACAGAATTAAAGCATTGCCAGTTTTGAACACTCTAGTGATGTAGAGACTAGACTGCTGGGCGAGGACCTGGAAGATCTGGGCTGAAATTAACACACAGTGCCACGGAAGGTTGCTGGGTGCCCTTGGGCCAGTCAAACACTCTCAGCCTAACCCGCCTCACAGGGTTGTTGTGAGGATTAAAATGGAACAGGAGGATAATGTATGCCATTCTGAGCTTCTTGGAAGAAGGGTGGGACAAAAGTGTATTACACAGATTGATCGTAAATAGTATCTTTAGTCAGTTATGTGGAAGCCATGGAACATTCATACACTGCTGGTGGCTATGCTCCCTAGTCAGTAATTTCTGGTCAGAGGTCCTCCTTGAAATCCAAAAAAATAACAGGTTATGTTATACAGAAGGATCCCACTCTAATCGTTGAATCTCTGGCCCAAAATGCAGATTAATGTTAGCGATAAGGAACTAATCTCGACCTTACTCTTTGCAGCAAAAAGTCTCATTGCTTTGAAATGGAAAGACAAAGTTGTACCTACAATTGAACAGTGGTATAGAAAAGTCTGGGAGTTTTTTATATCAGACAAAGTCACAGACTGGATAGCTTGCACCAAAAATATAACTGAGCAGAAAAGTGCAATGTTGAAAAGGGGTCCTTTCATAGATACACAAAATATTCTTAAGGATAAAACAAAACAAACATGCTGGATAGATCAACCTTCTGTGTTATTGTTTCATTAAAAGTATTAGGAGAAATCTAAATGACAAAACAAGGGAAAAGAGGGTAATTTCAAGAGCAGAATAATACATATATGTAAGGAAACTTGTGAAGCAATGTCAATAATTTACTTGTTTAAGAAACTTTGTAGCCATATTAAAAACAGTATGATTTATGTTTTGATTGATTGATTCACTTCTATGTATTGTGATTGCATTAAAATTAATAAAGATATTAAAAAACAAACAGTGAAGGCTTTTTTGTCTTAGTTGCCATCTTGTTCTGACTATTTTTAATTTGGCTTTGCCTATATGTTTGTTCCTATTTTATTTTATATTTTATAGGTTGTGAGATGCCCGGAGTCCACTTGTGGGATAGGTCAAGATATAAGCTTAATGAAATAAATACATAAAGTAAGAATTGAAACAAACTCTGCATCTTGGGCAAAAATGACTGCTGGTTATAAGGATACAGTGCAGGCATATTTTGACTGAAACGGAAAATTGATGCTCAATATTAAGCTACATTGTATTGCTTCCAAAACTAATCCATTCACCCACCACAAGCAAACAAATGCTGAACCTCTTACCTGATACGTGTTGTAGTAACAGATAATACTCTTGTTTTTGGAGAGGCCTAGTTTGCTGCCCTGATCTGTTGCCAGTGCAAAAGTCGACAAGAAACCTGGTCGAAGAGCATGCTCTGGAGCATTATCGTTGGCAACTAGAACAAAAAAGGACACTTGACATCAGGCATCTAAATATGTCCACACAGAGCATCTAGTGCTGTATGGCCTTCCTGAAGAGGAGTTAGAAGTCACAAATGTAGTTCTCATGTTCAGGAGAAAGAATATTGACCTCTGAAAACAGAGTGTGGAGTATTCCAAAGACTTAGTTCTTACAGTGAGTTGGCGTAACCATGGTTGTAACAACACAGAGAAACTTAGTTGCTGTAGATCTTCCAGGTTGTGTGGCCATGGTTTTGGCAATGTAGGACCTGACGTTTCGCCAGTATACCTCTGAGGATGCCAGTCACAGCTACTGGCAAAACATCAGGTCCTACAATGCCAAGACCACAGCCACACAACCCGGAAAATCTACAGCAGCTAATGAACTCTGGCCGGGAAAGCCTTTGACAACACAGAGAAAGGATTGTTATTGCCCTTGCACTGGAATGTTGCAGAAGTAAGCCAACTTCAGTCTTGTTATTATTTTTTTAAAATGGGAATGCCCATGATCCACCAACATGCTTTATACGCATGAAGCACACGTGCACAGCCAGGATGTTTGAATTTGTGTTAAGTGAGCCTGAGCATGTTCTCTTGCTTAAGCATGTAAAACTGTCCTTGCAGGATCAGACGAGGAATCAGATGCATATGCAGGAACAGAGAGAGGCAGGACATTTTCATTTTCATTACAGAATTTCAGCATCCAAAGAATGCCAGATTTTACTTTAGAAGAGTCTAGCTTTTGCAATAAATAGCAAACGAAGGTCTGAAAAAGTGCAAGTAGCACCTGGCGAAAGTATCCAGATGCACTGAGCTGGGCTCGGCTTCCAATGATCTGTGAGCAAGGTTAGGTTGACCTGCACAGCCACTTAGCCATCTCCCTGAGTTCTTCTGGCTACCTGATTCCAAATTTCATGCCCATCCTTTTCACGGCTCTCTTTGAGAAGCCAAGATCCAGGTGGGCAGCTGTGTTGGTCTGAAGCAGTAGAACAAAGTTTGAGTCCAGTAACACCATTAAAACCAACAACAGTTTATTCAAGGTATGAGCTTTCGTGTGCATGCACACTTCCTCAGATACACTGAAATGGAAGTTAACAGTTCATATATATAGGCAGATGCCTTTACATAAAAGAAGAGCTGGATTTATACCCCCGCCCTTCACTCGGAGTCTCAGAGTGGCTTACAATCACCTTTCCTTCCTCTCCCCAAAGACACCCTGTGAGGTAGGTGGGGCTGAGAGAGCTCTGAGAGAACTGCTCTTGCGAAAATAGCTCTGAGAGAACTGTGACTAACCTAAGGTCACCCAGCTGGCTTCATGTGGAGAACTGGGGAATTAAAACCGAGTCTCCAGATTAGAGTCCGCTGCTCTTAACCACTACATCAACTGGTGTAAACAGCAATCAGAAGACTGAGAAACCTGTAGGAGAACACTTCAACCTTCCAAGACTTTGGCTGTGATCACACACACTAAATAATCCACTTTCAATCCACTTTCAATGCACTTTCCAACTGGATTTTACTGTGTGAACTATACAAAATCCAGTTTGAAAGCGCACTGAAAGTAGATTGAAAGTGGGTTATTTAGTGTGTGTGATCGCAGCCTTTCAATGGGTAACCTCAAAGTAGCTATTTTATTACAAAGGAACTTCAGGAACAGAACGGAAAAGGAAATTGCTGAATTACAAGTTATTACAACAGTTGGAACAAAAATCTCCCCAAGATTTAACAAGGATATTGGTATCTTATCTCATTACATATGCTAAATTCATTCAGTCCATACATATGTATTCTCACCAAGAAGGGCTATACATCCTCTGTATTTTAGTGTATTTTTTTTTGGAATAGTGTATTGGAATAGTGAATGCAATGCAATGAATATTGGAATGTATTTCTCTGATATAACACTGCACCCCACCTCTAAGAAAAGGATGTTGTTTGTTAACTCCATGTTTGAGACAAATGATGCGTAACAACAGATTCACAGTGTATTACACTTAATAATTAAGGATACTTTTGCACATCTATCACCTATTTTGACGTATTTATTGATTCACTGTTTCCCCCCTAATTAAATCCAAACAAATGGTGAATGTATGACGTTAGCTTGTTATTGCATATGTCAAAACATCTTCATTAACTTGTATGCTATTTGCTATTCACCTATGTAGAGGCATCTGCCTAAATATATGAACTGTTAACTTCCATTTCAAAATATCTGAGGAAGTGTGCATGCACACAAAAGCTCATACCTTAAATAAACCTTTGTTAGTCTTAAAGGTGCCACTGGACTCAAAATTTGGTCTTTGAGAAGCCAAGTTTTACAAGCCAACCAACTACAATAAAAGATTGTTATCCAGCATTTGAGCTTTGTTATTCAGCACTTTGGGTTAATCAAATGAGCTGGATACTCAAGGTTATTGCTCTGCCCTGCTCCTACCCAGAGGAATCCACATCAATAAAACCCCACCCTACTCAAAACATCAGGGCAACAGCTCCCCCAACTGGAGCCATGGAACTACGCAGCAGGCAGACAAGTGGGCTAGTTGCCTAGAAGACCTCTTGCACAGCTGGCTCCCAACAATTCCATGCAGGCTAAGGGGGAAGGAGACATCTGGGGATGATGTCAGCAGAAACCCAGGAATGGCCACAGGTATCAAACTTGCTGACTGGCAACACAGAAGTACACTGCGTATGCATGCCCGAAGACACAGGCATGTGGTGGCTGAACGGGAAGAGCTTGCCCTCTGGGTGATGCTAAGTAACTGAGCATTCTGGATAACTAAGTGCCCAATCACAAAGTTTTTACTGTAGTTTTACTTTACATTCTCCTCACATCTGAGATCATATCCATGCAGTCCTGAAAACAGCTTTTTTTCAGTACATCACAGAGGCTTAAGAGTACTTTTGGTCTTCACTGAAGCAGTACATGGATAAACAGTTCACACTATTACCCAACACTGAAACACTGAGGAAGTGGCTTGCACACATAACTTCCTGAAACGTAGTACTTCTTTCCACTGGTCCAGTTGAGAAAAGGGCATAAGTATTCTCTTGTTGGAAACTTGCATTCACTTACCTACAAATGCATAGTTACCCCTTACCTTTGATAACAGGCACACCATCTCTGTCTGACACAACAATAGCATGAAGTCCTTCGACACTGGGGGGAAAATGAGTAGGGCAGGCTTTAAAACACTTTGCAAAGCTGTTTGTCATTTGCAGCTGCTGGTGTTTCGCTTTTAAGAAACATTCAGTTAATCCGTTTAACAGTTACAACCTTCAAGATCAGGTGACACTTTAAGGCGAGTTCATGAAATTCAAGACTGAAATTTGAAATATAATATTTGAAAAATAATATTTGAAAAATAATCTTAGAACACAATCAACACGCAAGTGCACTGCTGCCACCACTCAACATGAAGGGTTCTTTCACGGGGTGTAAGGTTCAGAGAATTTTTTCTGTTCCTGATCCTTTGAAAAGACTCAGTGGTTCTGGACACAGCTGCACTAGACCTACTGCCTCATGGATCCTACCAGGAGCTCCTCAGGAAAAAAGGGTAACAACCATTAAAGAGCTAGATTTGAGTCCAATAGCATCTTAGAGACCAGCAAGATTTTCAGGGTATAAACTTTCAAGAGTCAAAACTCCCTTTGTCAGATACCTAAGGATGATGTCAGAGTTAACCCATTTTCAGTCTACAACTCATGAATAAATCAATTATCTGCTTAGACCTTGTACTGAAAAAAACAGGCTTCCCAAGAACTTACCGTAATTTGGCGGGGGACGCATACTTCTTGGTAGGACCATTCCCGGGGGTGGGGGGAGATGCAGCACACGATGCTGTTGCCAGGAAGTGATGCCGGGCGACGCTCTGGCAATGGGGCTGGAAACTCAATGGTACCATCGCGTTTCCAGCCCCATTGCCAGAGCATTGCCCGGTGTCACTTCCTGGCAACGGCATCGTGCGGCGTGGGTATTACAAGGAGGAATGTTCCGGCCGGGGACTGTGTGTCCCCTGCCGAATTACAGTAAGCACTTGGCAACCCTAGAAAAAACACTGAAACTTAGATTAATAAAGTGTGGCTTCGATCCAAACAGGCATCCATTGCATGTGAACAGAAGGCACTTCCAGATGTGTTCTAGGGTGGGTGATTCCCCATCCCAGCCACCACTCTCCCACTGCTGTCTTGCCTGCTGCTCCTCTGGAAGCCATCCTGGCATTCAGACAAGGCTTTCAAGCGCATATAAGGGGCTGCAGAGGGAAGGGTGAAGGCCTCAGAAGCACTAGAAGCAGACTGAACTGCAGTCCTTTGGTTTCTGCCTTGTGTTTCTCGGCAATAAAATAATCATCTCTTACAAGTAAGAGTCTGTTTCCAGCAAAAGCCTTTGGGAATATGCAATCAATCAACTGTGCAAGATGCCCATGGTACAAAATACACATCAATGACATTTAATTTAACCAAAAATTGTCCTTGTACCAAATAATTAAAAGGTTCCCCCATTATCCTTAAGCAGTTGGCTGACTGTGGCAGCAGAGCAGGGAGAGAAGAGGATGTGATACCTGTGGCCATTATCAAGCCTGGCGGCCAACACCCGTAAGCGTAACATGGGCTTGCTGTGGGATCAAAGCTGATTAGTCCATGGGATCAGGAGAAGCAAGACAGAGGAGAATGCAGGACTACAGGGTTAGATGTTTGGCAACACTCTCTTCCCTGCATACTGATGCAGACAACAATATATATACATATATCTATGGTACAGATACTTGAAAAGCTACAAACTGTTAAGATATTCATAAAGCCCATTTAATCACAAGAAGTTCTCTTCAAAAGCACTATTTCCTTAGGAATAGTTAAGAACATATGAACCCTGCTGGATCAGATTAGTGATCCATCTGGTATATCAACCCATTTTACACAATGGCCAACCATCTGCCACAAAAAGCCCACAAACAGGACACAGATACAAAGCTCTGATATCTAGTGGTTATTACCTCTGAATGTGGAGGCTCCCCTTAGTCATCGTGGCAAGTGGCCACTGAAGGACCTCTCCTTCATGAATTTGTCCAACAGCCTTTTAAAGCCACCTTTGCTAGCTGACATCACTATATTCATTGTCAGTGAATTCCACAGGAAGAAAAGACACTTATTCTCAAGTTCCGTTTCATAGAAAGAAGTTAGGATATTTGACACACACACACACACACACAACAGTAGAACATTAATCTCAGTAGGAACTTTACCTTGGCAGCTTTTTGTACAGAAATCTTTTCAGATCCTGGAAGAGGAAAACACAAACAACTTTGTCTCTTGAGTCATTTATGTCACATACAAGAGGTCATGCAGTTCCATTTTCATTTAATTAAACGGAAATTAACTGGGACTTCCTTACATACTTGTACACTTGGATACATGTTTACTTGTCCCATGATGTCCAATAGAACTGACTCCCAAACAAATGTGCACAGGACTGCAGTCGTAATTATTAATACTAACTGGAATCCCCACACCACTCAACAAGCATGCATCGAAAGGAAATGGTACAAAATGTTTGTCTTTTAAACACCGTTACTTACAATGCACTCCTATACAGTCTAAGTCTACTGAGATCTTATGATGCCTGCCAGTATCAAAAATGGTTTCTGGTCAAAGCAAAACCATTCCAAGCATGCATTACAATGATATTTATACTTACGTCAGCCATCTTATTAAACAGTGACAGTCAAACGAACCGTCCAGACTCCTGGAAAATATAAAGTTAACGTATTTTGTGATTAGATTAGCTGTTCCCATGCACTCCTGACTGGGCACTGTGTTCTAGGAAGTGAAAGCCCCCATCACAAAGGTGGTTATGCAGAAAAGTCAACCCATGACAATTCCAACCTGTGCTAGGCCAATTACATGAAGGCTGACACATATGCATTGATTATGGCTTTATACATATGGGCTACAAAAGCTGAAGGCAGCTGGCTTCACTTGATAGATGGCTAAGGCTGTTTTCCCTCTACCAGTCAACATATGCCGAGTGGACATGACAATGAGTCCCGAAGGCTACCAAAAAGTCACAGAACCAAAGGAATACAAAGTGATCACAATTATGGCACAGTGAAAAGGAATAAGAAATGAAAAGGAATAAGAAATGAAGACAGGCACATTGTTCTATTAGAAAAGAAAAATCCAGACAACAGTACCTTTATTATTATGACTACTTAAATAATCACAAAATAGAACTAGTCCTGGATGTTAAGGTGAAAAGAACAAAATGATCAAGGAAAGAAAGAGATATTTTTGCATGAATAAAAGCCCAAGTCAGTAGCTCATAACAATCTAAAGATGGAGCAGTGGAAGTGCTGGACAGACTAGACTCTGTTTGGTGTAAAGAGATCTCAGGGTGCAGTAAGGCATAAAGCAATAATGGCTATTCTCTTGCTAATAACTACATAAATAAGGAGACAGAGAGAGAGAGAGAGAGAGAGATATCCTGGATCCAGGATCAACAGGCAGTTTCTCAATTCCAGTGACAGCAAATAAGAGAGTATATGCAACATCTGTGTGATAACAGGTTAAATACATGGCCAAGGTACTTCATGTTATATTTGTAGATGCCCATATTATATTTGTGGGGTTTATAACCACAAGACAGCAGCACAGTCTGACAGAGAAACAGACTTTAGGGTCAGGCATTTCCTTTTAACCTCTTTTGTGCCTCTCTTATTTCTTTAGAGTCTCTCCTTACTTGTTCAAGGCTCAGATGTCAATTTGGGTCACCTACATACAACTGAATGACTTCTGTACTTGGTGATGCCCCTGTCAAGCTAATTATAATTACTGTAGTTTCTGAGAGAGAGTTATACACTAGACCTAATGAAACAGCACCATCTATCCCATTTATACAATCATCCATACACCATCTATACAATCAAATATCACTAGTGCCTGCAGTGGTCGATTATACATGGTAACTTACAGCGCAATTCTAAGCAAAGTTACATCCTTGTATGTCTACTAAATTCAATGGATATAGAAGGGTGCAACTCTGCTTTGTATTGCACGGCTAACGGCTGATTATCAGGTGGAACTGAAACTCTTCCAACATTCTTCTGGAATCTGGAAGCTTATACATTCTTTTTTAAGAGAGAGAAAACAGCACCGCTTATTTTCTAATGGTAGAACTTCACACAAGGAAATCAGTACCACTTCAGTTCCTAACTCCACCTGAAGTTAGAGCTTCTTTTAAAAATATGTTGTCAGCCTTTCCTTTGTGTTGCTGTAACACACCGAACATAGAGCTGTAACACTCAGAAGTTTCAACCAGTTCCAGCAATACAAGCAAGTGATACAAAATCTGCAAACTTCCCTGCTTGGCTTCCAGAGAATACAGTAGGCCAGTCTCACTAGTAAAATACCTTTAGATGAACTGGTTGTCTTGACCTTCCATTTTAATCAGCTAACAGGCTACAGCATGTTCAAGATGGAGTGACTTTCAAAAACAGGGATGCAACTTGAAAACCAGCATCTACCATTTTTTAAAAAATGTGTTTACATATTCATTTATACTCAGCCTTTCTCCCCAATGGCGACCAAAAGCAGCTTATACCGTTATTCCCTCCTTGATTTTATCCTCAAAACACTGTGAGGTAGATTACACTAAAACAGCATGAATAGCCCAAGGTCATCCAGGAAGCTTCCACAGCACAAGTGGAGATTCAAACCTTGTACTCCCAGATACTAGTCTGACGTTCTTAACCACTACACCACACCTATTCTTTGCAGACAGAGCATTCCATTACAAGATAAACGGAAAACACGAAGTTTGAGTCCAGTAGCACCCTGAAGACCAACAAAGTTTAATTCTGAGTGTAAGCTTTCATGTGCGTGCACACTTCTTCAGATACACAGCCAACACGACCACCACTAGAATCTATGAAAATAATACTTTACGTTAGACTGCAATGCTGAGCATAATCGTTTGGAAGTAAAACCTACTGAAACTGACAGAGTTGGCTTCCATACAAGTTAGCTTAAGAAAACTGCGCACACGCACAAAAACTGACAGGAACGTTTCCTTAGAATTAGCTTGCAAGACTGTTCCTAGGACATTTTGGTTTCAGATCAAACGCTTACCAGCAATTGCATCACTCTTCTAAGCAATCCCACTAAATACACAGAGCTTCCCCGTCGAACACTCTAATTAGACTTGACGGAAAAAATAACTACCGACATTAATACTCTTTGCATCAGCCTGCTAAGCATAAATAAACACTTAAAAGAAATCCCTCCTCCCGTGGCAAAGCTCTCTGCTGAGGTCCCTAGAGCAAAAGAAAAGGGGGTAGAAGCTACTATCCCCCCCCGTTCCCGCTTTCACCATAGTTTTGAGCACTGAGCTGCACTAACACACCGCACATGTTTTAAGCAATGAAGTTTACAACACATATCAAACCCCCATTTCCGATACCAGAGCCTTCACACACACCCGCCTTAAACAGAATCCCCGTTCCCTTTAAGCCTCCGTCATGTGACTGTCAAAAAGCAACCAGGCGACTCCTTTCTTTCCTTCCTGGTCATCGCTTCCGCTTTGTCGTCATAAAAACAAAACGACAATATGAGCGAAACTTCCGGCAAAAACGGAAAGCGGAAGTTGCCCGTATTGTCTTCAGTCGCCTAATTTGCCGTTCTAGGACGCTGCATCTCGATAGTGAACATCCGCTCTGTAGTTTGTTAGAAGCGAAAGAGTGAGAGGCGAAGCGGATTTGGTTTGAGACTGAAAATGCCCTTAAGGACTGGGATGGTGTGTGACGCCCTCAACACAATCTGAGACATATAGTCTACAAATGATAAACTGTGGGGTTTATAAAAGTGTTTACCTGCTTTAAAGATAATTCCCTGCACGTAGAAAATTAGCGCTGTGGGCCCTGATGTGCTAGTTTTTTATTTGCAGATTTTTTTCCCTCTATGGACAAGGTAGCTTCTCCCTACCTGCTGCAGGAGTGCGTGATCTAGACTATACCTGCCATGAAGCAATGACGGCACCTGAAATTCTCATTGGTATGTTTGCTGCAAAGTAACAGTACAAATGTGGAGGATGCACTCCTTATTCCACCTATAGTTTTGCCATTATGGGAACCTGAAATTAAGGCCTTTGCTTTTATTTTCCCTTCCTGTTTCTATGATTAATTCCCCTGCAGGCATTGATATTAAGAGGGAAATAGAAAGGGGGGGAATCCAGAAGCCACACCACTGTATTAGGGTCATAGTAAAATTAAGTGAGCTTTGCATTCACCAGAACATTTTGGCTAGTTCTTAAATGTGAAAAAGGAGGGAAGAGGGAAATATAATGCTGGGCTAGTAACAAAAGCCAGTCTGCAGCCTGTTAAACATTTATTTGTTTACTCCAGTTTTTCAGTGGGCTGCAGCCCCAACTATTTACTTGTTGTTGTTCAGTTGCACAGTCGAGTCCGACTCTTCGCAACCCCATGGACCAGATCACGCCAGGCCCTCCTGTCTTCCGCTGGAAGTGGTATATTTATACACCACTATTTACTGGATCTCTCCAAAAAAGGAGAAATGCTCATTTATTTTTGTTAAGTTGCACTTCCAGGAGGGAAACTTACCATGCAGGGACCATGAAAGGGCTTTACAGCAGCCCTGATTGTGTTACAGTGAATGCATGCACATCCTCTATGTACATGAATACATGTTTATAAGAAATAGCCAACACATCTTCACTTTACAATAGAAACTAGGGGCCAGTACCTTGATGAATGTGGGGTTTCTATCACATGTTCAGCTGAACATGCATTGAATATTACATGAGAATTCCTCAGCATGTTATATAACAAGTGTACCCAACATGGATTGTTATAAGGCATGAACAAGTGGGAGGTGGAGATGAGAGTGGAGGACTAACGTGTGGGATGTTCCTCTCACTGTCATCTGGTCAACTCCAGCCCAACAGGAACCTGTAAAATGCTTTATTCCCCTCCAATTACGGAATTAGCTGCTGTGGTGTTTTAGGCCTTTCCATTTCAGATGTTAACATACATCCAAACCACAGAACAAACTTTTAAAGCCCCACCTCAATGTGTTCCCACAAGCTTGCTTGAACAATTCATTACAGGAATTTGCTGGTTGCAGTTGTGTACCACTCAAATGTACACATCTGCATCTTGTGTGGTTACAGGGGAGTGTGAGGAGCACCCGTCAGGTCATACACTGCAACATCAGCAACCCTAAAATGATTGCTGTGCTCTGCTATTGGACTGGCAGGCTCCTACAAAGATCTGGAGTCATTAACATTTATACATTAGGTAAGGCAATGTGACAATACTCTGAATGTGATTTTTTTCCTAATGTTTCTCAAATTGTTCCCACCCATTTTAAATCTCTTTAAAAAGTCTACCCTTTCTTGGCTTGAGATTTTAAAAAAACTGTTCAAAATGTTGAAATGGGAGTACAGTGGAAATGGGGTAGATTTTTTTCTTGTGCAGCTTGGTTCCTGCATTTCCCGTGAGGTGTAAATAGTGAAAATCAACTAACCACCATTTTCTCAGAAGGTATACTTAGAAGTCACCTTTTGGATAATAAATAGGTGAATTGCTGCTCTTGGTACTGAGAAAATGATGAACAGGAATGTATCCTTCCACTATCATGGCTCAAATTAATGTTTTCAATAAGAAAGCCAGTAACAGAAATTTATTCTTGTTCCTGATTCTCTTTTTAGTACCACCGTCTGACCTGGGAAACAAACCACTCCTTTTTCAGATATCCTTAATTTTTAAGAGATGGCATTTTAAAAATAATGTATTTAAATATTTATATACCACGTTTTCTGACAACAGGAATCACTGAAAAGTAGTTTCAATGCATACGCTAAGTAAATATCAAGCGATGGCAAAACTATCACAACAATAAATACATAGCACAATAGAAGCCACTATTATCAGGGCTAACAAAGAAGAGGAATGATAGGTGAACAATGCAAAGGTCCTGCTGTATAGCCTTGCAGCGTTTTCTGAACTCTGACAAAGATGGCTTTGCTTGCACTTTTGGTTGCCCATTCCAACAGCCTGGGGCTGCCACTGAAAAAGCCCAAATTCGGGCAGAAACAATCCTCACCTCCTTTGGCATAGGGATTGCCAGCAGCCCTTGCTGTGATGAGTGTAGCTGTAATGATTCCATGTTTTGGTGTGTGTGTTCCTTTAAATGTTTAGTTTGACTGCAGTACTGTAAGGAGAGTGATAGAAGGTGACAAATGTGATTTGACTGGCTGCTGAGTGTGGGAGGAGGGGTGTCTGAAAGGGGATTCTGTGATACGAAAGAGACAAGTGTGGAAGAGTTTTGAAGAGAGTCTGTGTGTGACTGAGAGTTATGAAGGATTCTGTGTGTGAAGTTGGAAGAAAAACAGGTTGCTTACCTGTAACTGATGATCTTCGAGTGGTCATCTGTGCAGTACCACAATCCCACCCAGCCTTCCCCGCTGCTGGCATCTCCAGATGTCCTGTTTTGGATTCTTTGGCCTTGACAGTGGCGGTCGAAGGAACTGAGTGGGAGGCGGCTCTCTTTCCCGCTCTGGGCATGCGCAGTGCATGTCTCCTCCCCCAGGGCGGGAGGAGAGCCCGCCAAAAGCTCTTCTGAGGTAAAGCTCTAGAAGTTTCTCCGATCGAGGTCGTGCGCAGGCGCCCAACCCATGTGTGGTACTGCACAGATGACCACTCGAAGATCATCAGTTACAGGTAAGCAGCCTGTTTATCTTCGTCGTGGTCTCTGTGCAGTCCCACACATGGGTGATTACAAGAGCTGAACCAGTTGGAGGAGGGAGCTGGCAGCTGCAAAGGACACAAAAATACTGGTTAAGACACAGCATCATCATCAAAAGAAATCACCCACGGGTCCTACCTGAGGGTGTACCAGGATCAAGCGAAGAGAGATCGCAGCACCGTCTGACCAAAGGCAGCATCCCGTCGAGCTCGGACGTCGAGTGCGTAGTGGGTCACGAAGGTCGATGCCGAGGACCACGTAGCAGCCGCACAGACGTCTTCCAACGAGACACCGGCCAGGAAAGCGGTGGACGTCGACACCGCCCGTGTGGAATGGGCAGTGAGACAGGAACGGGTTGACGCGCCAGCTCATAGCAAAGGGCTATGGTGGAAGTCACCCACTTAGAGAGACGTTGAGAAGAAATGGGTTCCCCCGCGTGAGGGGGCCATAAGCCAGGAACAGCCGAGGAGATTTACGTATGGGCTGCGTCCTGTGTAGATAGAAAGAGAGCGCTCTGCGCACATCTAGACAGTGCAGGGCTCTCTGAGAGGCATCAGTCGGGTTCGGGAAGAATGTAGGCAGAACAGACGACTGAGAGAGGTGAAAGGCAGAGATGACTTTAGGGAGGAAGGAAGGATCTGTTCTAAGGACCACCTTCTCCCTATGAAAAACGGTGTAGGGGGGATCGGCCCTAAAGGCAGCTAGTTCCCCTACTCTGCGTGCAGTGGTAATGGCTACGAGAAAGGCCGTCTTCCAGGACACTAACCTGAGGTCGGCGGTAGCCATCGGCTCGAACGGTTTAGCCATGAGTTGAGAAAGGACTAGAGACAAGCTCCAGGAAGGCACCAACGGTTTCCTAGGTGGGCACATGCGAAGAAGACCCTTGAGGAACGTCTTGGTGAGACGGTGGGAGAACACTGACGAGCCTTGGATGGGGGGTGGTAGGCGGAGATCGCCGCCAAATGAACCCTCAAGGACGAGTATGCCAGGCCCGCATCCTTCAAATGCACGATGTAGGCGAAGATCTCACGGAGAGATGATCGAATCGGATCGAAGGAGTGATCAGTAGCGTAGGATTGGAATCTGTTCCACTTGAACCGATAGGAACGTCGAGTAGAAGGCTTCCTTGCATTCAGGAGGATTTCAGAGACCTGAGGCGGGAAGTCTAGGGCTGGATCTTCCAGGCCGTTAATTTGAAAAATCCCGGATTGGGATGGATGATTCTCCCTCGGGCCCGAGAAAGGAGATCTGGGACGACAGGGAGGGGACGGAAGGAACGACAGGAGAGTTGAAGCAGGTGCGGGAACCAGACCTGGCATGGCCACCACGGAGTGATCAGAATGCAAGAGGTGCGGTCTGCACGAATCTTCTGCACGACCCGAGAGATGAGAGGGAACGGAGGAAACAGATAAAACAGGGTTCCGTTCCATTTGTGGAGAAAGGCATCCCCGAGCGACCGAGCAGACGGGGGACCCCTGCTGAAAAACAGGCGACATCGAGCATTGTCGACGGACGCGAAGCCGTCGACAGATGGGTGACTGAACTCCCGAAACAGAGGCCGAAGATACCGGAGGGGAATGGACCATTCGTTGTCCGATGAGGCAGAACGACTCAACCGGTCCGCATCGACATTCTGATCCCCGGGAATATGAATCGCCGAGAGCGTGATGGAGTGGCGGAGGCACCAGGACCAGAGGTCTATCGCCAAGGTGCAGAGACGAACAGAGGCAGTGCCGCCCTGTTTGTTGACATAATAAACAGCCGTGGTGCTGTCGGAAGCCACTTGGACGACACGGCCTCGGACGGTCGGAAGAAAAGACCGGAGGGCCAGGTAAATTGCTTGCAACTCCAGGTAATTTATGTGGCGAGCTGCCTCTCGAGCTGACCAAGACCCTTGAACAGTAAGCGTTCCGCTCCGGGCTCCCCAACCCAAGAGGGAAGCGTCCGTGGTCAACAGCAAGTCGGGAGGAGGAGGACGAAATGGCATCCCGGAAAGGAGGTGGACAGGTTGAGCCCACCACTCGAGGGAGGCGAGGACGGTTTGTGGGATCAACAGAATCGTGTGCCAAGGCCTCTGGAGGGGATCGAAGGCTCGTAGGAGCCAGAGCTGAAGCGGCCGCATCTTCAACCGGGCGTTGCGGACAACGAACACCGTAGAGGCAAAGTGACCCAGAAGCCTCATGACCGAACGGGCGGATTGTTGGGGACACATCTGAAAGGCGGACACCATCGCCCGAATGTCGGAAGCCCTGGACTCCGGAAGGAAAGCCGCTTCGAGGTTGGTGTCGAGTCGAGCCCCGAGGAATCGAAGGATTTGGAGGGGCTGAAGGGAGGACTTGGCGTGGTTGACGCAAAGGCCAAGAGCACGGAGGAGGGAGAGTCTCCCGAGTGTCGTGGAGCAACTGAGTTGGCGTTGGAGCTACGAGAAGCCAGTCGTCGATGTAAGGATAAAGAGTGACTCCCCATCGGTGGAGTTCGGCTACCACCACAGCCATCAGCTTGGTGAACACCCGTGGAGCTGTAGAAAGGCCGAAGGGAAGCACCCTGTACTGGTAGTGGACATCTCCAATGGCGAAGCGGAGAAACCGCCGATGTTGGGGACGGATCGTGACATGGAAGTATGCGTCTTGAAGATCGACGGACGCGAGCCACGCTGCCCGTGGAATGAGAGGGAGGATCGACTGCAGAGTGACCATTCTGAATTTTTGATACCGAATGTAACGGTTGAGATCCCGAAGGTCCATAATTGGTCTGAAGCCGCCGTCCCTCTTGGGGACCAGGAAATACTTCGAGTAGAAGCCGAGAGTTCGTTGCGCCTCCAGGACGACCTCGATGGCCCCCTTGGCAAGGAGAGCAGAAACCTCGAGATCGAGGAGGGGGTCCGGAGGCGTGACGACAAAGTGTGGGAGGATTGGAGGCGAAACGAACTCTATGGCGTACCCAACCCGCAGGATGGTGAGGACCCAAGAGTCGGTTGAAATTTCTTCCCAGGCTGGTAGAAAGGGGAAGAGGCGGGTACGGACGGAAGGAGTGAACGATATTGGAGAGAGACGGTGGGGACAGTCAAACAGACTGCTTAGGCTGCAGCGGCTTTTTGGTGGGTTGGGAACGGTGTTTGGAAGGAGGACGGGAGTCGTACGGTTTCCTCCTCCATTGGGAGTGAGGTGCCGGAGATAGGTATCGCCTGGAGCCAGAAGGTTTCCAGGAACGGTTTCTGGGATGGTAAGGTGCAGCCGAGACTCCAAGGTTTCGGGCCTGCTTACGACTCTCATCAACAGCCTTCAACACTTCGTCGGTGGTGGAGTGGAAGAGGCCGTTTCCGTCAAAGGGGAGGTCTTCTACACGGAACTTGACGTCCGGTTGTAGGGAGGTGCCCCGCAGCCAGGCATGACGCCGGAGAGCGACAGAAGACACCAGGAGTTTAGAGGAGCAGCTGACTGCATGACGAACGGAATTGATTTGTTGCTCTGATATGGCACAAACCTCAGACAAGGCAGCCGAGAGAGTGGGACGGTGCTCTTCCGGAACAAACTCCAGGACAGGGCGAATTGCATTGGCAACGTTGAATGCGTAAGCAGATAAATACGACAGATAAGTATCGACCCGGAGATTCATGGAGGCCAGAGAGTACATCTTCTTGGCCAGAAGATCCAGTTTACGACCCTCACGGTCAGGGGGCGTGGACTGGCGAGCAGGCTGCCTCGATTTCGAAGAAGAGTGAACCACCATGGAGTTCGGTGGTGGCTGAGAAAGGAGGAATTTGCCAGGAGCATCCTGGATCCTGTACAACCCATCATACCGCCTCGAAACCGGAGGGATCGAAGCCGGGTGTTCCCATGACTCTTTCAACATAGAAAGGTGGACAGGCAGCAAAGGCAAGACGGGAGACGGAGGAAGATCAGCCTGGACCAATTGGTGAACGACGTCGGTCACTGCTGGGGACTCCGTAAAGCCCTGAACTTGGAGGGCAGTCGCCATCCTGGTAACGAGCTCCAAAAATGCCTTAGGGCCTTCCGTAGGGGAAATCGACCCCGAGCATCGGTGCTCGTCCTCGATTCGAGAGACCTCAGGATCGAACTCCGCCGAATCCGACCCGTCCGAGATCGACATAGGAGAGGAGGATCGGGGTTGGACAAGGTCGACGACCGGATGGTCGACGGCAGGACGGTGTCGAGGTTCCATTGGGGAACTCCTTGGGGCGTCCCGATTTCTGGGAAGGTCAGAAGGCTGTTCCCGAGAGGCAGAATGAGCCGAGGCCACAGATGCCGAGCGCCGAGGGCGGTCAGGGGCGTGGGCCTGATCTCCGCGTTCCGAATGCCGGATTCGGTCATAGCGGTGTCTCTCCGGTGTCGGAGACCTCGAATAATAGTAGGCCGCATCCGGACGCTCCCGACGGTCTTCGCAGGACCAGCATTAGTGGTCAGAGGCGGAATCAGACGACGACGGGGATTGCCTACGGATCAGGCATCGACGACCAAGTCGAGATCGGGACCGAGCATGGCGGTGCACAACCAGACCCTCGTCCAAAGTGTGGATCGGGGTAGTGGAGCGCCTCCGTGGAGACCGGGAGCCTGTTCGCGGAGACAGGTGCGGAGGCGATCTGGTCAACTGGCCCAACGGTATCGTCTCCGTAGGTGACGAGTGGGGGTGCTGCAGAGTCTGTTGTCGAGCCGCAGACTGATGAGATGTAGAGGCAAGGGCTGGCATCGACGTCGACAACCCAGTCACGATGATGGGGTCCACTTTCGAAACCGAAGCAGAGGGCGTGGCCTTTGACCTCGAAGGGGTCTTATCTTCAGCCCGCTTAGGTTTCTGTTTCGGTGCCTTCGAGGAGGTGTCCGATTTCTTGGCTACCGAGACCTGGGAAGCTCCCGAAGACATTGTGGGACGCAGAGCCGATTCAACAAGAAGAGCTTTGAGCCTAGCCTCTCGATTACGGCGAGCCTGGCGAGTGAAACTCGCACAATGAGGGCAAGAATCTACTCTATGGGCCTCACCCAAACAAACTAAGCAAAGGTCGTGCCCGTCGTTGGATGGAATTTTAGCAGGGCAACGACGACAGACCTTAAAGAATTGAGTCTTTCCCATACAAAAATCCCCACCCACCCTCCAAAGAAAGGAGAGGGGGAGGGAAGAGAGATAGACAAAGATTTTTTTTTTTTTTTAAATATTTTGTAGAAGAGAAAGAAGGAGATAGAAAAATAAACAGAAGCAAAGAAAGATATACTCAGCTGAGGTAAATGGAGGAACGACTGGAACGAGGTGTGAACACGAAGGCGGTCGAAGAAGAACTGAGTGGGAGGCGGCGCTCTCTCCCGCTCTGGGCATGCGCAGTGCATGTCTCCTCCCCCAGGGCGGGAGGAGAGCCCGCCAAAAGCTCTTCTGAGGTAAAGCTCTAGAAGTTTCTCCGAACGAGGTCGTGCGCAGACGCCCAACCCATGTGTGGGACTGCACAGAGACCACGACGAAGATTGAGCATAGTCTATGTGGCTGGAAATTTGAGTCCGATTCTGTGTAATAAGACCTACAGTTTAGTCTGTGTGACTAAGAATTGATTCTATTCTGTGTGAATAAAACAAAGAGACTACCCTGTGCGGCTATATATATGAGACAGATAGAGATTATACTGAAAGTATAAGCCTGTCAGAGTGGAGTTTGAGAGATTGTTTGTAGCACTAAGCTTTGCCAGTTATATTTACAAGTTCCTTTCTTCAGCAACTGTTCAAAATAACCAGAAACCTATTTTGTTCTTTATTAAACAAATTAAATTTGTTTAAATTTATCCCAGAAATCAGTACAGTACTTCCTCAGGGCCACATAGTCCTCTGAAGTGCCCAGACCCTAGGTCATGCTACCAAAAGAGAGAGAATTGAATTTTTTAATTCCTAGTGGCAGCAGAAAATTACCAAGTTTATATACAAAGAGAGTATTTAAAGAAAAACCATCTCCCCAGTAAGCAAGGATGTCACAGAAACGTTCTTAATGGCTCATGTTAGAAAAGGTGGTCCAACCAGGTGTTGCATATTCACGATCGCACCAACGTGTGCTAGTATGGTAGTCATTTTACAAGAATACCAAAGACCCAGTTTCTTGTACAGCATATTTCAAAAACCATTGTTGGTGTCCAAGTACAGGCCTTTCAAGGCATCATGAGCAGCAGCTTTGGTGACCCATGTGCAATGCAGGCTGCATTTGATTCCTTATTTATAAAGGAAGGATGTGTTCTTGCCTTATTCACAGGCACTGGCATTTTAAATGAGGTGAAACCAGCTTGAGTTCACACAGAAAATAAGTTTATTTTGATATAAGTCTGATATAACATTAGGTACATTACAAATCAGATTTCCTTTTTTTAAAAACCTAACCCTTAAATCTATCATTAAATAAAATAAGATCTTCCTTTGTTAAGATGCCACCTTAAATTTCACTGCAATTTCCTTTGCAAGGCTTCCGTTATATGCTTCATAAGCATGATTTGCAAACAGTAGAACTCTAATCCTACCAGCCCTTCAAAAACTAACACTGAAGCCCCTTCCAACTTTTAACGTGGGCAAGGGGAAACATGTCTGGCAGCTCACTCTAGACACATTTGATTTAAAAATAAACTCTGACAGATGTCAATAGAACTGACTTCCAAGTTAAGATTGGAGACTTCTGACATGTTTAGAAAACCCCAATGTCAAATCAGAGATCGCTATAAGAAAAACAACAAAGGACAGCACACCAATTTGGAAGTGTCAGTTGGTTTGTAAAAACATTTCCAAACACATTTCACTGTGGATGAATGCTCTTGGCAAAATCAGATGCGCATAGGAACATTCTCCTACACAGGCTCTCTGATATTAAGCATAACCATAAATGTTTTCCCTCAGCCATGGTTAAATATTATGTCTGAACAAAACCATGGTTCAGGGTTGGCTTCAAACCAGGATGCAACACCTTACTTGGAAACTGGTTTATAAAATCACCCAATCAAACCACTGTCACAGCAGTTTCCCTCCTTTCTAGTCTCTCCATCTGCACGGGGACCTATACATACCCTTTGTAGACAGAACTAAGTAAGGTAAGTTATATCATGGTTTTACTTGCCTGTGATCTTAACCAGTGTGGACAACAAACAGGAGTTGGTCCATCCATAGTTAACCATTTTGACTGTACTGGGCCATAGTGGGGGAGGGGGAATGCAGCCCAAAATGCTCCTTTAAGTATAACATGAAAAACCCAAATGTTAATGGTATTCGGTGCAAACATACCATGGTAAATATATTACACAATCACAAGTTTTGAGGTATGGAGCTGTAAAAGAAATATATACATCTGTGCATACAAATGTGCATGCAATCAATTTACAGGTTTAGCAATTTTCTAACAGATGGGGCCAAAGTGAGAACAAGGGACAAAACACACACATTAACAAGCTTTACAAAATAAATCAACTCTTCAGTTTCAAAGTAATCCTTAATATAAGGTATATGGTTCTGTTTAACGTGCTTAAAAGGAAGATTAAAAAAAAGCAAGCCTGTATCCAATTCAGTAGTCTTGAAATATTTAATTGTCCTGCAAATTAAGAAAAAGCATTCTTAGGTTAAACAAATGGGCCATGTATTGCCTGAACACAAGGACCTTGATTCTCTAGTGGTTTTGATTAACAATCTGTGTTCATTTCAGTGAGGCCTGCATGAAAACCCTGTTAATGAGCAGGGGGCCTGTGTATTCGTCCAGCTACAGCATTTATATTCTTCCTCTGCCTGCTGACAAATGAAAGCTTAAATAAGGCTTATTGCCAAGGAAGGCAGCCCATTTTTGCTTCTGAATCTAGGTCATGCCCTCTGATGGCTCACTGAATTCTAAACCACAGTCCTCCCAGGATAATGTAACATCGCCTAGTGCTTTATCATTATGCATCCTTACAACCAATAAACAAGGAAGGTCCAGAAAAGATGCCTCGAAACTCACCATACCCTTGCTCCTAAGATTACAGTCAAGCTTATTAGTGAGTGCTGACACTGCTATGGGTTCTTGGAATGGGGTTGGAGGCAAGGAGGACAGCTTTATTTTGGAAGCAAAAGCATCCTCTCCCTAAAATGAGTATCACTTCATAAATAAGGCCTGCTCCATACAGATGACTGCAAACAAAGAAGTAACACAGCTGAGGCTCTAGAAGACTGATACCATAAAAATAAGAAAACGCCACAGTAAGGCTATCCCGAGATAGTATTCTTTTCCATGTTGCTAGCTTCTAACTACCACAAATTCCCTGAGACCAAGCCTAGGATTAACTAGCAAGGAAAAGTAAGAAACTGGCAGTTATGAAGATGCACACAGGGGGGCGGGGAGGAGAGAGAGAGAGAGAGATGTATGTATAGGAGGAGCTCTGTAAACTTATGTTTATACGTAAAAAAAGCACAGTTTACAGGAAAAATGAAATGTTCATGCAAAGGACTAAAAGGATGTTAAACTAGTAGTAGCAAAGCATAAGCATGCATTGTTAGGCTCTCGTGTGTGGCTCACGTTTGTACCACCACTGCTGAAGCATGTGGGGACAGTGTCAGAATGTAGACCTTGATTACTGCTACAGGTAAAGGACCTATGAATGGATAATATGAAGGGGTAGCAAAAGTATTTAAACAGCCATCCATGAAAGAAAACATAATCTTTTGGCTTCTCTTTTTCAAAGGCCAGGCTACTAGGAAAATTGCAGGTTGCTAAGAATTAGGGCAAATGACAGTCAGTCCCATCTGTGAGCTCCTTAAAGCAAAGTATAAACTCTTAAGCCTATTTGTTTCCACTGAGGTCACAAAGATAAAAAGCATGAGCTCACCCAAGGGAAGAAGCACACCTAGCGAGGCTAATAAGGATCGTGTCAAAGTGCACATTATGCGGGAGATCTGCAGCTGGCTTTCCCAATGCCTTTATTTAAAAGGAACTGCGTGAGGTCTGAACTGGACTAGAAAAGTGGCACTGGAGAGAGAGTAACCCTTCCACCACGATGTAGTTTCCCTGATTTAACCAGGAAAACAGCACTGGAGGAGGGAGGGTGTTCTGATCCTGTGACTACATTTGCAACCAGCAGTTTTGGAGGAGGAGGATGAAACGGAAGTAGAGCAGGAGAAAAAGGATTAAATATCCCTACCATGGTGCTTGAGTACTGGTCAAATTCAGAGCCCCATGTGGATACGATTTAAGAAAAAGTGGGACAATGAGAACTGGTCACTGATCTCCTGTATAAAGTCTCATTTTAACTGGAAAGATGGGCTATGGAGTATGGGGAATGCCCATTTTGGACAATGTGTGTGCTAAAAAAGGAACCTCCATGTTTTCAGTTATTTCATGGCATGCTTTTCATCTGTGGGTCAGAGCAAAAAAATCCCTGAAGAGGACATTCTTTAAATTCCAGTGGAAAGCTACATGGCATGCATCATAATACACCAAAGAACGACACTGAGTTTTAGAAACAGAACTCTCAGGTCACTCAACATAAGGAGAGAGGATTTTATGATTAAGCAACAAAAACAACCTTCCATACTCTAGTTTACCTTAAAAGGATTTAACCTCTCAAGTCCTAGCTCATGTAGAGGGATGAACCCGCTTTCAAAAATTGCTAATTTAAAAGTCCTGTATGAGCAGTATGAAGTCTGTAAACTTTCCTGCACAAAAAAATTTGTTTTTCATAGTTAACTGGTGTCAGTATAGTGTTAATCTAAAAACATTCTGTAAAAGCACTAATTTCAGGGGGACTCACTGCAATATAATGGGTAGATTCTACATACCGCCAGTTTAAGGCACTGGAAGAAGAGGTGTTTCTCGCCTTCCCTTCCCTTTGGGAGCACCCAAAAGGCAGCACTCTGCTGGAATAAGAGGAAGAGAAGAACCATTTTGCTCACTTCACCCTCCTCACCTCAGCCTCCCATGTTATGTGGCTGACCATGAAGGTCCCTCCTCCCCAGCACTGCCTTTTTGGAGCTCACAGGAGCTGCTGGGGAGAGGGTATGTGGGGAAAGGTCCACCTCCACCAGTACCTTCCTTTGACAGTGCACAGGATTCAACCCGACTGATCTACTGTGGCAGGGTTAACTGCCGAAGAAGATACTAAGTGAAATAAGTCGAGACTGCTTGCTCACAGCCATGGAAGCACTTTTTAGACCATGTTAATTAGATGTGGGTGAAACCACAGAATTCAAAGTGCCCTTCCTTCTGAATGCTGGGGTAAAGACCAAGGGTAGCATTTTAATGCATGCAAGGGCTGTTGTTTGCAGCACTGCTCCATGCAAATCCACAGCATGTTTAGAACTGCCCAGAGTTTCACTATAGCTGCATGTGACAGGGGGACATCAGAATTAGTGGGAAGGGCCATCCTCCATTACTGATCTCCCTAATAAGATCTCCACAGAACCATAACCAAGGACCATAAGGTCTTTTTTAAACTGTGTGTTACCAGCAGATTCCTGAAACAGAGTTTTGCTCACTCAGGACAAGTCATCTAAGCTCTTTCACCATCAGAAAATAAATGTTACATGTCTGTAGCTTCACTGAAGAAAATGAAATAGAGTCCCAGGTTCAAGGAAACAGCAGATCCTATCAAGGAATCCTGGCATCAAGGCAATGTAGATGAAGCTTACTGTGATAATAATGTATATAAAGCTGATTTACTAGGGAACACTGAACTCCATTCCAAGGGCATGTATTCAGGATCATCTATCACTTGTTAAGCTACCTGATGGAGCATATTTTAGATAAGAGTCAAGATTATGAAATACCAGCTCCATAATTTCAGTATTGGTCGAGGAGGTCAAGAAGCATCTCATCTCCATATTTACTTTGTCTGCAGTTAACCTGTCTAAACCAATTTGCTCCTAAGTAAGTTCAGTGTACCAGAATGCCCATAACATTAGTTCTCCAATTCCAGCAAACTGGATGACCTTCAAAATGACTTATATTAATTGGATATTATAGTGCACACAGAACCTGTAGGTCACCATTAAAAACCCAAACAAACTGAAAATAGCCTCACTTGCATAAATGCTCAGGAATTGCTGCATGGTTCCTCTTTCTTGACCATGAATGATTGGAATGGGATGAATAAGCATAGAAACCATCTGTTGGAGCTCATTCTAGACATGTACTTTGAATCTGAACTCAAGAGACATTGGAAATGGCCTTCTCCAGCTGGTGCCACTTGCCCGACTCAAAAGCCAGTATGTTTCATGATTCCTTTTCACATGCAACACATGTCGGCTAAGTATAGGTTACAGAAAAAATTAACTGAAAGGTTGCACACAGAACAGCCATAACCCAAAAACCAGATCTCCAGACAGAGGATGGGCTTTCCTATAGCTGGCTATGGAAAGGGAAAGATGATATAAGCAGTTGGAGGGCTTTGTGTTCTAGGGTAATCTGTCAAAGCTCTGTGGTCTTGTGAACTTTTGAATCAAGGATAATGGCTCTTAAAGCCACTTCAGGAAAGTTGGCAATACAACCTTACACAGAGTTACTCCAATCTGCACAGGACTGCACTGTTAATCTATTTGTAAAACCAAATTCTGTATTTATCTTTTGCCACAGCAAGCTGGTTCACTGAAATAAACCAGCTGGGGTATTCGATTAGAATTGAAAGTGGCATTCCATGGTATAACATGGGGATGGATATAACTGTATTGCAAAGTAGATCCAGGTAGGTAGCTATGTCGGTCTGAAGCAATAAAACAAAGTTTGAGTCCAGTGGCACCTTTAAGACCAACTGTAAAACCAACAGCCACTGGACTCAAACTTTGTTGTACTGCAAAGTGAATGGGATACCAACCTTCCCCATTTCATTATTAAATATGAAACAGCTATTAAAGATCTGCTGAAGCTGAACCAAGCACCTGCTTCACAGGAACCAAGTAAGCTGTACACCATTTCTCAAAACTCTGTATTAAATTTAGATGACTAAAAGTGGCTATCTGCACTTTCCCCTAGAATTAGATCACTTCTGTTCCAGTGTTCTTCTTTACATAATCTATCCTGCAAGCCTCCGGGCTAAAACTGCAGATCTCCTACTTCTTAACTGTTGTCACCAGCCAAAACCACACCATTCCAACCACCACTCACAGCTACAATTCACTGACCAACTAAGTGTATAGTCAGCGACAGAGATTCAAAGGCACAAAGCTTAACCTGCAGGAGTGATTTGCCCGATCCACTTCTGATGCCCGCACAGGAAGCAGCATTAACAAAACTGCTGATCTCTTAAAATAACCACTACTCTGCTTTGCCAGTAAAAGAAAAGTGGCCTCTGAGTATATATATTGAGGATTCAGAGCAAATTTCTGTAAGTTTCATACTCATCCATAAATTTTTAAAGGATGTGTGTGAGACCCTAAACCACCTGAAAGAACCCAGGACTGTACAGCAGCATCACTTGCTTAATTACATCAGGGATTCTTCTGGAGTGCCAAAACAACAGACTGCTATTGTATTCCAAGAATTAAATGCATTATCTATTCGAGATTTTTCATTTAGAGCCAATGTTTAACTCAGTTGCCTGTTTTCTCACTGCTTTGATATTATTAAAACCATAACAGGAACACTGATCCTCTGGCACCAGACAGCTTTATCCAAACATATCAGGAATCTACACAGTCAAGTCATTTTTTTAAAAAAAATACCAAGTTCCCTCGAGCTAGAAGCTTTTATGCAGAAGAGATGAAATTGTTACTTTTTTCCTTTCCATTCCACATATTTGACATCTGAGTAAGGAATGATGTAGTCATACTATTTATTCCATCCATGAGATTAAAAGGTTTAATGCATCTAAATGCCTTTGAGATTTCCTTAACATTTTTTATATACACAAAAGTGTTCTCTTCCCACACATATTTACATGGCAAGTATTTCAGAAGGAGAACTGCTACGTCTACATCTCTACTAGTGTCACAGCCCATCTGAGCAGCTTCTTCCTTGCAGAAAAAGTTCACAGAAGCTTGGGGAGTAAAACTTAAATGACAATTCAGTGATGTAAACAAACCTTGTCCTATATTTAGACTAAGTAAAGAGACTATTAAATGATACCAGTATTTCAGCATAAGGTTTTTGGAAACAGCTACACAGTAGAGTTTTACATCCCCTTCTCTTTTCAGCTTTTATGACTGAATATTATTTTCTCAGTGTACAGACTTGTATGTTTTTATACACAGAAAGAACGTGTACTTCAAGCAAGTACAGGCCAAAAATCTAGCTCATCCTCCTCGATAGATACTGGTCAATCGTTCCAGCTCTTTGCAGTTGTCCATGGAAATGGCTTCTGCTTTCCTCCGAAGGCGTTCATCTTGGTACACTTTTGCTGCATATAATAAATCTGTTTCTTTAAAAACAAAAACTAAGTGTTAGAGATTAACAGTAATGAAGAGTGGAAGCCTAATGCTTTCATGGGATGCTAGTACTAAACTGCAATGCTTCTGCTTGATTTTCCCCACTGGATCTCCACCTACAATGGTGAGTGGTGACAATTCAATATTGTGATTGTTCAGTGTATAAGCTTTGCCACCTCAAGTTCCTTTTCACCAAGCACATTGCTTGCAGGGTGCCCTGCCACTCACCTGCACTGACACACACATTTAGATGCATACACATCTTCACCATCCCAGAGTTGCCATGCGGCTTTCACCACTTTTTTCATAAACAAGCAACAACGACATTTCTAGCATGCATTGCAAGCATTTAAAGCACTTTGCAAAACACAACCCTTAGTAAACTTTCCACAGCCCTCTAAAGTAGGTCACAATTATCACCCTTATACTGCTGATGGGAGAAGGACTTGCAAGGTTGAGAGAATAACGGATTCCCTGGAGCTGAAGAAATGGGCTGGATCTGCCACGAGAGTTCATAGAAGGTCTTGATGGAGCAGATCTTTCCTGTCTTCCACAAACAGCCTGCCATGTGTCCCAAGACGCCACTCTGAGGACTGGCGGAGACTCGCAAGAAAAACATGCCACAGGATGGAGGGGAGGGGGACTGCAACAATCTGGGGGAGGGGACATCAGATAAAAGCACCTCTTTAGTTTCTGTGTGGTATCACTGGAAGAAGAGAAGCTTTTACTTGATTCCCCTCTTCCACTGCTATAGCTCCCCTCTTCTGTAGCTTGTGAGGTTGTCCCTGATCATCAAAGGGAAGTTTCAGGAGAAACAGCAGGCTGCCTGGGGAAGGCATGGAAACAGGCACTCTGCCAGCATTTTTTATGAACTCTTCCAGTCGAATCAACCCAATATGTAAAAAATTACATTATAAAACAAACACACAGAGGGAACAACAATCCCAAAATCTTTTCACTTTAGTAATTCAGTAATCTACTGCAGCATTTATATCTGCAAAAACTCTCAACAGCATTAATCAATTTAACTTACTTTGTTGCCTCTCTTTCCAGCAGTTATTTCGAATATTGGATACGTAGTCCTCTTCCACGCTCTTTTCCACCTTTTGTAGTGATGCTCCTTTGTATTCATTTTTAAAGTCCTTGTTGACATAATAAGCAACACCCAAGTTCTCTGTCTGCATCTGAATGGTCTGGCCCAAACTCCTACAAGGAGACACAGGTGCTTTGTCAGCCCTTGGGATTATCCCAATGCTGCAGTCAGTCAAGAAAAACAAACTTGATGCAGCGTAGTTCTCATTAGGAGCTTTATCTATATATATACAACAAGAAGAACCAACATTTCTCTCTTTTGCAACCATCAGTAAGGGGAAGGGGAGTAACTCAAAATGTGCTGAGCCAGTTTCTTTTGGCAAAAACAGCAAACATATCCTTGTGAAAACCTGTTTACTTAGAAAGCAAAAGCAGGGATAAACAAAGTGACTCAGGCAGAGTTAGCCCCCAAGCAGAATCATAAATTGAACTTCTCCTTTTGAAGAAACACAACAAATCCTATCAGTTGTTTTCTTGTGGATTCCGTGACTGGCTTCCAGTAAAAAAAAAATCTTCCATATGACTGGCTTGCCACATGACTTGGGTTTCCCTTATCTCAATGAAATGGGTATCAGAGCAGTTTGAATTGCTACTGCTAATTAGACCTTCAATATCCTGGAGGTCCTAAGGAAAAAAATTACTCTAGCTCTGTTCTTGGCAATAACAGATAGTTGGAGGTAGATGACAGTCAATACTTTATTTGCTGTATTAATCTTCCCCCCAGAGCTGTGGTGATAATGACTGTCTGATCATGGCCATAAAGCCTATTTATCACTTCTGCATAGCCTTGAAGGCAGTCTGAAGTTATTTCCTGCCCGAAGACAGTTCAGAGTCATGCAACCAGAACACTACAATACTACAGTACAGCACAGTAACCATTAATTAGAAACCCCTTTAATCCAACAAATCATTTTGTATTCTGAACAAAAATCTTAAGCATTTATTATTTATTTATTAAATTCGATTTGCAAAACCACCCTTCCCTTTGGAGCAGGTTAGTAAAGCAAAAAACCTATATCCATTGAGATGACGATGGAACTGCTTAAAAATGTGCCACTGCCTCATGGAGAAGGGAGGCAGGAGAAACAGGAGTGCCAGCCAGATGGAAAACCATTGCTGTCCTCAACCAATTGTTTTCTCCCCACATCTCCATTTCCCAAAATTAAACTCAGAATCCCTTTTAAATAAGACTCTGTAATCTTTGGGTATTAAAAAAAAATTATGCATGGCTGGCTTCACTTCCTTATTTACAGTGTTCAGGTCACATCACTGCTAAATTAAAATGACATACTTTTATCTGGTTATATTTATGTGCTGCTAAACTGAACCATTTTAATTGCTTTTTATTATTTTAATGTTGGTGACAGTCACTTCTGTTATTGTTTTTATGTTTATTTTCTCTCTATTTTGTACACTGCCCTGAGACAGTTATCTCGATAGATAGCAAACAGACTATTTATTTATTTATTTGGATTTATATCCCGCCCTCCCCGGAGGCTCAGGGCAGCTAACAGCAAGGCACGCATGCCAACTTTAAAACAGATTCAACAATACAAAACCAAAAAAACATATAAAACAACATCCAAACATTATAGCACAAGCAGTAAAACAAGATGGGGCCGATTGTAACCCCCGGCAGAATTTAACCCCCAGTAGCCGAACAACAGCCGAACAGTAGCTCGTCACCCCCTCTCCTGCCAGGGCCACCCCACACTTAGTGATGACAATAGTACGATGGCGGATGGCTAACCATGGCGGCGGCTCCTAATCATAGGCCTGGCGGAATAGCTCCGTCTTACAGGCACTGCGGAACTGAGCAAGGTCCCGCAGAGCCCGGATCTCCTCCGGGAGCTCCCTCCACCAGGTAGGAGCTGCCACCAAAAAAGCCCTGGCTCTAGTGGCAGCAAATTTCACTTCCCTGGGGCCTGGAATTTCCAGGAGCTGTTGACTCCCCGACCGAAGTGGCCTTGGGGGAACATATGGGGAAAGGCGGTCCCTCAGGTAGGCCGGACCCTGGCCATATGTCTGTCACGTGTATGTGGGCCAGGGGAGCGGAACACACACTCATTTTATCTTGCAGCATTCTTTCTTTTAATCCCATCTTGATCTTGGCTCACTTCCGTTCCTGGAGCTGGGCTAATAGAAATACAGGGCACAGCAAGGACAGAAGGGAGGAAGGGGCATGATTTAGTTCCTCTCATACATCTGTGGCATCTACTGTAAAAAATATAGATTTAATCCAGCCCCACTTTACATGTGAATAAGTTGACAGGAGAATAAATAAATGTAGATCCCCCCCTCCCCCAATTTCCTACCAAAACTCAAGTGTAGTTCAGAGAATGATTTGCTGCTGGGTATGTAAAATCTATTATCCGAAAAAGATGACTTGGTGGAAGAAAAATGAACCATATTTCTAGGGATGGATTTAAAAGATCACAGCCATTTTTTCTGGAATTATGGCAGATTATAATTACCACTCTTGGCCCTATACTTGTAAGGAACTAAGAGAGTAGAATCACCATTCCACACGGAAGCAAGCATTTTAAAAAATGGTAGGAAACAAACCAACATCACTTTTTATCTGTCTTGACTGGAAATAAAGGGTGGTATGTTAAGGAATGGTAAATCCACATGAAATGGTGTTGAGAATGGCTCAGGCCTGGCAAGAAACTTTTGTCCCTTACTGGTATATTAATGTAATGCCATACTTAATTAACTAGGCCAAAATAAACAGAAAATAAAGTAGAAGCAAAAGGTTGTCAGCTTTTTAAGCCCTTTTTAAACCCTGCATTTTTACAGGCATTCTATGAGTCATAGTAATTAAGAATTCTTCTGCAAAGAAACTGAGGTATGCCTGAAGGACAGAAATTAGGGAACAGTAAATCTTACCAGCAGTGAAGTCAAGTGCTGTAAGACTATCACTATTCCATATTGGCAGTCCCAAAATCTATAATTCAGCAGTACTGAACATCAACAGTCTTATAGCACTTTAAGGTTAACAGATACTATACACAATACAATACAAGAGGATTTCTTCCTTTGGGATTTTTTCATGTTGAAAATATGCTTAACAGGGAAAATTATTCAAAGTCTGACGATGCAAGCAAGAGGAAGCCTCTACGCAATATGCAAGACTGAAAACGCAGAAAGGAAAGAGGTGTTTTCAAAAATGTCAGAGTTCATTATACATATGTAAGTAGGACTGATGTACTTACGATCTTGGGTATAAGGAATAAGGAGGGTTAGACACCATCAACTGGCTCAACAAAGAGACGAGAATCAACACAATAATTGGCATCAGCTGGATGAACATAGAGAAGCCACCCTGGAGAATGAAATATCAACCGGACATGAAATCCCAGAGTTCTTTAAGTTGGAAGGCATATAGCTATCCCCCTGCTGTCCTGAGGCAAGAAAGGTTTGAACCTAAACAAGCTCTGTAACAGACTCCCAACCAGTCTCTTCTTGAAATCTTCCAAAGAAAAAGATCCTGAAACCTCCAAAGGTAACTTGTTCCATTTATGTTCTGCTCTTTCACCGCACTTACAATTTAAACCCATTCTATCTATTTTGTAACAGGTTTATCTGCCCTTCCTCCAAAGAGCTCAGGACAACATACGTCTTTCTCCTTTCCCCACTTCATCCTCATAAGGACCACGTGAGACAGATTAGGTTGACTGTGCATCTAGTTCAGGATCACCCAAAGAGTTTCATGGTGAAGCAGGGATTTGAACCCAAGTCTCTTGGGTCCTAATCCAACACTCTCACCAGCATACCACTCTGGTTCTCTCATTGCTCTGTGCTCTTTGTGAAAAAAAAATAATATTGCTGTTATTTTTGAACACAGCAATAGCTATTTAACGAGTTCAATTCAACCAAGGTCATTCTGGTAGGCCAAAATGTATCTAATTTTTTTGTCATGGCAAGAAATCTTAAAATCAGAGCATGTTACTAGTCATTTGTAACTGCCTGAAAAAAAAATCAGCCGCCTCCAACTTTATATTAATGATTAAAAACCATGAAACATTTCTATGATCAAGAATCTAATTTATCTTCAGTTCTGCATGACAAAATACTTTGAAACTTACAACTTAGAAAAGCTAAACTGTTTTTTCAGAACTAGTTTAATCCAATCTTCCATTTCAAACCTTGGAATTGAATCCAAATGCCAATCTTTATAAACTTTGTGCCCCATAAAGAGCCAAATGCCTGAGTTCCACATGTGGCCCAGAACCTAGAGCTGGATCCACCTGCTTTTCCAGTGGCAAAGGAGGGTCCCCTTTTGACCACTGAATAGACTATGCTGGAGACAGTGGGACTCACATAGACAAAAGAAGAGTTGTAGCAAGGAGTGGAATTGAGAAAGATTGAGTGGAAAAATTGACAGGATCTAGCCCCTGATTTAGTGCAAAACAGATCAAAAGTCTGTAATATTAACAAATGAAACTGGCATTTTATCATGGCTACTGTCTTTTTGCCCCATTTACACAGGAATTGACAGGAGCAACCCAACAGTGTTGATTGTTCAGTTTTACTCCAAGGAATACTAGCCCCTGCCAGAAAATACATGCCCAAGTAAAGTTTTGCCAAGGATAAACATACATCACCCCGCTCCTCCTCTCTCTCATGTCCGCTATGATGATGCTGATTCTGATGACTGTAGCCAGACCGCCCATTAGAAAATGAATGCACGCTACCTAAAGAAAATGGAGGATAAAGGAAGAGTATTCCAAAGGCATGTGAAAAAATACATCGAAAAGATGGAAGAGGAACCTTAATGCTCAGTTCGAGACCACAAAACATACAATATATCCTACAAAGTGGTACAAATAATATCTTGACCTTTCAAAAACAAAACATACAAAAAATGCAGATGAAAAACACTTGGCCTTTTCCACATGTTAGCTACATATCAATTATTCAGGCAAAATCATTTACTGGACTGTTGGCTGTTTATGGAAAAAACTGCCAAGCTTTACAACTCTGTTCTTCAGGTCTGGAATAGGAAAAATAAAATTCCAGATATGGTTGCCAACAGGCCTAAAGAAAAATGTCCAGTCTCTTTAATAGAGGCTTTATGGGATGTTACTTACCAGGTAATGTTATTTACTTCCATGCCATGAACTGTTTCTACTGCACATTTCCACACTTTACATCTCTACTAAAAGGACAGTATGTTTTTCTCCAGGCCAGTTGGCAATCTCATTCTAAACAATACATACAGCATCCTTAAATGATTCAGTGGAATTCTGCTGGCAACTGATCAACACCTTGCAGGTAGTAAAAAACTATTTTTTGTAGTAACACAGTTACTGTTACAATATTTATATGGTGTTTTAAACTAGGTCCTATACAGAACACAGAAGCAGCATGGATTCCAAAATGAGCTCTTTAATATTAGGACGGGTGGAGGAAGAAAACTGAGAAGTGAATGGTAGGATGATAAAAAGGGAATAAGGGGACTCTGGTACAAAAGATAAGGGTTAGTTGCTTCATAGGATAAATACCTGTTGGAAATGCCCCGCCAAAAAACATGTTGAATAGGTCCTCTGGAGTAATGTCTGCTTCACAACCCCTGTGGAAATTAAATCTTCCATTGCTGGGATGACTGCACGGCTCTTCACTACCTGTGAGGTCATACTGTTTTCGCTTTTCTGGATTGCTCAACACAGCATATGCATTTCCAATCTCTGAAATGCAGGGTGGAGGGAAGAAAAAAATAATCACTTTGAGATACATATACGGTAGCAGCAAATATAAATACACACATCTGGGGCTGTGTAACCTGCACTGAGCCATACATCTAAGAGGACATCAGCCATTGTATCAAAGAATGGAAGAGAGTAGCATTGCATGCTATATTGCTTGAAAGGAAGTATTTGTTAGCCTCCATCCCTTCCCTTTTACACAGCTGGAAATGAAAACTATAACGCCTTAGTAACAAGGCATAGGTTATCACAACACAATGATACTTGAGTTATTTCCCCCCTAAAAAGTGTGTGCCAGTGATATCTGCCATATCTCAATCTGCTTTTGAAATTCCCTTCAGACATTGCCCCTCAGGCAAGAATTGTGACATGTGGGGAAGGAAGAATGCTGCTATTCAAAACATAGAATTTCAGACCTTCCCTTGCATTTGAAACTGTCACACATGGTTGTTTGGACTGCTGTCCACAGTCCTAATAGGAATGAGAATTATTAATCCCTCTGTACAAGGACACTAGTAAGGCTTTATTAAGACTGCAGGTGTGGTTTCTTTTGTTCAAACACTTCAAATTGCTTTAAGATTCATATTTATATTTGGATCTCAAAGTGTTCTTCCTCTCATAGGAGTAGTCCTGAATTCAATCTGGTGTTACACTGATGAGTATCAACACAATGAGTTGGGCAGCAAACATTTTCTCCCCGATAAGAGAATTATAAAATGTTACTTTTAAAAGCTTCTGTTGCTCCTGGAGCATGGTTTTTGTCTGGATGAAACTTCAGAGCAAGCTTTCGATAAGCTTTCTTTAAGTCTTCTTCACCAGCATCTTTGGACACTCCAAGTACTTCATAGTAATTTTTACATTTCTTTATACTGCAAGAGAGAATAAGGAAATTTAGGTTAATTTTATTTATTTATTTATTAGATTTTTACCCCGCCCTCCCAGCAAGGCCAGCTCAGGGCAGCTTACACAATAAAATCTACAATATAAAAGCCATAAATACACAATTTAAAACTATAAACATTATTACAACATATTAACATATTAAAGTGCTAGTGATCAGTCCTCAGTGTACAGCCAGATTCTTGTTATTCCTCAAATGTCCGGGTAGTCGGCTCGAACTGTGATTGTAGGCGCAGGTGGTAGGGCTTGCTCTTCGTAGGTTGTCAGATGCCAGTAGTGGCAGTGGTGGCGGCGGCTCCAAATGCCTGGTGGAAGAACTCAATTTTACAGGCCCTGCGGAACTGCAACAGGTCCCACAGGGACCTGATCTCCTCTGGGAATTCATTCCACCAGAATGGAGCCACCACCGAAAAAGCCCTAGCCCTCGTTGTCGCTAGTCTGGCCTCCTTGGTGTTCGGGAGAACCAGCCAATTCTGGGTCCCTGATTGCAGTGCTCTCTGGGGGACATATGGGGAAAGGAGGTCCCTCAGGTATGCAGGTCCCTGGCCATAAAGGGCTTTAAAGGTAATAACCAGCACCTTGAACCAGAACCAGTATGCTATAGGCAGCCAGTGCAGTGTTTTTAGGGCGGGCTGGATGTATTCCTGCACAGGAAGACACAGCAACACCCTTGCCACTGCATTCTGCACTAGCTGCAGCTTCCGGATCCGGGACAAGGACAGCTCCACGTAGAGGGCATTACAGTAATCCAATCTTGAAGTGACCAGTGTGGGGATCACTGTTGCCAGGTCATTGCGTTCAAGGAAGGGAACCAACTGCCTAATCAGCCTAAGGTGGTAGAAGGCAGACTTGGCAGTGGCTGCTACTTGTGCCTCCATTGTTAAGGAGACATCTAGGAGCACTCATAGACTCCTAACCTCTGGCGCTGACACCAACGGTGCCCCATTGAAGGTTGGGGTCGGGAGTGGGATCCCTACCCCTGAACTGCTCTGACTCAGGCACAGGACCTCCGTCTTCATTGGATTCAATTTCAGCCGGCTCAGCCTAAGTCAACCAGCCACGGCTTGCAATGCCTGGTCTAGATCTTCTGGTTTAGAGTCGGACTGGCTGCCCAACAACAGATAGAGCTGGGTGTCATCTGCATATTGGTCACAACACAGCCCATGCCTCTGGGCAATCTGGGCAAGAGGGTGCATATAGATGTTAAAGAACATTGGGGACAACACTGCCCCTTGAGGCACACCACATTCTAGTGGGTGCCTTCAGGACAGCTGCTCCCCGACCCTAGAGAAAGGAAACAAGACACTGCAAGGCCAGACCCTGGACTCCAATGTTGGTGAGGCGGCGGACCAGTAGCTGATGGTCGACTGTGTCAAACGCGGCCAACAGATCTAACAACAGCAGTACCGCCGTTCCGCCTCAATCCAGGTCCCTTCGGAGGTCATCTGTGAGGGCGACCAGAGCCATCTCTGTCCCGTGACCCGGGTGAAAACTGGACTGGAAGGGAATATTGAAGCATCATCCAAAAAGCCCTGTAACTGAGTTGCCACTGCTCTCTAGTATTTTGCCTAGATAGGGCAAGTTGGAGACCAGCCAGTAGTTGGCCAATTTGGCTGGATCCAATGATGGCTTTTTAAGGAGAGGGCACACCACTGCTTCCTTGAGTGCTTCCAGGAACAGCCCCTCAATGAGGGACTTGTTAATTATCTCCTCGAAACCCCTCATGGCCAGCTTTAATTAGCCATGAAGGGCACGGATCAAGGGAGCACATGGTACAATTGAGGGTGTACAATCGAGAGCAGTTTGTTGACTTCCTCAAGGCTGAGCGGGCTGAAATAATCCAGGATGTGACTAGGAGACGTGCATGGACCCTCCAGTTCATTCACTGTATCAACTGTAGCTGGGAGGTCACGGCGGAATGACAAGACTTTATCTGCAAAATAGCTCACAAAAGTCTCACAGCCAATATCCAATTCCCTACTGTTTAGTCTGTTTTGAGTTAGAGCAGTAATAGACCAAATCGTTCTAAACAATTGGGCTGGGCGTGAGCTAGCAGATGCAACCTCGGCCGTATAATACTATATTTTAGTGGCCTTGACTGCCGTCTTGTAGGATCTCATAAACATCCTATAAGATGCTCTTATAGCTTCATTGTACATTAAGGACAGTTTGTTATAATTTTCAAACGTACATAACAGGGCTCTTACACTTTGTCTGAGTAATAGACTTCAGTCTTCATGCATATTTTGCCAGCTGTATTAAACATCTCTCCATTTCAGCAGACCTCTTAACAAAACCTTCATTATTAATATACAAAAGAGTGACAATAAAATACCGTTTACTTAAAGAGCAGGCTGGATTTGAATAGCAATGATAATGGAAGGAACTACTCTTATCTGCTTTTGCTATAACTGACAATTTCAAACACATACTTAATTGTGTATGTATGTTGATTAATGAGTTCTCTTCTAAAATCCATTAAAATGAATGTACTTCAAAACTTATAGAATCAAAGCCACTATCACTGTTACTTTCACAGCAGTAAAAGTAACACCAGGTCAATGATGTAACACTGTTACTTTCACAGCAGTAAAAGTAACACCAGGTCAATGATGTAACAATCAAGAAAAAGATGGTTTTAGACACTAGAGACTTCCAAGGAAAAGCTCCAGGGACAGACCGGCACAATTGTACTTCTCAACCATGGAGCTCAAAAATCACGGCAGATCACAAGCTCTTAAGTCTTCCTCTAAACATAAAATCATTGAGTCAAAAGGGGCCATATAGGCCATTCAGTCCAACTCCCTAGTCAATGCAGGATCAGCCTAAAACATTGCTAACAAGTGTTCATGCAGCTGAAGAATGCCAGTGACCACCCTTTCCTTTCTGCAAGTTCTGCAATTTCAGACAGCATTTCTTATCTCATGGCCACATAATTGGGCAAACGTTTTGTTGATTAATAAAGATCATTGAGGTGTACCATTCACAAATACATTACCTACTACAGTGGAAAAATAATCAGAGCTTTCCTGCACAAAAAAATAACTGCAAGCAATCAGTGCCTAACAGATGCAGACCACTTAGGTAAACAGTTTTTTGAATGAAAATCATAAATGAAAAATAAAGCTTATTATGCTGAATTACTAACTGGGAAAAAAACAGCGAATGTGTCAGGCTAGTAAGATTAATCCATTTGGATCCACAAATTTGTAATGTCTCATGAAATGCGTCCAAATATTTCGTAGTAAAAAGACAAAGAAGTAGCCCCAAAGGAACCTTTTCCTCTTCAAAGAGTAGGTGCATTTCTCCTCTCTCAAAAAGAGTGTGTTAAGAGTAAACATAATTTTAAAAATTACATATTCCTCACAAAAGACAACTGGTTTCAAAACAAAACATCAAAACTGTAATGCAGGGAAATGGTGTGGCTTATTCTCCCTCATAGCAACCGCTATGCAAAATGAAAGAAGCCTACATATTTTTCTTTAATGAGATTAGATGCAGCTGTAGATACTACTGAGACCACTCTTGAATTTTCGCATCTGCTGACATGCTTCTCACTGGTCCCTTTTGCTTAACCAAATGAGCAACCTCCTGTTCAACCTCTCTCACAGCTTCTGCATGATCACTTAGGACTTATGCAATCAGCAGAGAATTATTGCATCTTGCACAGGTCCCAACAGAGTCAAACTGTCACTGAGCAACACTCTGTTGAAGCAGTATGATAGCTTGCTGGTGAGTACTCTCTCGTGTATAGGCTATTAACACGCAACAAAAAAACCCATAAGAGTAAGGTGCTTGTTTATTATTTCTCCTTAGCAGACAGTGTTACAGTTTATACCAGTACAAACATAGTTGATCTGATTATTTTGAGACCATTCAGGTTCACATTTTCCTCTTAGTTGTACCTGCCCACATTCCAATGACTGAAGAAGAGGAAGGGGCCAATATTGCCCTCTTCACTGCAGCCCTCGACCTCTATGGCTGATCTTCCCTATTCCCAGCATCTGTTCTATAAGGATTAATTAAATTAATTAATTAATTGAATTCATTTATACCCCCCTTTCTCCCCAGTAAGGACCTAAAGCAGCTTACATCATTCTCCTCTTGTCCATTTTATCCTCTGTGAGGTAGGTTAGGCTGACAAACTATGACTGGCCCAATGTCACCCAGCGAGCTTCCATCGCATGAGTAGAGATCTGAACTTGGGTCTTCCAGATACTGCTCTAATACCCTTAACCACTACACCACACTAGCTTTTGGTTACAAAGTGCAGCGCATGGAAGGAGAGAGTGGAGTCTATTCTGTTTCTTAACACTTTAGCTATTCAGAGTGGAAACAGGTGTACATTTTAACCCCAGGGAAAGTATTCTCTGAAATAAATGCCTCAGAATGCAGCAGACAGAGTCAAAACCACTTCCACCACTCTTTGGAATGTCTGCTTTTCTCCCAACATAGTTCCTCTTAATACCTACAGGAATTTACTTCACACTTATCTTCCTTTCTAGAATGACAATCTAACATATGCTTAACTATCTACCTTTGACAATCATGGCACTAAAAGAAGAAAAAGGGTATCAGCTGTAGTCAACAAGACCAAAAAGTCCCATGTTTACTGCAGAGAAATACATTTTTCTTTGGAGGTTTGAACTAACAAAACCTTCACCTTTAGTTTTAAAAAGCTGTCTCTCTCTTGGCAGAGAACAGGCAAGAAAGGGGAAGCCAATTCAAATGCTTTTGAGCCCATCTCAGCCACTCTTTGGAAATGCTAACAGGTCTAGAGAGAGGCAATGGGATGGTCAAGCCCCCACCAGCTATTAAAATGACATCTACCAGAAAAGAGGGTTCAGAGGTTTAAAATGCTAGAAGCATCTCTTCCTAGAGGTTTCAGGAAGGGCTTATATGACACCCCCCCCACAAGTGGTGGACAAACAGGGATGATAAAACTCCTTGGAGTGTGGAAGAGAACAGACAGAACTCTGACCTGAGGTCTGTAGGAGGCAGCCATTACCACGTGCTGTCTAACACACCTCAGCAGAGGCTTTAAGGTAAAGGAAACCCTTTAGAACAACTGTAATCTTTAAAACAAAGAAGCCTGCCTTATACTAAGATCCACTAGGGCATGTACTGAGGAAGGGGCAAATGAACTACATTTTACTCTTTTTGTTTGGACCCCTTGCTCAATCTGATGCTATCCTGAAAGTATACATGTGGACATATTCTTTTAAATAAATGTTTTATAACTTTTAATACTGGTTGTAGTTCTCTGTACCACCTTAGTCCTCCATCATCCTGGGCACACTTCTTTTAAAAAGGAGCACAGGGGTAGCGGCAGTGAGTTGGCAAGCAGCTATTCCCTCAGTGGTGCACCAGGCAGTAAACTTTCCCCTAGTAACCAGACACTGGATAGCGGGCAATTCCTACAAAAACCAGGTGGTGGCAGCGGTTGAACAGAGAGAGAGAGAGAGGGACCAACCCCTCCAGGTATCTGGAAAACGAGGTCAGTGGCACATGCTAAGTGAAGAGCTTGAGCAGTCACTGGGGCTCAGATGCCTTGAAAGGCATACAGCCTGCAGGTCAGAGCAGCACTGTTTTGCCACACTAACAATTAGGTATTTTCCCTATCCTATTACAATTATAATTCTGTGATCTAATCGCATACCAAGACTTACAAGGCTCAACTGTGAACACAGTACATGTAAACAATCAATAAGCACGAAATCAGAAGAGCGAAATTGACAAATGCACAAATTTTATATGTGTGTGTGTATACACACACACAAGAACTTTGAAACTTCAACAAATGACATAGCCTGTTTATAGGAGCTTTTTTCCTTAGCCATCTATTTTCAGTTATTCTTAAAAACTGCTATTACCAAGAGATGTTGTCAAACAAATGGATTCAACTCAAAGAAACATCTAATATGGCATCCACAAGACTAAGCTCTCATACCAGAACATTTCAGTTGCAGCAGTATCATTCTCAAAGGACTGGCTTAACATCCTTTCAAGGGAACTGTATGAAAATCTGAACTAAGGCCCTGTTCTTAAAGCACATAAATCACATTTGAGTGGGCACTACTTTATATCTCCTTACCTAGACTCTCAGGCTGAAACATTGGTCCTATCCAAAGGAATGAGCAATTTACTTAAAGCAATACCTCTGTACGCCTTCCACTTGATCTTTGGTGTAAGTCTTCCCAGTTTCACCCCCAGTGGATCCACTGTTGTCCTTTATGCCGTTGGGTTTACTCTGATCACTGCCACTTGCTGGCTTTCGACAGTAAGCACCACTCCCAGCAGCACTCCCATTCTTCATAATTGCTTCCAACAATACTGCAGAGAAAAAGGTCATAAGCTACATATTCATAGATAATCATTCCAAAAGGATAGCTAATGGTAGTCTGCTGCAGTAAAATAAAAGCCTAATAGCAATACAAAGACAACACAAATTATTTCATCTTATAAGAAACTTATTTTTTAATTCCAGTTTGTAAAAAACAAAACAGAAATCTAGATGATTATAATGAATAACTGTTGATATACCTGTATCTTAGAAATCCTGCTGAACTCCTGCGGTGTTAATCAGAGCAGGGCCTTTTGCAAATGGACAAGAGCAACAACTGCCTGTACACATGCCTTCTCTGTTTCTGCTCCTACCCAATGGAATGACTTCCCTGAGGAGGCCAGAAAGGCTCCCATACTTCTAGCATTGTGCAAACAATATAAATCAAAATTGTTCAGGAGGGCATTTTTATAAAGAGCTATATTATAATGGAATGGTTCAGGAGGGTAATGGGACTGTGGATTATACTGCTGCATACAGTATAAATATATCTAATTCTCAAAATGACCAAATCTGTGGATACTTAAATCCAGAGATTGGACCAATGAACAGGCAATACAGAGCTTTCTACGAACCTAAAAAAGCAAATAACCCCCCAAATAAAACCCTGAAATCTTTTTTAAAAGATATATTGGAGAGTTAACCGCACCCATAGCTTTAAGAAATGAATGCTTTCAGTGTCTGTTGCTATGCAACCACACCATATTGCCAGCCTTCAAGCCTTGGTTTCTGTCAGAAAAAGGCAGGGAGAACAAGCAGAGTGCTTTCCAATACTAGTTTGGCCTTTGAATGAGGACCTGTCAGGGACAGGCCTACCAGACCACCACTGAGTGACTTGCTACCATGCATCTTGCATGACTCACCCTGACAGCTGCTTGCTAATATTAAACAGCAGCCACCCCACAAAAGCCAAAGTTGCATAGTTGTTAAAGTGTTTCACATGAGGATCTATGAATTCCCACTTTGCTAGGGAAGTTCACTAGGTGGCCTTGGGCCTGTTACACATTTTCAGCCTAATTTACCTGACAGGACTGTTGTGAGGGAAAAAATGGAAGAGAGAATGATTGAAGCACATTAGGTCCTCATTGTGGAGAAAGATAGCATATAAATGAAATAATAAATATAGTTGAAGACGGGGGGGGGCAGATAGAAGGTAGGTTGGTAGGTAGATGGAAAGGAGAGAAGGAAGCAGGAAAAGTTGAGGATATGGGGCTGCCAGGAGAAAGGAAAGAAAAAAATAGTGTGAGGAAGGGATTACTGGGGGAAATGAGGTCCTCATACAAATCCTTTCAGATTCCCCACTGCACAACTGGCCCTGGCCCAGCAGCCAGCACCACACAACTGGAACATAGCTTTCCTGGACAAAGGCTGCCGGGGAGGTAAAGCTGAAGACAGGGAGACATGCACTGTCTTCTACTTATACAATACCGTTTCTGCACTGTTTAACACTGTTTTGCTTTGTTTCAAATTTCTGTATTCCTACGAAAATTGCATTGCTTATTAGACATCACGTCCTATTGATTGCATTGTCTTTACATTGTGTAATCCGCCTTGGTTTCAATGAGAAAGACAGTCTATAAAGAAAATAAAGATCGACAATAGAATTGAACTGTGCCTGGTGAAAAGAGCACATGTGCCCAGAGTGCTGAAATAGATTCCATCACAAAGAGGAGAAAAGAATTAGGCTGATGGATTAAGATGCGTCGATTTTCTGCCCTTTTTTGTTACTTAACACCTATTGTGCATCAATGCCATTGAGGTGGCAGCTCCAGCTGAAACGTTATTTCATCTGCAAAGCCATCTGGCTCTCCAGTAGCCAATCAGAAGGCCTGCTGGGCAATAGCCACACACTGTCCCACCCACTTTCTAAAAACACTTGGTAGGCAGATCACTAGGAAAAGTGTTGACGGGCACCACATTGGTGACCCCTGCTACACCCTCTCAAGAGATAAATGAAATGCCAGAATAACTTCAACTTCAAGAAGCTGACAACACAGCAATCACACTGAAGTTCATAGTGACACTAGCTTTCACCAGTCATGCCTACCAATGATGCTTCTGAGTCAGCAGATATGGATGCTGCCTGCCCAATGATGCTGCCACATCTCCCTGATGCCACCATGCTCCTGCCCAACAATGGAAGGAAAACATACAACACAGCACTTTCCTTTGTAGGGACGACTGTGGCATGCCCAGTAAGAGCTCAGTAACTAACGTTCATGGGATCTTGCAAACAGGGGCTTGAATCTCCACCTGCAAATACATACCTTTGTGACAGAGTGACCGACAGGGAAGGAAGCAAACCTACACCAATCATATCACTCAGACACTTCCATAGCATATTTGGCTAAGGAAATCCTCACAGAAAGCCCATGGTTTTCCCCCAGGAAATCCCCACAGAAAGACCATGGTTTCTCCCAGGAAAGGTCTGGGGCAGGAGGACAATGTCTCAAGGAGCAGTTTTCTGTGAGGTAAGGAAGACACAGACATACAAGGATATCAACAAAATAACACACACCTGAATATTTTTAAAAATCTCCCACATAACTTACTGGGGAAAAGCACTCATGTGAGAGAGTGAGGGGCTTGGATCCTAACGAGGGGCACACTGGCGATTTGATATAGCGGTTAAGAGCGGCAGACTCTAATCTGGAGAACCGGTTGTGATTCCCCACTCCTCCATATGCAGCCAGCTGGGTGACCTTGGGCCAGTCACAGTTCTCTTAGAGCTCTCAAAGCCCCACCTACCTCACAGGGTGTCTGTGGTGGATAGAGAAAGGGAAGGCGATTGTAAGCCGCTCTGAGATGCCAACTGAAGGGCGGGGTATAAATCCAACTCTTCTTCTGTTAGCAGCAAAACCCACAAGATTAGAATCTACATGTCACACACCTAAAGGGCATCCCTCTAAACACACAGCTAACTGGGCACACAGGGGGAAGGCACATATGAGGATTTGGAATCCTCCATCTGCTCTGGTATCACAACCAGTCATCTAGACAGAAAGGCATAACACTGTGGGTCTTGTATCACTGTAGGATCAGAGGGGAGTTATGCTGGTGTATCTTCAGTTTCATTGTATCTCCATGTCACAATGACATGAGGGTTAGCTGCCATCCTGAGTAGTTTACCGATTAGTCTTAGTTGCTACTAGAGACTAACAGGGTTTCAGTAGAATTAAAAGTCTATTAGGGTGAAGTTGGCTTGTCATAAGGGGCAAAACACAGCATGCAACTTGGGTTAACCACCTTTTTAGCAGTCCTGCCTTCTATGCCTTTAAGAATGGTTTTATCTACAAACATTAGCCAAATCGCAGTCCCTTTAAATGGGGTTTACAGAAAGCTTGAAAAACAGCTGAGCAGCAGGGAGCTGCTCCCCACCACTGAGCTGTTTTTGCAGCTTTTGCAGGGAACAGAAAGAGATTTCTGCTCTATCCACGAAGTGCTTTAAACATTCATGGAAGTTCATGACAGTGGACCTGTCACGAACTTCAGTTCATGAACCATGAACAGGGCAAAATTCGTGATGAATTTTGCTTCATGGTTCAGTTTATGTCCATCCCTACTGTCAAGTCAAGAAGCAGGTCTTAATTCCTATCATTCAGAACAACTCTCATCATTGCTAATAGCATTTATTTGCAAACATGTCTGCTGCCACCTCAGAAACCGGGGGGGGAATCCAATTGAGGAGGATATCATAAATTTACTGCAAACTTGACTTCTTACTATAACATTTAATATGCCTCCACTACTATAGCCCTTAATGGCACGGGACAAATAAAGAAATAAAAATATACCCTTCACTGTACTGAAGAATCAGAAATGTCAGCAACAACAGTGTACAGGCACAGCTACTTCTTTTTATAATGAATTCTATGAACATACATATCAAAATCATATTCACACCTCCACAATCCTCAAAACAGACTACAGCCATGATGATATTAAGCCTAAGAAAAGAAACCAAAACAGCTGGGGTTTCTCAAACTGTTAAAGAAAAAACTAAAAATTGGGTTTGCTGGAAACAGGAATCCTTCCTACAGCAGTATGCACACTGAAAAAAAAACACACCCTGAGAGAACAGGGTCTACACTAGGGTTCTCCAATGTGGTACCCATGGGTGCTATGGTACCTGCATTCACTTCCCCAGGTGCCTGTCACAGCCTTCAGGAAAGTGGGTAGGGCCATTGTGAAAAGACAGCCAGTGACTGGCTGCCTGCATACAAATACAGGGTCACTGGAGAAGGATCCAAGATCATGTAATCAGGACCCACAGATCAGTTGTAAGGTGGTAGAGGCTAAAGAGCACCAGAGCACCCCTTTATCCCCACAGGTTGTGTTCTTCTGTGTGCTTTCTATCCCCCCCTTGGGTTTCTTCTGTGTTCATGTTCTTCATTGCCCTTCCTTGTGTGTGTTTGTATGTTTAGACCTGTCCTGCCTCCTATGGCAACCATTTTGTAGTGGTCAGTTGCAGGGACACAAAAAACACTTGAAATATGACAGTTCCATAACTGAATAGGTTCCATATATTATTGGTCAACCAACTGATGTACCAGTCAATCACATACTTCTGGCTTAGAAAAGTAAAAGCAGTGGGAAAGCTGGAAAATGTTGGAGAACACTGAAACAAAATTCCTATGAAACCCTTTCTTCTGGAATGAATGAAATGCTTTTAAGACAATGCTTTACTCATTCAAAATTAAAATTTTAAGGTAAGACAGTCTATCACATTAATGATAATTCCTGTGTATACTATATTTATTTTCTTCATTTATACCCCACTTTCCCCCACAGTGGAGCTTCACATTATTCTCCTCTTTCCCCTTTTTGCCTCGTATCTATACAACATATTTTCACTAATATGATTATTGTTTAAATGTGAATAATTTGGACAAAAGTTAATATAGTTTAATGTTTGATGATAATACAATAAGAGTTCACTAGTTTTTTATAGAGTTTGACCTGATACCCAAATATGCTGGTAGCTTTATTCTGACCCCATGAAACACTTTCTGTGCTGATAAATTTTCTTTTGTTAACTACAAAACATGTTTAATTTCAACTTCCTCCCCCCCCCGACTTCTAAGATAGCAAAAATTAAGATGTCTATGTTAAGGTCACACAGCATTCAGCAGTTTGCAGGACATTTTCAAGTACTGGGCATATTCAAAGTTTTGCCTGCAGAAAACTAAAGCACATACTTTTAACTTCCATAAATATGCCAAACTGTTTGATTTTATATGTTAAAATTTTAAATTATGCATTTTATGTTGTTAAAGCAAGTACTGCATATATTTTCATTCTCCAAAAAAATCTGATTAATTTTTGGGAGATGGGGTTTGGAAAAAAAAATCTAGAAAGTTTACCCCTCTAGTAAAGGTCGAATTTATTGTGTGAGCACATTACACAGTAATGATTATTTCCCATCATATTTTCAGCAAGCGAGAGATATACTGAGCACAATATGATGACTCTTATCTGCTGGTATATTGTTTTCTCCTATAATCAATATATTTGCTGTGTTTCTAATAGCTTCAAAGTGTTTTTCATTCTTCTATATTTTCAGTTATAAAATCCTACATTTCCTATCCCAGTCTCTTAAAAGCAGGGCTACTTTAGGGCAGGAACGCACAGGAATGGAGTTCCGGCTGGCTCCTGAGTGGGCCACACCCAGCAGGAACTCATTAGCATAATAGGCCACACCCAACAGTAGAAACTCCTTAGGATTGGCTACATTTGGGGTGTGTGCAAAGGAGTTCCTGCTACAAAAAAAGCCCTGGGTTTTGACAACAAACAAGGTAAACAGAATAAGAAGCAAAAGGTGGGTGTGGCTGGACGACCATACTTCTGGTAACATGGGGGTGTGGCCTATTATGCTAATGAGTTTTCACTGATGGGTGTGGCCTATTATGCTAATGAGTTCCTGCTAGGCTTTTTCTACAAAAAAAGCCCTGCTTAAAAGAAAAGAGATGCATGCAGCAAACAGGAATCAAATTAAGAAAGTGACCATGTGCCACCTGGCACAAGGGTCTCATTGAATTTATGGCTCAGATCTGTGCATCATATGCATAAAAAATAAGTGTAGCTATACAAAGTTGTGTTGTCTACAGTCCTTTTTCTAAACTGTGGCTGTGGGGGTCATGTGAAAATACTGTTATGTAGTTGGGGCAGAAGTTGATTAAAGGTTAAGAAGCACTGGCCTAGTGAAAACTTTTGAAGCTGTCATCTTCAAAGGGTCTCTTGGGAAACTTAACATAATGCCTATAGACTTATTTGTCTAGTGCTATTATCTATGTCATTTTATACGACTAGACAAACACCAATAAACTACTTTTTAAAAAGTTGCTGAAAGCCAGCGCACTGTCAACTGCACTAGTACTGCAAAATGCACTAAAGTAAACAACAGTTTGAATCAACAGCATCTTCACCAGGACTGAAGTGACTGAATAGAATAAGGTCTTTCAGTCTTTCAGAAGGGAACATAGAATACAGTCTTTCAGAAGGGAACATAGTTGTATGCCATTCAATTATATTCTTTTTAGATAAACCAGGTCATTGGATCATTGCAGATGGGCACCTGCAGAAGTAAAAAGCAAACCATACGCCTGTGGCCCTTTGAGAAATAAGAAAATGTATACTAGCATAAGCTTTCATGAGTCAGAGCTCAAAAAAATGAGATCTGAATCACTAAAGTTGATGCTCAAATGTGTTCTGTTAGTCTTTAAAAGGCTGTAGGACTCCTCTTTCATGCTGCTTATCTGAGAAATTTCCATCTAATGTGCTTCTTCTCAGGTTTAACTACAGGGGCCAAATTAAATGACTATCTGGTGCCATGTGACCAGAAAGCACTAATGTACACCCCATGTGTCCAGGGTCTTGTATAAATTGAGCCCTCTGCTGGTGTGCATGCAAAGTTAGCCCACTTGCCCAGCACCTGCACAGTCTGCAGATCACTGGAGGGCTACATTCTTGCATTGCTTCTATTTTCTGTAATCCCAGTCCTATCACATTGTTTACTGGCCCATGTTATTTGACTGCATTATTTTACACCATGTAATCTGCCTTAAAATGCAGTGGGAAAGGTGGGCTGTAGACAAAATAAATTTTAAAATAACAATACCACACATCCAGGTAAGGTGAACTAGTTTAATCCAGATACCAGGCACGTTTTACATGTCTGGCAGAATTTAAAAGGAAACTTTACCTCTCTCTAGAAAAACTCATGAGTAAGACAATTCTTGACTAAGCAATATATTCAGTTGTGGATTTCTCCTGAAGAGGTATCTCTCTCAAACCTTGGTTGTTTTCTTTTACCTACATCAACAGTTTATTATCTGGTTTATTAATTTTTTGTTACCTCAGTTCCTATCTGCAAGCCTAGCTGTAACACCATTCATAGAACTTTGGAGATTTTATTTATGTTATAGTTTGCCTTTCTCACTGGGACTCAAGGTGGATGACACAGAGTGAGTTAATAAAATCAGCAGCAGAGTTGGGCATTCAATAAACAACTGAAATAGGATTTGGGTTGTAGAACCAACCAGAAATATAAAAACAGACCTGAAGCAAAGCAAATTGTTAGCATGGCACATTCAAGGAAGCAAATTACATAATAGGCTCCAACTTTCAGCAAACTATATGTAGTACTATAGAGCACAGTCCTTAACAATGTATCTAAATTGGTGAATCATTGTGTCCGGCATCCTATTATTAGTGGAGCAAAGCCCTCTTGAATAATTCAGTTTTGCATAGTTTGCAGAAAGCCAGGAGACTGGGAGCCTCGGTAACCTTCTCAGACAGACCTTTCCATAAGGTGGGGGCCACAACGGAGAAGACAAAATTGCTGATTTTGCCCATTTGCAGGTTGGCACCTGTAGAATCTCTAATCAGATAAGTGAAGCTGAAATGGTGGATCATAGGGACAGAGATGGCCTTGCAGATATGAGGGTCCAAGGCCATGAAGAGCTTTGTATGTGATAGCCAATATTTTAAGTTCAGCCTGGTAACAGATAGTTTTAATAGAACATACAAATGTAGTACCAAAATACTCAAGAAAGAGCAATATTTTAAAAGGCATGTTTATTAATATACGGTTCAGGCTAGATTACTAGACTAGCAACAATGGTCTTCTCTGTTGTGGCCCCTGCCTTTGGAATGGTCACCAAGGCTCCAAGTCTCATCAGATCTCAGAAGCTAACCAGTAGATATCTACTTAAGAGAGACACTGATGTTTACAAGCATCAAAAAAGTAAGGAGGTTATTTAGAGCTGAAAGGGTGAGACATTAGCTTGTTGACTGACAGACGCTGATGAGTGGGAGACTGGTAAATGGGCAATCCTGCTCTGTAGCAAAGAATTAGTTTGGATAACTCTTTGGTCCAATGTAGATCTATAATGAGCTAAGGTATCTGGATAACTATGCTACTCTTCAACATTAAGTTCTGATTCCATGGTACAACTAGGATTGCAAGTGGTCCTTTCTTTAAAAGTATCTTCTGAGAGTATTTCAAGAAGCACCATGAAATGAAATAGATAGGAAAGCTGTACAGAAACTAAAGAGAAGAAATAATTGGGGAGTTAGGAATGGATAGGGAGCTGAAATATGGGAGATAGAAAATGGTACATGGAGAAAGAGCTCTAAGATTACAGCTATATATATTTCCATTTTGAGAATTTATGTTTTCACTTAAGAAGCAGTTTCTAGTCCTAGGCTGCAAACATATGTTGGGGGAAGCAAGCAGAGTTTTCAGCATGGATTTTGTCCCCTTCCATAAATGAGAGAAGTAAAATGATTTAAATTAGAAAATAACCAAAGTACATAATTTATAAAGGTCACAGAGTCAAGCTTTCCTTGGTTGAATCCTGTGCCTGCATCCACCTAAGCATTTCTGCAGATTGAAAGATGTCTGCCCATGGAGCATGTCTTTTCCACATCCCCTCTCCCACTGTATTCAAAATTCCCCTTGTAATGCCATTCCTGGGGGGACAGGGATCTACCAAGAAAAGCATTTCAAGGGGCATCTAGGCTGCCACAGTTGGGCAGAAGTGTGAATAGCATATTGCGGGTGGAAGTACTTCCATCTGGTGGATGCCATAGTTTCTTTCCATCCTCTCCTCAACCCAAACTGCAGACTTTGAAGAAAGCTGGTAATCTCTACCAAAATGTTCAGCCCCAGCGTAAAGACTAAGAGAATGATCTGTGATGTTACTGGTTCAAATCTCATTGCAAAGTCAAATTCACAAGGTAGCCTTAAACTACCTCTCAGCCCTCTCAATTTCCCATCTTAGAATACTAGTCTATGTGAAAGTGTGATACAAATGTAAAGTATTTATTATTAAATAAATTTATGATGAAAAATTATTCCATCACAAGTAATAAAATCTGAACCAGACTCAAACTAGTTTTCTATAGATGTGTCCCAAATTCAATTTCTAAAATTTCAACAAGTATAATTTACATCTTACCACAATAACTACAGATTTCCTGCATTTACGTGTTTCAAATAAAAACTAAAGATACAGAATAGTTGTCCCAAGGTATCTACTCAAAGTCCAGCTCATATCTACAATAAAGCATCTTGCAAGGGTACTAATTAGTGTTACCACAATTAAGCAGCAACATAATATTTCATTAGGAACAGTTAGAGCTGTCGTAAGGAAGGGCTTAAGCCCTGGAGTAGGAAGACTCAACTCTGGCCTGAATCTGCACAGGAAAACAGTAATGCCAGCATACCTTACAGGGCTGATGTAAGCCATAGCAAGACAAGCAGTGTGTTGGAAGCACGCACTTTATCTAAATGTCAAGTACTACCATATTTACAGACAACATATATATCAGGCCTATTGTTGTCAGAAGTGATCATAATACTGACAGTGTAATCCTCTGCACTCCTAGCCCAAACCCACTGATTTTAGTGGGGTCAGCCTAGAGTAACTCTGCACTGGGTTTGCACTGTGAGACAATGTGAGAGATGTGATGCAGGCTGGTTCAAATTTTCACTTCATCCCCAAACTTACTTAGATGGCCTTAGGCAAGCCATTCTCACTCGGCCTCAGTCCCCTTATTTACCATATGGTACCTTACAGTGCAGGCTGTTCTAAGGATCACAGCTCTTTAACCGTTTCACAGAGAAGCAGCCCTGTCAGGCCTGCCGCAGTCAAAGCAACCAAGTACCCCTTCGCCACCACCACAAAAGACGCATAAAGATCCCACCATGGAAAAGGTGAGCGTCCTTAAGGGGACACGAGGCTCTTGGTTGTTTCGGCCCCGGCACTCCGGCTATTCTTACTGTGGGCCTCTGGAGGCCGATCACCGAGGGAGGGAGGCAGGGCTTCCCCCCACCCACCCCGGCCCTTGCACGGGGGAGGGGAGGGGAGGGGAGGGAGGCGGCGATGCCGGGCGGGGGAAGGAAGGGCGCTCGTCCTCAGCCGGCCCTCTCACCTTTCGCGGTCTCGGTCGGGTAGAGCTTCTGGGCCTTGTTGAGGAAGCGCAGCGCCCGCTCCCTGTTGCCGGCCTCCAGGGCCTCCCGGGCGATGCCGATGCATTTCTCCGCCTCGTCGCGGTTCCCTTCCATGGGCTTCTCCTTCCTCCGCCTCCGCCCGCCGCAGCGCAGTGAAAAGGGGCCTGACGGGGCCAGAGCGGTGAGGCCAACCCGACGGGCGCCTCTGAGGGGACCCACCGGGGTAGGGCTGACTCGGCTTGGTGGCAGCGGCGGCGGCGGCTCCCTCCGCGGCCTCCGGCTCACGCCGTGCCTTTCAGACCGCGGCCGCCGGCGGGGGCCCTTCGCCTCATCATCCGCGTCGTCCGTCCCCCACCTTCACACGAAGTACCGACCGAGGCCGCCGATGGAAACCCGGAGCCGGCAAAGCCCTCAGTCGCCGTCGCCGCTCTCTCGCTTCCGGGGACAGACCGCAACCGGTTGTCGGGCAAGCTCTACGCATGCGCGGCACGGCTCGGCTCCCCAGCAAAGCACCGGCATCAAAACGCCGCTGCTGAGAGCAGCGCTTGATGAGGGGGGAACCGATGCTGTGAAATCGCCTTTGGAAGCAGCGGAACAGGCAGGCCAGGCGATTTTTAAAGAGTTAAACACACTTGTTAGTGACAACAGTTGTACTCTGGAACCCAGCTGAAGTGTTTTGCTCTTCCACCCATCAGCTTAATGCAAACGGCCCATCTAGATCTGCTCTGCAGGCCCTATGTTCACTTGGGAGTAGCTTACTCTCCTCTACTGTATCCATTACAGAATTAAGGCAGGGAAGGTTCAGATATTTTAGTTAACGCATCCGAAGTCTAAAGATGAACATTTAATGCTTCGGGCTGAGGTTCTCCTTTGGAGGACTTTCCCCTCACAATATGGTTGTGCCACGAGTATTTTCAATATATAGGTCTCTAGTCCTGCAGGCAAGCAGGGCCATTCTCCGTCGAACTTTAGAAGTCAGAACAACTGCTCAAACTGTAAGGCAGTTTCAAATCTAATAGTCCAACTGAGATCTCAAGCTCAGAATGAAACAAAAATGAGCAGCCCAAAGGGGATTTCCAGATTTTTTTTAAAATACACATTGTCTCATTCTACTTTTCCCCTCATGCTGGATACAGAAGAACCTGAGACAGTTAAGACCACAGAAAGCAGACCATGTACTCAATCTTTCCTACAGCAAAAAAAATGAGCAACAATTGACTCTATGGTTAAAACTTCTTTTAGCATCCTAGTTAGACCCAAAAGGGTTTTTTTGTTATCCTTTACTGCAATACCATTAACTGTGATATCAGAAGTACCTTTATTAAATCTTTAAACTCAAGTTTGAGTGATAGGGAGAGATCACTTTGCTTGTTAAAAACAGCAGCAGCAGAACCAGGCCAGCTCCCCTGTCCCACTCAGCTATACAAAAAAATACAACTTTGTAATTAACCCCGTAAAAACACCCCACCCTGAGCTGGATGGCCCAGACTAGCCTGATCTCATCAGATCTCAGAAACTAAGCAGGGTCAGTCCTGACCTCCAAGGAATCCCAGGGTTGTGAGATGGAGGCAGGCAATGGCAAAACACTTATTTTACTGTCTCTTGCCTTGAAAACCCTACAGGGTTGCCATAAAGTCAGCTGTGATGGCACTTTCCACGGCCACCAAAAATACCTCACAACAGCATGAAGTATGAATTGACTTCAGCACACAGAATGCTGGTAAATGTTATTAGTTCTGCATTTCCCCAATTTAACTATGATTACAATGTTAAAAAGTACCACTACACCAGTAATGCACCTGCCAATTCAACACCTACATTTTTTAAATTTAGTATTGTACTTATAAAAAACACTAAGAACCATACATTACCATAAGCAAAAAATAAGCACCATACATTACATAATTTTGAATGCCAATTAGTATCATGCCCTTCCTTTGCCAGGCTGCAAGAATGGAGAGCAAGCATTTCCATACAGGGTCTTTGATTAGACCCCACCCTTGTCCCCTCCCATTTCAAGTTGCCCAGCTTGCTCACTCTTCCCCACAGGCCATTTTCTTGGCAGCAAGATACAAAAAACAAATGGGAGAATGAGACATGTGGTATAAGTAATATGATATAACCAGTATTTTTTAAATTTAGGATATTTCTATGCCATCAGACTCCTGCTTAAGGAAGCTTACAATTTAAAATAGTACTGTTAGAAGATAAATAGGTACTTTCCTATTTCCATATTTAGGACACTGTTCAAACATTTGCCAAAAAATGATCTTAATAAGCAAAGCAGACAACATTCATACTGATAACATTTATTGAATTATCCACTGGAATGGCTGAAAGGTCTTTACAAAAAAAGAACACAACCCGCTTTTCAGTTTCTGCTTATTAAAATCCTTTACTTTAACTAGAAGAGATTAACATCAGCAACAAGGCTTTGTACTTCACATTCCTTTATTAGTTTTGCAACAGATCCTGTTCTTAGCAACCAAAGTCTCTTGTAGTCAAGTCTTAGCTTATAACCGCAAAAAATTTGAATGAAGTAACTTGAAGCATAAAAAAAATTACAGATCAGCAACAAAGTAATGAATCATTAAAATCCAACATTTCTAAAAACAGTCAGGAACCACTACAGACCACAGCTTCTCTGAAGCCATGTAACACTTAAATAAGGTTAAGACTTCAAATGAGGAATTTTGGTTTGTTAGAAAGCTCAATGAGCTCCAGCTTCAAGGTTACAGAAGGCAAAATTGTGTTTCACAGATGCAGTCCACTGGAAACCCACCAACACCGGACAACTGAGCATTTAAGAGTCCAAAAAAAAAAAAAAGGAATTCAAGCATCCTTTAAACAGTTTTCTGTTGCCCTTTCTTTCCAATGAGGGATTTATGGATATGTGGAATTACACCTAAAGAGACAAGAAAAAAATTATATCAATTTGTTCAAATGATGAAAAGTCATTAACAGTCCATATGAGGGATGCCAGTTTCCAGGTGGGACCTGAAGATCCCCTGGAATTACAGCTCATCTCTCAATTTCTACAGACATCAGCTCCCTTGAGAAAATGGATGCTTGGAAAGTGGACTCTCCAGCATTCTGCCCCATGGAGGTCCCTGTCCCAGGCTCCATCCCCAAATCTCCAAGGGTTTCTTCAACCTGGATCTGGCAACCCCTGTCCATATTACTCACAGCATTAGAACAAAACTACATGGCTACATGTTTATATGAGACTTTTTGCTATTCAAATTGACACATACCTCCACCAGCAATTGTTGCCTTGATGAGAGAATCGAGTTCTTCATCACCTCGGATAGCAAGCTGCAAGTGACGGGGAGTAATTCGCTTCACTTTCAAATCTTTGGATGCATTTCCTGCTAACTCAAGAACCTGCAACGAAGATTTTGGTATCAGGCGGGGATCATTTCTTTAAACATACCAAAGACCATTTGCAGGAGATATGCAACATTATTTTGACTGTTTTTTAACTACCAGGATGAAGTAGCCATTGGGCTTTTCTTCCAAATTACTGCATATTATTTCTGGATATTTGTTTCTGCTCATTCTCAGCCTCCCACAACCCCAGCATTGCATACAGAACAACAAAGGTCAAAGAGGCTCCTACCTCAGCTGTGAGGTACTCCAGGATAGCAGCACTATACACAGCAGCTGTTGCGCCAACTCGTCCATGACTCGTAGTCCTCGACTTTAAATGCCGATGAATACGACCAACAGGGAACTACATATGCAGAAAAAAGAATTACAGCACAAATACAAGCAGCTCTTAATTTAAGCTTCTACATTCCAAAGCATTCTTGAAACAGGAAAGGCCAATAAGAAATAGCGATTTTCAGAGTACAACCAAAAGAGAAATGAGCAGCCCACGTGTGTGGTGGAGAAACCGCGAGCCATACCAACATTTCCTCGCCCACAATTCCCCACCCCCCAGACTCACAACACTGGTAACGCCTGAACAAAAGGCGCCCACCTTAGACTTCTCCCACGTGCTCACCTGTAAGCCAGCTCTCTGCGACCGAGACACCGTCTTAGTTTTGGTCTTGCCAGAGTCTTTCCCGGCTTTGCCCCCAGCCTAACACATAAAGAGAAAGAAAGCCGTAAGTGGGCATCTTGCATTCCCGAAACTATATGCTCTTCCAACTGAAAACGTTCCGCATCATGCGCATTTTAGAAGCAGTTTCCACAAAGCACGCGTGCGCGCCTCAGACCACCTCGCTCAGGGCTCTTGACCCCTCCCCACATACTAATTCTTCGCGCATGCGCTCCTTACCACGACGACCGACCTCGAAAGCGCACGCGCTATTGAAATTACGCCCGCGGACAGGCAATAGCGTGCGTCTGACCGCGCCCCTCCATCTCTGCATTATCTTCCCTCATTTTTTGCTACTCTTTAAGTAACAGAAACGTACACCATAAGCTATTAACAGCGCGATACTTATCTCTCGTTGCTGCTCCCCCCACAGCTTCAACATTTGCCGTATATGCCTCAAGGCCCTCGCTCGTTCGTCCACGCAGGAAAAGCTACTTACCATTATAAATGAGAGCTCGTCCCTCTGGAGGAAGGCGGTTTGGAGACAGTAGGCCACGGGAGACGGGCCTCTTTTTTTTCCTCCTCCCCCTCCTTACCCCGCCGCAATTCAAAACTGCGTCCACTCCCGCCCTTTCAGGAATCCTTTATAGCCGCTCTAACGTACCCACATCCGGGGAACCCAAATCGCCGAGTTCACCTATCGCAGCGAAGGGGAGGTCATCGCTGCGCTCCTGTGGAGCCAATCAGGAACGGGACGGAGGACGTCAGGTTAGGCCGTCTGCGTGAGGAGAAGCAGCGCTGCTCTGCGTTATCGGCCCTGCCCGCGGTTAAAGCGACGATTCTTCCCTCCTCCCCTCAGACCTTCATCTTTCTTAGGGGAATTTTTGTGACGGCTGCCCTTCACCTCCCGCCCAGCCCGGGGTCTGACTTTTAGCTCTCAGCCTTCATTATGGCAGCTGTTCCCGTCACGCGTCAGCAAGCGCCAATCGGATTTCTCTCCAAATCATTTTGGGTCTCTCATGGAAACACGTTGTTAAAGCAAAGTGATGCTCCAAATTACCCCTCGTTTTGCATTAGTGTTACGGGTGGTTCTCTCCCCCTCTGCTGCGATGCTTTCGAGTAAGAGCACAAGGTGCCTAGAGTATATTTGAGTATACAGAGTACCGCTGAGGTGGCAAGGGTAAGAGATCCTGACCTGTTCTTTAGTGCCACCAGCAGAGCAAAGCTAGAGGGGCAATAGCAGTGCTGCTGAGGCACACTGTAAACTTAGGGTGCTTTTGTAATATTCATTACAAACAGCAAATGCACTCCTGAAAACAACAAGAGTCCAGCAGCACCTTAAAGGCTGACAAAATATGTGGCAGGATAAGTGCTTTTGTGAGTCATTGCTCTGAAGAAGTGACTCAGGAAAGCTCATCCCCTGCCACATATTTTGTTAGTCTTTAAGGTGCTGCTAAGGAGATGTGGTGGCTCAAGTGGTTAAGACACTGAACTGCAGGCTGTGGAAGGTCAGTAGTTCAGCAGTTCAAGACCTGAGAGTGCCGCATGACGGGGTGAGCTCCTGTCTCTAGTTCCAGCTCCTGCCAACCTAGCAGTTCGAAAGCAAGAAATTGCAAGTAGATAAATAGCTACCACTTTGGTGGGAAGGTAACAGCATTCTGTGCACCTTGGTGTTTAGTCATGCCGGCCACATGACCACAGAAACATCTTCAGACAGCGCTGGCTCTTCGGCTTTGAAACGGAGATGAGCACCGCAACCCTAGAGTCGGATTCGACTGGCTTTCAAGCAAGGGAACCTTTACCTTTACTAAGGTGCTGCTGGACTCTTGCTCTTTTCTACTGCTACCGGCAGACCAACGCAGCTATCCATCTTGATCTATCTCCTGAAAACAAGCATCACAGTTTGCACCAGGATCCATGAGAACAACTGTGGTAAGCCGCAGTCAAACTGCACTCCAGTTAAGCTTGAACCTGCAGAGTTATTCTCACACCCACTTCACACACCACTAAATCTTGGCCAGATTTCAGTGTGACAATGACAATGCAGAAAAAGCTCACCAACAACTTTGCAATCCGCCCAGTGTCTCATTTAAACTGGGCATGTAAAATGGTAAGCTTCCCTCTCCCCCTTGCATCTTTCTTTGCGTATGGAACTTTGTTTTTCAGATGAGGCTTCTTATTCACCTATATAAATTTTTCTCACTAGACCCAGATTCCAATTAAACCTGCCTAAGATTGCAGCAGTGCCAAGAGGGTGTTACCCAAGAGTACATTATAATGAAAAAAAGAATAAAGACACACATACTTTAGTTTCTTTTCTTTGGTATGTCCCTTGGAGTGGCTGAGGGAGACAAACCTTGTTTCTAACATTTATCAACCACACCTATTGTTTCTTTATTATATCTCTAGTCCATGCATTCTTCTGACACCATCAACCTTTCATTTGCACCTCTACCAATCACTTCACATCTCTGTTTTTGCACCCTGTTACTCCCCTCTTTCCTCATCCCGCAGATCTATAACCCATCTTTTATTTCCTTTTCCTTCAGACTCCACCCCCCCCTCCAGCTACAACAGCATACAAGCTTTCACTCTTGTAACAGCTCCAGTGAGCAGGACACAGATGGGCTGTACATTAGAATAAGCTGGGTGGAAAAACTGGCAGCACCTCCACCGCATGCCTCTGAATCTAGGCTAGGGAGAAGAAAAACACTGCAGATATGATGATGGCTTTATCTCATCACTACCATGTTTTGATAATCATGAATGGACTATGTTTCCACAAAGAAGATTCCCCATGGGCCATAAATAGATAGGGAGGCCCCATCCTGTCTACCTAGGGGCCTGTTACAAGCCTACTTTGCCTTAACTTATGCAATTGATACTATAAACCTATATAACCTATTTTTGCAGTAGGCCTCAACTGCAGTGAAACCCACTTGCATCTTGATTGACTGGCAACACTTGTCTAGTAGCTACCTTGGAATACACTGCACCCTGCCAATTATCTTGGTAAAGTTCTCTAGTGAAACAGCCAAGTTCTTTTTCAGTTCTTAATTTGTTGTAACCTCTGTATTGCAACCTTTGGTTTTGCTAATTTGGCATGTAGCCACTTACATATAACATAAACACAATGAGGAATTGTTGGAAACAATATATAACAACTAGTTTTGGCAAAATTTGCCAACCTAGCTGTTCGAAAGCAAGAAATTGCAAGTAGATAAATAGGTACCACTTCGGTGGGAAGGTAACAGCGTTCTGTGCGCCTTGGTGTTTAGTCATGCCAGCCACATGACCACAGAAACGTCTTTGGACAGCGCTGGCTCTTCGGCTTTGAAACGGAGATGAGCACCGCAACCCTAGGGTTGGATTCAACTGGCTTTTGAGCAAGGAACCTTTACCTTTTACCTTTGGCAAAATTTAACAGCCTACAATCAATGCTCCCTCTAATCTGTGGAGTCCTGTGAGGAAAATTCTACTTTGTGAGTTACTGGCATTAAAGTTGTGAGTGAGCAATTTGGCTACTGCATAAATTAGTTTGCTCTGGAGCCATCCTTCCTGAGCTAAGACAAAAATGTGTGAGCTGGCGGCTAATGAACTGAGCTTGCTCGCACTAACTCAGCTTAAAGGGAACACTGGTCCAAAGTAACAACCATTTTGCAAAGAAATTATAAAGGGAACCCTCTCAGCTCAAGCCGAAGAGCTCAACCGAGTAACATTGGGTTACATATTTTATACCCTCTGATGACCCTTCCATCATGACATGTTAAGACTTCCCCTATGACATCAACCAGGCATGCTCAGTTGAGTTTTCTTCTTCTAAGATATAGAGCATGCATAGTTGTAATCTCTTTGTTCTCCTTGGCAAATGCATACAAGAACCATGTCTATCAGTGATAAAATGCTTCAAACTTGTTTCAAAGTCATGTTCCCAGACATTTAGATAACAATTAGTGAACAAAGCATTACTATAAGTTCAGGTGTACAAAACAAGTTTTCAACACTTTGCTAAACGTGGCTTCTGGTACAAATGTTGCTACTGGCTTCACAGCTGTCTGGTCCTGGTCTTCAGACATTTCAAGATTACAGTCAGTTTAAACAAAGCAATACTACATGTCTTTGAGACCTAAATACAAAATGTTGCTCACTCGTGTTCACAGTTCTATTTCCAAGATTCAGATAACATTCAATGAACATCTTCAGAAGTTATAACATTGCTGTTTTAGGCTAACAAAGGAACCTTCTACGAAAGCAAGTAAGAACTTGGCATAAAAGATACTTTTGTGTGTGTCTCAAAAGATTGCCCTTTCCATAGGAATGTGTTCACAGTTACAGCTTTGACATCACAATAGAAACAGACTAATTACAGGTATTAATACATTTCATATAATCAGTTACTACATTTTTTTTTTTGGCCTCCCAAAGGGGAATATTTTTATTTGCATTTTCTAAACACTACAAACTACAACAGAAAAAGGGAAAGGGAAACATCTACACTAAGGGAGAAAGAAAAGATAAACACAACTAACTAAAACCCCAAGAGATGGAGATCTTCAATAATGCTTATATCCGTGTTTGTCCATAAAAAGCTTTAAAAAGCATTGAGCATGATCTAATAATCCCACTACTGTATCAGCTTAACTATTTTCCCAATTCAAGAGCCCTCCCCACGTCATCTCGTAATAAAAAGGCTTTGTATGGCTTTCAGAGTCTCAGTTCTTGTTTTGCGTCTCCTTGTGATCTCTCAGTTGATAGCTTTGTTTGGGAGCAGCCGCCCTCTTTTCCGAATCAGAGTCCTTGTTGGAAGACACAGAGTCCAGCTCGCTGGTAGATTTGCTATTTTCTTCTTCTTTCGTCTCCTCTTCTGGACCTCCCAGTTGCAGCCGCAAAAACTCTCAAGCTTTGAAAACAGAGTCATTTTTTCCCTCTCCTTTATTTTGAAAGTGACGCCTTCGGGAGTTAGCCACCTGTATGCAATGCTATTTGTTTGCAAAAAGAGGATTAGTTCCTTATACTTCTGCCTCTTTTTTCTTATCTCAAATGGGATGTCTTTTAAAATCCTTATATTGTTGCCTCCAATTTTCAGGAGTGTGTTTGTAGTTGCTTTTAAAATTAAATCTCTTATGTCCCTTTGAGAATCTCACAACAATTTCCCCTGGCAGATTATTCTTTTTAATATACATAGAGTAGGCTCTGTAGGCCACATCCATTTTGCTTAAGATGTCTTCTGCTTTTAAATCTGTCATTGGGGCCAGTGCATCGCTCAGTAATTGCTTTAGATTCTCATTGGGGGCTTCTGACACCCCTTGGAACCGGAGTACCATATTTGCTCTTTCCATTTTTAGCTGTAGTAATTGAGTTTCTGATGAAGCATGCTTCTTTTCTAGCACTTGCATCTTTTTCTCTGCTTTTGTAGAGCTGGCATCAAGTTCCTTCACTTTTTCAACCACCTGCTCTGTTTTCTTTGTAGTTTCTGCAAGTTGCAATTGCTGTGCTGCAAAATTCTGGTTCAAAGTTGTCAACTGCTGGTTGATGTTGGTCATCTGGTCCAGCAGGGGGCAAAGAGAGTCAGCTAGAAGCCTGGAAAACTCTATGGTTTCTTCCGGCCTCGGGCTCATGCCACCTGGTGGTTTCGGTTTCTGTCCTTTGTCGGGTCGCCTCCCCGCCATCTTTTTAGATTGTTTACATTAACTGAAAGTTTGTAAAGTCTCTGGAAGCCTCCGATATGCTTAAACTTTGACTGGTAAGGCTCTTAAAGTTGGTTTCTATGCTTATTCTTCCACTCCCCCCTTGCCGATCTGCTTTAAAGTCTCCATGTGTGGGAGGGGCCCCTCCCCCGCTCGCTTCCCACGCTTCTGCCAAGGGGGGATGCTTTCTTTTAAACCACCATCAATGCTTTTTAATAACTCACAGCTCTTTGCTTGTCTTATGACATCGCTTGCAATCATCTATTTGCATGATCTCCTCTGCTTGTTCCGCCAGAGCCTCTAGGTCCATTTGGATGCACAGCAGCTGGACCACTGGGGCGAAGGAGCGCCTCGATTCTCCAGCATCGTGCTGGAGGAAAGGCCACTCCCTCAGAAGCCCCTTGGCTGGGAGCCTTTTCCCCAAGGCTCCAGGGGAGTAGCGATTACTCCCCCCCAACCACTGGTGCTCAGATCATGTCCTGGAAGCGTCCTGGAGACACGTCTGATTTCAAGTCGCCATTAACCAGAAGCTCATCAGTTACTACATATTAAGCCACATGGAGATAGCTTAAAGCATATATTCTTGGAGGATCTTTCTATGGAATGTACTAGCCAGCTGTATTTTAAAGTTAAAATAATTACTTTCACAAAATAAAGGCTTTTTAACTGGACAGTTCAAAAGATAACAACATTTGTTCACATACGGGCTATTTGTCATTTCGCTCCTCTTCATAACACTGAAGAGTGCTTGTGCTCTATGAGCTTTTCTCAAACCAAACCAAATGCAATTAATTGATATGCTTACTCTAAACAATTTTAGCATATTGGGGCATTTAGGGATGCTTTAGAACATATAGAAACTTGCATAATTGATTAATAGTTTAATTTCAAAATTTATAGAAGCATGAGGCTTCTTTTTAAAAGGGCCATAATTTGTCTATGATCCCAACTCCCTCCGCCCTTTGGAGTATTCTTTCCACTGTATCTTAAAACTAAAATTTATTTTCAGCCACTGTCATAACACCCAATTGCAACATTTACAGACAAAAGAGTTCTTGCAAATACCTTGGCTGTGTTCTCTGCAAACAGGTGGGCTATCTGTCTGACTGTTATCATCATTGAAGTACTAACTTGCAATGTCCAAAATGTGGCTGCCAATTCAATCTAGCTGGTAACTTCATGTCTTCTGGTGATAGCTTGCTCTAACATTAGGCTATTGTCTTCTTTGAACTAAAGAAACCTTTTTGAAAAGCCTTAGTGTCTCTACATTACTTTAAAGAAATCACATTAAATGCTGTACCTATATAAAATCAATATGGCATTAAAAATACTTATCATTCATTTGAATACATAGACAAACCAACTATGGCTGTGGTCACACACGCAAGATAACACGGGGGGGAAGCAAGGCTATTTGCTTTGTAGCAATTTGATCCGCATTTGCGCGATCACACAATCCGTGGGAGATGCGGGGCAGCCTACCACTACGTGATCAGACACAAACCGCGGGCAAATCAGGGGTTTTTTTTGCCGTGTGTTTCCAATGCACTTAAACGGGATCAATGAATCGCATCCCCACACTGAGGACTTCCTATGGCAGTATGCGATGATGCCCATACTGGGAAGGGGGAAAAAACGGCACAGAGTCGGGATGGCCTGATCAGACCATCTGGCGCAATCACACGGAAAAGCACATCTGTGACCCATAGCAATCTGTTTGATAGTGGACTTTCCCTAGTGTCTTTTAACTCTGCTCTTGCGGCAGAGCAAAATGGGTTGCCAATGGGTGCGGGGCATTGGCCAGATGTTCACATCTGATCACACCTGTTCAATCTGCCTGGCATTCGTGCCTATGGCTAATTGTGTATGTGATCACAGCCTAAATAGAGAATTCAGCCTGATAAATTTGTCGTCAGCTAACTTTAAACAGCCCAAATCTGTAGGCTTTTAAGTCGCTGCTGTCTGCTTATCAGTTCCTAGTGACTGCAAATACAAAAAGATAGGCTTGCCAGGTCTGGGTTGTAAAATACCTGGATCCAGGAGATGGCAGGGTTTGGGGAGGGGCCTCAGCATGGTACATGTCAGAGAGTCCACCCTTCAAAGCAGCCATTTTCTCCAGGGGAGTTGATCTCTGTCAGCTGGAGATCAGTTGTTAAAGCGGGAGGTCCCTAGGCCCCACGTGGAGGCTGACAACCCTACAAAAAAGACTTTTAAATCACATTTGGATTCTAAACTCTGAGGCATAGGGGAATATTCAAGTCTCTCTGCTAAAATACATTGCCCCATCCAGGGCTATTTTTGGGCAGGAACACACAGGAACGAAGTTCCGGCTGGCTCCCGAGTTGGCCACACCCAGCAGGAACTCATTAGCATAATATGAGTTACTTGAGCAATACCCAACAGCAGACACTCATTAGGACTGGTTACATTAGGGGTGTGTGGCCTAACATGTAAAGGAGTTCCTGCTCCAAAAAAAGCCCTGGGTTTTGACAACAAAGAAGGTAAACAGAATAAGAAGCAAAAGTTGGGTGTGGCTGGATGACCACACTTCTGGTGATATGGGGGTGTGGCCTAATATGCCAATAGGCTGTGCTGTCAGGGGTGTGGCCTAATATGCTAATGAGTTCATGCTGGGCTTTTTCTACAAAAATAGCCCTGGCCCCATCAGTTTCTCTGTGTGTGCTCTCCTAACAGCATTACAGATCTTAAAACCATTCTAAGGTATTGCTTAAGCAACTCATATTTATGAAATCTCCAAGGGCTGTGGTGGCTCAGAGGTTAAGATGCTGAACTGCAGACCGGAAGGTCTGTAGCTTGGCAGTTCGAGACCCGAGTGCCGCATGACGGAGTGAGCTCCCATCTCTGGCCCCAGCTCCTGCCAACCTAGCAGTTCGAAAGCAAGAAATTGCAAGTAGATAAATAGCTACTGCTTTGGTGGGAAGGTAGCAGCGTTTCGTGTGCCTCGGCATTTAGTCATGCTGGCCACATGACCATGGAAACATCTTCGGACATCGCTGGCTCTTTGGCTTGGAAACGGAGATGAGCACTGTACCCTAGAGTTGGATTCGACTGGCTTTTGAGCAAGGGAAACCTTTATCTTTACCTTTATTATGAAATCTATTTGATATTATAGAAATAATCCATTGGTTTCCCGTAGCAATACACAGAAAGGGGGGTTACTTTTAAAACCGCTCAGCACAGAAGCTGTCTTCCTCCTGTGAGGAACAGTGCCTCAGACTTCATTGGCAATGTTGTAGTAAGACAGAGAGAACTGTGCTATCTCTTAACACGTTCCTTTGTGTCTGAAAGGGCCGGCTTTTAGCTTTGCTTAGCACAGGAAAAAGTTTGGTCTGTTTAAAACAAGCCCTGCCTTGGCCCATCATGAATCCATTATTAAAATCAATATTAACAAATGATAGGTCAGTGGGCTTGCTCTACATTAGCATAAAAATAGGATGGGAATTCAAATTCAGCTAAGTATTTGATTCCCAGATGGAGCAGAGACCATCTCCATCTGACATAACTAGATAAGATTTTTGTCTGTCTTACCTTTTCCATTGTTCTACAGTCATACACTTTCTTGATGAAAAACAGCAAAAAGAAAAAAAAATACTCTGGATACCTTTTTAAGCACCATTATGAGTAACTGACCCTTTAATTTTTTCCACCCTTTCCTGTCTCTTTAATAGCAAATTTAATGCTTGGAAATGGACAGCTGAAGTTTTTTATTGCATGGAGGTATATAACCGGACCTGGCAAATAACATTCCATTAAACCTCTATTAAAGGGTCACGAGGACATTTTTCTCTAGGCCAGCGGGCAGTTTTAATGCTCCTCTGAGCTCTTTGGAGGATGAGAAGGAGACTAGTGTAATATATTTGGGAAGACAGCAAACATGTATTTCAAACTGATTGGGCCACATGGTGGCAGTATAGTGCAAAAAGTAGACAATTGTAAGGCGTTCTGATTTGATTCACTAGCAGAGGCTAGACTACAGGCCAGTTTTCAGTAAAGTGGAACAGATGTCCAGGGAGTGGGACTAACAAAATTTATTCCAGCAAGTCACTTAGTGCCTGCTAGCTGCTGGGATTCTTGGACTAGGTAGACTTTAGTCTCATCCTCCAACCGTTTTCTGCATTGTGCCCGCTGTTTCTGTACCCTCACCTCCTGTGGGCTTTTTATCATTTTTTTTAAAAATGGTAGTAGGAATCTAGCCATAGTGTTAGGATACAGGGAGAGAAGAGGAGGCACAAGAGGAAGTGGTGCTGGATGTGGTGCCAGATGTGTGCAGGAAGGCACAGAAATCCACTAATTCCCATTCACTCTCCCCTCAAAACCACTTTGTGTAGGATCTTCCACAAAGCATCGTACCAAAGCAGGTTTAAGGAAGTCTGCAGCCCTGTCAAGGAAAACCTGGAGGGTGGATGATAATGTTGTGCAGATGCCCAATTTAGAACTGCTGCAGTTGGGGAGGGGGGAATACAGAGCAAGAGCTTTGTGTGAAAGCAACTTTGATCTAAGGTTTTGCTTTGCATTGCTTGGCATAATGCTGTCACTACATACAGATTTGTTTAAACAGCTGCATCTCTTTTCTTGGCTCTTCCCTGCCACTGCTAACTAATGGTTATTGTGGTTTAATGCAATATTGTTTTGCTCCCTTTTGCTACTTAGCAATAGACTGAGTGTTAAAATGATAAATGGGCAGAGATATGAAAATATTTGGGTTAAAATGTAGTTGTACATATGTAACAGAGTGGCTGAACAAATTTAGAGTGAAGCTGAGAAAAGTTCCACACAGAACTTGCTTAGTATGTTTTGAAGTTTTCCAGAGAGGGAGTTGCTCCTTTTCTCACTCCATCAGGGCTGCTGGGTCCCTCACCATCATTTCTGTAGAAAGCTGAGCCCCATTGAAATTATGTCTATCATGCAATTAAATCATTGGAACCTTGCTCAAAAAAGTGATGAAATTAACCAGAAGAAAAGCACTTTCTTTGTTCTGTGCTACCACGAGAAGCCCAGCTACTTCTTGCTGCCTATAAATCAGAGACAGAAGCAATGTCGGGAACTGCAAACAAAAGGAAAGATTGGGGATTGGACACAGACTGTGAATGGGACTTACAGGAGGAGAATAAAACAGAGTGTGCTTCACTGGAGTATAAAGCTTGCTGTTGAGAAGTCTGAAAGAGCACAGAGGGACATGAAATCGGTCATGGTGCAGCGGAAACTAATGGGAAGGAGCCAAACAGGTCCTCCTGCTGAGAGCTGGGAGACAAATCTGTCCCAGAGGGGTAAGAAACCTTCTGAGTGGAGTAAATGGGAGGTGAGTTGCCAGAGCTGGGAATTGGGGTTGATATTGTTTGTTTGCTTTTTATAGTATTGATGGATCTTCTGTTTGCCCAGAAGGTATCTAACACATTAGGATGGCATGGATCACCAAGGCAGCAGAGTTTTTTTAAATATATATGGCAGCATAGTAACCAGTATACCTTTGTTACAGTTGTTAGTATTTTGTTTTGAAACATGTCAGTTCTTGGGTTGCCAACTCTGGCTGCTCTATCTGTGTCTTTAATTGCAGCTTGACATTAGCAGGAAACATTTATCTCCAAGCCGTGGAAGGCTTTATCAGCTTCCTGTAGATCAAGGTGCTGGCTGGCAGGGAAACTCTACCCCCAAACAGCCATATCCCGACATGACTTCCCTGATGTGAATGACATCACCCAGAAGTGATGTCATCATGCCTGGGACATTGTACAGTGATGCTTTGGTTAAAGGGCAAAACTCTATGGTTTTAAGTCAGTTTTACTGTAGAGTTTTGCTCTCAAACGAGAGCATCCCCACACAACATCCCCCAAATCTCCTTGCTGGAGTGATGAGGGGGCCTGGCAACCCTACCTATGCTGCTAGCAGGGAATAGAGGTCTGGAGGTATGAGAATGCTAGAGTCTCCAGGAAAGAGATTCCTGGAGATCATCAGGAAGCACCTCTATGAGCTGGCCTGGACAGTTAATGGGAGGGGAAGCAGAGATGATAACGTCTCCTGGCAAGGGGGAAGTGTTCTGTTTTTCCTTGGGTGTTGCTATCAGAAGCACACAAGGACTTCTCTGCAAGTGGGCAGCCATTGACCATGTGCTTTCCCAGAGAGCTACAGACAGCTTTAAGTTAGTGGAAGCTCTGTAGCAAACTAGAACACCTAAGCTAAAGCACCTGCCCTATATTTTAACAGCTGATAGGGCATGTATAGCAAAAGGGACAGAGGATTTGCATTTTGACCAAGTTATTTTGCATACCTTGCTCAATCTGGGGTTCATGCTTGTAAACATTTTCTTTTAAATAAATACTTTATAACTTTTGATGCTGGGAGCAGTTCTCTGTACCACATAGACCTCCACCATCTCAAACACGCTATCTGAAGAGGGGAGCCAGGGGAAGGCAGGCAGTTGGCAAATGGGTATTCCTCCCAGGGCACCTGTCTCTGTGGTGACTGGGTAGAGGACAGCGGGAGATACAGAGGCAAGGCCTCAAGTCTTGGAAAGGAAGCTGGGAGTCCTGTCCCTCCCAGCAGGCAGTACCTTGAAAAAAAGGCAGATAGTGGTGGTGGTGGTTATGGCGGTGGTGGTGGGTTACCCTCAGAGTGGAAGAAAAGCACCTCCAGGTGTGGAGAAACCCCTAGGAAGGCAGAGCAGAATAGGTCCTGCAGGCCAGAGCAGGCATGTTCTGCCACAGCCACTATTGTGCAAGAATTCAAGTGCCCCAAGGAGTAGCTTTGTTTTTTTGCAAGGTAATGGAGGTACTAGGATGGTCCTACAGAACATTCAACTGCTCATCCACCGAAGACATTCCTGTTATCTTCTCAATAGCTCAGTGGGGGAAAGTGCTCGTATGTGAAACAGACTTGAATTGCTTGAATACCACTGGGAGAGAGACCACTGGGGATAAGGCAAAATGTACATTTTGTCCAGCAGTAAAGGAGAAAGAAGAGGCAGGATAAACATGTACCCCAGACACTGCAAAGCAGCCCTCTAGCCACACAGCCAACAAGGCACACAAAGCAATGACACATCATGAGGCATTTGGAGTAGTCCATTGTCCATGGTGTTAAAATCAGCCCTGTTCACCAGTGCAGGAAAGATTGTGGAGAAAGGCACAGTGTTATTAAACCTCTTGGGTCTAGCATGCCTGAGATCCCTACTTTCAGTCCTGCACTGCAACCCTGAAAGAGCCCTAGGCACAGCAGCTATCAGACCCAGTCACTTTGCATGGGTCACTTGTGCTGTTTGAGTGCCCCAACCATCTGGTAAGGAGGAACTAGCATCCACAAAGAGGACTTGGATGTCATCACTGCTGTCTCAGGACTGTCTTGCTCAGAAGGACTGTAAAGCTGGGCCCAAAGAATACTGTTACATGGCTTATTAGATGTCTCATTCTATTTGGTTGCATTGGCTTATGTAATCTGCCTTGGGTATCCGTGAGAAAAGTGGGCTACAAATAATACAAATAAATTAGTTTCTGTTTGTATTACCATCCCAGCATCAAGGGGTATTAAGTGGTTAAGATGCTGAACTGCAGACCGGAAGGTCAGTAGTTGATCAGTTCAAGACCCGAGTGCCGCATGACAGAGTGAGCTCCCATCTCTGGTCCCAGCTCCTGCCAACCTAGCAGTTTGAAAGCAAGAAATTGCAAGTAGATAAATAGGTGCCGCTTTGGTGGGAAGGTAACCGCGTTCTGTGTGCCTCAGCATGTAGTCATGCCGGCCACATGACCACGGAAACGTCTTCAGAGAGCACTGGCTCTTCAGCTTGGAAACGGAGATGAGCACTGCATCCCTAGAGTCGGATTCAACTGGTTTTCGAGCAAGGGAAAACTTTACCTATCCAGATTTTGAAGTATTCTGTTGTCTTGGAGGATGAGATGGGGAACCACGCAGTGGATAGCTCAAGCCAGCAACCAGTTGCTGTTGGAATTAAAGGGAATGAACAACAGCTTTCCAGCATCACAAAATTTGCACATCCCAGCTTTCTGTGTTGCAAAATACTGATCAATTTGGGCTAATTCAATGATCAACTTCTTATTGTTAACCCAAGATACTATGTTTTATATTTTTAAAAAAGTTACATCACAAAATCTAAAGGTTGTAAAAATCCTGACCTAGATAGCCCAGGCTAGCCAAGTCTCAGAAGCTCAGCAGGGTCAGCCCACCAAGGAAGTCCAGCATTGCTAAGCAGGATATCTCTTGCCTTGAAAACTTCCCTTTTCTGCCATCAAGTCACAGCTGACTTATGGCAACCCCCATGGGGTTTTCAAGGCAAGAGACGTTCAGAGGTGGTTTGCCGTTGCCTGCCTCTGTGTAGCAACCCTGGTACTCCTTGGTGGCCGCCTGTCCAAATGCTGTCCAAGACTGACCGTGCTTAGCTTCTGCAATCTGATGAGATCGGGCTAGCCTCTCACCTTGAAAACCCTGTGGGGTCACCGTATGTCAGTGTGACTTTGCAGCAAAAAAAATAAATAATAAAAAGACAGTGGTTGTATGTAAACTGCATGACTCATACAGAATTAGATTTATTTAAAGGTATCAAACCATTTCAGAAGGGAAATCAACAACAGGAGGACAACCAATCATCATAACAAAGCATTTCAAAGGGTACTTTCTAAAGCATTGTTCAAGGTGGCACCTATTGCTTAGTACAGAGTGATCAATTTCTCTTCCTAATGACTTGTCTTTGGAAACAACAACCATACGTAGTAGGATAAAAGCACCATTTGTTATGCTTAAAAGGCTTAGGGGGGCTTATTGATCAAGAGGCTGTCTGATGAATATTTGATCCTATTGTGGAAGATAGAGATTTCTTCTGTTTGATATTGTTTGCTTTGCATAAATTGTCAGCCACTGCCTGCAAGTTGGCTGATAAGATGGCCCACCAGTGACCTATGCAAAAGAAGTCTGAGCTCCCTATTTATCACACAGAGAACAACAGATCACAATTCTCCAGCCTGTCCACCCATCCAAAGATATTAGAGAACTATTTTCTAAAACCAAACAACCCCCTATGATAACCAGTGTTCTGTACCAATCTGCGTCAGAAGTCTGTGGCTCACTTGTGATGAACTGAGGATTTTACTCCAAGTCTAGCTGTATGTGACAACTAATGCAGGGATCTGCCACCCATGGCTCTAGCCCAGCCCAATGTGGCTCACTATGAGACCATATCCAATCTTTAAACTCTATTGGAGAGATAGGAGGAATGTGAAGGGAATGGCAGGCAAAGATTTTCATGGGACTAAAGGGAGATCCTTTACAGAGATCCTTTACAGAAGGGGAAACTATCAAACGAGGCTGAAGTTGGTTCCTTATTCCCAGTTCCTTATTCATGACTTATTTATGAATTCAGCCAAAAACACTGAGGTGAGCTTGAACCATCTGTACCCCAAAATAAGGTGTGGACCACCATATATCATACACCCCACATTCAGTGGACTCTCCCCTTTGAGGGGACATATGGCATTTTCTGCTCCAAAGCCCAGTTCTTGTGCCAAAGTAGGGTGCCCCCAGGACAATCACAGAGGCAGACACTGGGGCCAGGCTGCACCCCAAAACAACCTTTGGACCACACCAAGTGACACATCCCCACACTCCAGAGACTGTCTCCTGCAAGAGGACATACAGTGATGCCCAGTCCAAACACTGGTTCCGGAGTCACAAGCTTCTATTTGGCTTACCCCCAAGAAGCCTTTATTTCAAAGGAGATTTGAATAAGGAGCTGAGCTTTGGATCAGGGAATGCCATATGTCCCCTTCAAGGAGAGAATCTGCTGAATGTGGGGGTGTATGATATATAATTGTCCACACCAAATTTTGGGGTTCAGAGCTTTCAAACTCTCCTCAGTGTTTTTGGTTGAATCTATGAATAAATCATGAATAAGGAATGAATAAGGAACTAGGAATAAGGAACCAGCTTCAGCCTCCTAATAATCTAGGTGAACAGTTGCCAGTAATTTGAATGTGAACTGCACAGTTTCATGCTAGCACTCTAAAACAGTAGAAGGGAGTATAAATGTTGTGTAGCCCTAAACTGCTCTAAAATGGAAAGTTTATTAACAATATTATCAAATGTCTTAAAGACAATGAATTTAACAATCAATATTACAGCCAGGGGTCTTTTTGTAGAAAAAGAGCTGCAGGAGCTCATTAGCATATGGTATGCTAATGAGCTATTAGGCTATTAGCATATGCCATGCCCCCTGGCATCACTGGAAGGGGAAGCAAAAGGGGGGGAGGCATCTTCAAAAGCCTCCCCTTCCCTTCTCCAGCTGGCCTGGGTGCCGGAGGTAAGAGAGAAGGGGTTTAAAGTTTAAACTCCTTCTCACTAGATTTGGGTCCCAGAAGGAGGAAAGAGGGAAGGAAAGAGAGAGAGTAGAGAGACGGAAAGAAGGAAGGGAAGAGGGAAAGAAAGAGAAGGAAAGAAGGAGGGAAAGAAAGAGAGGGAAGGAGGAGGGAAACAGGGAAAGGAGGAAAAAAGAGAAGAGAATAAGGTGGGAAAGAAAGAAAGAGAGAAGGGAAGAAGGAGGGAAAGAGGAAAAGGAGAGAAGGAAAGGAGGGAATGAAAGAATTTTGGCTGCAGTTCGGCCCCATTATATCCTATGGGCCATTGAAGTCAATGGTGAAAACATAGGGTATATTCTGGGGGCTGGAGGGGAGGGGGTTTGCGGGAGAGGCTCCAAACTCACAGGGTAGCTGATGGAGCCTCTCCCCAAGATACCCACCAAGTTTCAAGAACATTGGACCAGGGGTCCAATTCTATGGGCCCCCAAACAGGTTGCCCCCATTCCCTCCATTGTTCTCTACTTCACTACTCTATGGGCCTCGTTACACTGCAGCTGGCTTAACATTTATTTTGTTCACACAAGAAATTGTGGGAAATGTAGTTTTTCTGGGAGAAGGGAAAGGAAAGAAGGATCTTTAACAGAAGAGCTCTTAGCACCCTCAGCATAGTATAAGTGCCAGCATTATTTTAATTTATGTGTATAGATTTTCAGTGTAGCTATATCTCTATCGGTTATCAGTTGCTGGACCAGAACCTACAGCTGGCTCATGGCACAACCTTCTGTGTTTCATGGTGGTACCTCCAACATTTCCTTCTTTATTGTGTTTTTAAGAGAAGGAGAAGGATGGAGTGACAGGGAAACTAAAAGTTTAGGGATTGGGAAAGGAAGAACAAAGAAAGTGGGTATGTATGCAAAACTGAAAAGTGATTTCATGCTACCGATTGAAGTTAAAAGGTGGCTCCCTTTGCAAAGACTGAAGACTTTGGGGTGCATCAGTTCTTTTCTTCTGGTTTCAGTTGCTGACTGTTTCTGCTGCTGTTTTTCTCCTGCTCTACCTCTTGCTATGCTATGAAAACTTCCATTTCCATGTGGCTCATATGTATGCTCACCTAGGGTATCCCAATGCTCAGCACATTGTGGGACAGAGATATTTAAAAGGTAAGAGTAATCTAAGTCAGTAATATCTCTGCTTGCTCTTGGTTGCCTTTAGTGCCATTAAAGCAATCCAGTGGTATACAATTGTAGCATTTGTTTTTGTGAGAAAGAAAATCTGGACAGGTATGAATTTATGGTGCTACTGCAAATTCCTGTGTTGTTTGCACAAATCTGGACACAGCTGTATTGTAAATTGTCCTCATGTTTAGATATTATTAAGGGTGTAGCCATATTGGTCTGCAGCAGAACAGCCAGACTCTAATCCAGAAGCACCTGAGAGACCCAACAAGATTTTCTGTATCCATCCACAGAACGCAAAAGTTTATACCCAGAATTAAACTTTGTGGGTCTTAAAGGTGCCATTGGACTCAAACTTTATTCTGTTGCTTCAGAAGAAGAAGAAGAGTTGGTTTTTATACCCTGCTCTTCACTATCCAAAGGAGTCAGTGGCTTACAATTACCTTCCCTTCCTCTCCCCACAACAGAGACACCCTGTGAGGTAGGTGGGGGCTGAGAGAATTCTGAGAGAGCTGTGACTGACTCAAGGTCACCCAGCTGGCTTCATATGGAGGAGTGAGGAATCAACCCTGGTCCTCCAGATTAGAGTCTGCTGCTCTTAACCATTTCACAAAGCTGGCTCTCACTGAATGTATCTGTGGTTTTTGTATACCCTGAAAATCTTGCTGGTCTCTAAGGTGCAAGTGGACTTGAATCTAGCTGTTCTATCACAGTCCAACAAGGCTACCCTCTGAAACTAGCTTCATGGAAGGTACTACATTCAGCTTCAAGGAGTGGAAATCCATCAGCCTCATAGACTTGTATCTGACAAAGGGAGCTTTGACTCTTGAAAGCTTATACTGCAGAAGTCTTTTTGGTCTCTAAGGGGGACTCAGATCTAGATGTCTAGATATGTTCCTCAAGTGCTGGAACTTGGATGGTGTGAGTGAGAGCCTGCCATGTTGTCAGGGTTGAGCCTCCTTATAGGAGCCTTGACAGACCTCGAGAGGAGGAGGGTGAGCAGCACCCTATGTCTTCCACCTCTCTGCCCACTGCCCCTCTGTAGACAGTTACCTAGTATGAGATCTAGGGTGTGCATCCTTTCCACCCTGAGTCCTTGGCTCTTATGAAGGAGGCTCCCTGGGTTATGCCTGCCCTGAATTATGCCTGTCCTTTCTTCTCTCTGCCTCCCTGAGAGATGTCCCACCCTCCAGGGTTGATGGACAGAAACTGTTGCCAGTTGGATGTGACCAGGGCCAGGCTGGTCTCTAGTTTCCATCCCACGTAAATGGGGGTGCTATAGTGCTAACTTTTGTTATGTGCAGAAGCAGAGGTCAGAAAAAGTTGGTAGCCTTATTGATGAGTCTTTGTCTCATTACCAGGAGCTGGTGTGCAAAAGAATGAAGAGAAAGCTATGCAGTGGTTCAGGTAAGATGTGGGCAATATTAACTTTATAAGTAATCTACCAGTGATTTATTTCCCTGTGTTACTCTATAGTGCTTACTAAAAGAAACTCTGGAGCAGTGGGAGAAGGAGCAAACCAGCAGGTGTATAAATAGGTCACCTTAAACAGCCATGGAAAAATCAATTGCCTGATGGAAGACCCCCTCCCCCTTTCCTTGCAAGTGATGGAGAAGGCAAACTTCTAGGGCAAGCTGATTCCAATGTGCTGGGGCAACAACTGCAAAGGCCCTGTTCCTAGGAGAAGCCAGTGTTGTATCTGCTTGAGAAGGCATTCTGAACACAGTCTTGGACTGGTGGCAGTTCTTAGGAAGAGGGAAGACTCCTGAAAAAAGGCACCTGAGATACTCTGGATGCAGGTCATTTAAGCAGGTTAACATGAACTCATAGATACAGATATATATACGGGGGGGGGGGGGGAGATGTAATATAGTCATTGGAGCATTGGTGTAATGTGCTTTTTCTTGTTTCCTGCTGACAAAAGATGGGCTGCAGCGTTTTGAACTAATTGTAGCTTTTGGACAGTCTTCAAGAACAGCCGCATGTATGGTGCATTATTATTGTCTTATGTTGTGCATTATTGGTACATCTGATGAATCAGCTGAGGCTATTATAAGGGTGCCCTTGACCACAGCTATTATTTGAGGTTTCAGCAAAAATCCATACCTAGGGAATCCCTCAAACTAGAAACCTGTTTCTTCATGGAGAATACTGTATCTTCCTAGCCAACTAGTTTTCAGCATCCCCAATCATCCTTGTTTCATCTTTTTATTATTATTATTTTTATTTTCTCAAAAAAAGTGGAATACAAAAGAAAAGAGGGGGTAGGGGGAAATATAAATTAATCAAATTTATCAAATAATATGAGTTGTCTTTGTCTCACTGTGATCAGTTTATTCACTTTTACGCAGCCCACTACAAGGATCTCTAGGTACTTGGACAAGACCTCAACTGTTTAACCTGTATCTGAAGAAAACAAAAACTAAATAGAACTGACAGGACTGTCTGTCATTGCCTAACTGATGACAGCACACTCCATCACTGGATGACAGCATGGGACACGGAAGCCTAAGGCGCTCTATATGCCAAATCCCATGGAGATGAACAATAGTGTCCCAGCATCACCTTCTTGGATCTATCTTCCAGGAAGGATGAGAACCACCACAATATGTTAATAGCTTAGTCCTGGCATATCAAGGCACTCTAGAAAGATAGCACAGTTAGTGTTATACAAAACCATTGAGAGTTCTGGACAAATCAACAGGGTCATGCTCACCATCTCTTTCTCCTAGTCTAGATAATTCATCAGGGTAACCAAAGCAGTTTCTATCCCAAAATCAAACCCTCTTGTACATCTTGACCTAAAAGGGTCAATTGGAAACTAGCTTGTTATTGCCAGGTCAGTAGGCCCCAATGGTTACTTTTTCTACAGCAGTCTACCTATTCATCTTTGTAGCTTCTGTCTTCTGTTGCAGGCCAGCCACAGAGAGGAGCTAGCAAGCTTTATAGAGGAGTTTCTAGAGCCCAAGAGTGTTCCCCCTCCCCTCAATCTTCAGTGAGGCCTGTCCCACCCAAAGGGTCATGTGACAGAGGAGGGGCAAGCACTTTTCTCTCCGTTCTCTTCTTGCCTCTGTAAGGAGAGGGCATACTATGGCAAGCTACTGTGAGCAATGTCCCTCAGGGTTGGTGAGTGCACCTGGCTATGGACAATATGACAGCCAAATTTTACATAAACAAGCAAGGGGGCACAGGATCTGTCAGTTTATGCATGGAAGCATCTCACATCTGGTGTTGGGCAACAATGGGGTAAATCTAACAGCTATGCACATAGCAGGTCATCACAACACCTTAGCAGAAATCCTAAGCAGGGATGTGTCCATAAGCCAAGAGTGGCCAGTCACGGACCATTATCATCATCCAATTTTTCAGGAATGGGGATCCCCCAAAATAGATCTCTTGCAACTATGACCAACACCAAATGTCCCCATTTTTGCTCCAGGGTGGCAGCAGATCACAACTCACTTGGAGATGTGTTCCAGCTATACTGGCATGGGCACCTGTTTTATGCAGAATGGTTGCCAAACTGAAGGCAGACAAAACAACGTGCATACTTCTTGCACCCTATTGGCTGAGATGGGTCTGGTTTCCACTGCTCTGGAACCTGGCAAGGGGAATTCACAAATCCCTCCCACTGGAGGAGGATCTTCTACAAGAAGGTCCAATCTGCCACCCCAGGCTCAGATGCTTACACCTGACAGCTTAGTTGATCAACCCTTACCACCACTGACACCGCTTGGGAACAGTGACCATAATGTCATTGAGTTTAACATTTGTACAGATAGGGAGTTGCCCAAAAAGACCGACGCAACCACTTTTAACTTTAAAAGGGGTAACTTCTCTGGTATGAGGGGACATGTGAGGAAGAAATTGAAAGGAAGAGTGGAGAAGGTAAAAACCATTGGGGAAGCTTGGAGACTATTTAAAAAGACAATCCTAGAAGCGCAGAAAAAATATATACCGCAGGTTAGGAAAGGCACAAACAGGTATAGAAAAAAGCCTGTATGGTTAACAAATAAAGTAATGGAAGCTGTAAAAGGTAAGAAGGATTCCTTTAGGCGGTGGAAAGCTAGTCTCAGTGAGGTTGATAAAAAGGAACACAGACTATGGCAAATAAAATGCAAGTTTGATCAGGCAAGCAAAAAGGGAATATGAGGAGCATATCGCAAAAAACATAAAGGCCAACAATAAAACTTTCTTCAAATACATTAGAAGTAGGAAGCCAGTCAGGGAGGCAGTGGGGCCCTTGGATGACCAAGGGGTAAAAGGAGTAGTGAAAGATGATAAGGAAATGGCTGAGAAGCTGAATGCATTTTTTGCCTCTGTCTTCATTGTGGAAGAGGAGAAGTGCTTGCCCACTCCAGAAGCACCGATTTCGGGAGGGAGTTTGAAAGACCTGAATCAGATTGAGGTGACAAGAGAGGAAGTCCTCCGACTGATGGACAATTTAAAAACTAATAAATCACCAGGCCCGGATGGCATTAATCTGAGAGTTCTGAAAGAACTCAAATGTGAACTTGTGGATCGCTGACAAAAATATGTAATCTTTCTTTAAAATCTGCCTCCATTCCTGAGGACTGGAAGGTAGCTAATGTCACTCCCATCTTTAAAAAGGGCTCCAGGGGAGATCCAGGAAATTACAGGTCAGTCAGTCTGACATCAATACCGGGTAAGTTCATTTATTTACATCAGACTGATTTTAGGAACCTCCAAGCCCACCAGCCTCAGGTTGTGGCCTACCAAGTGTTTTCTGTTTGGATGGTTACTGAATTCAGCATGGTAGGTAGTGGGTTATGTAGGCATGGGTTACATCTTCTGTATATTGAACTCATCTGACATGTCTTTCTTTCTTCTTCTCTCTTTCAGTCAAGCTGCAGAGCATGGCCACCCTTACTCCTCTTTTAATTTGGCTGTTGGAAAGCTGAAGAATATGACAGTAGGGCTTGAAGAAGGGTAAGTTGTTTCCTTCCACTGCTATGGAAGCTCTTCTCTCAGCAATTGAAATTCAGTGTAATGTAATGTCTTGAGTTAGACGACAAAGGCACGACAGATTCCAGTGCATCCTAAACTAGGCTTGCTAATCCCCAGCTGGGGGCAGGGGATCCCCCACTTCAGGGCTATCAGAAAGCAGGGGGAGAATAGCTGCTGGGTGCTCCGTTATACCCTATTGAGACCAGTCCCCATAGGGTATAAGGGAGAACCAATCCATGGGTATCTGGGGCTCTGGGGGACCTGTCTTTTGAGTTAGAAGCACCAAATTTTCAGCCCCCAAAGAAGGTGCCCCATCACCCATTATTTCCAATGGAGGGAAAGCATTTAAAAAGAATGCAGTCCCGGAACTTGCTTCAGACTTTCTTCTCCCAGAGCCTCCTGGTAAGTCCCCTGCCCACTTGTTGGCCTCACCTGGCAACTCTAATTGCCAGGTTCTTCCTGGCAACCAGTGGGGGATGGGGGGACTTACCAGGAGAAAGAGAAAGGCTCAGTCCATGTGGCCAGCAGTGCACAAGAAGTAACATAATCATGCCAGCAACTTCCAGGTGATGCTCTTGTATTTGAGCAAAAACTCTATGGTAAAACTGGCTTCTGCCATAGAGTTTTTGCCCAAATACCAGACCATTGTCTGGAAGTTGCTGGCATGATGATATCCTTTCCTGTGTGATGCTGGCACTGTGGCCTAGGCCGCCTTTTTTCTACTGGTAGGGCAGCTGATTGGTGGTTGGGGAGCAGGGCCTGGTGGCAGTGGACCCCTGCCTCCACCGAGGGTGTCTGGCAACCCTGTCCTAAACTGGGACACTTACTGGGTGATTTCTATGCCATTTTTGAAAATTGCTGTGAGGATAAGAGAAGAACAATCGTGCTGGGTCAAACCAATAGCCCATCTAATTTGGCATCCTGTTTTACACAGTGACCAACCAGATGCCCAGAAGCCACTACCTACCATTATTGTGCCCAGTGCTGGTATTCAGAGAGATACTGTCTCTGAACAATGGAGGTTCTGAGGCAGTTGTTTTGCTTTCCTGACCCCCACCCCATCATTCAGTTTAAATAATCATCTGCACATATCTACCATAGATACAGGCAGGGTACTTAATCCTTTGCTGTCTATCCATGTGGAGAAACACTCTGTGCACTTTGCATTGCTAGCTTCTCACTGAGTCATGGGATAGCCAGAAGAATTGCCTCATGGGCAAATCCACCATAATTGATTAATTAAGAGCCGTTGAGTCATTGCAACTATGGCAACTTCTAAAGGGGTTTTCAGGGCAATAGATGAGCAAAGGTGGTTTGCCATTGCATTCCTCTGTGTAGCAATCCTATTCTTCCTTTGTGGTCCCCAGTCCAAGTACTAACCAGGGCTGATCCTGTTTAGCTTCTAAAGTCTGATGAGCTCAGACTTGTCTGGGCTATGCACTTAGAATTATGAAAAGGACATATATTTCCTCAAGTTCTACAATTTAGTATATTGAAGGTATGTGGTTGTGAGGGGATGGTTCAATAAGGGAATGGCGATGGAATAGACCATTGGTCGATTCTGATGTCAGCAATGAATTGTGCATAAAAGAAACACTGATGTAGCTTTACAAATAGTAAAGGAGATATGTAAGGATGTAGCTGTCTGTTTAAGCGTTCTTCCCTCCCCAGCCCATACCAATTCACTTAGGCCTGTTCTACACGTGATACAAAATGTGGCAGAAAACCGATGTGACAGAATGGGCTGCACTAGACTAGAGGGAGAGGAGTGTCCTGTTCTTAAGAATATAAGAGAAGCCATGCTAGATTAGGCCAATGGCCCATCCAGTCCAACACTTTGTGTCACGCAGTGGCCAAAACTCAGGTGCCATCAGGAGGTCCACCAGTGGGGCCGGAACTCTAGAAGTCCTCCCACTGTTGCCTCCCAAACACAGAGTATCGCTGCCCCATACTGAGGGTTCCTATCTATACATTGTGGCTAATAGTCTTTGATGGACCTCTGCTCCATATGTTTATCCAATCCCCTCTTGAAGCTGTTTATATTCTTCTCTGTGTAAAAACCCCCTACTTTTTTTTGAAAAATAGCATATCGGGGAGAAAAGTTCTAATCTAGTTTTTTAGCAGGCCGTCTTAATACTCCAGTGACAAGAAATTGTGATTGTGAAGATTATTGTGAAGGTTTTTTAAAAAAACTATAATTCCTTACTTGTAATCTAATGTGGTACAGTCCATTTTACCAGCTCTACATCCTGCCACGACAGTAACACCTCATTCTCCTGCACGTGTAGACCGGGCTATAATAATCATTGCATGCCTTCCAGGGAAGTGGAAAAACTCCTCAGTAGAGCTGCTGGTCATGGACTCCAAGAAGCCCATAATCTCCTAGAGAACATCAGGAACAGAAATCAGCCCTGAGAGACCTGCTGCACTATTTAAGAACAAGAGTACAAGCCCGTTCTGTCCAAGTACATTTGCTTGTTTTTTCACTGCTACATTTCCGTTCTTTCACTGCTACTACTGTTTCTGTCTTGTGCTCCATGTTAATTGGCATGATTTATGGTTCGAGAACAAGCTAGCCGTAACTCCATTCAGCAAAATGAAATGTCCCAAACGTTGGTATTAAGACAAACTGTGGAATTGCCTTAGGATTTAAGACAGTTTGGGCAAAATAATTTATTCATGCCATTCAATAGTTGTTTGTGACTGAAATAAACACAGTATATCTATTTGCTGTGCAATTTATAATAGAAATTATCTTTATTTTGCATTCACTACTGCTTAAAAGCACTTTCACAGTGCTTTTGCTGGAGAAAATAATTACAGTGAATGATGCTTCCATGTTTGTGGTACCCTCTTTTTCAAGCTAGTGTGGTAATAGTTGCATTGAACAGGAGGTTCTGTTCTCAGTTTCTGTCCCTAGATACATGTTATTTTTCTGGTAATAAACATTTGTTTTGTGAGATGTTATGGGCTGCATGCTCTCACACTGTTGTCATGTGTACTCAGTAACCTTGTTTGTGGGACAACATGGGACCAGTTTACAAGGCTTCCTGGGCTAGTTGTTGCCACAGTCAGGTGTTGGAAACGGGCTGACAAGGCTAAAGCATGAGGTGGCTTCCAGCCACAAAAAGCTGCCATTTTAACCATAGTTTTTAATTAAAGTGATTAAAGAGTCTAGTATATGAGCTGCTAGACGCATATCACTTTTAGTCATTTCCTTTCACTTCCCTGCATTCTTCAAGGAAAGTACAGGTGAAACAGTTGTGTTTCAGAGAAGGTTATGAGGATGGAAAATATAATGTTCTATGTAATTCCTTTGTCTGTATGTAAATGTATTTAATCCTGGCCATAAAGGGGATTAGCCATCATTCAGGCTCTGCCTGGAATCTGAAGTTCTGCAGTTTGTTTGGTTTTCCTTAGGTATCCTAAAGTCACATGTGCTGGCCAATGAACGAAAGAGAGTGGGCCTTAACAATAGCTCTGCATATTAGAATTGTTGAAGGAAAAACCAATATCATACCAGTGATGGTAGCAACCAACAGATAACATGGATGTCATTCAACAATGCACATGCATCTTTAAAAACATGTCTATGTATATCTGGAAATCCTACGTCAATCAGGGACTTCAGAGAAAGTGCACAAGTGTTGAAAGAGGAGGGGCCATAGCTTAGAGGCAGAGCATCTGCTCGCCATGCAGAAGAGCCCAGCTTCAATTCCTGGCATCTCCAACTGAAAGGATCAGGTAATTGTGATGTTGTAAGACTTCTGCCTGAGACCCTGGAGAGCTACTGCCCATCAGAATAGGCATTATTGATGTAATGGACCAAGGGTCTGATTCAGTAGAAGGCAACTTCATGCATTCAGATGACTGGGATGTTCGGTACAGGGAAAGACTGGTGCCACTTGAGCATTTCCCTGCGCAATTTTAATGTGCAGAACTGCTCTTAGTACTTGGGCATGTTATTGGCCTTTCATAAATAACACAGAAGAAGGGGAGTTTTATTTTATTTCTCAGTTCTAATTTTAATCTAATGTAGTCCTATGTTGACATAGGACAAAAAGGTCAATCTCAATACCAAAGAAAAGGAGGTCAGATATTTGATACAGAGATACAACTTATTTCTAACCTTTTACATGAGACCATCACAGAACTTACCGCCTGCATTTCATGGCCTTTTAACTCCACTATTCACCATTTCCCCCTTGTATATTTTTAATCTGATTTTAACCGAATGTAGTCCTATATTGACATAGGACAAATAGGTCAATCTCAGTGCCAAAGAAAAGAGGGACAGACATTTGATGCCAAAAAGTCAGCATTCAGAAGTGGGGAGAACATTGCAGTCACTGAGGATATCCTTCTTGCTTGTCTGAAAGTCAATATTTGTCAACAGAACTACTTAAAAGGAAAACTCCAATTCGAATTTATGCATAAATTTAATTGTATTAACCAGGACTTGAAAGAGATACAACTTATTTCTAGCCTTCTACAAATGTTAAATTTTGTTGAATCAACAACTGTAGTTTCTGTAAATGGTCAGTATATGTATATATTTATGATACTTTTTTTTAACTTTTACATAAAAAAACATCACAGACCTTACCACCTGCATTTCATGGCCTTTTAACCCCACTATTCACCATTTTCCCCTTGTGCATTCCTTTTTTTAGTCCATGAAGGCTTGCATAGCAATAAATCTGTTAATGTTTATGGTGTCATGTTGTTTTTGCTTCAGCAGATTAACACATCTACCGCTGGAGTGGGAGAGGGACATTTTGCAGTGATTTGAGCTGAAGCTTTTAGAAGTGTGTAATTCTGCTCGTTTCCTGCATCTCAGGTTTAAAAGGACCAGGTGGCAGGTGATGTGAAAGGTCATCCTGAGACATTGGAGAGGTGCTGTCCATCAGAGCAGACAATAGCAGCCTGTTAGTCTCATGGTCTGATTTAGTTTTACAACTGCCTTGTGTGTTCATGGGTGACACCCCCAGTTTTGAACACTAGGAGTCACCAGTGCATTGTTTGAATTTTTTGTAGCCCAATTCTTAAGCTATAGAACAGCGCAATATATACACACACCCCACCACCGGGCCTCCAGCTCTGTATCTTTCTCCCAGGCTGGTTCAGTGTATACCAGGGGCAAAGCCAACAATATTAACATTGATATAAGCAGTGTAAAAACCCAGATGAACAGCACTTTCCCCATAGATCAGAACGGCTTCTCTGAGGAAAGCAATTTCCTGTCTACAAATTCCTTAGGTATTTTCTCCATGCAATCTATATTTGGTTGCATTACTTCCATAGAGAGTTTTTTTTTCAATTTTGCAGATTTGTTATTTAATTAGTTCTTTAATTAGTTTAGTGATTTTTAGGTTCCTACAATTCAGGGATTTTTCATAACTGCTGCTAATACAGTACTACAGAATGTGTCACATGTGAATGTGAATGTAAATTTAGAGGGAAGAAGAAGAGTTGGATTTATACCCCTCCCTTCACTCGGAGTCTCAGAGTGGCTTACAGTCCCCTTCCCTTCCTCTCCCCACAACAGACAGCCTGTGAGGTAGGTGGGGCTGAGAGAGCTCTTGAGAGAACTGCTCTTGAGAGAACCATGACTGACCCAAAGTCACCCAGCTGGCTGCACGTAGAGGAGTGGGGAATCAAACCCAGTTCTCCAGATTAGAATCCACTGCTCCTAACCACTACACCAAGCTGGAAGATAGTCATTCTAAGACTAAATACACGTTCTGCCCATTGAAGGTGAGCATAGCTGAGACAAAATGCAGAGCTCTAGAAACTGCAGAAAGGGCTCTTGACTATTAATTGGTTAATCTGCAGATTAATCAACTAAACCATTTATTGATCAAGCAGCGCGGGTACGGTTGGGAAATACCTGGAGATTTTGTGGGAGGAGCCTGAGGAGGGCAGGGTTTGGGGAGGGTGGGACTTCAGTGGGGTATAGTGCCATAGTGTCCGCCTTCCAAAGTGGTCATTTTCCCACAGGTGAACTGATTCCTGTCGCCTGGAGATCAGTTGTAATAATGGAAAGTCTCAAGCCACAACCTGGAGATTGGCAACCCTAAATGAGGGCCAGTTTTAATCAAAGGGGCTGAACATTAAGTGCATTGCACACTACTTTCTTGTTTTACTGCTTTGGTTCTGGTGTTGCTACTGCAACAGGATATTAAAGACTGCTGTTCTGCCCTAAAACCCATGACACCTGTTGCTGTCCAAAATCTCCAAAAGGCACTTAAAAAAGGTTTGAGATAATATGCTCATTTCTTTTAAGGTTAATCAGTTAAGTCATCCATGAAGCTGACTCTCGACTCATCAACTAAAAATATTTAATCAGTTGACAGCCCAAGTAAATATCAGTCCGGATGGCTGAAAGTGAAGGCCCTGTGCGAAAGTGAAATGAGAGTTAATTGTCAAAAGTCAAAGGTGCAAGTGAATTACTCATTATACACAACATAAATGGGCCCTGGCCAAGATTAGGGGCTAGGGTTTTTTGCTGCCACAGTGCTGGTCTCTGCCCCATTTCCCACTTGGGCTCCTCATCATAACAGTATCTTGGCTTAGGAAAATACAACTATATCATGGCCAAGGCTGGAGAAATCCCGTTTTAATGAGATTAATCTTCTGGGTCCTTTCTGTCTAGGCCAGACAAAATGAGTTCAATAACTCTGGGAAGAACAAACTCCCAATTCCTTCAGATTGCTTTTCCTGCCCTCCCAGGGTTACCGAACAATTAAAAGTGCATTGCACTGGAGCAGCCCAGTCGAATGAAACGGTTCAAATTGGGCTGCCAAACTCTAGGTGACAGCTGGAGATCTCCTGGGGTTACAACTGATCTCCAGGCAACAGAGATCAGTTCACCTGAGGAAAATGGTTGTGTTGGAAGGTACACTTTATGGCATTATACCTTGCTGATGTCCCTCCCCTCCTCTCTCTTCCCCAAACTCTGCCCTCCTCAGGCTCCACCCCCAAAATCACCAGGTGTTTCCGAATCCAGAGCTGGCAACCCTAAATTCAGAGGCCAGATCCTTGGCTGAACTCCTAATACCAGTCAGCAAGCGATGCCATTAATGTAAGTGAAGACTGAGTCACACAGGAATCCTAAACAGGTATTGAGGTTGGGATGAAAGGGCCACTTCTCCCTTCTGCCCCTGTTGCCTTATTCCAATCCACACATCCTATGCTCATCTTAAAGTTCCATCTTTTTTTCCTGGAAATAAGACTTGTCCTTAAATAGGCCTCTCTATACATGATGTTCCCCCTGCCAATAAATATGCAAAGGACCCACATATTTTTCTGCCACATGCCATAGAGGGTTTCATAGTGGATTGCTCTCTCAAAGGCCAGGCACCTACATTTCCACATTAAAACATGTGTTTAGAGTTGCCAAGTCTGGGACGGAAAATACATGGAGATTTTGGGGGTGGATCCAGGAGAGGGTGGAGTTTGGGGAGGGGAGGGCCTCCGCATGGTACAATGCCATAGAGTCCATCCTCCAAATCAGCCATTTTCTCCAGGGGAACTGATCTCTGTCAGCTAGGGATCAGTTGTAAAAGTGGGGGATCTCCGGGCCCCAGCTGGAGGCTGACAGCCCTAATATACACTGCATTGAAAGAGGGATCCTATTTATTCATGTGCAAGGTTCGTAGGCCGCCCTTTTCACTGGGAAATAGCTCAAATGGCAGAACATAAAAATAGTCAATTGACCATCAAAACTATAAACAATGGACTTACAAAATTATAGACATCAAACTTGCAAAAATCAATAGGAAATGATTAAAATAACAGTTATAATCAGTTAAATATTGGGTAACTGGTAGGCTTGCCAACACTGGGTGGGAGAAATTAAATTCCTGGAGATTTGGGGTTGGAGCCTGGGGAGGGCAGAGTTTGGGGAGGCGAGGGACCTCTGCTCGGTACAACACAATATATTCCCCCCTCCAGAGGAGCCATTTTCTCCAGCGGATCTTCGTTGTCTGGAGACCAGTTGTAATTCCAGGAAGATCTCCAGGCTCTACCTGGCTGTTGGCAACCATAGTAATTAGGGGGAAAGTCTTAACTGAGCAAGGGAAGGTAGACAGACTTTACAGAGCTGCCTTAAGTCAGACAATTCTTCTGTCTATTTCAGGATAGTTTGCTCTGACTGGCAGCACCTCCTATTAGGTAACCAAAGGTACTGCAGATACTGTCTGAGATCCTTTAACAAGAGATCCCGTGAACAGAACCGGGGACTATCTACATGCTGTTTATCTAACCGCTGTCCCATACCAAAGGACTTTTCTTGGGGAACCTCTTCCATACCAATACTGGCAGCAGTGCAAATGCTCCAATTTGCTCCACTCCTTTTGTTTTGGAAACTCATGAGCAAAGTCCGCTAAAGACTTGGAGAGCCTAAACCAGTTCCCTGTCCAACTCTCTTTGTTGTTTCTCCCAGTGAAATCTACTCTGGATCTCCCTGGCCTCCCCCCCCCGAATACATTATACCCATTTACTCACTTTGCATAGTGTAACTGGAGTTGAATAATTTGGATATTCCTAGAACAGCTGTTGTGAACTCTATTGGTTTGTTTAGAGACACATACAACCTTCTTATGCTTTACTTATTGTTTCAGCAGAACCATCAGCAAATATAATGGAAATAATCTGTTAATGGGTAAGCAACCCAGTGAAATCAAAGCAACGGAATCCTTAGTAGACTATTTAGCCATCAAATCCTGATGCAGCTGGCAGTGGCACGTAGTCTGCCAAGGGCAACCTGGAAAGCAGTTTCACCCAAATGGTTTTTCATTCATTTTGTGAGATTTGAGTCCAGGAGCACCTCAGAGACCAACTAGATTTTCAAGGTACAAACTTTCAAGAGTCAAAGCTCCCTTTGTTAGACATCTTCATGTCTGGCAAAGGAAGCTTTGACTTTCGAAAGCTTCTACCCCTGGAAAAATTTTGTTGGTCTCTAAGGTGTTCCTGGACTTGAATCTAGCTGTTCTACAGCAGACCAACATGGCTACCCTCTAAAACTATTTATCTCATTAGTTTCTTTTCCAATCAATAAATTCTGGTTCCCATCAATATAGGGCTATTTGCAAAGCCATAAATTTGCTACATGCTCTTTGAAGGTCCGTTGCTTTGCTGTACATTTCCTTTGAATAGCTGATAATACACAGAAATGAATAAACATTCTAGGTTTCCCATGCAAATAGTCTGGATTGGGTAGATGTGTCAACAGTGACCTCTTTGGGATGTATTTAGAACTACAAATTTATGTTGGGTGAACTTACTAGTGGTGACGTTCGTAGGTTAACAACAGCCAATTGGGAAGTTTGAATCTAGTTTTCACCCTTTTACCTAAAACTACCCTTTCCAAATTGTTTGTCTGTGTGAGGTTGACACTGATATTAAGCAGTGGAACTTTTTAAAAAAAGATATATGCATCAAATATCAATCAATGAGGGACAATAATTGTTTTCCCTGGGAAAGGAGCCAGATTGCAGATTATATTGGAAAGATGTGACTGGATTGCCTGATGTGTTTTCTAGCCTAATAAGAAGCTTTGTGTGTGTGGGAGGGGGGAATTTGGATCAGGGCCACAGCACTGGGCAAACAAAATGTTAATCTTTCCTCTTGAGCATTTTGCCAATAGAGCCCATTGCTTCCCATGCAATTAGCTGGGCAGAGGAAAAAGATAGACAAATACTACCTTCTTTCCCTTCTGGGGTTAATTGCAGTTAGGAAGAGGTGACGGTTTCAATCTTTTTGAAGATTGTCCCATCAGTGCTGTGACTCTGATCCATATCCCCCACACCCCAAATTTTGGGGCCTAATTGTAGATCTCCAACACATAGTTTGGTGTTTAATTCCAGGACAGGTATCTTTGCCAAAGTTTTTGAAATATGAGATATTTCCTCCCCAAGAAATTGTGAAGAAAGCGGTCTCCTGTGCATATCTTCTGATGCAACCTTTTCAGTTAGGAGCAGGGCTTTTTCTTCTGGGGGAATGTGCCAAAATGGAGTTATGGAACCTCTTTGACAAAATTATTTTAAAAATGTTTAAAAATTCATGAGTTTTCAGTATACGGATAAAAAACTTCATTTCCCTCTTGAGAGTTCCAGCACCTCTTTTTTTTTTAAGCCCTGATTACCAGCATGCATTTGCCAGTGCTGGACCACAGGAAGCTGGCCATGCTGGTTGGGAAGGTAGATGTCTTGCTGGCTGGGAAAGCAGACATATTCCCACTTTCAATCGGGTTAGCAGACAAGATGGCCCCCTAACTTGACACAGCCCCTCTGGCCACGTGGATCCACACCATGGTAACACCAAGACTAGACTACGGCAATGCACTCTGCATGGTTTTCCCATTTGAAGTCAGTTTGGAGACTCCAGTTGGTAGAGAATGCCACAGCTTGCTTATTACCAGGAGTAATGCATATTACTCCCATTCTGCAATCATTCTGTTAGCTGCCCATCAGTTACCAGGTCCAGTTCCAGGCAGTGTTCCCCTTAAACTGAGTTAGCATAAGCTAGCTCACAGTTTTTTAGCCTCTGGCTCACATATTTTTGTCTTAGCTCAGGAAGGACGGCTCCAGAACAAACTAATTTATGCAGTAGTCAGATTGCTTGCTCACAACTCCAATGTGAAGTTCAAAAAGTAGAATTTTTGCTCACAAGACTCCACAGCTTAGAGGGAGCATTGGTTCCAGGTACTGGCTGTCATATGCAAAGCCCTTCATGGCTTTGGCCCCTCCTATCTGCCAGACTGCCTCTCCCTCTGTGCTCTGCCACAGCAGTTTTGCTCATCTCAGCCACCCTATAAATGGGCAATATCCACAATTGCCCATATTTGTGCTTTCTCTCTTATGGAATGACCTGCCTGATGAAGTTAGGAAGACTCCCACTCACCTGGCTTTTCACAGACGATGCAACGGTGAGTTGTTCAGGAGGGCTTTTTTGCATGGGGAATAGGGTAGTACGGTAATGAAATGGTTCAGAAAGTTGCACTGGTAAAGGGACAGGGACTGGGGTCGATACTACTGTGACCTGCCTGTTGCTGTAAGCATGTTCCTACAATGTAATTTCTGCTTAGTTTAACATGTCATGTTGAAATGCTTCTGCTTTGTGAACAGGTTTGTTTCAGCTCTGTTTCAGATTTCTGGTTGGCTCCAGAGTTCTATAATTCATATCCTATTGCACAGTTTATGTAATCTGTCTTGTGTCTCAGTAAGAAAAGCTGACCATTAATAATATTTTTTTTAAAAAATAACAGAAATGTGATCAACTGAATTGCAAGTTCCAGCAGGATTCAGACTGGAGTTGGATGGGTTACTGAGTCAATAATCCCGGTTAGGAGGCTAGAATTCCAGCCAGAAGGGAACTGAAACAAGAAAGGGCAGGTGAACAGATCAGGAAGCTGGCAGAATTGGAGGGGCAGGCACAGATATAGATGAGGATCGGTAGGCAGTGACATCAGAAGCAAAATTAGGGGACTGCACAACCATGGACAGAGTCTGGCTGGTGCCAAGGTGTTTGACCTGGCATTGGACCTGGAAATATTTATAGCCAAGTCAGGCAGAGCTCATAGGCTGCCTGGGAGATAGGCGTCCGTGGGAAGCCATGCTGCAATGAGAAATCAAAATAGTGCATCATCTTCCTCCACAACTCAGCTTTGAGAGGCACAACAGAAGGGCTCTTGGTATGACCTTGACAGAATTAACAGGTGTCTAACAACAATATTCTAGATGCTGCAGCGACCTTCTTTACAGAATATGTTAGATGGGGCTTCCAGGTGCCATTGAGTTTGAATACGTGAAGTGTGCAGAGTCAGATCACTGGATCTGTCAAAGTCAGTGTTGTCCACTCTGACTGGCAGCAGCTTTCCAGGGTGTCAGGCAGAAGTCTTTCACATCACCTACTGTCCTGGTCCTTTTAATTGGCTATGATGGGGATTGAACCTGGGATCTTCTGCATGCAAAGCAGATGCTCTGACTCCAGGGACCATTCTGGAAGCAATGGGTGTAGGCATTGATGGTTGTCCATGTCTATAAAATTTGTACTTGATTTGGAAAAGTGCTGTGGATGAGCTATTGTGCAGAACTTCTGCTGAAGGAGACCATTTTACTATCAAATCCACAGTGAGATTCACATGTGCACTCAATGTTTCACAACCAGAAGGGTGAATGGGCTGTATTGAAAGCATTTTGTCTGGGAGGATACAACATATTCTTGGATTGACGAGGTTGCAGTCATTGAATGATGAACATGCATGTGTTCAGTCCTCTCTAGGGGAAAGAAAAGATGTATTTGTTCCATTTCTTTTTTCCCCTTTGTTGTCTGACCTAATGTCAGTTGCAGAGAGTGATTAAAATGTAGAATTCACTGCCAGAGGATGTAGTGATGGCTATCGGAATAAACAGTTTTAAAAGGGATAAGTCTGGAGGATAAGTTTGTCAATAGCTACTAGCCATGGTGACTGAGGGCTCCACATTCAGAGGCACTAAGCCCCTCAATCCCAGAGCCAGAAGACAACATCAGGGGGAGGACTCAGCTTTGATGCCCTGTGGTTGGACCTCCAGAGAAACTGGTTGGCCACTGTGTGAGACAGGATGCTGGACTAGATGGACCACTGGTCTGATCCTGCAGGGCTCTTCATATGTTCTTATGTACCTTTAGAGCTCTGTTTAATGACAAGTCATCAGAAGTTCTAAACTTGGCCTACATATCCCACGGTACAGAGAAAAGGCAGGGAGACATTTGCTTAACTTTAAAAATCTTGAACACGTGAGATTTCCAGAGTTTCTCTCTACCTCCGTGGTCGTTTGGAGACTGAGACAGAGTATGAATTCGAAGAGTGTGTCTGGTTACAGTTCATCAGACAAGTACACCCTTAATTCCTATCCTATTGGTGGCAACAGAAAATAATTATAGTTGTGCAGGGGAGGGGGGAGTCCAGCTGTGAAGGGGAACAACATGGTCTTTAGTAATTTACAGGTTAACTGCTCCATCCAAAATACCTGTCCCACAGATCAACTCTGCCAGTCACATTCACCAATGGTTTTAAGCAAAGGCAGCTTTTTTTAAAAAAATGTATCCCTAGACCTCTGATGATTCATTTGCTCTGCTACTAGGCTTGACTGAGCCTGCACGTTCTGCTGAGAACGTTGGTCTAGAAGTTTTAAAACAAATATGTTTAAAATAAATGGTTTTGGCTCCATTTCTCAGCCCATTTATCACTATTTCCTCTGTTTTCCAATAATTTAATCAAATGATTAAAAGGAACCATTTTAATAATATTAGGAGAAATGCTGCTCTGACGTAAAACTTGCCAGATCACTTTGGATGCCAATCTTTGCAGAAGACGAAAATGGTCATCAATGAAAGCGAACTCACTATAACAGTCTTGGAAGAGTTTCCTAAGCGGAATAGTTAAAATATTCCTTACTCAACACTTTGCAAAATGGAACAACAATCTCTAGACTATTTATCTGTTTGCAGCCTGTACTGGTAATGTTGCTAACATTGGGGGGGGGGGAAGCTAGATGAAGTAGATATGAGTCACCCAATGCAATACTTCTTCATTTTTGTCTGAGGTGATATGAAAGTCCTAGCTGTAGGATGATGTCCATGGTCATGGACCATTCACACAACATCATCATTTGATGTGAAAATCAGTTGTTTGAACCAACAGAAGGATAGAAAAAAGAAAGGGTGAATTTGGTACACTTGCTTTTTTAGCCATCTGACTTAATACCAGTTAGTTTTAAACATTCATGTAATGTCAACTCTTGTTTAAATCCAAGACTGGCTGCACAATGCCAATCAAAAAATCTGCACTATAGGACCAGGTACAGAAGGGGGAGAGTTCTATAAGTCCAGGGGAAATCCCAGATTTGCAGAGACATTTATTTGTTTTTTTAAAGGAGGGGATAAGATAAAAATATTTTTTAAAGTTACTTCATGAGATCTTGGCTGCCATTTTATTTTCCCTAGGCAATTGCAGACAGTGCAGACAATTAAGACATGAGGGCATGATCCACCCAAAGCTAAGCACTCTAAATTCCCATTGATTTCGGCCAAAGAGTTAAGTCGGTGCATAAATCTCCCCCCACTGAAATCAATTGGACTAAAAAGCACCTAACAGTGGCTGGACTGTCCTCTAAATAAGCAATATACCAGGATGATTTTTTAAAAACAGATTGTTGTTGGGAGCAAGATTGACACATAAATACCTGCAAGCAAACAAAATAAACACTCCCCTCATCTTCTCTGCTAACTTAATGCAGAACAACGTTTTGCCAGCGTCAGAAGTATTCTGAAGTCGCCAGTGATGCTAATGAACAAAACATTGACTATATGTCTGAACCCTGTCAGTGCCCAGCACTCTAATTACTCCAGGAATGCTTTCTGTGATCTACTGAGAGATGCCACACGAATAATAGAATGAATTTATTCTTAAACATCACACTGGGTACTTAGAAAACATTCTGTGTGTAGCCTTGTAATTGCTGTGCCTGACTGCAGGGCTATTAGCAGGGATATCCTTTCAGTATGCTTGGAACAGAACTTTTAATCAGGTATCATCAAATGGAGTGTGGGTGGAAAGCTTCATTGTCATTTATTTGGACCTACAGACTGCGGCTTGCCATCAGACATTGTTGCTTCTTCTGTGTGTGTTCAATAACACAGAAGAAAGAGAGTTAGTAGAGGGTTCCCCCCCTGCCCGTGCCTTCTTCAGCCTCAGATTCAGCAACTAGTGAAGTTTAATCCTCACAAACAGTGGATAAAGTGTCTGGACTACAACCCTTATTAATACCCTGCTTTAATCTCCAATAGCAGCTTGAATAGCCCAGCTTCATCTGTCTTTGTCAGATGAAGGAGCTAAGCAGGGTCAACCACAGTCAGCACTAGGATGGGCAACCTCCAAGGAAGACTGGGATCGCTATACAAAGGACTGCAATGGCAAACCACCTCTGTTCATCTCCTCTCTTGTACACCCAGTGGTTGGGATCACCGTGAGTTGGTTGTGACTTAATGGGGACCAAGAACAGCTCACAGCCTTTTTCTCCCATTCACCATTTTGTCCTCACAGCAATAGCTCTGTGAGGGAGATTAGCCTGAGTGACCCCAGGCAGAGCAAGCTTCCATGGTAGATTTGAACCTGGGTCTCCAAGATCCTAGTCTGATCCTCTAACCACTGTACCCCACGAACTGTCATATGAGCAGGGCTATTTGTGGGCAGGAACGCACAGGAACGGAGTTCTGGCTGGCTCCTGAGTTGGCCATGCCCAGCAGGAACTCATTAGCATAATAAGCCACACCCAACAGCAGAAACTCATTAGGATTGGCTACATTTGGGGTGTATGGTCTAACATGCAAAGGAGTTCCTGCTACAAAAAAGCCCTGGGTTTTGACAACAAACAAGGTAAACAGAATCAGAAGCAAAAGGTAGGTGTGGCTGGATGACCACACTTCTGGTAACATGGGGGTGTGGCCTAATATGCTAATGAATTTCTGCTGTTGAGTGTGGCCTATTATGCTAATGAGTCCCTACAAAAAAAGCCCTGCATATGAGAGTTTATAGAACCGAGTGCTCTTCCATACAATAGAATTACATGCATGTAGAAAACTAGAGCTTTAAATTTCTACCAACATTTTTTTTTAGGGCAAAGCCTTAGCTCAGTGGTGGAGCACATAATCTGCCTACATAATCATGCATTCAACTTCTGCATTGAACTTGGGGCCAAATGAAACAAGACCCTGGGTGTTCCATGCTCAGACCTTTCAAGAATGGGTTTTGTTTTGTTTTGCTGAAACTAGCTCTCACAGGAGAGCGTATGCAGCAGCAATCATGGGACCCTTAGATAAAAAGTCATAGATTCTACCCTATTCCAGAGGGGCAGAGCTGGATTCAAAGCCCCCCTTCCCTAACCTTTTTGCCATCAGGTTGCAACCGACTTATGGTGACCCCATAGGGCTTTTAACGCAAGAGATGTTCAGAGGTGGTTTGCCGTTGCCTGCCTCTGCATAGCAACCCTGGTATTTTTTGGTGGCCTCCCATCTAAATGCTGACCAGGGCTGATCCCTGCTTAGCATCTGAAATCTGATGAGATCGATTGGTCTAGCCTGGCTTATCCAGGTCAGGGCATTCATAGCCCTCCTCTGCCATAAATTTCCCCAGATGGTCTACAGGCAGTTTCTCGCTGTCTCTCAGTCTAAATTACCTCTCAGGGCTGTTGTGAGGGTAAAATGGAGAAAGGGGAAGCCGTGTGTATCAGCCTAAATTCCAGTGAGGTTAAAAAATTATGTTATTTAAAACAATTTTATGCTGCCTTTCCCCCTAATCAGGGTCCCCAAGACAGTAAACATGAAAACCAATGTTTAAAATTATAAAAATAATTCGATAAAAACATATTAAGATACAAAACTAGAATCAGGGACAAGGGCCAATAACCATTATGGGGGCTATGTCAAGTGGAACAAAAAAGTCTTCACCTGCTTGTGGAAGACACTGATAGAGGGAGACAGAGTTCCAAAGTTTTGGTGCCGCAACCAAGGAAATCCTTTCTTGCATCCCCACCCATCCAGCCTCAGATGTGAAAGGGTCTCTCTTTTTTTTAGGGAAAAAAGTAATGTCACGGGTGTGTCACAGTAATTTCTAAACACAGTGGCATGAGAGTCACAAAGAAATAGAGAATCCAACCAAAGGAGCCAGGTACAATTCAGTTTCGGTGTCACCTGCTCTTCATTAGGGGGCTACTAGTGATAAACAGACATAGTTAGGTTGATACTGCATATGCAAACTTAAAACCAGCCTATTATTTTATGTAGGGAATCAGCCATTCCCAAGATTTCTTGAGATCTAATTATTCCCCAGGGTCATATTTACACAGGCAGTGTTCCCTTCCTAGGCAATTGTCCACTTTCAAGGAAGTAATGTGGGCATCTTTTTCACACATTTTTACTCTCATCTTCCTCTAAGGAGGTCAGAGCAGCGTACTTAATTTTTCTCTCCTCCATTATATTCTCACAACTTAGAATCATAGAATCATAGAATGTTAGAGTTGGAAGGGACCTTGCAGGCCATCTAGTCCAACCCCCTGCACTCTGCAGGAATACAGCTGAAACCCCTACATACCTACAACATACCCAAAAGATGGTTGTCCAGTCTCTTCTTGAAAACGTCCAGTGAAGGAGCATCCACCACCTCCCGAGGCAGTCTGTTCCACTGCTCAACCACTCTTACAGTCAGGAAGTTTCTCCTGATATTAAGCCGGTAACGACTCCCTTGTAATTTCCACCCATTAGATCTAGTCTTGCAATCCGGAGCAAGAGAGAATAGATCCACTCCATCTTCTACATGACAGCCCTTCAAATACTTGAAGACTGCAATCATGTCTCCTCTAAACCTTCTCTTTCCCAGGCTAAACATACCCAACTCCCTCAGCCTTTCCTCATAAGACTTGGACTCCAACCCTCTCACCATCCTGGTCACCCTCCTCTGGACCCGCTCGAGTTTGTCAACATCCTTCCGAAAATGTGGTGCCCAAAACTGGACACAGTACTCCAGGTGGGGCCTGACCATAGCAGAATACAGCGGAACTACCACCTCCCGTGATCTGGACACAATGCATCTGCTAATGCATCCTAAGATTGCATTAGCTTTCTTCACAGCCGCATCACACTGCAGGCTCATGTTTAGCTTGTGATCAACCATAACACCTAGATCCCTTTCACATGTGCTGCTGTCAAGCCATTCTATATGTGAGGTAGCTTAGTTTAAGAGAGAGAGAAACCAAAAGCCATCCAGTGAAAGTCATAGCTCTCTGGCGATCTGAACCTAGGTCTCTGTGGTCCAACATTTTATCCACTCCTCCACCCTGGTATCAGGGTGTTAACAACTTTACCACCCTAAGTATGCAGGACTCTTCACACAATAGGCTCAAGGGTAGGGTTGCCAGCCTCCAGGTGGGGCCTGGGGGTCTCCTGCTTTTACAACTGATCTCCAGCTGACAGAGATCAGCTCCCTTGGAGAAAATGGCTGCTGTGAAGGATGGACTCTATGGCATGAGGCCCCTCCCCTCCCAAAGCTCCACTCTCTCCTGGCCCCACCCCCAAAGTCTCCAGGTATTTTCCAACCCAGATCTGGCAACCCTACCCAAGGGCCTCAAGGTCATGAACTGAAACATCTTTCCCCCCCTCCCCCTTGCTTTTTTTTAAAAAAAGCCTGATGAAGGGTTCTAAAGAACTGGAATGTTTCTGTGCCCTGTTGGCTCATGAATGCTTAAATTGCCATAAATGTGTTAATCTTTAATGGAGGCCTAGAATATGTTGTAGGCTTAAGAATTCCTGCTTCATGCAGTTAGCCATAAAGGACTGCCTGCCTCCAGGTGGGCCTAGAGATCTCCTGTGATTACAACTGATCTTCACACTACAGAGGTCAGTTCCCCTGGAGAAAATGGTTGCTATACTGGGTAGACTGTATGGCAGCATACCATAGGTCTCTCCCCTCCCCAAACCCCATCCTCCCCAGGCTCCACCCCAAATCTCCTGGAATGATCTGACTTGGAGTTGGCAACCCAAACTTGAACCTAATGTAACCACTTGGCTAGTATTTGGGAGAATATAGGGATCTGCTAATAAAGGAATCTCAGCGTCCTCTCCAAACTACAACTTCCAGGATACTTTGGATGAAGTCATGACCATTCAAGTGCTATAAAAACAAATACGTACTTATTATTTAGATCTGGCCCCCTCCATGCTCAAGCATAACAACACAAGGATTGTGTTTTCCGGCAGGCCTTCCGATAACCTCTGGGCCGACCTAGAGCTGAAACTTCCCAGAGCGGTAGTACAGTTGACAGCGTGTGAGCGCACTTTATTCAGTGAACTGCCATTGATAATAATGGTTTTAAATTGTATTGTGCAGTGTTTTAGATATTTTTGTATTGAATGTATATTGTTTTACTGGTTTTATGTGAGCCGCCCTGAGCCATCTTTGGTGGGGAGGGCGGGGTAAAAGTCGAAATAATAAATAAATATAACGTACAAATCAGCTGTATCTAACTTTGCTATCAACTCAATAGAGCTTTTAAGACTTTCTACAGTTTAAGGAATGATCTTGAAAGTTGATGCCAAAATAATTACTCTGTATGTTGACTTCCTTCCTTCCTTCCTTCCTTCCTTCCTTCCTTCCTTCCTTCCTTCCTTCCTTCCTTCCTTCCTTCCTTCCTTCCTTCCTTCCTTCCTTCCTTCCTTCCTTCCTTCCTTCCTTCCTTCCTTCCTTCCGATGCTCTTCTCATGCAATATTTAGCAGTAGACTGTTACGGATTGCTTCCATGTTATGCACACACAGCTAAATGAGAGAGTCTCTGCATACACATTTTTCTGCAGTGGAGAAGCAGCAAGGGGTTGTGACAATTTATCATAGACCAGTTGCTGAATCTCACACCTCTCAGCACTTAACTGCGCCCAGTGATAAATGGGATTGTTTACTACTTTCCTCTTTGGTCTCATGGGAGATAGTGAGTGGGTTTTCTGCCAGCATTTCAGAAGGATTTGGCTTAATCCGAGAGAGAGAGAGAGAGAGAGAGAGAGAGAGAGAGAGAGAGAGAGAGAGAGAGAGAGAGAGAGAGAGAGAGAGAGAGAGAGAGAGAGAGAACAATCTCTGTTTACATATTATAACCCTTATGTATTTTTGGATTTTAATCAATCTCTCAAATACATTTACTTCTCTTAAGTAAACAACAAATCGATGCCGAGGCAAGGCTTATTAAACCTCATTTTGTGGGTACAAGCCATGCAAATAGAGCATTTAAAATGAGTTATAAATAGTCCTAAAAATGTTGTTTCCTCCCAGCAGGTACCTTTTCATAGCTTTATTAGTTGGACAATTAAAAAAAATCTTTTAAGTACAGATCTACCCCATCTATATCAAGCACTAGTCAAGTATGCCCTTTGCCAATCTGATAAAGAACCTGCTAGAAGTCCTCATTTGATGTATGGAGGTAAAAATTTGCTATCATTATTTTCCACACATGCAAATCTTTCCAAATGATGGGGTGATGTATAGAGTAGATGTGCCAGCTATTGCTTGTTTCCACTCAACCATATTCTCCCCCCCCAGCCTTTCTTTCATTGTTCAAGGCACTTGAGCATGACCATTTTTAACATTTTCTTGTTGTTAGGTATGTGGGCATGTGCCAATAGGTCTCAGGCAAGGGAGGGTAATGGCTGATATCACAAATTCCAGGTGAGGCCTGGAGTTCTTCCTGAATAACAACCTATATCCAGACTACAAAGATAAGTTCCCCTGGAAGAACCATAAAGTCTAGGAGAAATGGAAGTCCTAGAGTGGCTACAGAGAATGGATTTTGTATGGTACCCATTTCTCCTGTTGTTGTTGTTGTTGTTCAGTCGCACAGTCGAGTCCGACTCTTCGCGACCCCATGGACCAGATTACGCCAGGCCCTCCTGTCTTCCGCTGTCCGCTGTCTTCTCCAGCACCATAGTTCAAAAGAATCTATTCTTCGGCGCTCGGCCTTCCTTATAGTCCAACTCTCGCAGCCATACATTACTACGGGGAATACCATTGCTTTGACCATGCGGACTTTTGTTGGCAAGGTGATGTCTCTGCTTTTTATCATGCTGTTTAGGTTTGCCATCGCTTTCCTCCCAAGGAGCAGGCGTCTTTTAATTTCATGGCTGCAGTCACCATCTGCAGTGATCTGGGATCCTAGGAACGTGAAGTCTGTCACTACTTCTACGACTTCCCCTTCTATTTGCCAAGGAGTGATGGGCTCAGATGCCATGATCTTAGTTTTTTTGATGTTGAGCTTCAAGCCCACTTTTGCGCTCTCCTCTTTCTCCCTGTGCAAGAGGCTCTTTAGGTCCTCTTCACTTTCTGCCATCAGAGTGGTATCGTCTGCATATCTGAGGTTATTGATCTTTTTCCCAGCAATCTTAACTCCCGCTTGTGATTCATCCAGGCCAGCATTTCACATGATGTACTCGGCATATAAATTAAATAAGCAAGGTGACGATATACATCCTTGTCGTACTCCTTTTCCTATGCCAAACCAATCAGTTGTTCCATATCCGGTTCTAACTGTTGCTTCTTCTTTTTTTTTTTTTGTAAAACTCTCTTAAAAAAGAGAGAATTTTATTCTTTTTATAAGAAACAGGAAGGGTAGACAGATGGAGAAAGAAAAAGATGGAGTGAAATTTTCCTGTTAGTGAGGGTTAGTTTAGGTTAGTAACCAATACCAGTTTTGGCATCTATCGTGGTTAGAAGATCTTCTTTTTAACTATTGCAGAGTCCAAAATCACTCTGTTAATGCAGTTAGTAAAGTCCATTGGGGTTAGTAATTAGACAGCTCCTTCCAGATGTTACACGAACAGTCCTCAAAATATCTTCTTTTTAAATCTCTTCCAGTTATGGATTGAGTCCATTTTAACTTTGAAGTCTTCCGTTCCATCACCACTTTCCCCTGGGCTGCTGTCTTCTTCACTTGTCCCAGTTTGGAATACTGCATCTTCCTCCCTGCTGGCGTGTCTCTTCAGAAGTTTCTGTACTTTAAAGATGAAATCCTTCTTCTTTCTTTTCTCTTTTTCCTTAAACTTCTGGCTTTCAGGCTTCCTGGGCTCCACAAACTCTTAGAATGAAATTAGATCTCCAGTTTGTCGCTTGCTATGCTCAACATCCCCTTCTACTGGCAGAGTATTCTCTTTTATAAAAGCGGAAAAGGCTTTGGGAGCCTCATCCACCTCTTCTTTTAATTTTATCGCTTCAGTGCCAGTTAGGGGTGCCAAGACATTTGTCAAGGTAAATCCGAGATCTTCTTTCTCTTCTTCTTTAACGCCCTGGAAACCTAGAATCAAATTCGATTTCTGTTCAATCTCCATCATCTTTCTAGTTGTTTCCGATATCTGTTTCTGTCGACTGATGAGAACACTATCCATTTTAGACAGAGTTTCGTTGATTTTCTGCAATTGTTCCAGCAGGGGGCACAGCATCTCCTTTTCCTGTTGATTGACAGCAAGCTCTTGGGGGGGCTATCTGGACCGGAAGTCCCTCCTCTCTTCTCTTCCGGTAACTGCAGGACTTTTTCCAGTATCGACATTTTGGTTTTTTGTTTACTTTTAAAAAGTTCGTGCCGCATCCCCCAGGAAGCTAAGATGATCAAAATCTTCCATGCGACCCCAACGGTACTTTCACCAATACTTTTTCTTCTCTCAGCCCCCTTCGCGCTCCCTTTGTAGATCTTGCTTCTCAAAGGGGGTGGGAACTCCTCCCTCCTCCCAACACTTATACGCATGCAGGGGGCTCCGATTTACGCTTCAAAATAGATCTCCAACTCACGATTCGATGCTACTTCTTCTTTTTATTTTAAGCCATAGCGCTGTCTTCACTCCTGGAATTCGGTGGCGCCGCTAAGTCCCATTACGGGCACGCCGCAGCGGGGCCGATTGGGGCGGGGAGAAAGCCTCAATTTCCCGGCTGTCTGCCGGCAAAGAGGCTACTCCCCAAGCGCCCCCGGTTCGGAGCCTTTACCTAAGGCTCACTAGGGTCTTTCGCACATGCGAAGACCCCCCCTAACTGCGCGTGGGCTAACCGCCTCCGGGAGCGTCCCGAGAAGCGGCCGCCATTCGCGACGCCGAAACCGAAACCCAGCTAACTGTTGCTTCTTGACCCTTATACAGGTTTCTCAGGAGACATGTGAGGTGGTCCGGTACTCCCATCTCTTTAAGAACCTGCCATAATTTATTGTGATCCACACAATCAAAGGCTTTAGCATAGTCAATGAAGCAGAAGTAGATGTTTTTCTGGTACTCTCTTGCTTTCTCCATAATCCAGCGAATGTTGGCAATTTGATCTCTAGTTCCTATACCTCTTCAAAACCCAGCTTGTACTTCTGGCAGTTCTCTATCCACGTACTGTTGTAGCCTAGCTTGTAGGATTTTGAGCATGACCTTGCTAGCGTGTGAAATGAGTGCAATTGTGCGATAGTTTGAACATTCCTTGACATTGCCCTTCTTTGGGATTGGAATATACACTGACCTTTTCCAATCCTGTGGCCACTGTTGTGTTTTCCAGATTTGTTGGCAAATTGAGTGAAGCACTTTAACAGCATCTTCTTTTAAGACTTTGAATAACTCAGCTGGGATACCATCACCTCCACTAGCTTTGTTGTTAGTAATGCTTTCTAAGGCCCATTTAACTTCGCTTTCCATGATGTCTGGCTCGAGGTCAGTGATTATACCATCGTGGTTGTCAAGGACATTGAGGTCCTTCTTGTATAGTTCTGTAGTATACCATAAAGACCAGGAGAAATTGATTTCTAAGTTCCCCATAAAGATACTAAAGGTTAGAAGATTGAGAGAAGGATAGGACTGCTGTTGGCTGGTATTCACTTGTGGGTTCAGATCAGATTGTTCTCCTTAATGCTGAAAAAACCCCTGAAGATAATTATGAGAGGTTTTTGTTGCTGTTGAGTAATATGAAGCTGGCAATTTAAATTTTAAGTTTGAATTTTTCTGGGAGGAAATTACTTCACTGGAAGGACAGGATGTGCTAATAACAGATAATATGACATGGAAACCCACACTGAGCTTTCCTTCTCCAAACTTGGGCCCATTCTGCACTGACAGCTTGCTCTGGAGAATCCGAGGAATCAAGCCTTAATGGTTGACTGTGCAGTTGCACACATTCCCTCTGCACTGATTTCCTCCCCTCCAGTTTATTTATTACTGTATTCTGTATGCATTCTGTATCAACAAGCAAAACCCACATTTTTTGAGCTAACTGGCTACCAACCCCTCCCTCCCTCATGTGATTCTGCAAAAAGAAAGGGAAGGGAGGGGGAAATCCAGGCCCACACTTGCAAGACTGTCATTTTGGGGAGCAGGGAATCCCCTAGTCCTTTATATTTACTGATTCCTTCTTAAGGTCTCTCTGGCTTTTAAAAAGTTTGCCTGAGCAGGAGGACATGTCCTCTTTTGTCTTTGAAGGAGGAGGGAAAGAAAACAAAACAGGGTGGGAGGGTCAACCTAAAGAGAAAGAGAGGTGGAAACGGGGGAGGGCAGTGGGCGGCACTTAAATACCTGCAGAAACAATTCTAGTTTAGACAGGATTCACCATTTGAAAGCAGATGAGAACAAAGAATCGCAGCAAAAGGAGTTTTGGTAGCTGTGGGGCAAGAGTGTGCAGTCTGAATGCAGATTCCTGTAAAACAAATGCAAAAACAAGAGAACACCCCAGAACAAAGTGAAAGTCACAGCAGGAAGAAGAGAAGAAGAAGAGGAGAAGAGTTTGGATTTATACCCCGCCCTTCACTGCCCAAAGGCGTCTCAGAGCAGCTTACAAACTCCTTTCCCTTCCCCTCCCCACAACAGACACCCTGTGAGGTGGGTGGGGCTGAGAGAACTTCTGACAGAAACTGTCCTTGAGAGAACAGCTTTGCCAGAGCTTGTGACTGACCCAAGGTCACATCAGCAGGTGCGAGTGGAGGAGTGGGGAATCAAACCCGGTTCTCCCAGATAAGAGTCCGCGCACTTAACCACTACACCAAATGGGATACAGAATGGAAGGATAGGATGTGCTCAGAGACCGAGGCAAAATATGGGTGCAGAAAGGGCCTCTGTCCTCCCCAGGCACTGACCCCAAATCTCCAGGAATTTCTGTAGCTGGAGTTGGCAACTCTAGTGAGAAAGGCCCTCAAAATGCTTAACATTTTTTAAAAAAGAATCACTGCTCTGAAGCATTCCCCCAAATGATCCGAGATTGCTTGAGTGCTCTCCTTACAACCAAATGCCAAAGCAGATTTATTGTTGAAAATTATGTTGAAAGGCCCAGTACATTTTGAACTGCATCTAGCTTTGCATCAGGAAGAAATTCAGTTGCAGAGTGAAGTAATAAAGGTGCTTATATCAAACAGATAAACCACTTTTAATATAAAAAGCCTAAGTTCTGAACATTAGAAGCAAGTTTGAACTGCTTCAAGGGGACCCAACTAAATATAACTTGTAACATCAACCCAGTTGCTCCTTTCTTGCTATGTAACCTTAGGACAAAAACATGGTTTTGTTAGTTACTAAACTTTACTTTTAATACTGGAATCTGGAGATAGATTAGGGCTGCTAACTCTAGGTTTGGCAATTTCTGAAGATTTGGTGGGTGGAGCCTGGGATGGGTGGAGTTTGAGGGGGGACGAGGCAACTCAGCAGGGATTGGATGCCATGGAATCTACCTTCTGAAGCTGCCATTTTCTCCAGGTGAACTGATCTCTGTTGGGAGATCTGCTGTAATTCCAGGAGATTTCCAGGCCCCACCTGGAGGTTGGCAACCAAAATATAGATATGTACTAGTTGTGCACTTCCTAAGCTCCAGGTGTTTCTTGAGAGCTGTAGACTTTTGTTGGTGGGATCATTTGCACTATTGGAAGGCCTGTGTTTGCCTGCTAAAGAAAAGATATTATGTATGGTTGGTGTAACACCCGTATACATGATTCCAAAAGCCATTTTCTCAGTCTTCTGAAACAATGATGCTGTATGTTACCTGGAAAAATTCTGCAGCTGCATTCCCCCTTGACTCCTCCCCCTAGTATCCATTGTTCCTCATCTTCTTCTATACCCAGTGCTTCTTATCTCTTACTGTATCTTTGTTTTCTTTTCCCCAGATGGGAGGATTATGGAGGCATCTGGGTTGTATGTGTCATCTTGTTTCTGTTTTTAGTCAGTCCAACCACCACCACCACCAGCACAAACACTTCATTAAAATGTTTTTAGACTACACCATCCACTCCTAAAATACAACAGATATCTCTCTCTTGAGTGTGACCAACCTGGGCATGTGTGTATGTGTGTGTGTGGAGGGGGGTGTATTTCACTGCAAAGCATGCATTAATGTGGGTGGTATGTAGCAATGGGTTAGATCCAGCCACTTGTTTTGCTCAGTTTTGACCATTTCCCCTCATTATTTCAGCCCCAGCCCATGTAGCTTTTTTCCATGCAAGTCTCATGATCTCCATTCAAAGGGGATTCCTTCCTTTTTCACCAGGAGAAAAATCTCCTAGATGAACCCATGGTCTGATCCAGTGCAAAGTAACTTCATATGATTGATGCTTGCTTGGATCAGCATTGTTTGGTGTTGATGTATTTTTCCAGTTTGATGTGTCTTCCTTAGGTGAAAAAATAAGTGATGAACCCTCAGTTTAGATCACAGATTGCAAGCAGCATCTGTGAAAACGTTGTTCCTTATCAAATGTTCAAAATTGGTCTGTGCTGTAATGGCAAGATATTTCACACCAGTGTTCTTGCACTGATTTCCCTTAAAATGTCCTGAAATATGTATTATCAATGATTTACAAAAGAAGTGTTTCAGTCCTGCTGGGGTGAGGGATGAGACCGCATGGTTTGTCTCCCAATTCTAGACTTGCCCATTTGGACTTCTTTTTGTGTGTGTTACTCATGTGTAATTCATGTGTACATTGAGATCCAGTTTGCAAATTCTTCGCACATGCACATTCTCCCACTGCTTTGCCACAATTGTTCCCATCCGTCATCCATCCACCCGGCACACCTGACGAGAATATATACTAACTTACAACCTTTTCCTGAGTGCTTTCCTTGGTTATCTCTAAGCTGTTGGGGTAAGACCAGTGTGTCTAATTTCTCTAATATTCCAGGCATATGTACTTGGCCTAACTAATAATACTGTGCGAGTGTGTCTTGAGTGTTCAAAATTAGATCATACTTTGCCCATTCTTGCCCTGCTTCCTGGGAACTTCCATTTGATCAAGTAACTTCTGAGCATGCACCAGCTTGGTGAATGCTGCACATAGTGCAGGGGCAAAAGCAACATTTTTTTGCCATCAGTTTGCAGCTGACTGATGGCGATCCAGTGGGGTTTTCAAGGCAAGAGACATTCAGAGGTCCTTTGCCACTGCCTGGCTCTGCATCATGATCCTAGTTCACCAACTACTAACTTGGCCTGACCCTGCTAAGCTTCCAAGATCAGGTTAGCCGGGTTTGATTTCAAATGATACATCAAGGCAGGCCTCGTTTGCTGCCGGAGTGTGCAGGAGTGGTGTTCTGGGAGTGCAGAGCCTGCGGGGGCGGGCACATGACCAAGCCCCGCCCCCTGCTCCCAGCAGCCCTCAGGCCATGAGGAGGCAGAAGAAGTAAGGTAAGTTGCCTGTCTCCCGCCCTATCCCCGGCTTCCTCTGGAGAGCCCCCTGCCTTTCTCCGCTTGCCCGCCAAGGCGCACAGGCAGAGAAAGCCCTGCAGAGCGCCCCCCTGCTGACTATCTCTGCCCGCCAAGGTGCAGGGGCAGAGAAAGCCCTCCGGAGCGCCCCCGCCACCTTTCTCTGCCCGCCCGCCAAGGCACATGGGCAGAGAAAGCCCTCCAGAGTGCCCCACCTTTTCTTTTTCTTTGCCCTCTCTCCCTTCCTCTCTCCTCCTTCCTTCCCATCACTTTTTCTTTCTTTTTTATTTCCCATTCTTTTCTCTTTCATTTCCTTCCTTCCTCCCCATCTCTTTCTATTTGTTTCTATCTTTCTTTCTTTCTTTCCCAAAGTTCTTTGCCCTCTTCCCCTCCCTCCTTCTCTTCCTTCCTTCCTTCCTCCCCATCTCTCTCTCTCTTTCTTTCTTGCCAGCTCGCTATACTTCCGTTCCGATGATGTCAGGGTGTGTGACATATGCTGATGATTTATGCTAATGAGTTCTTGCATTTCTACAAAATGACCCCTGCATCACGGCCTGCTGGTAACAACTGCGGAGCTTATACAATCCAAGCAAGCCAATAATCTAAACAATTTCAGATGCAAAAACTGCTTGCAGCACCATTTGTTTTAAATTGTGAACAAATCACTCACGTGAGCCAGCTGGGTGGTCAACTCCAGAGAAAACTGGCATCATCACGAGCAAAGTAAATTTGATTTTCCAAATGCCTGTTGGTGCGCATCACATCCTCTCTAGAGGAAATATGGACAGCTTTACAGATTTTGTTTATAGAGCGCAACCGGGTTTTGTTCAAATCAATAGGAAGGTCAACCAGTGGGATTTGGTGGGATGCGAGCTGCATCCTTAACGAGGAACAACAGCCTCTCCAACCAATCCCCCTTGGGGCGATCATTTTCCTTTGAAACCAGCACAGAAACTCAAAAACAGCACCAGGTAGCTGACTATAATACTTCTTGGAGAACAGACCAAAGGGTATCCTGGAGATTTAGCCATTCCAGTTAGCAAGCACCTTGAACTGCACTCTGTTCCCTTGAAAAATTCTGTTTTATAGAAATCTGTTGTTTCTAGGACAGAGTAGGCCCATAGAAATTGGCTTGAACACCCACAAACACTGATCGTTGTTAGGATCACCTCCTGTGTGATTCAATTCCCCCTCCCCTTCAAGCAGCACACACCCTCGTTCAGCACCATACCAAACTGGTTTTTAAAGGCCTTTAAGCCTTAAATGGCATTGACTACGTGGGTGTGCCAGAAACACTAATCAGAAACCGCTTTCACTATGCAGAACCAATCACTTAATTCTTTACATCCTGTTTTGGGGGGATCCTGGTAAAGTTTTCACCAATTCTCCCTTCCACTGCAGACCTCTAACACCACCCAGTGCTTTTCTGGGGATAAGTCTCCTCATCCTGTCAAGAGCTGCTCTAGGGGACAGGTAAGTGGAGAGACATACCTTTTTTGGGGTCATCAAGTCAGATCTTATTTATGGAGACTCCTGATGGGGATTTCAAAGCAAGAGACATTCAGAAGTGGTTTTCCATAGCCTTTCTCTGCGACCCTGGACTTCCTTGGTGGTCTTCCATCCAAATACTGACCCAAGAGGACTCTGCTTAGCTTCTGAGATCTGACAAGAATGGGCTAGCTTGGCCTGGCCTATCCAGATCAGATCAGGCTACCCAGAGTCACATACCATGGACCAAAACTTTTCCTGCATACAGAAAATGCCGGTGGACCCAACCTATTAGCCGTGGAGAAACCGCAAGGTCCTCAGAAAGGATATTAAAGCATTGGGAAAAGTGCAGAAAAGGGCAACTAGAATGATAAAAGGGTTGGAAGACTTTCTCTATGAAGAACGTTTAAGGCATTTGGGGCTCTTTAGCTTGGAGAAACAATGAATGAGGGGTGACATGATAGAGATTTACAAGATAATGCATGGAATAGTGCAGGCAGAGAAAGAGGTACTTTTCTCCCTTTCTCACAATACAAGAACTCATGGGCACTCAATGAAGTTGCTGAGCGGTCGGGTTAGAATGGATAAAAGGAAGTACTTCTTCACCCAAAGAGTGATTAACACATGGAATTCACTGCCCACAGGAGGTGGTGGAGGCTACAAACATGGACGGCTTCAAGAGAGAATTAGATAAGCATATGGAGTAAAGGTCCATTGGTGGTTATTAGCCACAAGGTATAGACTGGGACTCTGGGGCAAGTGATGCTCTGTATTCTTGGTACTTGTGGGGGGCAACATTGGGAGGGCTTCTAGTGTCCTGGCCCCACTGGTGGACCTCCTGATGGCATCTGGTGTTTTCGGTCACTGTGCGACAGAGTGTTAGACTGGATGGGCCACTGGCCTGATCCAACACTGGCTTCTCTTATACTCTTAATCATCAAAGTATGGATGCCTGCAATGCAGAGTTCACACCCTCTTGCCTGTCCCATCTACTTTGTATGCTTCAAAAAAAAAAAAAAAAAAAAGCCCCCTCCCCCAAGACTCCGTTGTATATCACAGTATGGTTATAGAGACTTGAAATAACAGTCCAAGATCTGAGAATTTAAAATATTCCTTTATTTACAGACTTCAGTAAAAACGATTGATTTCTAAGATCAATACTAGTAAGTTATTAAGATCGCACCAAGGCAAGGCATGAACCAATAACACTGCATGAGTCCAAGCAGTATCAGTGCAAATCCAAAAAAGACACAGACATTTGTACACAAGGTGGTATTTCAGCACCAGAAGCTTAAAAGCAAAAAGTGCAACACCAGTTCATGATGGTCCTGTACCAATTGTTCACAGGCTCAGTAGCTTGGAGCAGGGCAGTATGAGTGTCTGAATCAGAATCAGCTATGTAAGTGAGCTACTCGCAACTGAAAGTTGGGTGCATGCATGCATCAACCACTATGTGACCTCCCTATTTAAATTTGTCCCATAAATGCTATGAGAAGAAACCAAACACTTGCAGCGCGGGGCAACAGATCTGAAATATGCCCAGGTCACTTTCTCCCTGACATCAGCTGCTACAGATGGGTAGGAACCAGAACTGTCCCCAGTAGACAGCTTAGGAGTCCCACTTGTTTTTTTTAATACAAGGCAAGATAACACGAGTAGCCCAAATGCATAAAACAAGCCATGCCTGCTACTGAAATCTCTTCTCTATTAGCCCCATCTCTGCACCATTCCATTTAGCATTTGGTCCCCCCAAGAGTGCTTTCCTAAACAGAGGAAGCACAACTTGTTAACAGGTTTCTCTTCTGGGAAACGGAAAACATGCATGCACTCAAACACACTACCCGCTTATGGTTAAAGATGGACTAGCAAAGGTTACAAGCAGAATGCAAGATCTAAAGGACTCTAGAACCAAGAAAGTTCTCTCAGCACAACACAATAGACACTAGCTACCTTTTTTTGTTAGCTTTAGAAATTGGCGAGCTTCCTCCTTCCAAAGTGTGAAGAATGTTTACAGGCAAGGAATCAGAGGATCAAAGCCAGCTGAAGAACAGGATTCCACAGCCCTAGTGCACTTGAGAAGAAATTTTTCAGAAGGTATATCAAGGAACCTTCCTGCTGTAGCCTGGAACTGAGAGAACATGAAAGAGAATGGGGACAAGCTGGCATGAAGAGCCTCACACAAAGACCTTTCTCCATAGATGACAGGTTAGCTCAACCGTGCTGGTGCCATGTCCGATGTGCAGATAGGTGGATTGGAGAGGGGAGAAGAGCCCATAGTAGGTCAGATACTCAGCTGACATTCTCTGCCTCTCTGACCTTTGGCTGTGAAGTTTTTCATTAGCGTTTCTTAGCTGAGGTTAGAGGTAATGGGACAGAGCCAATTAAATCAGCCATTGAAAACAGAACCAAGTTACAAACAAACTTAGATCCTTGGTGAAGACTGTGTGAGCTCACCACTGCAGGGACACAAAAATATTTCCAAACCATCTACAGGGCTGAGGGTCTGTGGGTGTGGGTCTGCGGTGTTCAGAAGATTATTTCAGCACTGATTACACTAAAAACCACCACCATGGAAGAAAACAGTATTATAAAAAAATGTTTCTTAAACAGACAGCAGAGGAAGCAACAAGAAAAAAAGGAAACCCTTCAGAGGGATAACACCTTTGTTTTCAAAACTGGACTTGAGGTAGTTGGCGTTTTCCCATCCAAGAGCAACCAATGTTTCTGCAACAAAATTAAATATAAGAGGCTGGATCCTATGATTTCTAAGTCTTCCTCCAATGGAGAAAAATCTTCATGGAAGGAAAACTTGGTCAAAGAGGATCCAACCCAAAGTAAACAAACATTTTGGACTCAGAGCCACATTTACACTTAGGCACATTTTACAAAAAAGAACACAAACCACCACAACGTTTCCATACATTAAGGTACATGCAGTTGAGCTGTAGTGCAATTGCTGGATAGTTTCGAGACACTCTGGGTGAGCTGGTCTTCTCTAAACCACTGCCTTAGGAAGACACCTCATCTGCGTGTCAGACTCTTACCTAGTTCACAGGAAAACAGTGTCAAGTCTGACCAGATCAGCATGCTTAGAAAAGCAACCAGCATACAGAGAAGTGACACTAACTTTCAACTCCCACACTAAGTAGCATCTCCTTCCAAGGATGTGCTTCTCCCTTCCCCGTTGTTCTTGGTGCTACCAAAAAGCCGCTACCAGCGTCTTCCCATAGCTTTGCTATTTGCAAAATAATCCATTCCCCCATATTAGGGCAAAAACACTGTCAGCAGTTTAAGCTTAGGGTTAACTTCCCCCAGGCCTTCTTGAAGTTCAACAAGCCAGTAGACACCTAAGCTCTCTAGATTTCTTGTCAGTTTTTTTTAAAAAGCCACCAGAAGCCAATGGTAAGAGCTACAGGTAGCACTGAGGTCAACAGTCAGCAACAAGCAGATGCCCAGCTGCCTTTACGGGCTGGCCAAGCTGATGCTAACCAATTAAGGAATGTTTCAAGTATATCAGTAAGCGGTGCTCCTTGTTCCACCCAGTAACCACCTAGCTGCACTGAGATTTTTGCCAGCCCCTAGGGATTTATGGCTGCCCTGCCAAAGGGCAAGCCATAATCTTAAAAAAAAATTGAGGTATCAAGCTAGATGTTTCCCACGGGCTGTAGGCTCAAATATCTAAAAGGTTGTGTGTGTTTTTAAAGAGATGTTCCTAGCATTCTTCAGCAATGTTCCTAGCATTCTTCAACAACAGTCCCAATCAGGGAGTACAATTTTTTCTTAATTAACCGAAAGCCAGGACTCAGGATCAGTGTGCGTTTGCTGCCACCTGTAAAGCAAGCTTTGGGGAAGAAATCCCTGAAACTAGGCCAGGAACCGCTGTCCTGCTTGAACACTAGTGTCAGTTCAAAAGTAGGAACAACAGTAGGGTCATAGACAATCTTATCCAGCTTTTTACATATATTCCCAGTTTCCAAGTTGACGTGGATCACGCAGCCTCGTAAGCCACAGGGCTCGGTAGAAGAGAGACGTAAGATGTCCTGCGCTATCCTCCTAGTGAGTTTCTCAGGGACTAGGACCTTGGAGCAATGCAGTTTGGTCTGCTTCGATCTCGACAGGCAGTTCTCCAGCATTCTAACTAGACTCTGATACGTCTGTTCCTCAAACACCGTCTCATTAAAGTTGGGTTCTGGCACAACATAATCCCAGTAGTCAAAGTCTGCAAGGAACGGGGAGAAGAAAACAATTCTCAGTGGCAAGCAGCCAAGCATTACGTTTGTGCAGCATCAAATAACTAAGTTAGCAAACTCCTACTTCAGCAATATATTCAGAGCTTCTCATTACATTAATGCAAACTTACAGCTAGATGTATTGTGCTTGTTGCCAGAAAGCAGCCTACAGTCTTTGAATTCATATACACAAGATATAACTTAGTAAATTGTTCTTCCTTTCACATCAACTGGCTACACAAGAAGTTTTAATGAAACAGAGGAGTGTTATTGGGGGGCACTAAGCAGCATTTGGGCTTTGCGAAAACAGGAACAGAAGACGTCAGCAAAATAACTCAGAGAGGACATAGACTTCTAAGAGGCAAGTGACCCTACCATGTGCCTGAAGACCAAGTTTTGGCAGCTTGTCAAAAAAAATCAGAGCCAACTTGCCTGCTTCTTCCCTCACACACAAGTCTAGTTCACTAAGAGAAAGAACTCTTTGATATACAGTAAGAAATGTAATGGGGAAACTGGATCCATTCATAACTTTTTACACACTCAGTAAAATTAGGAACACCACCAATCAAAGTTGTAACATGTTATTCTACCTAGGTCTTCATAGGCCTGATTGCTGTTAAAGCTAGTTTCCTCAATAATAAAACTAAAGTTCCAAATCAATACCCCAATTACCACCTTTATTAACAGTTAAGGTTGCAACTTTAATTGACAACGTGAACCAGTGGGGACCATCTTTAGCTGGCAAGTGAGCACTGTCAGTGAGGCAGGCATTAATTTTTGTAGTCTACTTTGCTTCTGGTATGTTAACGGGGAGCAAAAACAATATATAGTGATGGCTCTTCCTTCCACACTGTGGCTGGTAATTTACATTCACTAAATGATGAAATGACATTTCTTTCAAAAAGCTCAAAAAGGCCTCTCTCTCACATAACAGGAAGCAAGCTAATTGCATCAATTTAAATGCAGATATCACCTAGCGAGTCTTTAATCAGATGACAACTCAGCTAAAGAGAGAGACAACTTTTTAGAGCTCTTCTTGAAGCTAAGAGAATGAAACATTCACATTAGAAAAGGCCCTTTTCACACAGCCTCACTTTCAGTGAACAAGTGGCACTACCCACTACACTTGCCAACAGTACAAGCCAAAGAACCCTTTCCTGGGAGTAAGCACCACTAAATTGACCTAAGTAGGACTCTGAGTAGACCTGCTTAGAACGGCACCCCAAGGCACTCACCAGTTGCATGCTGGAACCTTTGCTGTATCAGTTCAGAAATACAGACAGAGTTTTTATTGTTTAAGGTACTAGTGGCAACCATTCTGACAACCAGTGTTCTCACTCCAACCAGCCAGCACACCTTTCCTGGTTTAATGCAAAAGAGAAAAACACAATTCATTGGCAGGCCTTTACAAGTAAGTACTACAAAAACACATCACCCAAGAGTTACAACAGGAACAGAGTGGGGCACAGAGAAGAAACAGAAGAGTTACAGCACATTCTAGGCCAGTTTCAAGGGATTACCTAAAAGCCTAAAGGGATTTACTTTAAGGGAAAACACAGGCTGTGCCTTCCTCTTTACAAGAGTAACAGCTCAACTCCATGCATACCAACTGCAAGCAGGACTCTACTGTAAAAACTTCAGCTTAAAACCAAGCATAGCTGACAAAAGGGTTAAACGCAAACAAAAAGCAATATTAGTTGAATTTCCAGCAACACAGCTTACCTGTTAATATTCTCAAGTTAAATGCATAAACTTGGAGTTTTATTAAGGTTTATGCACCTTCAGCTTTATTAAGTAATGAACTTTAGACGGCGGCACAAACCCACTCCTCCTCCTTCTCCCCCACCTTAGATACACATATAAAAGTAACCACCTTCTTCTCCCACCCTCGGTTTCCCTGCAGCGTCAGCTGTCTTATATACACCCCCGTCCCATTCTTGCCCCTCCTCCCGCAGCAGGCTTGGGCTGTGAAGGATCGCCTCCCTTCCCATTGGCTACTTGGCTAAGGTGGATTTTGGAGAGAGGCGCAAACATTCTAACCCGGGTCATCGGTGTGAAAGAAGAGACGGCCAAGAAGCACCACCGGGGGGGGGGGGATTGAGGGGCGGACAGACTGCTTGATTGGTCAGTGTGGCGCATCAAAAAAAGGCTCGGGAAGAACGACAACACGGGTCACCTGACTCGTGTCACACCTCTCAGTGGCCCTCTCGGCCAAGAGGCGCCTTCGCACGGCGCACAGTCGGCATTTGCTCGCCGCGTTGTATTTGTGTTACGGCTTTCCTGGAAGCGGTCAGCCGCTTTCTCCACCCCCCCCCGCGAGGCTCCTTGAGGGCGCTGAGTTCGCTCCCGAAGCCAGGCGACTGTTAGCCAGGAGCAGTGGGAATGCCGATGCGGGTCATTATGCCAACAGCGAGGGGAGCCGCGCTGGTCCCTTCCTCCAAAACGAAAAGAAAGATATTTTTGTTGTTAGGGTCAACCGACTTGTGCAGAAGGGAGCAGTCCCGTCCCCCCGCCCCGAGTTCTATAGGATTCTTTGTCAGGGAAGTTCAGGATAAATAAGGATTGGGGGGGGGCTTAAAAACAGGATTGCCAACCTCCAGCTGCAGCCTGGAGATATCTGAGTAGAACACCTAAGTCTCTATATCAACAGAGGTCGTTCTCGTGAAGAAACTGGCTGCTTTGGAGGGTGGTCCCTAAACCTCACTGAACTGTTTGCCTTTCTCCGGCGCCACATCTGAAATCTCTAGGAATTTGCCAACTCAGGAAAAGCCCTGTTTAGAAAGGGAAAGGATCCTTCTAGGTATGATGAACCTAAAACCTGCAGATTGTGACTCATTTTAAGTTAATCAACAGAGCAAAACCTTCAGCCCCCCCACCCCCTTAAGAAGGCTCCATACTACTTTTGAATTTATTTATTTAATTTATTTATACCCCACCTTTTTTCTCAGTGGGGAGTTGGGGACCCAAAGTAGCTTGCAGCATTCTATTCTCCTTCATTTTACCCTGACAACAACCCTGTGAAGTTGGTTAGGTTGAGCGAGTGTGACTGGCCCAAGGGCACCCAGCGAGGTTCCACAGCACAAGTGGGGATTCAAACTTGGGGGCCTTCTAGAGACTAGTCTGATGCTAGTCTGGCCACTGAAGACTTCTGAAAAATTTAAAAGGGTGCTCAGTGCTTTGTGACAATCTGGCTGGTCCTAAGAAAAAGATATTCAAACATTTTGCTAATAGGGCTGCACTTAATCAATTAATGGCTACCATGTACCTGCCAAGGCTACCAGAAAAAACAAAGACAACAGTCTGGCTTAAGTACCAGTGCTTGCAGTGGTGGGACAGATTGAAAACTGGTATTGAAACCACAGTCCAGTCCACAAAATGTCAATTACAGCTTACTGCAGCTTCAGTTTGCCTCAGGGTAGTGCAGGGAGGAAGAGAAGTTTAACCCTTCAACTTCCACTGAATCCCAGGATTCGAAACTGGCTTCTTGCTATGCTGTTAGCATGAATCAGTGGATTGAAGGGTCTTTTGGGCCCTCTTTAAAGGAAGCAGTTATGTATATTGGTGGGAAAACCCTCATCTTTAAATCCTCCAAGATCTGAATAATTTCTGTCCAGTGTCAGTGTGCAGTGTAGTAGATAGACCGTCAGAAGTACTCAAGGGAGATTGCAATGCAACTCCAGGGCTTTCTGGGTGGAACAGATTATCATTCATTTTGGTTTCTTTTGAAATAGTAGTTGCATTGGCCAACCTACTGGATCACTTCTCCCAAGCTGTAGACAGGTAGTTTTCATCCTTGTCAGTAATTTTCATTGGCTTTCAATATTATTGACCAAGCTAAATTTGTGAAATGATTGGAAGGAATAGGACCAATTTTTTTTGGTTTAGAGATCTATAAAGTACATGGAGAGGTTGTCTGGCGATAAAGAATCTAGTCTCATCAATAGGGTCTTAGCTCTCCTTTCCAGCTGAATCAAAGGAGGCAGTGAAAATCCTAAAGTGGTGTTTGGAGACAATGAAGTATTAGATGCGAGTGAGTAAAATGTGTTAGGGATTAGTATTAGGGATGAAGCCCAATCAGAAGTAGAATTACAACCTGCATACAGCATGGGGTTAGTCCTTGATCATGAGAGACATGCTTTTTTAAAGGTTGGTTTACCAGTTATATCATTTCCTGCAAACAGTGGATTTTGTATCATCCATGCATGCCTTTGCTGCCTTTAGAGATGGTTCAGAAATGACAACTGGTGCAGAAAGAGATGGCCACCACAGGAACTACATCTCCTTTATACTACAGCAATTGCTTTGGCTCCCAATTTGTTTCCAGGCGGAATCTAAAGTATTGATGTTGCTCTTTAAAGGCCTAAATAGCCTTAGACCCCAGGGAATTTGACCCTACCTATAGGCGGGGTCATTTTGTAGAAAAAGAGGTGCAGGAGCTCATTAGCATAACTCATTAGCATAACTTATTTGCATATGCCACACCCCCTGGAAGTGTGTCAGAAGGCAACACCCACCGCTCAGGCTCCACCCCTAGGGACTGTCTTTCCAGTCTGGGGGCTGCCATTCCAGTCCCAGAGTAGCCTATCTGGGCCCAGGAGGAATGCTACACATGCGGCTTCGCACGCCTACTGGGAGCTGGGAATGGGGCTTGCCGCCACCTGTGCCTTTAACTGCCGGAGCTCTGCTTCTGTGTGCTCTTGCTCCAAATGACCCCTGCCTGTAGGAAATTGCTTGAGATCTTCTGGGATGCTGGCTTTGCATTAAGTGAGATTGGTGGGACTTCTCTGCTATGGCTCCAAAGTACTGGAGTTCCCTCCCAGCCCCCTGGTTGCTAGGCTTCTGGAAGTAAAACAGCTCCTTTCTAAATGACCTTTGAGGTGGGCTAAGTCTAGGGCTGCCAGCCTCCAACTGGGGCCTGAAGATTTCCTAGAATTACAACTGATCTCCAGAAGAAATTGGCTGTTTTGGCATTGTACCTCACTGAGGTCCTTCCCTTCCCCAAACTTCACCATCTGCAGGCTACACCCTCAAAGCTCCAGGAATTTCCCAATCCATAGTTGGCAGCCCTAGGTAAACATTTTCCCATACATGGACTGTTTTCATGCCAGTTTTCTGTGCTGCTTGGTTCTTTAACCATTGTTGCTGTTTTTAGGATTTAAGCTGCTGGGGTATACATTTTGGGTGGTGTTTGTTGCTGGTTTTTATTATTTTTTGTTTGTTTAAAATGTGTCAGTAGTTTTAAATTGCCCATTGTAGGCCTTGAATGCTTTTAAATAGAAGGGTGGAGCATTCATTCTATAAAAAAGCAAGCAGGTCACCTGTGAGAATTTGTGGGGCCCATCTCATTTCTCACCTGTATCCCCTCCCCACACTGTTTCTCTTTCTCTTACTGTGGCAGCCCACATTAATTCTCACCTTTTCCCTGCTTCCTTTTCTCCCACCCAACCACCCACCTACACTTATTACCCCAACAATATCCATCCATCCATCCATCCATCCATCCATCCATCCATCTTTCTTTAAGATTTCAGATTTTTTTCTGCAAACCTGGGGAAATCCCTTACTTGTCCCTAGCCCCACTGTATGGGTTTAAAAATCTGCACTCTAGGGTCTAGTTCAGAATTAGATATAATGATAAATAATGCAGGTATATGACTTTTTTGTTCTGACACTTAAAGTAGCCTGGGAGAGGCATGTTGTTATGTATTTGCTTATGTGTTATGCTATGGTGTTATGTATTTGCTTATATGTTATGCTATGTAAGCTAAACTGAAGCTTCAGGCACAAGCTCCATTGACTCTCAGGTATTCTAAACCCTGCAGTCAGATTGGTCACTGTTGCGTAACAGACCAATCCGAAAGGACTCTGACTTTCGGCGGGAACGAATCCCATTGGTCCTAAACTCTCCATTGTAACTGGTCATTACTGTGCTAGGGGCAATGTTCCCTCTAAGCTGTGTAGCCCTGTGAGCAAAAATTCATCTTTGTGAGCTACTGGCATTAAAGTTGTGAGCAAGTGATTTGGCTGCTGTATAAATTAGTTTGCTCTGTAGCCATCCCTTCCTGAGCTAAGACAACAAATGTGTGAGCCAGAGGCCAAAAAGCTGTGAGCTAGCTCACACTAACTCAGCTTAGAGGGAACACTGGCTAGGGGGTGTGGCCTCGCTAGTCCAAAATGTATAAAGTTGCATTCGTTCTATGGTTGAGTTGCTGTGTACTGAGCTGAATAAAGAAATCACTTGTTTTGGAAACGCTGCCTCAATCTCACTATATAACACATGTCCAACTGCAAAAATGGTGGGGGTGAAAGAGTAACCCATCTTTCCCCAGTGCCACGGTCTTGATCCAGATTGTATCCCCCCCCTTTCCCCAGTCAATTGCTTCCTAGGGTAAAATTACACACCTGGAGTTCCTTGAATGGAACATTTTTGCGTCATGTTTAGTTCGTGCTGTGTGAGTCCTGTGCCTATCCTACTGAAGTAAATCAACAGTAGAAAAGAAACATGTCAGTAAGTATGTGGAACAGAAGTTTGGGTTCCCTTTGACTGATGAGACTAAAGACCAATTAAAACATTAGTAACCTCATCTAGCTGCTGGCAAACTCGTTTTGTGTCAGCTTACTGAGCAAGTCAGTTGAATTGTGTAGGTCGGCTCCCTGTTCACACTCATATCCCTGGTTTTTTGCATTGGCATGGAGGGCATAGAATATAGTTGGATTGATACAGACAATAGGCCCGGTGCAAGCAAGCTGCAGCATCACACAGAGAGCTGCTCCACAGAAGCCTTTTTTGTAGGCTTGTATGGAGTGAGTACCATCTGAATGGGCCTTAGCTGTACAGTGGGAAGAATTAAAGTGACCTGCAGTGGGCTTTGGATGTGATTAGGTGGCTTTGGATGTGATTAGGTGGCATTCACTGATTTGTCTCAGGGAGGCAGGAAAGAAGAGGCTGAAATGGCTCTGATGAATAGAGCAGTCCCCTCCTGCAAAAAAAGAGCGGAGGCCCTAGAAGCAAGTCTGGTGGGCACATTCCTTGCAGAGAGTGCAATTAGGAGAAGAAGGAGGTGTTGTGCTTGTGTGCAATTAGCATCAGGCAAACGTCCACAGCTCCAATTAAACCTTGTGCAGGGCAGATCTCAAACATCTGTCTCACCAGGCGATTATCAAGTTGAAATAAGGGAAGCATAATTAAGGTGGGAAAGTGAAGTGGCAAAAGTGGAGCTTGATCTTTTATGTCATTTTCCTGTGTTAAAAGTAGTTGCATTTATTGGGCAGCCTGGTGGCTTAGTTACTCTTTACTTCCCTAAACTTCTTTACTACCTTTTGGCATTAAAATGCTTAAAAGTAGTTCGTTAATTAAAATGTGTCCATCGGTTAGGTGGCTGTCTGGAATGGCTCCAGAAGAATGAAAATGATTTGTTTGTGGCTAATTAGCCTGATGGATTAATGTTCAGCCAGAAGCTGCTTTCTACACAAGAGTCTGCAGGGCGGAGAAAAAAATAAGGCATCATCTACCAAGTTGCCTGTGCTAAATTCAGTAGAGTTTGCATAAGACTGTTTCTAAAAAAATTATGGGACAGTTTACACATGCAACAGATAGAGAATTAGTTTTGCAATAGTGTTCCCCCCCACCCCGTTTTTCTCTGCTTCTGAATGGCTGTGGGCTGTAAACTGAGTGATGTGCAACAGTGAACCATGATTTCTGCTCTGTGAACAAATGCTCCTTTCCTGTACCTCCTCCCTTGGTGTGTGGCAGTCTAACTAAAGGCTTTCATTTTCCTGGTTGCTTTTACACCCAAGTCATTAAACTGTGATTTGTACAAACATAAACATTTATAACTCGATTTTCTCCCACACTGGGGTCTAAAAGCAGTTTACGTATACAAAATTATTAACATTTAAATACAAACTTAGAAAAAAGATACAATTTACATACTTAGGTACTTAGGCTTTTCTTCCAGCAGGTGACGGGATGTAGCTGATGCTGGTTCCGATGGTGTGGGTCATGCAGGGCTGCAGGCCAAGAACGAAGAGGCCTTTGGCTTGTACTTTTGGGGAAGCCCAGACTAAACTTCAGGGATGGACACAAACTGGCTCACAAACTAAAGTTATTTTATACTGTTGTTTTAAGTGGTTTTAACTGTATTATATTTTATATTGTTGGAACCCGCCCTGAGCCCGCTTGCAGGGAGGGTGGGATATAACTCCAAATAAATAAAATAAGGAATTTTGGCCTGTTTGTGATTCATGAACTGAAGTTAGTGGCAGGTCAACTGGCATGAACTTTCCATGACCTTTCAAGTGGTTCATGGAGGTTCCTGACGGTTCATGAAATGGATGCATTTTTAGCCAGACTGCCTCTGCTCGATCAAACTGTGTACCAAACTTCAAAGGCAGGGTGAGGTTCCGTGTGTGTTTTGTGTGGGGAGCTTTCAGGGGGTCCATTCTGTATACTCTTGAACCTGCACCTGACATTTCCTACAAGAGCACTTTCCTGGGGGTGTCTTCTTTGGGGGGGGCATAACTCGGACCTCCTAAATCCAACTGCACATACATGGGGGGCATGTAGAGGAGCTTTGGGAGAGGTCCCCTGAGAGTTTGATGCCTCTAGCTTGCACATGGTCCATTCTATACACTCCGGAACCTGTGCCTATAATTTCCTTAGAAAGCACCTGGGGGCACCTTCTTTGAAGGGCTGTAACTTGAACCCTGTAAATCCAATCCTCACCAGACTTGGTGGGCAAGTAGAGGAGAGTCATCCAGAGATCCCCTGTGAGTTTGGTATATCTAGCACACCGGGGTGTGTGTGCTGTTCTACTATGTCACAAACCTCACAAACCAAATGGATTTGTTTGGCACCTAAGAGTTTGTGCTGATTTGTGGCTCACAACCTGGGCATGCCACAAACCATGAACTGAAATGAATGGCATTTTCCTGCTTCCTGCCCATCCCTACTTAACTTATCTGCAAAAGAGGGAAGTGCTGCTGCTTAGTCATAGGCCTTGTTCAGCTGCCTTTGTTTCCAATTTCATCCTCTCTTCATGTCTGGAGAAGTGCAGGCTTCAATCACTTGCAAACTGGTCTTGTTCCCAGTTTGAAATCCTGATTTACAAGGAATACCTAAACCACGGTTTAGTAATTCAGATAATAGCAAACTGTGGTTTGCAGTGAACCTGGAAATCTCATTGGCTGTCTCCCCATGAGAGGAGGAGGGAAGTGGAAGGGAAATGGGGACTGTGTGAGCCCAAGGAACCCATGGTTTGCTATTGTAGTGTTCTTGTGAGACTGAAGAGTCTTGTGAGACTGTGCAATGGATGTGCAAGCTTTTCCAGGGTCATCAGACTCTTCATCCGGCCAAGTGTTGCAAGCATTTTAAAAATGAAGGAGGAAAGAGGCGTATTTTCCAGGTCCAGATGTTAAAGGATTTCGCATGGGTCAATACAGTGGTTTACCATTTGTTTCTGATTTGGGGACCAGGGCTTCCCAACCTGTTTGAGCATGGAGTCACCTCTACAATTTTGCGAGGGGATGGTGAGTGCCACTCCAACTTGGTTTCTGCAGGTGATGGATCCAAAACAGGAAGTGGAGGCAAACAATAATCCTGTCCTTGCTTTGTGAAATTATTGCAAAAGGGGAATAAAAAGGAACTAGGGAAGCCCAGGTGGGAGGAAGGAAGGCGGGATAAAAAGGATAGCCTGAAGAGGGAATGCAACTACAATCCTGAGCGCTCACCAGTCCTCATCCTCCAGTGGCTGTGATCGCTATTGCAACTATGGAAAAGTCCTTTTGTTTGGATGAGGACAGCCAATAATCAGGCTCGCCTTACAACAGCCCCACCCACTTTCTGAAAAGCTTGGTGCCAGAGGAAGTGCTGGCAGATGTCTTGGTGCCCATGGGTGCCATATTTGGGAAACCTTGTTACGGATAAACCTACGCTGGCTCCTTCCTTAATTACGTTGTTATTTACCCAGCTTTATTGCATGTTGGTTAATCTTCACTGCATGGGAGAGAGTCTAGAACCTCTGGTCTCTTCTCATTCGTTATGTATAATCTAAGCCGTTCAAGTCCCTGACAGAGAGAATCATGTGTGTTTATGACACCAGGCCTCTCATTGTTCAACTCCTCCCCTTCGCCCTCCCCTTCGGTAATTTTCTGAAAAAAATGAGGAAAATGGTTTTCTTTCTTTCCATTGCATTTGAAGAAGTGAGCTCTGATTCGTAAAAGCTCCTGCTGAAATAAATTTTGCTGGTCTTGAAGGTGCCCCTGGGTTTCTGTCCCATCCCCCTCCCATAATTAAGCCTGTTGTAAGAAAGCAAAGGACTTTGTAAAACAAACAATGTGGGGTGTTTAGCCACCCTCCTGCTTATTGACTTTGTGTACAGCCAGTCAAGTTTAAACATTTTTCATGGTCAGTTTATACAATCAGCAGAATAAAATAATACAATTTTTGTCTGGGATATACCATATTTAGGTGCATCCCCATGGGTTGGGGGGACAATACAAAATGCACAAAAATATCACTTTGAGGAAAGGCTCAGTCTGGATTTCTCCCTAGCATAGGGAATTTTTTTTATGGTCAAACATACAATTTCCCACCTACAACCTGAAAAGATTCAATGCAGGAAAAGTGTTGCGACTTTATTCTGCTGGTTGCTTACACTGACCCTTTCATTTCATTAAAACATGCTCTATACTTCTGTTGCAGTCAGTGAGATGGAGAAGTACTTGTATTTGGTGGAACTGGGCTCTTTACTGCTGTCATTTCACAGGACAGACAGAACTCCAAGCTTTTCCTTGGCTGTTCTGGCACGCCTCTTGCTGTTGCATCACCTGTCTCATCATGCTAGACAATATGTTTGAGATGTGACTTTTTTGTCATTTGCAATTTACTGTCAAGATGTGAAACACTGGGTGAATTACAGTCTGTAACCAACCTAGCTAGAAAACATGCACCTTTGATCACAATCCCAGCTGCTTTCTGGTTCTGAACAGGGAAACGGTTGCCATAGTGATCCTATCCTGTGAAATAGATTTTCTGAACTCAGCATCATGCTAGAACAATGTCTGCTCCCACTAAAGTAATTTAGAGTATGTGAATCTTCTCAACATGACTGTATCTATCCGTCTGTGGTGGTTCATACAGCAAGTGGCTTAAAAAGAGACTGTCAGAATTCACAAATCATGTCAGGTATGGGGCCTGCCCCTACGTAGGGGTGCTGGTTCATGCAAACAATGCCTGGTTAGATTGTGAGCCTGTGGTGTCCCAACATGCTCCTGAAGTGTAGGGGTGTGGTGAGAGCCAGTATGGTGTAATGACTACTGTGTCAGAGTAGGATCTGGGTCGTCGTCGCTGTCAGACTCGCTGGCGGACTGCCGGTGAACTGCAGGCTCCTTGCTGACCTGAGTCTGCCGCTGTCAAACCTCTCACGTCGACTTGTCCACGGCCTCTGCTGTGATGGCCTCCATGTAGGCAACTGCATACGTCAGTTGGGTGCGGGCGAAGAGACGCTGTTGAAGGCGCTCGTCCCGAAGGCCGCACACCAAACGGTCGAGGAGGGCTTCCTCTAAATCTGTGAACTCGCATGGCCTTGCCGCCTTCCGTAAGGCGATGACGAACTTGGCTATCGACTCGGAAGGCCCTTGGCACAGCTTGTAAAAGGCGTGCCGGCATGCGATCCGAGACGGTTGTGGCGAGAAATGGCCTTTGAGCTTGGCCGTAATCTCAGCCCACGTCGCTGCACTCAGTTCAGTCGGTGCGACCAGGGACCGGGCGATGTCGAAGGCGGCCTTGCCGCACAAGCTCAGGAGCGTCGCCTTCTTTCTCACCTCATCTGTTATCTGATTCGCCTGAAGGTGGAACTCAAACCGTGCCAGGTAAGAGTCCCAGTCCTCCGTTGCCTGGTCGAACGCTTCGAACGCCGGGTTGACGGCCATCGGGGCTGTCGGTGCTGCCACTTCTACTTGTGGAGCCTCAGCCGGCTCGGCCGGGTGTGTGTCCTCGTCTGCCGTTGCGATCTTGGTTCAGCGGGGCTGCCTACCCGCTCTAGCATCCCATCCTCGTCGCCAATTGTTAAGTATGAGATTCAACAACGTAGTAAGCTTAACAAGTGATTTCAGCTTTATTAACGACAAACACCAACTCAGGAACACACAACACAAACAGTGGAGCACAGCTCCTTTTTAAACTCTCCCGGGCTGTCGAAGCCACTCCCAGAAATAGTTAAGGACCAATAGAAATACAGAGATAAGGTCCAATCACAACTGTTCCCGCTTTGATACATTATCACACAGTGATTGGCTATTTACACTGGTTTCGCAGAAACCGACCAATAGGAATGCAACAGCTTAGAATCCACATTCAGAACCAAGCTTAACATGGAAAAGAATAGGCTTGATTCACAATTCAATACATAACACCTTTGGTGGAATTCACCCCCTTTAACTGCTCTTTGTCAAGCTATACTTTGCTTCCCCAACCCCCTTTCTGGAACTGACAGCAGCTCTGTGGAGATTTCTACTGGAAAAGTGATACAAGGGAGCATGTGTTAGACTCCTCTCCCAGTGTCATACCTCCTCCTGCAGATGCTTTTGTAAATGTTAAATAAAATGCAGGAAAATTCAAACACAGATCTTTAATGTAATTTGCTGTCTGGCCATAAAAATCACAATTCATGCATTGTAATTGGTTATTCCACATGCATGGACATAGAGGGCATGGGAGATTTCAGTTACCAGTATAGCTGCTGGAATAAAATTTCTGACTTGCCATGCTGACAATTTAATTTTTCAGAAGGTGGAGAAGGAAACAAAGGGTCTGCTATCTTGGACTTGATTCTCACCTTTAGAAAGAACTGGTTAATGAGGCGAAAGTAGTGGGCACCCTGGGCAATAGTGACCATGTAATTTTGGAATTTAAGATCTTGGGGAAAGGAAAAGCAGTATGTAGTCAGAGGTATAGGCTGGACTTTAGGAAAGCTAATTTAACAAATTTAAATCTATGGAAAAGGGAGTTCAAGAGGGGTGGGAGTTTCTTAAAACCAAGATATTGAAGGCACAATTACAAACAATTCCAATGAAAAGGGAAAATGGGAGGAACCTAAAAAAGCCAGGTTGTTGGTTCCATAAACAGCTTTCTAGAGATCTGAGGATTAGAAAGACTCATTTAGGAAATGGAGAGAGAGCCATATAACCAAGGATTAATATAAACAAATAGCCAGTGCTTGTAGGCAGAGTGCTAGAAAAGCTAAAGCTCAGTGTGAGCTTAGGCTAGTGAGAGATGCTAAACACAACAAAAAAAGGGTTCTTTGCTTATGTTTGGAGCAAGAAGAAGAAGAAGAAGAAGAAGAAGAAGAAGAAGAAGAAGAAGAAGAAGAAGAAGAAGAAGAAGAAGAAGAAGAAGAAGAAGAAGAAGAAGAAGAAAGTCGTAGGCTCATTGCGGGGAGAGAAAAAAGAAATTTTAAAAGGTGATGAAGAGAGGGCAGAACTCTTCAATTCCTACTTTGCCTCAGTCTTCTCATGCAAGGAAAATGGTGCTCAACTTGGCAAAAAGAGAATGCATGATGAGGGAAGGGAGTTACAGCCTAGGATAGGCATAGGGGTAGTACATAAACACCTAGTTTCTTTAAATGAAATTAAGTTTTCAGGGGCAGATGAATTGCATCTGAAGGTACTAAAAAAACTTGCTGATGTAATTTCAGAGCATCTGTCCATTATTTGTGAGAATTCTTGGAGAGCAGGTGAGGTGCCAGAAGACTGGAGGTGGGCAAATGTCAAGAAGGGGGAAAAAGGAAGATCCAGATAGCTACTGACTCTATATCTGGAAAAGGTTTAGAACAAATCATCAATACGGATGGGCACAAACCACATTTTTGTGGTTTGGTTCATGGCCAGACCATGAACTGAGCCATGAACTGATATGAACTGGGAGGCTGGTTTGTGAACCAAACCAGTTTATAATAGTTGGTGACCTCTGCTTTCTTCTCCCCACCGCTTTTGGTGGGGAGCAGAAAGCAGGGGGTTAAACGGCTCAAAACTATTTAAACCTCTGCTTTCTGCTCCCTGCCCAAAGTGGCGGGCAGCAGAAAGCAGGGGTTTAAATGGCTGTGAGCCATTTAATCCCCCTGCTCTTCATGAACTGCCATGAACTGCCTTAAAATCCATGGAAGTTCGTGGCTGCTCACTTTGTGAACTGTGAACTTGCCAAAATTTATCACAAGCTTTTGTTCATGAGCTGGTTCATGCCCATCCCTAATCATCAATCAGTCAGTCCTTGAATATTTAGAAAGGATGGCTGTGATTACTAAGGGTCAGCATGGGTTCCTCAACAACAGATTATGTCAGACTAATCTCATCTCCTTTTTTGAGAGAGGTACTACCTTCTTGGGTCAGATGAATGCTGTGGAGTTGACATAGTTTTTCTTGATTTCAGTAAGGCTTTTGATAAGGTTCCACATGATATTCTTGTTGACAAGTTGGTAAAATGTGGTTTGGATCCTTTTACTGTTAGGTGGAATTTTAACTGATTGACATCACACCCCAAGAGTGCTTGTTAATGGTTCCTCATCCTCTTGGAGAGGAGCGACAAGTGGAGTGCCTCGGGGATCTGTCCTGGGCCCTGTGCTGTTCAACATCTTTATCAATGATTTGGATGAAGGGATAGAGGGGATGCTCATTAAGTTTGCAGATGATACTAAATTGGGAGGGGTAACAAATAACTGTAGAAGACAGAATCAAAATACAGGATGATCTTAACAGGCTGGAAAAGTGGGCTAAAACTAACAAAATGAATTTCAAGAGAGATAAACATAAAGTTCTGCATTTAAGTTGAAAAAAATCAAATGCATAATTATAAGATGGGGGAGACTTGTCTTGGCAGCAGTAATACTGGCAAAAAGCATCTAGGTGTCCCAGTAGAGCATACACTGAACATGAGTCAGCAGTGTGATGCAGTAGCTAAAAAGGCAAATGCAATATTGGGCTGCATCAACAGAAGTATAATGTCTAGATCTCGTGAAGTGATGGTATCACTTTACTCTGCTCTAGTTAGACCTCACTGGGAGCATTGTGTTCAGTTTTAAGCACTGCATTTTAAGAGCTGGAACATGTACAGAGGAGGGCAAGGAGGATCATAAGGGTCCTGCAGACCAAGTTCTGTGAGGAAAGGTTGAAGGAACTGGGTATGTTTAGCCTGGAGAGGCGACAACTGAGAGGTGATATGATAGCCATCTTCAAGTATCTGAAGGGCTGTCATGTAGAGGATGGAGTGGAGTTGTTTTCTGTTGCCCCAGAAAGTTGGACCAGAATCAGTGGACTGGAATTAAATCAAGTGAGTTTTCGGGTAAACATTAGAAAGAACTTCCTGACAGATAGGGCACTTCCTCAATAGAACAGGCTTCCTTGGGAGGTGGTGGGCTCTCCATCTTTGGAGCTTTCAGTCAGAGGCTAGATGGCCATCTGAGAGCAATACAGATTCTGTGGATTTAGACAGATCATGAAAGGGAGGATGGGAAGGGATGAGCCAGTGTTCAGCTTTCGTGGCCCTTTCTTACATGCCCAAGGTAATGCCAAATGCCATTTTGGCCTCAGGAAGGAATTTTCTTCCAGATCAAATTGTCCAGGGACTCTGGAGGGTTTTTGTCTTCCTCTGGACATAGAGCAGGGGTCACTGGAGGAGCGTGGCAGGGAGGTAGTTGTGAATTTCCTACACTGTGCAGGGGGTTGGACTAAATGACCCTTGAACTCCTTTTTAGCTCTGTTTCTATGTTTTATGCATTTGGCTTGGTTGAACATTTATATATTTTTGCTGCTTTCTGTTTCCCAGCAGAATTGTGTTGTTCTTACCCTCCCCCCTCCTCCATTTTAGTGTGTTCCTGCTTTCCTGTCTGTCTGCATATTCAGATGTCTCTTGAGGCTGCTTATTTCTGTAAAGTCCTATTGATGCTTTGCCAGGAGCACGGCAGTGGTGTCATCTGCTGTGATCCTGCAGCTGCCCTGCCATTTTGTGGTACCTGTACATACAGACAAGCCACTTTATCGTTTGTGTCATAACATACTTTTCAAAGAACTCGGTAAAGTGTTTTTTGCATATAAAAACCATGGCTTGCTCTAATTTCCTTAGAGACCCAGGGTATTTTCTCATGTTTTCCATAAAAGGGGGGGGGAATATTGGCCGCTGGGTATGCAAACTCTTACTCATAATCATCAGAGAAAGAGAAAATAGGAGCTGCCGTTGACAAATGCAACATTTTCCTTAAATCTCTGAGTATTGTATAAGAACTGAGGGCAAAACTAGCTAGACTTTCCCCCATAGGGAGATAAACAGCCTCAAGGGACATGGGTTGGATTCTGCTGAAAGCAGGAAACTAGGGAAAATTGTGAATTTCTTGTCCTTGCTGTTTTGACTTGAAGATCCCTATTTCAATTTTGATTTCTCCGTTGTGTCCTTTGAATCTGGGGCCCTTCCTGCACTCTCCTCTTAATCCATGTTCACTGCGGTGTCCTCCAAGCAATTCTGCACTAAAATCAAATTCAACCTTCTTTTTATTCCAGATTTTCCCTCCATTTTGCATTGCAGTACCTCCTTTCAGTGGTCAGCCCGTGTCCAGCCTGCTGTCGCCCCGGGTTATTTGGATGCTGTTTTGCCATGGACTTAAATTGCCTTGACTAGAACACTGAGAAAACCCAGAGTGGCAGGCAAATGCAGAAAAGACCTGGGATTCTTTATGTTCATGCATTTTTTTAGAACTGATCACCCCCCCTCCGTACACTCTCTTTGGTTATAAGGAGCAACTGTGCAGGTTTGGACCAGTGGTCCTTCTAGTCCACAATTCTGTTGTATACAGTGGCCGACAAGACGCCTCTGGAAGGTGTGAGGAGAAGAAGGAGAAGAAAAGGAGACTGGATTTATACTCCACCCTTCACTACTCGAAGGAGTCTCAGAATGGCTTGCAATCTCCTTTCCATAAACATAAATAAGAATCAAATGTACAGCAAAATAACAAGAAAAAAATCCCCCCCACTGCTGGCTACTAAAAATTATGTATTACTGTAGACGAGGGGACAGTAAAGGTAGCCTGGAGTGAACGGGATTACTAAAACCAAATGCGGGAAAAGGTAAGGCGGGAAGGCATGAAACTGTGTGCACTGCTGAAGAAATAAGCAGTCTGGCAGTAAAGTAGGAACCTTTTGAACATACCACGGTAAGGAACATTTCGTGCTATTGGGACAATGCAAGCAAAGGGACAACTTGGGGGCGGGCTCAGAGTTTACAGGAAAATAATAAAAATAATCCAAACTCAGAATAAGAATAATAGAAATTGTTGAGGGGTGAACAGTTGCCTTTAAAATAACACATCAATGCACTATGGTCTATATGATCATCTAAAAATAATAGCACTTAGCTATTAACACAATATTGTTAATCTTCATTAGAACAACAACAACAAAATTGCAGAGAGGAGGGGGGTGAAGGGGAAGGGGGATGGGGATGCGGATGGGCAACATAGAAAGTGTAGATGCAGAGGAGGATGTTCAAAAGGGGCGTAGATCACTGCTGTGCAAAATAACGGTTGAAGTGTTCCACAAATGGAATCAAACCAACTTGCCATTGGCTTGAAAATAAAATTGCCCTATAAGCACTCTGGAAAAAAATGCAAAAAACCTGACGAAACTCCAACATTGACCGAATATGGAGAAAATGAGTTGCAGACTGCAGAACAAAAAATTAGAAACATTTTAACACAATTATATATCCAAGGTGAAGTACATATGCAGAACGGGCCAACGACTAACCCAAAGTTACCTGATGGGCTTCCAGAGCAGAGTGGGGATTCAAACCTGGGTCTCCCAAGCCCTGGTCTAGCCCTGTAACAACTACACCATGGTTTTGGAGGATGAATTGTGCCAGTTTAAATCTGCCCCTTCTGCATTCATGGAGAGTCCTGTTATGAGCCCACGAAGATCATCATTTTATCTTTGTAGGAACAGAATTAGTAACACATAGAATTAGTAACACATACGAACACACAGAATTAGTAACACATACAAACGTATGAAGCTGCCTTCTACTGAATCAGACTGGTGGTGTTTCAAGGCCAGTATTGTCTACTTAGACTGCCAGTGGCTCTCCAAAGTCTCAAGTTGAGGTCTTTGACATCATCTACTCTCTGGCCCTTTTAACTGGAGATGCCAGGGATTGAACCTGGGACCTTCTGCATGCCAAACAGAGGCCCTTCCACTGAGCCAGAGCCCCTTCCTTGTGTTAAGAGCTGCTACAGATTTCAGATCAAGACATGGAATATTTGCTGATACTACTGTGCAGCCTGGATACATTGGAGCTATGCAGCTCCTGGATCAAAATTCTCCAAGAGTTTCCATCTGTGACTACTGTTGTATTCAGGCATCATGCCAAGCTACAATTAAACTCCAACTGGGGTGGAACACATGTGCTCCTGTGCCCACAGGCTCCCCGCAATCTTCTACCTCCTTCCTTCTCTAATGCACAGAGCTTGATCAAGGTTATAACATCTTGGTCAACCTTTAATTCTCTGTGACATCCCAATGGTGAGTGTGTTTCAAACTGGGATTCTAAACAGAAATATGACCAAGGTGTAGAATGGTGTTTTGGGGCACAGGAGAATAACAAGCTGGTTTGTGGACACACCTCTGTTCATATGTCACAGCACACTGGAGCTTGATCAAACCAATAAGTGTTCAGCCAAGCTTTGTATGTCTGTGAGGTGGGAAGAGGCGGGTACAGGGCTACAGGCTGTGCCCTCTCTCAATTGGAGTTTCGCTGCACTATACTATGATGTCTAAATGTAGTCCTTGTTATTTATTTACTTCATTTATAATCCTCTTTTCTTCCCAATGGGAACCCAAAGTGGCTTATGACATGCTCCCCTTCTCTATTTTATCCTCACAACAACCCTGTGAGGTTGGTTAGGTTGAAGGTGTGTGACTGTCCCAAGGTCACCAGCAAGCTTTTGCAGCAGAGTAGGGATTCAAAGCTCACCCATTATCCTTGTAGTCCAACCCTCTAACCACCATACTATGCTGGCTGTCTTTTTGCCATTACTGCGTGCGCAGGCTGCTACTGCTTGAGGTCTCTACTTAAAGTGAGCTTGATCTGCGACTGTGCAGCCCTGACGCTTTTCTGCCATCACCAACCTCAGGAGAGACCTGTGGGTACCTCTGTTCTAATGCACAACTTGCTAGATAACTGGTTGTTGCAGCCTGCTGGTCACATTATAAATACAAATGGTGAACTGACAATATGCTTGTCTCTCACTCAGCAATTATAACAGAAGTTGATGATAGTTTTGGAGGGTAGCCGTGTTGGTCTGAAGTAGAACAGCTAGAACTAAATCCATTAGCACCTTAGAGACCTACAAGGGTATGAGCTTTTGAGAGCTTCCTTCATCAGATACAAGTAGGAATGGAGATCTGTGAGTCTTTATATATCAGGTATGAAGGTTAGAGACCTGTTGCAAAGAGAGGATACAGAGGTACAGTGCAAAATGTAATCAGTGTGATTAAAGCAGAGGAGAAATGCTTAGGGGCAGAAGATTAGCATCTGCAGTGAGATAAGAATCCGATGTCCTTATTCAGTGTGGGGGGATGTCCATTGTTCTGAATTTGTGAATGAGCTCAAGTTCAGCAATCAGTGGCCATCATAGGTCAAGAGAGTTTCACATTATCTCATCTTAAAGTTCTATACAAAACTTTTCAACAGACAGTGGTCAGTTGTGAAACATTAAAAGGAAGTGGTTTTGGGTATATATTTGCCAACAGGTTGCTTCATAGGTGGATTCCGGTGTGTCCTAACTTGGCGTCAACTTCGTTGGCCTCCTGCTTATACCTTCTGCCCGTCTTCTCCCCATTTCCTACAGCTTTCCACACTTCTAGACCTCATCCTATGCCTTTTGTCTGCGCCATTCCCTAATTTTCCCCCTCAAAGAGATTTGACCTCAGCCAATTTCTGAATTCTGTTCTGGCCTCACTACATTTTGAACTGGTTACTATGGCAATCATTAAGCTAGTTTAAAAAGATCACAGTCCTGTCATGCGGACTGGAGATTTCAACTAAGGGTTGGATACTGTTCCAATTACTGTTGTTTTTATCATCACGATCAGTGCAATCCTAATCAGAGTTACACCCTTCTAAATCCATTGAATTTGGTGGGTTTAGATGAGTGTAACTCAGTTTAGGATTGGTATGTATACCTAATGCTACACTAGCTAGCCTTATAAGTAATGACAGCTGAGCAAGGAGTCAGCCACAGACATGGTGGGGATCTCTACATACTCTGAAGATTTCCCTAGCATGCTGAGAATCCTGATTTTGTACACTGACTTTACAGACTGGATTGTTGAGGGCTGAAAATGCTCTAGAGAGGAGACAGACTGTTGAGAGTGGCTGAATATCAGTTAAAGGAGTCAGTTTGGTGTAGCGTTAAGTGCGCGGACTCTAATCTGGGAGAACTGGCTTTGATTACCCACTCCTCCACTTACACCTGCTGGATGACCTTGAGCAAGCCATAGTTCTGGCACAGGTGTTCTTGAAAAAGAGCAGTTTCTGTCAGAGTTCTCTCAGCCCCACCTACCTCACAGGGTGTCTGTTGTGGGGAAGGGAAGGGAAAGGAGTTTGTAAGCTGCTCTGAAACGCCTTTGGGTAGTGAAGGGCGGGGTATAAATCCAATCTCCTCCTCTTCTTCTAAAGGAGAGAAAGCGGTGGGGTGGGTAGGAAGGGCAAATTAGCCTCCTCAAGCCCCTGAGAACCACTGAGAATTACAGAAGGGGAGATTTTCTGGCTAGGGGAGACCTTCTAATTGTTTCCCCACTCTTGCAGTCCTGCACAGATGCCCAGCATGTGGTGTTTATTCCAGTATCATCATTGTTAGGAGCTATGCCCAGCAGAATGCATAGTCTGTATTCAGGAGGGCTTTCGGATCTATGGCAGGGACAGGCTAGCGGACCTAGGAGTAGCTGGGGTGGGCTATGGGTTGAATCAGGTGGTTAAAAAGAGGGGTGGCTTGAAACCCCTCAGTACAAAATCCTGTCTTTTTGGATCAGCAGTTGAATGCATCAGCTGCCAGTTTCAAAGATACTCCATCATTTGAATGGTCGAGTTCCAACAAAGTGTCAGAGGCCCATTAGGTAGTTACTTAAAAGTTGCAAATATCTGGGTCTAGAATGCTGATCTTTCAGAATGAAGCAACATTTTGATTTATGGGCCGTGTACATGGGGGAAACCTGAAGGCACATTTTCTTGCCTTATTACCCAGATCGCTCCAGCCATATACGCTCTAATTTATTAATATATTACAGTTTGGGTGAACAACAGAGTTTTTCAGTGAATAATTCAAAAGTTTATAATAGATGAAATCTGAACTGTCAGAATACCAAAAGTACGAGATGCAGTCAGCTTACACACACATACACACCCCTTGCCGTGGTTTATTTTCTTGTTTTGTGAAAGATAGCATGGTATACTGGTTAGAGTGTCAGACTAGAATCTGAGATCAAGGTTCGAATTCGCACTCAGACATGGAAGTTTGCTGGATGATTTGGGTTTAGTCGCTCTCTCCTAGCCTTACCCACCTCACAGTTTTATTGTGAGAATAAAATGGAGGACAGGACAATGATTGTCTAAGTCTCTAGGAATAAAAAAGGGATATAAATACCTAAATAACAGTATAATCCTATGCAGAGTTCCTCCATTCTAAGCCCACTGATTTCAGTGGGCTTAGATGGGAGTAACTTTGCATAGGATTGCACGGCATGTCACAAAGTAAAGATATACTTTAAAATCTTTTAAAATTATGTGTCTATTTAAAACAGTTATTAGCCACCTTTCTTCCTTATGGATTTCAAGGTGGCTTACAATATAAATAAAACACATAAAGTAGAATGCATAAAAGGATATAAAATTAAGTCAGCAATGGTATAGAATAAACTAGTATTATAAAGCAGCATGTCTATAATAAACCTACAGTGTTGTTCTCTTGAATTTTTCTTATTTCTGTCTGTGTACATGTCTTACTGTAACTCGTTATGCCTGCCAGCTTTCTTTTAGGATCATATGTCGCATGTGAGAAATATTTCAAAGTGCAAATGAGTCAGGATTTGAGGCAAGAAGGATTTTGTAACTTTATACCTGAAATTTAAGGATGTCTGAACTTTGGAATACTCAGCAGTTTGATCTTTAGAGCATATTCCAGTCTAAGTTTGTTTGTCTCCACAGAGCTGTCCAGGTTTGTTAGAAATAGAATTAGTCTATTTATTCTGCATCTCAGAAGCAGCATGTGGCTTCACACCAGATCCTTCCATGAATATTACTGGGATCTACATGATTGTATGCCCTGACATGGATAGTCAAGGCTGGCCTGATCTCGTCAGATTTTGGAAGCCAAGCAGGGTTTGCCTTGGTCAGTATTTGGATGAGAGACTACCAAGGAATACCAGGGTCGAAATGCAGAGCCAGGCAATGGCAATCCACCTCTGAACGTCTCTTGCCTTGAAAATCCCAAGGGCTTGCCACACGTCAGCTGTGACTTGAAGGCAAACAAAAAACAATTATATATGATCAGTCTGTGATTTCTAAGGTATCTGTCTAATCAACATCTTTGCTAACCTGTGCTCCGGTTTCATATACTAAAGCCCTTCCCCAGCCTTCTGGAATGACCAGGAATGCATTCTGGAATGACCAGGAAAGAGGACATTAGATGCAGCTATGCAGAGAGGAGCAAGTCTTATCCCTGTAGATGCCTCAAGGTCTTTGCGTCAGACGTACAGTGGGAGTCCTGTGCCTGACTCCCAGATACGCATCGGCCTGATTCTGATTGCCACTGTGGTGCATGGGTAGAAGAGGCTTTGGCATTTGCCTCTGGGCAGTTTTTGCACTTTGAAACAAACCTGGGAAGCTGTTCTTTGCTCTGATGAGAAAACCTGTGTGTAGCCATCAGTACAGCCATGGGGTTGTTTCACAGGGTTGGCAACCCCCAGGTGGGGCCTGGAGATCTCCTGTTACTACAACTGATCTCCAGACTACAGAGACCAGTCCCCCTGGAGAAAATGACTGCACTGGAGGGGGGACTCTGTGGCACTGTATGCTACTGGGGTCTCTCCCCTCCCCAAACCCCACCCTCCCCAGGCTCCATACTCAAAACCTCCAGGTATTTCCCAACCTAGATTTGGCAACCCCTCTGTTTCAGGATGTGAAAAGTGGCACGGGGACCATGTGTGTCTGGGAGGCCCACAGCTGCCATCGCACATCTGATATGAAGTTCTCATAGTGGAGACTTGGTAGATTTTTATTTTCACATCAGTCTTAGAATTTCATCCGTTGTCATCACTATCTGACTCAGTTATTCAGAAGCCCTTTCCAAAAAAAAGAGGGGCTCTCTTGTGGGTTTTACCCCCACATTTTCCATAGTGAAAATAGGTGCAAAGCATTTGTTCACTTTCTGTATTGCCTCCTCCTTGGCCATTTTTCCTGCTTGAAGAAATGCACACTCTCTGTCTTAATGTCTTCAGCAATCTGCTCCATTGGATTCTCTTTTTGCTTGCCTTATTGTCAACTCCCATTTTTATTTATTTTTGTTTTTTGGCCGGAACCTGTTCTTCTTTTTGTTCATCTCATTTGGGGAAACCATCTGTTTCTTAAATGAAGCCGTCTTGCCTTTTCTAGCTTTCTTGAGTTGGGTTAGAACAAAGTTTGAGTCCAGTGACACCTTTAAGACAGTAAAGTTTTATTTGAGGTATGAGCTTTTGTGTGCGTGCACACTTCCTCAGATATATTGAAATGGAAGTTAACAGTTCATACATATAGACAGAGGTTGAACAGCAAATTAGCATACAATATAACGCAGATGTTAGTCACACAGGCATCCTTTTAGATTTGGTGGTACCTGAAGTATTTGTTCTTTCTGGGCCTCAGGTCGTGTGCCTTTAAATAGCTCTCCAGCATCTTGGAGGGATTTGACTCTTAATTTCCTTCTGACTTGTTTTTTTGGGATAAACGTTCTATTGACGTGAATGCTGAACTTAATAGCATTGTGGTCACTCTTCCTAACTGAATTCCATTCCCCACAAGTTGTTCTCTGGCCCTGACGGCTACTCAAGTCAGAGAAGGATTCTCTGGCCCAGCTCTGCTGCGCCCTCCACCTATACATGAACAAAATCTCATTCCAGTAGCACCTTGAAGCTCTGACCTGGATAGCTCAGGCTAGCCCAATCTTGTCAGATCTCAGCTGCTAAGCAGGGTCGGCCTTGGCTAGTGTTTGGATGGGAGACTTCCAAGGAACACCGGGGCCATGATGCAGAGCTGGGCAATGGCAAAACCACCTCTGAACATCTCTTGCTTTGAAAACCCTACGGAGCCACTTTAAGTCAGCTGTGACTTGACGGCACTCCCCACCACCACCGGCACCTTAAAGACCAACAAAATTTTCCAGGCTGTTAGCTATCATGAGTCAACGTTCACTTCTTGAGCTCTGACTCATCAAAACTTATGCCCTGGAAAATGTTTGTTGATCTTGATGGTGCTGTGGGACTCGAATTTTGCTCTGCTGCTACAGACTAAGATGGCTACCTGCCTGAAACTATCTTTACGTAGTTTCACAGTGGTGGCAGCAGAGATGCAGAAGCTGAGAGGCCCGTCTCTCCCCTTCCTGACACCAGCAATGTTGCTATACCAGGTGCCGGAGACCTTTGGAGGTACAGAGGTCCCAAGACATCTGACTACATAGGAAAAATCAGCACTACATTACACCTCCTAGCATTCCTGATGTCTGGAATGCTAATTTTTCCAGAAGCCAAGGAAAGGGAGGAATGCATCTTAGACCTCAACATCAGCTGCTGATTGTATATAGCATTGTCATCCTCCGGCAGTGGCTGGAGATCTCCTGGGATTACAACTGATCTCCAGGTGACAGACATCAGTTCACCTGAAGAAAATGGCCACTTTGGAAAGTGGACTCTATGGCGTTATACCCCATTGAAGTCCCTAAACCCCTCCCTCCTCAGCTTCAGCTGCAAACTCTCCAGATATTTCCCAACCCAGAGCTGGCAACTCTGGCCCCCAGTCACAGGTCAAGTGGTGAAGGGGAAAGCTGAGTATGTGTTCAAGGGCTCAAAAGAGGTATCAGAAACTGTATTTTGCTCCTGATGACACCGTCAGGACCACATCAATGGTTTCGAAGTTTGGAGTTAGGCTCTGGGGGGAAAACAAGCTATTTTCTAACTTTTCTGGAAAAGATCTTGTTTTCTTGAGGCCAGGGGATTTCAGTCATCACTATTGACACAAGCAATATTAATCTGGGTAGCTGACTGAAAATGTCAATTCAGTGTGCAGCAGTGGCAAATTCCATGATAGGGATCCTCAGGAAAGAGACTGCAAATAAAACTGCCATGCTAGTAGCTGTTATACAAGTCCCAGGTCGGTGGCGCCATAAATGGGATACTGTGGCCCCGGTCACATGGAATATTTGCCCCGCCGAAGGCACGATAGCCCTGTGGAGTTTCTGGGCATGATCACACTGGCACATCTGGGAGGTGTAGCATTCCCATTGCCAACCCGCGGCTTCCAGTGGAAAAAGCGGAGTTAAAAACTACCGGCTAACCAGTACTACCTTCCATTAACTGCGTGGCACTGGTGGGTGTCTGATCATAGATGCGCTGGTAGCCCGTCACTTCCAGCAGCCGTCGACGTCGGGTGCATGTGTACAAACACGGTGTTGCTGTGTTGCCTCCCCGTTGCCTCACTGGTCTGATCGGCTGCCGGTGGCCTGCAGACGGAGCCGCGGGGGGATGTGAGATCCCGCTACCACGCTTCTTTTTGCTCTGCCGCTAAAAGCCTCCCATCCCCTGCGGAGTATCCTGCCCGTGTGACTGGGGCCTGTGTAGAGTTCTAGTTGCTGAATCGTAAGAAGAATATTGAAAACAGTGCAGAAAAAGAGCAACCAAAATGATCACAGGCTTAGAGTACCTTCCCTATGGGGCGTGTCTAAAGTGCCTGGGGAACTTTAATTAATGGGGGGGGGGAGTGACTCAGGGTGACTTGATAGACATCTTCAAACTTAAAGCAAGATACAGAGAAAGTGGATAGAGACAAAATTTCCCCAGTAGTCATTACGTTTGTCTTCTTGATGTTCAAGTATAATCCTGTTTTGGTACTCTTCATCTGAACCTTCAGCAGTTTGAACCTTTTACAGTTCTGCAGGGCCTGCAAGATGGAGCTCTTCCACCAGGCTTTCACCTAGAAGCCGTCACCACTATTAACATCACTATTAACAACCATAACAACTTGTAGAGCCTGGTCCCTGGTTGGTTATTGACAGCCTGTGCGCACCGACTATATCTGAGGAAGATCAGTGAACTGGTAACTTAAACAATTTATGCACTCATGTGGAAATGCTACTGTTATGACATCAAAACAACATAGCTAGCACTTTAATATTGTATTGTTTTAATTAATTGTTTTTAAATGTTTTATGGCAATTTTGATTGTTAATATGTATTCTATCTTGTGTAAGCCGCCCTGAGCCTGCTTGGCGGGGTAGGGTGGGGTATAAATTGGAAATTAAATAAATAAACAAAAAAGTAGTTGTTTCAAGTCTTTATTGTTTTCTGCCAGTGATGTGGTGTCATCTGCATATCTCAGACTGTTAACATTCTGTCCACAAATTTTCTCTCCACCTTCATCTAAATCTAATCCAGCTTTTTTTATGACCTGTTCTGCATGTACATTTGAAGAGCCAGGGCGGTAAAATGCATCCTTGTCTGACACCTTTGCCAACTGGAAACCATTCTGTTTCCCCATATTGTGTCCTAACAGTAGCCTCTTGTCTGTGTAAGTAGTACTCCATAAAATGGATGGTTGACCTGTGTAAGTTCCCACTATGAGATGTGGTGATGTCCACTTGCTAAAACGGATTTATAATAGGGTTGGACAGACAGATGGAGGCTGGCTCTTGCCTTCAAGAGTTAGGAGACAAAGTAGCTTCTAAAATCTGAGGCACATAAGCAGTGTAAAGCCTTCATAGTGGCTAGTATATTTCTTTTTGGGGTGTGTGGAAGGGTTCTTTTTTCATCCTAGGAAAAAATCCCATACAATATATAACTTATCCACATGTACAATAAATCTAGAAATCTCATTAAATAAGAAATATGACCCCTAGCTGTCTTATACTTCCACTGATAACAATTCCGTTCGTCTCATTGTCACATTCCGCCCTTGATGCAGCTCCTTCATACTGGTGAGTCTGTTTCATTGTATAGCTCAGGAGCCTTTTGCCTCCTGTCAAGACTTTAGTGGGCTTTTAATGACGTGCAGTGGATTAGGGTATGTGTCAACTTTTCTGCACGTAGCTGTTTCTTAGCCCTCTGCCTGACACTAGCCATTACATAACCCGTGTTTGCTTTAATCAGCCTTTCTCAAGATTACATAACCAGATTTACACACCTTTTGATAACTGGAGGCCAAATGGAGCTAAAGATACAAGTTCCTCTATGCCCAACCGGGCCCTCAAGATTGTTTGCACTTCAAACATAGCCCTGTCTTTAGATTCCAATGTACATTTGTGTTGCAAACTTATGTTCTGCAAGCCGAGTGACCTCTTTGTCCTTGAGACAGATGTACTGGAGTTTCAGTCATTATTAAAGTCTGAGATCCAGAGACGCTTGGCAGCTCTGTGCTTATAGCAGGCTCTCCCCTCCTCCCTTTTCAGTCTCCTCTCTGAATTAGGGTTGCCAACCTCCAGTTGGTGGCTGGAGATCTCCTGCTATTACATTTGTCTCCAGGAGACAGAGCTCAGTTCACCAGGAAAAAAATGTCCACTTTGGAAGGGGGGCTCTATGGCATTATACCCTGCTGAAGTCCTTCCCCTCCCCAAAATCTGCCCTCCTCAGGCTCCACCCCCAAAATCTCCAGGTATTTCCCAGCCTGGAGCTGGCAACCCTCCCCTGAGTACTTAGACAAGTTTCAAAAGCAGCTTGTGATATGGTTTAGGGAGATGGGAAATCTCTGATGTAAATGCTCATATGAAGTTATAGATCTGCCTTATGAGAGTCAGTTGACCCATCTCAGCATTTTTTTACTTTTGAGGGGCAATGGCCCTCCAGAATCTCAGGCACAGTACCTGCTCCCCCAGAACCTTTTGTGAGAGATGCATACAAAGCATGTCCTACCCCCAACCCCCTCCCCGCAATAAGGTAAGGGCTCCTCAGCTGCCTCTTCCCCTGGCATAGGATTCAGTCCAGCAGCCACAAAGCACAGGGAAATTGACACCAAACCTGCTATTTATAGCGCAGTCCAATGTGGAACTACTCCAGTCAAAGCCTGTTGAAACCAGTGGGCTCAGACTGGAGTAACTCTGCCTGGCATTGCCCCATCAGCCTCTTACATATGCATAAGGGAGGATTGCTAGTTGTACCACTGCCTTTTATCCTGGCAGGTTACTTAGAGATGGTCCAGCCATTCGTCTCGCTGGCAAAGCGAAATGAATATGACCCCAAGGAGCAGCCTTTTGGGGAGCTCAGTGGGCTGCTGTGGCAGGGGAAGTTCCCTTCTGCCAATGGAATCGCCTTCCATTAGTGGATAGTCTCACAGTCCAAGCTATTTTCTTCCACCATTTATCCCACCTTCATCTGCCACTTTGCTCTTGTTATCTATCCCGTGCATTAGGTTACCGACCTCCATGTGAGGCCTGGAGATCTCCTGGCATTAAAACTGACCTCCAGTTGGCAGAGATAAGTTCTCCGGATGAAAATGGCAGCTTTGGAGGGTGAACTGGATGGCATTGTATCATACTGAGGACACTCTCCTTCCAGGCTCCACCCCCAAATCTCCAAGATTTCCCGACCCAGAGCTGGCAACTATACATTGTAAGCTCCTCAAAGCAGGGACTGGTTTTCTTGTATTCTGATGGCTCATTCCGGAGGAAGAGCATAAGTCTCTTTCTCTCAGTGCCTGCAGTATGTGCCCCTACCAACAGAGGTGAGGCAAGTGGTAACCAGAGATCAGATTTTTTCATTACTGGTACCTGACCTTTGGTGTTGGCCCTCATGTAAACTCTATGGTTTGGCTACTACACTTACAGTGTAGAGTTACACCCTTGTAAATCTGTTGAAGTGAATGGGCTTCGAAGGGTGCAGCTACGCTTTGGATTGCATTGTGGCTGACCCAATTTACTATCCTTTAGGTGCCAGGTCAGGAGACCTGCTATAGCAGGAGACCTCCTGGCAGCTGAGTTCACTGCCCACCGGTGCCTTAGGCTCTGATGGGAGAAATGGGGGGCGGGGGAGGGAAACATGCACTGGCAGGGCATCGGCCCACTTTACACCACTTTCAGCAAAAACTGGAAGTGACACGGTGGATGCGCTGGTGATGGTGGAAAGTGCCATCAAGTCACAGTTGGCTTATGGTGACCCTGTGGGTTTTCGAGGGAAGAGACATTCAGAGGTGCTTTGCTATTGCCTGCCTCTGTGTCAGGACCCTGGACTTCCTTGGTGATGTCCCATCCAAGTGCTAATCAGGGCCAGCCCTGCTTAGCTTCTGACATCTAATGAAATTAAGCTAGCCTGGGCCGTCCAGGTCAGGGCAGGTGGACACTTTAGCATTTTACAAAAACTCTATGGTGAAACCATGGAGTTTTTGTAAATGTTAAAGCATCCAAAGACATCACTTCTGTTTTTTACTGGACCTGATGTCAGTGCACTTGTGCAACGCTGGAACAACAGCCCTGTCTCTCTCTCTCACACACACACACACATACCTCCCAGGGGTTGTTGGTTGCCACCCGGCAGCCCTGCGTCTTTAGCCAGGTTTTTAAATGAATGGTCCCGTTCTAAAAAGTTGATTTTATGGTCTGCTTCTATCCTGAGGGCTATTTTCTAGCCATCATTTTAGGCTGCTTAATGCTATTTATATGGTTTGTTTTAATAGTCATACTTTTTTGGGCTGCAATGGGTTTTTTATTTGTTTTTACGTTGTGAGCCATTTTAAGAAGGTCTCTGGAGAAGGAGCAGCATATACTTGCTCTAAATAAATAATTCCTGCAACATGCACAAATTATGTAAATGCGCACATTTTACATTAATTCCTCTACCATTTAAATTTTGTGGGCACAATTCATTCCAGTTTTGCTGTTTATGAGAAAAATCAAGGGTCAACCCAAGGTGCTCTGGAGCCCAAACCCCCTGGGCCTCATTTGCTGCCACTCCTTTGGTTTATGAGATTTCACCAGTTTTTGCCCAAACACTTTCAAGCATCATGGCCACACTGGAGCATCACAAAGTTAAGGACTAGTGATATGTTTTTTTAAAAGCCATGTGTTTCTCAGGGAGCTGAATTCTGTGTCCAGTTTTGCAAAATCACAGAGCCAACACCGTCCTGACTTCAGCACTTTACCTTACATAGCACTATGTCAGCTCTGTTGAAAGTGGCCATCATTTTATGGGAGAAATTAAACGTGAGCTTCTAAGCAAAAGCTGTTTCCAGTCTATGCAAAAATCACCATTTATATGTAAGAACAGTAAATAACTTTTTTTAAAATGTCGAACATGTGAAGCTGCCTTACATGCTGTGTCATGCCCTCGGTCTGTCATGGTCAGTTCTGGCTACTCTGACTCAATGCTCCCTCTAAGCTGTGGAGTCTTGTGAGCAAAAATTCTACTTTGTGAGCTACTGGCATTAAAGTTGTGAGCAAGCGATTTGGCAAGCGATTTGGCATGAATTAGTTTGCTCTGGAGCCATCCTTCCTGAGCAAAGACAAAAATGTGTGAGCCGGAGGCTAAAAAACTGTGAGCTAGCTCACAGTAACTCAGCTTAGAGGGAACACTGCTCAGACTGACTGTGGCTCTTTGGGGTAAATTTAAAACACAAATTCCAGAAGGGTAGCCGTTTGTGTCTCTTGTTTTTTGTTGTTGTTCAGTCGCACAGTCGAGTCCGACTCTTCGTGACCCGTGAAAGGAAATAATAGCCAAGCCAAGGAGATGATCCAGCCAAAGGGCAGCATTATGTTGCACTGCTTTAAGAATTAAAAACTAAATAGATTGCAGTTTCTAAGGCTCCAATTTGGGGGCTTTTTAGCTCTTCTTCCCTGAGCCATTTGGCACCCCAACCCTGCTTCCAAGTGGCTTTTAGCCCTGCCGGGGTGGGGGAATGGCAGCTTGGAGTTACTTTTTAAGTATTATTTACTTAAGTGGGGCTTAAACGTGCTTAGTTTTATCGCATTTGACCTGTGTATAGATTTGTAGCCCACTTTTTGACCAATGCTCCCAAAGCTGGAACCGAGGCCTTAAGTGCTGAAGGATCATACCATAGCAATTTAACTGTGGACTGAGTGTTCATCGACTGGAGCCTAGTTTATTGGTCATATGTCTACTTGGTAAATCTTTTAAGGGGCTTCAAGGCTCTTTGTTCTAATGATGACTTTTCAGCCAACAAAGATGTGGAGCCCCACCATGGAACTTGACAAATCTGAAATACAGGCCCGGGAGGAAAAAGTACTTTCCATTCCTCAATTCAGTCAGGATTAACCTGTTGCCTGGGCAACAACCTTGCATGGCAGACAGTGCGTGCTGCTTGGTTAATGACAGAGTACAAAGAACAAGAGGATAATGAAGATATTTATTTTATGTTTGTTTTCCCCGTGGAAGTCATTAATTTTGGAAAGTTCAGAAATTCAGCCCCCAAACTGAAAGAATGCCAGTTTCTCCGGCATGAAAATTACATGTGCAAAGAATTAGCTTTAATGTTTACTCAGGTGATCGATCAATGCATATACTCCGAGGGCGTTTTACTAACGGAACAGAATACTCCCATGAGTGCTCCAGTGCATGAAATATATCCCGCTTTTGCTGTGGGTAGACAAGCCAGTTGTTAGAGAGTCTGGGCCTTCCCTTAGGACAAGTGTGGTGCTGAAAGGGGGAAGAACAGAATGGGGCATGCATTGGCAAATAACGCTCTCTTCTCTGGTGCTGTTTCAGCAGTAAAAAGGCACGGGGGCGGGGGGGGAGCCCTTCTTCCCATACAGCAGTGTTACTGATCAGCGTTCCCCATCCTGTAGCATCCCTGTGGTGCTCTTAAACATCATTCCCTGACTGTACAAAATGGAGTTGTGTCCCTGGGGCAAACCTGGCAGCAGCATCTTGTCTAGTTTGGCTCTCCTCCATTGGAGTAAGAGCCACTTAAGCTGGAGGAAGGCTCCATAGGCTAAAGGAAGGATTCAAAGCCTGCTTAGTGGAGTTAGTATGATACAGGCCAGTTTTTTTGTTTTTTTAGTTTCTTGGGAGTTGTAACATTATGTGTACCAGTTGGGTCATTGAGTGGTTAAGGCGGGCTCTGTTAATGCCTGTATTTTTTATGTTAGTCTATTGCAGCTGACCTTTTTTTTTTTTAAAGAAACCATGATTTTTGGCCAATATATGTTCAAGGGAAAACAAAAGTGTGATACAGAAGGGAAAAAGGGGAGGGGGGAAATAGAGATTCCACAAGTTTGTAAAATATTATGAATTGTTATGTACAACAAGTAAAGTCAGATATATTACCAAATGTGTTACGTAATTCAAATATAGAAACAATTAATAAAGCATAAATTTTACAGAATTTTGGGTTAGATTCTCTCTTTAAGGAATAAACAAAAACTCTCCTAAAATTAGTAATAATATATTAACAATAAAGAAAATACATCTTTAACAGTTGAACAAATTTCTATACTAAAAACCTACATATTGTCTCAATTGTTTATCTAAATCTGAATTTTATTCTTACTGGTTATTTAAATATGAATGGAATACAAAATAAAATATTGACATTTTAATCAGTATCTTCATCGTCTTTAATGTGATATTCAATGAATTCCAGAAGAAAAAAGTGAATTATTCCCATAATATGAGTAATAAGCTTGCCATTTCTGCTGAAATTCATTCAATGGTCTTTTGTTTATATAATTGGTTAACTTTGCCAATGTTGCATACTCAGCTAGTTTTTCTTCCCAGATCTCTATTGTAGGACAGTCTTCTGTCTTTGATTTCATTGTAAATATAATGTTCCATGGTTGTTGATAATGGTTAGAGTGCTGGACTAGGAGTTACCATGTTGCCTTCAAAGGCAGTCACCCATAAAATGCATTGCAGTAGTCAAGCAAGAAAGTCACAGGAGCATGGATCAGTACAGCAAAGTCAGACTGGTATCATAGGAACTTGAAGCCAGAACCTACATGCTGGCTGAGCTGTAGGCTTAATCTCTGCTAAATCACAATACTCTCCTCTAGATGGCTAGTAGAGGAAGTGCTCTCTACCCAGAGTGGGACTAACCGGTAGCCATTGATGGTCAGTTGACCACAGGGTCTGATGATATCTGGTCTGATTAATAAAGTTGCTGCTTCCAGGCCAGACCCTTCATATCTGAACAACTCATCATGGGCATTTAGAGTTGCCAAGTCTGGGTTGAGAGATTCCTGGAGATTTGGGTCAGAGCCTGGGGAGGGTGGAGTTTTGGCAAAGGAAGGAGCTCAGTGGGGATGTAATGCGATGCAGTCCAGCCTCCAAAGCAGCCATTTTCTCCAGGGGGAACTGATCTCTGTTGCCTGGAAATCAGTTATAATTCCAGGAGAACTCCAGGACCCACCTGGAGGTTGATAAGCCTATGGGCACCCAAAAATGTGTGCCTACAAGCATCACATCAAAATATATACACCTCCATTTACAGCAGTGATGATTCCATTTCTGGAGACTTCTGTCCAATTTTGTGGGTACAGCATATTCTGCAATAAAAACCTCCAGAATCAGTTTGACCCAGTTCATGCTGGGACAGACACACAACCCCCTCTCCCCATATTATAGACCATAGACCATGGCAGCTGGAAAACCCCACCTCCAAATCTCTGCAAAGCTGTCATCTTCACACAGCTTGTGTAGAATAGCAGCATCCTTAGCTTTTGCACTGGCTACTGTACACAGGTTTTTTTTTTTTTTAAAGGATGCCTGGTGACAATAACTTGTAGCCACCCACCAGGAAAGAGGTGCCCATATCAATTTCATGTCCAGTCTACCAACTGCTCAGAACTAGAGGCCAAGCACTTAATCAAATTTGTGTGAATGCCTTTTGCTGCTGCTGCTGCTTCACTCTAAACCCGACACACTCTTGGGTTTCCCTGTTGCCTTTGCCTCCTGGGATACAAGTTCCTATAAATAAATCCCTGACTTCTTGTCAGCTGGGTTGAATTCATGGCATGTCACCATTCCCGTTCTTTCCCGCTGCAATCCAAAACAGCATTTGGTGCTTGATCTGGAGAAAATGTTGGAGAACACCTTTCCTCTTTGGGAAATGCACACAATTTGCCCACCAATGCACAGTCCACTGCTTTCCTAGCCTTTCTGCAGTACAGAATGCCAAAAGGCGCACGGTTGACAGAACTGGCTTTCCTCCATCATGCTTGCAGTGGGCCGGCTGTCAGCCAGATCAATACTTGGATGCCTGCTGTGGCAGATTGATGGCCGGGGAGGGGAATAACAACCCTTAATAACCACTCTTTGCCAGCCATTTCATGCTTTCTGAGAAAATGCCTCTGACCCTGAGCATAAACCCAAGGACAGGAGGTGAGAAAGGCCTTGGCAAGAAAAGTGAAATGCAGACTTCTGGTTCTGGGCACTGGAACAAGCCTAAGCGAGCACTTCCAGGGTTGCTGGCTTTTCGTCTGGGCTCTGCCCCTGTGCCTTCAGTTGCAGCTCCTGTTGTGCAAACAGTTGTAGGTAATGTTTATCTCCATGCTGGGAAAAACTTTACTTGCTGATCTTTGCAGACAAAGCTGCTGTTCAAGACACTGCCGCAGACTAGGGGTTGGATCCAGTCTAAATTTTCAGCTGAAAGGAGGGGCAATTTCTGCTGATTTCCCCCTCATGTTGTTTCTCAGGGTCCCCCTATTCTCCAGAATCAGCATTCCGTGGCCATCAGCAGGCTGCGGTGGAGTGGAGAGGCGGGAAGATTGCATTCCCCTGGTAGAAAATTGAGTCCGAATACAAGTCTAAGGGATTTCCCCTCCCCCAATCAGTTAGCAACCTTATTGGAAAAATCCCCTACTCTCAGTGCAATCTACCCTAGGGGTACTGGTCACCATGGGAAGAGGAATTTACCAAGTTTTAAGTAGGGTTGATTCCATACCTGCTTTGTTCAAAGGGAAGCATGGTACAAATTGTGAGCCGCAGCCTCAGACTTTTAAAAAGGTTTTGTTGTTGTTGTTCAGTCACACACTCAAGTCCAACTCTTTCCGACCCCATGGACCACATCACACCAGGCCCTCCTGTCTTCTGTCATGCTCCGGAGTTTGCTTAATTTCATGTTCATTGCCTTGATAACACTGTCTAACCATCTCATCTTTTGCTGTCCCCTTCTTCTTTGACCTTCAAGCCAGGTTTAGCTTGCTTTGAATGTTTGAAATAGGATCTCAAATGTTTCAAACATGCATATACTTAAACTTCAAAAAATAAACAGTGTGAACAAGTTCAGATTCTGAATACCTGCTGCTTGGCGAACATTGTATCATCCCTAGTTCTGAGGTCTTGTGGTGTCTTATAGATGCTAGCTCAGAGCTGGGAAATCCCTGGAGCTTTGGGAGCAGAGCCTGGAAAGTTGGGTTGATGAAGGGAGATGGGGGGAGGCAGGTACTTACTGTGGGGGGAGGCGGTAATCTTCATTGCTGTGCAATGGACATCACTTGTGGTACATCTCAAATGCGCCAGCATTGCACAGGGGTGATGCTCTAGCCCTTGCTTCAAACTCTTTGGAGCTTCTGAGTGAGTGCTAGAGCATTGCATCAGAAGTGGCATCATCACATGGTGACAAAGATCACTCTCCCTCCCTGCTGTTTTGCTGGCGTCCTTCTGCCTGCCAACTAGACGAATGTTGGTGGGCATTGGTAACAATGACCAGAAGTTTGCCTGCCATAAACAGGCATCCGGTAAGCCAACTGGGGAGGAGCCTCACCATGGTATGATGTCGTTAAGCCCACCCTGGTTCTTATGAGGGCCCCTTGAAGAGATACTACTAACACCTGAAAAATCAGGATGATGTGAGGAAGAGGGAAATTTTATCAGATTGACCATTACTGATATCATGGATAGACCCTGTTGGCCACTCAAGCAGGGCAGAATGAAATTAGGCAGCAGAGTTTGGGAAACCAAAAAAGACTGGATTATTTTCTCCATTTTCACCATAAGGATGGGCTTTCCTTTAGGTTTTTCATACACCCAAATACTTTAGGCCTGCTTACCCAAGATCCTACAGAATACCACACTACAGGAACCTATTAATTTACATCCCAGCACTCATCTGTGAAACTCTAGAGGGCATATGCAGGATTCCTAAGTAGTCTGCTATCTAACCTCTGACCAGGCCCAGATCAGTTAAGCTTTAGTGTGGCTTCAGGTGGTACTTGGTGTGTTGATGATCATAATATTTATTTTTTAAAAAGTACCTCTCCTTTCTGTTTTCAGAGAAGGACTTGACAAAACAGCTGCCCTCAGAAGCTCCCCGAACAACTTGGCTGTTCAGCAAGCTATTCCACAGCACCACAGAGTCCAGCAAGCTATTCTGCAGCACCATTATGGCCACAGAAGTGGCTCACAACTGGGCCATACTAGTCTCTGCTGCCCTACGAAGACCACCCTCTTCTGGGAGCCAATTACACAAAGTGTAAGCCATGGTTGGAAAAGAATGGGCTCCGACGGAAGTCACATAGGCAATAGGTCTGTGTTGGGAAATTCCTGGAAATTTGAGGGTGGAGCCTGGGGAGGGCGGGGTTTGAGAAAGGGAGGGACTCTTTTTCTCCAGGAGAACTGATCTCTGTAGTTTGAAGATCAGTTGTAATTATGGGAGGTCTCCAGGTCCCACCTGGAGAATGGCAACCCTAGTGGGCTCCCAGAAGAGGATGGTCCTTGTCGAGTGTCAGGGACTGGTACAGCCCAGCTGTGAGCCACTCTGTGGCCATAATGGAGCTGTGGAATAGCTTGCTGGACTCTGTGAGGAAGACTCCTTCTCTCTTGATATTCAGGCAACAATGCAAAGCCTTTAAGAAGGTGGCCACCAAAAGATGGCAGCCAGAGGACCGTAATAAGTGGATCACAGGTACATATAAGGAGTCATAGTCTTTCAAATATGTGTGTTGTAGGTCATGAGATTACTATAGCATGGTTTACCATGGCTCTACTGACTGGATCCAAAAAGGGAGACAATTTATGTGTTAGATGTAACTGAAAAAATGCACCTTTGGTTTACCATATATACTGGTTTTTCCGAAAGGAATGGGTACAATAGACCTCCCCAGCTATTTACAGAGTTTGTAGTTAATCACCACACTCCATCGACTTCCAGTTTTTGTCGGCTTGCACCTTGACGTGTCCCATTGACCCTCCGATGGAGACGTGCCAAGCTGAGGCAATCAGGAGGGGTCTTGACTGGTTCGAGACCCCCACGGAGTCTTTGTAGGAGACTCTTAGCCTGGGGAGCCGGGATAAGCCTCTCCCGAGGTGATGGCTGAGGGATTGAGGCTTGCCTGTGCCTGAGAGGTCCTGGCTTCTCTGAGCCATCATAGAGACCAGAGCTGACCTACGGATGAGCGGACAAGGAAATAAGTGAAAGTAACCCTGGCAACAATTGAAATTGTCTAAACAGTGAGTCAGTCAAACCCCTGTAAAAGCGAAGAAGTCTTGATCTGCTAGATCGATCTGAGAAGGAGCAGTGGGCGGGGAAGGGTTAGAGATCCACCCCCCTTCAAAACGGAGCGGTTCTTAAGTGTTATAGAAAAGAGAGAAAGAATGGAACTGACCATACGAGACTCCTTCTGAGCTTGAAAGCTACATTTTAAGCCAAGAAACGTTGAACTCAGATAAACATTACTTTAAAAATAAAACTTTTCTTCTTTGTAAACAAAATGTCTGGGAGAGGGAGGGGAACAGTGGTGAAAAAGAAACCCACTCCAGGAAGTACTGTACCAACGACTGTCTCCCAGACACAAGAAGCGGCTGCAGACCTTTCCAATGTGCTTGCTGCAGCATTGCAACCTCTGCTGGAGCAGATGTCAACTATCAATAACAAGCTGAATTCCATGCAAAATCAACTTGCCCACATGGAAAAAATGGCCAATAAGACAGATAAAAGGATCGAGAAAGTTGAAACAAGGTCTATAGATATTACTCAAAAACTGGAAGAAGTCAAAAAAGAAAGAAATACGGATAAAAACCAACTATTACAACTTCAGCTGGAATAATCTATGCATGTTCTATGCTTCCAAAGAGTTCCTGAACAGAAGGGAGAAGATCTAAAAACAATGTTAAGTGGAGCGATAGCTTCAATCTTGGACCTAAAACAAGCAGATCTCCAGAGTTACATGGACTTGGCATTCCATACATACCTTGACTTTATAAGAAAAAACAAACTACCTGGCAAAATTTATGTTAAATTTTCTAAGAGAACAATGAGAGACAATGTTTTAAAAGCTACAACAGGAAAAACATTAAAAGTCAACGAGGAAGAAATTAAAGTCTTAAAAGACATTCCATTTGAGATCTGGAAACGAAGACGTCAATTTAAAGACTTAATTCTTTTCCTGAGAAATCAACAAATAGTCTACAGATGGAGCTTTCCAGAAGGACTTGTGTTCAAATATAATGATAAAAAATTAAAATTGACTCTGTCCAAAAGGCCAAAAATTTCTTGAAGCAACAATTGGGCATGGATAAAGATGAAGATCCAAATTTGGAGGAAGGAGAAGAACCCAGAGAGTAGGAGTCAGATAATACTTCAAGTGATTCCAGCAGCTCCCAAAATATCAGAAGTGAAGAAGCGGAAGAAATAAATGATCTATTCTGGATTACAAAATTTTTGACTTTAGCGTAACTAAATTCTATTTGACAGGGGCTTGGACTCTCTGTTTTTATATTCTTCAGTATATCATTGTTATTGCAGGAGTGATTTACTTATCTGTAACCTAACATAAAATTCTTGTCTTAAGTTAGTGGTAGTGTTCCCCTGTACCCTTATCTTTAGGTTTTAGGATGTAGAGTATAAAACCAATAAAATATTATTTTAAAAAATCACCACACTCCATCCAAAACAGGTATCCCAGCTCTTGCCAAGACCTCAGCCTTACCCACCCATATCACCTCCATCTTACCTGGACTCAGTTTCAGGATGTTCTCCTTCAGCCATGGCCATAGCATCTAGGCTCAGAGCTGACCTTTCAAGAAGAAAAAGAGGAATCCAGCACCAGATTGGGTGCTGCTGGGGATTATCAAATAGGTCTATGTATACTTATTTTGTTTCAAATGCAGGATTCAGCAAAATATAAGAAATGGAGTGTCTCTGGTGTCTTCCTTGAAACTGTGTTTGGGATTTGCAGCAGAGAAGGCATTCTCTCTGATAGACACCACCTTAACTTCAGGTCTGATTAAAATCTTAATTAACATGTATAGTACATGGCTATGCAATCAACCCAAATAAAGATCTAAGACCTTGGGTTGGATCCAACCAGGTTTCCCACTGGTGAAAAGGAAGGGGGGATCCCTTTTATGACCAAAAGGTCTGTGTTGGAAATTATGGAGGCTCACCATGTCAGGCAAGGGCTGTAAGAAGGAAGGGAACTGGGCAAGATTGCATGAAAAGGTGGCTGGATCCAACCCATTATTGTTTACATTCATATAGTTTACGAGACACTGTGTAGTGGGTAGAAGTTTGAAAGAGAAATCTCCCCCACCCTCATACATTAATTTTCCTTTTCATACTGTTTGTGTTTCCTGTTTCATGGCTGCAAGATTAATTTATCTCTGTTGAGGTAGGACTCCTGTGACCTTTCTGTGTTTTCATTTCTCTCTCCCTTTTGTTCACCCTTTCCAACCTGCTTCTGTAATGGTCAGACCTGCAGGCTGGCTTAATGAATGCTGTTTGCTTGCCCCTTTAGGGTGCCACAAATGGCTCCTAAATTTCCAAATCATGAGAGCTGGAGAGCGCTGAGATAAATTACCCATCATGGTTGGGAAGTTATTATGGGAGTTTATTAGAGTATAATACCGTTCAGATCTAAAGCTGAGCCAAGTTGTTTAAATGTTTCTTCCTTTAGGGGAATAATAAGCCTCTTGAAGTATTGATTTCTGATTTGGGACAGACACAATTCTTGGATGATAATCACTGGGAAACCTAGCCAGATTGTAATTGTTAGCTTTGGCTGGGGCATTTCTTCATAATGAAGAGGCCAATTGCATAGCAGCCGAACATTGCCCATAGCATGCACGGAAAGAACAAGGATTCCGAATTCTCCTAATGCTCCTGATGAGAAATTAATGTAGCAAGTTTAGTTATTTGTAGTTATCGCCTTGTACTGTGGTTGTGAGTGGTCATGATATTTGCCTTGCAGAGATGGATCTTCCCATAGATCTGTCACGGACTGTACTTGCATTTTATTGATTTTTAATGGCCCTGCATGTATCTATGTGTGTGTGTATCTGCCAGCTGAGGTTGACAGTTCATGCATCTGATGAAGTGGCCTGTAGCCCAGTGCTTCTAAAACCATTTCTCAACTTACAGTAACTTTTTGGACTCACTTGCATAGTAAATCCATACTGCTTTCCCACTCCCCAAAATAAAATACAGGAATTTCACACAGATGAATTTTGGGGGTGGAGCCTGGGGAAGGCAGGGTCTGGGAGAGACGGGACCTCAGCAGGGTATCATGCCATAGAGGCTACCCTCCAAAGAAGCCATTTTCTCTTTATTGTCTGGAGATCAGTTGTAATAGTGGGAGATCTCCAGGCCCCACCTGGAGGTTGGCAACCCCCAGAGACAATAAGAAAGTCCAGGGTTGCGAAACAGAGGCAGGCAATGGCAAACCACCTCTGTTTGCCCTTTGCCTTGAAAACCCTACAGGGCCGTTGTGAGTTGACTGAACCTTAATGGCAAAAAAAACCCATTATGAACAGACAGCATGCCTAAGCAATAAGCTGCACAACAGGGTTGGGAAGTACATTATGTAGAGGCAAATGCAAATTTGCTGTTCAGCCTCCCAGAGCCTCCTCTCCCAGCTCACTCTGTTCTTCCCCCATCCTCCTGCCCTCTTGACCTGCCTCAGAGAGAGTTGCGTGACCCATTTTTGGATCCCAGCTCAAAGGTTGAGAACCTCTGCTCTGGTCCATGAAATTTTATGCCACTATAAGTCTTTAAGGGGCCACAAGAGTCCTTTTTCAGTTTTGCTGAAACAGGCTATTCTGACTACACTTTGGAATGTATTTCTTTTTGTTGAGAGATTTTCGGTACTCTGGATTGGAGGTCTTTGGAAGATGCGCTCGGCTCGAATCCATTTGTGGGAGCTTGAGCTGCAGGTGACATTCCAGGACTCACCCAGGTTCCTTGTGGCCCAGAATGTGACTATCATTATGGGTCAAGTTACAGGGCTGATCCCTGCGCAATGCTCTGTTCTTACTTCTCTAGCAATGGCTCTATGTCTACACAGGTGTGTGATGCACGACTCTGTGTTTTATGCATGGATTATGCACTCATTCAGAATCACGTAAATATCGGGGCATTACAAAAACATTTCTAGCACTTTTGACTATGAAGTTAGGACATTATAGTTGGCTTCATGCACTTCCTCCTAGGTCAAGCATTAATCTGGCTGTAGGAAATAGCAGAGGTTCCTGCTTTGACTCATGGTCAGCCTCATGCAAAACTCTTTGGACACATTTTAGACATGAATCTGTCCTAATACAAGTCTGCAAACAGGGAGCTCAGATATTGCTGGCCTCCCTCTTTCAGTGAAAAGGCTCCTTGTCCTCTTCAGCCTTTGCCTTGATGCTCAGGCTATCCTTGGGATCTCATTTCACATGTTTGTGCAACGTGGCAGCTGTTTAGCAACTGGCAGCAACACTAACACAGGTCCGGGGGGGGCAGGAAGGGACGCTCGCCAATTGGAAGTGCAAAGGGGACCATAAGAACAGAGAATATGTGATTTCCACTCCTGGAACTGGGCCAAAGGAGGTTTGGATATCAGCTCTATTTTTACAAACAGGGGCATGTGATCTTCATCATTTGGGGCTGAAATTGACCTTCAAGCGACCAATCTGGACGTCATTCTGAAGGCCAAGCCCAAGGCTAGCGAGAGCGAATAGACCTCACCATTTAGAGATGGACATGGTGTGAGCTCCTCCCTTGATATTTGTGCATGACTTTGGATTAGAGTTGCCAGGTTTCCACTGGCCACCAGTAGGGAGTGGAGGGGTTACAGTTGCCAGCTCCAGGTTGGGAAGCTCCTGGAGATCTGGGAATGGAGCTTGGGGAGAACAGGGTACGATACCATGGAGGCGACTTTCCAAAGTACCTATTTTCTTCAGGGGAACTGATCATTGTAGTCTGGCGATAAGCATCCCCAGGGGAGGGCATCCCCAGGTCCCACTTGGAGGCTGGCATCCCTACTTTGGATTTTGGTCAGTATCATTCATAGAAGCAATCTCACATAGCATGAGATTTTTCTTTCTTCTTCAGGGGATGGGCATTTCACCTGAATACCCAAGATAGGAATGCATCTCATCAAGAAGGTGTTTGCTCGCAAAAGTGCACACCACAATATATTGATTAGTCTTTAAGGTACCACCAGATTCCTAGCTGCCATTTAGGACTAGAGAATAGTGTCAGATACATGCATGCAATTTGCTTCTACCCAAAGAATCCAAGATGTTTTATATTAAACTGGTCAGATGTAGCCAAGGGCTGTTTCTAATCTTACAAGTGTGCGTCTCAGTATTGACTATGATACATCTGAGGCTTTGCATGTGCTAAACACATGCTCTTCTGATCAGCTGTGTGTCTCCCTTAGCCCAGGAAGAGCCCTGGCCATGGCCTGATTATATATTTTTAGCATGCAAAGTGTTTTTCGCAAATTGGATTAGATCCTACCAATCATTTCTTTGCATGCAGTGTGTGTGTGTGTGTGGGGGTGATTTTTTCACCAGTCCCTCCCTCCCATGACAGACGTCTGACTCCCCACTCATGCTGTTCCTGGGGGAGTCCCAAGAAGCAGCATATTCAGGGCATTTTGGACTGCAGTGGGAGAGGGAAGCGGAGAAGTAAGGCTTCAAAATCCTTCCATCACTGTGGAAGAAATTTTTGGCAGGATCCAAGCCACTCTCTGATTGCAAATGGGAGAAAATGCCAAGTGGAAATTCCACTGAGTGAGTTCATGGGGGGAGACAAGATTTGGAGGGTCCCCCCCCCTTATTGATAAGATATCAGGGCCCTCAGCCACTGCACAACACGAGTTCTGTGCATCCCTCCCACAGCCTCTCACATGGAAAGAGTGTGTTGTTCGACCATTTGAGCCAGTTCCACCCTCTAATTTTAGCTGTAATGGAAGATGGTCTCTTAGTTCCTGGGCCTCTGAAAGCAGCATTATAAAGTTACCACCAATATATAGGTCTATAGTAGGGGAAACCAGTTCAAAGTGGCGCCCAGCCCAGCTCACACAGCTGGCAGCTCAAAGAGCAGCTATTAGAATACAGGAAAGCAATAAAAGAAAGACTTGACATTGGCATCCAACAGTCAAGCATAAACCCTTCCAAAGCAAAACATAACCATATATGTTTGTTGTTGTCTCTAGCCCAAGCCATTTTTGCAACTGTACAAAAGCCCTTTTTACCAGAGACAATAAATAAATAAATAAATAACGGCAAGGCTGTATGCTTCTTTCAAGCCACCTTAAACTGTTTAGGATAAAAACCTATCATTTGTTTCCAGATGAAATGCAACAGGCCTGCTTGGGATGGGCTATGCAGCTGGACTATCTTTTCCCGTTGGCATGGAATAAATGAATGCAAAAACATCCAGGCTAAACAATCCTTCCTAGCATGGGCACAGGGAGGTGCAAGACCACCCCCAGGTCCTGTTAGGCTATCCCCTCTGCTCCAAGTTAAGAAAAGGGGCTCTTCGTGACATCCCTCCTTATTATGTGAGTATCGTTCCTCATCTTCTAAGGCAATGTGGGTGGAAAACTGGATGGTACCTTTCCTGCGCTCCTCTTCTTGGGATATTTGTCCAGGTCCACAGTAGCTTTCTGCCACATTGAGGGTCCACACAGTTCTGGTACTGGGTTCCTCAGACACATGACCTTCTCTGACCTTTTCTTCCAGGACTCAGTCATTGGTGTTTGGTTCTATCCTGAAGATGCAGGCCTTGTACAAGTTCCCTTGAGTGGTTCTCCTCAGATGACTCTTCAGAAAACAAGGTTATTCCTGGCTTTCTGTCAGATGACACAACAAGGCAACGGCCAAAGCAAAATCCATTGGAACTATTAGTGATTCCGGGAGATAGATAAAAATCCAACACAAACACCCCAGTGTCTCTCAGTAATATTAGACAGTTGTACAAAGTGTGGATTGTATATCAGCCAGCCTTATTTTTATTTTATTTTATTTATTTTTATTAATTCAATTTATACCTCGCCCTCCCCATGAGCAGGCACCTATAACATTCCACTGGAAATATACTATCATCTTTCTGTCTGTCTGTCTGTCTGTCTGTCTGTCTGTCTGTCATCATCATTTAGGGAAGCCAGTCCCTAGGTGGGGGCAGGGATTCCCCCAATTTTGGGGGCTCTCCTAGACACCGGCCAGCTGGCCTGCAGGGACGCCCTGCCCCCAACAGTTGTCTGCGGCCCCAGCAGGTGCCGTGCATGCCTGCCCTGCAAGCTGTGAATTTGTGGCTTGCAGGGCAGGTGGGTGCAGCACCCACTCTTTCCAAGTGGGGGCCGCCTGCTCCTACCCTGCAAGCTGTGAATTCATGGTTTGCAGAGCAGGTGAGGGGTGCCCGCTTTCCCCCAACCATTTAAAGGGAAGGTTCCCTTTAAATGGTTGGGGAAAAGCAGGGGATGTGTGCGGTTCTGCATCCTCGATGCAATAACACCACTCTGAATGACGTCATCACATTGGTGACAGCCCCACCCCTTCCCAGAACACCCCCTGGATCCCCCCACCGGGGAGAAGATGGGAGCTGGCAACCCTATCATCTATCATCATCAATCTATCTACCATCGATCTATCAATTTATCATTGATCTATCATCTATCTATCACAGTGATATGCAACAACCACCTGAAGATTCATTTTGAGTCCCTGTTTTCTATTTGTACAGAGACCATATTTTTAAAAATTGTAAAAGTGAGAATGGGCTTGAACCATGATTGGAATTTTGAGGGAGGAAAGAGTGGGATGTGCTAAAGATACTTAAGAATTTTATGGAATGAGAACCATGCAACAGCACATTTTAGTAACCTATTCTCAGTCAATCCCCCCCTCCATATTTTGTCAATAAAAGCAGTCTAAAACAACTGGTTCCAAAATAGTCTAGTACACTTGGTTCTGAGGCATCACAGCAAAGCAAGTAGGACTTAACAGGATCCGTTGTTGCACCAGATCCCTAAAAAGATCCATTATTCCAGGCAGTAAATGGTTTATGAAAAAACCAACCAGAAATTGCAATTACAAAACTACCAAGGTGACATACTGTTTAAATCTAGGCAGGAATAATGTGGCCCCAGTCCCCACCAGCATTCACCTCCAACTGCCAGTTTTGAATAGTACATTTGTAACAGCCCAGGTGGCCCCACAGGGCTTGGATGGCATTGGGGTGCTCCTGATGGCCTCGTTGGAATGGCTGGGCTGCAAGTGACGCCAGGATGCTGGTGGGAGGGCAGGGCCGGCGCCATCACAAGATGGCCAGAAGCTGGAGTAAGGGGGAGGAAAGCCAGAGGAGGTGGCAAGTAGGCTATGGAAAGGAGACAGGCAACACTGGGCCCAAGAAGGAGGACGCTGGGCCAGGCTCAGGTGATGTAACTGGCCAGATGACCAGTTACTGGGCTATGCAGCTGGACTACTGATGTCCCTGCCTGAAAATCCAGACATCCTGAGAGAAAGGGGGTGGGTGGGTTGAACAGGCCCTGGGAAGCAGGCTGAAGACCAAGGGAAGGCTTCAGAGGCCAAGAGCACCTAATAAGGTAGGCCAGCAAGAGGGCTGTGGCCCCAAAGGCAAACCCTCAGCAGGCAGTGAAGGGGCTGGAGGTAAGGCCTACTGGGAACTGGCGGGCATGACAATGTGAAGGGAGCACATGGCAGAAAGTAGTTCTAGAGGTAACAGTAGGACTGCCAGCTCTGGGTTGGGAAATACATGGAGATTTGGGGGGGGGGAGCTTGAGGAGGGCAGGGTTTGAGGAGGAGAGGGGAGGGACTTCAGTGGGCTACAATGTCATAGCGTCCACCTTCCAAAGTAGCCATTTTTTCCAGGTGAACTGATGCCTGGAGATCAGTTGTAATAGCAGGAGATCTCCAGCTACCATCGGACATTGGCAACCCGAGGTAACAGCTGCAGCACCAGGAATGAACACACACAGAGGCGACAGTGGGAATGTTTGTTTCTTTAAAGGTTCTCAGTTCTGTAACATCCCGTAACAACCAAAATGACCACATAAGATGATGGAAACGGTGTTGTGTTCCAAGAAATATGTGAGGTATCAGCCTTTCAGAATCTGTTCCAGGTACTTTTTAAAAAAGAGATGAAAATACCCGGTTATAAATTGTAATATTGGTAAACCTTAGAACCTAAACCTTTTTTTTTTCATAACTCACATCAGTTTATCAGTGCAACCCTTCAAAGTCCAATTGACTTTAATGCTCTTAGAACAGCATAACTGCTTAGGATGCCACTGAATACCAGGTAACTCTTCGACATCATGCTTGGATGTTCCATTTACAGCACAGATTTCCCTTCTGTTATCAAATGACTACAAACAAAATGCTGAAAAACATGGCAGCAGCAATCCAGTTATGGTCATGATGAAAACCCATGGACAGTACAGAACAACACACGAAACTGCCTTATACTGAATCAGACCATTGGTCCATCAAGGTCAGTACGGTCTACTCAGACTGGTAGCAGCTCTCCAGAGTCTCAGGCAGAGGCCTTTCACATCACCTACCACCTCAGCATTTCTACTAGGTGCACGAGGGATTGAATCTGGGACCTTCTGCATGCCGCGCAGATGCTCTACCACTGAGCCACTGGCCCTTACTCAAGGGCCATTGCTTTCAATGGGATTTAGGTCTGCTTTACACATCACAGCAGTGGTCAGCTTTCATCCAATCTTAAAAAAAAAAGATTTAGTAGAATGGATTTTCTTCCTTGGTTTCCCTGTCTTTCTTCTGCCGCCTGTCCTGGACAGAATGATATGCAAACTTCCCTTACTGTATACTTTAATTGGCTTAATCTTACACAATTTAATAGACATTAAGGCGAACCTGTTTGTAATGATGCTACTGGAGCAGGTGTGTGCTATCTTTTTTAATGGGATGCGATATTTGTCGACAGCCAGATGTTGCTCTGCTCACTGTTTCTCTTTCTCATTTCCACGGAGGAACGTCAGCCCAGAGCAAGAAACTTCAGCTTCAGATTCTAAACCCTGCCAGATTGATCTGTACTGTGAACTCCCAGATCAGTTTGTTTTTCTCTGATGAAAGCCAGCATGATTCAGAGGATACAGTGTGAGGCCTTGGCTCTGGGAAGCTTCAGTCCAAGCCCCAGGTTAGCAGTGCATCCACTCCCCCCATTGCCATTCTGTACAAGGAGCGTGCAGGTGGTCAGCTTCATCAGGTTGTTGTGAAGTTGAATGAGATCAGGCAATTTTTCTCTTTATCTTGTCCCATAAGAATTGGGTGCTGTCTTCAGGATGTTCCTGGTGTTGTGCTACTGAGAGTTATGGGTCAGCGAATGATGGTAAAAGTATATGGGTAGGGCCACATGGTTGGAGAGAAGGGATTTTTAGCCATGCAGCTCACAAGGACTTTGTGGCCTGGAACAGTTTTCAGAGATGTCCAAACAGATCTTTGCTTGATATGAACGAGAAAGCAGAATTTTGACATGAAAGGAGGAACAAGAGAAGGTACAGAGGATGCATTGAAACTTATCTGGCTAGAGCAGCATGGAGGAATTTGTCAGACGTGCATTAGGTTGAAACACTGTTTATACTTCCTTCCAGAGGGACAGCTATACTAGTCTGTTGCCAATGCTCCCTCTCACCTGTGGAGCCTAGTGAGCAAAAAATCTACTTTGTGAGCTACTGGCATTAAAGCTGTGAGCGATTTGGCTGCTGAATAAATTAGTTTGCTCTGGAGCCATCCTTCCTGAGCTAAGACAAAAATGTGTGAGCTGGAGGCTAAAGAACTGTGAAGTAACTCACACTAACTCAGCTTAGAGGGAACATGGCAGCAACAAAGAAACAGGCGGCTTAGGGCACTTTACAGATTAACATTGTCTTCTAGTATAAACTTTCATGGATGCAAGGAAGAAGTGAGGTCTAGTCCATAGAAACTTATGCTAGAATAAAATTTTGTTAATGTCCATTTATGGTTAGTGTTTACTACGCTGACATGTTGTAGCTCATGTTTCAGTTTAATTTTCAAGCATCGTGCCAAAGAGCCTGCCTCCCCCAAGAACCCTCGAACCACCTGCTACAACATGTGTCTCTTATTGCTGAAATCCACTGCACTATTTTTATCATGCTGCCGCTTGGCTAAACACTGCTAGGTGTCTCTTAGGTGGCTTGCGGCTGGTCTGTGGCTTGAAGTACAGTCCTAAGTATAGTTACCCCTCTCTAAATTGAACTCAGTAGTCTTAGAATGGTGTGTCTCTCTTTAGGATTCCATTGGTCAGGGACTAAAACCACTGAATTGGGTGGGGTGGGCTGGAAGAAGAGAAGAGCTTGCTATTTTATGTAACTTATTAATTGTTAAAATCTTATATGGGAGCAAACAAAAATTCACCCACTCGTTGAGGTTGCTTAGGCACCATTCATACCTGAAAATAAAATTTGAGGGGCATGGGGGGGACAAATGAAAGAAGAGTGGTGGTGGAAAGTCCCATCAAGTCAAAACCAATTTATGGTGACCCTGTAGGGCTTTCAAGGCAAGAGATGTTCAGAAATGGTTTGACATTGCCTGCCTCTGTGTAGTGGCTCTGGACTTCTTTGGTGGTCTCCCAGCCAAATACGAACCAAGGTCAGCCCTGCTTCGCTTCCGAGATTGGCAAGATCAGGCTTACCTGGGCCATCTAGGTCAGGACAGAAGGAAGAGTAGTGCAGATTAACTTCCCTTTTCAGAATCAGGGTCTATTCTAAGATACAGTACAAAACACCAGTTCTTACTGCATTTTCATCAGGGTGCTAGCTCATGTGGCAGCTTTTTACACACCTTTGTGGCCTAGTGATTCTGCAAGGAACGTGCTGCTGATTCACACATTACAAAGTCCACATGACAGATATGCACCTGGATTTCTGAGCTAGGAGCTCAGTTCTGAGTCATGCAGAAGTAGGGCTGCCAGGAGTCCCACTCCACCCGAAAACTCTTGCTCACCCAGTCTTCTTCTGCTGCTTGGTAGGGTGGCAGAGATAAAGATTGGGGAGGAGGGAATAGGCATTTTCCCAAAGCTACAGTGTCTCATCCAGAGTGAACCTGAAAGTGATGTCATCACATCAGGGGTATGCGCTAGGCTTCCACCAAAACTCTATGGTGAAACCATCCCCAAAAGCTCTTGTCCCCAAAATTTCCCACTGAGTGCCAGTGCTGGGCTGGCAACCCTATGCAGAGGCCCAATCACACTGGGACCATGGAAAACAGGGAATGGAAGCTTTGCTCTTCTCCCCCATGCCAATTTCCTAACCAGTAATGGTCCTAGAGAGCCACTATCTACCCCTGTTGTGGAAAATTGCCTTGTACTCATGGCTATACATATGTTTCCCCAGTGGAGCAAATAGAGGCTTCTGCAGCTGTTTCAGTTCATAGAAATTTAGGTCCTGATACACAGTTCCCAGACTACATCTGCATTTTAATGCCCCCACCCCGAAAATGTGTGAATATGAATGGCAGAATCTCATGCCTTTCTTATAAAGGGATTAGAATATCAGTAGAACAAAACAGTCCAAGGGGGCACCTTTATAAAGGAAAAGGATTGTAGTCTACTTCAGTGATATTGCAGGTATCATCTGGGTTTGCTCCCTTGTCATCTACCTTTGTAATTCCACAGTCTGCATTGTTCATAGCATAGCTTGCCTGACACAATTTGTTGTTTGCATTGTTGTCTAATTCTGGGATCTTAGTCTTACTGCATTGTTCATTGGTTATTTTATGCTGTCTGATTGCATTGTGTTTCTATTTTGGAACCTGTCTTGATTCTCAGGGGTTTTCCGCATGAGTTTGTTTATTGGTTCTGACCCCATTCTGCTTTGGCTTATCCCCCTGATTTGCACACACATTTTTATGCCTTTAGTTTTCATTTTGTTCCCCCATGCCCTGTTTGATATCACCCCCTGCTTGCTATCAGGTTTTCAGAATTCCCAGCTGTCATGTCTATATCTCTATCTCTATCCTCCCCCCGGAGGAGTGGGAAATCAAACCCTGTTCTCCCAGATTAGAGTCTGCACACTTAACCACTACACCAAACTGGCTCTCTGGTAGTGTAATGGCTCACTGGTACCGTAATAGCTAACTGGTACCATACTCCACAGCAAATTCGCCATATGAATGTATCCTACTCAGCCATGTGTTGGAAACGATGTGGGTCTCCTGGTTCCTTTCTCCACTGTTGGTGGTCCTGCCCTCTCATCCAAAAATTTTGGTTATCTATCCAAGACCAAATTTCTATCATCACAGGCCTCTCTATTCCATTATGCCTTGACTCACTGTTGCTAGACTCAATCCCCAAACCCCCCAAATTAAGAAAGATTTGATTTCTATATTTTGCCCTGCTGCGATTCTGCAACCGCCTCCTCCTGGAAATTTCCCTTGCTCCCAATTCTTAAGGTTTGGTACAGGAACATGTGGGATTATCTCACAATGGAAAGGATACTGATACAAACCTCGAATAAAGACCCTTAGAATCATAGAGCTGGAAGGGGCCATACAGACCATCTAGTCCAACCCCCTGCCCAATGCAGGACCAGCCTAAAGCATCTCTGACAAATATTTGTCCAGCCTCTTCTTGAAAGCCGTCAGTGAAGGGGAGCTTACCACCTCTCTAGGCAGCTGATTCCACCCTTGAGCCACTCTGACCGTGAAAAAGTTTTTCCTAATATCCAGCTGATACCTTTCTGCATGTAACTTAAACCCATTGCTTTGGGTCCTGTCCTCTGCTGCCAACTGGAACAGCTCCTTGCCCTCCTCCAAATGACAGCCTTTCAGATATTTAAAGAGAGCAATCATGTCCCCCCTCAATCTCCTCTTCTCCAAACTAAACATTCCCAAGATCCTTAACCTTTCCTTGTAGGGCTTAGTCTCCAGACCCCTGCTCATCCTCGTCGCTCTCTTCTGCACCCTCTCGATTCTGTCCACATCCTTTTTGAAGTGAGGCCTCCAGAACTGCACACCGTACTCCAGGTGCGGCCTGACCAAGGCGGTATTCAGAGGGGCTATGACCTCCTGCGATTTCGATGCTATGGCCCTTTTAATACAACCCAAGACTGAATTTGCCTTTTTTGCCACCACATCACACTGGCTGCTCATATTTAGTTTACAGTTCACTCTTACTCTACCTCTCTTGATTATTATAACTTCTGGTACTCTGTTTTAAATTTTATTGCTCAAAACAAAGACTGTTTTGATCAGAATTGATCAGAATTGTGTTATAGATGTTTTCAGACAGCCTATCTATACCATTTCAGGAACTGGTTACTAATGGGTTTTTCCTGTCATTTCAGACAGACCCGTTTTAGTAACTGGCTGTTAATGGAATGTATTTACCTGTTCATACAGGGCTGGTTGCCTCCCATTTGGGAAGTGTGTCTGAGGCGTTGTTGACAAAAACTGCTTTCCTCATGTCTTCAATCCCTTTGTCCGGATCTGAATCGCTACAGTGGGCTGTGTAAAATGCCCCATAGTGCTTCCTCCAGTGACGGGCTTTTTGCACCCTTTCCCCCCGGCACACAATCGCTCCTCATTTTTAAATGTGTTCTATTGGGAACACTATAGTGAGAACACTATAACGCTATAAGAGGATGTCAAATCAGTATCATAGCGCTCCCAATAGAATGTTTAAAAAAAAACTCACAGGGAGACTGTGAGGAAAATGTTGGGAAAAGAAAGCAGCACAGTTTGAAATGGCCACAGTGCTTCAGAGACGGCTCCTTATCAGAAAGGAAATGCTGTGTGAAACAGCAGGGATGTACCGGTTTCCTCCATAATGGGCCAATAATGGAAACCATGCGTTCTAAAAAGGTAATGTGAAAGCAGACTATGTTAATTAATTGATACTTGATTATTTGTTATGACCCTTTGACATCATCTTTCTCCTGATGTTGTGGTTTAATTTTTTGTGGTATTGAGACCTATTGTATTGTGAAGTACTTACTCTTTTTATCGGAACTTTGTAATGTGATAATCTGTATTTGGCATACAACAGTTTATTGTCACTGATTTGTCTTTGTATCTGATGTTAAATTTTCAATAAAAACCTTTAAAAAAAAAAAAGAAAAAAGAAAATTCTGATTATTTAAGGCATGCATGGATGAAAATAAACTGACTCCACAACTGTGAAAATCAAGAGCGAGGGCAGATGTGGAGAAGAACTGTGCCCAAACTAATCCCAGTGATTGTAGATTGACTGCCAAGAAAATCAGAAGTAAGTTAAGCGTGAGGAAAAGCCCTCAGTGAGAAAGGAGGGCTATATATGGAGTAAATAGATAAATAAATATTTCATGCTGCTTTTGAGATGCAGAGGAACTTTTGAGCTCTGTAGAGAAGATTTGTGTGTGAATGCCTGTTGCCATGCCAAGGTCCTCCATAAAGACAGTTGACTTGGTTGCTTTCTTCCCTCATAAAACCATTTAGCAGTAGCATGTACTGTTTCATTAGGAAATAAACATTACATTCATTTGTTTTATATATTAAAAGTATTGAATTATTACTTCGAAGCCTGTTTGGCAAAACACCGTAGCTACTGTCTGCAAGTGTGACTTGAGGCAAGCTTATCGGATGGGAGACAGATTTCAGTAGAACTCTGTCATTATAAAATTGCTCCATCTGAAATTAAGATTCTGTATTCGGGACACGAAGATCCTGGCTGATCCTACCCATATCTGCAGACATCATTGCCTTCTTAGTGGTATTATGTTGTTAATGGGCCAGCCCTCTTTATCTCCGTTTCTTCCACATGGACTCCCTTTCATATAGCTATGATTTCTTTAAAATTTAGCATAGTTATGTGCTGCTTTTCTTCTGGAACACAGGACTCAAAGCAGCTTACAAATGCCAAAGGCACAGAACATTTTTAGTGTATCTGCACTAAGGCATAAACCCTGTAGTCCTACAAGTGCAGGCGGGGCTATCTAACAGAGTTCTTAGCGCCATCACTTAAAACTACAACATCCAGAATTCTTTGTTGGAAGCCACAGCCAATAAATGGTCATGAAACAGATAGATGTAGAAGAGCTGAATAAGAGAAGGTTTTTATACTCTGCTTTTCTTTACTCTAAGGAGCTGCGGTGGCTCAAGTGGTTAAGACACTAAACTGCAGGCTGTGGAAGGTCAGTAGTTCAGCAGTTCAAGACCCGAGAGTGCCACATGACAGGGTGAGCTCCCATCTCTAGTTCCAGCTCCTGCCAACCTAGCAGTTTGAAAGCAAGAAATTGCAAGTAGATAAATAGGTACCACTTCGGTGGGAAGGTATCAGCGTTCTGTGCACCTTGGTGTTTAGTCATGCCGGCCACATGACCACGGAAATGTCTTCGGACAGCGTTGGCTCTTCGGCTTTGAAACGGAGATGAGCACCGCAACCCTAGAGTCGGATTCGACTGGCTTTCAAGCAAGGGAACCTTTACCTTTCTTTACTCTAAGGAGTGTCAAAGCAGCTGAAAATCGCCTTCCCTTCCTCTCCCCACAACAGTCACCCTGTGAGGTAGGTGGGGCTGAGAGAACTCTGAGAGGCTCAAGGTCACCCAGCAGGCTTTATGTGAAGGAGTAGTGGGGAATCAAACCCAGTTCTCCAGATTATAATCTGCTGCTCTGAACCACTACACCAAGCTGGCTCTTGTGAAAGGGTAGGTCTGCTGCCAGCATAGCAAAAGAGGATATCATTATATTTCTTGTGGGAGTTCTTCGCTTTTCTGGTCTGCAGCTTAGCTACGTCAGATGACATCAGGCCAATTGCAAAAATGTTTTGACTGAAATGAGATACAGGCTTTCACCTGAGAAAACCTCGAAGTGGGGTATCCTCGTAGAATGTATGAACAGTTTTCAGTAGCAGATTGCACAAAACAAAAAAATTGCTAGTGCACAAGTATTTATCTGCAGCTTTGAATGAACGTATGAGAGTTATCATCATCACATCAAATTACTTACAGGTGTTTTGCCCGTATTTTCACAGCAATACTTGGAACAGCCCTATAAGGTAGGCCAGTAATATCAACCTTAGATGACAGAGAGGGAGTGAGGGCTGAGGCAGAAAGACAGAGACTTGTCTAACACCACTCGGTGATTTCACGGCTAAACTGAGATTTGGATACACGCATCAGCTAATGCTTGGCTGCCACAGAACTGTGCTCATCTTTGCAGTGAATCTTTGCCAGCATCTCTGAGCTCCAGCTGGCTGAGAAACAGCTGCGTCATCAACAAAGCCATTTCTTCTAAATCAACCACCAAGGCTGAAGCTTGAAAAACTTAACTGAAAATTTCTTTCACACAACAGTCAATAGTTCCACATTCCCCAAGTTGTTGCAAAGATAAATAATTTGCTGGCCATTAGGATGGTCATGGTGCAGTTTATTTTTTTAATAAATACATCTTCTGCAGCTTCTCATGTTCCCGAATGTGTCCCTAATCAGATAACAAGAATTTAGGAAAAGAGTAGAGAAGATCCCTTTAAAATGCATCTTTCACCTTTTTTAAAAAAGTTCTGCTGTGTACATTGAGAAGTGGCATGTTGTAGGGGATAAAGTGTGGGACAAGGATCTTGGAAGATCCAGGTTCAAATCCCCACTTCTACCATGGAAGCTTGCTGAGTGACTTTGTCACAAACTCTAAGCCTGGCCTACCGCACAGGGTTGTTGTGAGAAAGTGGAGGAGGGCAGAATAATGTTCTAAACCATTTTTAGTCCCGCCTGGGGAGAAAAGTGGCATATAAATAAACACAAACCTTGTATAGCCTGCTGTAGCCTCTCAGCTGCTGCTTCCTGCAGTGTTACTGAGCCAGGTCAGCATGGGTTAATGTTGTGGCTCTGTATTTGGTGACACCTGAAACACTCCTACTACCCTTCAAAACTGTCTTGTGGTTGCATCCAGAGTGTAAACAAGTAACTTGGTACAGACATAGTCACTGAATTCTATCAAAAATATTAATTTGAGTGAAATGAGTGGCTCTGCTTTTGAGGAATACTTTCCCAAAATTATGGCGAGCGATACAAAAACTTGGGGGAAGTCTGCTGTTCTATCAACAAAGAAGGACTCCATCTTCCTGCAATATCATACACAAGAGCCATTAACTATTTACATACTCCTAAGACTACAGAACCCATTATGCTTGGTATAGGCCTATGATGCAGTAGGGCTATAAACAAAAAGGAAGAAAACAACTGGACTATATGCAGCTGCAGGAAGGGGACTGTCCAGGTTTCTTTGCAGTTCTGGGGTCTCAAATGGGTTTCAGAACAGATCTCCTAAGTGAATCTTCCGTACACCTTGGGTTTGACCAACTTGTGCTGATTAGTTTGTTTGTTAGAAAGTTTGCACCTTCTCCTCCATTTGAAAATTGCAGTGAACTTTTTTTTTTGCCCTTTGGTCTCACATGCTCATGCTGCTGGAGACATGTGCCTGAAGCCTGAAGCTTTTTTTCTCTGAGGTAAGAGAAGAAGCAAAAGCTTTACACCTCTCCTTCCTGTACCGGGATTCATGTTTCCTCTAGACAACTGCTGATGTCATTCTTCCCTGTATCACTTAGATCCTTGACTGCAGAGAAACTTTCCTCGGTGATATTACAGCTCCCATTTCTTCCTCTACGTTTGGCAGAGCTTGAGAAGCACAGGTGAATTTAAACCTCCGCGGTGTTCAATTCCTTTACGCTGCCGATCCATTAACTCTCTGGCGCAATCCATCAGATATGCTGTTTGTGTATATCCTAGAATAATTAATGCAGCTTCAAAAGCACAGGGAAACAGCCAATTTGCACATCAGACTGGGCTATGCAAAGGCAGAATGCATTTGCATAATGGCTACTGCGTGGTTAAATTTAACACTGGCTCTGAATACCAACAGCACACTAATGATCGCATTCCTGAAGCTGCTGCTGAGAACAGAATGGGTCAGGTGTTTTCACATAAGGGAAGATGCGAGGACAAACCATGAGGGCATACACACTGTTCCTTCCTTTGCCAGGCACTTTCCGTTTTGAAAATATAGATATTTTTTTTTTTGGAAACAACAGTGGTCCATCTAGAGCAGAATCTGTTCAAGGTCAGGATTAAGCATAATTTTTAGAACTCTGTGCATTGGGTCCTGGACAAACTAATACCAGAATGTGTGGTAAGAAGTGTTCCTCCACTCAGGCAGCCTGCCTGGTATCGACCAGAGCCTGGGTCTTTTCCACTGTGGCTCCTGCTCTGTGGTAGAGGCTCCCTGTAGAGATGTGGGGAGCTTATTTATTTTATTGATTTAATTTATACCCCACCCTACCCGCCAAGGTGGACTCAGGGCGGCTTACAAATGTTTAATAAAAATACAATTAAAGGTAAAGGTAAATGTTCCCTTGCTCGAAAGCCAGTCGAATCCGACTCTAGGGTTGCGGTGCTAATCTCTGTTGCAAAGCTGAAGAGCCAGCGCTGTCCGAAGACGTTTTCATGGTCATGTGGCCAGCGTGACTAAACACCAAGGCACACGGAACGCTGTTACCTTCCCACCAAAGTGGTACCTATTTATCTACTTGCAATTTCTTGCTTTCAAACTGCTAGGTTGGCAGGAGCTGGAACTAGAGACGGGAGCTCACCCCGTCATGCGGCACTCTCGGGTCTCGAAGTGCTGAACTACTGACCTTCCATAGCCTGCAGTTCAGCGTCTTAACCACTTGAGCCACCGCAGCTCCAAAAATACAATTAAAACCTATCATAACATATAAACGTATAACATAAAATACCGATAATTTAAAATACAACTAAAATGCTGGAACATTATTGAGTAACGAGGAGCAAAGATTATTTATAATATGGCTTAGGTGACCGTATAGTTCCCATAACTTCACACCAGCTCAGTTTGGTCACTTTGTTATGTGGCGGGTACAGGCTGGAGATAGTGATGGTAAGGCCAGGACACAGGCTGACAAAGATGGTAAAGCCAGGGCACAGGGACACTCCTCGGTGTATGATGTGGCTGCTTAGTCAAACACCTGGTGGAAGAGCTCCATCTTGCAGGCCCTGCAGAACTGTAAAAGGTCCCGCAAGGCCCTGATGCTTATTCCACCAGAATGGAGCCGTCACCGAGAAGGCCCTGGCCCTGGTTGTTGCCAGCCTGGCATCCTTGGGGCCTGGAGGGGCCAACCAGTTTTGTGTCCCTGAATGCAGTGCTCTCCGGGGAACAGGTGGGGAAAGGCAGTCCCTCAGGTATGCTGGACCCTGACCATATAGGGTTTTAAAAGTTAAAACCAGCACCTCGAAGTGAATCTGGTATGCTATTGGCAACCAGTGCAGTGCCTTCAGTACAGGCTGGATGTGCTCCTGCATGGGGATACCCATCAGCAGCTTGGCTGCTGCATTCTGCACTAGTTGCTGCTTCTGGATTAGAGACAAGGGCAGCCCCATGTAGAGAGTGTTACAGTAGTCCAGTCTTGAGGTGACCATCCCATGGATCACTGTTGCCAAGTTGTTGCATTTGAGGAAGGGAACCAACTGCCTAATCAGCCGGAGATGATAAAAGGCTGACCTGGCAGTGGGAGGTCAGGTTGCCAGCTGCCTTCTACCAGCCCCGCCTCCCTCCACTCAGCTGGGTAGCCGGGGGAAAATGCTAGGGAAAATGGTGTGTGTGGGGGGGTGATTGATGTCACACCAACACAGTGACATCATTTCCGGAATGACCTTGAAGTGACAACATCATGGTGGGTAATGTTTTTGTATTTGACAAAAGCTAAAGCTCTAGGTTGCATCATAGAGTCTGGGGCGAATGCACAAATGTAACCCCTAAGTAACAATGTCACTTTCAGGTCACACCAGAACTGATGTAACCACCTCACCCATGGTAAGTTTCCCTCCAGTTGCCAGTCTTGGGCTGGCAACCCCACAACCTCCTCATTGGAGATTTCTAGGAGATGCTGCAAGGCTTGTTTGTTTGTTTGTTTGGGGTAGGAACTTTGATGGGGTAGGAACAGCAGGCGTCTTGGCGGGGGGTGAGGGGAGATGTGGAGATTGTATTTGGTTTTAATTTGTAATGTTTTAATAGCTACTTGTAAGCCACCTTGAGCCATGAAGAAAGGCAGGTATAAATATTTAAATAAAGTGATTAAATCGGAAGGCTTGTTCTTTAGGAATCCTTTAGAAAATCAACACCAGAATCTGATGGTTACTCCTGTTAGGATATGTGTCTAATTCTGGGGCAGTTTAACATTACAGGGTGGGCTTTGGCTCAGTGGTACAGCATTTGCTCTGCATCCACAATTCCCAGGTCCAATCCCTGGCATCTCTGGTTAAAAGTATCAGATAGGAAATGATGCGAAAGATCTCTACCTGAGACCCTGCCCGGAGCCACCGCCAGCCAGAGTACACAACAGCTTGACTGAGTTTAAAGCAGCCAACAGCCAAAATATTGTACTGTGACAGGATGAGACAGCCAGAGTTCTTCAGCAAAGAAGGAAATAGTTGTAGATTTTCCAGGCTGTATGGCTGCGGTCTTGGCATTGCAGGACTTGACGTTTTGCCAGCAGCTGTAACTGGCATCCTCAGAGGTATAACACAGAACGATGGAGTCCTCTCTGTCTCAAGGTGAGAAGAAAAATGGCAGGCAGGCAAAGTGTGGGTAAAATGGCTCTTGCTGCTGTGAACCATAGGCATTTGTAATTACAATGGAGTAAAATGGCTACATGGACACTCCATTGTAACTGAGAACACATGGAAATATCCCTAGTGACTTTATTGTTGATTGGTCATTGATGGGAAGATTAACTGATATCAATACTAACCTTATGCTGTAATCACTTATCTAGTATGACTCAGAACTGGATGAATTTACCTGTGAAAGGGGAAAGATAACAAACCAGAAGATATGTTTAAGGCTGTTATCAAACTCATTTAGTTGACAATAAAACCAAAAGAAACCTTAATTCATTATTGAAATTGCCAGTAAGCTTCTTAGAGGGAGGGCTATGGGTAAGGAACAGATGTCTGGGGCTGGTAGCCCTCCCTCTTGGGTCTGCCAAGAAAGAGAATGAAAGAGAGAACAGGAGCCATACTTATTCTGTAATTCACTTGTGGCTTTGCATTGAAAGATTGCAAAACTAGTTAGGGTTGCAGCAGGGGGAACTAAGAATGTGCGAGACCTCAGCAAGCAATTGAGCAGAAAGCAATAAATTCTGCTGCAGTGTGTCACTGCAGTTCTTTTTTAAAAATCACCAGCGTCCTTTATATATCTTGCACGTCAGAAATGTTTTTCCTGCACAGGTTCTGCATATCTGTGACAAGCATGGCATCTTGCCCCCTCCCAATTATGCAAATCTAGCAGGAAGTAGGTTTGCTTAAGCAAACATTTAACAAGACTTAGTAATTTTGCATTTGCCTCTTTCAGCAGCACTAATGTGGATTTTATCGATTTAATTTATATGCTCATATCTTGACTCAACAGCATGAATTTGTCGGCTCCGTAGTACTGTGGTGCGAGGCTGTTATGGAGGACAAATTAATGCTTTGGAAAGACGTTGATTTTGTTCTTCTAAGGGACATGAGCCACATCACGTATGTGGACCAGAGGAAATGTGTGCAAAACTGGAATTCTATTTTTTGTTTTTTAGCTTCTAGGGGAGATTTTTGTAGGGCTTCTTTTCCAGAGAAAAACAATTGGCTCAGGTTATATGATGAAACATTCAGAGTATAATGTGAACTTATTTTGCAGTCCTACTAGTGCTTATTTGCAGTACCAGGGTCAAGGTCTGGAAACTGCAAAGTAATAAAAAGCATGCCTCTGTGCATGTGCAGAAGACTTTCCTGGGTTGTTTTGTCCGGTTTTGGGGGGTGATGAGGTATTGGGCAGAAGCACTGTGATCTGAATGAGATATCCATACAAATTCTTTCAGCTGCCATTTGGACAGAGCAAATGCGAAACAAAAGCCATGTTTTAACACAAGAAAAAGACTACTTACCTTGGTGCAATGTGGTTCATGCATCCAAGAAACTGGTTTTTCCTAAAAAAAATGAAATTAACATAATTTTAATCTAGTCTCTCTGATGGCCTCTCCAGGGATGGAAGGAAACTACGTTGGGGATTCTATAAATACTTAGATCCAGGTAGGGTTGCCAATTTCCTAGAGGGGCCTGGAGATTTCCCAGTGTCACAACTGATCTCCAGAATATGGAGATCAGTAACCTTGGAGAAAATGGCTGCTTTGGCAGATCAACTCTATGGACTTATGCCCTACTGAGGTCCCCAGATGCTGCCCTCTCCAGGTTCCACCACCAAGTCTCCAGGAATTTCGCAGACTGAACTGACACGGCAGGGGCATGGAACTTGGAGGTTCTTGACCCTTTTTGGCTTCTAGCATTTGCCCAACTTTACATGCATTGAGCACAGGCCTGAGATCAAACACAGGCCTGGTTCTCAGGACCAATATCTGATGTAACACGGAGTTCTGTGTCTCTTCCCAACATTCTTTGTGGGACTCATGGTGAATTACAAGTATGCTAAATCTAGTGATTCTATCCGTTAGCTGATTATAAAATATGATAACATTTGAATGACAACAATGTTTGAATCTAACAACAAAAGATTCTTAGGCTGCGGTCGCACACACTAAATAATCCACCTTCAATCCACTTTCAATGTACTTTTGAACTGGATTTTGCCAGTTCACATAGTAAAATCCAGTTGGAAAGTGCATTAAAAGTGGATTGAAAGTGGATTATTTAGTGTGTGCGATCACAGCCCTCGTAAAAGAAAATTCAGTCAATCTACTAGTGGGTTACAAAATATAATAACGATGTTTGAGTCTGACAGTGAAAATTTTTAGTAAAACAGCATAATGCAGGTTGGCCGGGATTGACAAAGTGGAAAAACCACATTATTCCTAATAGAGGTCACCTCCCAAGTTGATGCATTACATTACCGCTCACAGGTCTACTCTATGAAGGCTCTCCTGGACAATTCTGCTCTGCACATTTTATGAAATGACAGAAATATGGGGGCTTTCCTAACAGCCTCAGGCAGATCATATGATTCCATAATGTGGGAGCTACCACAGTAAAGCACATGAATGAGCAGCTGCTGGTTTTGCCTTTTTACAGGCTTGATCCTTCAGGAGGCTTTGCTCAAATGAGAAGAACTGTCACAGTGGAACAAATCAGGAGAAGTGATCCTACAGGTATGTGGGCCCAATGCCATTAAGGGCTTTGTAGATGATAGCTGGAAACTTGAATTGATCCCAGTGCCTGACTGGTAACCAGTGAACAGGCTGCAGAGTGGTATGCAAATTCTGCTTAGCATGATTGTAGCTGCACAGAGGTGTTCTGTGGGATTCTGCACCAAATGGTACCAACTGGAGTTTCTGACTTATCTTTAAGGGCAGATCCATGTAGAGTTCTAGATCAAATTACGCCTGAACTCTCCCTAGAAGTTAAAATGACTAAACTGAGGCTATTGTACTTTGGTCACATTATGAGAAGGCAAGAGTCACTCAAAAAGACAATAATGCCAGGAAAAGTTAGAGGCAGAAGGAAAAGAGGAAGACGGATTGACTCAAATCAACAAAGCCACGGCCCTCAGTTTGCAAGACCCAAGCAAGGCTGTGAATTATGGGATGTGTTGGAGGTGATTGATTTGTCGTGTTGCCATAAGGCGGAAGCAAATTAACACACACAGCCTCAAAGTAACCATAGCATGGATTCACATGGTCAAGTGAGCTGAGGCCAAGCTAAGAAGAGTTGTTAGAATACCTTTTTTTTTTTTTGCAGCTGCTCAGCTGGATTCAGCTATAAAGCTAGATCCAGAATCACCCCAAGGCTCATAGCAATATCAGCAAGAGACAAGTGAACCAGACCCATGCCCTTCAGGACCTCAGCCTCTCAATTGACATTACCTCCATCTTGTCAGGATTCAGTTTTGGCTTGTTTATCCTTAGCTGTTCAACTACAGCAGTCAGGCATTGGTAAAGGTAAAGGTTCCCTTGCTCGAAAGCCAGTCGAATCCGACTCTAGGGTTGCGGTGCTCATCTCCGTTTCAAAGCCGAAGAGCCAGCGCTGTCCGAAGACGTTTCCGTGGTCATGTGGCCGGCATGACTAAACACCAAGGCGCACGGAACGCTGTTACCTTCCCACCGAAGTGGTACCTATTTATCTACTTGCAATTTCTTGCTTTCGAACTGCTAGGTTGGCAGGAGCTGGAACTAGAGACGGGAGCTCACTCTGTCTTGCGGCACCCAGGTCTCGAACTGCTGAACTACTGACCTTCCACAGCCTGCAGTTCAGTTCAGGGATGTTGAATGTAATGCCTGGTAGCAGAGATATAAACTTTATAAATTTATAATTTAAAGATTTTTTTTAACTTAAAATAAAAACATGCTTAAAATATTAGCTCTGTAAGCTGCAAACCTACTTTTGATTTATTGACATTCACCACAGAAATCTCATGCTCAGAGTTCTGTGTCTAGGACCTTGGTTAAAACATGAAATGACTGAGTGATTAAGAGAGTCTGGCAAAGCAAGCTATGATGCAGCAGCAGCAGAACTGGAAGCAGGAGATGGCCAGTTCCACTGCGGGCCTGATGGAAGCCCTCCGTGGTCCTGATCTGGTTTTCGGGCCACATGTTTGACACCCCTGCTCTATAGCATCACCAGGTGATTTGGATCAAGAAATGTAGAGTTGGGTGTCATCAACATATTCCCAAATCCAAAACCATTAATGATTTTATCCAAGGGCTTCACATAGAAGTTGCATAGCATGGGGGACAGTACTGAACCTTGTGGAACTACACAAAGCAGGTCCTACACTGTAGAAAAAGCAACCTTGTGAGCCCTTGAAATTGAAATCAATCCAAAGCACATTCCTTAATTTTTACTTCTACCTCCAAATGTCTCAACAGACTGGTGTGGTCCACTGTGTCAAAGGCTGCTGATAAGTCTAGTAAAAGAAGCCGAGAGGCCATAGCCTTTGCCTACATTTAGATGGAGGTCATCTACTAGGGCCACCAGTGCCATCTCCGTCCCATAGAGCCTGGCCTGAAACGGTCCCAAAAGCTTCTGTGCTCATAATCATCCTCTCCTCTCTAAAGGCACATTTTCAGCAGAAAAAGGGTTTTAGGCTACCATTACATGCTTTGTAATGCCCTTGAGGATCAGCTGACCCCAAGGAATGCTTATGCAACGTTCGCAAACAAGACAATATTGTAGGGTGGTGCACAGTTAGAGAACTTAGTCTGATGTGAATGGATTCCATAATACTGAGCAAATCATGAAAACATAAGAAGAACCCTGCTGGATCAGACTATCTTGTGCTATCTCCTGGTTTCATAGTGATCAGCCATGTCCCTGGAAGACCTCCAAGCAGGGCATAGAGGGTTAAGCCTCTCACTGTTGCTCTTCCTCAGCAACTGTTGTATACTGCCTCTGAACACTGAGGTTCCATGTAGTCGTCATGGTTAATAACTAGAGACAAACCTATCCAACTATAAGCCACCTTAAGAGTATTTATTTATTTAAGTGGATTTGTTGACCACCCTCCCACTTAGGACAGGGCTCAGGGCGGTGTACATCGATATAATAAAACATTAAAATCATGAGACTATACAACAATACATGATCAATCAGATGGTGATGAAGCTGCCATAGTATGCCATTGCCTTGTGAGGGAGGAGGCAGGAGAAGCAGGAGGTGTGCCTGCCAGATGGAAGACCATCATGAATGCCTAGCAGAACACCTCTGCCTTACATGCCCTGTGGAACTGCATTAAGTCCCACAGGGCACAGATACCACTCAGCAGAGAGTTCCACCAGGTTGGGGCCAAGGCCGAAAATGCTATGGCCTTGATCGAGGATGTCTCTAAGTTCAGGGACCACCAGCAAATTCTTATTGGCTGAATGTAACACCCTAAACAGCTCAGACTAGCTGGAGCTTGTCAGGGCCTGGAAGCAAACCATGGTCTGTACATGGATAAGAGACTACCAAGAAAAGCTAAGGTTGCTGTGCAGAAGAAGGCAATAGCAAACCACCTCTGTTCATCTCGTGCTTCGGAAACTCCATGGGGGGGGGGAGTCACCATAAGTTGGTTGCAACTTGATGGCATTTGATTATATTTTATTAATAACACATGGCAGTGTAAGTGTATAGAACTTAAAAATATCATAAAATGATCTTGCAAAGAGGAAATACTGGAAACTTTTCAGGTTGAATGATTGGAGTGTCAATGAAAATTGTAGGAAGGTTGCCACAATGTTTGTGGTAATATCTGGATGTGACAAAAGACTTGAACAGAGAGGTTGTTTTGTACTTGTGCTGTTTATTTAGCCTCCTTGTTTCCCTTCTTCTGTATAATCCTTTAAATAAAGTTTGGTTTCTGTTGAGATGATCTCTTGAAATTTGAATGGGAAATTATTTCGTTTTGCATCCTTGATGTATAATACTTACAATGTACAACCAACTTAGTTGGGGGGAAAATGACGAAGATAAAACTATAGGATTACCTTCGAGCATTTGCAAATTGCTACATCCAAGCCCTTTATGTGAGATCTGTAAGAAGCTCAGTGACAACTAAGCTGAAAGCAACAAAGGAATTTCCAGTACAATAAATCTTGCTTTCTTCTCAATTTGGAGGGCACTGATGCCAGGTTGACTGATTTTAAAGTCAAGGGACTTAACCTTTCCCAGAATGACAAGAGAAGAGTCTTAACTAGTTCTGCCTCTTATATAGCTACAGCTACTGTATTTTATTTATTTATTTGGTTTATATCCCACCCTGCCCTGTAAGCAGGCTCATGGTGGCTCACAACACATAGATAAACAATTTAAAAGATTAAAACCTAATACTTAAAAAGTTAAGTCTCAGTTCTATACAGAACTCACAAGATGGCGATAGTGTAATTAAAGTGCTATGCCAAACATGGACCTGCATTGCAGAAAGAGGATCCAAATCTAAAATTCCAAAACTGAAGGGAATTTCCATTTGAAATGTCAGATTTCAAAGGTTCCCTGCCTTTACATAAGTAGGTGCATTTGCAAAGAATTCAGACCCCCACCTAACATGTAATCCAGTCAGGGCTGCTAAATCACCCGCCAGGTGCCTGGGTACCTGAGTATGGTTCTGTACTTCCTTCTCTGAGCAAGTCTAGGTGCAAGTTATGAAAACATCCAGTGATGGTATACCTCCTCTATTCAGGTTTGTTTACTGAAGCAGCATCTTCATTATAGATTTAAACTAGCTTGCGAAGTGGATTAACCGGGCATGGCATTTTTGTGAGATCATTGATCTCTATGGTGGGCTTTCCATGAAAAGCTTTGGAGTATGTGTGGAATATGGGATCTTGTCTGTTTTATTTATTTATTTATTTATAAATTCTATTTCTAAACCACCATCCCTCCTAGTTGGGCCTCAGAGCATTCAAAGAGATACAATCACAAACTCATTTAAAACAAGTTAAAAACAATAAAACTGGTACAATAACCATTCCAGATGGCATCTAAAAATCAGATTTATCCTTACCCAAAGGGGAAGCAAAAGAAAGGAAGGCCAGGATAAATGAAGGCTGTTGCTGTCCTCAAGTGTAGGCCTGGCAGAACATCTCTGCCTTACAGGCCCTGCAGAGAGTTTGGCAGAGAGTTCCACCAGGTTGGAGCTAGGGATCACCAGTAGTTTTTTCTCTGCTGATCACAAACCTTGAATCTGATCCGCTATTCAACCTGGAGTCAGTGTAGCTGGTGAAGCACTGGTTGAATATGCGTGCTGGGTTTGGGACCAGTTGCAACTTCCAGGTCAGTCTCAAGGGTAGCCCTGAATAGACTGAGTTACAGTAGTCTAGCCTAGAGGTGACCAGTGCATAGATTATTGTGGCTAGGTCAGGGCGAGACAAGAGCGGGGGCAGTTGCCTGACCTGGCACAGTTGAAGAAATGCCAGTCTGGCAGCATTTGTGATCTGGGGCTCCATTGATAAGGAGGCATCCAGACACATACCCATGCTCTTAAGGGTGGGTGCTGGTGTTGGTGACACACCTTCCTGAGCCAGGAGTTGGTGCCCCAACTCTGAATCCCTCTCCCAGCCACAGTGTCAGGTAGCCCTGCCATGATGGATGGAAGGGAGGGCGGTGGGCGATGAGCACAAGGGAGGGTGGTGGGCTATTGGCGCCTTAGTGGCGTGACAAGCGGGAGATTGGAATCCGGGGAGTAGCTGATTTACACCTCGGGTGTGAGAATGGAATGTGGCTTTTATTGCTATTATCTCTGGCAGCCTAGACGTTCTGACCTTGGCAAGTCAGGCTGCCTGCTTCCCTATCGCTGGCATAGATGTAGCAGCTGTGGGTAGCAATGGGGCGATGGGAAATTCATTAGCTTAGTAAGTTTCGATTTCCCAGGTGCATGTTATTCATGTAGTCGGAGAAGGGGGGGTCCCCATTCACCCCCTTCCCTGTATAACCGCTTGCTTTCTGTAACCAAGTCATTCTGAACAAGATACCTGTACCAGTGATCTATCTATTGCAGCTTAATAAATGCTAACCTTGCTTGCATCGTAAGGTCTGGTGTTTGCTGACTAAGTTAGGACTTCTGACAGTTTGTTCAGAATCTTCAATTACTTTTGGGACTGGTCCTAAACCCGCAACTCCAAAATGAGTGGCGGAGAAGAAGACACTATCCCAATTGAAGAAGATGAAAAGGATAAGAGACCTCCCGGGAAAGACGCACCCCGAGAGACCCCAGACACACATGTGCCGAGACACTGGGGTCTGGAGTACGACTTTGGAGGGCCTTATGGAGATCCTTATGGGGCAGCCTATGGGGGGGTGACCACCCGAGTTGGACGCAGACGTGACTGGGTGAAACCCCTGGCTGAGACCCACGAAGCGTGGTTCGGGACCCCGCGAGCTTCCATGGGTGTGAGCCACCCCGAACGGTCGGTCCGGAAACTAATCACGGCGGAAGCCTTGGAGGAGACTGCCCGCGATTCAGAAACCATGGAAGGCGCCGTGGTGAGGAGGAGATGGACTGAAGAACCCAGCCAAGACCGCCTGATGCGCTTCCTAGACGAATCCCTCGCACGCATCCCACAGATGATCGCAGAGGGTATCCGGGAAGAACGCGAACGGCAGAGGCGTGAGGAACCACCAGCCCAGGTCCCTCCTGATCAACGGCCGGTGCCGGACCAAGGCCCGGGGAACGTGCCAGCCGGGCCGGTGGATCAACCAGCGGGGCCAGGACCGCAGGGGCCGCCGGGGCAACCACCCCCTCGTCCTTGGGGGTTCTTGCCGCCCAAGCCCACAGAACTTCTGGACGCTGATTTTGATGGAGACCCCGAGAAATTCCCATTCTTCCTGGTGCGAGCCGAAAAGTTTATCGAGACCTGGGGCCATCTGTTCCAGAGGGAAGAGCGGATGGTCGATGTCATAGCAGCCCACCTGAAGGGAGCGGCAGCTGACTGGTATGTGGGGCTTCATCAAGTCGACGGGCGCGAGCTGAGAGAGATCGACTCTTTCATGTGGGCCATGAAAGAGCAATTTGAGGATGTGCACTCCACCAAAGCAGCGAAGGCAACGATCCGAAGCCTCAAACAGGGAGCGCGATCGGTGAGAGACTACACCTCGGAGTTCCGCAGATGTGCCGCCAAACTCCGAGGGGAAGGGAACCTCGTGGATTTCTACAAGTGGGGACTCAACGCAGAAATCCGCCGAGAAGTCACCAGAAACCAAGATCCGAACACCCTCACCGGGTGGGTTCAGGCAGCCATCACGATGGAGAACCGCCTGAAGACCATCAAGCTGGATGACGCTGCAGCGATGGCTAACAGGGGCCCTGCACCGACTGCGAGAGGGAAAACCCCGGCACCGAACCCGAAACAGAGGGATGGCACAAGGGAGCTCCGAATGAAGCAAGGTCTTTGCCTCAAATGCGGAGAAGGGGGCCATTTCGCCGCGAACTGCCCGTCTTCAGCTGCAGCACCCGGAGCCCCGAAGGGAACCAAGAAGAAGTTTGACACATCCACGCCAAAACAGGTGGCGAAACCGAAGGGGGCAAGGGCTCTGCAAGCCAAGCCGCTCAGTGAAGCGTCCGACTCATCAGATGGCGAAACCGTGCCGCAGGGAAACGACACGGACCTGCTGTAAACAGCGCTGAACAGCAGGTCCCACCTCCCCAGGCGCAACTCCCGGTGAGCAAACCCCCCTCTCTTTTCTTTCTCACGGTGACTCTAATGGACCCGGGTCTATTGACCCATGTGAGAGTACGTGCTCTCATTGACTCTGGGTGTGGGAGAGACCTCATTAACCCCACACTACTAACGGGACTTGGGGCGAAAGTTGTTAAATTGACTGACCCCTTGATTTTTACGCAAATGGACGGGTCCACAATGAAAGAACCTTGCAAATATGAGACTGTTCCTTTGCGGGTGGGACTCGGGCAACACTGGGAAGAGAGACCTTTCGTGGTTACCCCTTCAGCCCGATTCCCCTTGGTCCTAGGGAGCCCATGGTTCTTTGATCACGATCCTCATGTACTGTGGGGGAGGGGAAGGTCAACTTCATCTCCAAAAAGTGCCAGTCCCATGTATGGAAAAAGGAGTGGGGACCCATGATGGGGGGCAACTCCTAGTGACGGCGGGGGTGGCAGCCGCGGAACTGGAAGGCATTCCCCCCGAATATCACGACCTCGCTCCCGTGTTTGGAGAAGAGGAGGCTGATGAATTACCCCCACAGAAACTCTGACTGTGCTATTGAAATTTTACCCAACCAAAAGTTACCGAAGGGAAAGTTATATTCTATGAGCCCTTCGGAAAAGGTGGAACTGAGGAAATTCATCGACAAAAACCTTAGTAGGGGCTTCATACGGCCAGCATCCTCCCCGTTTGCGGCTCCCGTGCTTTTCCGGAAAAAGAAGGATGGGGGTTTGCGGCTCTGTACTGATTACCGCGGCTTGAATGCAGTGTCAAATACAAACGCTTACCCCATGCCCCTCATAAAGGATTTGCTAGCGGCTGTGGCTGGGGGAAAATTTTCTCTAAACTAGACCTCCGGGATGCCTATTTCAGAGTCCGCATACGAGAGGGAGATGAATTTAAAACGGCGTTCAACACCCCCTTGGCCAGTTTGAGTACTTAGTCATGCCATTCGGACTCCAGGGGGCTCCTGGAGTCTTCATGAACTTAATTAACGAAGTGTTACATAAGTACTTGTTTAAGGGGGTCCTTGTTTACCTTGATGACATTCTTTTGTACTCCCCTGACCTTAAATCGCATGTGAAACTGGTGCGGGAGGTACTACAAACGTTGCACAAGCATAAACTGTTTGCCAAACTGTCCAAATGTGAATTTCACAAATCAGAAATCCCTTTTCTGGGCTACCGTATTTCTCAGCGAGGGATTGAGATGGACCCTGACAAGGTTAAGGATGTGGTGGGGTGGGAGGCCCCAAAAACCAGGAGGCAACTCCAGGGGTTCCTCGGATTCGCGAACTTTTATAGATCGTTCCTCTCGAACTTTGCCCAGGTGGCCCTTCCCTTAACTGACTTACTGAGGACCAAAGGGAAACCACCCGAATACACTCGGCCCGGGGCCAAATTGGAATGGTCCCCAGAGTGCCAGCGGGCGTTCGACAAATTAAAAGCCCTTTTTACGTCGGAACCCGTATTGGCCCACCCGAATGAACTTAAAAAATTCATTGTTCAAGTTGACGCCTCTGACGTTGCTATGGGGGGGCGATTCTGCAGGAGGGGGAGGACGGCAAGTTGCACCCCCTTGCTTATGTGTCAAAGAAATTCAACGATACTGAACGGAATTGGAATGTGTGGGAAAAGAAGCGGGATCGATCCGCTTAGCGTTGTCAACCTGGCGCCACTGGCTGGAGGGAGCGCGGGTCCCGTTCGAGGTCTGGACTGATCACAAAAACCTCGAGCTGCTCCGCTCCCCCGTTCCCTGAACGCCAAGCAGCTCCGCTGGGCTGACTTCTTCTCCAAGTTTAATTTCACACTGCACCATTTCCCGGGGACATCGAACTCGCTGGCCGATGCCCTGTCACGCCTCCCGCAACACGATAGCAAAAGGGAGGAGATTCGTGACTCAATTTTTACTCCTGCCCAGCTGGGCGGAGCTGTGACTACTCGGAAACAAGCCAGTCATTCCCCCCCACCGACGAATCCTCCCCCTAATGAATGGGTGGCGAGATTTTCTACAGAGCTCTCGCAAGCAGATAGGGAGGAAGTGGAGGGGGAGGACGGAATAGCCAAAAATGAACATGGCTGCTGGACTAAAAATGACAAACTCTTTGTCCCCCGGTCTCTTAGGGGGGAGGTAATGGGATGGGCACATGGGTCTAAGCTGGCTGGTCACACGGGGTTTGTGAAATCCCTCCAGCTCCTGCAGAGACAATTTTGGTGGCCGGGCCTGCGAAAAGACATGTCTCTCTTCACGTCAGCCTGCCAAACGTGCTTGATGAGTAAACCTCGACCCGGAAAACCCCCAGGTGCCCTACACCCTCTCCCCACCCCGGCTCGGCCGTGGGAGGTGATTTCTATGGACTTTATTACAGATCTACCCCCTAGTGGGGGGAAAACGGTCATCTGGGTGATAGTGGACTTATTTACTAAACAGGCGCATTTCGTTCCGTTTGCCTCCATTCCCTCGGCTAGGAAATTAGCCTCTGCTTTCTTACAACACGTGGTGAGGCTTCACACCTTACCTGCTAAGGTGATCTCGGACAGAGGGGTTCAGTTTGTTTCAAAGTTCTGGAGCGAACTTATGTCATTGCTTGGAGTAGAGAGGGGGTGAGCAGCGCCTACCATCCTGAATCGGATGGGCAGACTGAACGTGTGAATCAAACTCTGGAACAATACCTGCGGTGTTTTTCTAACTTTCAGCAGGACAATTGGCATTCTCTCCTACCGTTGGCTGAGTTTTGTTATAATAATACTCAGCACTCGTCGACGGGGATGTCCCCGTTTAAAGCAGTACATGGCTATGATGCCCCGCCTTTACCCTTTTTGACTTCTCCCGACCTCCCGGCGGGAGATGCTGGGGACTGGTGCAAACAACTGCAGGAGGCGTGGGGCTCCTTGGCTAAGACTCTGGAAGAGGCTAAGGCCGCGTACAAACTCCAGGCGGATAAGAAACGTAATTTGACTTGGATTCCGAAGTGCGGGGAGTTTGCTTACTTATCCACCCAACATTTGCGTCGCATCCAGCCGAGTCGCAAACTTGGTTGGAAGTATATTGGACCGTTTGAAATCTTAAGAGTTATTAACGATGTGACTGTTGAACTTGCCTTGCCTAAATCTCTAAAGTCTGTTCATCCTGTTTTTCATGTGAGGCTTCTACGCAAGGCGCCTGAGGAGAACAGCTGGAGACCGCAACGGCCGACCCCTCCTCCGCTGCTGGTGGGAGGGGAACCTCACTACGAAGTATCGCAGATTCTGGACTCTAAGATCTCTCGCAATCGCTTATTTTACTTGGTTGAATGGATTGACTTTGGGCCGGAGCAGAGGGAGTGGGTTCGGGCGGAAAATGTTCTGGCCCCCCGGCTTGTCAGGGCATTTCACAAGCTGTACCCCCATAAACCAAAGGGGTAGGACTATTTTCGAGGGGGCTGCATGTCAGGTAGCCCTGCCATGATGGATGGAAGGGAGGGCGGTGGGCGATGAGCACAAGGGAGGGTGGTGGGCTATTGGCGCCTTAGTGGCGTGACAAGCGGGAGATTGGAATCCGGGGAGTAGCTGATTTACACCTCGGGTGTGAGAATGGAATGTGGCTTTTATTGCTATTATCTCTGGCAGCCTAGACGTTCTGACCTTGGCAAGTCAGGCTGCCTGCTTCCCTATCGCTGGCATAGATGTAGCAGCTGTGGGTAGCAATGGGGCGATGGGAAATTCATTAGCTTAGTAAGTTTCGATTTCCCAGGTGCATGTTATTCATGTAGTCGGAGAAGGGGGGGTCCCCATTCACCCCCTTCCCTGTATAACCGCTTGCTTTCTGTAACCAAGTCATTCTGAACAAGATACCTGTACCAGTGATCTATCTATTGCAGCTTAATAAATGCTAACCTTGCTTGCATCGTAAGGTCTGGTGTTTGCTGACTAAGTTAGGACTTCTGACACACAGAGCCTCCGTTTTAGATGGATTTCGCTTCAGCCAGCTCTACTTTACCCATCAAACCATGGCCTCTAGCCCTTCAGCCAAATTATTTAGGGTGGTGTCCATCAACAGATAAAGCTGGGTTTCATCGGCATATTGATGGCAACTCAGCCCGAAACTTCACACCAGCTGGGTGAGGGGGCACATATAGATGTTAAACAGCATTGGGGAGAGGATTGCCCCCTGTGGGAACCCAAATACCAAGGGGTATCAAGGTGACATCCTATCTCCTAGCACCATCCTCTGTCCCTGACCTTGGAGGAATGAGGTAAACCACTTCAGTGCCACCCCATGAACTTCTACTTTGGTGAGGTGATGAGCCAACAAGTTGTGGTCAACTGTGTCAAATGCTGCTGCCAGACTGAGCAATAACAGCAGTGCCGACCCACCATGATCCAGCTGTCTGGGAAGATCATATGTGAGAGTGACCAGTGCAGTCTCCATCCCATGGCCAGGGCAGAAGCCAGACTGGAATGGATCTAAGGCTGGTGTATCCTCCAGGAAATTCTGGAGCTTCTCCAGTGGTGCTCACTCAATTAGTTTGCTCAGAAATGAAAGATTCGAAACTGGGCAGTAATTGGAAGGATCAGTAGGGTCCAGTGATAGTTTATTTAAGAGTGGAATCACCATAGCCTTTTTTAATTCTCCTGGGTAGATCCCTGAACTAAGGGACAGATTGATAATATCTGCCAAGGGACCCTATATTCCCTCTGGCTTTCACCAGCCATGATGGACACAGGTCTAAGAGGCAGGTGGTCAGCTTAGCAGCACCCAGAATCCTGTCAACACTGGCCTGAGAAGGTGTTGCCAAGAGGCCTTTAGTTCATGTACTGTATCAATGTTAGCAGGCAGGTCAAGGCAGAGCGACAAGACTTTATCCACAAAAAAACTTGCAAAAGCCTCACAGCTAATGGCTGAATTTCTAACTTTTGTGTTTTCTCATCAAGAGAGGTTAAAGAACTAATTATCATAAACAATTGAGCTGGGCGAGAGCTAGCAGATGCAATGGAGACAGCATAAAATTCTCTTCTAGCAGTCTTCACCACCATCTCATAGGACTTCATAAATATCCTATAGTATAGTCATAAACTCCTATAGTATGCTCTTGCGGTTCCATCATGGTTATCTAAACTCCTGTTTCATCCCCCTAAACTCCCTGGTGTACTATGGGGCTACTTTGGGATGGGAGCAAAGAGGACATCAGGGAACAATTTCATCGATGGCTTCAGAGAAATGGATATTCCAGTATTTTCTGATGTAGATAAGAGAGTGCTGATTACCATTGGCCCATCTGACCCAGCTTCCAATAAGCTTCTTGGCTTAATTTAAGATTCTGGTTCTGGCCTTTAAACCCCTTAATACTTTAGAATAATAGAATCATAGAATTGGAAAGGACTTCCAGGGTCATCTAGTCCAACCCCCTGCACAATGCAGGGAATTCACAAATACCTCCCCCTCCACAGCCCCAGTGACTCCCTACTCCATGCCCAGAAGATGGCAAAAAGCCTCCAGGATCCCTAGCCTGGAGAAAAATTGCTTACTGACCCCAAAGTGGCATTACCCTGGATGTGTAAGAAAGGGCCACAAAAACTAAGCACGGATGCAATCCTCCCTGGCATCTCTCTCATGAACTGCCTAAGTTCACAGAATCAGCAGTCCTGTTGGATGGCCATCTAGCTTCTGTTTAAAAACCTCCAAAGAAGGAGAGCCCATCACCTCTCGAGGAAGCCTGCTCCACTGAGGAACCACTCTGACCATCAGGAAGTTCTTCCTAATGTTTAGCAGAATTTTTTTTTTTATTTAATTTCAACTCGTTGGTTCTGGTCTGACCTTCTGCAGCAACAGAAAAGAACTCCACACCATCCTCTATATGGCAGCCCTTCAGGTACTTGAAGATGGTTATCATATCAACTCTCAATCATCCCCTCTCCAGGCTAAACATAATGAGCTCCTTCTACCTTTCCTCATGGGACTTGGTCTCCAGACCCTTCACCATCTTTGTTGCCCTCCTCTGGACACATTCCAGCTTGTCTATATCCTTCTTAAATTGTAGCGCCCCAAAATGAACACAGTACTCTAGGTAAGGTTTAACCAGAGCAGAGTAAAACGTTACCACCACTTCTTGTGTTCTGGAAACTTAAGAGCAGCTGAAGTCCTGCTGTGTTTTTCCTAGTTACATGTATAAGAAAGCCAGCAGTGTTTTCTTCATGGTGGCACCATCTGTTTTGAACTCTCTACCAAGGAGATTTGGTTAGCTTCTCTCTGTGTGTATATAGTATTGACAATGCTTTTTCCCGTTTCCATGCAATTTTTAATAGACCCACAAAGGATTCAAAAGGAGGTCTGACAAACTTAGAAATGGGTTTGAAAAATAGCAAACAAAATCAGTTCTGATATTTATGAAATAACACACTGATTGTTAAGATCATGGTTCACTGGGAAGTTCTCCTGCACCAGCCTTGTTGAAATGAAGAGTGATTGCGCAAGGGTAGGAAGGTACTTTTTATATTAATGGCTCTTGTGCAGGAGTAATTTCCTGTGGACTTGTTCCCAAGTGACAGTCATATCTAAAAGAAAACAGGGGTTCCTCACTAGTGCGCATTAATGTATTTAATTGTCACAAAGTGTTGGCTGCATTCACTCAATGTAAGGTGTTGTGTGAAAGCTCTGGACTGCAGATTCCCATGTCCAAGTGTGGTGTAGTGGTTACTCTGGGATTGAGGAGATAGAGCTTCAAATCCCACTCATCCATGAAGCATGATAAGTAACCTTGGGCTTCACATAGGCAGAGGAGGGGGGGAGGAAGGAAGGGAGAATTAACCTACAATCAAACCCCAAATCCAAAAAGTCAAAAAGCTGAGGGGCAAGGTAAATATCTGACAAACAGACTTAACCAAAAGGATTCTAAACCAAATAAGCATCCTTAAATGTACTGAAAATGGTTCAAAACAATCATAGCATATATGGACAGAAGTGCCATCAAGTTGCAATCAACTTACAGCAACCCCAGCAAGGGACTTCCAAGGCTAGGGAAAAGCAGAGGTGGGTTGCCATTGCCTTCCTCTGTAGAGTCTTGCTTGGTGGTCTTCCATCCAAGTACTGACCCTACATAGCTTCTGAGATCTGATGAGATCAGGCAATACCATGCCATCTTCTCTCCCATCATGGCATATAGTGGTAGAGGAAGTTTACTGCATATGGCCATAGGCCTTTACAATCCATTTGTGATAAAATCAGAAATGTACAAACACAATGTAAAACGTACAGATTTAAAATGTATAACTCTCTAAAATCTAACAGTTTCAATTGGTCAGTTATTTATGTGTTTTCTTAGGTTTCCTCTGATCTTTCTTTCTTCTTAGGTTTGCTCTGATCTTTGCTGCCAGAGCAAAAAGTGCTATCTTATTAGATATAAAAGGGTCGGTGTCTGATAGCACATAACCTAATTTATCTGAGTCAGACAAAGAATAAACACTAGATAAAAAACTTCTGCAGATACATATACTTTGATCCAGAGGGTTTTTTTGGTAGCATCCAGCAAGCATCTCAGTGGGCATAGTCGGAAAGCATAATGATGAGAATGCCACTCTGAGATTGTAGGCTGAAATTTCAGTTAGATAAGATGCTTTAAAGTGTACCATGGGGCACGCTTTGAATGACTGATAGAAAAATTGTCAATTTGGGCTTCCTCTCTCTATATCCATTCCTGTTAATCAACAGTGTTTCCTGAGGGCTGAATCAGATCATCTGGAATGGTGCATCTAGATGTAATATCATTAAAGAAAACTAGACAGGTCTTATCCTTGCTTTGCAACAACTCAAAACTAAGTTTGCTAAGGGAGCCAGGACTTACCCATTGGTTCCCCCCCATGATTTGAGAATTGCCAGGTGGGCATGTGCCCTAATCAAAGGAAGGCTGAGTTCTGCCTGTAAGAAGGCCACTGGTGTCCCTTTTGGTAGGGCTAAAATGCATCTCATAAAAAGATTTTGGATTTTGTCCAACTTACTGACAATTGACTCTTTCCATCCCCATTTTTCAATTCTGTACAATAAGTGGGCAATAACTCTGCTGACAAAGAGCTTTAATGCCGGCTCAGTAAGAAAACCACCTCTAGTATAATGGAATCTCATTATTGCTCTGATTATTTTAAAGGCCAAAGCTTTTATAAGATTTAATTGAGTATTCCATTTCAGGGTTTCACTAAAAGTTATGCCATCATGGCATATACAACACTCCTATTAACGATGAGACAAAAGGCCATGTTTCACATTTGGCCAAACGTGTTTCACATTTGGGCAAGACACCTGGTTCAGTTACCAGCAGCCCAGGTTCTAATATTCTAATGCCAGTACATTGCAGCTGTTTGTGCAGTTTGGCTCTTGCGTAGCTCCAGATATGCCAGCTTAATTTCAGAATATCCCTGTGTAGTGCTTAGTCCACTTCCTAAACTGTCCAGAGACAGGTCTTAGGATGGCCGAGTCATACTCTCAGGCTGTCTTACATCACCAGGTTGCTGTGAGAATAACATGAAAGAGAATAGAAACATCTCTGCCAGTCTGAACTACTTGGATGATAAAAATGTGATTTCAGATGTTCCAAGAGCATCTTGGAAATTCCTCAGAAATTAGTTGAAGATGGTTTTATGACAATGGGTTTTTCAGGTGGCTTGAATGCAGAGCAATAATATATTACACTGCTGTCATAATATTGGCAAAGAGGGCACAATACTCAGTTATTAATTCTCAGAGAAGTACCCCGAGGAATACAGTAGTGATTAGAAACCAGTGTATGTGACACCGTTACTAACAAGAGAAGAGAGCTGTTCTGAGAGAGAGACAATTGTTTTTAAGACAGTGTTTGCTTCCCACACAATACACACAGATTTTGGCTCCACACTGTCACCTTGGTCAAGCAGAGACTGCAAGCTCTTGAAACAAAAAAAGGCAGTGATCAGAGCAATCTCTTCCAAAGCACCTTCGACTTATTAGGAAACAAAACCCTATTGTGCGTTATCTGCCTGAAAGCCAAGGACCTGAATATATAGGAGAAGAATACATAAATAGGTAGTTAAAGATGGTGGTGGTGAGGAATTAAAAAGGAATCAGGTGGCACACTAGCAAGAACTATTTCGCCATGAGTTTCGTGAGTTCAAAACTCACTTCATCAGATGCATCAGAGGGAGACGGAGATGGTGAGGCAAAAGATAGGTGTTCTGTGGATTCAGATGAATATCATTCCTCACTATCTGTTCTTAATGTAGAATACATGAAAAATCGAGTCATTGAGCTTCACATGCTGTGTTTTTACCTACAATTGAACATCTATTTGTTTAACATGCCCTGTTGACTATTTGCCTCCTAAACTTAATGTTGCCATTTAATCATTCGGGGTTTTCTTTCTACCTTTCTTCATGCATAGGATAACAACCCTGTTGGAATGAAAGAAATATATAATGGCTTATAGCAATACCCCAAAGCTCAGATCTGGCAGAGAGAAGGTTCATAAAAATTTTCTCTTCCACATCTGAGCTTTTGGTATTGCTAAGCCATTATATATTTATTCCAAGCAAAACAGGAGGGAGAGTTTTTCTTTGCATTTCTTGAATTAAATTCCAGAGTTGACCAACAGTGCCACTGGAATCAATGACCCTCAGCAGCCATCTTGTAAGGACTGAGAAAGCAAAATTCATCACTGATATCCAGCTAACTTTAATTTTCTTTAAAAGCAACCATGGCGGGAGGGGGGGATTGGATCAGGGTCACGATGCAATGGTGGAGGAATATCCTTTCCCCTGTGCCATTTTCCCAGTCAAAAATGTACCACATCCCTCCTATTTGCCCCAGAAGAGAACCAAGGACAGATTTACTTTTTAGGTGGAAAAGTCACTGCCAGGTTACTTTGCCTTTCAAGTATTCAGTGACAAACAATGTTCCAAACAATGTGACAAACAAAACTTTCTTCAAATACATTAGAAGTAGGAAGCCAGCCAGGGAGGCAGTGGGGCCCTTGGATGACCAAGGGGTAAAAGGAGTAGTGAAGGATGATATGGAAATGGCTGAGAAGCTGAATGCATTTTTTGCCTCTGTCTTCACTGTGGAAGAGGAGAAGTGTTTGCCCACTCCAGAAGCACCGATTTCGGGAGGGGGTTTGAAAGACCTGAATCAGATTGCGGTAACAAGAGAGGAAGTCCTCTGACTGATGGACAATTTAAAAACTAATAAATCACCAGGCCCGGATGGCATTCATCCGAGAGTTCTGAAAGAACTCAAATGTGAACTTGTGGATCTCCTGACAAAAATATGTAATCTTTCTTTAAAATCTGCCTCCATTCCTGAGGACTGGAAGGTAGCTAATGTCACTCCCATCTTTAAAAAGGGCTCCAGGGGAGATCCGGGAAATTACAGGCCAGTCAGTCTGACATCGATACCAGGTAAGTTGGTGGAAACTGTTATTAAGGAAAGAATTAGTAGGCACATTGATGAACAAAAACTATTGAGGCAGACTCAGCATGGGTTCTGTAAAGGAAGATCTTGTCTCACTAACCTGTTAGTGTTTTTTGAGGGAGTGAACAAACATGTGGACAAGGGGGACCCAATAGATATTATTTACCTTGACTTCCGGAAAGCTTTTGATACAGTTCCTCATCAAAGGCTCCTAAGTAAGCTCAATAGTCATGGGATAAAAGGACAAGTCCTCTTGTGGATCAAAAACTGGCTTATAAATAGGAAACAGAGAGTGAGTATAAATGGGAAACTTTCTCAGTGGAGGGTGGTAAGCAGTGGGGTACCACAGGGATCAGTACTCGGTCCGATGCTTTTTAACTTGTTTATTAACGATTTGGAATTGGGAGTAAGCAGTGATGTGGCTAAATTTGCAGATGACACAAAGTTGTTCAGGGTGGTGAAAACCAGGGAGGATTGTGAGGCACTCCAAAGGGATCTGTTGAGGATGGGTGAGTGGGCGTCAACATGGCAAATGGGGTTCAATGTGGCCAAGTGCAAAGTGATGCACATTGGAGCCAAAAATCCTAAATATAAATACACGTTGATGGGGTCTGATCTGGCAGAGACGGACCAAGAGAGAGATCTTGGAGTCGTAGTGGATAACTCGCTGAAAATGTCTACACAATGTGTAGCTGCAATAAAGAAGGCCAACGCTATGCTGGGGATTATTAGGAAGGGAATTGATAACAAATCAGCCAGTATCATCATGCCCCTGTATAAATCATTGGTGCGACCTCATTTGGAATACTGTGTACAGTTCTGGTCACCACATCTCAAAAAGGATATTATAGCATTGGAAAAAGTGCAAAGAAGGGCAACTAGAATGATAAAAGGGTTGGAACACCTTCCCTATGAAGAAAGGTTAAAATGCTTGGGGCTCTTTAGCTTGGAGAAATGACGGCTGAGGGGTGACATGATCGAGGTTTATAAGATTATGAATGGGATTGAGCAGGTTGAGAAAGAAGTACTTTTCTCCCTTTCTCACAATACAAGAACTCGTGGGCACTCTATGAAATTGCTGAGCAGTCGGGTTAAAACAGATAAAAGGAAATACTTCTTCACCCATAGAGTGATTAACATATGGAATTCACTGCCACAGGAGGTCGTGGCAGCTGCAAGCATGGACAGTTTCAAGAGGAAATTAGATAAACATATGGAGCAGAAGTCCACCAGTGGCTATTAGCCACAGGGTATGGATGGGAACTCTCAGTCTGGGGCAGGTGATGCACTCTATTCTTGGTGCTGGAGGGGGCAGCAGTGGGAGGGCTTCTGGTGCCCTGGCCCCACTGCTGGACCTCCGGATGGCACCTGGTATATTTTGGCCGCTGTGTGACAGAGTGTTGGACTAGATGGGCCATTGGCCTGATTCAACATTGGCTTCTCTTATGTTCTTATGTTCTTATGTTCCCTCTAAGCTGAGTGTGAGCTAGCTCACAGTTTTTTAGCCTCCGGCTCACACATTTTTGTCTTAGCTCAGGAAAGATCGCTCCAATGCAAACTGATTTATGCAGCAACCTAATGGCTGGCTCACAACTTTAATGCCAGTAGCTCACAAAGTTGAATTTTTGCTCACAAGACTCCACAGCTTAGAGGGAGTATTGGTGACAAGACCACCATATCCAATGGGAACCAACTGAGGATTTCTTAACTTCAGACACAAATGTGTGAATCATCTGAAACAGATCCTTTAAATCATGTGCATGTGAATTTTATGGTCAAACTTGCATATATCACTATTCCTTCCTAGGAATCACGTCATATATCACGTCATTGAGCCCACCTATCTGTATTAAAAATATTCTTTTGAGGAAACAAATCCCCGATGTCCTTCTTCTCATTCCTGTATTTTTACAGAATGCCAAACCCGTGCCATCAAAGGAAGGATTAGCTTCCATAAATCTATTGAAGGGATTGTTGCTTGCAACCATGGAAACTTTTATGGTATTAGTTGAAAGATTAGGGTTGAACTCAAAACAACATATACATTTTGATGCTAATGTTAGCCTGATTGCTCTGAATTATTAATTACTATCGGGAATTTGTGATATTATAAAATAGCAATAGGCAATACGGGAGCAAACACCTTTTTATACAGAGGTCCCACTTCTTCCAGAAGTACCAGAGATAGACAAGGAAACTGGTTTCCAATATAAAATGATTCTTTTACTGTAGATTCTTCACAATCAAACAATACACACACATACATATACTTGTACAGAGCTAAGAAAATTAGAGAGACATGGATAGCACATTTGCATTAGCAGGATATCATTGGTGGGCAATACTTTACCTGTCTGACGAGATGGAGCAATCCTTAGGAAGAATAAGGGGACTATAGGGGGAATGGGGTTGTCTCTTGAACCAGCCCAGACACATGGAAAGACTCTTGGGTATCTAATCCAGAGTCGGTGAGATAGGTAGGATGCAGAGAGAGAGAGAAACCATATGGCTAGGTGCCCCCTTTTATGAGGGGGGGCTTGGGGGTTGTGCCAGGCTGGCCACATGTCCTAGTCACATGTCTCTTGGAGGTGGCCAAAGCTGGTCACATGTCTTGGCCTACCTCCTACGAGTCTGTCCCAAAAACATGCTGATTGGTACTGGGTTCAAGGGGGAAGAGTCTAAGGGAGTGTGCAATATTGAATTCTAGTAACTCTAGGTAATGAGGTGATGCCTGATGGGATTATGACTCATGCGGCCAGAGTCATTATCATGGATGGTCCTCTATTGTCTTCTGGCTGCAGCTTCTGTGAGGTGAGTCAGTCTGGGAGAGGGGGAGTGTGTTGCCTATGTGTGCAGGAAGAAACTCCTCATGGAGTTTGAGTCTTTGTTCTCCTGCCTTGACATGGCATCTGCCTGGTTTTCAGAGCTTCAAGCAGCTAGGGAGCTGGTCCATCTTACAACAGGTAAGCGGGCAGGTAACCTCAGGAACCATGGCACATTATCTCAGGAAGGCTTCCTTCTGCTGGATATGTCTCCAATTGGCATCACTTTGGGTCACCATGCAATACAGTTCCTATTACACACCATTTACTCAGTCCAGATTTCTCTTGCTTATGAAATTATAAGTCCAAGATGGCATTATATGTGCCTTGTAGGGAAACACTAAGGTATCTCAAATTCTGTAACTAATAAGGTGTCACTTCTACAGACATTTACTGAGAAGTAAGCACTGTTGAATACAATTGGGCTTTCATCTAGGTAAACATATGCACGATTGGGCTGCAAATTATGTTTTCAGTAACTGTTTCTGGCATATTTAATACTGCTTCTATTGACTGTCGGATGAAGCAGTGAGGAGCAAGGACCCATCTGCTGACCTTTGGAATACCTGCCGAATTTTCATTTGTTAGTGACACTTCACTAGGCATTGTTCCATGAGCTAAATTTAATTGCAGAAACAAAGGGGGGGCTCAAAGGACAAAAATCTAGGTCCCCTGGTCACTGGTGCCCCTAAAGCTGGTTAAGTTATCTGATTTTTATAGGATATTTGACATGCATTCCAGAAGTACGAGGGGGGCCTTGGAGTGCATCTTTGACTGGGGGCCCTTGATGGTACTTGATGACTCTGTAAATAGAAATGAGATTCATCAGATTAGGTTCCTTTATGTCTGCTTCATTATGCACTTGCTTTCAGGTTCAATTCAAGATGTTGTCTTCAATTTTAAAATCCCCTTTCAGCCCGAGACTCAACTATTTGAAGGACTGTGGGCTGGATCGTAGCATTTTGTTCCATTGGAACCTATCCAGATGCACTCATGGAAGGCACTTTGCAGTGGAGGAAATATACAGGCGGTGGGGAGGGGAGTTAGGATCCAGACCACTCTTTCTCCATATATGACCACTCTCCATTACAGGCTGGAAGAGCAGAGCTCATTAGGGGTCCCATCAACCCCTTGAATGAGAATGATGGGGCCAATGATATTCTCTGGCAGAGAGCCAGTTTGGTGTAGTGGTTAAGTGTGCGGACTCTTATCTGGGAGAACTGGGTTTGATTCCCCACTCCTCCACTTGCACTTGCTGATGTGACCTTGGGTCAGTCACAAGCTCTGGCACAGCTGTTCTCTCAAGGACAGTTTCTGTCAGAAGTTCTCTCAGCCCCACCTACCTCACAGGGTGTCTGTTGTGGGGAGGGGAAGGGAAGGGAAAGGAGTTTGTAAGCCGCTCTGAGACGCCTTTGGGCAGTGAAAGGTGGGGTATAAATTCAAACTCTTCTTCTTCTTCTTTCTGCTTTAGATATACCTTTCTGAAGGACAGGGAAACTTTCTTTTACTTTTCTGGACTTTTGGCACATTAGTCTATTTGGCTGGTTTTTGTAAAAAAGATTTTGTGATGATATTTTAACTGTTTCCATTGTGATCTGATGCGTGTTGACTGTATGACATTAAACTGCTGGCAAAGTGGTATATACATTTAAAAAGAAATAAACACCATGGTCACCATCAAGTTTTGCTCTTGGGCCAAGTTATCAGGGAATCCTGATTCACAGCTCTGTGTGCAGTTGAGCAGCTGTAGTCTGGGGTACAAAACTCTTTATTGGAAGTCCAAGAAAATGTGTTAATCTTTTACTCCCTTTACAGGAAGAATTTTTTTAATGTACAAAACCATTAGTCAAATATTGAATGCTTTTTGCATTAGTAAGTTGAAAATTTCACTGTTTTTACATAGGTGGAAAGCAATAAATATATACTATACATCAGTTATACCACAGACAAAAAAGAAAAGAGGATTTCCAGTAGAAAACAGCAGGCATAGACGAGAGAGGGAGGCAGTTTCAGAGTAACACGTTATACAGCAGTTAAATGTGCATATTCTATTTGTCTGTTGATCCACACTGTTCCAGGGGGAATTTCTGCTTTGGTGAGTGAATCCGGCAAGAAACCATGAAATAAGAATTCTTCACACCTGAAATGAACCAAGGTTTGACAGTTATTTCTCCTCAAAGGATCATTCTGAGTCGGTTATATGAAGGTTACCTTAGTTGATTTTAGGCTGGCAAAATAAAAGGTGCCTTATTATTGAGCAGCAGGAATAATCAGGAGGGCTTGTAGGTGGCAAATTCTGCTTCAAAATCTCCTCAGCTTTTCTTAGGTTCAATTGAAACATCATACTGGTAGACAAAAGAACCAGGCCTTAAACACACCCAGGCCTCCAAGGCTGCTCTATAATATTCATTTTCATTGCATTTGTATTTGGCCCTTTCTCTAAGGAGCTTAGGAGGGCACACACAGTTTACCTCCATCTTACTGTCACAACACCCACTATAATGTAGGTTAGGCTGGCAGAGTGTGACTGAACCCGAGATGATCTTGTGAATTTCATGACACAGTGGAAGTTTGAACCTGTGTCTCCCAGGCCTAGACTAACTATTATACACTGGTACCTTCCAACCATACTGGTGTGCCTTCTAACTCTGGGGGACAGAGTAGTTGCTGAATCGTAGTGTTTAAAATCCCTTCACACAATGTTCCACTGGATGTCCTACACTGTATAATTCTTTTCTCTAGCATTATTCTATAATCCACCTTGAGTCTCAGTGAGAAAGGTGAACTATAAATAAGCTAAATAAAGAAATAAGCCGACCACCTAGCCAGGAGATAACAACAGCATTGCAACTAGGCACACTTTAGTTCTATATTAGTAACAGTTATTTTAAGGGACAAGTGGGCAGAAATATATAGTTCTGTTATGGATGTTGGTTGAGTGGTAGCTGTAAAAAGTACTGAATGACTTAAGCATACATCTGCCCATCAGTCTCCAATTTTGACATATTTGTTTCCTTCACTATGCTCCCCCACCCCCCAGAATTAAACCCAAACAAGTGGTGACCGTATAAACTAAGGCTGAGTTCAGACTGGCAGTTTGGCCCGATATAGGCACTTCAGAAATGTTTCACAAATGGATTAAAGGGGCCAGTTCAGACGGGCACAGCTGTCAGGCGTTCCCCAGCCATACTCAACCCGTCTTGTAACGCTTCCCTCCCGAGTTTAAAAAGTACCAGGTGAAAGTGGTAGCGAACCCTGGAGAGTGTGTTGATCCCGCTTCCCAGAAGTGTGAACGCTGAAAGCCGTGAACAAGCTCTCTTGCTCTTGTTTTGTTTTGTTTTTTTACAAAAAAAGCCACTTACAGCTGCGCCTCCACCAGGGGCGGGCCAACAGTGTGAATGCTCCCTTGCACCTCCTCCCCAGTATGCTCCCGCATCAGTCGGTGCAGTGTGATCGGGGAATACCCGGAACAGGCTATTCCGGGTCTTTTTGCCACGACTCCCTCGCACTTCATACTGCCAGTCTGAACTCAGCTTAAGCTTGTTATTCCTGTTTGGTCCTTGAATCTGTTAAACATCTTCATTATGCTACCTATATGCATGGACTGGTAATTTCCATTTCATTGTATCTGAAGAAGTGTTCATGCACACGAAAGGTTACACTCAGAATAAAACTTTGTTGGTCTTAAAGGTGCCACTGGACTCAGACGTTGTTTTGCTACTTCAGACCAATGCAGCTACCCACCTGAATCAATCCTAAATCAAGTTATTCTCCTCTAGGTCCACTGATGTTAATGGACGTAGAAAGTTATAACTGCTTAGAAAGGGTCTGTAATTCAGCATATAGTAAATTGAAGGAAAACACTGAACATACACATTTGTTGCCCACATGTGAAGAAGAGTCATCATGCTGCCGAGTTTTATTCTTCCCCTGAGAGGAGTGTTCTCCTAAGAAAAGGAAGATATGAGTAAATTAATCTCACCTGGAAACATAATAAAACCAATGGTTATTGTATCAGCCATTGGCCATTGCATTGGGAGGACCATTATAACATAAATATACATCCAGACACATGTCTCTCAAAGATGATACCAAGGACAATAGGGAACCCTTAGCGTATGAGTATAGCCACAATTAACACCCACCAAGGGAAGACCATCAACAATTCACAGCTATATATGATCCAAAGTATGTATTACATTCATTAAAGTACAAAGATGGGTTAGTGATCATAACCCAAAGATGACAGGCATGGCACACAGCTACAAATTAAAACCAAGTACAATACTTCAAACAAACAAACAAAAAACCCCAAACCCCCAACACTCCTTGTCCAGGAAAATTCCACATTAATCTACATAATAGCATGCTGGGAAATAACCCATTGTTGGGATGACTGCCCTCACGGAACAGACTTTTACAGTGTAGTTCTAAGCAGAGTACACCATTCTAAGTTCATGAAAGCCAATGACATTAGAAAAGTGTACCTCTATCTGGAGCTCACTTTTAAACTCATTCCTAAAAGCATGAATGACAATTGAATTTATAAAGGTTAAATACCTGAACTGAGGTGGCAATATTGTAAATCCAGTGGGCTTGGAGGACTCCAAGGGTACTGGAATACCTAGCAGTGCAAGCCTAAGAAGTTTTATGTCCTTCTAAGACTTCAATAGGGTATAATTCTGCCAAGGATTGCATTGTAAAAGCATGTTCCATGAAACAAGGGTCAAAGGAACTGGCCTAACCCAGAAGGAAAATAAAGATGAATAGGAGATAGCAAGACTTAGCAAATACAGTGGTTAAAACTTTTTTTAGTTGACCAGGAAACAGAATTGACCATAGGAGATGGATATATAATATAAGACTTTATTGAAGCACAAGTATACTGAATTAGAACCATCCCATGTGTGCCCAACATCATCAGTTTCCTGGCCCAAGGACACTAGTTATGTCTCCATGAAGATACTTGGACACAAAACTAGAGATGCTTGAAAACCTGCCAGTTTGGCTCACATCCTGTTCGCCAGTTGCAAATAGGGAGCTGATTTTTCAGTGATCAGTTTGACTGTTCATTAACCTGTTCGTGGCTGTTTGGTAGGTTGCTTCACTCTATTTCTCCCCAGGCATGTAGTGGATGCAATTGACATTTCATGCAAGTGGCAAAATTGGCAGCATCCATAAAAAACCCGACTGTATGCTCTGTTTGAGAAATCAGCAGCTTAATGGGCCAGTGAAGAAGTAGGGTTTAATTATGTCTCCCATTCAAGTACTAGCCATGGCCAATCTTGTTTAGCTTCTGAATTATGACAAGCTCAGGCTAGTCTCAGCTATCCATACTGGGCCATGGAACTGCTGTCATACAGTATGTTGTTCTCTCCATGTTTGTATGCATTCTTCCCCTCAGTAGGATTTACTTGCCCTGGCTTCTATCTCTCCCCACCCCCGACCTTGATAAGCTAGCCTTATATCCTTCAGATATGAAAAAGATGTATGAAAAAGAAATATCTCAGCAAAAACTGGCAGCAGAAAACCCTGCATTTTTGGGCTTTTCCAGTGAAGAATGGAATATTTTACAAAACTTGAAAGGTAAAACTGGATTTTATACTTATGGAAATATGTGCGAGCTGAAAATGTATTAAACTTTGGAATTCCACCACAAAACTATATTAAATATGAATTGAATTAACTGGAGTGTGTGAGGGAAGAGAAAAATAATGTTCCTCAAGTGGTTATGACTCAGACAGCTTCCAAATATAGTACACGTACAACATTGTTCAGTAGAGAGATTATCAAGCATTTGCCTGGCAAAAGGAGGGCTCATAGCCAGGGCTGGAGTTTTAGAGGCACCCAGAGGCCGTGCTTTCCCTGTTTCCTAACCCCCCGCCCTGCCCGGAGGATGTGATCATTCTATTGCTGCAAGTTAGAAATCACTACAAGCTAACAGGCGTGCTTCAATAACTCTACATCAGTGGCTTCCAAACTGTGTTCCATGGAACCTTGTGGTCTGGAGGAAGCTTAACAAGAAGAAAATCAGTAATGGAAAACAAGAAAATCAGTAATGGAAAACAATTTGCCCTGAAAGGCAGCTTGATGAGTTTAATTATGTATTTCATTGTGTAAATTTATATTTTGTTGGCCATCTTGGGCATTGTGGGAAGGTGAGATATAAATACATTAAAATACATGGATAAATAAATAAATCATCACCCATGAAAGGTGACCATTTCACCCATCTGCCTGCAGTCTGGCAGGTGGAATTCCCTGCACGAAGGGCACAATACCTGAACGTATCATCCCAAGTGGGCAGAAAACAATGATTAAAAGTTACAACTAAAAATGCAATTTTCTACTGAAAGCAACCAAAAGGAATAATAGAATAAAGAAAAGGAACATGTGTAACAACAAAAATGAAGAAAATTTGTAAAGTGTTCTTGGGCCAAAATGAAATGAAAAGAACAAATGAAAAGTTGTGTCAGTCCTATTTCTCATCCTACAGGGACACACGGCTGTGAAGGGAGTTTCTTGCCCTTAACCCATTCTTCCCTGCTGTAATCAGGAACCTTTCCCTGAGCAGCACTGCAGTTCAGTGTGATCCTAAGCAGAGTCACACCCTTCTAAGTACATTGACTTCAATAGAAAAGGAAGACTATTATAACTCTGGTTGAATAGCCCAGACTAGTTTGATCTTGGCAACTAAGCAGAGTTCACCCTGGTTAGTATTTAGATGAGAGACCACCAAGAAATTCCAGGGTTGCTACACAGAGGGTGCATTCAGACGGGCCATTTAGTCTGCTTTCGGCATGCTTCAGTAATGGATTTTATATCCACGTTCACACACCCAACATCTGTGCACCGTCCCCAGCCATCGCTTTCCAGCTCAACCCCCCTTTAAAACGGAGTATTTGGATACCAGGTCCCCAAGTGGTGTTTTCCTGATTCTCTGGTTCTAGCCACATTTTTCTGACGTCTGATCGCTCCTGCGGTGTCGAGCCACTTCTGGTTTAAACCCCCTCCTTGCTTGAAAGCTGCCCGAGGCTTCCACTTTTTGCCTGCCATTTTTTAATGCGTTGGCGCTGTGCGCATAGGTGGAGCTCCACCACCGCGTTTAGAAAACCGACATTTAAACGGTCACTTGTTTTAACGTTTAGATGAGTTTGGGATCTCACGGAGGGCATTTTCGGGTCAAACATTTAAAGGGAAGTCTTTTGCTGGAGGGGTTGGATTGATTCGCCCTGGTGGTTCTGCGCATGCACCATGATAGTTTTCTCCCCTTCTACGGAGGGTGCCTATGCACATGTGCAAACTGAGTAAAAATAAAAAAACCCACCAACACACGCTCCCGCACATCAGTAGTATAGAAGCCAGGGAGCAATGTGACTGTGCAGTGAGGCAGGATAAGGGAGGTGAGTGTGATTGCGATTGCGATTATCCAGATCAAATATAATCCGGTTAGAACTGGAGCAGTTTAACCCACTCTCAGCACTCCATCTGACCGCACCCAGAGGCAGGCAATGGCAAACCAACTCTGCTCATCTCTTGCCTTGAAAATCCCACATGGGGTGGCCATGAGTGGGGTGGCAACTCAGCAGCTCTTAATTATTATTATTAACTCTGCTTAAAGCATGTTTATCAATTCTATCTTTATTGGTCCCATGAGATTTTTAAAAACTGTGCATAATACTTGTTTATTAAGGCATCTTTAACCTCTTCTGACACATGTATTTTTTACATCCCCACTTTCCTTAAAGGGAAAAGGCACAATCCAATACATTCAAGTCCCACTAATTTGAGTGGGAAAGATTTTAGCAATGGTTTGCTTCTTCCTCTGAAATCAAATAAGGGCTTAACTTGGGGCCAATTTTTGTATTTGAATTATCGTTTCATAATCTTTAGAGAATCTGTTGCCTGACCTGGATAGGCCAGGCGAGCCCAATCGTGTCAGATCTTGAAAGCTAAGCAGGGTCAGCCCTGGCTAGTATTTGGGTGGGAGACCACCAAGGAAGCCCAGGGTTGTGACGTGGAAGCAGGCAATGGCAAACCATCTCTGAAGTCTTTTGCCTTGAAAACCCCATGGGGTCACCATAAGTCAGCTGTGACTTGACAGCACCTCCCACAGATAATTGGCTGGTGATGATTTCACACAGGCAAAACCTGAAGTTTAAATTATAATTAACATTCTATTTTTAAAAGCCTTCTCTTCATTTCTTGCCAGGTCTCAGCATAATCAGTGATGATCAAGCATGAAGGAAACCAACTTACCAGACTCTGGAGAAGTTGTCTTAACAGAAATTAATTTCACATTCTCTTTATCTAATGAAGTGCTGTTGGGAAACATTTAAATAGACAATTATCATTGTGAGGAAAAAGCAGTATATTTCTGGAACTGGATTCAGTGTGATTGGTTGCCACCATGAATCAATGAATATTTACTTATTATTTATCTATTTAGCAAAACCTGTGCCTCTCCAGAGACTTCCCTGAGGCAGCTCACAAGCCAAAACAACGAGAAAATTATAAAACCAAAATAAATTATCAGTATTAAAAATAAGCCAGGGGCATAAAACAACTTTGAGCAGTTTAAAATGATATCCATAAAACAATCCTTGGGCTAGAAGTGAATAATAAAAACAGCTAAAAACACAGAAACCTCAGTTAAAAGTCTGGGTAAAAAGAAATGTTTTGACCTGATGCCTAAAAGATACTGAGGTAAATTATAGGCAAGCCTCAAAGGGAGATAGCACTCCAAAGGCAAGAGGCATTATGGAAAAGCCACTTCCATAGGCAGGAGCACAGAGAACAGGGCTTAGGAAGAGGATCTTTAATGGCGGGTTGGCCAGTATGAGAGAAGGCATAACCAAATCCCACTTAGAAGTACGTCCCAGTGGGCTGGATGCTATAGATCCATTCCACCAGCAGCGGTGCTTTCCTGCAATGAAAAAAATGTTCTCAAGATACTCTTCCAAACATCTTGCATCAGGGGAAAGCTGCTTCCACTGGAGGGAAGTGTTTCCACTAGCAAAGCAAACTTGTGGGATCCAGCCCACAGAGTACAATGGGGCTTATTACAGTCTTAGATAAGACTTTAACAACTTGTGATATTTTGTATGTTGGGTGCCAGCAGGGACTGGGAACAGTAAGAGAACTCCACAACTTGATAGCCTGATTTTTTAAAAAAACTCTAAAGTACAACAGTGGATTCTTATCTTAGGAGAATAGCACAACATGGACACTTCTGTGCTTAACTTTAAAATATTTAGTAGCCACAGAAACTAGCAACAAGATCCAGGGAAAATATTCAAACCTGGGAAGAACATAACGCCTGGGTAGATTTGGGGCCCACAGAGGATTTAAGTAAACCAGCTGAAACCGAAAGCAGTCTGTCTCTGATTAATCATGGTCTTGCAGATAGCTATGAAGTTACCATAAGGCAACTACTGAAATTCAAAAAATTGTAGTAATGAAGTATGCGCCGTCAATGGGATGGGGCCATAGCCATGGCACACTATCTGTTTTGCATGCAGAAGGTCCAAGTGGTTCAGTCTCCAGTACCTCCAGTTGAAAGTACTGGGCAATATGTGATGGGAAGAGGCCCTGGAGAGCTGTCACCATTCAGAATAGACAACATTGACCTTGAAAGATCAATTATCTGAATCAGAATAAGACAGCTTCATATGTTTATGTGGAAATGATGCCTAGCCCTTCCCCATTCTGTGTTTAATCTGTCCCCTCATAGCCTCTTGAATACACACATGAAGCTGCCTTATCCTGATTCCGACCACTGGTCCATCAAGATCATTATTGTCTACTCAGGTCCAATCTGCATTGGTATTTCCCACTGTTGTGCAAATGATCTCGTATTGTCTCACAAATTTCTGTCTGCTTTTGATGCTGCATCCACTCTCCTATTATTTCATCTCAGCATCGGGTGTCTGCATCATTTTATTGCCATTTAGTGATTACTCCGAGGTCACTCCAGCATCTCACTGCCTTATCTAAATGTGGTTTTAAGGTGGTACAACTGCTCCTCCCAACATCGAGCCACTGTGGGCAAAAAGCAGACCACTGGAGCTGAATTCTCCCCCCCTCCCATCTTTTCTAAGGAGATACGCAAATTGTCACAAAGGAAACAAGTTAGCTGAAAATCCAGGCGTCCATGTTTGAAAGCAGCCAGGGAACATTTTTCTGCAATCACATTGGGGGGGCGGGGGTTGGAAGCATGCCCACCCCGAACCATTTGTTATTTCCTAGGGCAGTCTCCAGAATGCCCTGCCTGGAAACTACTGGGTGTTTTGTGTTTTTACCCAGCTCGTTCCATCTTTCCTGCCACCCCCACCTCCCCCTCTGCCCCTTTTACTTTCTGGGGTGTGTGTCACAGGTTGCTGTTTCCTCCCCGCAGCGCAGTGCCCTGCTGGCACCCTGGAAGGCTGCTCCTCCCCCCGCTCTCTTGTGCTTTCCCTAAACAACTTGCATCCTGATGCAGACAGAGGAGAACTTTATACTGAGCCAAATGGGAAGCCAGCACCACAGCAGCATGGAACAGCTTTACAAAATGCAGATTGGGCCTCAGTCTGACAGCAGATCTCCCAGGTCTCAGGCAGAGGTCTTTCATATCACCTACTGTCAGATCCTTTTAAATGGAGATGATGGGGATTGAACCTGGGACTTTCTGTATACACAGCAGAAGTTCTTCCACTGAGGTACAGCCCCTCCCTCACTGGTATTATCTAGGCAGTGGAAAACATACAGATAAAGCATAAGATCTGAGCCCCACGGCATTGGTGATTGGATTAGATAAGCAAATGGGAAAGCGTTTTTATTTATTTTTATTAATTAAAAAAAATTCATATCCCACTTTCTCAATAATATTGTCATAAGCCTTTCATAGCAATCGTGAAGACTCCCCCCATAAAACTCCTCCGCTTCCTCAGATCAAAATCACCTCTTCTCCTTGCAACTGCTTGACAAAATATTCCCGGGGGATCCGATCTCCTAAACTGCATCTCTTTGAGCATGTTAATGTATTTTTAGGGATCAAATCTGTGTATTTCCCAGGTGGATACTGTAATGTTGCCTTGCCAACGGCAGGAGGCATTGTGTACAGAACTTGGCAACCAGTAATGCAAGCGCTGTTATGAGAGTGCTCTTGTTCTGTTCAGAATCAGAACTCATTTCAGCCTGATCATAAAAAGGCAGCTTTGAGAGTTCCTCCAAGCACTTAACACTGGGGTGCTCCACAGAACATCAGAAGATTCCAAGCCAAGCATATTCATACGGGGGAGGACCTTGTTTCCAAATGGGTGCTCCCTGCAGACACAAAGATGGTTCCTCTTGGGCTCTTCTGGTCTACCTCTTACTCCACTGAAGTGGAAGAAATCCAGGAATGGGTCTTTGATTGGGTGAAGAAGCACGTGAGCAACAGGAAGCACACTGGAGGGTACAATGGCACCTATGGGCACCATGCCGGGCGTTGCTGTTCTGCCTTGTCCTCACCAACAATAAAGCTGTTATTTGGCATTAATTTTGGACTGGTCTGTTTCTTGAGAAATGCACAAAACATGTAATTGATGAGGCAATGTATTATTGGGCAGCTGAAGCACTGAACCAAAAACGCGGAAGACTGTGCTATCAGCTGCGTCCCTCTGTTTGATCTAATACCGTTGTTCTTTTCAGCAGCTGAGTATTTAGACAGATCACTATTATAACACAATTCCTTTGCATGATGGAACAAGGAAGGTAGAAGAACAACTTACTGTTCAGTTTCATTCTCTTGCCTCTCTGGAAGGACAAGAAAATTCACATTATCTCAAGATTCCTTCACTAGACAGCTAATAATTCAGGGCAAAAGGGTTCTCATCTAGACTCTCTGACTTGCTAGTCTTTTACATGAAAGGAGGAAGATTTTATTTTGCATAAGAGGGAGCCAATCTTGTGATATGAGCATTCTCCAAATTCCAGCATAGGTACGGAATTGCTTGTCTGTGTTCATAGAGAAGAACTATCCAGAGCAAAAAGAACAAGAGTAAAATACTGCTTCTCTCCTAAAGGCCTAGAATTGCTTTAGTTAGTTTAGCTGATGGCTTAACTACACAAGAAGCTGATTGTCTAATCAGTTTAACTGTGAGCAGTCTAGCACTGTAGGGATGCAGACATCTGTGGTCCATAAAGCTACAGAAAAGACTTCCATGAGTATCCCTATATCTAATGACCAAGGGCTGGCTCCCATGTAGACAGGCAAATTCACACACTGGGGCCAGCCACAGAGGTGATTTAGGGTTCTGGAAACCCTGGGGAACCCCCAGGTTGTCAGAAAAATAATTTAAATTTATTTATTTAGGATATTTCTATGCAGGGTCTCTTCAGAGTCTTGCTTGAGGCAACTTATAATTAAAACAACATAAAAAATTAAAATGTATGGGTATAAACTAATAAAAAATTAATTGCAACCACTGAGCATGCACAGAGGGTGCAGCCCTCCCGGAATTTGGGTGACATTTCAAGTTGCTGTAGTGCACTGGCCCAAATCGTTGCAGTCAATGGTGGCCATAAATGGGAGAATAAGATGAAAGGGGATGTGAACTGGAGTCAGAGGAATGGGGAAGAGAGCTGGGGACTGGACAGAGTTGAGCCAGAGGGAGAGGCAAGGGTCCTCACTGGTCCCTTCTTGTCCTAATGGGTCCATCTTGTCTCTATATCTTACAGTAAGCTGGCTTGCCCCATGCAAATAACAAAAGCAGCAATAATGAGGGCCATCCAAAGCCCAAGCAGAAGTTTCTACACAGTCAGAGAACATTCCAGAAATGCAGAAGATACTTGATTTTTTTTTAAAAAAAATATTGAATACAGACCTGGAGTTGTCTTCCAGCAGATTTTATACAAAGCCACCAGGATGCATACTGAGAGGGTTATTACTATCAGAGCAATGATGACTGGCAAAAGAATGTCTGCAACATGCAACAGAGAAAATTTATTTTAATTAATGTTGGTCAGCAACCATATATATATATATATATATATATAAATGATAAAATGTACAAAATAGTTCATGTTTTTGAGGAGGGACCAGGTCTTGGAGGTAAAGCATATGCTTTTCATGAACAATGTCCCAGATCCAAACTCTGGCACCTCCAATGTAAAGGTAGCAGGCATTGAGAAAGACACCTCCCTCCTCAGGACTCTGGAGAGTTCCTGCACAGCAGAGTGTTCGGTAGCCAGATGCACCAATGACCCGACCTGGTATAAGGCAGCTTCCTGTGGCTTTTGTTTAGCTTGTTAGGCTTTCCTAAGCCCATGCATATCCCCTTGGTGGCAGGCTTACAGCCTTTATGACAGAAGATAACTGGTCTTTTTCCCCATCTCTGCTTTGCAGCCCATGCAGTAAATATCTGTGTGGCAAAGCCTGCATCTGAATGCACACCATCAGGCCTTAAGGTTTAATAATACCTTTTCCATGAGGATTCAGAACAGCAAAATTATAAGAAATGCTAACAACCACTATCATATAGTGCTAATATGTGTAAATGTGTGTTTACAAAAGTGTGTATAAACATTCCATCCTGTTCAACGATTTTGCTTGCTCTGTGCTAGAACTGCTGCTTTCTCTGGCCCTGTTCACATATTACGTTGCATGCATGCAAATCCTGCATGTAAACCTGTTTATAAGAAAAAGACAACACACACGCACTTTACAAATGAATCTGTTCATTTAGTATTTAAGTATTTATAAACCACCTTTCCTTGTGATTCAAGGCGGCTTGAACTAGTGACCAGTAGGTGGACATATATGGGGTTTAAAGCATATGATGAGCTGTACATGTATTCAACATGATACTCAATGCATTTGTAAGCCTATACATGCATAAAGAAAAATTAATTGCACACAGATTGCATGTGTGTCCACCATGATTTATGACAAGAAGAAAGTAAAAGGACTGCACCAGTCACGGGATAAAAAATGAGGCCAAGGCCAATGGTACAAAATCAGGTAAAATTATATTGCATTACTCAGTTTGGTGTAGTGGGACAACCGGGTTTGGTTCCCCATTCCTCCACTTGCACCTGCTGGATGACCTTGGGCAAGCCATAGTTCTGTCAGAGCTGTTCTTGAAAGAGCAGTTTCTGTCAGAGCTCTCTCAGCCCCACCTACCTCACAGGGTGTCTGTTGTGGGGAGGGGATGGAGTTTGTAAGCAGCTCTGAGACTCCAAGTGAAGGGTGGGCTATAAATCCAATCTCTTCTTCCCTTCCTCTTCTTCTTCAGTTAAAATTCCCAAAAATTCCCTACACATTTCGCTAACAGTCTTTGTCAGGGAAATCTGTCTGTATTGCAGTAGTTCTTCAAAAAGAGGACAAGGTAAAATATAATTTTACCTGATTTTGCACCATCGGCCTTGGCCTTAATTTTTACCACCATGATTTGTGGACAGGATTTGTGTATTGTCTGAAAATGTCCTGGTATTTCTAAAAATCAGGACGTTGCAGGAGTTTTACCAAGTATCGGCTTTATAGCTAGGGCAGAAATACCTAAATTATTTTAAATAACTTTGTGTGCCTCTGCTAAGGTTGCCAGGAAACCAGCAGGAGACCAGGCAGATGACAACAGTGAGGGCCACCATCAGCAATAGCGTTACATCACTTCTGGGAAAAACCTGGAAGTGATGTCATGCCTGTCTGGAAATCACCAGAAACTCTTTGGTAAAAGCATATATGTACATCTTCACTTAAATACATACACATCTGTCCCTTTTGAAATAAATTAACTATAAAAAACCTCTTCCTACAATGTAGACACACTATGTTTTATTACTGTGCATTACACTGAGCAGGTAGCACCTGCATACCAGCAGTTAGGGTTACCATTCTCAACACAGGGCCTAGAGTTCTCTCAACTGATCTCCAGACTAACAAGATTAGTCCCCCTGGAAAAATAGCTGCATCACATCCTTGCTGAGCTTCCTCTGCTCTCCTCAGGCGCTGCCTCCAAATCCCCAGGAATTTCCTCAGCCAGTTGGCAATCATAGTCACAACAGCTTGTAGCTAACACCAGAAGGCTGTACATGCCAAAAATGTTGCCTTGAATTTTTTTTTCTTTGTTAAAGGAAAGGTCTGAGAACAGTGAGCTATTTGGGTGCCGGTGCTGTTTTCTCCACCTTCTATAAGGGTGTTGCGGTTCAGGTTTCTCAGTGATATTGCATTGACCTCCTTGCTCATGAATAAATGTGGAGCTCAAAGGTGAAAGCACTGCAGGGTTGTTTCAGGGTTGATTATCTCCTCTCCTTCTTTCAGAGAAGTCTCAGACAAGACAGGAGGATTGTTTTTGGTTCATGGCTCACCAAGTACGGAGATGAGGCTGACAGTTCCAGTTTGTCAGCCACCTTAAAGCCAAACTGTTTCTTCCCACAAAAGCGACTAAGGGAGAATTGGGTGGAAGAAGAAACCAAGATTACTCACTGATGTAAGAGGGAGCATCCAGCACCTGTTTTGTATTTCCAGAGTCGCTTCCTAGGAAAGAAAACTGTCATTCAAATTAAGTATTTGCAGGTCATTATCAAGGTGCTTTGCTCTTAAAAAAGAAAAGATAACTAGTCCTCGAGCACAAATACAGCCAGCTTTTTCCTCTACTGTCACTTGTGATCTAAAGAGGAATCAGTTATTTATTCAATTCAATTCAATTCAATTCAAGTCAATTCAATTCAATATTATATTCAAGTAAGGCACAGGGTGGTGTACAACAGACACTAAAACTACAAATACTAAAAGCAACAGTTTAGAAATAGTAAACATTTCAATAGAATTCATCATAACAATGCTGTTTAAACAGATGGCAGTCAAGTTTCCGATTGTGCTACTGCCTTATGGGGGGAGGGGGGGAGAGCACCAGCTATGATGGAAACCGTTGCTGTCCTCATCCAAATGCCTGGCAGAACATCTCCGCCTTACAGGCCCTGCGGAACTGTAACAAGTGTCACAGGGCACAGATGTTACTTGGAAGAAAGTTCCACCAGGTTGGGGCCAGGGCACTAAAAGCCCTGGCCCTGGTTGAGGACAGCTGGATAACTCTCAGGCCAGGGACTGCAAGCAAGTTCTTATCAGCTAAGCGTAATGCTCTTTGAGGGGTATACTAGGAGTTCTAAAATACAGATCAGATGAGATGAGCTGTTTCGAGACAATGTAAATTTCACATGGCAGTGTATAGTCCAGAGGTAGACCCAGTTGACAAAAAAAAAATAATGCAATGTCTGACTATGAAGATGCCAGTGTGCTGCCAAACCCATGGAGTGTGAAGGGCTGTACTTGGCCAGAGATGCTTGGACTCAGCTGTTGGCTCTGTAGGTCTGGGAGACAGTGATGGGCATAAACCATGCCTATTGCCTTCTTCTGCACCACTGGCCCCAGCAGTGCTGACAGTGCCTGGGTTGAAGGCTTGCCAGGTGCCTCTTCTCTGCTGCCAATCAACCAGCTGGTGGGAGGACTTACTGGCAGCAAAGGGAGGCCTAGAGTGGTGTTGCAACAATGCAGCAATGCCACTTCCAATGCACACTGAAAATAATGTCTTCAAAATGCCAGCAACACAGACTCTGTGGCTGAAATATACTGGGTTCAGACACGTAGAGTGATCAGCTCATGGTTTATTGTGATTTCAGCTCAAACTCAGACAGACTAGCTGGGTCTGAGGCCTGCTTAAATCCCTGCAACACACCAACCCAAACACCCACCCACTCCCCGTGATAGGCTATTTACAGTGCAAGGTTCAACCACTGGTTAATTCTAGGATCCAGGCGAGCCTATAGGTCTGTTCCAGAATCCTAGCCAGCTTTTGTTATGCAGCTGAAGCTGCGCTTATTCATGTGAGTGGTAGGAGTTCGTGCACAAGTACATGTGGCCATTTGTGTGAGCAGTAGGAGCTCGTGCAGAAATACATGTGGCTATTCCAATACATAACAATGGCAAAAATGAGTTCTATCTTAGAGTTCTTACCCAAATACCAGAGTGTCCCCAAATCACTATCCTAGGCCTCTCTTCGTTTCTGGTAAGCCCCCACCCCCACTGGCAGTACTTGGCAACGCTACTTGGTTGCATGGGCAGAGATCTGGCTCTGAGTCCTGGGTGTCCATAAAAATGGTTTGGTGTGTTGCTGTCAGCACTTTTACTCAGGGTTGCACACCTCTGATATACAGACCAAAGACCATATTCACTATCCTAAGGCCATTTCCTTCTCACTACCACCATTTCCCTCTCACCATGGTAACACACATAGGGGGACAGAGTATTTTAAAATAAAAAGAATTAGCAGGTTGGATGAAGTCTGAGACAAATGAGTAAATGCTTTAGAATATGAATTGACTGTGGCCTGGGCTGTTGATAATCACTACAATGACAATAGACTCAAGGGCTTGTACATGACCTTAAAGCAGAATGGTATTGGATACAGTAGTTAGTATTATAATTCTGTATAATTTCATATAACACAGAAATCACTTCCCTGTTTTTAATTTAACCAGGCAATTGCCTTGCTTGCAAGTATTACCTCATTAAAAGTTAGGGGAATGTTTGTCACAGCTTATTGCCGGAAAAATGGGGCAATGAAGGACAAAGGTGGACACAGGAAGTGGGGAAAACATGCATTTCCTGTTCCCTTCCCATCATTGTAATTTCTGAAGCCATTCTAAATCAAGACCAAGATGCTTGGCAGAAATTGATAAAATAAGTTTGTATAATTCAAAACAACTAATAGCCCAATACATTTATATTCAATCTACTTTCACTCCCAGTACATAGATTTAAGCAAGATCAGTATCATTTGCATAAAACAGACCTATGCTGGATGAAATCTTTCTACATGACAGGTTTTCAGATGGAAGTATTAATTTGCTGGAAATACCAGCTGTTTTATGTAATGCTTTTTCAAGGTTATGCAGTTCCATTCACAAACAGTAGTGGCCTCATTAAAATTAGATAGTTTTTAGCTGATCCTAATCTTTTTGAGTTAACATTGCTCTTATGCTAATTACCAGCAGTCTACCAAGTGATGTTATTTCTGTAAAAATGATCTAGCATTCATGTTTCTTTGGACATTTTCTTGAACTTCAGACAACTACTGCCTATGTGATAATCGTGTCCTTAATAAACATTTTTCTGGTATCAATTCTCTGGTTCAACTATTTTGAGATTATATACATTTATTAAAAGATTTATCCAGTTCTTTGGACAATTCCAAAAGATCTCATAAACTCACATTTCCACTTCTTTAAATTTCTGGGATGATTCATTCGCTATATTTACAAATACAGGAGTCACTCACTTCTGCATTTGTTTAAGCCCATCAGTAACAGCTGTTTTACTTAGAATATTTCAAACAAAGATTTTTCATGTAGCAGAATATATTGATCCCTACTCAACAATTTGCAATGTAGTCCTAACAGAGATACATCCTTCTCAGACTACATGACTTTAATGGACTTAGAAGGGTATAAACTGGTTTCCATGACTAGGGATGGGCACAAACCAGGGAAATAGGAAGGGATTCCATTTAACTGGTTTTCATAGGCAGCACGTGAACCCAGAAGTGAGCATATGCAGGCAATTCTGTGTGGGTGTGTGAGGGGGCTAATGATGAAAGCCGGTCCAACCTGTTAAAGAGATGAAACAACAGCACTTGCGTGGCCATTCACACATTACAAAGTAAATATATCATCTTTGTGCACAAAAATGTAATTTCACAGCGGGCCTTCTGGCACCCTGAGTCTGTAATCAGTGAAGCAATAAAGAACAGACAAGCATGAGCCCATTTCCCTGCCTCTCAAACCATGGCTACATTTGGCTAAGAGACCAGGATCTCTGCCTTCAACTCACCTGTACTGTCAGGCTCACTTTGTGTTGTATTTTGAGATTTGTTTTCTGAGTGTGTTTGATTCCCTGTGACGTTTCCAGTTGTGGTAGTGTCTGGACCTGCAAAGAAATAAAAACGCTCAGTTGAAGCATATGAAACATAGTCCCATAAGTCATTTCCATATGATCACTCTCAACACCCAACACCGTGGAGTCTGTTTCTGTCACATGGACCCTCCAGACCATGCACAATATCCACACCAAACCTCCAGGAACATCTGTCACTGTCATGGAAACATCCCGTGTGATCTGGAATATCCCCGGTGGTAAATCACATCATGATTTACAGCAGGATTCAGTGAGTCAATGCGGAAATAACTACCGATGAAAGTACGACAACTTGAGTCTTACCATTCAGTACAAGGCAGAATCTGTTTAGGATTGCACTGTTACACTTCTTCTTTCTATTCTTTGTCACACAGATTTTAAGGACGCAAAAACCCATGAGTGAAACCTTTCCTGGTGGGGTACAGCCTCTAGAACCATTCATTTTGGGATATGCCACAAACCACACCTCTAATATGAACAGTCATCTATTCAGTTCGTCAGCCATATTGCTCTGAAGCAGTAGAACAAATTTAGAGTCCAGTGGCACCTTTAAGATTATTGGAGGTCCTGAGGAATTTCCCACACCAGCTGAGGGTGTGTGTGTGGTCACACAAGACACAGCTTTCTTGGTAGTGGCACTAAAAGTATGGAGGTTTGCCCTGTCTCTTCTTTACTGGCCTTTAGATGCCAGGCAAGGCAGCGTTGTGTCATCTGCTCTGTGATCTGCACTCTGGAAACAATTTCTTGCTTGTTGCTAATTGATTAATTTGGGTTTTGTTTGGTTCATTACTCAGTGCTTCTAAATTTTTAAAAATAATATGCCATCTCCATTCCCTCTGTTCACTAATAAAAATAGATGTTGAAAATCTCTAAATTTTTTTTTTTGTTTTAAAATCTTCTGGAACTGATCAGAGGCTACAGTTTAGCTGGGGGAAGGGTGCAAACCTTGTTGAGCATGAATCCTGCAGTTGCTGGTTTAAGGTCTAGGCTTGGTGTACATCCCAGATTTCTTGAAAGCCGTGTTTCCTGTAGCGATTAGCTTACAGTGGTATGACCTTTTTTAATGCTTTTGTAATCATGGATCAGTGGCTGGGCCATGCTGTTTCCGCTGATCATTTTTTTCTCCTCAAAACACTTTTCTTTCAGGAGATCTTTTCCTTTGCAGCTTGAAGCTGCAAAATGGCCTCAGGTTACTATTTAGAATACACCGTTTTTGCCCAGGGCATTTAAAGAAGAAAGCATAGCTTCAAAATAATCTGCCTGCATTTCGGCTCTAGGAATTCAAAGTGATCAAAGATCCTCCCAGGTATTTATTTGTGATGCTGCCTGAGTGACTGACATAAATGTGTGTGTGTGTGTCTGTGTTTTCTTCTACACAAAATGAAACAGAGGCAGACTTAATGTAGACAAGGCCAACATATTTATTTCATAATGTGAGAAGAAGCCCTTAGTGAACCCTGTTCCCTACTGTGATTGACACTCATGACAGGCAGAATTGCATGGCATAGGCCTTGCTGGGGCTCTACCGCTTCAAAAGAATTCATGCAGAGGGATTTCCTGTTTAAATACTCCCCCCTATAATTTGTCTTATACAAACACCATACTACAAGAATTAAAAGGAGTATAAAATAAAAAACACACTCAAGCACAGCAAATAAATAAATAACAGCAAATAATAATCATTTAACAAACAAGTAACAACAAACAACAAAACCCAAATTAATCAATTTGGCATCTTTTTTGCACTTAGTGGGATTTTCCTGGATTGTAGCATCCCCTGGTGTACTCCCATGCACAGTTACATTCTCCAGAAAGGCTTAGGAACATAAGAAAAGTCCTGCTGGATCAGATGAGTGGTCCATCTAGTCCAGCATCTTGTCTTACACAGTGGCCAACCAGTTCCTCTGGAGGCCAACAACAGAGCATAGAGGCCGAGACTTTCCCCTGATGTTGTCTCCTGGCTCTGGGATTCAGAGTTTTAGTGCCTCTGAATGGGGAGGTTCCCCTCAGTCACCATGGCTAGTAGCTACTCATAGACCTATCCTCCACAAATCTGTCTAATCCCCTTTTAAAGCTGTTTATTCCTATGGTCATCACTACAGCCTCGGGCACTGAATTCCACATTCTGTCTTCTGACAGTATCCTTGTCTACACAGGCTTTCTTCTTGGTAGGTCCATTCCTTTGGGAAAACCTATCAGCATATGTGTGGGGGCACCTTCACTTGCTGCATTCAGGAAAGTGAGTTAAGAATACTTTATTCCACAGGGCGTTTGGTGGAGAGTAAATTGTTAACTACCTGCTGGACCCTTATGTTTTTGTGTCTTCACACAGCTTTTGCTGCAAGGGCCATGAGTGTGCAGGGTACAAATATTTTGAAAATAAACAAGGCAACAAACGGGCCATATAATGCGGGGGGGAGGTGGGCCTATTTCCGGTGCCGCAATTAGAGCTGCCAGAACGCGATCCCACACGTTGGCAGCATGCCACGGTTCCTTCCCTCCATGCCTGCGCGTCAACGAGGGGCCGGAGGGATAGGCACACACTGGCGCGATCACACCAAGGGAGTCCGGAGGCAGCCCGTGGCAAACCATTTACTAGTACCTTCGAGGAGGTAGTTTTTTACTCCGCATCTTCAGCGGGAAGCCGCGGGTTGGCCATGGGAATGCTACACCTCCCAGATGTTGCGGTGTGATCGCGCTTGGAACTCCACCATTCAATCGTGGCTCTCCCACGGCAAATTCAGTGTGTGACCGGGGCCATTATATAGCAATATGAAATGGCTTCATATTATGTCTAAGGTCTGAGTTATGGCGGGAAGAAACTAAAAAGAAAAAATGCCCTGCTGTGGTCTTAAGCTTCTGATATGAGGGGCTGTTTGGGTGTCCAGCCCAGCCAGTGCACTGATGCATATGGTGCCATCTCTCACTGCCAGAGGTGCATTAGATATCATGAACCAGCAAAAGGTCCTCTGCTTTATGAAGCCTTCACAGGGAACCTTATTTGGAAATAAGAGGCAGAAGCAGAAAATCCTGCCCCATTGGGGGTTCAGCATTCTGTGGTAGAACCCTTTGCAAGCTTTCCTGGAGCATGCTGGGATATGCCTCCTCTGACATATCCCTGTGGCCATTCATCAGGTCCATTATTCAGCCAGCTGTAGCAAAAGACTTCTGCCCAAGTCAGCAGTGGGGGACCTGAAGCTGCAACAAAGCATCACAGCATGCCATCCTTGTTTAATGGGCCACTTGTCAACGCTTGATTATGAATTAGAGTATCAAGACAATGTCTTACCGATAGCCGTTGGAGTCAACTTGGATGCTGCCGCCTTATTACTTGGTGGAAGTGAATGGGTAGTGCCTGCTGATATTTTGATAAGATAAATGACAGTGTGTTAACTGCTGTGCTCAAAACATATTTCATCAAAAGAATAATCAGTAGGCAAGCAGGAGGGAACCAGAGTCATTCTCCAGCACTGTTGTCTGAACATCCTCTGGTCCCAGCCACTTTTTTGAGTGAGGGGAGATGAGCTCATTTTGCTGCAAGCACAGTGTAAAATTAAGCACCTTCACTGAATATCTGAATACAGGAGCGAGGCAAGAACATCTTTCCCTGAAGCGTTAGAGAAACTGCAAAAAAGCCCATTGTTGAAGAATGCACGGAACGAGAAGTAGCACAGTGGTGATTTGAAATTCAGATGATCAGAGATTTTTTTGAATACTGTTACCACACATCTGCCACAGCCGAATTTGAAAATATGTCTTCCAGTGACTGGCTTGGCTGTAACTTTTGGGAATTCATGCAAAAGCTCTTGCTCCTTCCCTTTCTCCCTATACACGTGGAAGCCAGGAAAGTTAGGGGCTGTGGCTTAGTGGAAGAACTTCTGCTTTGCATGCAGAAGGTCCCTGGTTCAGTCCCCTGCATCTCCAGTTAAAAGGACCAAGTAAGAGGTGATGTGAAAGTCCTCAGTGGTAAATGCTGGAGAGCCCCTGCCAGTCTGAGTAGACAATACTGACCCTGATGGACCAATAATCTGACTCAGTATAAAGTTCATGCAGCTTCATGTGCATGTGAAGTAGGGGTGGCTGAGGAAGGAAATGTGTCACCTGCCCAGCACATGTTGCAGACATTACTGATGTGATCAGGCACAAGCAGCCGCCATGCTGCAGCAGTTTGTGGGAAACAGAGCTTAGGATGCAATTCTACAGAGTTAGCCCCACCACATTATGAGGTTTGCCCCTGAATCAATATATAAAGGACTGGGCTGCAAAAACCACAGCTCCTTTTCTAGGTTTTTTTTTCCTGAAACAGGCAAACATTGGCTTCATTCTGAAATTTGTCTGTGGGCGCAGATATAACTTTATAATACCTTCATAACTCTGGAAATTAACAAAGTTTTCCTGGTATGAGCTCTGGGAAAATATTCTGCAGGAGCTTATTGCAGTACAGCTTGAATGGGGAAAATCCCAGCTCTGGGGGTAGCTATTGGCTAGCACCTGTAACATGATCAGCATGTTTTTTCTCCTCAAGTTTCCAGACTTCTTTATTTTGTGTTTGAGTTTTAAAGGCTACTTCTATCAGTGTGTGTGAAAGGTGAATGAAGGATGGACATATATCCAAAAACATGTAAATATATACTGTACATATATGGTACATCTTTAAAGAATAGTAAAACTGATACATGAAAAGTGGGGAAAAGACTGGGAGCTGAGCTTGCATTCTATTTATTGGTGTGCATGTTTGCAATATAAGTTATGAAGCTTGGGGAGAGAGCTAAACAGTGAATGAAGATCTTGTGGTAACTCATTATATATTTAGATATTAACAGGGCTATTTTGGGGCAGGAACACACAGGAATGGAGTTCCGGCTAGCTTCAGAGTTGGCCACGCCCGCTACAGCCAAATCCTCTGCGTGCATGGCTACAGAGGGAAAGCCTGGAGAGTGACCCCCCCAGTGACTCCGAGGCAGGCGGGCCAGGGAGGGGCCTGGAAGGATCAGGGAGGCATTTAAAGGCCTCCCTGTGCCTTCCTCGGACTGTCCAAGGGCCAGCTTGCTTGGGCGCCCCGCAGCCATTGGGCATCCAGGCAAGCCAAGGGAAGGTAGTTTAAACTGCCTCCCCTTCCCTCCAAGGGCTGGCTTGTCTGAGCTCTCTGCAGCCGCAAGGCGCCCGGGCAAGCTCAGGGAAGGCACAGGGGTGTGGCCTAATATGCTAATGAGTTTTGGCTGTTGGGTGTAGCCTATTATGCTAATGAGTTCCTGCTGGGCTTTTCCTACAAAAAAAGCCCTGGATATTAATACTCCACTTTTCTCCCCAATGGGGACCCAAAGCAACTTACAATATTGTTTGCCCCTTCACCATTTTGTTCTATGTTGAGGTAGGTGAGGCTCAGAGCATATGACTGGCCTAAGGTGCCCAAAATAGGCATGATATTTTAAAAAGAGCTGGGTCCAGATCTCTGGACTTAACTCTGTCTCCCTGCAGCAGCTGCAGGAACATCAGTTAAAAAAACAATAAAAGAGTCCAATTGGGCTCAGAATGCCACCATGAGAGGAGAAGTGGTCTTGCCTCCCCCCACCATTTTTTCATGCCAGACGATGCTGGGGCGGAATTATTTGGCCATTTTTGCCACTCAATGGCTGCGGTCACACACACAAAATAATCCACTTTCAACCCACTTCCAGTGCACTTTCCAACTGGATTTTGCCAGTTCACACAGTAGAAATCTAGTTGGGAAGTGCACTGAAAGTGGATTGAAAGTGGATTATTTAGCATGTGCAACTGCAGCCCATGTTGAACATTCCATGCATGCACAACAGTAAAAATGGAGAAATAACTCCCCCACAGCACTGTACCTGATGAAAGATACTTTGATTCCTGAAAGATAATACCCTGAGTATGATCTCTACTCAGTATGATCTCTAAGGTCTCTAAGGTGCTGCTAGATCTGAATCTTGCTCTTCTACTGCAAACCAGCATGGCTGCCTACCTGAAACTACCCCTCCGCAGCACTGTTTCAGTGCAGAAAAAGCAACATGAGCCTTTCCTTCCCCCATGGCAATGTTCTGAGACCAATTGGGTTCCCCTTTATACTTAAACTCACATTCCCCAAAGCTGCTGTATGGCTGCTGGGAAGGAGAACCAGGTCTGGGGAACCGGGACCCAACTCTTTTCCCCAAAAAAATCATGTCTAGTTTGCCTGGGACTCCAACCAATGCATAGTCTACATTTCCCCTGAACATACATAGATGCCTGGCCCTTGAGAGGCTCGCCTGTCCTCTACCAGGGCAAGGGCCTTCTCTGTGGTGGCCTCATCCTGGTGGAATGCTCTGTCAGAGAACACACAGGCCCTGCAAGACCTTGTTAGCTTCCGCAAGGCTTGAAAGACAGAGCTCCTCCAACAGGCTTTTAATTAGTCATTGCGTGTGTCTTTCGATTCTTCTGTTGTTTCCACCAGGTCATTTTACTGTTGGATGCAGCCATGTTCAATAGGAGATTTATATAGCTGGTTTTAAATTGTGTGGCATATTTACTATTATTATTGCTTTTAAGACTATTTACTGAATTGTATTTTAATTTGATGTGAGCCACCCCAAGGAGTGGTAGGGTATACATTTGATAAATACATAAATAAAGTTATATGCAGGGCTCTTTTTATAGCAGGAACTCCTTTGCATATTAGGCGACACACCCCTAATGTAGCCAGTCCTCCAAGAGTTCCTGCTACAAAAGGAGCCCTGGTTATATGTAAGTGTTGTGAGACACACAAGTTCATTCAGATAATCAAAGACTGACTTAAGGGAAAGACACAGAGAAGGTGCCTTTTATTTTTAGCAGAATTTCTTTAAAGAGATAGCCGCTCTTTTGATTGGCTGAGAGAGTCAGTGGAGGAGGGAAAAAAATGTTCTGTGTTGCTTAAAGAGGACACTGTGCTTTCCTGTTGCGTGCACAGCTTTGTAAGGGCTTTTTCGGTATGTATAACAAGAAGTGACAGCAGCCACTGAAACAGGACCAGGAAAGGGAAGAGCTGTCAAATCTCAGTTCTTGGGATGGGTTCATTTTCTGAAGTGTTTATCACAGGTTCTTTTTTGGTGGGTGTTTGAGGAGTTTGAGGTTAGTGTTTGAGGAGTCTGAAATCCCCTGCTGTGAAACATAATCAAATGTATCCGGAATAGATAAAAACTGAAACAAGCCTATGTGCTCCATCGGTGAGCCCTGGCTCCTCTCTACTTTAAATTAATCAGTTTCTTTCAACGGCACATGCAGGCTAGCCCTGTGCAGATTATGCAGAAGTAACATCTAACTGCATTCAGTTGCAGCCTCAGCCATGACCGAGTTTCACTGGATTATGTCTGGATTTTTAAAGAGTAACAAGAATTAAATCACAAAGATTGGATTTTGTGAACAATGTCACAAAAAGCCTGCTTCACCATAAACAAAATGTATGCATCTAAATGCATAATTGACTACAAGGAAGATCCCTAAAGAGCAAGGAGTCACAATGCCCATGCGGGGGTGTGTGTGTGTGTGTGTCTGTTTATCAGGACCTGTGTTAAATATAAGGTGGAGGGCCAGTGTGGTGTAGTGGTTAAATGTTCAGACTAAGATGTGGGAAACCCAGGTTCAACTCCCCACTAATAGCATGGAAGCTTGCTGGGTGACCCTGGGCCAGCCACAGACAATCAGCCCAATCCACCTCACAGGGTTGTTGTGAGGATAAAACAGAGGAGAAGAGACTGATGTAAGTTGCTTTGGGTCCGCATTGGGGAGAAAGGTGGGGAGAAAGGTGCCTTGACAGGGAGGGCAGCATATAAATCGAATGAATGAATGAATGAATGAATGAATAAAAATAGAGTAAATACATCAATAAAAGACAAGAGCCTACAAGACCACTTTATGGCATCAATAAGCTGTGTGAAATCAATCTTCCTTCCTTCCTTCCTTCCTTCCTTCCTTCCTTCCTTCCTTCCTTCCTTCCTTCCTTCCTTCCTTCCTTCCTTCCTTCCTTCCTTCCTTCCTTCCTTCCTTCCTTCCTTTCTCAATTGCAGCAAAAAGAGACGGCATGGGCTATGGGTTAGCATAAAAGAAAGGATCACCTTTCAACAATATGCTTAACGGAAATAGCTACATGTGCAGTTCTTCTGTGTGTTACTCAGCAGTTCTGTTTCTTTTCTCTTTTTAAACATCCAATGTGTTCAGTAGCAATGGCCTCATGTACTGTAGTGGCATTCCAGATCAATTAAAGGAAAAACTTACATTTACCCAGCAGGTTGACAGAAGCCACATTTTGAGTCAGATGAGACTGAAATAGAAATCACCTTTTGCAGGTGGCCCTGAACTGAGTGGATGAGGCTAGCCTGATCTCATTGGATCTCAAAAGCTAAGCAGGGTTGGTACCAAGGGAAGCCACCAGGGAGGACTCTGCAGAGGAAGGCGATGGCAAACCACCTCTGCTTCTCACGTGCCTTGAAAGCCCCTGGCTGGGGTCGCTGCAAGTTGGCTGCAACTTGACGGCCCTTTACAAACACAGAGTATTATATGCTCTCGTTTGAATGGCCCAGGACAGTCTGATCTCACTGGATCTTGGAAGCTAAGCAGGGTTGGTCCTGGTTAGTACTAGGATGGGAGACAGTTAAGGAAGTCCTGGAGGCAGACAATGACAAACCAGTTCTTGCCTTGAAAGCCCTATGTGGTTGGCATAAGTTGGCGGCAACTTGACTGCACTTTCCATAACTGAACTCTTATATTCTCTTTGACTATGGAATTTTAAGATAGAATGCCTGGTAGATCCTACACTATTGCACAGGATCCAGACGGTGCTCTTCCATTTAGATGGGAATGCTGTATTTTAATCACAAGACTGGTATATACGCAAGGCATCAGCAAGCACAACTATTTCCCAGTGAGAGCCATCTGGACTGTAGTTATGCCAGCACTGGGCAATGAACTTCACAATAAACATGCCTGACTGACAAACGTATCTTGATTAAACTCACCCCCCTTGATGACATGCAAAGAGGGCTCGTGTATGGATCACCTCTACATTCCCTATGAAAGTTTCTCACAAGCACAGAGTACCATGCCGATCAGTAGCCATTTGGTTGTTGCAGTTTGCAGCTACATTTTTGCCCAGTTCAAGAGCAAAACTGCCGCATTTACCAATGGCACTTTGCCTCAGGGCCATTGAATTAACCACCTTGTACACAGCATGGAATCACTTGCTTTTTGTTCTCTCTTTGCACCTGCACAGGCAGATGCTTCCACCAAATGACTGCCATCAGATCGAATGCATTTCTTGTGTCTGTTTTGTTTTTGGCACCTCTACCATCAACAGCATCTATTTGAGAAGTGACGACAAGTACTGATTTCAAGATTAGCTGGCTTCATGAGTGGACAATGAGATCCAAACTGCTGGAAGTGAAGGACAGAGCAGTCTCTATTTGCACCCAGTACTGGAGACGGGGAAGTAGAGCTGGCAAGGTGGACAGGTCAGATCCTTCTGCCTGCTTTCCTTTATCTCTTCTGCTGCTACCTCTTTGTTCTCACAGTGCTATTCTTAAAGACTTCTGGCTCCCTCCCTTTCTTTGTGCTCTCCCTCCAACTTCCAAGCAGTCAGCAAGTGCCCTCTGAATCCCCCTCCATCTCCTAGTCAGAAAGAATGCCTACCTGGCCTCTCCAATGACACTATGGATTTCTTTACCAATTAAGAATTTCTTTTCTTTTCTTAAAGCAACAAGCCTCATGTGGACTTTGTTCTAAAGCTGCCTCCCATCCTCTGCTCTCATGCAGCCAGCTTGAGAGGAAACATTCTAGTATGAATCGGGTCTGGGGGCGCATGTACAGTGGGGCAAATCGAACCATCCCACGACCCTTTTGTACTGGGGAAAATAGCCCTGGGGGTGGAGGAGGATGCTGAAGACCATTCTCCCCATCCCTACATACACTATGGTCCTGATCCAAATCAGGCCCTGCTGTGCTTGGCAACAGTTTCCTGCAGGTCATATCTGACTGTGAGATGATCAGAGTCAGGTTGAGAGAACTAGTGCGAAAACATCTTGTCAGTTTTGGCCCTGAGACACTGAAGTAGTAAGTCTCAACTCCAAAATCTCAAACTGATTTTAAGATTTTTACTATGGGTTGGATATGCCCAGCTTTTCAATTTGAGAAAAAATGGGGGTCCCTTTGACCACCAAAAGGCTACGCTATGGATCATGGGACCTGTATGGAAAAAAGTCATGTTGGAATGGAAGTATAGTCAGGAGGGGAATTGGATGACATTAATTGGAAAAGCTGGCTGAATCCAGCCCCAGGTGTCCTTTTTAAAAATGGAGGCAGCACAAGTGGCAGATGGGTGGGCAGGATGGTGGTGAGAGAGTCTGATCAAGTGAGAGAACAGGGTACTCATGCAAATGGACATATCCAAATTCACTTGGATGCCTCCAAAGAGCTTGCTGAGTAATTGGCTCCTTGCTCAAAACCTACCAGCAGGATGTGAAATGAACTAGCAGGCAATTGAGCAGATCTACTGACACACTATAATTTGTATTTCCAGTTGCTCATCATTTTTCAAAAAAATCTTTTACATTTATTATAACTAATTAAAGATTATTTGCACCCAACAGTATTCATTAATTCATGTAACTCACCATGTTAAATATGCCTCTTAACAGTACTCAGAGGGTAGGGAAGTCCTCTTACTTTATTTAGGTATTTACTTATAACTAGTGGCGACTTACAACATTAAAACCAACAAGATAAAAATAATATTAAAACAAACAACAAATATAAAACATTAATAATAAATATTAAACTATTAAAATATGTGGCGAGTACCATATCGCTACAGCCCAAACATGGTTACCTTGACTTGGAAAATTTCATCTCTTGAACTAGCATACTGACTATATTTGACAACTCAAAGCAATTACCACCCCCCACCAAGTTTAGTTTATAATGAACTCCACAGTAAAACAGAGAAATGTTATACTTACTTGTAGAGCTGCTATTGTTTGTAGTTGATAGTACCTGTCCAGGGGTTGCTGTTGTTTGGGAGGTTTTATTCTCTTTAGAAGATGATATAGAAGTACTTCCTAATGAAGAAACTGAAGACACATAACTTAACATTAGACTCTTTCCCTCACCAAATCAATGTAATCTGCTACTCTATGCCTCCATTTTGGTTTCTCCCTAAAATCACACCTGCCTTACATTTACCATTATTTTAGCTTCTTCATATACATTCCCTGAATTCATTCCTATGGCACTGTAATTGGATTGGATTCTGTGGAAAGCTTGTGGAAGGGATTGGTGGAAATCCATCTTCCCTTTTACCCAGCACCCCACCGCTTGTCCTGAAAATCCTCTTGGAGGCTTCGGAGATCCTTATGATCAAAATAGTATAAGGGGCCACAGTAACAAGGGGACAACATAGTTTCTTCCCCCCTACTCCAAGCAGCCAACAAGGAGGAGGAGGAGGAGACATCTTTGCAAATGTCTTTGTAACATTTCCTTTATTTACAAATATTCAAGCACTCCATAAGTAAAGACATTCCTGCAACAAAATATAAGGGAATTGCTGGATAAAGACTAAGGTATATTCATATAATTAACTAGTGGAACTCAATCCCACAGGATGTAGTGATGACCTCTAGGTCTGTTTCCTGTTTTTCACAGTGGCCAATCAAATACCTTGGAAGTCCACACGCATAAAGGCCAAAGCCTGCCCATTTTGCTGCCCGCCCAGTACCTAGCATTCAGAAGTATTCTAGTTCTGAACATGGAAGTCCCATTCACTAACAGACATTGATGGACCTACCTTCTCGATGGACCTATCCTCTAGTTCCCTTTTAAAGTCATCACTATACCCTGTGGGATTGAGTTCCACCAGTTAATGACATGGTTCTGTGAAGAAGTACTTTCTTTTGTCTGTTCTGATTATGGTGTCAAGATCAACTAGACCACATTAGATACCAGAAGAGCCTTTACTCTTCATAGCTTTTCTCGCAATCTGCCTGCTGTTTCTTTAACAGTCGTCATAGTTAAATTGGTTCCTTGCATGTACAGTTTCTCTGCCACTTCCCTTCATCTAAAGGGGTGTCACCATCTCTAAGCTCTGATGGGCATCTCATTCCCAGCTATCAGCAGACCATCTCCTAACCATTAGCTGCCATTGATGAAACATCAGCTGACCATGCCATTCAATTAAGTAGTAATCCATCTTCCAAAAGAACGACAGCTAGCAGTCTGAACAGAATTTTCACTCCATTTTGGAATGTAACTCCACATTACACCTGATTACAAAATGCATTTAAAAAATTCAAATCTTTGTGTCATCTAAAGCAAACTAGAAAGCAGCTAATGAAACAGAATCACATGAAACAATTCAGAAAATAAACTAGCTATTGAGGCTGCAATCTCAATTGGAGGACCGATGAGAGGGGAGATCTGGATGGACTTCTGAACCCATTTCCATTTGTGTGGCTTTCTATTTTCATTGAAAATTCATTGAATTTATTTACAATATTGATATCCTGCTCTTCTTCCAGTTGATGGGACCAACCTGTTTTTATGCCCTTGATGAAACAATACATCTATGTGGACTAAGTATTCTTTTTTTAAAAAAAGACCAGAAGTAGGGTTGCCATGGGGCCTGGAAGAAATTTTCTGACACTTTAACAGAGGCTTGCTTAATAGGATGTCACTTAACAGATATGGTAAAAGATTAAGATGGGCCAATAAGCTTGGGTGCAAAATAAAAAGTTTTTTGAGCTCAGAAAACCTGCAAAAATAAAGCACACCATTTACAAATACAAATTCCAATGGGGACCCACTAAATGCCTATCAGAACCTGATCCAGGAGATGGCTACCATTTTGACTGTGCCATTGGGTGTGAAGCTAGACCAGTTTGTAGAAATACTAAGCCTTGATATGACAAGGAGTGTTCTGTTGTTAAAAAAGAGGTGAATCTTTTATATACACTCACTCTAGGTAACGATCTGGGGAAAAGCGCTGAGGTTCAAGTTATTCTCCTAAGTCGAAAAAAACTTTATAAAAGAATTATACAACAGAAAAAGAAAGAGTATTCTAGAGGCTCTTATTCAGGCAGTGAGACAAAATAATTCTGCCCTTTTTGGAGACTTACTCATGAAAGGAAATTGAAACCATCCTCACCCTTAGATCTGCATATTTCCACGGATGGATAGTCCACCTTTTTTCAGAGGCTGTATGATGATCACACCCAGGATATCCCTCCCAAAACACTAGAGATTCTCCCTTTATGGCCTCTGGTTACTTTGCAGGAAGTAAAAGCACAAATTACGCTGTTAAAAAACTGGAAGGCCCCGGATCAGGTGGCATTCCACCTGAAGCTTTAAAAGAAAATTCAAACTGGTGGGCACAGTTCCTTGCCATATTGTTCACATATATTGATAATTCTGGCTGTGTTCCTAAGCAATGGAAGACAGCAGTCATAGTCCCTATCTATAAAAAAGGGTAATAAAAATGATCCTGCAAATTATAGGCCAATTAGTCTTTTAAACATTATTAGTAAATTATACTCAAGGCATTTATTGGATAAGCTGGAAATATGGTTGGAACAAGAAAAGATCATACCAAAAGAATAAGCTGGGTTTAGAATAGAAAGATCGACTGTAGAGCACTGCTTGATACTTCAAAAATTAATTGAGAAATATTTTGCCAGAGGTCCAACTCTTCATTGATTTAAAGGCAGCTTTTGACTCTATTTCAAGAAAAATACTACGGAAAAAATTAGAGGGCTCTAATATAGACAAAAGACTACTGTTTCTTATTTGTGCTCTTCATGATGAATCTACCCTTAGGGTGAGATGTGGGCCATTGGGATACCTCACCAAACCAAGTAAAACTTTTAAGAGAGTAAGACAGGGCTGCCTCTTAGCTCCTACCTTATTTAATCTTTATCTAAGTGATGTGGTCAATTATTTATTTATTTATTTGGATTTGTATCCCGCCCTCCCCGAAGGCTCAGGGCGGCTAACAACAAGGCACGCATGCCAACTTTAAAACAAGTTCAACAGTATAAAACCAGAATATAAACATATAAACAATATATAAACAATATAAAACATAGAAACAACATTCAGGCAATGAAACAAGATGGGGCAGATTATAGCCCCCGACAGACATTAACCCCCAATAGCCAAGCAGCAGCCAAACAGTAGCTCATCACCCCCTCTCTTGCCAGGGCTGCCCCGCACTCAATGGTGACGATAGTGCGATGGCAGATGGCTAACCATGGTGGCGGCTCCTAATCATAGGCCCGGCGGAATAGCTCCGTCTTACAGGCCCTGCGGAACTGAGCAAGGTCCCGCAGGGCCCGGATCTCCTCCGGGAGCTCCCTCCACCAGGTAGGAGCTGCCACTGAGAAAGCCCTGGCTCTGGTGGCAGCAAATTTTACTTCCCTGGGGCCTGGAATTTCCAGGAGCTGTTGACTCCCCGACTGAAGTGCCCTTGGGGGAACATATGGGGAAAGGCGGTCCCTCAAGTACTCTTGGAACTCTGATTTCCATCCCCCCAAACTTGCTTCACATCATTTAACTATACTGCTATATGCAGATGACATGGTCCTATTATCAAGAACACCTCTGGGACTGTACAGGTTTTGTTCCCCTCAGAGCCCCAGTCCAGGAGATAAGAGAGGCACAATTCCTGATACTCTGCCAGCATGTGCAGAATCTCACTTCTCTCCCACGCCCCTCCAGGAATGAGAGATACCAAAGATCCACATGCTTCAGTAACACTTAAATCAGTAATCTGCCACCAGGACCTCCTTTGAATGTGCCCAACTCAGACAGAAGGAAAGGTCCCACCTCCAGACTAGTTTCTGGGAATTAACAACTCATCAGCTCTGGGCCAGAGCTGCAGATAATTAAGTTACCCAAAGTGGTAGACTTCAGCTGAGTCAACTCCAGGCAACAGAGATTTAGGCTTAGACCCCAGTTGCAATACAGGACTCACACTCAGATAATATTAGTCTATATCTTATCTTTATTCAGCAAAGCATGCATATAATCAGACTTGCAAAGATTACAAAACAAAGTTTAAGGCCTATAGCTTATTCAGCAATAACTACACATAGAGGTATTTCATAGTTACCAGTCCTTCATTTGTGCTTTGTAAAACCAGGGAATCTTCAGGATGAGACACATGTTTGCTGTGAGCAATTAAGTCCAGCTTCACTGCCCACTAGTAAAATGCCATGTTGCAGGTTTGTAATCCAAAAGGGAACTCACTCTCAGAAAGGGGCCCTCTTTCCAAGAGAGTTCTGTCTCTTTTCCCATAGGCTGAGCACAATCCCCTCCTTCTCCTGTCATAACTGGATATGGCCATTTACCCAATCATGACAGGGTGGAAAGGCGTGTCTAACTATGTAGGTGCAGCCAATACTGACACCCCTAAAAGCACGTCTGCTTGAGCTTTGAAGTGTAAATGCCTCGGGACATCTGTGTCCTCAGCTTGAGAAGATGTCTCAATGTCTAGTCTCCCCCTCAAAGGTGCCAGAGTGGCTTTTGAAATGGATATCCAGGCTTGGCATCTGACATGCCATCTGTGCAGGTGACAAAAGTCACAGGGATATGTCAGTGGCCAGACCAATTGGGCCTAACAGGAATGAACGAGGAAAGTCTTTTCCTATACAGGGACTTCGAAGGGTATTTGATAGTTTCACCACATATTGTGGCAAAGAACACCTCACAATTAACTTTGACAGGACTGAAGTCATGGCATTTGGTGGGCATCCAAAAAGAGGGCATGGCCAATGAAGGGGAACAAAATCGAGCAGGTTAATAAATGTACTTACCTTGAGGTCATATTTCAGGAGACTGGCTCTAATGCAGCATATTGTAATCTGAGGGTAGTATGTGCTGAGAGAAGCTACATACACAAATCTGAGATTCTTTCACTCCAAAGTGGGATCATATGTACCTGCTATGCTGAAGCTTTTTCAAGCTAAAGTAATATCTCAATCTTTATGATACTGTTTTAGGTATTTCAGCCACTAGTCTATACTCCTTTGAAGACATACAATCTAAATTTCTTTGTGCCATCTTACAGTTCCCCCCATCCCCCGGTGTTCTTAATTCCCTTCTTCGCCTAGAAATAGGACAAATGAGAATTGAGGTAAGAATTCTATTGGCCTCTTTTTTAGATTTAATTTTCAATTGTTTTTTAATTCTTGAAAGGTGACGATTGATATATTTTATCTTTTTTAATGTGATACCTTGTATATCTTCATGATGTCGAACATTTTAGCTATTATATCTACATATGTTTTTATTCTGCTGTATTTTATTCCTGGGCATTCCCACACATTAAGCCTCAAATAACAAGACAGGACTTTTTCTTCAGACCAGTTGGAAACCATAATTATTTATTTATTTATTTATTTATTTATAATTCAATTTATATCCTTCCCTCCCCAAATGGGCTCAGGGCAGCTAACACTTTAGGCACCAGGCCATGATTAAAACAACTAACAATTAGGGCGCAAGCCATGATTAAAACACAAGTTAAAACAATCCAATTCAACACTAAAGTGCTGGTGCTCTAGTTGTTGCTACTGTCCTCACTTCCAAGATGGATTCTGGAAATTAAAAAAAAAAATTAACCCAGAACAACAGCACAGTTCCATGGCAGTACTGCCATCCAGTCTTTGTCCCAGGGCCACCTTGCACCCCGGTGGTTCCCACCCAAGTCATAGTGGCAGTGCATTGATGGTACAACAATTAGAAGGGATACTAAAATATTTAGGTCCATAAGTTAGAGCTGTGATCCATAGTATGGTGCTCATTTGGTGTTCATAGCCTGCCACTGTGTTTCCTGCTGCCCACTTCAGGGAAATATCCAAAGATTCTTGAATGGAACAGAAAAACAAACCTACAAGGAGCTTCTGACCACCATCTGACCACCATCTGACTGACTAGCAAAGCCATCATCATGGGCAGCTGCATCAAAGCCATGTATGCTTAGACAGACACAGACTTTCTTATGTCTTCAGGTTTGGCATCTCACCCTGATGCATAGGGAGCAAATCCTCCCCATTTCCCCTCCAGGTTGGTAACACTAAAAGTAGCCCTTTTATAGTGGTGTTCACTATGCTTCCAAATAAATCCAGAAGTGTCCAGGACCTCAACAACGTTGGGCCCCCCTAAGTTATAACAATATAGTCATCAAAATCTGTATGACATTCTTGTGGATTACAGTGTATCTGTGTGAACAATATTTTTGGGTGTGTGTGTGTCTGTACATGTGTATAAAACTGAGTACTTGAACACAGGAAGTACTTAGCACAAATTTGATGGTAATCATTCCTTCTCTAGAAAGAACCATCTATTTGCCGTTTTGGAAGAGTTACGAGCAACTTTCAAATTCGATTTACCTAATAAAGATGATGTTTTAGAGACTATGGCTAACAACACTGATAGTTAGAAGTCAGTGATGGGTCATGCAGTTGCATGGGTGAGGCCACAACTGCTGAACAGCAGTGGAGAGGAGGAGACTCCATGTCCATACTGATGGGCATTGTTTAACTTGGTAGTAACAGAAGTGTTTGGTGAAAGGAGGGTTGGGGTTGCACTAAGTAGTGAATGATGTCATTGGCCCTTAAAAGGTGCTGCTGACTCTACGGCATGCCACTTTTAGGATGCTTGACATCCACACTATTGGACTTGCATGCCCTGGGAATCCTACATTTACCAAGACTCCTAGTGCCTGGCACACTGTCATTTCAGCCTCTCAGGTGTCAGAAAAAGAGGAGGTGCCAAGAAACAATGTTTTAGGTGACATTGTTCAGAAGCAATCAAACATCATAAGCTGAACAAATCTGTATTCCAAACCTGGTATTGGTGAATTTTGGAAAATCGCCATTTAAATCTACCCTGACTTAAAGTTTATATTGGCAGAAAACCATATTGAAAGTATTTGTCATAATACTTCAAATGCTCAGCTTCTGGCCACTGCCTTGCAGAAGGACTGTCACAGCAGCCTTAAAAATCTTAAGGCTAAAATCCATTCTTAATTGTTACCTGGAGAAGAAATAGGAGGTTTATTTCACACTTCCAATTTTCAAATATGAACACATTTCTGAGATATTTTACTGAGTGTCTCTCAAAACATTTGGTTTCCTTCTACGAGAACACTATAATAGAAAATGGACTATCTGGGCTGCTTATTTGCTTACTGAGGCCAACTCACAACATGGAAACTAGGTTGAAGGATATAAAAATTCAAACTAACCTAGTGGCAGTAAGTTTTTCACCATGGCTAAACCTATTTAAAAAGGGATGTGGTTGGTACAAAATATTTACTGATTTTGGGAAGCTCATAGTATTTATTTTGTTTACTTACAAAATTTGTACCCACCCCACTGAAGGCCTCCAAGGCAACCAAGGGTTGAAACAAACATTATAAAAACATAATATATGTATATATATCTATGTGTGTGTGTGTTTATACACAGTATTGAAAACAGTGCAGGAGACAGGGATCGTTGAGGGAATGCCAGATTTAAAAAAAAAAATATTCTGTGGGCGGAATATAGTGACACAAGCAAACAAATGACTATCTCCTGTGAGAGAGTTCCATAGTTTTACGCTGTGATGAAAAGGTCCTCTCCTAGGTTGCCATCCACTGAACTTCAGAAGGCAGAGGCTCCCAAAGCAGAGCCTCAAAAGGTTCCAGTCCAGTCCTTGAGAGGACTTGTAAAATTTAATAGAACATCTTCAGTTCTGTGGCAACTGAGGATTTTCTTCATTATCTGTTGAAGCATAGTCTGTCTGATTCCACCAAAGAAGCTCTGATGCTTCCATTTCTTTTTGAAATACCATTTTGAGCAACTGCACCTGCAAGATCTGTTTTTTGTTAGAAGGTACCAGCAAAAGTGCCGCTGAAAGACAGCTGGATCTGTTCAATGGCAGCAACTGAGCTTCCAAGAACTACTTTGGAAAGCAATGCCGCACAATGTGCCGCGGTGCAGGTAATTTTTTTCAACACAGTACTGTAAAATGGATTTGATAACAGAAAATTTTGCTGCAATATTTCTTAATTGTCTATTTTGCTTCTGAAAAGTCGTACCTAGTGGTTGGGACAAAAAAAAAAATATATCCACCCTTCCTTTCTCTTTCTTGTTTGCTTCCTTGCTAGTCACAGACTGGCCTTTAAGTGACCTGGATGTTTTCTAATTGTGTGGTGTCTTAGAAGGTTGTCCAGTGGGTGGCCCAAGCTCTTCCTTGAAAAATGGGCTGCTCTTTGAGTGGCAGAGGTGGCGACACCACAGTTGCACCTGGACTGCTACCTTCTCAACGGGACACTGGCTGCCATCTCTGTCTCTGTCTTGTCTCCCAGAATAATTACATATCTTCAAACTACAGAGATCAGTTCCCCTGGACAAAATGACTTCTTTGGAAGATGGACTGCATGGCACTATGCCCTGCTGATGTCCCTTCACCCCCCAAACTCTGCCTACCCCAGGCTCCACCTCCACATATCCAGGAATTTCTTAACCTGAAGGTGGCAACCTTGCAAGGATGCAGTGGGTGCTACCATATTCATACTTGGACCCCTGTCTTCATGTTGAGGAGGCAGTAGCCACAAAAAGGGCATGTGAGCTGCCCTCTCTTGTCCTCATTAAGTGCTGCCTCGGCACTGACTCTCTCAGCTACCAGAACAGGCCTAGCAGGATTGCAAAGCTGGTCAAAAACGGCACTATGTGAAATGCCAGTGCTTCGTTATGTAATGAGGGCAGAAAATGGTATGGGCTTTTCCCCAGAGTTGTTTTACTTTCCCATCCTTCTCCTAGTGGGCCAGCCAGCAGCCATCATTAAGAATTAAGCTTATTGCTGACTGATAGCTTATTATGCCAAGCAACACAGTTATCAATGCAGGAATAAACACCAGCACTCTCACGCTTTGGGTTTTGTATGAGTCCTTTTCACAAACAGGAATACTGTGCGCGCGCACACACACACACACAAAGCTGCCTTACACTGAATCAGACCTTCAGTCCATCTAGGTCAGTACTGTCTATTCAGACTGGCAGCAGCTCTCCAAGGTCTCACAAGCAGTGGTCTTCCACATTACCTACTGCCTGGTCCTTTTTTAACTGGTTATGCCAGGGATGGAACCTGGAGCCTCCTGCGTACAAAGCAGAGGCTTTTCCACGGAGTCATAGCCCCACCCCTGCCTACTGCTTACAGAGTGAGACAGGAAAAAATAAAATGAAATAGGCTTTAAGGCATCTCTGAAGAATGGAAAAGTCACCACAAAGTCATCTTTCTTTGCTATTAATGCATTATCAAGTAGCCTATGAATAATTAGCTTCTCCATACAATAAAATTTCTGGTGTGCCTCCAACTATTTGTGGAGAGGGAACTGGCTTCCTCTTCTGCTGTAGCCTCTGTGCCCCCTAAAATTTTGTTTCTGGAGACCAGCAGACCCTTAGGAGCACAGTGGGAGTCTGATGAGAGAGGACAGAACTGGCAGAAATCACCATTTCTCTCTTCTACATATTCTGTCGGAGGAACTGGATGGCTGGAGATGTGCAGCTATTGACCATTCATTTTTGAAACGTTTCCAAGATGTAACAGTGATTTTTTTCTCATATCAAAACAATTGCGTAAAGCTGCCGATGAAACCAGGGTGTGGGTTTGAAATATGAGCTCCCAGGGAAGCCACCAACGCCTTTTGTCCTCTTTTCTATCACTTTGGTTTGCAGTAGCTTAGGGCTTCTCTCTATAAAGCCAGCATAATAACGTTAATACTCACTTACTTTGCAGGGGAGTTGGGAAGATGAATTAGTAAATGCCGCTAAAGCATTTTTGAAAATGAAAAAGTGTTAACCTTTATTAGAGGGAGGCTCTTCTAAGGGACAATTCAGAGTGTAGCAGAGAATTAATCACTTTGAGAGGAGTAAATGGCACTCTGAGGAAATCATTCCAAACATGATTTGCCCCACTATTGCTGTGCTGGTTTTGATGTTGGCACATACTTTTTTTGGACAGTAAGGGAATGCAAACTGAAACTCCTACTCTAGTGGCAGAAACTACAAAGAACTCAGAGAAGAAGACAATACAGAAAAGAGAACTAAAATGACCAAGGTGATGGAGCATCTGCCTTATGTTTACTTTAAGAAGTTGTCATCTTTGAGCTTAGAAACATTGCCCATTCCTTCCTTGTTAACTTGTCAGGGAACCTTAATCTGGAAAGAAGCCCCAAGGACAGCTTATTTTCCACCTTTCCCAGCAACACACAGCTCAGGAAACCACTGAATGTGTTCTAGGCTACGCTTGTGAACCAGCAGTGAGGCCCAGGGGTAGGGATGTGCTAAATGTATTAATCAAGGTCCAATCCAGATCACATCATTTAGAAATATAGTAAATCCTCTATCAGAATTGTTTCTGAGATTTGGGAGTAGTAGGAAACCTCTGACATATACTGTTACGTTGTTATACTTTGTTTTCTATAAGCTGCCAGGCCAAAGCACATCTTTTACCCAGACTTTTAATTTAGGGTTTTCTCTTACCAGCTTTTTAAATGACTTGCTTCCATTTCATGAGGAATTTTTATACTTTATGTCCAATGGTTTTATTTGTAATGATTTGTTTTTATGTTGTGAAATTGTTTTAATTGCAAGCTGCCTCAAACAGGGCTCTGAAGAGCCAGCACAGAAATATCCTAAATAAACATTTTTCCCCCTGAGCAGTAGAAGGTAGGAGAGGCTGAAAAAGAGCAGTGGAGCAGATGTGTGTGTGACCGAGATGTTCAGCATTTGCAGAACAGTCAGCTAATCTCTCTACTGAGCAGACTTGTCCCAATGGGCATTTCTGTGCACAGCATTTCGACTCTGCCAGTCAGTGAACTGTCTCTCTAGCTTTGCTGGGCACAGGTCCTGTGTTTGCATGGATCTCATTCTTTACCACTACATCAACAAGGACAAAGCCTTTACTTTAAATCCTTAAATGGCTTGGGACCAAGGTGTCTCGAAGGACTGCTTGGCCCTAGATAATCCTGCTGTCAAGCTCGGGCCTCGCTTGTGAAGTATTTCCTATACTCATGTTCTGTGTCATTATTCCTTTTGTTGTATTATGGATTCACATGTAGTCTTCTACAGTTCCTGTGTTGCACGCGGCCTTGCTCTTTCCCATTGCTGTTCATCATGACTGCTGGGAACTGGGGGGGAGTGGATGTGTTTGGACGTTTGCTTTGCTTGGTTAGTGTTAGCTTGTAACAGTTCTCATGCAGAACACCTTGGGAAGTATATAATCTCATTGTTCTATGTGACCTTGAAGTCTGGGGAGCTTCTAGACAATGTAACCGTTAGCAGGCAGGTGGGGGGCAGTCAGAAGGGCAGGAACAGACGTGTGGTGGACTGAATGGGAGCAGTGATTGGTTGCTTGGCATCTATGGAATTTCTTCCTTTCAGTATATTGGCGGAACTGGCATCTGGGCCACAGTTCCGACACAGAAGCTGTCTATGCTTGGAACCTCTCTACCTCTTAATAACAAATTTTGCTGATGCAAGAGTTTTTCTGAGAGTAATTGCATCCAGGACTTGACACCTGCGGATTTCCTAAAATCTTCAGTGCAGACAGTGGACCAAAGACTGCCTTGCTTGCACAAACTGGTAGGTAGGCAGGTTGGGTTGATGGAGGAGGGAGAGAGAGAGAGGTACCTGGATTCTGCTGAATACACAGTCTTTGCACCCCCCTACATACACACACCCATGACAGTCAACAGACTGGGCGGGAGAGGCTGAAGGTTTCACCCCCTTGGTTATAAAGGACCATCTTCATACAAACATAGTGGCCATAAGCACAGATGACTTTAAAATAGATTAGGCAGATTCCTGGAGGATATACTTCCAGAGGCTACAAGCTAAGACTCCCATACTCAGAGGCATTGTCTTTTCAATAAAATGTCCCAGGTGGCTAACAATCATAAAACAGAAACATAATAAAATTATACAAAAATCTAATCCCAAGAACCCATTAAATAAAACAGCAGTGCAATAACTAAAACTATACAAGCAGAAATTCTCTCTGTCACCTTCTAAACTTAGATCAACCAGCATGATGAACTGCAATCAGAAACAAACTGGAAGCTGGTTAATTGCCTGCAATATGGGCATTTAGGGCCAGCTGAACTTTCTGAGAGATTTTGAAGAGAAGCTTCAAGAGATCAACTACTAAGGATGGCTATCCCCATAACTGAGCGATGCCCCCAGATACATGTGAATGGCCATCACTGGAGAAAGCTTGAGTAGACTTACTATTGACATTTTTACTGCCACAAATACAGCCTTTTGAAGTGAAGAATTCTACAAAATCAGGCCATGAATCCTGATTGAAATTATTAACTATAATCCACTGGTAACGAGTAAATCAAAGTGGGTTATTGCATATCATGTAGAAGGACCAATATCTGCCTAAAAATATCTTCTCACGCACATGACTTTATGATCACAGATGCATGGTGGCTGTCTTGTGAGGTTAAAAAAAACACAATGAATTTCATTATTAAAAATAATCTTTCTGAGGGGAAGAAAATTCAACTATGTTGACCCAGTGTCACTTGGGAAACAGTTTCAGCCGTAGAGCAATATTTGCCACATTTCAAACAACGTTACCTCAAACAATATTCCAAATGTACCATTCTAAATTTTCTGTCTTAAGCTACTGACGGTCCCCTTTCTTCAAGAAGTATTTGCTTGGCTTCAACCAGAAACAGAGCCTCTTCAGTGATTCCTGAACTTGGTGGAATGCACTCCCGACTGAGACCTGGGCTCTATGGGATTTAGTACAATTCCACAGGGCCTGCAAGACGGAGTTATAGCGTCAAGTGTATGGATGAGGTCAGGGGAACTCACAGCTATGCAGTTCCGCTACCTCGTCTCTTACCTTTCTTTCCCTGGGGCAGCAGTACAGTAAATATATGGGCCATTATGGAAATTGTTTTGCTGAATTGTTTTAATTGAAATGTTTTACTCAGAGGTAGGTTTTATTTATTATATGTTGGAATTCACCCTGAGCCCCACATTAGTGGGGGTGTGCAGGATACAAATTGAAATAAATAATAAAATAATAAAAAGTAATGTATTAAAAGATAAAGAGAGTGCTATAATTATACATATATCTTTTAATTTTAAGTTTTTATTGAAAGACGTAAAAGTATACACACATTAAGGGAACGGCTGTACAGTGCTAGGTACATGCCAATCCTACTAAATAATCTAATAACAGAAAGGGATGACCATAACTATAAACAGCCCTTAACTGAGATACTTACATTTAAACCATGCAACAACTGTCTAATAAGTGATTTGTATAACACTTCTATATAACTGAGGAACTGAAGAAATGGTGTTGGTTCTAAAAACAGGTTAAAGGCGCACTGCTATTACCCATGTGATATTTCATACGCTAGAGAAGATGAGTAGTTAAAGACGAATCCAGGGGACATAAGAAGCTTTGGATGGTAAAATGTCTTCTTCTGACATGAATTGAAGAACCTTTGCCCAAATTGCTACAAATTTCTCCTGTGCTCTAGAAGTATCTGCAGTAGTGTTTTGTGTAAGTTTTTCTAAGATAAATTGATCCCATATTTTTTCATACCACATTTGCATCGAGGGAGGAGAACTAGACTTCCAAGCAGAAGCAATAGATAACCCAGCTGCTGCAAATAGTTTAGCTATAAGCTCCTTTTGGGCTCTTGTAGCAGAGGCTGAGTCCATTAAGTCAAGAAGCGCTATTTTGGGGGCAAATCTGCAGGTTTAGAGAAGCGTTCTCATTGATTTTCTCAATGACCTCTTTCCAAAATGAGTATATAATGGGGCACTCCCACCAGCAATGGAAATATGACCCTCTACCTCCACACTTCTTCCAACATTGAGGACTAGTTGTTGGGTTTATCTTGTGTCGTTTTTCTGGTGTATAATACCAGTGAGTGATCAGTTTGAAAAACTGTAACCTAGTTGTATAATTTCTTGAGAGATTAGTTGGTGAGTTCCAAATGTTATTCCATACTTGTTCCATTATATTCATCTGTAAATCCTCCTGCCATTGAAGTCGAAGCCTCAGAGGTGAGTTGGCTTCCGCCCTTATAAGTAATTTGTACAAATTTGCCATCGGGCCTTTGGGAGAGTCTACGTAGGTTAATAGGATATTTTCCAGGCCAGAGTAGGGTCTGTCAAATATGCCTTGTGAGGCTATAATTATATGACATTTCTATGTCTTCATTATTTAATACAGTTTTTCTTTCTCTTCTCTGCAAAGTAACCTTGCTCCACTTTCCCTTCATGTGAGAGGTTATCCAGGAATTTTACTCACCTTCTCACAATAGCCTTCATTCAATTTGTACTGTATTTGAGATGGCAGAGTGTTCTTCCACAACAGTCAGCAGTGTGCTTTTTTGTTCTGTTTAGTAGGTAGGTGGCTTCGAAGGGAGACAAGAGCAGATGGCTTGTTGGTGTGCAGGAGGGGGCCCCAAGACTCCTCAAAACCTGGAAGCGGCCCTGCCTTTCACACTGTGTTGTGCAGGTTAAGCATATCCTGCAGAAAGGCACTTGCCCCACAGCAGGGGTGCACACTTCTAACAGTTACATAGTGGATAATGGATCATGACTGGAGCTTTAAATGGGCTGCCCTGCAACATCATCTGGCTTTGTCCCATGATGCCATCTGGTTCCATTACATAACTGTGAACTGAGAGATTTCTCATCTGGGACAGGAAATGTCTTTGTTGCATCATAGGGTGGGGGGGGAGCCTGGTACAATAGCAGACAAAACTAGTGGAGAAAAGTAATGTAACTGGAAATGACATCACTTGTCACTGTGATGTCACATCCAGTTAAGTGACTGTAAGAGCTTTAGCAGAAACTAGAGATGATGTTGCAGTGTCAGAACCCAGTGTTCTGACTTCCTGACAAATTTCTCACCATGTCCCAGCAGGGATTTAGGGCAATGGTTCCTCAGGTAGGGAATAATCATATCCCTCCCTCCCTGTGCAGAGTGTTGCTGGGGCCTGGTGAGAAGCTGGGGAAGTTCTCAGAATACGGATTGACTCCCCTTGGAAACAGCTTACTATAGCCCTGTCCACAAGGTATAATGAACACATGTACAATTTGTGTGCTGTGTACTCTTGATTTTTCTTTATACATATGTTGAGTAGTTCTCATGTCTCATTCAATGCATTTACAGCGGAATGTGTGACTGATCCACACATTTGTCTAGGCCCCCACTTTCATTTGTGAATGGACACACCTTGGCTCTTTCTTGCAAACAGACGTATGTGCAGGATGTACTTGCAGTCACTGTAACATGTGAACAGGGCATGCATCCCTGCAGGGACACAGCAGGAAATCTGTTGGGCAGGCACAGGTGGGAAGGGAGCCATGCGTCAGCATTCTGATCCCTCCATCCCAAGGAAGCTGTTGCAGTTTCCCAGCTGAAGCTTGGAAGGGGTGGAAAGGGTCAGGATTAACTTCCATTTGAGAACATAGGCCACACAGTAAGAATCCACTGGGCTTCTTGCTGCCAGTGGGCCATATATTGTACAACCCCATCCTGCAGAAATGAACATGATAAGGGCACAAGAAAAGGTAGAATTAATCCAAATCTAACAGCACTCCTCCTTGCATAGATATGATTCTCACATTAATTTCCTCACACTTCTCTTTCCAAAAATCCAGCTCAGAAGAGATTCTTGTAATAAATTGTAGACCAAATGTTAATTTTGACTTGAAAGAAAGTCCTTGAAGAAGATTTATTGGAAGAAAATGGAATGGAAACATAGGGCAAAGAGATTTAATGCAATCAGTAGACCCTTAAGGCACTGAGGTAAGCTAAAAACGCCATATACATTATTGTAATCGTTTATCACTACTTTAAAATTTCAGAGAAGCATAAAGTTGACACCCTACCTTTGCTTGTTGTAGCTGTACTTATGGTCGGTTGAAGCTGTGCTTGTCCTGTGGATTGTGTACAAAATAACATTAAATATTCAATATGATCATTTTATATTGCAGTTCAAGATAATATGACAATATGAGAGTAAAAAATGCAGCTAGGGACTAACTGAAGCCAAGCTTCACCTTAGTAGAACCTCAGATTTGATTTTTATTACCCCTTATTTACATGTTATGACATTTTATCTTGTGAGGCAGACTAGGCTGAGAGATTACTAACTAGTAAGGTTTGTGTGTGGGGAATAGGCCCGGGGGTCCCATTGTGAATACATGAAGCTGCTTATGACAACCAAGTCAGGCAATTGATCTATCAACTTCAGTACTATCTGTTCTGAAAAGCAGGGGTTCATCAGGCTCTCAGTCTTTCACTAAGGTTGCCAGGCAGTGTGTGCGAGGGCTGTGGACAGGGATACGGGGGAGAACAAATCTGGCTGCAGTATCATGTCATGTCTGGTAAAAAACCAGGTAGCTCTAGGAATTGCGGGAAACTCTGTGGTAAACCCATAGAGGTTCAGTGCCAGAATTTAACCTTGGAACAAAGGAAACTATTAACAGTGTGCCTTTGACACAGACACAAAGAGTGCCGTCCCCATGCCACTAGGGGAAAAAAAGGGTTTCCGGGTCAAAGGACATCAGTTCCGAATAGCTTCAACTCCTGGCAGCTTCCACTTTATAAATTAGGTACTAGTACTAGTCAATGACTGGAAATTGTAGGCCTAATGCACAGCAACAAAAACAAATGATAGGGAGCACAGTGTAACGAGAGTAGGTAAACACAATTCCAGAAAAACACTGGGTAAATATAAATAAGGTAATTATATATTATATGTCATAAATTTCAAGCCAATAAATCCATACCAAAGAAAGACCTGTGTCTGACGTTTTATACATCTAATACATTTTATTCATGGCTTTACATTGTAAACGTACAATGTGAATACTGTTAGAATCATAAAGAATCACAATAGATAAAACCATAAGATACCTAGGAAAAGTCAAAGTGGAAAAAGGACCAATCTGCTGTGGAGTAACTAGGTAAGTCCACATAATGCATCCTGAAGCGAAGAGACCAGACTGAAGACCTTAGACGACTTAACCAGCATTCCGATATTCTGCTGTTTCTGATACTTCCTCAGAAGTCATAGACTTAAAGAGTACACAATATCAACAACCAGGTCTTGCAGAACTTGAGAGATATGTTCTTCTAGATAGGTTGTTATGTTTGCCACAAAGGTTCCGATGGGACCCTAGAAAACATGCTGCTATTTTAAGAGTTTTATACTCACAAAGATAAATTATTGTGCCTTATGTCTTATATGTACATCACGGTCCTTGAAAAAGATTGTATTCCATATGGGTAAATTACTAGGGTCCCATGGGACTAGTGATTGTGAAACTGACAAGGTGCTGTTTGAATGTCTGAACATAGTGTAAACCTGCAGTTTGATGTATTGTTTGAGTGAAACCTATGTTTGGTAACAGTAAATGTTTCCCTTGTTTGAAAGCCAGTAGAATCCAACTCTAGGGGGTGGTGCTCATCTCTGTTTCCATGCCGTGGAAGCTTGCTGGGTGCCCTTGGGCCAGTCACACACTCTCAGCTTAACCTACATCACAGGGTTGTTGTAAGGATAAAATGGAGGAGAGGAGAAGGATGCCAGCCACTTTGGGTCCCCACTGGGGAGAAGGGTGAGATATAAATAAAGTAATACAAAAACTCGTGGGCACAATACAAGAACTCGTGGGCACTCAATGGAATTGCTGAGCAGCCGGGTTAGAACGGATAAAGAGAAGTACTTCTTCACCCAAAGAGTGATTAACATGGAATTCACTGCCACAGGAGGTGGTGGCGGCTACAAGCATGGATACCTTCAAGAGGGAATTGGATAAACATATGGAGCAGAGGTCCATCAGTGGCTATTAGCCATAAGGTATAGATAGGGACTCTGGGGCTAGTGAAGCACTGTATTCATGGTGCTTGGGGGGAGGCAACAGTGGGAGGGCTTCTAGTGGTGGACCTCCTGATGGCACCTGGTATTTTTGGCCACTGTGTGACAGAGTGTTGGACTGGATGGGCCGTTGGCCTGATCCAACATTGGCTTCTCTTATGTTCTTACGTTCTTAAATAAATCTCTACAGATTACCACGAGGCAAGGCCTATATCCAAAAGGCACCACAGGATCCGTTCCTTTTCTCTGCCATAGCAACACTGAAGGAAAAGGCTGCCTGCAAAGACAGTGGCAATACCTATTTTCTGATGATCTGAGAAGGAAGTACTTTATTTAAAAAAAAAAATGCATCCACCACTGCTACAGTCTAGATGGCCCTTGACTGTTGTTCTGTCGCTGTGTTCCTTTCAATGATGCATTGCTTCAGTAATTAATCAAGTCATCTGCTCAGCCTTCTGACGCTGGGAGTCAACCGCAGGAAATATTTTTTCTGAGCTTCACGTCAGGAGACGCAAATTTATGGCAGTCCATGGCAGCAGGGGAAGGAGTGATTTCTCTAGAACAAAGCCACCCCAATTGATGGGCCTGTTCTCAACAGATGATTAAAAATAAGATGATGAAGGGTTATGCCTTACCAGAAGGTGCTTGCGTCGTGGTGGATGTTGTAGCGGCATCAACAGATTCCTGTGCTGAAGCTGAAAAGAAAAAGAGAAGGAAAAAACACGACAACAATATGAATGTTAACCATTGTTCTGAACCAATCTCTGTCAAAGGAATAATTAGCACTCAAACAGAGGGAATGGAAAGGAAGCAGGAACCATTCGGCACAGCAGCTGCTTGAACAGTTGGTAATACATCCCTTTGATGGTTTATTGATTAACCTTTTCTATTATAAACTGCCAATTGTTTAGTGGTTTTGTACAGGGAATACTGCAGTCACGACTGGGAGCCCACTGCCCCCTTATCTATCTAAAAATATTTTCAGGTACACCTGTTCGAAGCATATTTTCAAAACTTTGATCTGTTACATCATATTCTCATTAAAATGTGGGCAGTTACCAGTTACATTTGTTGATGCAGCTTACAGAAGCAGCGTTGCTTGTGAAAAGTATATATTTTTGCTCCTTTTTCTTTTTTGCACAGTATTATAATTTGTTCAGCTTCTCGTTGACTTGGAAGTTAGCTGTGAGCCCCTGGGGGGAATGCAGTGTAGGAGAAAGCAACTCAGGTGAGCAAGAAAGGAGGTTGAAATAAATATGCAAGAGGCTGCTGAGCAGCGTATGCAAGCTGAAGGTCTGCCAGGGGTATAAGGAACTGGGAAACATCCCACAGAACCAAATCGCCCTTTTACAGCTCAGTGAGCTCACAGATCCTTTAGAAGTCTAGTTTTCCCTCCCATCTCTGTTTCCCTTTTTCCCCCTTTGGTGTTCAGCTGCTCTCAACATGCCATGTCTTGTGGAGGGCAGTGAGTGTGCTCAGTTTTCATCTGGATTTCCCTCACCTTCTTTAAAAAATATACAGTCATAAGCAAAATCCCTTACCCCAAGTATGCATGGCCCCATTCCCCTGTATTAATGCTAATCACTTACCCCAAAAGTTCAGTATAATGGTTTATATGTACACGGTCGTAGGTTCACCCCGTAACACCTCCAATGAGCAATTTTGTCTTAAAGAGCTACAGTCAGTTATAGATTCCACTGGCAAGATGGAACGGTTAGTTGAATCAGAATAAAATGGTTTCATATGGTCTGGTTAGCTGTCTGACATGTGGGTCTGTGGTTGCCAACCGCCAGGTGAAGCCTGGAGTTCTCCTGGAATTAGAAGTGATCTCCAGGCAACAGAAATCAGCTCCCCTGGGGAAAATGGCTGCTTTGGAGGGTGGATTCTATGGCATTGTACCCCATTGACATGCCACCCATCCCCAAACCCTTTGCTCCCCAGGCTCTACCCCCCAAATTTCCAGGTTGTTAAATACTGGGTTCCATGGATGGTCTGACCCCAAGCATAGTGATCAGCTTTGCTTTATTGGTGATTCAGCAAGAACAAGACAAAAAGACAAAAGACAAACTGCCAGGGCAAACAGCATGCAACTCCACCCACTTCCCGAACAACTCCCAATGATAGGCCATTATCAGAACCATAACTTCCCCACTGGCCACCTCCAGAGTCCTGGCAGGCTTTTGTTCTAGAGCTCCAAGCTCAGCCAGTCTCTGGTAGAAACAGAAACTGGAATGTTCCAGTCCCAATACATAACACAGGTATTTTCCAACCCAAAATTGGCAGCCCTAGTTAGGAGCTGTTTATGTACTGCAAATTATTTCAGAATGTGAGAACCCTGCTGAATCCATCTAATGGTCCATTTCCCCCTAGCATCCTGTTTCCCACCATGACCAACCAGGTCTTCCAGAAGAAGGCCCACAAGGAGAGGTACAGAAGACAAAGCCTCATCCTGTTGCTGAAACTCCCTCCCAGCAACTTGAACCCATTTGTCTACAAGCGGGAACCCGAATGAGTACCCTATTCCTGATCTACAAGCGAAAGGGGACATCATATGGTGTCAGCTGTGGCCCGGTTACTTTTTGGGGTCCCCAGCACTAAAAGATGATTCTGGATTATTTATTTAATAATAAATCGGGTTTATTCTTTGTGAGGAATTTAGAGGAGAACTGAAGGTGATGGAAAGAAAAATTAAAACTGTACCTAGCAGTCAAAAAAGCGGAAGAAGAGTCTGAGGATTATCAAATTGCCGTCTTGCTTCACTGCATAAGAAAAAAAAGCCCTTGAGATTTATCATAATATGCAACGGGTGTTTGCAGAGCCTGACAATAAAACTTTAACAGAGGTTTTAACAGCCTTCAAATCTTACTGTGAACCCAGGAAAAATCCTGTGTTTGAGAGATACCATTACAATATAATGAGGCTGTAGGGTTGCCAACGGCTGGGTTGGGAGACTTGGAGGTGGAGCCTACGAGGGCAGGCAGGGTATAATGGCACAGATCCCACCCCCTGAAGCTGCCATTTTCTCCAGGGAATAATTCCACCAATATATGGCTGGCACCCAAGGGTTAGGCCAGTTGGACCCTTAGAGGCAATCTAGGGTTGCCAGACTCCAGGTGGGGCCTGGATATCTCCTGCTTTTACAATTGATCCACAGCTGAGAGAGATCAGCTCCCCTGGAGAAAATGGCTGCTTGGAAGGGTGGAATCTATGGCATTGTACCATGCGGAGGCCCCTCCCCTTCCCAAACCCTGCCCTCTCCCAGATCCACCCCAAAGTCCCCAGGTATTTTCCAACCCACATCTGGCAATCCTTTCCAAGCCCATTGGCAAAGCTCCTGCATGCCTACAAAGGATGATCCTACAACTTCCAAAATATGGCATCCAGATTGTTTACACTAAGGGCAAGGATATTTGTGAATTTCACAAATTAATTATGTGCATCTATGTCAATACAGTAAAAATAAGTTACTTGTTTGCAGTAGTTACTTGCTTGCTGTGACTGAGTTAGGAGTTCATTTATGGAAAATATGTTAAACATGTTAATGATGACTTTTTCTGTGGTATGATCAGTGTTAAAATGTGGCAGTCCTCATATATATGGTTGCATTGATTTCTACCATTTCCCCCCTCAGGACTTGGGAAAGACCCCAAAGAAAGGCACTGACACTCAGAAGTGAGTCCTAATACAAAAAGACCCGGGTATGGTTGTGTAACTTGTGTGTGCTTTAGTTTGCAACTTAATTGGGCCATATTCTCTATGCTACCACAGATCTTTGATTTTTCAGAACTGTGGAGAAAATTACCCAGTTGTGACAGCTACTGCACTCACATAGCTCACTTTCCTATTGTGTCCACTGTAGCACTCCACCAGTCACACAAGTTCACCAAAACCATACCACTGATAAATGCTAATACAGTTTTTACAACTTGAGACTAATCTAGATAGGATTCACCCTAATGCTGCTTGCACCAAAGGGGTATATCACAATAGAATAATAACAATCAGGGCTTCTTTGGTAGAAAAAGCCCAGCAGGAACTCATTAGCATAATAGGCCACACCCTCCAGCAGAAACTCATTAGCATATTAGGTCACACCCATGACCACACCGCTCATTAGCGTATTAGGCAACACCCTCATGTTACCAGAAGTGTGGTCATCCAGCCACATCCACCTTTTGCTTCTTATTTTGTTTACCTTGTTTGTTGTCAAAACCTAGGGCTTTTTTGGTAGCAGGAACTCCTTTACATGTTAGGCCACACACCCCTAATGTAGCCAATCCTAGTGAGTTTCTGCTGTTGGGTGTGGTCTGTTATACTAATGAGTTCCTTCTGGGCGTGGCCAGCTCGGGAGCCAGCTGGAACTCCGTTCCTGTGCGTTCCTGCCCAAAAATAGCCCTGATAACAATGAAAGGAAACTGGAAGATAGAGAGGAAAGTGGATTACGTGTCTTTTCAGGATTTCCATTATATTACAATGGTAATATAGTACTGAAATACAGAGTCAGCTAAGCTCACGCAGTATTTCTGTTTCTAAATGGTAGTTCTTCAAACTGCAAGCAGGGGATCAAAAGTTCTAATGCTCCCTTATATATTTTGAATAGGGTTGCCAGGCCTTGCCCACAACCAGTGTTCCCTCTCAGCTGACCTATTGTGAGCTAGCTCACAATTTTTTAGTCTCCGGCTCACACATTTTTGTCTTAGCTCAGGAAGTATGGCTCCAGAGCAGACTAATTGATGCAGTAGCCAAATTGCTTGCTCCCAACTTTAATGCCAGTAGCTCACAGAGTAGATTTTTTGCTCACAAGACTCCACAGCTTAGAGGGAGCATTGCCCACAACCCCCATGAGATTTCTGGGACAGGGCCTGGGGACAATCATATCTGACCTGGAAGCAGGCCCATAGCCACAGGGGGCATTTGGGGGCAATGCCCTCACAGATGAGTGCCACCCTGTGGACAAAAAAATCTAAAAGCGTTATTTTAACAATATTATTACTATTATTATTTTAACTGTAAGATGAACATGGGGTTTCCCAAATGGCCCCAGGCACAGTCAGGGAAGCTTCAGTCTCATTTTCTTTCAGCCCCAGGCTGAAAAATACATAGGTTTTTAAAAATGCAAATAAAATAAAATAAAATTGCAATAAAATAAAATAAAATTGTGAAATGCAAAAGAGAGAGAGTCGGAGAGTCCCGTCTCCCTGGCTTACACAGAAAAGCAGCCTGGAATTGAGTCTCTCCAATGGAAAGGACTAGATGAGGACTAGAGGTCACAGCGGAGCCGGAGCTTCTGCTTCTGCTGCTGCAAGAGGAGCAGCAGGTGTGCCCGGGGCACCCCTCCCCTGGATTTCCCCACGCCCCACCAACCAAAATTTTCAGGCTATGCCCCTGCCTGGAGGTGATGCATTTTCTGGTCACTCCTCTAGGAATCTGTACAGCACAAATCAAAAGGGATTCCTAGAGTGTAACCTCAAAAGTTATATCACTTCTGGGTCAGACAACATTTCTCCCACTCTTCCATCGCAAACATCAATAGCAGTGGGAATGTGAATGTGGAGGTGATGAGGGTCAACTGCTGTAACCAGGCCCCTGGTAAGCCTAATGCTAGAGGAGAACCCTAGCCTAGAACCCTTCCTAAAACAATAGTCTGAAGTGTTATGTCCAGCAACAGATCGATCACATTCACCTGGGGACCATGTCGTTTGGCTCTTACCTTAGTGATGCACATGGGAGAAATGTATCTTCAACCTCTCTACCTATCTGTTCATGCCAATTTTTGTCATTTCCAACCAATAATTTTGGATGCACAGAGCTGGCAGGTTAGACTACTACTTGTTATGAGCAACAGTTACCATACTTATTGTTTTCAGGACAAAAATATTCTTATTCTAAAAAAAAAAGGTCTTATTATTTAAATTGAATATGATATCTCAAATTAAAAGGCTTGTTTTTTAAAAATATTCCCTTGTCTCTGCCAGAAATGATACATGAACTTTCAGGGCTTTCAACGGATTATAAACTTCAGGTATCTCTTGTGAGGAAAGAGGTGTTATTTTTGGGGGGGGGTTCAGTAAGCTGCATTAAAATTGTAATGTTTTAATTATGAATTGTAAACTGCCATAAGCCGTGAAGAAAGACAGAATGAAATGTATTTTAATAATAGTAATAATTTTTATTTGGGCAAATATTTTGTTTCTGGAAATAAAGCTGTGCACATGAATGTCTTGAGTTGAAGAACAGAGTTTGGCAACAAAGATTTTTCAAAATTTTCTTGCCTTAAATTTTTGTGCTGAGCCAATGTGAAAAATCTAAAAAATAACTCTTTTCTTGAAAATTCCAGAAAGGAGATTCCATAAGTGCACAACAACCAGGATTATGTTGAGTTCAGGTGAACTGGTTTCTGCTGGTGCAAGAGAGAGAAGGGGGGGCCTTTTGAAGCCCCTAAAGCTCAAAACCACATTGGGGAAGGGGCTCAGGAGGGGCCTGCTGGAATGAAAAGTGATCTCCAGGCTGCAGACATCAGGTCCCCCAGAGAAAATTACACCTTCAGTGGGCAGACTAATGGCATTATACCCTGTTGAGGTCTCTCCCCTCCCCAAAACCTGCCCTCCTCAGGTTTCATGCACAAATCTCCAGGATCTTCTCAATGTGGAGGTGGGAACTATAGGCGGCAGAGAAGAAAAAATTGGCTGCAGAGAAGAAAAAAACAAGATTTCTTGTTCCTCTTGCATTAGTAGAAAAGCTGCTGGACCCTACCCATTACAGCTACCCCACCAGGAGAGAACAAGTAAATGTTAAGAAGACACTTGGATTGCAGAAATAAGAATTGCTGCCCTCTTTAATGCTTGCTTTAAAAAACACACCAATATTTGGGTGGTGTCTGTAATCAGGGTCTCCCCCCCCCCGACTTGCACCTATAAACAGAAACAGATAACATGGCTGAGTGGCCAGAAGTAACCTCCCTCCCCTCCCCCTCCCCCCCCCCTCTCTTGTGTGTGTGTGTGTAGCTGGGCGAAGTATAATTTCTTTCCAGTAAATATACCTAAGTGCTCCTGTTCACTGCCCATTGACTCTGCTCTGAAAAGGGTCGATCTGCTATGAAAAGCTTAATTATATGGCAGTTATTATAGTGCAAAAAGCAAATTATGGTAGACAACCCAGGCACAGGAAAAGTCTATTGGAGTGAAGATTGGTCTGAAAACATGAGGGCAATGTGAAATGTAAATGGCAGTTCTTGTTGAAGACAGTATAGAGCAGTAGTAGGTGGGATGTCTGAGAATACTGCAGGTGGAGAAAAAGATGTCACTGCATTGTTCATTGAACAAGTACACAGGCTGGTGAGTACCTATAGAACCACTGAGTTTAAGCAATATAGGTACGAAGGAGAACTTCTGCCTGCATGGACCTATGATTGTAGGCCTTCAGCTACAGCCCTGCTATCTGTGCCCACATTGCAATAAGTAAAATGGGTGGACATATTGTTAGAAGACAGCCTCCGTTTTGATCTGTCTTGCTCTTCAGCCCTTCCATCTTGAGCCTAGCAGGACCAGATCCTATCTGCATGTCACAGCAGGTCAGTAAGCAGGGCTCTTCCACAACAAAAGGCCAAAGAAGTAGGACCACGAAAGATCCCATCATGCTAACTGGAGCTGAACAGGGTGTCCTCAGTGTCAAGTATTTGGCCATCAAATCATCAGTCAGGGTTCCTTGGCATTTAATCAGTCTTCCTTCCGCCACAATAAAAAGCTAGTATTTCCACAAGAAAAGTTTTCCTTCCTTAGGCTGACTTCCACGTAGGGTCGACAGCCTCCAGGTGGGGCCTGGAGATCTCCTGGAATTAAAACTGATCTCCAGACTGGAGAGATAAATTCCCCTGGAGCAAATTGTGGTGTGGAAAATGGACTGTATGTCATCACATCCATGCTCAGCTCCTTCCCCTCCCCAAAGTCCATCCACAAATCTCCAGGAATTTCTCAACCTGGAATTGGCAACCCTAGCATCCAGCTTGGGCTGTTTGCATTGCTTGCCAAAGCTAGATTTCATGGACTGGACCAACAGGGCCTGGAAACATTCTCCCCTCCCTGCCTGAAAACCTCCCCTCTTTTATCTTAGCAATTATTCCCAGGACCTTGAATCACCCTCTTTCCTCCATTAGTTACACACATGAAATAAAGTGATCTTTTGTTTCCGAGCTGTGCTGCCTACCTATGACTTGCACCAGAATCTGTCCCAAATTATCCATGTCCCCATGCTCTGCAGCATCATGTGGATCTGGCCTCTTTCCTTTTGGATTATTTGCTGCCCAGATGCTTGGTAGCTACATCCTCCCTGCTCTCACTCTCCCATTAACTCTTTGGCCTCTGGCCTCTAGAGCAGAGCTACTTGTATACTGTTGGATGCTTTGAGTGACTTGCTCCTTTAGTGGGCTTGATAGTATTGGCATCTGAATGCTTTGTCTCATTTTGAGTACTTGAGATTGATCATTCTCCCATCTAGATACTTGCACTATTCTCCTCAATACACTCTGCCTGAATCCCAGTGTTCCTTCTATGCTTGCAGTGGAGCTTTGTCAGAGATCCTGCAGCGCTGTCAATGTGGATTGTTGATCAGATTTAGGAGAGGGGTTGCATCTCTAAGACAGATGCAAAGCATAAACCAGCAACTCCTTTACTTTACAAGTGAGAGGCAACAGAAGGGAAGCAGTGTCCTTATTCTGAGGTTATTTTGGTTTGGATTTGGAGTAGAAATGGAGAGTAGGCTATAATCACCCTGACATATGTTTCCTGACCAGGCAGAATGACAATGTGAGTCAGTGCTTTTGGAGCATCATATCTAGGCAGTGGAAATCTTTCTCCCAAGGAGGCAACCCGTTCAATACTGGGTTCAAGACGCATTGGAGTGAACAGCTTTACTTTATTTCGTGATTTCAGGAACAAGACTGGCTTACTAGAGCAGCAGCCCTGTTTAAACAGCATGCAAAAACTACACCCAAACACACCCCACTCCCAACAATAGGCTATTTACATAAATTTCTCATTGATCACTACCAGAGTCCTGGTGGGCTACTGTTCTTGAGCTCCAAGCTCAGCCAGTCTCTGGTAGATAGTCCTGGAATGTTCCAGGCCTAATACACAACACAACCGCACTTACATCACCTTCTGGAATCTTTTAGGTAAAGTTTTTAAATTATCTGGTTGTGTTGTTTCTGCATGTGTTTGGGCATTACTAGTTTATTTATTTATTCATTCATTCACTGCGTTTATAACCACCCCATTCTGTTCCAAAGAAACACCCAAGGTGGTTAAGAGCAATAACAATTACACAGAGTGTGATTAAAATGTGGAATTTGCTGCCAAGGAATGTAGTGGTAGTCACAGGAATAAACAGCTTTAAAAGGGGGCTAGACGGGTCCATGGAGGATAGGTCTATCAGTGGCTATTAGTCATGGTAACTTCCACATTCAGAGGCACTAAACCTCTGAATCCCAGAGTCAGGAGGCAACATCAGGGGAAGGCCTCAGCCTCTATGCCCTGTTGTTGGCCCTCCAGAGGAACTGGTTGGCTACTGTGTGAGACCGGATGGTGGACTAGATGGACTACTGGTCTGATCCATCAGGGCTCTTCTTATGGTCTTACTAAAACATCCAGTAACAAAACAACAACAAGAGAAAGACCAATGAACAAACACATGACATCAGCAGCATCAGAATCAATCAGTTAAATTAAATAAATGTCCAGGAGCATCTTAAACACTGACAAGGAATGAAAAAGAAGGGGAACAAAAAGGTTAACCCAAGAAATATGAATTAAGAACCTAAAAGGTTAAATACATGCAAATAGGAGGGCCCAATGTTAACACTGATAGATATAGAGCATTAACAGTCTCCTCCCCCTCCTCCTCTCAACATTCCATCCCTTCTGAATCCTATTTAGTCCTCATCAGATAATTGCTTTTAAGTTCCTTCTATTTCAGTTAACCTCCAAATGCATTTTATTTTGCCTACTAGGAGAGCATGTTGAAACCCATACCTTTTCAGTGGGTGGTCTGGTTTGAATGCTTTCATTAGCAGAATGAGTACTAGACACTTTACAAGAAGAGGGATCCACGATACTTGCGGGGGGAGCTCCACGCGGAGGAGGAGGAAGCAGCCACAGGTAAGCCTTCTCCCCCCCCCGGCACCAATGGCGAGGCCCGTGAGGCTCCCACTGGGTCCGCCAAGCCAGCACTAATGGCAAGGCCAGCACGGCTCCTAGCCGCCGGGCCCACTAAGCCTTCTCCCCCACCCCCTGGCACCAATGGTGAGGTCTGTGCATCTCCCGTTGGGCCCACCAAGCCTTCTCCCCTGCCCCCCCAGCACCAATGGCAAGGCCTGCATGGCTCCCAGCCATTGGGCCCACCAAGTCTTCTCCCACCCTATCCCAGTGGTGGTGGCAGCACCAGCGGCGAGGCAGTTCTCAGAGCGTTCTCTGCACATGCGCAGGGAACGCTCTTTTACTTTTGGGGGGATTTAAGTATCCCCCTATAGTTTTTTTTATAGATTTCAGATTTTTCTGCACATCTGAGGATTGCCCCAAATGTGCAGGAAAATCTCTTTGCCCCCTAGGTGCCCCCGATGTATGGATTTAGATATCCGCATGCAGGGGGCACCTTGCCTATTAGTATACAGATTACTGAGGTAACAGGAAATGCTGGGGGCCCATGAGGATTCATGGGAAGGGAAAAGACATTGAGAATCATCAGCAAAATCTTCCCTTTAATGCTTTTATAAATCAGAGGCTTGAGCAGGATAAGTTCTCCTCTGCCCTTTCCTTTTTACTGACACTGAGCTGCTCTTGGGATTCCATTCCACAGCATACGCAATCAGGGAAGATTTTTAGACCCCCCTCCAAAAAATAATACCTTTACTGTGTATCTGGAAAGGCAGAATGTCTAGTCCTAGAGTCCTGGCTGCCTGTTAGGCCCCCAATTTAATGTGAGGTCAAGTTTTAATGTTTCCTTAAATCTGTTGCCGATTAATCACACATTAAATGAATAACAATTTCTGCTCTATTTACAAACCTTACTCATCTCCATGTTATCCACATTTAGAAAGGCTTATTTTTCTTTACGGCTGTCTCACAAAAGATGCCAAAATTAGAATACTACAGATTTCAGGTGGTTTTTACTATAATCCTTTTGGGCCAATGTGTGCTCCGCTGAATAAATATATATTTGCATGATAAATTTACGTGAACTGGAAATACAACTGATCAATAGATTCAAGGCAGACAAAGCAAAGTGTTTTTCCCACAGGACACATGGAACTCACTTCCACAGGATATAGTAATGGTTGCTGCCTTAGATGGCTTTAAAATAGGATTCAACAATTTTGCAGCTATCTATCAATGGTGCAACTGACAGGTATATTTTTTTAAAAAATGTGAAAGAAAACGTCTTCTCTGGAAGTAACAGCCCTTTCCCAAATTCCATATGGTTGCATGAGAAAGCCCTTGCATTTATCATATTTCTACAGGAAATGGGGGACCAGGATGGCCCATATGATACCCGTTTGTCCTGTAGCCCAAGAACCAGCTTGTGCAGAAAAATCTGGTATAAATGTAGGCAACTCAAAGTCATTCGTGTGAGAAAAAAATCCAGGTGTGAGCCAAGTAATGGCTACCAGCACTTCGCATGATGGCCTAGTCCACATTTCTGCAGAGAAAGGGTATCAATAATGTGTAGTACGTTCAGGAATTTTATCATGTGAACAGGCTCTGTGGATGTGGGAAAAAATCAGAAATGAGGTTATAACTCCAGCCAGGAAAAAAGGCTCTTCTTGACTTCATGCCAGACAGGAATTGGAGTTCTGAACTTGAAGTAAATCATTGCTGAAGTTGTTTTTGCATTATTCAGGTGTTGCTAGCTTGACCTCAGTGAGTAATAGCAGCTAGAGGAACGTGACGAAGCCATGTACAGCACAAAAGGGGGTCACTGCAACTGCTCCCATAATGTGCCTATTTTTAGAATATCCTGTTATCTTTTTTGTACACTTGCTGCAGCCACCCCCTAACACACCACTGGGCTCCTGACGCAGCTCTGCTAGTTATGGCACTGGGAATTAGCAGCTTTCCGTGGGAATGCTGCTAATCATTTCCTCAAGAGATGTCAGTCCAGTTGAATGTTGTCCTGATCGGTATTTCCCCCCACTATTTATTTAAAGCTGTAGATAACATACAGTTGCCAACCTCCAGGTGGGGCCTGAAGGGTCTCCCACTATTACAGTTGATCTCCAAATTTATTTATTTATTTAATTCAATTTGTACCCCGCCCTCCCCATCAAAGCAGGCTCAGGGCAGCTTACATAAAAACACATATATAAATACAATTCAAATCATTCATAAAACAGCAGAACAATTAAGATTAATACCCTACAGTGCTGGAGCAGGGTTCAAATAAAGTGCGAGAGCAGAAATTTCAGATTAAAGAGTGTTGCTTAGGTGATAGTCATGATGGTATTCTTACTCCAGCTTAGTTGATCCGTTTGTATGTGCGGTGGACCCTGGCTGTGAGTTGCAGGTCAGGGCACAGGGTCACTTCTCAGATGACAGAGATCAGTTCCTGTGGAGGAAATGGCTGCTCTGGAGGGTGGATTGTACGGCCTTGCACCCTGCTGAGGTCCCTCCTTCGCCCAAACCTCACCTTCCCCAGGCTCCACCCCTAAAATCTCCAGGTATTTCCCCACCCAGAGATGGCAGCCTTAAGATTAGGGTTGTCAGCCATTGGCTAACAGCTGACAGGAAAGGGAGGGGGCAGGGATGAGGTCAGGGATGGGATTTCCTAAATCCTAGCGCATAACACTGATGTGGCGACTTTATTTCTGCGTTTATGCTAGAAGTGACATTGTACCATTGGTGTAACAACCCCCCCCCCCCAAGTTTTCCGCTGTCTCCCTGCTGAGTGGTGATGGGAACAGTAGAAGGCAGGAGGTCTCTTCCCACAGCAGGAGACCTGGCTGACCTACCGTAGATGCAGAACATTTCAATATGTCCAGAACGCATACAAGAAAAACACCACAAACAAAGAAGAAAGCATAAATAGGTGGCTGGCAAATCAAATCAAGAATGTTTGCTCCAGATGAAAAAGTTAGAAAGCACCTGATTCCTCAAGGGTAGGCAGCCTGTTTGGCCCAGGGTCAAAAATCCCACAGTGTCCATGTATGAAGATGCCGGCTTGCTGGCAAACAAAAGGAAGGAGGTGGAAAGAGGATTTTACTTGGCCATCCACACTGGGAGCAAGATGAACCCCAACAGCATTGCCAGCTCCTCATGGTTAAGTGCGCAGACCCTAATCTGGGAGAACCGGGTGTGATTCCCCACTCCTTCACATGCAACTGCTGGTGTGACCTTGGGTCAGTCATATGATCTGGCACAGCTGTTCTTGAAAAAGAGAGCACTTGCTGTCAGAGCTCTCTCAGCCCCACCTACCTCACAGGTTGTCTGTTGTGGGGAGGGGAAGGGAAAGGAGTTTGTAAGCCGCTCTGAGACACCTTTGGGCAGTGAAGGGTGGGGTATAAATCTCTTCTTCTTCTTCTTCTTCTTCTTCTTCTTCTTCTTCTTCTTCTTCTTCTTCTTCTTCTTCTTCTTCTTCTTCTTCGTCGTCGTCGTCGTCGTCGTCGTCATCATCGTCGTCGTCGTCGTCTTCTTGGTCCCTTGAGTGCAAAACCAGCCCTGAGTGCCTCATAGAATAATCTGGAGTGCTACTATTCAGCACAGGTGCCATGGATTGCTTACTAATAGACCAAATGAGCAACAAAGGGTTCTTACTTATGTTAGTTTTGCATTAGCATAGCATAGCATAGTAGCTAAGAGACAGATAGTGGCTGCACGGATTACCAAGCTAGTGTATGTGGACAGGACAGGAAGTCTTGGAAACATCTCTGCCAGCTGAGTGAGATCTGGGCTGAGTGTCCATTCTCTCCTTTGTTGCAGGCATTTCAGCCTGAGCATGCCCAGAAGTGTAAGCCTTTAAGCCAAAGGGCTCTGGGCCCCTGGTCTGCAGCCTGCAGTCCTGAGCAATCCAGTAGATTGCTGGATTTGTATGTTTTTTGTTTGTTTAAATTTGTTTTAAATTTGCATGTTGTTGTTCTTTGCAACCTGCTTCAAATCTCTGGGGGAGAAATGAGGTACAGAAATGTTGAATGAATAAATCGGGGCTCCCCGACATGGTGCCCGTGGGCACCATGGTCCCCACTGACACCTCTCCTGACACGTGATAAGTGTTTTTAGAAAGGGGGGCAGGTGGGGCTTTTTGCCCAGCAAGGCTGGGATAGCCACTCGAAATTTAATTGACTGTGCAGATTGGTAAAAACGTTGCTTGGATAGCAGCTGCCACCACAGCACAGCACAAGGATCTTTACTGTGTGACTGAAGGTGAGCCGCAGCGCCTGCTTTTGGTGGCTGGCTCCACCTCCCGTGGCAGTCGTTTTGTGCCTGTGCCCACCATGCTGGGTCAGGATTCCAAAGGTGCCCACAGGCTTAAAAAGGTTCTGGATCCCTGGAATAAATCAATACATAACATGTGAAGTAGTTTGTGTACTCCAAATGATGGATAAATGCTGAGAATGACTATTTATGTGGCTTATAGAACATGCTGTTGTACATGACTTTAAGTCCCTAACAAAGAAAGGCACAACCAGATTCAAAATCCAAGCCAGGATCTTTGCTTTTCTTTTGCCACAACAGAACAGCCTGAGAGGTCATACAAGACTGTCATGGCCACCAGTGCCTGGCCTTGTAGATGGGGACAGCCTTACCATAAAGCAATGTATGTGCTACTTTACAAGCAAAATTCTAAGCGCAAAGGGAGTGGGAGTTGCACCATTCTGGAATGTCTCATGTTTGCCTTGCTTAATTTTCTAGCTCTGGTGCCAGTTCCTCTCCTCCCAGTGTTACAACAAAGAAGCAAAATTATACTGTCTGCATAACCTCTCCTGATGCCACAACTATGGGAAATGGAAAGGAGTCTTCCCAGCTGTCAACCAGATGACCAGACTTGACCAGCTTGCTTGCTTTCTGCCACTTTGTTTCTGTAATTTCTTCCAAAGCCAAATTTAGAGAGGTAATCATCAGATGCAGAAGTGATCATTAGAAGCCCTGGAGTGGATTGAAGGTTGACAGAAGACGATGAAGGAGACGCCAGAAAGTGGTGCCAGTTTGAAGGGGAAGCCTCTGCGGGAGATTTGGAAGCTGGCAAGGCATGAAAGTTGGAAATGAAAGAAGGGTAGGAGGGAGACAAAGGCAGAGAACAGGCAGGCTGGGTCTATGGAACATACAGTACGCCTGCTGCAGACAACAGTTGCAGCCGTATGCACGTTGACTTGGAAGTAAGCCCAACTGAATGCACATTGACTTGGAAGTAAGCCCAACTACTTACTTCTGAATAACCATGAACAGCTTTTTAAGAATCCAGCTCTGCTGCAGGCATCCTTTCATGGAAGAAGACCAAGGACAGGGGAATTGTGTTGCAGATCAATACAGCTTGAATTTCTTGGGCCAGAGGGAGGGAAAAAGACCTAATTAACCCAGAGGCGGTTAGTCTGATTCTCCCCAAGGTGGCTTCTCTGGGCAGTATCTTTCAAGTGGATGGCCCAGGCCAGCCCAGCCTCATCAGATCTTGGAAGCTAAGCAGGGTCAGCCCCGGTTAGTACTTGGATGAGAAACCATCAAGGAACTGAGGGTCGAGACAGAGACAGGCAATGGCGAACCACCTCTGAAGTCTCTTGCCTTGAAAACCCTATGGGGTCACCATAAGTCAACTACAACTTGATGGCAGTTTCTACCACCACCATTTTATCAGACCCTGACTGAACACCTAGAGCTCCTGTCATATTGTCAGAAAGCAATTGAGAAGCAGAGATACTTGCTGTGACATTATACAATGAAAAAGGCTTAGTGACATCCCTGCAGGGACCAGGGGCTTGCCATAGAGACATCTAATCCTCATATTAGAGTTTGGAATTAATCAGCACTTTGCCTGACTGACATGAAGGCAGAAAGACCAAAACAAGTTAGATGTTGGGCAACATCTCCACAGGTTTGCATAGGAACATGAAATTGCTCCAGTCATCAAAAGGGGGTTGGGGGGGGGGGTGTCTGACTTTACTAGTAAAAGAAGCATAGAGTTGAGAGGTGCAGACCTTTGACCCTGACAGCTTACTTCTCTGCAGCATCTCTTCTCAAGTGCTTTTCTTTGCAGCTGAACTCTGCTAAAGGAAGCAACCTAAGCTATACAAAAAGCACTTGGGCAAAGAATCTGGAGAGATAAATGAATACTGGAGATGGTTAAAGTTTTTCAGTATTTGCTTTATTAGCACAGAGGCACGCTTTGTGATGAAAGGTCCCATTTATCACCCCAAAAGACTATACTGGAGATCATAGGACCTGGCTGGACAAAAAAGCCCTGTGGGACAGCAATTGTAGCAAAGAGATCTGGGACAGATTTAGCAACCAAAGTTGGCTGGATCCAGTTAGCAACTAATTCTGGTTACATAAAGGTTCCCAACCTCCAGTTGGAGTCTGGAAACCTCTTGGTATTACCCCTGATCCCCTGACTGTAGAGATCAATTCCCCTGGAGAAAATGGCTGCTTTGGAGGATGGACTTTATGGCACTGTACCCTGCTGAGGTCCCTCCCCTCCACAAACCCTGCCCTCCCCAGGCTGCACCCCACACCCCTCCAGGTCTTTCTCAATGGCAACCTGAGGTTGCATGTGACAAATGAATGCTGGCATGTGGTTTAAATGGAGTTTAATCATAAGAACATAAGAGAAGCCAATGTTGGATCAGGCCAATGGCCCATCCAGTCCGACTGTCAAGTAGTCCTGCCATGATGGATGGAGTAGGGTGGGAGGATGGGCCTTGTGTTGCATTGTGGTGTGTAGGGCGGGAGGTTGGGATCGTGGGGTGTTGATTTATGCACCTGGAGTGTTCGAATGGAATGCGGAGGGCGAGCTCTGCAGGCTCTATCTCTGGTAGACTTAACACCCTGACCTTGGTGGAGACAGGCTGTGAGCTTCCTATCGCTTTCAAAGCTACAGCTTGGCTGGGAACAATGGGGGCGGTGGGAACTTCATTAGTATAGTAACTTTCAGTTCTCATTCGCATACTAGGCACTCATTGGTGGAAGGGGGGGTCCCCATTCACCCCCTTTCTGGTATAACTGCTTGCTTTTCGTAACCACGTTATTCTGAACAATGTATCTGCTTCAGTAACCTACTATTGCAGCTCTATAATAAAATGCTATTCTTGCTTCAATGAACAAGACCTGGTGTTTGGCTGACTAAGTTAGTCTCTGACACCAACACTCTGTCACACAGTGGCCAAAAATACCAGGTGCCATCAGGAGGTCCAGCAGTGGGGCCAGGACACCAGAAGCCCTCCCACTGTTGCCCCTCTCCCAAGCACCAAAAATACAGAACATCACTTGCCCCAGACTGAGGGTTCTTATCTATACCTTGTGGCTAATAGCCACTGATGGACCTCTGCTCCATATGTTTATCCAATTCCCTCTTGAAACTGTCTATGCTTGTAGCTGCCACCACCTCCTGTGGCAGTTAATTCCATATGTTAATCACTCTCTGGGTGAAGAATTACTTCCTTTTATCTGTTCTAAATCAGTTGGAATTCTGAGAGATATCCAGGACCTACCTGGAGGCTGGCAACTAGAAAGTGCATCATCCTGTGCTGGAGAAGAGCAGCTAAATCCCCATTTATTTAAGGCCTTTGGACAACGCTGTGGACAATGATTTACAGGATAAAAAAACTATCCTTTAGAGAACTGGTTAATTTGCCTAAGTAGGCCAGGTCACTTTCAGCTGTAATTTACGAAAAATATGAGGGATTCTACTGGGTCAACACAAATAGGATTAGGGTAATTGTGTGAATAGTTCTGATTAATCATAACAAATCTCAAACACTGAAATACTGGATAATTTGTAAAGTAGTTTTAATATCCCTCTAACTGATACTGAGTATGAAAAGAGAGGTGACAGTGATTTCTAAAGCCCTGGGGTATTATGTACATAGTTTAAACATCTTCATGTACAATAGTCAGTCTCTGACATTCTGTTGCATTCTTACAGCATGTTACTCTGTGGAACAACCTTCCCTGCAGAAAAGGGAGAAGTATGAAATTCCAGGGGAGGATAAGATACTCAAACAGTTAGACTTTATCTCTTCACCGTCCTCTGGCAGAATACTGATCCTTAACCATCCCTATTCAGTCATTACAGTTTTGGCAATCTAGCAGTGCATAATATGCATGGCTGCCATTTTCCATAATAGGTACAAATCAAAGAAACCACCGTGATTAATGCAGGGTTGCCAAGTCGAAATTTACTTACAGCGGGGGAGTCCCGTGTTGTCCCGGGAGTCTGTGCACACGTGCACCACTGTGTTGACACCACCTGGAAGTGATGTCATTGCGTCGGCACACTGGAGGCGGGGCTAGTAGGATTTGAGGGAAAACCATAGAGTTTTCCCTCAAATCATAGAGAGTCCTGCCCCCAACGTGGCCAGCGTGATGATGTCACCTCCGGGGACTTGGCAAGCCTAGATTAATGGCTAACGATTCTATGAAATAATGTACCTAGAAATTATGTCTATAAATCAAACATACCCTTAACAACTCATACCCCAAAAATGACAATTTTATAGTTTACACATCATGAACCTATTCACAACCTATACAGAGTTAGACAAATATATTTCACAATGCGGACAGAGTCAAAAGTTACATCTTAAAAACAGTCCCAATTGCATGTAAACGTACTAAACCATAAACAAAATGATGGATATCTCCAAATAAATTAACAATTCAAGTTGACAATTCCAACATTTATGTGATAGAAAAACATAAAAGACAGAAGAAGCTCTGACTGACAAGAGCCCAGATATGATGAGCACCCAGCTACCCGTTCGTTTCAATAGCTGTCTTCTTCAAAGTCAAACCGGCTTTCAAAAGACCACAAGCCGCTTTTAGTCTGGAACCAAGCAATGATTAACGCACTAATGGCTGGTCATGGCTACTTAATCTTGTGTAATGTAATGGGGATCCCAACAACCAGACTGTTATCTTAACAGCACTCTGTTTTCATAGAAAACCTTGTAGATTTAACTCTGTGCTCAAGAGTGCTGTCTAGACGGCAGTACTACCTGTTCCGAGCATAGTCACTTGATCCTAAGTGCTAATTCGTGTCCATCTGACAGGAATGCAAAGCAGAGCTTGCTCTTCAGCTAAGCAGCTCATCTCTTGAGTGAGGATGCCGTGGTGGAGGAAACTGTCATCAAGTTGCAGCTGACTTACAGTGTCCCCATCGGATTTTCAAGGCAAGAGACCTTCACAAGTGGTTTGCCATTGCCTGTCTCTGTGCTGCAATCCTGGACTTTCTTGATGGTTTCCCATACAAATACCAACCGGGACTGACTCTGCTTAGGTTCTGAGATCTGATAAGAGTAGGGATACCAGCCTCCAGATGGGGCCTGGGGATCTCCATGAATTCCAGCTCGTCTCCAGACTACAGAGATCAGTTTTCCTGGAGAAAATGGATGCTTTGGAGGGTGGACTCTATGGCATTGTACCCCACTGAGGTCCCTGTCCTCCCCAAGTGCCACCCCCAAGTCTCCAGAACCCCTAGTCCAGGTGGGGGTTCCCCTGCTTTTGCAAGACCCTTTCTACCACTGGCCAGCTGGCCAGCAGGAGGGATCTCACCTGCAAATGCCCCCAAACATGACATAATGATGTCACCTGGAAGTGATGTTATCACATTGCCAATGTTGGAGGCTGACACTCTAGTTTTGGGTAAAATTGGGCTCAAACTATAGGGTTTTGCCCAAAAACTAGAGCATCACACCCTGATGTCAGTGATATGATGATATCACTTCTGGGTGATGTCACTGTGGCATGAGTGCAAAGTGGGCACACCAGAACATCCCAGAACGGACCATGGAGCCCCCTGCCGGCAGTCAGGTAGAACCTGGCAACCCTACAACCTGGAGCTGGCAACTCTAGATGAGAGCAAGCTAGCTAGCTATCCAGGTGAGGGCTGGGTGAGGATATTGGCTGGAAAATGCCTGCTTCTTCCCCTTTCTCTCTGACAGCTTTTGATTATTCATCCAGTTTTGCATTGGGGTTAGATCATCTTAAGTAAATCTCCCCAGGTAGACTAGACATTACAGAAGCCACCACGGCTGGATCGCCCATAGGGCGCCCGCCACCGCTAGACCCCCGCCCCCTTCCCAGCTTTCCCGGGGGCCCCGCAGCCGCGGAGCCCCGGGAAAGCCAGCGCTGGGAGGGAGGGGGCGGCGGCTAGACCCCCGCCCCCTTCCCGGCTTTCCTGGGGGCCCCGCAGCCACGGAGCCCCCAGGAAAGCCGGCGCTGGGAGGGAGGGGGCGGCGGCTAGACCCCGCCCCCTTCCCTGGCTTTCCTGGGGGCCCCGCAGCTCCGGAGCCTCCAGGAAAGCCAGTGCTCCGCCGCTCCCCCATCTCCAGGCCCCACCGGGAGGTTGGCATCCCCAGTGGGGGTGCCCCAGGCTGTCCTGCCTAGGGCGCCCAGACACCTGGAGCCAGCCCTGGAAGCCACAGTTCCAACTTGTGGCTGCTAACACCATTTTAGAGAAGAATTCAGTCATTTAAAAATATCGTAAGAGCCCACAGTGCAGTGGGACCTGGTGATCTTGTTCTCCCCCCATGCCTTTGCCAAAACAGCCATGGGGGGGCCTCTTGGTACTTTTAAATGGCTAAATTCTTCTCTAAAATGGCACCAGCAACCATGGGCTTAGTTTGGCTCTCAGTCTAATCTTACTTCACAGGGCAGTCATGAGGTGAAAGTGCTGCTTTGAACTTCTTGAAAGGCAGAGCTCAAATCAAGAAGGTCAAACAGCACCCAGGTTGAAGTATTTACTCACCAGCAGCAAACAGTGTAACCCAGCAGGGACAAGGATCAGGGATCAAAACCCAGCAACAAACTGCCACAAAAACAATATTTGGCAGGTATTTTCATTCGCTGCTGCATGTCAGGTTCTGTGCATCATAGTACCTATCCAACACTGGCATTAGAAGGGAGGTAGAACTGAGCATAGTATATTTCCCCCAGGCTTCATACACTAGCATATCCTCCGATGCCAAATTTGCCGTCATCTAACAACCACACCCTTTTGCAGTTTACATAAGCAAGATATAATGGAGACATTTAGGCAGAGCAAGGATAATCCCCCTTCTAGGGTCTCTGAACAAAAGCTCTTTAAAAATACCACTCTTTGCAGTTTCAGCTGAAAGACACCCAAGAGCAGGACTTTGACCCTTCAAGAATTCTCTTTCCCTCCTCTAAGATGTTAAGAATTTTGTACCTATGCAGAAACGAGTGGGTGAGCGTTTCTTTACTCTGATTCAGCAAATGGAATAATCATGCATTTAGCAACATGGCATCAAAATATACAAATAAACTAACTTAACAATGCATGTCCATGAATTTCATGTGCTACCCCCATACATCAGCTCTGCAGTCTACATAAGCATAGGTAATATGCCCAGTAGACTGATGGGCACAGAGTGTGTCCACACCTTCCTTTAACTGTCATAGTGCTAGGCTTGCCAAGTCCCCCCGGGCGATGGGTAACCCCCTGCCCAAGAGGCCCGTTACCTGACATCAGCAAATCGGACCCCGGGGGAACTCCACCCCCTTCTGGCAAACGTCCCCAGCTTGACGATGTCACCCGGAGGTGACATCATCACACTGGCCATGTTGGGGGCAGGACGCTCTATGATTTGAGGGAAAACTCCATGGTTTCCCCTCAAATCCTAGTGGCCCCACCTCCAACGTCACTTCCGGGTGGTGTCATAGCAGCGGCGCACACACTCCAAGAACAGCGTGGGACTCCCCCGCTGTAAGTTAATTTCGACTTGGCAACCCTACATAGTGCTCTTCATCATGTCATCAGTTTACAATCTTGTGTCAGCGTCACTAGGTAGGGAACTCACTGGGTAATGCTGGGCCCATCAATTCTGTCCCAGCCTAATCTACCTTACAGGGTTGCTATGAAGACAAAGTGGAGGAGGGGAGAGCCATGCATCCTGCCCTGAGCTGCTTGGAAGAAAAAGTTGCAATCAAAATACAGTCTCTCTACTTAAAAAAGTGGTTGGCCCCTGTTATAATCATGAAAGTAGCAAACCCAAGCTATCCATATAAACTATAGGCGTTTCCCAGGTGGGAAGCAAAAAAACCCGACTTTGTAAATTAACCAAAAGAAAGGACACCCCCCTTCAAGTTGCTGGAAGACACAGAATATTGAAGCCAGCTGAGAATCAGTTAAAAAAAAAAGTGGAGAGGAAATCAGCCTGCTAAAGACCCTGAGATCTCCCCTTGGATGGAAAGATAAGGCAAGAAGGAGTGTGATTTCCTAATTACTATCCCTCCCACTGATTCTTCACAGGTCTTGTAGGTATATTTATTTATTAATTAAAACATTTTTACCTCGCCTTTCCTCATGGTTCTCCACTTGTGGCCGAGGGGCGGGGGAAGAGACCTAGCAGACCTAGGTTGTAGGAAACTAGTAGATTATCTCCTATCTGTATACGCACAAACATAGAGACAATAGCAATACTATTTACAAAATAAATGCCCTGAATTATAGTCTGCCATTTCTAATTGGCATCCATACAAAAAGCAGATACCAAAAGACTCATTTCCTTTAGTAAAGATGAAACCGCCTATTCTCTGTGAATACCAAGGCAGCTTCCTGAGTTCATATGTTCAAGGCCATTTTGTATGTGTGGGGAAATCTAAATCAAGGTATTATTCATGTTATGTTTTATGAATTATGTAAATCTCTATGTGTGTCAGTCAGAGTTTTGCACACATCCAATTACTCTCTGGAAGAACAAAGGAACGGCATGAAAAGATGGTGGTGTGCATCCTCTTGCTATGTTGCTTTCTCATAAGTGGGGCACAAAGTGGCGTCTGCCTCTAGTAATCCTTTTTTCCATCTTGCTGCTCAGAAGTCAAATAATTCACTCACAGTTTAACAATGGCAGCAAGGTTCCTTATTCTAACATTTTCAGACAGCATAAGTGGGCCTCCAGCCTGGACTTTCAGGCTTCACACTGACATGGACATAGGTTTAAAAGCAGATCTTTCAGCGGCAAGGCTATTAATGCCAATCTCTGATGCCACATTTTTAACTGCAATGAGCTTGAACAATAACATGGGTGATGCCATAACAGATTCCTCTTAATTTTCCTTCAGTTCCTTCTCAACAAGTAGCTCAAGACAAAAAAACCCTTTGCAATATATACTTGAGATGACACAATCTTTTTTAAATACCAGGCATTCTGATTCATAGTCATTTCATCGACTAGTCTATTATGATTCTTATGAAAGGGTCCAGGCTAATAGGCGTTTATTTTTTTATTTTTTTAAAAAAGCACAGCAGATGTAACTTTCTCCCCCCCCCCCAAATTAAAAAGTTCTGGCCTTCCAATGGAATTCTTTCCCAACTCCATCAAAGTACATTTCCAGTTGCTCTCTGGCTATTAGTCTGAATCACATTCCAGATTTGGCTAAAACCCCAGTTACACTGGAATAGGTTTAGGGATTATTCTATTCATCTGTTTCCTATAATAAATTTTTCAGAGATTGGAATGTTATGTTTGACTGTTTGTTGCAGTAAAGTTCTTTCCTTCCATGTTCTTTATATTTAAAAATAAAATTGGTTGCAAATACCAATGCAATAATGCAATCTATTAAATTGCTCGCTATATTTAATTTAAGGTTAGCCTGAAATTATGCAGGCAACTATAATAAGTGACATAATACTGTTCTTTCTCCTCCTAGGTTGCAACACCCTATAGTCTGGGAGAGGTGGATTAACTTCTACAAGTGTTTAATGTGTGGAGTATTCTAATTTTGATAGGATTAGCCCGTGCCCAGTAAGGCTCCATTAACTAACAATCAGAGATCTTCAAGATGATTCCCCCCATTCTCATTTGTTAGAATTCAGAGTACCCAGAACAGTCCCCCACAAAAAACCAATTTTCTGTGAAAACACTGAAGTCCATTTTGGAAATTAATTATCTAGTATCCTCCTCATTTACTTCCAGAGATGAATCCACTCAGCCCATGCACAAGTGAATGAAGCGGTGAACAACAACAGACCAGCGAGGAAGTGGCAGTTATATCAGGGAAAGCACTTACTAGCCAGAAATCCCTATTACAAGGAAACTTCGCCTCCTGCTCTGAGTGGTCCATCAAGAAAGCCAAAGAAACAGCAAAGAGGAAATGTGACCTTACCAGTAGTGCTCCATAGGCTGAGCACAGCCAGGGAGAAGAAAGCCGTTCCAAAGAGCTTCATAGTTATTCTCGGTCTTGCAGGTATTCCCTTCCAGAGACAGCAGGCCCAAAACTCTCTTGCTGTGAGACAAGGCCTTAATTAGTAAGTGGAAAAGGTGTGCAGAGTGACTGTGAACAGGCTCTGCCCATTCCTGCTTATTTGGGGGGCCTTGATAAAGAACAGGAGGAAACACGACAGACTCCCTCTGGGAGTTCAGCGCAGAGGAGATTTATTGTTTCAGCCCTTTAACAGGAACTCCTTTTCTTTGGCAGGCAACTGTGTTTTTGTTACCACTTTATTTTGTTCTTCTTTGCCCTCAGAGGTCAGGAAAGGTTCTGAAGAGAGCATAGCTTTCTTTAGAAGAGGATTATCTTCATATTTTTTTCATATTTTTAAAAAGAAAAACATACATTGGAATCCTGTATATTAGAGAGAAGAAATGAGTATTAATAGCAACTTGCAGTTGCAACTATCTCACTTATAAACCACCACAGCTATTTCTCTGTCACATTACATTATTATTAGCAATATCTTGTAAATAGTAAAACTGGTGTTTCTATAGAATGAAAAATTCCACTATCGCTATTGAAACTTTTGGCTTCCCTTGACACATCTCTAAGACATTTCTGAGTTGGAAATTCCAGATTTCCATCAAATGGTGCTTTGAAGCAAAATTTGAGGGAAACTCTATAGACTCCTTCAATGTCCTTTACAATATTTTTAATTATTAATCTTAATAATGCCCCTGTAAGCCAGGTGGAAACACAGTAATTTTTCCAAGTCCTGCCAGAGGAGAAAGTGGGAGATGGGATTTTTATGAGTAAGTTGGTAAACAAAAGCTAGTCCTCAGGGGATGGTACTTGAAGAAAGTTAGAAGGCTTAAAATAAATACACAGTCAAATTCACTCTGAAGGTGCAGTTAGTATGGAAATGTCAACTTGAGATATCTTTACCTTATCTCTGTGCAGGCAACTAAAAGAGACACCGGTTTTTAAAAAGATTCCCTATCTTTAAAAGCATTTAAAGTGGCTTAAAATAAATGAAACAATAAATATATTCAATGATAGCAAAATACAAATGCAAAAATGAATCAACAAAAAGCAGTTACAAGCAATAATAAAAACCCTTAAAGCCTCCAAAATATAGATTTTAAATCTTAAAACAGCAACAACAATCAGAAGCCTAGTTTCTAAAACCCCAGCAACACTAAAAGCCAAAGATAAAATTAATATATCTAGATCTGAACATAGCTGTGGTCCAGAATGCAAATAAAAAAAATCTACACAGTGGGGCCATAACAAGAGAAAGGGGATTTTCCTGAAAACCTAGGACAGCCCATTAGTTTGCAGAAAGTTCTAGATAAAAAAGGGTGTGGGGGGCTAACTCCCCCAAAAAGATAATACATGGTGAGATTATGAAAAATCTCAGGAGATCATGGTTGGCATTATGGAGTTGCCTAGCAACCCCACAAGAATGACGGCCTTTCAGCATGGGCACACTGAATACAATGGCTGAAATGTGAAAAGGAAGCAAAAGTAATGGGTCTGCGGCAGAATGGTGAGGGAGAAGAGAAAGGTGGAGTGAAAAGTGGCAGGGGGTAGGAAGTGGTGGTGAAAAGTAACAAGGAGTGGAAAGAGGGGGAACAAAAAGAAGCTGAGGAACAAGAAAAGGGGGAGCAAAAAGTAGTGAAGAGACAAAGAGAAGCAAAAAGTGGTGGTGGAGCAGAGAAAAGGAGAATAAGGAGTGGCAAGGGGAGGGAAAGAGTGGGAAAAGCAGTGGCAAGGGGGTAAAAGTGGCAAAGAGGTGGAAAGGGGGAAACTTAAGGTTGCAGCAAAATGGGGAGTGAAAACAGTGAAGGGGCAGAGGGGAGCAGATGGGACTTCCCTCCCCTGTGAATCTTAAAACTACACCATTTCAGAGTTAACTGGGAGTTGATCTATTCTAAAACATACTCAATGATCCTCTGTAGCTATCTGCTATCTATCACATTTCAATCTCAGCCTTTCTCCAAGGAGCTCAAGGTGGCATACGTAATTATATTCTCACAAAACTCTTATCAGGTAAGTTAGGATGAGAAAGTGTAACCGGCTCAAAGTCACCCAGTGAGTTTCTTGCAGAGTGGAGATTTGAACTAAATCTTAGCCAGACATTAATGACTGTACTGCACTGACAGCACATCATAAATTCATATTAGGATTGAGGGTAAACTTTCTTCTTGTGAAGTTTGTATATCATGACTGGTCTTCTAGTGGAAAACTGCATTTAAGCTTCAAACAGTTGGTGTACCACAACACAAAACTTGATTTGAATTCATTTTCGGGCCACCTGTGGTTTCATACCAAAACTATTCCACTTGGTTGATAGTCCATATCCATCTTGGGACAAGATGAGCAGAGTTATTGTTTGCAGACCATCAGAAATAAATCCTGATACGTTTACAGTGGCAAGGCCATTGCAGAAAAAGTTGCTAGGTTGCTGACAAGTTAGATGGCATGCTAATGGGATTGGGAGTCTGGAGGCAAGACATGGGGGAAATAGAAAGAGGGGACTCTCAGCATTAGTGGATAATTGTGTCATAGAAAAGCTCCCGGTATGTGTTTATGAGCCCGGCATCCTGCTCTAGCCTAATTAAATGGGAAACAGTGAGTCAATCTCCTTGGCATCTCTTGATATTTGAAATGCATGTACTGATTATACTCCTGGCTGTCTCGCAGGAAGCAAAACAGAAGCCATGTGTTAGGGCCAAGCCTTAATTTTCCAAAAGACTGGGGAAGCTTAACCACTATCTATCGGAGCACAAATTGCATCTTGATCCAAATCCTATGTAATATGAAAACAGCAGTGATGCTGGAGAGGGGAACATAGGGTGGATGGAGAGAATTCCTATGCTAAGCAAGGGTTAAGAACATAAGAAAAGCGTTGGGGGCTGAGGCACACCAGGGCAACCCATGTGCCTCAGGGAAGCTGACAATCAAGGCATGAAGGCAATGCCCTGCCTGCGCTGTTTGCCCTCCAGCACCTGCTATACGGAGGCTGTTCCATTTAGTCATCATGGATGTCAAGAGGCCTATTTGCCATGAATGTGTGATGAATTTAGAAGCGTAACTCACTCCCTTGTGAACTGTTAGTCCATCTAACCAACAGAGGGTGGTGCAATAGATACCTTATTTGACTTGTACAGAAACAATGGCAATGCAGCTCCAGATTCTAAATCAGAGACACAAGGAGGGGTTCAAATAGCAGCTCAAGTATTCTGCAGTCTGAGTAATTAAGGGTCTGGTCACACTGCCATTTTGATCGGGGTTCGCTGCTGTTCCCTTGCGCATGTCAGTTTCATATTCACACGCGCCAATCCGCTTCCCGCCCCGAAGCAGGCTCACTTCCGCAATGATACCGGGTTTTTCTGACCCCTGGAAAATCAAGTGTTTTCCTGGCGCTTCCGCTTTGAATGCGCAATTTCGCCTATCTGGACAGGCCATCTTTCACAATGATTGCGATTAGGGCCGTCTGAACGCTCTTTGTGCTTTTTTTTTTAAAGCTTCCGGTTTGAGCGCTTGAGCAAACATGCGCTTAATAAATCCATTTAATGTTTAATAATGGATTTATTAAGCACATGTTTAGTCAAGCGCTCAAACCAGAAGCTTTAAAAAAAAACACACACGCACAAAGATGGCCCTGGAGGCGGGAACGAGAGGCGGAGGCTCTGGCAGCCTGGACGGGCTGGCAAGGAGGATGGCGGAGACTACTGAGCCTGTTTTCATGGGGCAATGGTGGCAGCAGCAGCAGGGGACCCCCCACACACAGTGGCGGCAGGAGCAGCAGCCGCCCGAGCCTCCCCATGGCGGGCAGGATCGCCTGGAGGGATGGCGCAGCAGCAGGCAAGTGGGTGCTGGAAAAGAGAGGCTGGCTGCATCTAGTCAGTCCAATGCGAAGAAAAATGTTCCCGATTAAATTACAGCGGGAACAAAGCGCAATTACCTTGTCATGTGACCAGGGCCTAAGACTAAGCCTTTTTAGTCTTAGAACAATCCAAGCCCTACTAAAACATGTTGTCAGAAATGAAAGGGCTTTTCCTGAATATAGGCTGAAGCAGTTCTGCTTTCAGTGGGAACAAAGAGATCAAAGCTATAAAAAGCACATTACTATTTTCAAAGCTGTGATGGTAACTTGTTTTCAGGGACACAGACAACAGAGTCAATCTTCAGTTTTTTGGGGTAAAGGGAATATTTTTTTAATTAAACATTTTTATTAAACAAAGGCCCCGATCACATGCAGAAGTTGCCACGGGATACTCCGTGGATGCCGGCAGAATTTACGGGTGTGATCAAATGGGCACATCTGGCAAGCATCACGCACCCGTTCCCAACCCGTCATGTCTGGCTGAAGATCCAGAGTTAAAAGGTACTGGAACCGGAGAAAGTCCACTATCTAACACTTGCGATGGGCTGCAGACGGACTTCCTCTGTCTGATCACTCCAGCGCGCTCCCCTCGCTGTGTTGCAGCATGCCGGAAATGCGGGCTGACAAACTGAAAACCCAATTCCCCGCCGTCACGTCTGATCACGTTCGGGTGGGCCAAAGTGCGCCGGCACAAAAAGCCATGCCTCCCCCCATTATCTGGCCCGTGTGACCAGGGCCAAAGAAGAGATAAACAAGAACCATACATTTGTGATACATTACTTTCTTAGATGCTGCTGGTTTGGCATATTTATAGAGCTACCAATATCAACAATAAGACAATAAGTATATCAGTCTTACAATTGTAAAAGGAATATTTTTTTAATACAGCAACCCAGAACAGTTTGAGTATAACTGTCCACTAAGGATGTGCAGGCAGAACAATGCACTGGTCGGAAACATAGTAAATTCTCTGAATTTGCAGGGAAATTCTAAAATCAGACACAAGCAAAAACTTGCTGATGGTGATTTTGGCACCTTGTCCTATTTCAATTTCTTGGGCAACTGTAGGCAGAAAGGTTCATAGTCAACAAGGAGTAAAGTTGCATGGGCAGCAGGTGAATCAGCATCAATAGAGTTGTGTCTAACAAGTAAATCATCCAATTATCAACTTGTGTGTTTGTGCTATGCTTTTCAGCCGGCTTAGTCCTTCATTTCCTTCCTTAAGCTACTACTCCTTGTCTCCTCCCTTCCAGGAAATGTGGGCATTGGAAGATGTGAAATGACTTCTTCAACCCAAGATGGCAGCTTCACTTCAACAGCCAGAGGGCAAAAGTCAACTTTGTAAGAAAGATATAACAGTTCTGTTGTTTGTCCTCTGTTCCTGATGTAGTTATTTAAAAAAAAGATTCAGTGGAGATTAACCCTTGGACACATGTGGAATTCTTTCTAGCCTGAATTCTAGCCATTGGTGTTCCAAATGCATAGAAACCTTATTAGTTTCTACCATCTGACTAGGGACTCCTTGTATCAAGCCAGTCAAGAAGAAAATTGCTTCAAGGGCTGGAGCACAGCAAGGTAAGTTGTTTTCAAATGGGTGATGCCTCTTGGGTCTTCCTGCTCCAATCAAGAAGACAGGTTTGGTTCTTTGCTTTGGGCAGGAAGGAAGTCGCTGCTGGAAAGCACAGCAGTGGGACTTCAATTCTCATGGTTGTCACACTGGAAATCACTGATGTACAAGGCTAATGGAAAAGTTTATTATTTTATTTGATTGTTTATATCCTACTTTTCTATCATAAAATAGACCTCCCCCAACACACACAAAGTGTACACATTAAAGTTCAAAAAATTCCCATTACATTATAACATCATAAAGCCAATATAATAAAAAATAACACTCAAGCCAATGCCCAATTAAGATCATAATAAATACATGGTTTGAACTTGGGTCACCCAAATCCCTAATGGTTCCAGGGCCCTGTCCTGGATGGCCCAGGTTAGCTTGAGTTGCCAACCCCCAGGTGGTGGATGGAGATCTTCTGGAATTAGAACTTATCTCCAGGTGATACAGATCAGCTCACCTGGAGAAAATGGCCACTTTGGAAGGTGAACTCTATGGCCTCCCCTCCCCAAACTGCACCTTCTTCAGGATCCACACCCAAAAGCTCCAGGTATTTTGCAACCCAAATCTGACAACTGTACTAATATTGTCAGATCTCAGAAGCTAAGGAGGGTTGGCCTTGGATAGTACTTGGATGGGAGACCAGAAGGTTGAGTATAACAAACTTAAAAATATAACAATGTATTTATTACACAGTGTAACAATTAACAATTAGAAACAAGGTAGATACATAGGCGTGCTAAAATCCAACCTATAGAAATTGCACGTCAACTGAGCATGAATCAGATAACCAGGACTATTTTGGGGCAGGAACACACAGGAACGGAGTTCCAGCTAGCTCCTGAGTTGGCCACACCCAGCAGGAACTCATTAGCATAACAGGCCATACCCAACAGCAGAAACTCATTAGGACTGGCTACATTAGGGCTGTGTGGCCTAACATGCAAAGGAATTCCTGCTACAAAAAAAACCCCTGGGTTTTGACAACAAACAAAGTAAACAGAATAAGAAGCAAAAGTTGGGTGTGGCTGGATGACCACACTTCTGGTGACATGCTAATGAGCTGTGCTGTCAGGGTGTGGCCTAATATGCTAATGAGTTTCTGATGTTGGGTGTGGCCTATTATGCTGATGAGTTCCTGCAGGGCTTTTTCTACAAAAAAAGCCCTGCACATAACAGAATAGCTCGTAAAAACCCACTAGACCAGATGCGTTTCAGTTCTGAGAGCCTTCTTCAGTGGCCTAAAACCAAATAACACATTTAAAACAAATTGTGAACATTAAGAGCTCGGCAGGTTTGTAGTATTTCAATATGTGTGTGATTTGAAACTTTAATCTTCTTAGCATGGCAAAAAATAAAAAGACTGAGATGGCCCTGCTGACTCTGCGATGGCAGGCCACTGGCAACAACTGCTCCATGCCTGGCGTTAGTGCAAATCAGCACCAAATATCTGATAGTGATGGTCCACAGCATTACTTGCGGTGTTCAGAAATAGATGCCAAGCACTTCAGCTGCCCGCTGATCTGCCCCCTTATGGATATCTCACCTCCCATTCCCCCTGTTGTCTGTGTTTCTACTTTCCAATTTATATAAGACATATAAAGCAGGATGAAATATTTTCCACACCATGGAAAGCTATCAATTGTAGCAGTAAAGTAACCGGCTGAAAATAAAAAGCGTTCAGGGCAACTCGCTGAAAGCCAATATTTCAAATTACCCAGAGAAGGCTTGAAAGTATAGACAATTTTTCACACATGTACACTTCTAGCCATTTATTACAGCACTGGACATTTTGTCGCAACAGTATATTCTGGAATGCACTTCTCTGTTCTTACGGTGTTTCTAGCAGGCCAGGGTTAAAATGGAACTTTGGAAACTGAGCTTACAGGGCAAACCCACCCTCCACACACAAAACAAAAACCTCGACCAGTATCAGATGGACACGTGTTTCATTTGAGAATATGCTGTAGAAATAGGAATTGGTTGTACATAACCCGAGAACACATCAATACTTTAACTTGTCCACTGCATGCAGTAAATCATTGACATACATTAGAAATCATCATTGTGGCATATTCTGTGTACCTTGTATGTTGTTCCGATCATTAATGCCCCTCTGTCAGCAGAGAACACCAGTCCTTTACAGAAGATGCTCTTGTTGTTTTGCTTTGGATTAGCAATGGCTTATGCTTTAAACCCAGTGGGATGGGTTCTCCCTGGCTAAACTGTTTGGGGACTTGACTGCCATCAGCCAGCATGACCCTGGACAGCTCACAGAGAAGGCAAAAAGACAAAGGACTTTGTGGCTCCTCTTTTTTCATCCAGTTCAAAAGAGAAAACGGATGAAGAGTCATTCTATCTTCATGGGAAACCCTGGAAAATTAAGACCTGAAAAAGAGGCTGGATTTCCCCACTAGGCAGTTGTTCTGCGTTGGGGTTCCAAAGCTTCTTGAGCCTGCAGGGCACTTTGAGGAAGTAAGTGGGCACCACCATAAAAGGGTTGTCATAGGGGTGGGTTCAATGTTGGGATGTTCCTGGTCAAGCATCAAAGGAAGCTGCTTCCAAATTGCCATTCCCTACAAATGCAAAGAAAATAATATTCCTAAACTCTTCCAATTGACTTTTTCACTGAGTAAGTGCAGCAAAGCCAAGGCAGGTTGTCCTTTGGTTTCAGTTTCCAAAGAAAGGAGAGGGTTTGCTCTCTGGACTGCTACACAGAGAGGTTGCCAGGAGCATGAGAAAAGTATGTGTCCCTAGCCAAGCTGAGGGCGTATAGCTGTGAAGTGTGTGCCCAGAATGAGATCAATGCTTTGTTAGGTAGTCAGCTAACTGGGAGGAATCCAAACCTCTTCCCCCCCCTGTTTGACGCCCTTTGGATTTTATCTCCAAGACTCAAGAACCAAGGCACAAGCAAACATAGCCATGGGTGCCAGTGATGAATAATAAATATTGATTTTTAGATCTCCGAATTCTTTATAGCTCATTATTTTGGATGTTTTAAAATAATGTTTGGAAGCACTTTGGAAAGATTGCAGGTGTGCAGAGCAACAACTGAGGAGGACAGTTGTCTTTCCCATTCTCATTATACAGATCCTTCTGAGCACTAGTTATGCTCATGAATCGGTCTTCGTGAAACAGGATAGCTAACCGACCAAACACTGAACAATGTAGTTTACAGTTGCTGAATTGCAGCCTTTGGTATTTATTTATTTCTCCATCTCATATCTTATTATCAAAGAGGCACTATCCTTCCATCATATTTAATTGATTTTTTTTCTGAAGGGTCTTCCGTTATTTTTTTTTAATTGTTTTTATTTGTGACTTTGCCCTGACCTGGATGGCCCAGACTAGCCGGATCTCATCAGAACCCAGACCTAAGCAGGGGTTGGCCCTGGCTTATATTTGAATGTGAGATTACCATGGAAGTCCAGGGTCGCTACACAGAGGCAGCAATGGCAAACCCCCTCTGAACATCTTTTTCCTTGAAAAGTCTACAGGGCTGCCATAAATCAGCTGTGACTTGATGGCATTTTCCACCACCACCATTTGCAACTTCATTGTCAATCCACTTGTTACCATTCTTTTTCTTTGATAGGTTTTGTTGAATCAGTTTATCAGCCTGTGCGGAGTGTCAGTCAAGTAAGAAAGACCCACACAACTATTCTGCCCGCAGTCTGCAGTCTGCAGCCATGTGGGACCGAACCACAAAGAAGCCACTCTTGTGCTTTTCTGGCCATGTGAGAAGAGGACCATGGGTAAAACTCTTGTAGACTGTATCCATTGTGGCCTGCTAATTTTCACTGCCTGTCAGCACTATGAACAGTGGTTAGAAACCTCTTGTTTATGAGGATGGGAACACCCTGAGGCAGAACAACTTTAATCACATCGAAATATTAGAATTGTAATTGCTCTGAATTTACTGCCCATTGTTTTAGCAAAAAAAAAAATTAAACAATTTCCCCCTGCAACCTTCGATCCATCTTCTTGCTGGGCTTTTAGAAACTGGGCATTATTGTGCTGTGAAAAGGCAGATAATTTAATCCATTCAGGTAAATGTGATAAGAGTACATTACAGACCTGAGCCTATCATGTGTTATTATAAGAGCTGGGGAAGCTTCCATAATAGCATGTCAAGCTCCCGCCTTAACAAAGGACAGATGGATGACCGAGAGCAAAGCTGAATGCTGCAGAAAAGCAGAGCCAGCAAGTAAGTGGTTTTGATATCAGCGGAATGAACTGCGTCACACATTCCATTTCTCCTACTAGAGTGAATATTTAAAAGAATCGGATCTAATTATGAGGTCAAGGTACTTGTTCTCTAAATGAGATCAGATGAGATGTACAATTTAGTGTAAGAAATGTATAATGCCATCCTAAGCAGAGTTACACCATTCTAAACCCACTGACTTCAATGAACTTAGAAGGGTGTGCCTGTTTAGGAACACACTTTTAGGAGCTTTTGATCAAAAGAAGATTGAGCAGCGAGTGCTCTGGAATTAAATACTGAACAGGAAATCCTGTGAAGGCACAGACGAGAGGCAAGGGAAGCTCTGCCATTATTTCTCCCTCACAAAGTTTCAGTGCCCATCTTGAGTGGACAATTTGATTATGTCTGCATAATTTTATTCTGCTTTGTCGATTTACGTTTATTAACTATTTTGGAATTTGGGGGCAAGAGTGGGGTGAAGTGACATGAAGCATAAAGGGGCATGGTGAGATTTCCGACCCTTTCTCCATAAATATGAGTCTTAGAAACTGGCTTTCATTCATGGAAAGCCAAGACTCTTAGTACAATGAATTCTATTATTATGTTGTTGAAGGCTTTCATGGCCAGAGTTCATTAGTTGCTGTAGATTTTCCGGGTTGTGTGGCCATGGTCTTGGCATTGTAGGACCTGACGTTTGCCAGTAGCAGTGACTGGCATCCTCTGTGTCAAGGTGAGCAGAAAAATGGTAGGCAGGTCATTTATATCTACCCTGGAAGTTGGGGTAGGGTTGAGTCATTATCTTGCAGTAGTTCTCCAGGCTATGAAAATGCTAATAGAGGAGCTTTCCTGAGGAGGTTCTTTTGTCTATGGATTGTTTCCTGAGGAGGTTTCCTGTTTCTTGAAGAGGCTCTTTTGTGTGTGGAATGGCTATTGAAACTCTAATCTTATCTGCAGTGTTATTGTCAGCTCTAGAGCATTTTGTGTTTTTCAGGACGGGAAACCATGCCCTATTTATTTTTAAACTCTCTTCTTTCCTGTTGAAATTGTGTTTATGTTTATGAATTTCAATGGCTTCCCTGTGTAATCTGACATGGTAACTGGAAGTGTTGTCCAGTCTTTCAGTGTCTTGGAACAAAATGCTGTGTCCTGTTTGGGTTAGGCTATGTTCAGCCACTGCTGATTTTTCAGGTTGGCCAAGTCTACAGTGTCTTTCATGTTCTTTTATTCTTGTCTGAATGCTACGCTGTGTGGTCCCGATGTAAACTTGTCCACAACTGCATGGTATGCGGTATACTCCTGCAGAAGTGAGGGGGTCTCTTCTGTCTTTCACCGATCGTAACATCTATTGTATTTTTCTGGTGGGTCTGAATATTGTTTGTAGGTTGTGTTTTTTCATAAGTTTTCCCATCTGATCAGTGATTCCTTTGATATATGACAACAACACTTTTCCTGTGGGAAACTGTTTTTCCTCAGCTGTTTGTTTTACCTTTGGTTTAATCGCTCTTCTCATTTCATTCTTAGAGTAGCCATTTGCTTGAAGTGCGTGGTTAAGATGATTTAGTTTGTCACTGAGAAAGTGTGGTTCACATATCCGTCTTGCATGGTCTACTAATGTTTTGATTTTGCCTCTTTCTTGCTGAGGGTGGTGATTGGAGTTTTTGTGTAAATAACAGTCCGTGTGAGTTGGTTTTCTGTAGCCTTTGTGACCTAATTGAAGGTTTGCTTTGTGGATGAAGTACTCCATCTTTCTGTGTTATAGCTCTGAGGATGCCAGTCACAGCTACTGGCGAAACGTCAGGTCCTACAATGCCAAGACCACGGCCACACAACCCGGAAAATCTACAGCAACTAATTCTATTATTCATCAGGGTTGCCAACCTCCACCTGGCCCCTGGAGATCTCCTGGAATTACCACTGGCCTCTAGATCAGGGGTGTCAAACATGTGGCCCAGGGGCCGGATCAGGCCCCCGGAGGGCTTCTATCAGGCCTGCAGTGGAACTGGCTGTCTTCTGCTTCTTCTTCCAGTTCTGCTGCTGCTGCGTCATTGTAGGTTTGCGGCTTACAGATACACACCCGAACAGCATACTCAGGATTGCAACAGCACAGACATTTTGATTTAATAATTCAGAGCAAGGGGCGTCAGTTATCAGACACTGTTAAATAAACAAAATATTGCAAGAGTGCTAATGTTTTAAGCATGTTTTTATTTTAAGTAAAAAAAACCCTCCTTTATGTTTGTGTCCTTTATAAAGTTTATATATCTGCTACCTGGCATTCCATTTTATGACACACATGGCCCAGCCCAACAAGGACTCATTTATGTCAGTTCCGGCCCTCATAACAAATGAGTTTGACACCCCTGCTCTAGATGACAGAGACCAGATCTCCTGCAGAAATGGCTACCTTGGAAGGTGGTGTCTATGACATTGTACCTTTATGAGGTCCCTCCCCAAACCATCAAAATCTCCAGGAATTTCCCCACCCAGAGGTGGCAACCCTGAACTGATCTCCAGACTATATGAATTAGTTCCCCTGGAGAAAATGGCAGCTTTGGAGGGTGGACTCTATGGTACTGTACCCTGCTGAGGTCCTTCATTGCCCCAATCCCTGCCCTCCCAGGCTCCACCCCAAAACCTACAGGTGTTTCCCAACCCTAGAGCTGGTAACCTTATGTCAGATCAGGATTGTCAAATCCAGGCTGGACAATTCCAGATATTTTGTGGTGGGACCTGAGGAGGTGGGGTTTGGAGAGGGGAGGGACCTCCATGGGACATAATGCCATAGAGTCTACCATTTAAGGCAGCCTATGATGAACTGACCTCTGAAAGGAGGATGCTTAGGACATCACACTCAGATACCTGAGAGATTAGGGGTTAATGCCTCACTGTAAAGCACTTTAATTGACAGGCTGCTGCCTGCATGCAACCCCATCTCTCTGATTGGTCAGTGCCAGCTAAGGAGCGTTTTATAAAAACTTCTGAGTCTTGTGGGAGTCAGTCAGTCATCATTTAAATTTTGACTTGGCAGTTGCCAGTCAGAAGGAGTGTGCATGTGTCAATCTGAGGGAAACAAACAAGTGACTTGAGAAGTAAAAGGACACAACTCCTAGCCTTTACTGTACACCAACACATTTTGGGAAAAATTCAGAAATCAGAACTTAACATCTAAGTGTCAGCACTAGCTGAATTCCATTTGTTCATAGTCTCCAGAACTGGGGTTTAGGTTTGCCAGAAAAGTAGTTGATGGAAAACTGCCAGCCTAGCCAAACAGAAAAAGGTTATCACTCCTAGGAAATGGAGGATATTCCTTACCCAGTTATTCAGAAGGTTCAACTCAGAAGGGACCTCTGGTTTAAAAAGGGAAAAGGGAAACAGTCTTAGACTCCTCAAGAGTTCAGAAAGGGAAAGTTATAATGCTAAAAAGTGAAGTAATGATATACAGGAAGAAAGTTCTAACTTCCAGGAAACTAAAATATTTTCTATGAAACTTTATTAAGACACATTGTTGCTGAAAGAAATCTCCAAGACAAACATATCTCTCACAGTAAAGAACTGAGTCTCTTAGAATTTAAGTCCCTGTCACGTGTTCAAGATATTCTAATTTTCTTTTAAAGAACTATAGTTTCCTCAACTCATCATCCTCTGCCCTGTTCCTGATCCAACTGTGCCTGTTCAATAAAATCTACTTTTTTGTTTCAACTTTACTTTGTGTCAAGTGCCATTTTCAAAGGGTTATATAAAAGGGCTCCCGCTGAGTGACAATAAAACTCTGGCCTGGGCAAAAGCTAAGAGGCTGCTCAGTCTGAGTGGTGGTGTTCTTCTCAAGTTTTTTTTATTTTTATAGGAAACAAATGCAACACAAACAAGTGGTGAATAGTGTTTTGATGGGGAAATCTGCCTCACAGAAGAGAAGGAGCAGGGGTCCGCCATATAGCCATTTTCTCCAGAGGAACTGATGCCTCTAGTCTGGAAATCAGCTGTAATTTTGGGAGATCTCCAGGCCACACTTTTGGTTGGCAACCCTAGGCCAGATCTTAGCTTTAGATTTAGAGAAGAGAGAAGAGATTGGCTTTATACCCCACCTTTCACTACTCAAAGGTGTCTCAGAGTGGCTTACAAACTCCTTTCCCTTCCCCTCCCAACAACAGACACCCTGAGAGGTAGGTGGGGCTGAGAGAGCTCTGACAGAAACTGCTCCTTTTCAAGAACAGCGGTGCCAGAACTATGGCTTGCCCACAGTCATCCAGCAGGTGCAAGTGGAGGAGTGGGGAATCAAACCCAGTTCTCCCAGATTAGAGTCTGCGCACTTAACCACTACACCAAACTGGCTACTTAACTTCAGTTGCTTGGGTCCATCATAGAAGAAAGGCAGCTTAAAAACAAGTTTTAAAAGAATTAAAAATAGAACTATATCTTGTACCTTCAGACTGTCTACACCAAAGGAGCAGATTGCATTCTTATACACAGACCTGTAGATTTGCACAGTATGCATAATATTTCTGATATCGTCATAATTTTCTCTATTCTCTGTTACTTAAGGATCTTCCGAAACTTATGTTGACATAGTTTTGGCTGCTCCCAGACTGTTCTCACATCTGTGTCAGAATATATTTATAACATCCCACCTAGGCTTGATTTCCCATTTTAATGCATGTGTTTCTCTAGCTAAAACACTCACAAGCGAGGCATATCTGAGACCAACATGTTCCCCATGTTTGGTGGGCTGTTCTCTTAATCTGGTAACCAACCAAATGATTGACCTCCAGCTGATACTTGCAGAGTTAATTCCAGTAACAGAAGAGAGTGAAAGAAAGACAGAGATTTCACAGTGGCATTGTGAATAGCGAGTCAATAAATGAGAGAGATTAAAGTGTGGGGAGAAAGATGAAATTTGAACATGGCTATATGAGTCCATTTTCTCATTTTGGTAGACTGCATTTCTTTGCCATCTCTCCAAGCAAGCAGGGTAACAGTTTACCCCCCGGCAAAACAGATTATGTTTATTTGCCAGCTCCAAAGTGCTGTTTCCATACTGAAACAAAAAAAGATCCAAACATTATAAAACAAGCTTGCTGATTGCATTTTTGTCCATAAAAGATGGCTGCGAGGAGTATATTAGTATGCAAATAAGTGCAAATCACAGTGGAAGTGGAATACCGGGGTTACAAAAGCACACCAAAGAAGATGAAAAGATGATTCAACACGCTGCATCTCACCTAGCAAAAACCTCATTTTACCGGCTATGCCCTTTGTTTTGAAAACAACACATTACAAAAACTTCAGAGGAAATTTAATTTGAAAACCCATGAGGACTTGGTTTGTAGCTTTGTCACTTACAGGTAGCTTTCTCCTGATGGTATGAAAACACTTGATTACACTGCTACAATGACTTCTTGAACACTGTCCAAATTAGCTCCTTTTCCTATTCAGAGAAGAATAGTTGCTTTTTTTTATTAGACCCTGCAGCTTCCTGCTTAATAAATGGCCATTTTAACTGTGAAGTGCTTTATTTTGTTTATTGAGGAAAGCATTGTGATAAGAAGATTAAATATTTAATTCTTTGCTCTCTTTGTTGTAAAAAAATAAATAAATAAATAAAAAGCCTTGCCTCTTAACACACTTGATTGGAAGTAAGGCCCATGGAATTTAATAAACATCCATGTAAGTGTGCTTAAATTGACCGTATATAAACACACAGTGGATAATTCTGCATAAAGTAATACCTGTTTAAAGACAGTTCTTGCCAACAGATAAGAATATGCCTAGAAATTGTTTGTTTATTAGACTGAGTATGAGCAAGGCAGCCAACAAGACAAAATCATACAGGCTCATTACGTTAAATCAATATCATAGTATAGTAGTAGTGGTAAGATTTTATTGTATATGGCCATTGGCCTTTATAAGGTAAAACATATTTACAGCCAAAATATTTTAAAATTCTAAAATTACAAGCATCTTTAAAGTTTCTCAATTCTCAGCCAAACCCAAAAATTACAGTTCAGTTCTATTAGATATTTTCTTGGAAACCACATTTGCTCTAATTTCCCTAGCAGCCAAGGCAAACAGTGCCACCTTGTAGGAGACAGAGATCGCCACATCAGATAACATATAAGCTAATTTGTCAAAATCAGAAAGAAAATGTCGCGTAGTTAGAATCCTAGCCAGGAGGGTGATCGGGCTGCAACATCTGTCACCCCATTTACTGCCAGGGTTGTTTCGGCAGATCTGGCTGGCTAGGCGGGTGTCCCCTACCTTCCTCACCACTCCATGTGCATTCCTCCCGAAGCTGCACAATAGCTCAAAGAGGATGCTCCCCTTCTAGAACCTCCAAATAAACTCAAGGTCCATAATATAGGGAACTGATCCTCCCTCTGCTGGGGGAAATGGATTTCTCAAATGGCCATACAAGGGATAGCAAATGGAAATGCCCACTCTTCCACATGCAGCTGCTGGTGTGACCTTGGGTCAGTTACAAATTGTTTCAGAGGTGTTCTCTCACACGCAGTTCTCAAAAGGGCTCTCTCAGCCCCACCTACCCCACAAGGGGGGGAGGAAGGGGAAGGAGATTGTAAACCACTTTGACACTCTTTTGGGTAGTGAAGGGCGGGGTATAAATCCAATCTCTTCTTCTTCTTGGTTGCCGTTCTGGAAGGGAATGTTATTGGTGCCAGCAGCTGTGTGGCAAAGGGAGGCAGAGCCATTACTTATCATAGAATCATAGAATGTTAGAGTTGGAAGGGACCTTGCAGGTCATCTAGTCCAACCCCCTGCACTCTGCAGGAACATAGCCAAAAGATAGCCCTACACAGGGCTCTTTTTGTAGCAGGAACTCCTTTGCATATTAGGCGACACACCCCTAATGTAGCCAATCCTCCAAGAGCTTACAGTAGCCCCTGTAAGAAGAGCTCTGTAAGCTCTTGAGGGATTGGCTACATTAGGGGTGTGTCACCTAATATGCAAAGGAGTTCCTGCTACAAAAAGAGCCCTGGCCCTACAACATACCCAAAAGAAAACGTCCAAGGAAGGAGCATCCACCATGTATAGGAAAAGCCTTTCCTGAACTATTCCTTTCAGGGCCAAATGGCCTAGCTGCTAACACTTCCATGTAACTTTTGTCACCTGAGCAGATGGCATGCCAGATGGCAAGCCTTCTCTGCATATACAAGACACTTTGCCACCTTTGCTGGAGCACATAGACTTGCAGGCACCTTCCCAAGCCTGGGACGCAGCTGTCCCACGATATTAAAATATCAAAGCTTCTCTAAAATGATTTCTGTCATGTCGGCAATGGCTAGTAACTGGAGATTTGGACATGCCCCTTCATTCCCTCACCATTGGATAATGGCCATATTCAGTGGTGACAGAAAAGGAGGATAGTTGTGATCACCCTATGGGAAGAGGGGAAGAGTTTTCTTGGAATGAGAGTTCCTTTTTGGAAGAGAGTTCCCCTTTGGACTGTATCCTTGCAACATGGAATTTTACTAATGGGCAGCAAAGCTGGACTTAACTGCCCACAGCAATCATGTGGTTCCTTCTCAAGATTCCTTGGTGAAACCTGGACTATTTGCATATGGACGTATCTGACACATCTGGAAGCTGGTAACTATGAAATACCTTAACTTTGCAGTCAGAGCTGGCTACGCAATAGGCATTATTTGTTTGTATTTACCTTTTGCTAGTCTCACTATATATGCATGCTTCTGCACTGAATAAAGATAATATATAATCAATATTATCTGGTTTTGTGACCCTGTCGAAACTTGACTCTAAGACTTAATCTCATCCCTAGGCTGTTTCTGGTGATGCAGCTACCACTGTGTTAATTAATTGTGTGCAGCTCTGGCACAGAGCTGATAAGTTATTAATTCCCAGAAACCAGACAGGAGGTGGGACCTCTGCTCCTGAGCTGGTGGGAACCTGTTGTCAAGAGGTCCTGGTGGCAGAACTTCTGATACCCTAGAAAGTGTGCAGACATTCTCTTGGAGTTGTTTAACTGTTATTGGTTTTTTTCTGGCTCTTATCCCTAGACTGGGGTGAGAGGGAGAATCCATGACATAGTGCCAGCACATGGGATTGTAACTCTTATCCCTGGACTGGGGTGAGAGTGCAAAACCATGACACACCACCTCCCAAGGCAAACTGTTTCCACTGCTCAACCACTCTTACAGTTAGGAAGTTTCTCCTGATATTTAGCCGGTTAACGACTCCCTTTTAATTTCTACCCATTAGAGCTAGTCTTGCAATCTGGAGCAAGATCATATGGGGCAGTCATTGGTCTTGCACTGGTCATATTTGTTATGCATCAGAATGCCGACCACTGTCATAATCCAACCCACTGTATGAGAGCTGGATGGATATCACTGCACATTTAGTAAGCCACTGGGCATTTGTGGTATTATAGAAAGTCTGCCCATGTCTCAAGACAGTCATTTATTTATTTATTTATTTATTTATTTATTTACTTACTTACTTACTTACTTACTTCATTTGTATCCTGCCTTACTCTCCAGTAGGGATGCAGTGTGGGCTGTGGCAAAAATTAGCTCCTTTTGCATGCACTTGCAGTGCATTCCCTCATCTAGCATGAGTCTTGGCTGGACCAGGCACTGACATCTGCCTCACCTCGCCTTCTGAGGGGCTGAGTTTGGTGCAGTGCTTAAGAGCATGGACTCTAATCTGGGAGAACCAGATTCTTCAGCAGGCCTGGGTGCTGCTGTTTGCATCATCTTGTGTGGGGCTCCACTCAAGTGCTGCCATTTGCGGCACCTTGCATGGGGCTTGACTGGGCTGGGTGGCAGTGTCTGGCTTGCCCCACACGGGGGTTGGCTAGGTGTTATGTCCGCAGACTGCCACTAGGGCACAGCAGTCTACACATGGAGCTTGGCTCTGAGAGAACAATGGGGACTAGGATCCTGAGACCCCTAGTCAGCACCTATGGGAACTGAGGCGGGAAATTCAAACCTGCCAATGAGACCTGTGGGTGGCACCCGGGAATTGTATATAGTTGGTCGTTTGACCCGTTGGTGTGTTCTTGTGTTGTGTCCAGTAAAGTGTGAGCTGCTAATCACTCAGCATCTGTTCTCCTTACGCGTCGAACCCACTACACAACAATGGCGATAAAGGTGGGATCCTGCTGAGCTGGCCGGGCTGCTGGGGCACCAGAGGACAGCAAGGAACCACCGCTGCTCCAACCCATGAGCACTGAAGGCGAACCCGTTGCTTCCCCACCAACACCACGCAGCATGATGGCAGTCACTCCGGGAGCAGCACTGGTCCCTCCGTTTGACCCAAGCAAACCTCATCACTGGGATGCCTGGGTTGAGAGATTCAAGTCCATCTTGGAATTCTACAACATAACCAATGATGGGAAGAAAAAGGGCCTCCTCATCGGCTTGTGTGGCCCCACCACCATGGAGCTAGCATGCAACTTGCTGGCTCCAAAGAAAACCATGGAATCCACTTTCGAGGACATCATAGCGAAACTACAAGGCCACTTTGTTCCCCAACCATCGGAGATTGCATGCCATGTGGCCTTCTACTCCCGGCAACAGCAACCAAGGGAACTGGTGGCTGCATACCTGGCTGAACTCCGTCGGCTCACCTCAGAGTGCACGTTCGGGGTGCATCTGGACATGGTCCTCCGGGACAAGCTGGTCTGTGGCCTCAGTGATGAGAAGCTGAGGCACAGTTTCCTGGAGGATGAGAAATGCACTCTGGTATCGGCCATCACATCTGCCATGGCTTGGGAGAGGTAACATCCAACGTCGACCACTGCACACAAGAAGAGCGCAGACTCGACTGACTGAGAGGAGGACGCAGTATACTGGACCCAAGCCTCCGGCCGAAGGCACAACCCAGGTACCGCTCATCACTCCACGCAGGCCAAGGAGTCCAGCCACCAGGATTGTCCCAGTTGCAGAGATCAACACGACCGAAAGATGTTTCATTTCCAGGACACTGTCTGCTGGATCTGCAGCTGTAAGGGCCACATTGCAAGGGCATGCTGTTCCCGGGGGTCCCAGGCCACACCGTCACAACACCCGCTGAACTGAAGATCCACTGCGCACTACGAGGTGGATTTTGACCCATTGGTGTGTTCTTGTGCTGTGTCCAGTAAAGTGTGAGTTGCTAATCACTCAGCATCTGTTCTCCTTATGCGTCGAACCCACTACACAACACCAGGCCAGGTGCCAGGGTCTGCTTTGCCTCAAGCAGGCTGAGCCAGGTGTCACAATCTCTCCCATCTCCCATCTTGCACAGGGCCCAGCAGGGCAGGCTCTGTCTCCCCAGCCTTGCCTCAGGCCGGCTTGGCCCTCCCTCTCCCACCTTGTGCAAGGCCTGGGTGGCTTAGGCTCCACCCTTGTGTGTGAAGGTTGGCTGGCCCTGGTGCGGGGGGAGGCTATCAGCTCACCAGGAAGCATCCAGGTGCTTTCAGTGGCCATTCCCTCCTCCCTGTGAGATAAATTAGGTTGAGAATGTGGAACTGGACCAACATCACCTAGTGAGTTTCCATAGAAGAATGGGAACTCAAGGTCCTAATCCCAACCTCCAACCGTTACACCACCCTGGCATTTGTGTGGGGCTGCTGTTAAACATTAGCAAGGCCTAGGTAAGTCATGCCACTTGAGTGGTAGCAAGTTGCCTGGTGGTTCCAGCTGGGTCTGATCCCAAGGAGCCCTCCCTCAAAAGCAAAGTACACCAGGAATATGGATGCCAGTCTCCAGGTGGGAACTGGGGATCCCCTGAAATTACAGCTCATCTCCAGACTAGAGAGATCAGTTTCCCTGGAGAAAATGGATGCTTTGCAGAATGGACTCTATGGCATTGTATCCCTCTGAGGTCCCTGTCTTCCCCAGGCTCCATCCCCAAATCTCCAGGAGTTTCCTAACCTGGATCTGGCAACCGTATCCCCCATCTCCTGCTGGTGGCCAGGGGCTGGGCGGCAACCCTACCCTGGAAAGGGCCTTCCTCCTGCATTTTATTGGCATTAAGCCAAGCCTATTGTGGTTGCCTAGCAACAGCCACAGGGGGAATCATTTTCTTAAAGTTACAGGTGCTCCTTGTATCAATTTGTCTTTTTACCTCCCCCCCCAAATGTTTTTTTTTTAAAGATTTCAGATTTTTTTCTGCAAACCTGGGGTGTTTTCAGGCTTGTAGAAGGATTTTTCTTGTCCATTCATGGGTCCAGTCCCTGGGTATAAGTAACCTCAGATTTGGCTGACTTAGTTATTAGAATATACATGCAGGGACACACAAGGAATTTGCAAAAGTGGCCATCCCATCCCCCTATGTTTGCTTATTCCCCACAGAGGGCTACCCACAGCTCCACTGCCCCTGCACCTCAGAAGCCGGTGAAGAGAGGGAGTGATGGTGAAGCTTGTGATGGTGGCATTTCTCCCCCCTACCCTGTGCTGCCTCACCACCTCAGAGGCTTCTGAAGAGTGCCTGGGCTGGCTGCCGCAGTGATTGTCTGCAGGCACTAAGAGGGTGTTTTTGTTTTGTTTTGTTTTGTTTTGTTCTGGGGAATTCAAACCCTCCTATCTATTTTAGATAAGTTTTGTTTAAATTTTTCCACAAACCTGAGGGTTTCCCCAGGTTTGCGGAAAGATCTCCTTTTTCTCCATCTGCCCCCAGTCTGTGTGTTTTAGTATAGTTTATTATTATTACAGTCTTAAGACCAACGTACAGAGTAAGCAGTCTGTGTGTTTAAGGGATCAGTTGACTATTAGAATCTATGATGAAAAAAACAGAGGGGATTCGAGTTCGGATTTTCATCAGCTGGATATTCAGTTCACATCCCAGTTACACAGAAAAAGGATTCTATGTCTAAAGAATGTTTAACTATGTGTTTAAACTCTATGTTTAAAGAATTTCCCCTCAAATTGGTATACTTCATGCACACTAAGGTGGTTTATCCACAGTACGATAAAAACACTTTGCATCTCCTGTTTTTTGAAAGCAGAATACATGTAGTAGTTCAAAGCACTGTTCATGGATTGCAGCCCTGAGCTATTCAGATCACTAGATCCGAGGAAAATGAGAGGAAATTCAGTAGAATGCTATATCCTATATTCTATCCACTCTATAAATGGTATTTTTTTAGCTTGTAACCTGCCTACCTCTCAGCATCGACATCAAGAATGCTGTGCCTTGGTTTCTGTGCAGGGACATAGTTTCTGTATTGTGGAATTATGTAACTTGGAAATGAAAGTGTTCCAGTGAGTCATTCAGGCATCTCCTTACCCAAAATAACAGGAAGAATAATACATTCCTTTGGGGGGGGGGTAATACCATCACCTACCTGTGCCAAAGTTTATAGCTGCCTTAAAAATATGATCATTTAATTCAGATCTCATACTTACAGCCCAAACTCAGTACAGCTAAGAGCTAAACCAGACAAAATGGTAGGAGAACTGTGAATAGACTATCATGGGGAGAAGAGATTTGTGTCAGGATTAAGGCATGGGGAGAGGGCTTTTTTAAAAAACGCCTTTTCCTGACAGCATGATTCTTGCCTCAAACATCTTCCTCCTGTTTCGTGGGAAACTTACTAGTATGCTTGAACATGGAAATCGCCTTATACTGAATCAGACTCTTGGCCTCTCAAGCTCACGATCGTCGACTCTGACTGGCAGCAGCTCTCCAGCATCTCAGATAGAGGCTGATTCACATCCTATCTGATTCTTTTCAGAGATTGAACCTGGGACCTTCTGCACACAAAAGCAGATGCTCTAGCACTGAGCCATGGCCCCTCTGCCCATTCCTTGAATGGAGCATATAACAGTTCTGGGGATAAGTTGGTTGGGAAAAGGGTGCAGAGGGGAGAGTTAAATACCCCACCTTCCTACTATGGCCTACATCTAACTACCCCCACCCCCCGCTGCATCTATTTGCCATTTTAATGTTCAGTAAGTCCATTTATGTATGTATTTATCTATCTATCGCTTTCTCCCCAGTGTGTACCTGTGACAGGCAGTTTCTGTTGACTGAGTGGACCCACATAGCCTCCTATGATTTGCGGGGGGGGGGGAGCTAGGTTTGTTTTAAACCATAAACCTCCTCAGTTACCATGTATTGTGTAGGTAGCCAGTATACGGGCTTAGGGCTGTGAGGTAAATTTTGTGGTGAATCAATGGAATATGGAGATGACTGAGGCAGGGATTGTATATTACCAACACAGAAAATTTATTTATTTACAGATTGGTTTCAATCAGATCAGCAGCACAGGTTTCCAGGTAGACAAAGGAGAAATCTGGCCGAGGCACATTAATTTAAACTAGTTACAGCTTCACATAGGAGTCTGACTTTTCCCTAAGGCTTTCAGGCATAAATAGGCTTTTCCTGACTAAGCCACTAGTTTGGATCCTCTCTCACACATTGGATTCCACTCACATCACATCACCCTGCCCTTTCCCAAGAGTCAGACTAAATGACACAAGGTCTGCTCATTACCAGAGTCAGGTCTAACCACTGGGTACTCTATTCTCTCCCAGAAGTAGAGCCAAACCACTCTGCCCTACTACCAAGAGCTACCATTTGCTCTGTCTCCTCTTTTCCTGAGCCAGACCTGAGCTCTCACTGTCCTCTCCCTGAGGCAGAACTGAACTCCCCTCCTGCTGTGTTTCCTTCCAACATTCCCCCCCCCTTCTAAAAAGTGATTGGATGCTGGAGCAGCACTCCCATAGGCTCAGCTGAGTGGTACAGGAACCCCCTGTCACAGAACCCAAAGTGGTTTACAGCTTCATTCCCATCTCCTTCATCTTATTCTCCCAACAATATATTGAGGTTAGCTGGTGTGGTTAGTCCAGTCACCATTAGTTAGCAGAGTGCTTAAATAAAGCTACAAATGCAGGAGCACCACTTTACCAGGTTACTCAGCTTACAAAGCTACACAGAGCCACACTGCAAGTTTAGAAGAGAAATACTTCTCTCTTTATTTGAGAAGTACACTTTGGATAGGAAAGAGCAGAGATTGATAGATGACTAACATACTAGCTAAAGGATGGAGGCAGATGGCAAGAGCCCGTCTGCCTCATGGTGCCAAGAGAGGACTGCAAGTCCCTCTCTTGGTATGTGCAGGTAGAGAGCAGGTCTTCATCCAGAAAGACAGAGAGAAGGAGGAAGGGGAAACTGATCCCTGAGAGCACAATCTGCATTTCAAAGAGGATAGTGGCAGAAGAGTAGATGCAGAAACAAAGTCTCTCTTGCCACTCAGTCTGGAGGTCTGAGACAAGGGACATCGCATCTAGAACTTCCAACACAATTTCCTTGAGAGCAGGGCTTTTTTTTATAGAAGAAGCCCAGCAGGAACTCATTAGCATAATAGGCCACATCCAACAGCAGAAACTCATTAGCGTATTAGGGCACACCCCTGACAGTGCAGCTCCCTCCCAGGATCGGCTTTCCCAGGTGCCCCGTGGCTTATGGGGTGCATAGGGAACTCAAGGGAAGGAAGGCAGTTTCTGGATCAGCTTTCCCAGGCCCCTGCAGTTGCAGGGTGCCTGGGGAACCCAAGGAGTGGAGGTAGTTTAAACTGCCTTCCCTCCCTGGATCAGCTTGGCTTCCCCAGGTGCCCTGTGGCTTGTGAGGTGCCTGGGGAACCTGAGGGGAGGGGGGGCTGTAGGCATGGCCAACTTGGAAGCCAGCTGGAACTCCGTTCCTGTGTGTTCCTGCCCAAAAATAGCCCTGCTGTGAGAGAGATTAGGCTGAGAGACAGTGGCTGGTCCAAGGTGCCAGTAAACATCCATAATAGAGCAAGGATCCAAATATGAGATCCTAGAACAACCATTACACTACACTGGCTCTCCTTTATGTATTTCCCAGCGTCCCATCTGTTTTGGTCCTCACGGTTTTTCACTGAGAGCAAATTATGCATAGGCTCTTATAGATTGTGTGGGACAAAACAAATGGTTGGTGGGTTGGCCAAAGGAAGACAGGTACAAAGGAAGGCACCAGCTTCAACAGTTATGCAGAATAGTTAATTTCACCTTTGCAGCTTTCCTCACCCCTGTCTGGCAAATCGTAACTTGACCTAGTAACCCAATAGGAAGGATACATTTCCAGCAATGTCAGCTTATTTCACATTATGGATTTATGCAGATAAGGATCTTTTCCAAAACCTACATCCTGAGTCCTACAACTGGAGAACCCAGAGATGGAGATTCAGTGTTAGAGATGGAGGGGGACCTTGGTAGTTATCTAGTCTAGCCCTGCTCATTGCAGGAATACACAACCACAGCAACCCTGACACATGTCCATCCAGCCTCAGCTTAAAGACTTTTAGTGAAGAAGAGTCCACTTCCTCCTGAGGCAGTCTTTTCCACCGTGAAATAGCTTTATTGTTAGGAAGTTTCTCCTAATATTTAGCCAAAAGCTATTGCCTTGTAATTTGTATCCATTTGTTCTAGTTCTCCCCTCTGGAGAAAGAGAGAATAAATCTTCTCCATCTTCTGTGTGGCAGCCTTTCACATATTTGAAAACAGCAATCATCCTGTCACCCTTAGTCTTCTCCTGGCTAAATATGCCCACCTCTTTCAACCTGTCCTCATATGGTTTGGTTTACAGGCCTCTTGGTCACCCTCCTCTGTACATGCTCTAGTTTGTCAATGTGCTTATAAAATGTGAATCCCAGAACTGGACACAGTCCTCTAGATGAGGCCTGACCAGTATGGAATAGAATGAAACTATTACTTCCAGTGGTTTGGATGCTATGCTTGTAATAATGCGCACATGTTGTATAAAGCCCTTGTGCTGACTGCGAGAGCTTTGCATCATGGGAATCAGCCTAAGATTGCACTTTCTGCATCCAAAGCATACATTCTACCTCTGAGCCATAGCCCCCCCACCCCAGTCTTTGCTTAATGCCATTTCTCATTTTTCCAGCCCTCTATGTTTCCTTCTCAGTCACCCAAGTGTGACAACAATGATTTTAGGGTTTTTTTGTCAGTTTCAATGGAAGCTGGAGATAGTTTCTCTGTTGCTAACAGCTGTCACTACTACCCAGAATTTATGCAGAGATACAACCCCCCATTATATAATCTATATGTTTTTGAATGGTATGTTCATCTTTATGACATAGAGTCACAGAATTAAAAGGATCCTGATAGTTTGTCAAACCACCTGCTCAACTCAGGAAAACCCAAGCTAGAGTCCTAGAGAGAGATGCTGGTCTAGCCATTTCTGAGAGACCTCCAGCAAGGAAGGATAATTGTCTCCATTGTTGAACCATTAGTTTCTTCTTACAGAAAATTAATGTTGGATCCCAAAGTTATATCACGTTCCAAAATGATTCTGTTAATTACTCAACAAATCCCATGGTCCCACACCATCAGGTCAAGTTTAGGGCCTCAGATAGGGTTTCCAGGTATGGCATGGCAACCAGTGGGAGACCAAGGAAGCAGCGTCATGGTGGGGTGGTGGTGGTGGCAACAGCTGGTGGTGATGTAATGCAGGAAAACCTGCAAGTGGCATCATGTCTCTCTAGGAATCACCAGAAACTACGCTAAAACCATAGTATTTCCAACAATTCCTAACTGATGTCATTTCTAGGTTTTCCCTAGAAATGAGATCATTCTGTTGGCCCTGTGGCCATTTTCAAAAATTTTCTCCCACCACTACTCCGAGTGACAGCAGGAAACGGAAGCTTGACCAAATTTTATGGAACTACAGACATACCACTAGGCTCTACAAGGCAGTCAAGGTATATGTGGTGGGCCTGTCTTTTCCCCAGCTGGGACTAAAAGCAACTGAAGTGGGCTATATTTGATCTTGGAACTGGTACAGGGGAAGACAGTTTACTTCCCCTCCTCTTCACCAGCACTCTGACCGTGATCCATATCACTGTCCTATGCCACAGAGGCACTGAGCCAAACAGCAAATCTCAGTTTCCAGCTGGAAGACTGTTAATTTCCTTTCCTTAGTTGACAGTCCTAGAAAATATGCAATATTTGAGCCTAATGTACTTCCCTTTGGAGTTTTTGAATAACAGAATGATGGGATTTGGATCAGGATGTCTAGCCTATAAGTATTTTGCTTCCATGTCAATTGTTAAACAAGAACACCTGCTTTTAAATAAAATGGCTCATTTTTAAAACAAAATATTCTTATTTGAAGTGGGATCTCAATAGCTATCAACACAATCTATTTTGGACCAGTGCAATTTGTAACCCATGATACTGAATGTAGCCCACAAGTCAGATATGTTGACCTACCCTACCTGAGGTTTGATATACTTTCTGCTTTTCCTGTTTGCCCAGGACAACAAAATCAAGACGGGGATAGCAGCCTCTATGTGCAGTTAAGAATGTTTATTTGTTATTATGTAATATTTTTACATGGCTTTCAGGTGAAAAATAACTCTCCAAATTTCTCCAAGGTTCCCCAAATCCCCTCAAATTTGGTGTCAGCCTAGTTGGTTTCCCTTGCTCGAAAGCCAGTCGAATCTGACTCTAGGGGGTGGTGCTCATCTCCATTTCCAAGCTGAAGAGCCAGCGCTGTCTGAAGACATTTCCATGGTTATGTGGCCAGCATGACTAAACATTGAGATACACAGAACACTGTTACCTTCCCACCAAAGTAGTACCTATTTATCTACTTACAATTTCTTGCTTTCGAACTGCTATGTTGGCAGGAGCTGGGGCCAGAGACAGGAGCTCACTCTGTCACGCGGCACTTGGGTCTTGAACTGCCAAGCTACCGACCTTCCAGTCTGCAACTCAGCATCTTAACCTCTGAGCCACTGCGGCCACCGTCAGCCTAGTAACACACTATCAAATCCTCTGTTGTGGAGGACACAGCAGAGTTGGCAGGGCTTTGCTACTTCTGGCTACAAACATCTGCATTTTGGAAAGGCCCTGTGCACTATGACCCAAAGTTCCCTTTCAAAATAGTGGTTGTCTCATCAACCAACATGTGTGGTTGTCTTTGAAATAGCTCAGCCTGAGGAACAAATAGACCAATACAGGTTTGGGTAGAATATAAGCAAAGTCAGATATCACCAAAAAGGAGCGGGTGGGGGGGAATTCAATGAAATGGAATTTGTTTCCAGTCACTGTACATAAGAGAGGTTTAAAAATAGAGCTCCACAAAATTGCTAGGGGGCTGTTTGGAGCTTCTGGTTCTGTGCACCAATTACTAAACAGAGAAGTTGGTGAAACCTTTATGAAGACGGGCAGGGGAGCTGCTATGATTTACTGATTTGCTTCATTCCTACCTGCGGAGATCACTCTTAGTGCCTAGCATTGCAGGCACAGAAATACTTTCAGGACAGCAGCCTAAATCATTGTCAGGTGTGCGCATTCACTTGGATTGTCTATGGCCAGAACAATTTCTGGCTATGTAAAAGGCTGCTTTTTTAGAAAGATGCTGAATAAGGCTTACAATCCTTTGCCTGCCTACTTGAGACCAGAGACGTAAGGGGGAGGAAAAGACCCCTTGGGCTGGCTCCAACCAGCTTTTCCACTAATGAAAAAGTAAGAGGAGGATCCCCTTAGACCACCGAGAGATGATGCTGGGGATCATGAGACCTGCACAGACAAAGCCAAGTGGAATGGGAGTTGTAACAAGGAAATGTTTTTCTTTTATTTACAACATTTATACCCCACTTTTCTGCCCTCATCAGGACCACAAAGGTGGATAACAGATTAAAAACATACATGATAAAAACTACAAAAACCATTAAAACCAAACAAATATACATTATTCAAACAATTAAAACCAAGTGTAAAGATACACACAATACAGTAAAATACATAAAATCAATGATTAAACACAGGGCAGGAAGGAGGGAAACACTGAAGGAATGACAAAACAAAACAAAAAGTCTGGTGGAAGGCAGCAACAGAAGGGGACCGGTGAGTCTCTCTGGGGAGAGGTAGGATTGCCAGATTCAAGCTGCGAACCTTCTGGAGATTTGGGGATGGAGCCTGGAGAGGACAGGGACCTTGGTGGAGTATAATGCCACAGAGTCCACTCTCCAAAGCAACCATTTCTTCAGGTGAACTGATCTCTGTAGTCTGGAGATGAGCTGTAATTCCAGGGGGTTCCCCAGGTCCCACCTGGAGGCTGGCGTCCCTAGTAGAGAGTTCCAGAGTTTTGGTGGTGCAACAAAGAAGGCCCTCTCCTGGGTTCCCACCCATCATCTCAGAAGGCAAGGGCACTCAAAGCAGGGCATCAGAAGATTACTGTAAAGGAGACTTTCGGTTTCGATGGAGCGAATGGCGGCCACCTCTCGGGATGCTCCCGGAGATGGTTAGCCCACGCGCAGTTTGGGGGGGTCTTCGCATATGCGAAAGACCCTAGTGAGCCTTAGTTAAAGGCTCCGAACCGGGGGCGCTTGGGGAGTAGCCTCTTTGCCGGCAAACAGCCGGGAAATTGAGGCTTTCTCCCCGCCCCAATCGGCCCCGCTGCGTTGTGCCCGTAATGGGACTTAGCAATGCCACCGACTTCCAGGAGTGAATAAAGCGATTGAATGAAAGATAAACAGAAAGATCTGGCATCGAACCGTGAGTTGGAGATCTATTTTGAAGCGAAAATTTGAAACCCCCGCAAGCGTATAAGCGGATGGGAGGAGGGAGGAATCCCCACCCCCTTGAGAAACGGGACTTATAAAAGAAAAGCGGAGGGGGTAAAGGGGAAAAAAGAGTTGGTGAAAATACCTTTGGGGAAGTATTGAAGATTAAGAGTTTGCTGGTCTCCTGAGTGACGCGGCACGAACTTTGATAAAGTAAACAATTAAAAAGATGTCGGCATTTAAAAAGGTCCCGCAGAAGCCGGAAAAGAAGGGGGAGGAACTTCCGGTCTAGGCACCCCCCCACCGGAGCTAGCTGTCAATCAACAGAAAAGTGAGTTACTGCGCCCTCTGCTGGATCAAATGCAGAAAATCAGCGAAACTTTGTGTAACATGGAAAGTGTTCTCAGCAGTCAACAAAAACAGTTAACAGAAACAACAAAGAAGATGGAGGAGATTGCGCAAAAATGTTTGGTCTCAACGGAAGACACCAAGAAAATAAAGAGAAAGGTCAATAAATTAGAAAAACATCAGGATATGCAAGAAAAAAGAATTTTAATGTTACAGATGGAAAAATCAAATCGGACTCTCTGCTTTCAGGGCATTAAAGAAGAAGAAAAAGAGGATCTCAGAACTACATTGGCGAACGCCTTGGCACCCCTAACTGGCAGAGAAGTGTCGGAATTGAAAGAAGAGATGGATATGGCCTATAGAGCCTATTCAGCCTTTACAAAGAAAAATAATCTGCCAGCAGAAGTGGTTGTCAAGTTTACTAAGCAGCGTACTAGAGATCAAATTCTGCATTCAGTTTCAGCGGTGCCCTTGAAAATTGGGGAGCAGACCATCAGAACTTTGAAAGATGTTCCCTATGAAATCCGTATGAAAAGAAAAGCATATAAAGGATTGACCACGTTCTTACAAAGACATCAGACAATTTACAGATGGTGCATTCCCGAAGGACTAATTTTTAAATATAACGATAAAAGAGAGAAGATAGACTCCGTCTTCAAAGCACAAGAATTTCTGAAGAGACACGCCAGTACAGAGGAAGATGCAGCACTCGCAATTTGGACTGATTCAAGCAGCGAAGAAGACAGAGATCTGGAGGAGGGAGGTGCTGGAGCGGGAGACAAGAAGCCTAAAGAGGGCCCATCTTACAACTTGAGAGATATAAAAGGAAGACACCCAAAGAAATAGCTCGTGGAACGTCAGAAAGGAGCTGATTAATAACTAACTCCAATGGACTTTACTAACTTTATTAACAGAGTTATTTTGGACTTTTGAAAGATGAAAAGAAGATCTTCCAACCATGGTGGTTGCCAAAATCTGTAATTATACTAACTAAAACTAATCTTTTAACAGAAAAAAATTCACTCCACTCTTTTTCTTAATCCAACTATATACCCTCCCCTTTTCTTTTTATAAAAAGCAATAAAATTCTCTCCTCTTTAGGAGAGTTTATTCAAAAAAAAAGAAAAAAGAAGATTACTGTAAAGGTTGGGTACATTTGGAAGGGAGTAGGTGGTCCTTCACCTGAGGTAGGTTAAGAACGATATGGTCCCTACAACACCCACTCCAGTCAACAGCCAAGCTGCAGCATTCTGCACTGGTTAAAGTTTCCAAAAACTTTTCAAGGGCAGCCTTATGCCAGAATCTAATCTAGATATAGCCAGGGCATATACCATAGTGGCCGGATCTTTTCTGCCCAACAAAGACTACAGCTGGCTATTCAGACAAATCTGTTAAAAACACTTCTGGTGACAGCTGCCACCTGCTTATCCAGCAGTAGCCTGAGTTCAACAGAACCCCCAAACTATGGACCTGTTCCTTCAAGGGGGGTGGAAACCCATCCAGATCAGGTCCCAGGTTTGCCAGCCTCCAGGTGGGACCTGGGAATCCCCCAGAATTACAGCTCATTTCCATACTACAGAGATCACTTCCCCTGGAGAAAATGGATGCTTTGAAAGGTAGATAGTTTGGCATTGTACCCCACTGAGGTCCCTGTCCTCCTCAAGTTCCGTCTCACAGTCTCTAGAAGTTTCCCAACCTGGATCTGGCAACCCTAGATTTTCTGCTCCCTAGTAACACTGGTTAAGCTTCAGTTTATTAACCTACATTTACTCCAGAACTGCCTCCAGACACCAACCCAGGGTTTCTATGGCCAGAAATGTGAAATAAAGCTGAGTGTCAGCAGCATATTGGTGACTCAGCCCAAATCTCTGGATGAAAATCTTCAGAGGTTTTGCGTAGATGTTGAAAAGCATAGGGGACAGGATGGAGCCATGAGACAGGCCAAAGGCCATGGGGCTGAGTAGCAGTCCTCAGCACAACCTTCTGAAGCCTGCCTTCCAGGTAGAACTGGAATGACTGTGAAATGATGCTTCCAAGTCCCAGATGGGAAAGGCAGTCCTGAAGGATACCATGACTGATGGTAACAAAAGCTACAGAGAAGTCCAAGAGAATCAACAGAATTGCACTCCTTCTGTCCATCTCCTGGTGCAGGTCACCTACCCGGATGACTGAGGCTGTTTCAATCCCACAACCAGGCCTGAAATCAGAATTCAATGAGACTGAAGAGATGCTGGCTGGATCCAACCTTTGCTAGTGCTGAGGACATGATACAGAAAGTACTTCATATGAGTGGAAGGCACTTAGTTTGTCTAATTTCAACCACCTTCATCATGATTAAAGTCTAGCTATATTAGTCGTTAAAAGTAATACTGCAAAAATCTAGTTGTACCTTGCAGATGAAGTAATTTCTAGTTATAAAACATGAACTTCCATAGGCTATTACATTCTTTGTCAGCTTCACTGAATCAGACCTTCCCATTGCACCTTATGAAGTAAGGTAACAGCTTCTGTAAATAAAAAAATTAGCCTTAAAGGTGCAAATTAAAATCCAGGACCTTCAAAATAATATTATCATAAATGCTCCCTGTTCTGCAAACAAGGGTCTCAATACATAGGTAAGAGAATATGTTTTTGATTTGTTAGACACTGGGGACATTTTGGGACAAGCTGCCCTGTGTAAAAGAAACAAGCTTCACTTGAATGAACGAAATGGAACCTGACGGTTAGTATTTAAATACCAAAAAGGTAGCAGAGCAACTCTGAAAGTACGCCCTGGGGAAAGCTAGCAGGAGCTGAAGAGCAGTGATTGTGATGACTCATCCCTAAAAGATGATGGTTTATTTGATGCAGATGAACCAGATGGGCTGGACTAGAATTAGACTGAGAGTATGGTTACAGTCTAAAAGGCAGTTCCACAAGAGTAAGTCCTATTGAACAGCATCAGAATTACTTCTGAGTAGAGCTGTTCAGGAAATGACAACCATCAAAAGAACCATGAGGGTCATCTTGAAATGAACTGAGAAATAAAGATGACAACCAGAGAAGCAAGTTATATAATAATGAGTAAATTCAACTACCCTCATATTAACTGGGTAAATGGGTATTCAGGTCATGAGAAAAAGACAAAATGGAACCAATTAGGAGGTAGAAAACCATGGATCTGGTTTTGAGAGTGCCTGGCACCCTGACCTGGATGGCCCAGGCTAGCCTGATCTCATCAGATCTCAGAAGCTAAACAGGGTTGGCCCTGGATAGTGCTTGGATGGGAGACCACTAAAGAATACTAGGGTCAGTATGCAGAGGCAGGCAATGGCGAACTGCCTCTGCATGTCTCTTGCCTTGAAAACCCCATGAACAGTCACCATGTCAGCTGCAACTTGATGGCACTTTCCTCTACCATCGGTACCTGGTGCAAGGTGTCTGTGTTGGTGCACCAACTGGGAACAGTGATTACTGTTGCTATTCAATTCAGAATTTGCCCCCCACATCCACATTTGATTTCAGAAGAGGAAACCACTCAGTAATGAGGGATGAGTCAACAGCAGTGGTGAAAATAAACTTGTACAAGTGAGTACTAGTAAATAGTGGCCAAAGTGGTACCTCTCATCTTCTGCTTCAAGTCCCCCAAGAGGGAAGATACCATTAAACATTTATTTCATTCCCACTCTTGATTGTAGTATATGGAACCTATCTCTTTAAGAGACAGGCTTAGGCCCTAAGTGGAACTCCCTCTCTTCACATGAATGGTTGTGTCTTCTGGAGCACGATAGTTAGAACTGGGTTGTTGGTAGTTATTACTTCAGCTCTTGTTAAGTCTCTGTTGTTCCCTGCTATTGTGTCCTGCACATTAAAGAAGGTTTTGAGGACATCCTACTGCTGCATCTGTCTGGCCTTAGGCCACACCATTTACCCACCTCCACAGTGAGTACACTTTACAGAGGAGCCAAACATTGCAGTTAAATGAGATGCTGAAAGGAGGGGCAGAAACGTTAATGTCCCCTTAGGATGCCAGGAAATATTTTAACTCCACAATAATTGATGCTCAGATAACATGTATACCCCAGATTGGGAAGTGTACATATCATCAAACCTCAGAGAATGCCACTGTGGCTAACAAGCAGAGCCAAAGAAGCTATAAAAGGCAAGGTGGTTTCCTTTAAGAGATGGACATTTTGCTCAAGATCTGGCAAAACAAATATAAGTTGACAGTAAGGCAGGCAAAAGAGAATAGGAGGAATATATTGCTAAAAACAATGAGTCAAAAGAGTAAGAATTTCTTTAAACACATAAGAAGCAGGAAGTGGCCAGGGAGGCATTTAGGGCCCTTGGATGATGAAGGGATGAAAGCAGTGACTGGGAGACTGAAGGAAAACTCTGCATCACTTCCCACTGTGGAAAATATGGGGCAATTGTCCATGACAGAGGCTTTTCCAGAAATGGAGCTGGGGGAGGGGGAACCCTTCAGTAACAAGAAATACAGAAAAAAACATCACAAGTCACCAGGTCTGACTTGTATTCAGTCATGGATCCTTAAAGAAGTCAAACATACAACTGTTTATCATTGAACAAAATATGCAACATTGCTATAATCAGTGTGTAAATCTGGTTGCTTTTTCTCAAAAAGGTTTAGAAGAAAGGTTACCAATGAAGGATATGATCGAGATTTATAAAATCATGCACAGAGGTCCCGATCACACACAGAAGTAGCCGCACAATAGGCACAAATTTTGGTCAGATTTTAAAGGCGTGATCACACAGGAACATCTGGCAGGCGTCCCACACCCGTCGGCAACCCGTCTCGCTCCACCGAAGAAGCAGAGTTTAAAAATACCAGGGGAAGTGCAGTATCAAATGGGTTTGTGATGAGCCGCAGATGGACTTCCCCGTGTGATCGCTCCAGCACACTCCCATGAGTCAGTGATCCCTCATTGAAGCGCGCTGGAAATACGCAGCAACAGAAAAAGTCCAATTCACCCGCCAGTGTGTCTGATCATGCAGTGGCGGGTCAAATTACTGTGGACCAAATAGCCTTGCTTCCCCCCTACGTTATCTGGCACATGTGACTGGGACCAGAGTAGAGAAAGTGGATAGAGGCTGTGGTCACACTGGAGGCTTGGCACAATCTGGCTGCACCTCTATTTGTGGCAGTTTAAATAATTGCGGGAAGTTTTGATCAGACATCCCACCCTGAACCAGCTTAACTGTGTGCTTGCCTCATGGTTGATAGTTCAGATTGTTGCAGCATTTTTTTTTGTCTTTCACCCATGCGCATAAGCATGTATCCAAAGCTCCAGCTCCTTTTTGACAGCTCCACAATCCCTCTGCCAAGTACTCTGGCCCCTCTCAGCCTCCATTCCCTTTGCCTCTCTTCCATGGAATACATGGCGGGGGGGGAGTAACATGCAGATTTACGTGAGTAGTCTCATTGATGTCAGTGCATTTAGCCTTGTGTCAACCATGGGATGTTTTGAGACTCTGACGCAGAAACAGGAGAGCGGGCTTTGGGGGGGATTTGTTGCTTGAAAACAACTCCCCTGGAGACTCCCAATCCAGAATGACTACTTGGCCACGGTGATTAACAATGCCAGGGGCAATTGTGCACATCTGTGCTCATAGCTACCTGATTAAAAAAAAAAATCAAAGGAGGCAAAAATGGAAGGGAAGGCTCAGACATCCAAACAGCTTGACTTTGCAATGGCTTCCCCCCCCAGACATCAGGAAATGCAGGTGTCATGGATAAGTACATGGACTCTAATCTGGGATGAACCGGGTTTGATCCCCCACTCCTCCACTTGTAGCTGCTGGACAAGCCATAGTTCTGTCAGAGGTGACTGGACAAGCCATAGTTCTGTCAGAGGTGGCTGGACAAGCCATAGTTCTGTCAGAGGTGTTCTCTCAAGGACAGTTCTGGAAAGAGCTCTCTCAGCCCCACTTACCTCACAGGGGGAGGGAAAGGGAAAGGAGTTTGTAAGCTGCTCTGAGACTCCAAGTGAGGGACGGGGTATAAATCCAATTTCCTCCTCCTCCTCCTCCTCCTTAATACCGGAGTTTCCCCAGTCTCCGATTACTCCACTTCCAAAGTGGGGCAACATGGGGTACCAACAACTGGGGCACAGAAGGCCGATGTTGTTGTCTGATCATGCTCTCTAAATCCACAAAGGCAATGCTACTATATCGCGGCAATGTGACTGCAGCCAGAGAGGACTTCTTCTCCTTCTCTCGTAATACTGGAACTTGTAGGCACACATGGAATTCGATGAGCAATAAATTCAGGCCAGAAAAAAGCAAGCATGTCTTCACTCAAAGAGTAATTAATTTGTGGAATTAACTGCCAAAGGATGTAGCAAGGGCCAATAGTTTAGAAGTCTTTAAAAGGGGATTAGACACATTTATGGAGGATAGCTCCTTCAAAGGCTATTAGCCATTGTGATTATTTATTACATTTATTAACTTGGATTTTTAAATGGGTCCTTGCCTGCAGGGGTGGTACTGGTGCTGGGGGGAACCACAAGAAGCAGCTTTGGTTTCCATGCCATGGTTATAGGACGTTAGAGCATATCTGGTTAGCCATTGTCTAAAACAGAATGCTGAACTGGATGCACCTTGGTCTGATTCAACATAGCTGAACTTATGCTCATTTTTTTTGCTATTTATGAATGACATATGAAAATGCCTCACACTGATCTATGCCTTTCATCCAGCTAGGTCTGCATTGCCTTCACTGATTGGCAGCAGCTAATTTAGGCTCAAGTCATGCCACTTGAAATCTAGCTGGAGATGTAAGAAATTGAACCCAGGACCTGCAACATGCAAAGCATGTTCTCAGCCACCAAGAACTCATCTTTCTATGGTCCCTGGTTTTGACAAAGGTTCATTTGACTACAGAGAGAGAGAGAGAGAGAGAGAGAGAGAGAGAGAGATTGCCCACTCCTTCACATGGAGCCAGCTAGTTGACCTTGGACCAGTCACAGTTCTCTCAGAGCTGTTCTCTCAGTCACAGTTTTCCCAGAGCTCTCTCAGCCCCACCTACCTCACAGGGCATCTGTTGTGGGGAGAGGAAGGAAAGGAGATTGTAAACCACTCTGAGTGAAGGGTGGGGTATAAATCCAACTCTGCTTCTACTAGTACACACATAGACACATTCCAAGTTCTTTGAGCAACTGATTCAACTTTTCCCTTTCTTAAGATCAGACCAGACATTTAAAAAAATGTGGTATCTCCCCTGCACTTTTAATCTCCAGTTTCTCAGCATTTTTGACACTGGAAGTGGGATGAGTGAATAGGTGGACCATAAACAATGATTTCTGTTTCCATATTTACTTAGGAATGTTATGTTTGGCTATGAATATTTCCACTGGCTGATGGCTTATTTCCTGCTAATGTAGTTGGGTGGTTAATACAGGCTCCTTCGTGAAACTCCTAGGCATAGTGTGAACGGTTGTGCTCCAAGTTTCAGCAGAGTATTGGGAGAAGGCAGCTGAGTGGAGTGTATGGCCTATAAGGACCTCACACTGAAAATCCTGAATCCTGCATACTTGTAGTTTATTTAAATGATTTTTTAAAAATCACTTGCACAACTGCTATGCTTTCCAAGGGGGCTGTCCCTGAATATCATATGTGCAAGTTAGTTGTCAGCCAAAATCAGATGCAGAGAAAAAAAATCATTCTAGTTCTAGTATAGCTGCCCTGGTTACCAGTTAATTTCCAGTGTCACCTCATGGTGTGGTTATTACCTTTAAATACCAACGTGGGCTGGACCTTAGGTCAACCTTCATCATACAGTCTTCTTCAGGTTCTGAGATCTAGGAGAAGTGCTTAATTTGGCTTTTAAGATAGAACATATTTAGTAAGCAACTCTGTGGCCGAGTTCAGACTGGCAGTTTGCCCTGCTATAGCCGCGTGTGAGCAATGTTTCCCAAGCAGATTAACAGGGCCGTTTACACAGGCACATCTCCCTGGTGTTCCCCACCCGTAGTCAACCCGTCATGTACCGCTTCGCTCCCACATTTAAATGATACCTGGTGAAAGTGGTAGCAAATCCTGGAGAGCGCATTTATCCTGCTTCATTCCACTTCCAGGAAGTGTGAACGCCAACCGAAAAAGCCGGGAACAACCTGCAGTAATAATGTCTGCCGGGTGTTTCTGCACATAAGGTGCACTTGATTGCCCTGGAGAGGCAGCAGCGATATGATTGGATGTGCTCCACTCTACCGCCCACCGCATATGTGCACATGCGCACATAGCCAAATTACCAGGGAAAAGCCATTTACAGCTGTGCCTCCAGGCCAGCAGTCTGAACGCTCCCTCGCACCTCCTCCCAGAATGCTCCCGCATCAGTCCACACAGTGTTACCAACTGGCTCCCGCTTCAAACTGCCAGTCTGAACTCAGCCTGTATTTCTTCACACTCTACCCTTTTGCCGATGGGGACTCAAAGCAGCTGACATTGTTCTCCTCTCCTCCATTTCATTCTCACAAGAACCCTGTGAGGTCGGTTAGGCTGAGAACATGTGACTGGCCCAAGGTCACACAGAAGGCTTCCATGGAGAGCGGGGATTCAAACCTGGGTGCCCTTGGTCCTCATCCAACAATCTAACACAGTGGTTCTCAAACTTTTTTGAGCTACCGCCCCTTTGTTTCCATAAACACATCCCCAGCACTCCCTATGCTACCCTACCCAACTTATAAAAAGCGTTATTCAGAATAGCAGCTTGCATGACCTAATAAGGAAGCTAATAACAATAAAATTCAAAACAGTAACAGTTAATTGCAAATTTATTCCAAGTCCAATAAAAATATTTTAGTTTAATTTATTCAACAAAATTGAAGAACTTGATCCAGCGATACCAGCTTTTCAAAGTCTGATAGTCATTTAGCAAGTTTTTAGATATCATGGCAACTACTTCGTTTTTCAGTATATTTTTAATGTGGTGGATGGGTTTGATGAAGTGATACCAGTTTCTCAACATCTGGTTTAAAGTCACTTAGCAGGAGTCTTAAATCACCACATTTAGTAATCTGGAGTCAATTGCTTTACTTGGAGAGGAGTTGGATGACCACACTAAAACCATGTTCCACCAAATATGATGTTGGAAAGGCAACTGTTCATACTGCAGGATAGGAAGCAATTTTCTTCTGTAACCAAAACTTAATGTCATTTTGTAGCTCAATTAGTTCTTCCATGTGCTTGGCAGGAACCTGGGGAGATTCATCAGGAGGGCTTTAAACTAACACAAGGGGAAGGAGACAACCAACATAGGGATTTCAGTGAATGAGAGCAAATAGCAGAGGCCTACCTGGGAAGGTCAAGTCAAATTGAGTTGAAGGTGTGGGTTTTGGTGGGTTTTTTTACCTTTTATAAAGATACATAACTTTATTAAACTAGAGTTGTTTCTAGTTTTTTCTTCTTCTGCTTGTTTACACTGTCATTTTTGTACTGTAAGCAGCTTTGTGTCCCCACTGGGGGGAAAGTAGCGTATAAAATGCTTAATAAAACACATTTTTTCCAAATAAAACATTGTTTTCACAATTATGTAACAAAGAAATGTCTAGAAACCTTCATTGTCTTCTTGCTTACAGTTAAATACAAAATAAGTTCAAGAAATGGATTTATAAGGCAACACTACCAATTTGTGTTTGGATCCCAAGTGGATTGTCTGTAAGGTGTGGATCCCAAGTGGATTATCTGTTATGCTGTTAAACAGCATTAACAGTCTTCTCCTTTTTTTTTTTTTCTTTCTTTTCAGGTGCCAATATACCAGTGCCCAAAGCTTGGGCAATAAGAAGGAAGAGCTTGGGCTTCTAATGCAGACAGAGGGATATGATTTAGTAGGCATTACAGAGACTTGGTGGGATGATTCCTGTGACTGGAATGTAGTAGTGGATGTAAATGAGTTTTTCAAGTAAAACCAAAAGGTTTGAGAGGAGGTGGAGTGGCACTGTATGTGAGGAGAGGGTTTGCTTGTCAGGGAATACTGGAGGACGTGGGTGACAGTTGAGTGGAAAGTGAATATAAGGGAAGGAAGGACAAACATAATTGTGGCTGGAGTGCTACAGACCACCTGACCAGGGTGAGGAGGTGGATGCTGCTCTTCTTGAGCAGCTTGACAATGTATCCAAGCAACAGGACCTTGTGGTTCTGGGTGACTTTAACTTCCCTGATGTTTGCTGAGAGATGAAATCTGCTAAGTGTCCAGAGTCATGCAATTTCCTGGCCTGCCTAGCTGACAACTTCCTCCTTTAAATGATGGAGGAAGCGATGAGGGGGACGGCAATAATGACTTAATATTAACCAACAAGCAAGAGTTAGTAGATGGAGTGAAGGTGGTAGGGACTTTAAAGGGAAATGAACATGTCCTCCTAGAATTCCTTTTGCTGTGGGGGGCCAAGGAAGTTCATAGGCAGACATGTATGTTAGATTTTAGTAGGGCAGACTAGTCATTCCGTGGACAAGAATGCTGGAAAGGAAAGGAGCAAGTCAAGGGTGAGCTCTCCTAAAACAAGAGCTCTTGCAAACTCAAGCCATCACTATTCTGACAAGATGGAAACATGGTAGGGGATCCAAGAAACCAATGCGGGTGAACAGAGAGCTCCATGATGAGCTACAGAAGAAAAAAGAAATGAAGGGAAGGTCTAAAGAAGAGGCACTTCAGATCAGCCATCAGAGAGGCCAAAGCTCAGAGTCAGCTGAAGTTAGCTGGAAAGGTTTGCTACAACAAGAAGAGGTTCTTCAGATACGTGAGGAGCAAATGCAAGGTAAAAGAGGTAGTTGGACCACTGTTGGGTGAAAACAGAGAAACTCTGACAGAAGACAGAGAGATAGCAGAAGGGTTCAATTCCTATTTTATCTGGGCTGCCGGTTAACATGGGCAGAGAGGTTTGTTGAAAGGCACCTGGCTGCATTGGATGGGTACAAATCCCCTGGGCCAGATGGTGTGCACCCAAGAGTGCTTGAAGAACTTTTTAGAGAGCTTGCAGAGCCTTTGTCCGCCATCTTCAAGACCTCTTGGAGGACAGGAGATGTGACACAAGACTGGAGGAGGGCAAATGTTGTCTATGTAGGCAATGTTATTTCACAATAAATTGGGATTAATGATGCAGATGCTCACACCTGACTATTTCCCCCACCAGTATCACACAGAATCCTCCATCTGCATTACAAATGGAGTGGAGGCACAGTAATGGAACACATATTACAGGCAGACAATAATTCCCTCCTTTCTTTTTTGCAAAGAAGTGGCAAAATGCCACTGTGCAATACTGTACAATGCCATCTGTTGCTTGCAGTATGCCAGCCTGGGCAGTTTGCTGCCCCCATTGTCATTTCATTTTGTACTCTTCATCTTATTGCATTGTTCACTGGACATCTTTTACTGTATGATTACATTGTTGCTCACATAGCTCATTCTATTGCATTGTTCATTGGATGCTCTATACTGTATGATTACTCCCCCCGCCCCACTGTCTTTCTGAACTCTGTATTTCACCTTGAGTCTCACTGAGGAAGGGAGGCTATGAATGAACTAACTAGCTAAATAAAAAAAATGCACAGAGGAGAATTACAGTCTGAGATCTTGATTGGAGCACAAGTTATTTCAAACTGCCCTATCCATGAGCATACATTCTCTTGTAGAAGTAGAAGAAGAGATTGGATTTATACCCTGCCCTTCACTCAGAGTCTCAGAACGGCTTACAAACTCCTTTCCCTTCCCCTCCCCACAACAGACATCTTTGAGCAATGCTCCCTCTAAGCTGTAGCATCTTGTGAGCAAAAATTATACTTTGTGAGCTACTGGCTTTAAAGTTGTGAGCAAGTGATTTGGTTACTACTAAACTAAATTAGTTTGCTCTGGAGCCATCTTCTGGAGCTAAGACAAAATTTTTTTGAGCTGGAGGCTAAAAAACTGTGAGCCAGCTCACACTAACTCAGCTTAGAGGAAACACTCCCTGTGAGGTAGGTGGGGCTGAGAGAGCTCTTTCCAGAACTGTCCTTGAGAGAACAGCTCTGACAGAACTATGGCTTGCCCAAGGTCATCCAGCAGCTGCAAGTGAAGGAGTGGGGAATCAAACCTGGTTCTCCCAGATTAGAGTCTGCGCACTTAACTAGCTACACCATACATTCTCTTGTATGCAGACTTTGCTTGCATTGACTACCTCCTGCCATATTTTCTGGCCAGTTAAAATTTTCCTGACATTCCCTGTTCTCTAAGCTCCTGCACGTAGGGGTGACAGGTGAGACACATGGTAATAAGAGGTGGGGGCTTTTCCAGTGGTCACACCTCATCTGTGAAATGACCTCTCCCTTGAGGCTCACCTAGTGTCTTTTCTTCCTGCCCTGAGCCCATAGGATTTTTATGGCAAGGGATGTTCACAGGTGGTTTGCCATTGCCTGCCTTTGCCTAGTGACCCCTAGTATTTCTTGGTGGTCTCCCATTCAAATCCTAACCAGGTCCAACCCTGCTTAGCTTCTAACATCTGACAAGATCTGGTTAGCATGGGCTATCGAGGTGAGGGAATGCCAGACTTACTGTTCTTTAAATGCCAGGTGAAATATTTCTTTTTATTCAACTTTTATTTTATTTTTTATTTTATTTATTTTAACTTTATTTATTTTATTTTATTTATTTTAACTTAGGTGTTTGTCTTTTGAATTTTTTTAAACAATCTGCTTCTAGTCTAAAGTTTTGTTTTTTTAGTGAAGATTATTTTAGGCAGCTAGAAGTTTTATGCAGCTGTTATATTCTAGCTGGGTTTTATCACTGATTTTATTGATAATTTTTATATTTTCATGATTTATCAGTTTTACCTGGTAAGCTGCCTTGACCAGGTAACTAGACAACTGGCATACACATTTTCTGAATGAATAAATGGGCTTCCCAGCCATTCAAAGCTGATTTTAAAAAGCAGCTGTCACCTTGCTTTTACACTGCAAAAGATTGTCATTTGTACACAATTGCACTTTGATGCCTTTATACATTTATTGCACCACTACAGTTTTGCATAAGAACATTGACAATTTTTTTTAGAAAATGAAAATTAAATCACAATCACATTAAAAAGAAAATGTGTTCTACATTATTATTCCTCTAAATGCCAAATATTGTATGAATCTATTTTATATAATACTTCCAATCTTCAGGTATAAACTTTGGCTGACAATTTTGACTGAATTTATTTTGAAAATAGCGTTTTTTCTCCCACAGATGTTGTGAACTTGTCTGTAAGTATAATGAACCAAAATGTTTGCAACCAAGTATCCGTATTGTAGGCAATTTTTGTAGTCTAGTGACCAATATAATAATCTAGCGGCTATGATCAGGAAATTATTATGTTTCTTTTCCACACCATTGTGCATACAACCCAAACAGACCGGCATTGGATCATAACAATTTCATTTAACACCTTGAAAATATCCTACCAATGTCTTTTCACATCTCAGCACTCCCAATATATGAAGGAATAAGCCAACCTGTTTATTATGCCTCCAGCAGAGATCACAAACAATGGCTTGAACCCGGCACCAACTCCACCCCCTCTCCTTCTGGCGTTCTGCAAACTATCAGAATTGTTCATGAGGGCATTTTTCTAGAGGCAATAAGATAAATTATAATGCAATATTTCAAGAAGGTGTTTTTAAAATATTTTATTTATATTTCATAATTAAGAAAATATTGCTATTCAAATATAAACTACACTTTGTGAAAGCATTACAGGTCCATAAAATTGTGTAGCCATTTAGACACTATTGACCATCGTTGTTAGAAGATTTCTTCATCTTTTCCTTGAAGTATAATGTTCAGTCTGTCCATCTCCGTCATCTCCAAAAGTCTTTGTTTTAGCTCTTCCCTTGATGGCTTTTTCCCATTTTCCACAGTTTAGTGAGCATAATTCTGGCAGATGTTAATATATACACTATAACATAAAGATCACTCTTTTTATAACCATATGGCAATATATTTAGTAGACAAATTTCCGGTTCTAAAGGAAGTTTAACACCAAATATCTTTTGAATTATCTTCTGAGTTTTAAGTCAAAATTTATGCACTTTCTCACATCTCTACCACATATGGAAGTATGTCCCAATATTTTTCTTACATTTTCAACAGAGATTGTTTAAATTTGGATACCACTTGGTTATTCTCTCAGATGCCCAATGCCACCTATGAAATATTTTATATATGTTTTCTTTATAGGCGACTGCTCTAGTAAATTTCATCACCTTCCACATCTTAGACCAATTATCCAAGTCTATATTGTGCCCTATATCCTGCATCCATTTAACCATCAAAACTTTCACAACCTCATCTTGCATGTAATCCTCTAACAGGAAAGTATAGAGCTTTTTAGTCAATTTCTCATCAGTAGTCAACCAGATCTTATCAAAATCATTTGCTTGCTCATAAAACCCAACAGCATTATCCTTATGAAACCTTGAATTAAGTTGCAGTCTTTCCCACCAAGATAGTTTCAAGTTTTGAATACACAGTAGCTACTGGAAATGTGGGCTATGCTACTGTGTATAATATACATTATCTGCTTGCTGTATGTATTATCTTGCTCTTGCTATGCTTTCTACCTATGTAATTCAACTTTTTTTCATTGTTAACATATCATGCTTTGTTTCAGATTTCTGTAATCCTAGACCTATTACTTCACTTAGCTGATGTCTTATTTTATTGATTGCACTGATTTACATTATATAATCCACCTTGAGTCTCAGTGAGAAAGGTGCACTCTAAATAATGTAAATAAATAAAATAAATTTCCATGGGTGCAAGGAATTCTGCCTGTGAAGTATGACTTTCTTGGCTCTCCATCTTCCAGCAGCCCCAAAATGCCACTGCCAGTCCTGTTAGCTAGGGGAGCAGCTCTGGATTAACCATTAAGCAAAATAAGGCACGAGTTTAGGGCACCAAGGGAGGAGGAGGAGGAGGAAGAAGAAGAAGAAGAAGAGGAGGAGGAGGAGGAGGAGGAGGAGGAGATTGGATTCATACCCTGCCCTTCACTACTCAAAGGTGTCTCAGCGAGGTTTACAATCTCCTTTCCCTTTCCTTCCTAATAATCCCCAGCATAGCATTGGCCTTCTTTATTGCAGCTACACACTGTCTAGACATTTTCATTGAGTTATCCACTACAACTCCAAGATCTCTCTCTTGGTCCGTCTCTGCCAGTTCAGACCCCATCAATGTGTATTTATATTTAGGATTTTTGGCTCCAATGTGCATCACTTTGCACTTGGCCACATTGAACTACATTTGCCATGTTGACGCCCACTCACCCATCCTCAACAGATCCCTTTGGAGTGCCTCACAATCCTCCCTGTTTTTCACCACCCTGAACAACTTCGTGTCATCTGCAAATCGTTAATAAACAAGTTAAAAAGCATTGGACCGAGTACTGATCCCTGTGGTACCCCACTGCTTACCACCCTCCACTGAGAAAGTTTCCCATTTATACTCACTCTCTGTTTCCTATTTATAAGCCAGTTTTTGATCCACAAGAGGACTTGTCCTTTTATCCCATGACTATTGAGCTTACTTAGGAGCCTTTGATGAGGAACTGTATCAAAAGCTTTCCGGAAGTCAAGGTAAATAATATCTATTGGGTCCCCCTTGTCCACATATTTGTTCACTCCCTCAAAAAACACTAACAGGTTAGTGAGACAAGATCTTCCCTTACAGAACCTATGCTGAGTCTGCCTCAATAGTTTTTGTTCATCCATGTGCCTACTAATTCTTTCCTTAATAACAGTTTCCACCAACTTACCCGGTATTGATGTCAGACTGACTGTAATTTCCTGGATCTCCCCTAGAGCCCTTTTTAAAGATGGGAGTGACATTAGCTACCTTCCAATCCTCAGGAATGGAGGCAGATTTTAAAGAAAGATTACATATTTTTGTCAGGAGATCCACAAGTTCACATTTGAGTTCTTTCAGAACTCTCGGATGAATGCCATCCGGGCCTGGTGATTTATTAGTTTTTAAATTGTCCATCAGTCGTAGGACTTCCTCTCTTGTCAACCTGTGGGGAAGTCAAGAGACTTCCTCTCTTGTTAACAAACAACCTGTGGGGTTAGGTGGGGCTGAGAGAGCTCTCTGGAGAATTTATGACTGACCCAAGGTCACACCAGGTGGCTTCATGTGGAGGAGTGGGGGATCAAACCCAGTTCTCCCAGATTAGAGTCCATGCTCCTAACCACTACACCAAACTAGGCACCACAGAGGGGGTTTTGTACCACAGAGGGTTGGAGTCCAAGTCTTCTGAGGAAAGGCTGGAAGAGTGGGTATGTTTAGCCTGGGAAGGAGAAGACTTAGCGGGGATATGATTGCAGTCTTCAAATATTTGAAGGGCTGTCATGTAGAAGATGGAGCAGATCTATTCTCTCTTGCTCCTGATTGCAAGACTAGATCTAATAGGTGGAAATTACAAGGGAGTTGATACCAACTAAATATCAGGAGAAACTTCCTAACTGTAAGCATGGTTGAGCAGTGGAACAGACTCGGGAGCTGGTGGATGCTCTTTTGCTGGACATTTTCAAGCGGAGGCTGGATGACCATCTTTCAGGTATGTTGTAGGTCTGTCTTCTGGCTATGCTCCTGCAGAGTGCAGGGAGTTGGACTAGATGATCTGCAAGGTCCCTTCCAACTCTAACATTCTATGATTCTATATTGCTTACTTCTATTTAGCATTAAATAAATAAAATTTATATTTAATATAGTTGTGGGGTCTGGCCTGGGGGTGGCGTGGCCTGGAAGAAAACTGAATTTTAAAATATCTTATTTCACTTTCATCCCTTACTAAGTCTTAATGTCTTGTCACTTAAGCAATGGAAGGGCTGAGGGGCACCATTGTTGGGCTGTGCTTAGGGCATCAGGTGGCCTTAACCGTGTGGGGGAGTGTACATGAATGGGCATTACATCTGAAAATGGCTGAAGTCAGTGGCTAATAAACACACACGAGTCTGGAGCATGTTGGACCCCATGTTTAAAAGACAAACATCTGCAAAATATCTGGACTGGAACATTCAAATAGTTTTAGGAATAACTTTTTTTTTTTTTAAAGGCCTTTCAATTTTATGACTACCCAATGTTGCAATTTCCTTGGGGGAAACCATGTTTTAATTCACTTTTGGAAGAAGTTGTTTATTTCCCGTTCTTGGCAGAACTTATAAGAGCACTTTCCAATAATCTAATTTGAAGGCTGTGTCCTTCCCAGCTCAGATAACTTAGGCAGTAACAAAACAAAGTGGATTGAGGGTATGCCTCACCAACCCATCCTGACGCACCCTCTTGAACTTAAAAAGGAATCACCCAAATGACTCTCTGGAATGACTCACCGACAGATTCCAGATTGGCCAAGTGCTTCAAAAAAAAGAAGAAAGAAGAAAAAAACATACTGCAAATAAGCAAAAAATGCATAGCAAAGAAAATATGCTATTAATTTACAAGGAAACCTTGAAGCAGAACTGCTTGTGTGGGAGGGAGATTTTGTAAGATCATTTCTGCAAATTAAAGTAATGGATTGTTTTTGGTGGGTGTGGATGCTTGATCTTGTAGGCTTCCAATGCTTCTATTTAAACATGAAAATGGTGTGGGCATCAACAAAATCCTTTTGGAGGGATTTCTCTCTGTATCGGTGCATGCTCACAATTTTACTACATTGTAGGGGTGTGCACAATGAAACTCTTGAGCCAAAATTGTACACAAAAACTGCTGTTTCCGGTCATTCCGATCTGAGCCTGCTGCAGCAGGGAGGGCAGGATAGAAGCCAAATAAAATAAATAAATAATAAATTATTTCAGGTTCATGGAACAGTATTAGGAGTCTGGGATTCTCACTGAAACAAAACTACCCCCCCCCACCCCAAATCTGTGTTATTTCAACTCTAGCAGGACCATCAACATGTGCTTACCATGTTGTTCTTTGATTCTGCTTGTTATTCCAGACAATGGCATCCTTCTTTCCAGTCAATTCCTAACAAGGGTCTAGCACTCTCAGTCAGTCAACTTTCCAAACAAGCTGCAGAGAGGCAATGCACAGCATACATCTGCACCTGTTGTTCTCTGATTTGGCTCATTTTCTGATTCTGGGAGAGGGAGGACTGTGTTTCATGTGTGGGATTATATGCCATGACTGCTGAATGAGAGACCCTCAAATTGGCCGTGCATTGAAAAGAACAGTGTCTACAGTGCTCATGTACAGAAAATGGTCCCAAAAATCTAGAACAGAAATCTGTTAATTTATGATGGGATTCACATCTAACCTTTCCACCTCTATTCCTCTTTTCCCCTTAGATTGACAATTTACACTTGAAAGATTCATGATGGAATTCACACCGAACCTCTCTGACCCTGTTCCCCTTCCCCATTATTTCCCCCCTAAAAAGAAACCCAAGTATGATTTCCCTTCACATATCTGTCAGAAGTGAACTGTGACTCATGATATTGAAATATATGTTGTTAGTCTTCAAGGTACCACTGAACTTCTATTTAATTTTACACTCACAATTTGACATCAATCTGCAATTTAGCAGAGGAATGATCCTGCTTCATGATGCAATAACCTCAAGATGTATAAATAGGATAGAGGTTTCTCTGGACATCTGATGTCCACACTGGTCTCATTCCAGATCACTCTTCCCCCACCTGCTGATGAGTGAAAGAAAGTGCAGTCCATAACATGGGCAACAGTAAGTCAAAAAGGGTGCAATCAGATGCATACCTACTTGGGAATGTTCCATTGAATATAATGGGATTTATGTCTGAGTAAATATGTACAGGATTACATTGTGAATGAGTAGTAGTCCCTTCTATAGGAGAATCAAAAGTTACAGAAGTAAGGTTGATGTCATTTGTACTGATAGCACTTCAACATATGCACAACTGGCTAAAATTGATTATGTGAAATTTTTCCCATGTCTATGCTACAAAATGTTCTGTTGTCAACCTTTTCCAGTCACATGGAACTCTGGTAAAGAAAAGATGGCCACTTTACCCTTGACTTTGGTACTCCCTTGAAGCAATAGAAACACCATCTCACTTTCTGCATTGTAACCAGTGAGATTCTTTGTTCCTGTTTTAGGGAGGCTATTCCAGAATTTGCTCATCTTTTGTTCTTACAAAACTCTGCTGCTGAATGACTCTGTTTTATTGGCTTAATTGCTTTCTTATGGACAGCTGATGTTCCTAAAATGGACTATTACCAGTCAGGTATGCCTCTACCTGCCATGCTGGAGCTAAAATTAGAATTGTGCCAAAGAAAGAAATTTGGAATTGAAATGGAGCCAGTGCAGAGGACTGGCTGGCTGTTGCAGCCATCTCAAAGTTAAGAGTTCTCTCTCTCTCTCTCTCTCTCTCTCTCTCTCTCTCTCTCTCTCTCTCTCTCTCTCTCTCTCTCTCTCTCTCTCTCTCTCTCCTTCCCCTTCTCCAGCTCTTTCCATCTGTGTATGAGTATGTGTCAGAAGTGAGGAACACGCAGCTTGCTTGGGGAAAGAATCCCCCCAAACCTGGATCTGTCACTTGTTCTGCTCCTTCATGTTCAACAGTATCTCTGTGAATATACTAATACTACAAAGACAGCGCAAATTTTCACTGTCATCACAAGGAAACAGACATCTCTGGACCTTCCTCTTATCACTTGGAGACGGGGATGGTTACTGAGCAGACTATCAGCAACAGTAAGCTCCCAACATGACTTTATCTGTCCACGACTGACAGCAAAAGAGTGTTGCCTCCACATGCAAATGCTCCAGCCGGAGGCTCCTTTTTCAGATTTGTGACTTTTCCAACTTGAGACAAAACCAGTGCAGAGAATAGTATGCAGTTGTTCAGTGTAAATGCACAGGGTTTCCCCTGAAAGTGATGTAACAGCAAACATATTGCCACTGTTTTTTGTTTTTTTTTAATATCTCCCAGCAGTAGGGTGGCGAATCCTCTGCCCTGTCCAGAGGACTGGCAACCAAAATACATTTTCAATATGGGCAACAAAAACCAAATTCCGCTCACTTATTCATTGCATGCTTTTACCTATGGATGTCCTGTCAAACGTGTGGAGCAAACTCTCAGAAGCCAAAATTAAGAGGAAAAACCGGAGGTGGCACGTGCAAGAGCCACAGAACGAGGGCTGCATTGTTATTGCCATAAAGTTTTCTGTATCAAGAGCAGTTCCCTTCTCTTTTCTTTCTTGCCTGAGATTTCCATAGACAGCACTGGGTGGCTTGCCTGCTGTTCTCTGCAGGGGACCCAGGTGGAGGAATAAAGTTGAGATCCGATGTACACAATCAGCAGAATTAAAAATTAAACCTCTTCTGCTGCACCACATCCAGCTGCAGATGGAAGGAGGTTCATGTGCTTGGATGCTGTCTGCCTCACTGTCACACACAGACCCCAAGCCCGGTTGCCTAAACAAATTAAAGCAGCACGGGCTGGAGAGTTTGTTTTTTCGTCTAGAGAGCATTCGAACATGAAGTCCTCTTAAGCATCTCTGCAACCTGAAATGGTGTAACCTTGGCTAAGCTTTGCTGTGATTCTGCTGATGGCATCAACTGGCAGGTGTTTTACATCACAGTCTGTACCTGAATTTTCTGATCTGGTAGATGCTTGAAGCCTTGTGTGCATTCCCTGCCATTTCTTATCTCCGTGAGAAGCATGCTGCCTTCTTCATTCTTTCATTATATGCCATGTTCCAACCCTTTGTTGCTCTGTTTTTTTCCCCCATTTGCATCCTTAAAATATAACGTACCTTTTCAGACAAGATGTTTTATAGATGATGCTTTCCTATGATCCTGGTGAGGTACATAATGCAAATGCGTTCAACATCAATGGAAACAGAATTTGGTCATTTCTCATTAGCTGCTTTCCCATCTGTATTGAGCATAGGGTGCTTTGTCACTGACAATTGCTGACTGATATCTTGCCGGTGCAGATGACTCATTTAGGATGATGCTGATCAAAGTGAAAAAGCAAACAGGGAATACCTTTTCACCCTTTCCTGTACTGCAGGAGGTAAGGATGCACTAGTGGACCCTTGGTCTTACAACTGGATTGTATGCAGCAGAATTAAAGCCAATACAAACAGAGAGTCTTTGTACACAAAGAACCATTGGGGCTAAGGAATTTGTGGTGCTGGCTGGCTAAAAAAATTGAGCAAAATGCACTGACTATAAACACGTTAATAAGTTTGCACCATAACAATAAGGCCCAGAAATTATTCAGGCATAAGCAAATCCATGTAAGCACAATGTCCTTTGGGATACTATTTTATGGCTTAAGAGGGACAGAACAGGAAAGGTTTGCTGCAAAATTAAAAAGCCTGTTCTTGTTTATGTACAAGATAATTGCACAAAAAAGCACACTATATTAAGAACATTTGTTATGGATCACTTCGTTGTACCACAGAATAACCAAAGGCACAGATGCAGGGACAGCATCGACATACCCCAAGGCAGATGCCAGGGCCCAGGGCTTCTGGTAAGTGCCACTGCCACTAGTCGTCGTCCCCCCCCCGCCATGCACATGCCTCTCCTGCTGCCCACCCTTCCTCCACCCCATGCTCCCAGCTAAACATGCTGCCCATCATTTTGAGGGAAGAGCATGCAGGTGGCGAATGGCAGTGCTGCTCCTGGCACCCAGAGTGGCAATACTCCTCGACCCCCCACACACTGCTCAGTGCTTTTAAGCAAAGGACATGCAGGCAGCGCAGGCAGCTGTGAGTGCTGGTAGGTGGGGAAGCAAACAGGTGGAGAGGAACCTGGGGCAGATGGTAGACAGAAGGAACCCTGGGCACACCTTGTCTCCCCCATCCCCAACCTGGACTCATCTCAGCTTAGAGATGCTGCTGGAAAATGTTCCCTTGTGGTTTGCAACACAGACTCCTGCAAGCATCCTGACCCCTATTGGGAACATGCAACACATGAGCCTGGGTTTCACAAGGCCACGATTTTGTTGTAACTGCAGACTAGCTCAAATAACTCTCAGGAAATTACAGAAGTATATGAGGGGAAAAGCTAGAGACTGCCTCCTTTAGGCTGTCAGAGCAAGCAGTCATAGCTTTATTAGAAAGCTCTGCCTGGTCAAGGACTCCAAATGCAGTGTTCTACATTGTGGTTCCCATTGGCTCACCACTATCCTTGGTGGAAGGTGGGACTGGAGCGGTGCATGTCCCAGACAGTAGTCACATTCAGGGAGCCTCTAGTTCCCAGGGATTTGGGACAGTCCACTCTGTTTCATGTTGACCCCCTATATGAAATAACATTGAAGATTTAACAGAAGAGACTGTAAACACTTTTGAGATTTGAAACAGAAGTCCATGGCTATCCTACTGAAGATCTGAACCCAGGTCTTCCCAGGCCTAGTCCATCAGTCTAACTGTTTCTTCTGAGTGGGCTGAGAACAAAGTACAATTTGAAAGTATAGCATAAAGCATTCAAAGTACATTGGCCATTTCTATGCATCTAAGGAACACTAGATGGTGCTAATACTTAGCAGAGTTGAATAATAATCCTGTTTTGTTCTTGTTTTGTGTGGGCAGAGTAAGTGCCTTGCCAAGGTGATTTGTGTGACCTGCTGGTGAGCCTTTGGTCTTGGCAGAAATTAAGTTTCTGTTGTTATTTTTTTAAAAAAAAAACACTGCCAAAATTGTGCTCCCACTGGTTGCGAAAAGGAAACTTTCTAATGGCAAATGATTCACCACTCTGCTTCTTCATCTGTGGAATGACAGCTTGAAATGATAACTCCGGGGTGAGCGGCCCACTCTTCAGCTTGGCGACATCGTAATTGTCTGAGCAGGAGTATCTCATAAAGGGACTGTGCGGTGGGAAAGCACAAAAAACAAGGGCCTCCTTTGCCAGTCTACCTTCAGGAATGTAGAGGAAAGCCTTGTTAAAGTCAGCTGTGTCCTCCCACCAACTCCTGCCTATCTTGGCTAACAGTGGAGAGGGAGGCGACTTCTGAATCATAAAGAGGAGTCGGCTTTCATTAGAGGAATGGGAATATCCCACAGCCACAGAGTTTCCAGTCACCAGGGGATTTCCACACGCAGAGGCAGCAACCCTTTGGACATAGGGCTGTCAGTCTTCCGGAGGGACTTGGTGTTCTCCTGGAATTATAACTGATCTCCAGTTTGCCAAGGCCCCTGGAGGAAATGGCACCTTTGGGGCTGAACTCTATAGCACCCCCTTCTCCATACTCCCCCCCCATAGGCACTGCTCCCAAATCACCAGGAATTTTACAATCTAGAGCTAGCAATCCTATCTGAATGCCTGTGCTAGGAGACAACACCAAGGAAAGGCCCTGTTTGGTTGACACTGCAGGGCAACTGGTTGGCCTCTGTGTGAGACAGAATGCTGGACCAGAGAGACCATTGGTCTGATCCAGCAGGACTGTTCTTATGCTCCATGCTACCAATGTAATGTAGGCTGAACTCAGACTTCATTTTTTAAAAAAAAAATGGTAGATCAAACCATGATTACTCACAACATCCAGATGTAGACAGTACAGTACACTGGGCTTTTTTGGTTAGCACAAAACTGGAATACAAACTATGGTTTGTAGCTAGTTTGTTAACCACAGTTGGTACTAACTGTAGTTTGTTGTGATGTCTGAAGTAATAAACCACTTTTAATAGCCAACTGGGCTGTGGTCACACACACTAAACAATCCACTTTCAATCCACTTTCAGTGCACTTTCCAACTGGATTTTACTGTGTGAACTGGCAAAATCCAGTTGGACAGTGCATTGAAAGTGGGTTGAAAGTGGATTATTTAGTGTGTGTGACCACAGCCCTGGAGATTTTAGAGTGGTGCCTGGGAAGGGAGAAGTTTGAAGAGGAAAGGAAGCTCAGCAGGGATGTGGTGCCATAGAGTTTCTCCTCCTATCCACATGGGTATCACCCTAGGTTTTTTGCAATATTTCCTGAAGTAGGATTACAGGAAAGATGTGGGAAACCTGGGTGGTGGCATGGGAGTGCCACAATGCTGTGGGGAAGCAAGGTAAAACCCCCACTCCCCATTAGCATCCAAGCCAAGGCAAGTAAGTGTAAATGACCTAAGATCTTTCATCCCAGTGCTTTCCTCTTCGATGAGTCAGTATGAGTGGCAGGGGGGATGGAGAGAAGGCAGAGGGGATGAGAAAGTACCACTGATGGCTGAGTGCAACTGGAGCTGCCAGGTTTTCTGTAGCTTTATGCTTCCATCTCTGCATTCAGGAGGAAAAGAAAGAGGTGGTGGTAATAATAAACTAAGGTTTCTATGTTTGAGACATCAAGATAAATCATAGTTGGTATAAACCATAATTATCCAGACTGCAGTTTAGAATCCCAATTTATCACCCATAAACAAACTAGTTTGTTGGGCAGTCTTTATTCAGACATCACCCTAAGCCAGAATTTAATTGATTATGGTTTATAAATTATGCTTTCTCATGACTGCTGAATGTAGCCTTAGAAGTATTATCTCAACATGGCCATGATAAGATGTCTGCTAACATCATAGTCATGCTTGTGGACATAGCTCTAAGAGTCCGATCAGATGGCTCTTTAGATCCGCGCGAGGCGCGATTGCCTTGTGGATCTAAAGTTAATGTCCAGACACAAACATCTGGGAAATGTCCCTCTTCTGTGGTGATCCCATTTTGCCGTGCTTCGGAGGCGTACTTAAAGATACCACTTTAAATCTGGGGTTTTTGGTTACCTGTGGGACAACTGTGGACTTTCATCCGTCTGATTGTTCCACCAGTGTGCAATCCTCCCGTCGGGGTGGTCTGACATTAGACCATCCCAAGCAGGTGCCATTTAAAAAAAATCTACACATGCATGGATCAACAAGGACGTGCTGTCACGTCTATGCGCATGTGCAAAAAGTTTTTTAAAAAAAACCCACCATGCGCCTCCTTCAACAAGGACGCACTGTGACATCTATGCGCATGCACAAAAAGGGTTTTTTTTTTAAAAAAACCACTGCACGTGCCTCCTTCAGTGGACACCATCTAGACAATCCACAACGGAGGCAGCACGCGGTAAGGCAATTCCCCTGAGGGATGTCTGGTCATGCGACAATGGATTAAAAAGATCGGGATCAAATTCGAGCTGGCATCATGGCGGGATTAGCTGCCCATCTGAACGCACTCTGAGTCTGAACTGGAATACGAAGCAGAATGTGTCTGCTCAACCACTAAATAAATTCTTTGGATGAAGGTTGGCAAATGGTGTAAGAAAGTTTCTGTTAACTACTATTGAACCTTATTGGCTTTAACTGCAACATTCTTTCCTTGGTTTTGCTACATCCCACCCCCATATTTTCTGGTACATTTCAACCATCACCTCCACTTATTTGGGTCCAGGGCAAGTACCAGCAATTGCAAGATCCCCCCCCCAACAATGTGTATAATCCATTCCTTTATCTACACAGTTTAAGGGGGATAATGGCCAAAGCAAAAATATGGCAACATTAAAAACTAATCAGAACTCTGGAAATTGTCCTTGAGCTTGTTCCTCCACCCCCTTCCTATGGGAAGATGAATGCCCAGAAAACTTTCATTATTACAGCTGGCCTGGGAGCCAAGAATGTTTGGATCTGAAGTGAGCACTGACACAAGATGCTGTAGTTGGAAAGGAACGTGTAGCATGGCTTCACCTGTCAAGCCACTGCCTGTTCAGCACAGCTTTGACATTGCTGTTTCATGTGGGGAGGATCACTGTCACTAATTCTCTTGGGGCAACACAACATTGATTATGAGCAATGCTCCCTCTAAGCTGTGGAGCCTTGTGAGCAAAAATTCCACTTTGTGGGCTCCTGGCATTGAGCGATTTGGCTACTGCATAAATTTGCCTGCTCTGGAGCAATGTTCCCTCTAAGCTATGGAATCCTGTGAGCAAAAATCCTACTTTGTGAGCTACTGGCATTAAAGTTGTGAGTAAACGGTTTGGCTACTGTATAAATTGGTTTGCTCTGGAGCCATCCTTCCTGAGCTAAGACAAAATGTGAGCCGGAGGCTAAAAAACTGTGAGCCAGCTCACACTAACTTGGCTTAGAGGGAACACTGCTCTGGAGCCATCCTTCCTGAGCTTAGATGGACACGTGTGAGCCAGAGGATAAAAATCTGTGAGCTAGCTCACACTAACTCAGCTTAGAGGGAACACTGATTATGAGGCCAATTCATCTGTAGCACTAAACTGGAAACCCTGCCCTGGATGACCCCGGCCAGCTCAGTCTTGTAAGATCTTGGAAGCTAAGCAGGCCCTGGTTCGTACTTAGATAGGAGACTCCAAGAAAGTCCGGGGTTACTGTGCAGAGGCAGACAATGGCAAATCACCCCCGTTCATCTCTCTCTTTTTTTTTAACTGGACTTCTCAGATTTTATTTTTAGGTCATATAAGCCTGTTGTTTGAGAGATTTCATATTTATTAGAAAATAAGGACATTATTTACATGATGGGGGGGGGAAATCCTTTGAGCACATTGATGGAATGACAACTTCATAATATTGCAGCAACAGGGACAGTTCAGTCAACCTACTTCCTGAGAATATCACCATCTCGGAAGATGAAATAGTCCTTGTCACCCAGTACCACCTTTGTGCCACCGTATTCTGGCAGTAACACCTTCTCGCCAACTTTTACGCTAACTGGCTGATGGTTCCCATCCTTTCCTTTAGAGCCTGACCCAATGGCCACCACTGTAGCCTGCAGCACTTTCCCTTGCAATTTCTCTGGGAGCATGATGCCGCCTTTGGTGACGGACTCGGCTGCGCATCTTTCGACCAGGACCCGGTCAAAGAGTGGAAGGAATTTCTTAAATGCCTGCCCTGCCATGGAGCCTGCTGTGGGTGCTCTGCCGCTCTCCCTCTCTCGCGCGCTCCCGTCCCACCTGCCAGTGACCGACAGACCTCACCCCCGTTCATCTCTTGCCTTGAAAGCCCTTTGCAGTCACCATAAGTCGGCTGTGACTTGACAGCACTTTTCAGCACCACTAAAGTGGAAGATAGAGGAAAGGTACATGAAGTGGTGCTTTGCTAGTGGGAAGATGTGCTGCTATAGTTAGGAAGTAGGCTGTTCTAGTCACACTGATCTCCTGAGTCCATTTGGACTCAAGGCCATCAGTGTGGGAATCAACATAGTCCTTCTGTAGCTTGAGGCTCACTGGTCCTACTGTCTGACTCTTGCACAAATGCTCCATGTGAAAGCACTTTGCACGGAACAGCGTACAGCTGCGGGATCCTAATTTCCCCCTCTTTCCTCACAGTGTGTTCCATTTTTCCACTGCCACCAATCTGTTAAAAAAATCCTGCAACACCCACTTTCACTGAAACTATGTTTACCATAACAAAGCAGGCTTTTCTGGAGAAAAATTTCACAGTCAATATAGCCCTTGTTAGACAGTTTCTTCGTCTCCTAGCAACAGCGTAGGGAAATCCATCCGAGACTTTGAACTGAAAGTACAAAGTGGGATGGCTGGTTAGCGCATGCTTGTTTTCTTCTGAATAAATGGATGCACCTTCACACGCTGGACGGGCTGTCCACCAACATGCAGACCACTCATGAACATTTAAGCCATTACATTATGACCTCAGCTTCTTCCTCTGAATTTATTGAGTTCAGTAATCCCCAGTACGTGAAATTTTATATGTCATGTTAAGGCTGCACAAACCAAGAGGAAAGGAAGAAAATTGTCACAAGCAGCATAACTGTGATTATTTATAAATTGGGTGCAGAAGAAGGGCAAAATCTAAACTTTCATTTTTAGGGAGTCAGGCTTCTAGCCCTTTTGACTAGAAAAATATTCTTGATGGTGCGTAGGCACTAGAAGACCAAGGAGTAATGCTGAAGAGGTGAGTGTTTGGGGGTAGGTCTTCAGTGCTGCCTATCCCCTATAATTAGCAAAACTAGAATAAAGTAGGCATAAGAAGAAAAGTTATGTGTCATACTCAATGTGAATAATGTCTACAGGTCACAGAAATTGTATTTATTGATTTCTTTCACTTGTACCTAGGGTTGCCAGCCTCCAGGCATCTGTTGCACTTCTACTGCTCTGCTCCAGAGGCTCCACCTTTGGTAGGCTTGCCAACTCTGGCCTGGGAAATTCCTGCAGATTGCATAGTGAAGTTTATGGAGGGTGACGTTTTGAGAAAGGAGGTAGTTCAGTATGGATGTGTTGCCATCCAGCCCGCCCTCCGATGCGGGCATTTTCTCCAGAGTGGCTATGGCTGAGGCTTCCCAGCTGTTGCAGCGTTGTTGCTCCTGAGTCCTGACCCACCCAGTTGTGGATCTGTTGGGTGCTGGCATCGGAGGGTGGCCGTGCCCTTCTGGACATACTTACTCCATCCCTGCAGCTGGCAGGTCAGGCATTAGGGGGCTGGCCTCAGCAGAGACAGGGCCCTAGCATGCAACTTAGCGTCCCCAGGGGCATTGTTGCTGGGTGTCTCTCCACCGGACCTGGGGCTGACCTGGATGAGGGGAGTCCCACAGCAGCCCAAGTAAGTCTGGATGGCTCTCCGCCCAACAAAATATTTATACTCCTCATAATCTCCATAAACTCAAGGCAGTTTTCAAGGATTTTTAGAAAAAGCACAGTAAGATCCAAGGTCTGGGTTTCCCCCTTCCTTTTTTGGCAACCATTCTCTAGGACAGGGGTCCCCAATGTATTAATGCCCATGGCACCTGCCAACTTTTAAGAATGTGAGTGGGGCCAGGTAGGGCTCTTGCCCAGCAGGGTTTTTGATTGGTCACTGGAGATCTGATTGGCTGGGTAGATCAAAACAATATCGTTTCAGTGGAAGCTGCCTCCCCAGTGCTGGTTTATTCTCTGTCACTCCTCTTTCCCAGTGTATTTTTAAAAATACCCATCTTCTCCCCTGCACTTGAGCTTCCTCATGTGCATGGCTCTGCCTCCTGTGGCAGCCATTTTGCAGTTGCACCCACTGCCCAGTGTGTGAGAATTCCAAAACTGCCCACAGGCTCAAAAATGCTGGGCACCCCTGCTCTAGAAGAATCAAGCTCGTTTCAAGTGAGATGGGGAATTCACTAGCAACCTCTCCATGACATTTCATACATGCTCAAAATCAGCATCTTCTTTTCTCCTGTATGGCAAAGCCCAGGTTTTTTCAAAAACCCATTGTCTGGCAGTCTTTTCCTTACATTGAAACTTCTGCCTCTCTTGCTGTCCAGGTCTTGGAAATGCTTTAATGTAGTTCAACCACTGGGAATGGCGAAACAGCCCAAGATCCAATGAATCTGGATGTGACGCACACTGTGCAATCTATTGCTATCTGCACTCACCTTTCCTGTGTCTCTTTTATTGATTTGCACACATACTCAGTATGTACAGCAAACAACTCCGGTGCGAAACAGCATCATACACAATGACTCATCGGCGCTCTGGTTTTCATCCCACAGAGAGCCTGGGCTGTCATTCAGGCTGACATTTGCAAACATAACCACAAATACGCATAATCTAGTCAGTTGTCTTGTAGAACACTTTGCAGATAAATCCTTCTCCAATGGCACTCACAGACCCAAGACGCTCATGGTTCAAAGGAACAGGGCATTTGCAAAGGAATGGGGCTGGGGTGACTTCAATCTCTAATGACACATTTGGAGTGTATTCGCTTTGTAACCTTTGATTTATGGATGAGCTCTTCCTAGTTTCTATGGCAATGTGCAACTATCACCAGTCATTAGCTTCTACTGTACAGAAAAGATCTATTTACTCATACTGGCAAAATGTGCTAAATAAATTACTAGTATTAACTCCGGAGAGCTTGATTGCCCCGATATCATTGGCTGCTTAATGCTATGCTCCTTCAGTTGCTGCATGTTTTAAATATCAAAAGATAAAGCTAGCAAAAATAATGGAGGAAGTCAGTTGACACATTTACTGGCTGATTAGGAATGCTATTAGGTTGCGCACACCCAGTCGCTAACCGTGTAGCCAGAGTGAATTGCTTCCAATCCTTTTAATCTAATATCCGTGTGTGTGGCCCCAATGGGGATTTAAAACCCCCAGTTTCAGCCCAGATGAGGGGTTTTTAAGCCCCCCCCCCCATAGTAAAAGTGACATCTGCGTGTGCACAGAGATTTCAAGGAGAAAAAGTGGGGCAGCCATTTGGGTTGCAACATTGGGCGAGTGTTATGTCCTGAAGCTGAATCCATCCTATACCTTAACATGTTAAGCTTCAGACATAAAGATGATTGTAATCTGTCACATTCCTATTGGCTGGTTTCTATGAAACCTCTGTAAATAATCAGTGACAATGTGTATATGTGTTTTGGAGGGAACAGATCTCATTGGTCTATCCCGGTTTTCCTATTGGTTATTAACTTATTTATGGGTGTGGCTTTGACAGCCCGGACAATTTAAAAAGGGAGCTGCGCTCCACTGTTCTGTGTGTGTGTTGCTGCATTGAGTTTGCTGTTACAATAAAGCTGAAATCACTTTGCTGAAATCCAATCGTGTTGAGTTGCATACTTAACAGTGAGCCTCACCAGAAAGAGGAGGTAAGTCAGACCTGGAGAAAAGGAGAGGAAGGAGAGACTCTGGGGGCTGTGAGGGGAGGCAGCAAGGGGAAGGGAGAAAGGATGTGGGACAATGGAGGGACGGTGGAAACTAAGAATCAATGTTGGAGCCTGCAGGGTAGTTGAGCGGGGAAAGCTAAGTTGAAGGTGGTATGAAAGGGTGGGGGGGGTATGAGAAATCAGGAACTGACAAGGAAGGAAAGCAGAGACTACATAGGGAGGGGTCCATGGCATTTCCCTCCCCTGAAAGTCCTGGTGTGCCCCACCCCTGCACACAGTTGAAACTTTTAAAGGCCATAGGAAACGATGATGTTCCTTTCAGACCATTGCTGGGCTTTCCCCCCCTGCTTAGAAAACATCCACCTTCACAAAGCCTCAATCATTTCAAAGGTGGTCCTCTGCCTTGATTTTCTGCACTGTAGCTTCTGCACTTGTGCACCTTCACTGGTGGCCCCGTTCAGGGCTCTGTGTCCCGTATGAGGCTCTGCCATCCAGACTAGCTTGCCTTTCATTTCGATGGAGAAAGCCCTCTCCAGTCACATTCCTTTGCATGGACTGATTACACTGAGATGAATAAAAGAGCTGATGTGTGTGGGTGGGAAGAATAGTGTACATTTTTTAAAGGTGATTCCTTATATTAATAGGCGACGAAGTAAAAGGCAAGCAGATGGAAAATCTCAAGTTCAGGTTTATTTTATTTATTATTTAATTTGATTTCTATCCTGCCCTCCCTGTGAACAAGCTCAGGGCGTGTTTTTAGGTCACACGAAAACCATGATAACCATAACATGTAAGTTAAATAATTAAAAACAGCAGTTTAAAACAATGATCAAAACAACAATCACTGCAAAAGCCTCATTAGCTATGCTCTGTTTCGGCTGACCAGAAGTCAGCGATTTCAGTAGGGGAGGCCAGAGATGGATTTTGGATGTCCGCCGCCTCAGCCAAAAGCCCGGTGGAACAGCTCCGTTTTACAGGCCCTGCGGAATTGTAACAAATTGCAACAAATGTATCAACATCTTTTCCTCACTTGGATAAGTGGCCTTTTAAAAATGAATATTTCTAGTGAGAACTGGCAAATCCACTGGCCAGTGCTATAGTGGAAAGCCCGCTATTTCTATTGCAAATTAAAATAGAAAGCCTCAATTTGAAATCATTTGGTTAAGTAAGGTTGCAGTCCTTTAAGAACAGCTGGCATCCAGCACTGGCATGTTCAGACACCTACCAAGGCCTGCAGACAGGCAGAGGCTAGAGATATGGGGTCAATCTCCCATTTCAGAAATGGAGATTGTATTTGGAAACAGAGGTGGAGGCAGAACTCAAGAGAGTCGAGTCCTGCTGCCTGCTCCAGGCATGATCCCAGAGGCTCCTACAATATCTCAGCAACTTTCACTCTCCTTTTAGGCTTGCTGATGCTGATCAGGGTCAAAAGGAGTGCTAGAATTCTTTTGCTTCCTGTAGCGAAGTTATAATGGTGAACGGAACCACCAACTGGAAGGGGATTGATTGACTGGAGGGAGAGGAGAAGAGTGTCGAGAACTTTGGTTCACTTAAAATGGAGTCTGCTTTAAAAGTTTGGTTCAGTCTGACTGCGGCCTGCTCTTGTTAACAAGGTTGTCTTTAAATCTCCTTAGAGAAGAGTGTCTATCTCTGCATCTGCAAGATAAGATGTTCTTTTGTGGCCTTGGCTCATTAACAATCCAAAGCAATTAAGTCCTGTGGGAAGGCCTGGTGCTGTGAAACTGCAGATCAGATCACCTGCTCTTCTGACACGACCAGAGACCAATCAGAAACTAATGATATCACCCTTTCCCTGATTAGCCTCCTTGTATCTGGAAGACATTTCTTGAACCCTGATTGGTATTCAGGCCTAGCAACTGGTCTGGGGTTCAGACAATAAATAAGCTACCTTAACTCCTATTCAGGGGGCATGATGGTGTTGCATGTGAAGCTGACCTGTAACTCTGCCTTGCTCCCCTTTCGGCCATCTTGGAAGCTCTGATTGCTGAAGCCAACCAGCTTTGCTTTTGGACTCTGGAGAAGGAGTACCCTTGGACCCAGAGCTGAATGGGTAACATCTTGTTTTTGAGAACCAAGGTTCTATAAGTATTTAGCTAGTGTATTAATCTTTAGCTTTCTTGTTTTATTCCCCACAATATTGTCCTAAGCAATTTTCGCTTTTTATTAACACACTCTGCACTTAACTAAACATATATTTTATTCACCAACTCTGGTTTCTGTCTCCACTGCTGCAATAAGTTATCTGGTGCCTAAGACTGTTGGTTACTACCTCTAGAATAACCCGTGGGTCTCCTGCTGTGAGCCAACTTCACAGGGAGGATTCCATAGTTGAGCCCAGTAAGGTCTAGAGTCTGTCCTTTGGCTCTTGGCTGGAGGAATATAAAAAGACTGGTGGTAGCACTACCTGGTTGAAGCCTCTTGGAGAAGAGAACTCCTAGCCTGGGTTGGGCAGGGGCTCTCTTTGACATGGTGGCCTGAGCGTTGGGATATGATTGTTGCAGCCGTGAGGTCAAATTCCTGCTTTAGCCTGTGCAAGAGTACTTGTTAGTATTGTGGGAGTTTTTTATTTTCTGGCCAGCTTGAGTTAGGCTGTCATGGCAGAAGGACATGCTTTGTCAGACTTGCCAAACCCTGATGAGGAAACTCTCCAGAGTGTCCTGGATGATTTGTCTTTGCAAACTGTGGATGGGACCAGAGAAGGGTCGCCAGCCAGCTGACCTGCATCATCTGTGAGGTTGTGGATCGTTCCTTTGAAGCAGTGCCTGAGTTTCATTGGGGTCACTTGGAAAAGTCAGAAGAGAAGATTCCTTCCAGACAAGCTGTCAGATTTGTGAACACCAGAGACGACTCCGGTGAGCCTGCTAGAGATGGCTGTGGATTTTTGAACTCTGACTTGGACACTGGGCAGAATGGTATGCCAAGAGGATGCCAGCCTTTTGAACCTGGATTCTGGACTGACGAGGAAGAGAGAGGGAGACCAGAGACCAGACGAAGGAATGCCATGGATCTGTTGCCACCACCTGTCCCTTGCGATGCCAGAAGCCCCTGGCTCTACAACAGAAGGTTTTTCCCATATACAAGCCTAACCAGGATGTGATGGTTTTTTTCATCCTCTTTGAACTGACATGCCGGGATTTATGGATCCCTCAGAGATATTCGATGTCCATCCTATGTTCTCAGGTGTCTGGAGAACTTGCGGATCTGATGGGCAAGAAGCCAGTTTCTGAATCCCAGGATTCTGACAAATTTAAGGCCTAGCCTAAGTAAAGATTTGCTTTGAACTCTGAAACTTATCTCAGAGCCTTTAGAAAAGTGGACAAGTCTCTATGGCAAGGCAGTCTGCATGTGGTAGCTGCCAAACTTGCTCAGAACTTGGACTACTTGCTTGCCTCAAAAGGAGTACCTTTGGTCATCTGCAAAAATTAATTCTCGTGGAACAATTTCATTGTTTGTTGCCTGATGAGTTATCAGCTTTGGTGCAGGACTGGAATCCAGCTTCTGTTGAAGCAGCAGCCGACCTTGCTGAGCGCATGAAATTACATCGCAAAGGTTATGCCAGACAGTCTACTGTTGGAAGTGGTAGAGGAGTTCGCCCTGCATCTGCTGATGTGAATAAAATACCCAAGTCTTGGGGAAAGTCTGAAACCCCTAAAATGAGTGGGTCCTCTACTGCTGAAGTTAAGCCATGGGTTACCCCTAGTTCTGGACTCTGCTTTTACTGTAAGCAACCCGGGCACCTGCGCTCCTTGTGCCCAGAGCTGAAAGCCAAGGAGGAGAAGAAAACTAGCACTCCTGTGGTCCATGTAATTCAGCAGGACCAGCAATCTGAGAACTGGGAAAAGGAAGAGGCCAGTGTCTCACCTTCCCCTATTAGCACTCGTCCGTCAGCCAAAACAAAGCCAGCTGAGAGTGCTGGGGCAGCCGCTACAAATGCTTTAGTGGCTCTGATCGATTTCGACCAGCTTCTCTGGTCGCAAATGGAATTTTCTTGAGATGTGTGCATAAATTACGTCACTGTGACTGGGCTTAGGGACACAGGCATGGACATATCAAGTGTACACAGAAATTTAATTCTGGACACTCAGCTCATCCCTAATAAGGAGTACCTTGCGACCCCCTACGGATCATGTTGTTCTTATGCCAAAGAAAGATGGAGGCATACGTTTTTGTGTGGATAATAGAAAAGTGTATACTATTACAGTTCCTGATGTGTTTCCCCCACTTAGAATTGATGAACTGATTGAGAAACGAGGCAGAGCCAAGTTTATCACCTTTTTTTGACTTGGACAACGGTTACTGGCAAATTCCCTTGGATGAACTTCTGCTAAGTTTGCTTTTGTTACTCATTTGGGACTCTGATTGATAATCTGTCAACATCACATGGTAGCCTTTGACACTTTGAAGAAAAGCCTGTTGCAATCACCTGCTGTCATTGCACCTGATCCTGCGTAAGGTTTTGTGGTCCAAACTGATGCCTGCAATGGCGGTTTAGGCGTGGTTCTCCTGCAAAAGGGTCCTCTTGGTGAACAGAACTCCTAGCAAGGTTGGGCAGGTAGAGGGGCTCTCTTTGACAAAGAGAACTGCAATAAAGAGGCCCATATGTAAAGCTTGCATCCTGGTGGCCCATATTTCCATCCAGCCTAGAGCTGCCAACTCTAGGTTGGAAAGTTTCTGGAGACTTGAGGGTGAAGCCCTGAGAGGTGATCTTGCAGGGGGGGTATATAACGCCATAGAGTCTACCCGCCAAAGCAGCCATTTTCTCCAGGGGAACTGATCTCTGTTCCCTGGAGATCAGTTATAATTCTGGGAGATCTCCAGATCCTACCTGGAGGTTGGCACCCTTACCTGTGACTTTGTCCTACTGAAACTAAATAAGAATTCAGAGGACTGGGTTGCATCATATAAATGATCATATTTCCGAGTTCCTGGAATTTCAATTGTGTAGCGAGTCTGGAAAATTGGATCTTCTTACCTTGAATTGTCTCGATTACAGCAATAGTAAGGCTTAAAAAGGAATCTGAAATCTCTGCAGAGTTCCTTATTTCTGCAGCTTGTTCTATTGCTCAATTTTCTGGTAGGTCTCTCTCTCTCTCTCTCTCTCCCTCTCTCCCCCCCCCTCTCTCCTTTGGCCTTGTTTAGGTCACCCTGGTCACATTATCAAGCTATCTAAATCAAGTATATCCATCTAGCCCTGAATAAACTGGCGAGACCCAATTACCAGATACTGGAATCTGAATCAATGTAATTTGTGTGGCTGGGTAATATGACTTTCTGCAACTTGATTGCCTAATTTTTCTTCCAACAAAAATTACAAATATTAGACAAAGGAAAAACATTGACCTACTCAGGTAACATCAGCAGTAAACTCACTGCTAGAAAGAAAAGTGGTTATTTGAGTAACGTTTATTAAAATCAGCCTATCAACATATTCTATTTAAAGTTTCCACTATAAATGAATATATACACACAAGAAGAAGGAGGCCTGTGATGCCACATATGGGGAACTCAGCGGTTTTTCTTTTCTTAGGAGGTTGGTGATAGGAGTGCAGAGACTGGCCCCCATCTTGACTGGAAAAACACTGATGGAAAGGCATAGTGGAACAGAGGTCCATCAGTGGCTATTAGCCACAAGGTTTAGATAGGAACTCTCGGTCTGGGGCAAGTGATGATGCCCTGTATTCTTGGTGCTTGGGGGGGGCAACAGTGGGAGGGCTTCTAGTGTCCTGGCCCCACTGGTGGACCTCCTGATGGCACCTGGTATTTTTGGCCACTGTGTGACCCAGAGTGTTGAACTGGATGGGCCACTGGACTGATCCAACATTGGCTTCTCTTATGTTCTGATGCTTTTATAAGGGAACAGGATTATAGTCTATTGGAATGCTTATTGTGTCCTGCATTGTCCTTATAATGCAGTATCTTCTGCCTCTGTAATCTACTTTCTACCTTATGATATTCATGCCATAGACCGTTTTCTAGTTGCATTGTTTTCTAATTCTGCAATCCTAGGACTATTACATTGTTTGTCAGCTGTCAGAGAGCCAGCGTGGTATAGTGGTTAAAAGTGGCAGACTCTAATCTGGAGAATCAGGTTTGATTCCCCACTCCTCCTCATGAAGCCTGCTGGGTGGCCTTGGGCCAGTCACAGTCCTCTCAGAACTCCCTCAGCTTTGCCTGCCTCACAAGATACCTGTTGCGGGGAAAGAAAGGGAAGGGATTTTAAGCTACTCTGAGACTCCTCAAAAAAGTGGGACCAGCTCTGTTTCTTCTCCCGTGGTCTGAATGAATCATGTTCTATATTTTGGAGTCTGTCTTGAGTCCCGGTGAGAAAGGCAGGCTACAAACCAAGTAAAAAAATAAATATTGCATTTTATACCACTCTTCATCCAAGGAGCTCAAGGTAGCCGATGGAGTCGGACTCCTGCCTCCTCCATTTTAATTTTGTAATAGCTCTGTGAGGTAGGTTAGACTGAAAGAAAAGGATTGGCCCAAGGTTACCCAATGAGCTTACATGGCTCATTTCCCAAGACTGAATCCAGCATTCTATTTAACCATTATACCACATGGGTTCTGTCACGTTGCTCCTTGGCCTGTTTGGTAGTATTTCCTTTTCTCTCTTCTGTTGTCTTTGTTAGGGTGTTTGTCCAGTACTCATTTCTTCTTTTTGTCAGTGTAAGGACCTTTAAAATGTTTCTAACCTGTTCTTGTGTGAAGGTTTTGTACATATACAGCCACCATTTAGAAATATTATCTTTCTCTTGAAGTAATATTTTCTTGCATATTCTTAGGATTCACTTACCACTTGGGTTGCAGGTCTCCCCTGAACACCAGCAGGGGATGGGGGAGGGGAAGGGTTTCCAGATCCAGGTCGGGGAACTCCTGGAGGTCTGGGGATGGAGCTTGGGGAGGACAGGGACCTCAGTCGGGTACAATGCCATAGAGTCCACCCTCCAACACACCCATTTTCTCCAGGGAAACTTATCTCTATAGTCTGGAGATGATCTGCAATTCTGGGGGGTCCCCAGGTCCCTCCTGGAAGCTGGCATCCCTACTCTCCACCCCACCTGCTTTACTTTTGTTTGCAAGCGGCTCCATTTCTCCACCCTACTGGTTGTCACCTTGAAAAAGGAAGTTGCATTAAAGACACTGGAGTTTCCCCTCTTGCCTTGCTCAGAATCCTCATCTTCTCTGATTAAGGAACCAGAGCGGTCCGATTGGAGTCAGTTAGCCCTGTCATTGCAAACAATTTCCAAACCATCTGCTATCTAATAAAATGGTCCGTCTAGACAAACCCCAAGCCAAGCAGCAAATCTGACACTGCTCTTGAAGCCATCACAGATATTAATAACCTGCTCTTGGTTGCCTGTCAGATTTTCTGACTGGTAAAAAGGACTTTAGATTACAGTTTCAGGCAAAACAGCCTTCGTGATGAAAATGAACTGCTACCTTGAGCCCTGCACTAGGAAGCAAAGTTCCCTAAGAGATAATTAATAGTTCTGGCACCGCTTAATGGGAATAATAACTTTTGACATTTTAACTCTTCCCTTTTATAGTTAGATCAATGTCTTGTTGGGCCCAACAGGATTTAGACTTGAGCAGTGAAAATCCTTTAACAAACAGAGTTTTTTTGGGGGGGTTCTCCTAGGATCAGGGCTGCCTGGTCTTGGGATCTGAGCTGAAAATTTGAGCTTTATTTTTCTCCTGAGTTTTTTGGGCAAAGGAATAAAGTCTCAGGCTGAATGTTTGGCAGCAGGAATTGGGAAATAAGAATATTGCAACACAGAGAAGGGAAATAACACTGCCCTATTTTGCAGGGCTGTGACTGCAGCAAGATAATATGTGCGAAGCACCTTGAACACTTTACAGGGCATACAAATATTATGATTACATTGTTGGGTTGGATTGAAAGTCTCCCTTCTGCTAAATAGGAGTCTGTGGATCCAACCCATTATCATCATCTTTAGAACACTATATATGGCACATTCACACATGCTGAATAATGTGCTTTCCATCTACTTTCAATGCACATTGCAACTGGATTTTACTGTGTGAAATGACAAAATCAACTTAAACTGTCTCTAAAGTGCATTGGGATTGAAGGTGCGTTGTTCCACATGTATGAAACCATATGTATCAAATCATTCTTAACAAATTAAATAAGGCTTGAATGGCTACCCCAGTTTGGTGTAGTGGCTGAATTTGCAGATGACACGAAGTTGTTCAGGGTGGTAAGAACCAGGGAGGATTGTGAGGCACTCCAAAGGGATCTGTCGAGGATGGATGAGTGGGCGTCACCGTGGCAAATGGGGTTCAATGTGGCCAAGTGCAAAGTGATGCACATTGGAGTCAAAAATCCTAAATATAAATACACATTGATGGGGTCTGAACTGGCAGAGACTGACCAAGAGAGAGATCTTGGAGTCGTAGTAGGTAACGTAATGAAAATGTCTTGACAGTGTGCGACTTGCAATAAAAAAGGCCAATGCTATGCTGGGGATTATTAGGAAGGGAATTGAAAACAAATCAGCCAGTATCATAATGCCCCTGTATAAATCATTGGTGCAACCTCATTTGGAGTATTGTGTACAGTTCTGGTCACCACACCTCAAAAAGGATATTATAGCATTGGAAAAAGTGCAGAAAAGGGCAACTAGAATGATAAAAGGGTTGGAACACTTTCCCTATGAAGAAAGGTTAAAACACTTGGGGCTCTTCAGCTTGGAGAAACGACGGCTGAGGGGTGACATGATTGAGATTTATAAGATTATGCATGGGATAGAGCAGGTAGAGACAAAAGTACTTTTCTGCCTTTTTCACAATATAAGAATTTGTGGGCATTCAATAAAATTGCTGAGCAGTCAGGTTAGGACAGATAAAAGGAAGTACTTCTTCATCCAAAGAGTGATTAACACATGGAATTCACTGCCACAGGAGGTGGTGGCAGCTACAAGCATGGACAGTTTCAAGAGGGAATTAGATAAACATATGGAGCAGAAGTCCATCAGTGGCTGTTAGCCACAAGGTACAGATAGGAACTCTCAGTCTGGAGCAGGTGATGCACTCTATTCTTGGTGCTTGGGGGGGCAACAGTGGGAGGGCTTCTAGTGTCCTGACCCCACTGCTGGCGCTCCTGATGGCACCTGGTATTTTTGGCCACTGTGTGACAGAATGTTGGACTAGATGGGACATTGGCCTGATCCAACATTGGCTTCTCTTATGTTCTCTTATGTTCTTATTTTGATTTTCTGACAACAGAAACATTCCACATTTCCTCATTCCAATAGCCATTCCACACACAAACGAACCTCCTCAGTGTTGTATAGTGGGTTAGACGCATAATGAAACCACAGACAATGATGTAGTGATCAGCATGGTTCGCTATTATACAACACAAAACTACCTGGCCAGGAGGCCAACTATATACAAGCGAAGGGGAACGCCCCTTGGTGCCATTGGCGGGTTTGAATTCCCGCCGCCGTTCCCATTGGTTCCCCTACGCGGGAGCCAGGAGCCCCAGTCCCATTGTTCACAGGTACTCAAGCTCAGGCTCCTTCGCTGATGGCCCGTAGTGGTCTGCGGACACAACACTCAGGAAACAGGAAACCTCCTCAGGAAACAATCCATAGACAAAAGAACCTCCTTAGGAAAACTCCTCCATTAGCATATTCATAGCCTGGAGAACTACTACAAGATAATGACTCACCCCTACCCCACCTTCCAGGGTAGATATACCTGCCTACCATTTTTCTGCTTATCTTGGCACAGAGAGTACTCCATCTTTCTGTGTTGCAGCTCTGAAGATGCCAGTCACAGCTACTGGCGAAACGTCAGATCCTACAGTGCCAAGACCACGGCCACACAACCCGGAAAATCTACAGCAACTAATGAACTCCAGCTGTGAAAGCCTTCGACAACATATTCCACATTTCCTCAGAAGTAACTATTCAGGGGTGATTAAGAAGCCACTTGGCTTTTTAAGAAGCATGCTCTTCCAAATACTACAAAAATATTGGAAGCTACGTTCCTTCTAGTTTATATACTTTTCTTTAAAATACTTAATTCATGCCCTATCAGGAAGTTTAGAGTCTTACAACAAAGGTTAAAATAAACAGCCTAAACAGAGTTGCTTCCCTGTACGTCTATAGCAGTCAATGGACTTAGAAGGATGCAACACTCTTGGGGTTACACTGTAAAGCAGGGATGTCGAACTCATTTGTTACGAGGGCTGGATCTGACATAAATGAGACCTTGTTGGGCCAGGCCATGTGTGTCATAAAATGGAATGCCAGGTAGCGGAGATATAAACTTTATAAAGGACACAAACACAAAGGGTTTTTTACATAAAATAAAAACATGCTTAAAACATGAGCACTCCTGCAATATTTTGTTTATTTAACAGTGTCTGATAACTGACACCTCTTGCTCTGAATTATTACATCAAAATGTCTGTGCTGTTGCAATCCTGAGTATGCTGTTCAGGTGCGTATCTGTAAGCTGCAAACCTACGATGACGCAGCAGCAGCAGAACTGGAAGAAGCAGGCAGAAGACAGCCAGTTCCACTGCGGGCCTGACAGAATCTCTCTGGGGGCCTGACCCCCCCCCCCCGCATGTTTGACACCCCTGCTGAGAAGAGTACACTGTAAAGAGCTTAGGGAAACTGTAAAGAGGAAAAAATGTTTCAATAAACAATAAAATTACAAAAATTATGAACACCTCATGCAGCATCCACCAACATCAAACATTAAATCAAACAATTTGCCCCTTGCTTCCTTGGGCCTTTGAGTATGATGTTGGATTTCCCAAGTGAATGACAGGAGCCATTACTGTAAGGCAGAAAAATCACTGGCAGCCCGAGTCTTAAAAGAAGAGTAGTACATGGTGAAGATTACACCATGATTGGAGTTCAGATATCGGAAATACTGAAGCAATGCACCCCGAAGTCTACTTGCCCTTGGATAATAAATGAAACAACATCTACTTAGAACAATAAACCAAACTGAATATTTAGTGGCCGTCTACTTCAATACTCTTGATTAACTGCTGGTAATTTTTCATTGTTTTTTTCATCCATATGTACTTCCTCCTCTGAATGCTGTGGATTTTTTTCTTTGGCTTTGTTCATTTTCTTTTTTAAAAAGACATATACTTAATCTGGACAAGGACACAGCCCAGTAACTTCATAGCAGTGTGGCAAAAAGGAACAGGAAATTTCCATCTCCGTGTGATTCAGAAGTACTTGAGACTTTGTGCCACAGAGAACAAACATTCAGAAGAGGTGATGGACACAATCCAGGAAAAGTTAAGCACATATACAATCACACTGATGTCACTGCTGGAAAGCTAAGCATGTGCTTAATTCTCCCACTGAAAATAATGGGTTGAGTAGAAAGTTTGGTTTCCACTAATGAATAGTACTTCCATTGTTGGAGCGGAGCTTTTATGCCTCTCTCCTTCCCCTGCAGCCCACTGAGCTCCCCAGGAGGCTCCACAGTCCCCCAAGCATTTGGGTGAATTCAGTGGGTTTTAGCCAGGATGGGGGCAGAATAGAGCCCTTTCAATGAGGGAAGCGCCTCCCATTAATAAAAAAAAAATGTAGGGGTGGATGCACATGGTTTTTCTGTGTGTCAAAAATGGAGGAGGTGGTCCTGTTTGATCACCAAAGATCATGAGACCTGTATTGACAAAAACCATGGGGGACAGAGGCTGAAATAAGGAGGGAGCAGTGGTTGAGACCCACAGCACAAAAAAGCCTGCTGGCCGCAACCCATTGTTTGTGTCCAACAGATGTTACTTACAGTTGCTTCACTTTGGCTGGGTCATGCATAGAAATTTCTTGGCAGAGATTTGTAACTATGCCGGCTGTTTTTCTTAAATACCTGACAATGGAGGAATAGAAGGATACCAGGTGCATTGAGGATCACTTCAGGACAGCTTTATGAACAGAATAAAGTGACTTGAGTGTTTGTGGACTTTGTCAGATGCATGAAGTGCATCCATTGGTGGATATTTCTCAAGGTTCGGGTGGGGGGGGGATGAATCACAGGACCATCTGAGCATAATATCAGGCATTTGACAGTTCACAAAAGCTTCCCCACCACCACCTAGAAGGCTGTCAGCCATGCTGCCGTGGTTGGTGGTGGGGGAAGGAAGTCTGTAAAGTGAACATCTTATAGTCTTGGAATGTTAACTTACACTTTCACTGTGCCTTATCCGTCTTCGTGACCTTGATGCTTCGCGCTCTCGCTTCCCTGGAAACTTGTAGTCGTTACTTTATATCCGCAAGGCTTGCACTTCTGATTGGCTTGCCTCCATCAGAGGGTCCTGCTTCAAACGCAGTATATCTTCCCCTTTCCCGCCTGTGGGGTTAGCCTTTACACAGAAACTGTATGCACAGATGACCTGCTTCTACTGAACTCAATAAACTTGATCCTTCTGAAGGAACGTTGTTGAGCCTGATTGTGGTAGGACTCTGACAAAGGTTCTTGATTGCATCTAATGTTAACAGTGATACCCCTCTATAATTTCCAAATAAGTACGTGGTGGAAGCACTACTTCACCTAAGGAGATGGGCATGCCTCGGCTGGCTTCCAAGCTTATTTCACTAGCAGCTCCAGAAACTGCCGTTGCATACATGTCAGTGTTGCATTGTTTTCAGCAGGGTGCCCAGTCAACAGAATCAGGTCCCCACCAACAATCTGGCACACTGTTCCACATGGAAATACCTCTTTAAAGTGTGATTAGAGTTGAATCAGGGTATGTATGTTCAAATTAAGTACTGGCTTATGCACTAAAAAGCCTTGGAGCAGTGTTCTATTCAGAAGAGGATGCAAGATGAAGTTAGTACTGTACAAGCTACTTATGGAACACTCATCTATTGGTCATGTCATGATTTGGGCTGTGCCACCAAAGGCCTAGTAGGTTCAGGGAGCCTGGCTACCAGTAGGGGAGGCTGGGCCTACAAACCCCAGAAGGCCTTGGGAAGTTTTGGCGCCAATTTTGACCAATAGGGAAGAAGAGGGCTGGGAAATAAAAGAACTGGTACAAGAGGAAAAGCTGTTCTTCTTTCCAGGGAACAGAGCCAGAAGTAGGACTGCTGTGGGGAAGAAACCCTCATCCTGAGGGAAGGGTGAGTAGTCTAAGACCACTGGAGATAGTGAGCTAGGGACAGTATATATTTAGATGTGTTAGGGCATTTGATTTCTTTTCACGCACTTACCATTATTATTCTGCCCTTGTTTGTTTGACCTCCTCTAAAATAAACTATTTTCATTGTTTACTCTGCCTGGTCCTCACACCTATTATTTGGCCAAAAGGGAGGTCTGAAGGTCTTGGGAGGGTGCTCTGGGCCTTCTCAAGGGATCCTAAAACCAGAGTGGTGGCAGCGTCAGGTGACACCCCATCTCAGCCATTACAAACCAATCGCTCCTATGTACACCAGAAATAGCTTTACTGAATCTCTGGGAAAACTCGAGGAGAAATGACACTAAGGAATTTATAGCAATCCTGCTGTCGATGGCCAGATCAACTATTGCTGCGGCCTGGAAGTCTTCATCACCACCAACCATCCCCACCTGGCAAGACAAAATTTGGGATCAATTTATAGTGGTTAAGATAACAGATCAGATAAACAGAGCACATAATCCCTCTATTCCACTTTATTCCAAATTTGTACATATTTGGGCTCCAGTGCTAGATTACATGGTCACACAAGATTTTCTTCCCTCAAATCAAATATACCATAAATGGTTATATCTATAAGTAACAACTGGTATTAAAAAATTTATGATAGTCTACAGTTCATTACATGTAAAGTTAAAATTCCACTGGAATCCCATGGATTCACGGATATGGCTAATTGTGACAGGATAAACAAGTATTTATTCATTTGCTGTCTTTTACTACTCATGACTAACTTGTTATTTTTTGTCTGCACTGTTTTGTTTCATTATCCATTCTACTATTCATGTTATGTTTCAATTGTATTGCTTGTATTACATTCAATAAAAAATATAAGTGAAAGCTGTAGCAGACATATCTAGATCTGAGAAATGTTGTCATATGTACTTATTATGCAGCTACATTCTAAAATGCTACTTGGGTTTTCAGTTTGAATCCTATTGATCATAGATATGGAGATTAAATGGCTTCCGCTGAATGTTGGGGTAGGGTGAGGGTCAAGGCTATCTTTTAAACTTCTCCAACACGTCCACTTCTGATTAAACTACCAGCATCATCACCCCGGAAACCTGTCATCTTTATGAAATTAAAAACATTACCAAGAACATCAGGGTGACAGTTCTGGTCAGACATTAACTAATACCTAAAACTGAAGAAAAACATGATCTGATCTCAAGTGACAAGCTGCCTTTTCTTTACCCAAAAGTATTCCGTACAGAGGAATCTGATGATAGACATTTTTTAGAAGCAAAGTTCTTCTGCTGCTGTTTCATAGGAGGATGTGTGTGACTCGCAGACAACACATAACACAACAGGGGAAGTGTAGTTCCTTAAGAGAAGATGCCAGTGTTCAGATCTATTAACTTGACTACCACCCAAAACAGATGGATTTGAGGCTTGAAGTAGACGCAGAATGTTGGAATGTGCTCAGAGAAAGAAACACTAGAGTTCTAGGCTGCCAGACCATGCCTGGCAACCGCTGGGAGTTTCTGGGGCAAGGACATGGCTGGGTGCAGCAGCCTTTGCACCATGATCTCACATCTGGGGAAACCCATCAGTTATGTTAGGTAGCTGTAGGAATTAGCAGAAACTCTGTGGCTAAACCACAGAGTTTCCAAAAACTACCCAATGTCACTTCCAAGTTTTCCCCAGAACTGATGGTGCAGCACAAACAATTTTTTTTTTTAAATCCACACTGCTTCTCCAAACAGCAGCAGGCAACAGGGGCTGCTGGCAAGAGGCCTGCCGTCATAGTGGGAGGCCTGGCAGCACGACTAGAGTAACGCCTATATGCATTTAATTATTTATTTCCTGCTTTTCTCCCTAATGGTGACTCAAAGCAGCTCAGAACATTGTCCTCCCCCCTGTGAGGTAGGTTAGGCTGAGAGACAAGTGACTGGCCCAAGATCCCCAAGTGAGCTTCCACGTAGGGATCTAAATGTTAAGTCTCCCAGTTCCTCGTCTAAACGTGGAGTGATTTCCCACTACAGCTGCCTCGGGGTTGCACCGCCGTTTGCCCCGATAAAATTCGTCAATTTCACACCTGAAGCCGCGGGGCTGCATTTTGACCCGCAGCTTCGCCCGATTTCCCCCGCAGTTTCGTAATCCTGTTTTTGAGGATTACGAAACTGCGGGGAATCGGCGAGCCGCTGGTCAAAATGCAGCCCCGCGGCTTCGGGTGTGAAATTGACTAATAGTATCGGGGCAAACGGCGGAGCAACCCCGAGGCAGCTGTAGTGGGAAATCACCCGTGGTATCACATTGGAAGGAAAGTGGACCTTAAAGGTAGTAAGGAGTAGACTATTCTGGCTGCTCCACTGTAGCCACAAATCTCTTCCTTAGCAAACCATCACAAGGGAGGGGCTAGATCGGTACAACAGTGGCATCCTCATCCATTAGATATTATTTGTGGCATACTGCCAAAGAAAATGACTGCTGCTGTTATATCATACTTGATGGATGGGAAGAAGTGTGAGCCTATGAAGCTGCCTCGTACCAAACCAGATGTGATGCTGGGAGACACATGAATGCAAGGCTCCTCCAATTCAGAAAGTGGTTCAGGGGAAGGCTCAAAGTTCCATATTTTTAGAAGAAGAAAAAAAGTTTGAGAGCTCAGTCCAGGCACTCCCAGTATCACCCTAAATGTGAGACCAGTGGTCCATCTATCCCAGCTCCGTGTACTCTGACACAGAGTGGTATTTAAAGGCCTCAGGCAGAGGGCTTCCCTAAAATCCTCTGAAATACCATGCTGGATGGCAAGATGTGGCAGGAAGTCGTTCTGCATCTTGTCACATTTCTGAGAGGCTTGAATATTGCGTTTTGGCTAGGCTAACACTCCCTTCTTCACTGTATTCCAAGCAGATGGCAAGGCTGGGTCGAGCAGAGGAGGGAACTAGTACAGCAAGGATGAGTCATGCCATCGGCTGCACAGTGTAGCGTGAGATGGCTGAAAACTGTGAGAGGAGGAGTTGACCTACAGCTACAAATGCTGAATATAGCGCCTCACTGTGGTTGAGTGAGGGGGAACCTTAACTGTTCAGCTAAGGCTACAATCTGACACACAATCCAATGTATTCAGGAATAAAACTCATTGAGTGTGATGGGATTTACTTCTAAGGGGTGCTCCACTGCCCCACCAGAAATGAACTATTGAACTAATCAAATCTGGACACACCTTCCAGTAAATGTAGACAGTACTGACCTTGATAGACCGATGAGGAGGAGGAGGAGGAGGTGGAGGAGGAGGAGGAGAAGGAGAACTGCTGAGCAGTCAGGTTAGAACAGATAAAAGGAAGTACTTCTTCACCCAAAGAGTGATTAACACATGGAATTCACTGCCACAGGAGGTGATGGCAGCTACAAGCATGGACAGTTTCAAGAGGGAATTAGATAAACATATGGAGCAGAAGTCTATCAGTGGCTATTAGCCACAAGGTATAGATAGGGACTCTCAGGCTGGGGCAGGTGATGCACTCTATTCTTGGTGCCGGGGGGCGGCAGCTGTGGGAGAACTTCTAGTGTCCTGGCCCCACTGCTGGAGCTCCTGATGGCACCTGGTATTTTTGGCCACTGTGTGACAGTGTTGGACTAGATGGGCCATTGGCTTGATCCAGCATTGGCTTCTCTCATGTTCTCTTATGTTCTTGAACTGGCTCTGGAAAAGACCCCAGTTAGTTGCTGTTTGCCCCATTGGAAAACCTTACTTGAGCTGATGACCTCCAAACACAAATACTTCTGATTTGAAAAGCCTCAGGACAGACAGAGGAATACAGTAACACTGAGGAAGCTCTTAAGAGTGATGATCTGAACTTCAGCAGAGCCAGCTTTGCACTCACACTACAGTTTAATTCTCCCTCCTGTAAGGCATCAAACAAGCTGTCTCCTTTCTGCTTACTCCCTGTGGTAAAATAGTAGTAAGAAAAGTGCAGTTTGTATGCCCTGACAGTACTGGGCAGGAAACAGCTTGGTCTATCCTTCTGCCTTGAGCAGAGGAAGCTTTTCTCTGCACGGAGAGAAACATTCCCAACTTCTCCTGTTCATGCAACAAGCTGCAGTTAAATGCACCAGTGACAGTGGCCAGTTAAAAAGTTGGCAGCCCTTCTAGAATCCAAATCAGAAGCCAACTGTGCAGATCTATCTGCAGGAGGGAAAAATAAAAACAAAGCAAATAAAAGCAACAAAACAAAATTGAGTTTGCTTGATTGGCTAGGCCTGTGTCTGACTCTTTCTTGCAACTGTTGCCATGGTAATGGAAATGGCTGTAGATTTTAGAGATCCCCCCCTGGGTGGGGGGAACAATGAATGCACAGTTTGGAGCACCATGCCACCAAAGGTAGAGGCTGGAAGGAAGAAAGTGGACATTGCTCTCTGCCTACTTGCGGCCTCTGGTAGCTCTCCCACCCTCTCCAACATTCATTAAAGTAACAATCCCTATATTTTTACAAGACCCCACCCCCACCCCCGGAATCACAACTCTTGCCTTTTTAAAACATTTGCTTTTTCTCCTCCGTTAAGCTGCAGAGCAACTGCTTCCTCTAGGCACTCCATGGAATTTGCTTCATCTTTTTATTTTGTACAAAAAAAAAATTGACATGACATTTAATTCAGATGACATCCTTCCAGATTTCTAATCAATATTAATTTGCACTTTATTGTTCTTAATCTAACTCAATGAGATATTATGCTATGGAAACAGCTGTGTGGTCAGCGGCTAATGAAGCCATCCTCTGCTGTCATGTAATTAATGTAGGCTCTGTACGGTTTTATGTATGTGGGGGGAGGCGAGGGGGGTTGCCTCCAATTTCACAAATGCTAATGAGCAGGTCTGAGTATCATTAGAACAGATTCCCTGCCTCTGCTTCTGCCCTGACTTGACCTTCGGGATAGTTCAGTTTTCTCAAATAAACAAAGCTTTGCCCCTCTCTCCTCTTCAGCTTGCCCTCTTTGATCCGGTAATTGGAGGGTGCTTTTTGGATGAAGCGCTTCTGCGGCCTACCGGGGGGCAGCAACTTCAAGAGTGCCTGCTAATACTGACAGATACCACTGAGTATGTTCAGCAAGGCGATGTCTTAAAAAAATGCTCTCCTACCTACCAGACTAGGAGGGAAGGTGCCATGGTATAGCTTGATCTTGTCAGATCTCAGAAGCTAAGCAGGGTCGGTAGTTGGATGGGTGACCAGCAAGGAAGCCTCTGCAGAGGAACGCAATGGCAAGCCACCTCTCACTTGTCTTGAAAGCCCCTTGCTGGGATCGCCCTAAGCCAGTTGCGACTTGACGTCACATATGTCTGTCCCTACTGGATATTTTTAGGGGGTGACTAGACACAGCCTCAAAAGCCTCCCCCTCATCTCTGTTACCACCTTCTTGCATAGTCTCTTGCTGCCAAAGAACTGCAAGGGCAGAAGGCTGGATCATGGTTGGGTTACCGTAAGGTGGGGTGGTGGATGGTCTTTTGGTGGGTGGCAGCCTTCATTGCTACCATGGTTGCCATGGTGCCCTGCTGAGCATCCACCACTTGCAGTGCTGCCTTTAAAGACACCTGGGGAACACAGAGGGGAAGGAAGATCATCATCATCATCAACAACAAACTTTTATTGCCATTTTACACTAAGGGGGATACAAGACATAAGAAGTAGTCAATACAGTTAACCCAAATCTCACTTTTTAGAAGCCAGATACAAAAAAGCTGCCACTATTTCAACAGTTACAGCATTTTTTGAGGGAAGAAAAAAAAAGGACTTATAATTATTGGACTGGCCTGTTAAATCCTTTAACAACCGGTCTTGTCTTCTGGGCACAGATAGTACAAGGAGGGGAGTAAGAGAGGTGACGACAATGGATGGCATCTTCAGGGTTAAGCTCTGCTACTGGGAAGAACAGTTATTCTGAAAAACAGCAGAAGTTGTCAAGTAAAGGGTCCTATGAGCTTATGAAGCTGCCCGATACTGAGTGTCACGGGCAGTGGCTAGAAAGGTTCTCTAATGGCTGCCACCACTCTGGGATGGGTCTCCTCGGGAGGGCCCAGAGCAACCACCCTACCTCTTTATACAGTAGTTTTCCAGTAGATTTCCCTTTATACATGACCAAATGAGGCATGAGGACCAATGCTTCCTCTAAGCTATGGAGTCTCGTGAGCAAAAATTCTACTTTGTGAGCTACTGGCATTAAAGTTGTGAGTAAGAGATTTGGCTACTGCATAAATTAGTTTGCTCTGGGGCCATCTTTCCTGAGCTAAGACAAAAATGGGTGAGCTGGAGGCTAAAAAACTGCGAGCTAGCTCACACTAACTCAGCTTAGAGGGAACCCTGATGAGGACCTAGGCAGAGTAACAGACTAGTTTTATTAAAGAGATTTAAGAACAACTGTAGTTCAAAAACATGTAGGAAAAATGAGCACAGTAAAGGTGTGTGAATCAGTAAAATAATAAATCGCAACGCATCTTATATGGTCCTGGGTACCTGGTCTCAGACCCGACCTGCCCCTTTTGGATGAAGGATCCTTCTTCATTCACCAGCCTCACCAACTCTGCTCCCTCCCACTTGGGCAAGGCCTTTTACCTCTTCTTCCCAGGCACCACCCTCTCGTCTCCTACTGGTGTAGTTTTCCTTCCAAAATCCCCTGTTAACCAATCACAGGGCCCAGAGGGAACCTGGGAAATGTAGGCCCTCAGCAATATAGGCTTCCTTGGAGCCACTAGGCCTCCCCAGAGGCTGTAGGCTGCACTATCATAGGCCTAGGATCACAACACTGAGTTAGACCATGAGTCCATCTGTCTCTGCTGATGGGCAGCAGCTCTCCAGGATCTCCAAGATAAAGAATGGTTTTCCCATCATCCCGACAGAGGTTTGCTTTAAAAAGGGATTAGACAGATTCATGCAGGTGGACAAGTCCATCAATAGCCTTTAGCTATGATGGCAAAATAGACCCTCCATGGTCAGAGGCAGTATATCTCTGACTGCAAGTTGCTAGGGGCAACTGTGAGAGGGAGGCTGCTGCCTAAATTCCCTGCTGGTGGGATTCCCAGAAGTATCTGGCTGCCACTATGGGAAATTCGATGTTGCACTGGACAGACCTTTGGATCTAGGAATCCAGCAAGCCTCTTATTTTATTCTTATGACAGCTACAGCACACATAGTTTACCTTGTCCTCATTTTTACAGAGGGATTTAAAAATACAATTCAGTCATTCCACTGCTTTCTTTGAATCTTTAAATATGCTACTGAATTATTAAAATGCACGGGAAGAAAGAAGACTGCATTTTTTGGCACTGACAGGAAGGTATCCTGTGCATCCTCAGATTCTCATTCCAGGACTCAGACTGTGCTGAAAACACAGTCCTGGCCTAAGCCCTGGCACAATTTTGGCAAAAACTGCTCAAGTAGTTGTGAAGGTCAGCAATGATAGACACAGATTCTAAAGGCATCGCTGTGTTAGTTTGTTATGGCAAAACCAAAAAGGAATCTTGCACCACCATAAAAAAGATTAACACCATCAGAGGACTGACTTTCCACAACTTCCCAGTTTTCCTTCCCCATTAAGCAACTTGACATTCTTGTGAGCCTGCATTTTTGTTTTGGGTGAAGAGAAATATTTTAAAGTATTTTTTTCAGTTGAGTGCTTTTTGTCAGAGACTGATGTCTCACTTCATTCAGTGGGGATTATTCCTGAGGTAATTCATGTCTCATCTGGATTTAATTTATAGACTAGTTCAATATTCTGGCTAGGTCCCTTGGCTATGAAGTCTTTCTGATTCTGCTGGCTCATTCCCCCCCCCCCCAATATCCTATTGAAATCTGCATGGTGTAAATTACAAACTGTGTAAAGTCTTTTATATTCTAACTAGGAGTAAGGCCCGTTGCAGGAAGAAATACAGTGGGTTCTAGAAGGAAGCTCCAGGTGAGTGTCCCGGCTGTGGCTGGTGGGGCGGCAGAGGGAAGGGGAAAATAGAGGGAGGAAAGCCATGTTTATGTCCTTCTGCTTAGCTATAAGGCAGGGCTGTCTCAAGTCATTTTGCTGCCCCAAGTGGATGATATGACTGACTTTCCACAACTTCCCAATTTTCCTTCCCCATTAAGCAACTTGACATTCTTTGAGCCTGCATTTTTGTTTTGAGTGAAGAGAAATATTTTAAAGTATTTTTTTCAACGGAGTGCTTTTTGTCAGAGTCTGATGTCTCACTTCATTCGTTGCCCAAAGCAGCCATTCTCTCCAGGAGAACTGATCTTGGAGATCTCCAGGTGCTGCCTGGAGGCTGGCAATACTAAGGGGAGGGCCAGACCTGTAGATTTGAGGGGTAGAGCCTGGGGAGGGCAGGGTTTGGGGTGCAGAGGGACCTCAGCAGGGTATAATTCCACAGAGTCCATTGCCCAAAACAGCCATTCTCTCCAGGAGAACTGATCTTGGAGATCTCCAGGTGCTGGCAATACTAAGGGGAGAGCCAGACCTGTAGATTTGAGGGGTAGATCCTGGGGAGGGCAGGGTTCAGGTACAGAGGGACCTCAGCAGGGTATAATGCCATAGAGTCCACTGCCCAAAGCAGCCATTGTAATAGCTGGGAAATTTTCTGTAGGGAAAATGATGTGCTGTGGCTGGGGAACACAGTGATTTCTGAAAGATCTTCAGGAGACTGGCAACTCCAGTGACCATTTAAGGGAAAATTGGGATATGTATTTTACCTCAGGACACATTCAATGACTTTCAACAGCAACAACAAACTGATTAGAATGTTAGAGGCAAAGGCCAATCAGGCCACATATGCAAATGACCTCTGTGTTCCAACTGGCTATTGTGGGGAGGGGAACAGCAAACTGTTTAGAATATTAGAGGTGAGACTCAGGCAATGCAGCCAGTGGACAGGGACAGCTTTCTGAGTGACACATCATGGAGCTAACTGATTTAGGGGCATGTGGAATGTTCACAAAGTGCCACCACCAAAACAGAATTATTGTATAGAGAGATAGCCAAATCGGCTAGATCTTTGGATGCTTAAATCCAGTTACTGGAGCTGTTGAACAGGCAAGAGATCTTTCTAAAAGCCTGGAAAGAGCATTAGATTTGCAGAAAAAAATGTGAAATCTAATATACATTGGGGTTTTAAAAAATCTGAAAATGATAAAAGAAATGCCTGTAGCTTTAAGCAACTGATTCCCACAGTGGCTGTTGTTAGGCAATCACAGTATTCCAGACTTCAGTTTCTGTGAGGAAAAAGCAGGGGGGAAAGGCAGGGCCCTTTACAGGCCTATTTGAAGGAGGGACTCATTGGGCCCAGGCCTGACTAGGGTTGCCAGCTCCAGGTTCAACAGTAGCCACCCTATGAAAGCAAGTGTAATGTGCCAGAGCAAGGTCTGGGAGACCCAGATCTGAATCCCCATCTTTCTGTGGAAGTTCATTGGATGCTTTTGGACCAGTCACACACTTTCAGCCTGACCTACCTCACATGGTTGTTGTGTATATAAAAAAGGAGGAGAAGAGAATAATGTAAGCTTCTTTGGGTCCCACTGTGGAGAAAGGTGGGGTAAGTGAGGCACTCCCCCACAGATCCCTGAGGGTTCCCTGCCATGCAAGTGGGCCTGGCCCAGTGGCTGGCACCACACAATTGAACCACAGTTTTCTTAGATAGAGACTGCCAGGGAGGGGGAGCTTAAGAGTTAAGACAGAGGGGTAGTTGGCTGTTTGGTGGAAAGGAAATAGGGTTGCCAACTCCAGGTTAGGAAGTTTGGGGGGTTGAACCTGGGAAGGAGGGGTTGAAGAGGGGAGTGGCCTCAGAAGGATGTAATGCCACAGACTCCATCCTCCAAAGCAGCCATTTTCTCCAGGGGAACTAAGATTGGCAACCTCCAAGTGGGCTACTGCAACCCCTAACCTCCAAGTCAGGGTTGAAGAGCACCCGGAATTACAACTGCTCTCCTGATGACAGGGATCAGTTCCCCTGGAGAAAATGGCAGCTTTGGAGGGTGGACTCTATGGCACTGCTGAGGTCCCTTCCCTGTGCAAACCTCACCCCTCCAAGGCTCCACTGTGAAGTCGCCATGAATTTCCCAAGCTAGAACTGGCAACCATAAGGGGGACCTGATCTCTAGCTGGGAGATTTCTTGTGATTCCAGGAGTTCTCAACACTATTCCTGGAGCTTGGCAACCCTAGAAGTGGTTTGTTTTGTTACAAATTTAGTCTGAATCAAGATAATATGAAAGGGGCCCCGGATGGAATCTTTGTCCAGGGGCCCACTGTGCATGAAAACCCATTTTGCCAGCAGCATTATTTTATCCCACCCTTTCCCCACAAAGGATACCTCATTTTGTCTTCACAGTAGCCTTGTAAATTAGCTTAAATGGAGAGATCATTACTTGTGCTACCCAGTGAGCTTCTTTGCTATGGTAAGCCCCAGGCTTTCTTTCAACATGTTTCATGGCTTCACTGGTTTGTTTGTTTAATTTATTCAGACAATTGTACCCTACCTTTCTGCATGGTTCAAGTCTGTTTACAATAATAATAGCGGGGAGGGGCGGATTCCAGTTAAAACCAGAATAAAAGAACAAACACCAGATCTCTCTCTCCAGCGCCCCTTAAAAGATGGTTGCCATTCAAACTCCCTCAAAAGCCGTGGAAAACAAGCGGGCCTCGCAGCACCTCCTGAAGGTTTTCAAGGATGTGGACCCCTCACCTCTTCAGGAAGCCCATTCTACAGAGCAGCTATTTATTTATTTTATTACTAATTAACACAAGCGATTCTGGTTATGTACAGTTTTATCAAGGAGGAAGAAAAGCCAGTAGCAAGCAATTCTATGTTATATACAAGCTAATAATTTTTTTTTTGTTATTGCCTATAAGAAATTGCAAGTAGATAAATAGGTACCACTTTGGTGGGAAGGTAACAGCTTTTCATGTGCCTCGGCATCTAGTAATGCTGGCCACATGACCACAGAAATGTCTTTGGACAATGCTGGCTCTTTGGCTTGGAAACGGAGATGAGCACCATCTCCTAAAGTTGGATCTGACTGGCTTTCGAGCAAGGGAAACCTTTACCTTTACCTATAAGGACTGAAGAAAAGTGTACTTTTATACTTCAGATCTCATACCAAGGTCTCCATAATATCTGTGCATGTGCAGAATTTGTGGTGCATCTTGAATTTATTTATTATTTTTATTTAAATCCCACTTTTGCCTCCAGTGGGGCCTTGCACATCATTCTTCTTTCCTGTATTTTAACCTCACAATCACAGTCCTGTGAGGTAGGATGGGCTGAGGGCGGGGGGTGGGGAGAGTTTAACTAGCCCAAGTTCTCCCACCAAACTTCAATGGCATAGTAAGGGTTCAAAACCTCCATGTCCTAGATCCTCCGACCCTCTAATCGCAACACCACACTAGCTCTTGGAACAACTGCCACTTACAATTAAACATTTTTGATCACCTCATCAGCTTCAGTAGAAAACCAGCAGCCTCCATTAGGTTTCTGATAATATCATGATAATTCTTTTCCAATCATTTAATTAGCACAGACACTGGGTCCGTGATACAGAATGTCATTGCTGCTGAAAAGAACGGCATTTTGCAATGATTGTTTATCAGCGCATAATTGCAGTGTGGTAGCAGCTACCCTCTTTGTTACAAGGAGTCCCCTTTTTTCCACCTCAGATCTAGAGGCTCTTTGTTTTAATTTATTTTGTTCTTAAATACCTCCTGCTATTTAAGCAATAATTCCCTGTAAATCAATTGTTAGCAGCAGTTAATGACTGGTTGGATAATTAATAGCTGAAAGCAAAGCAGAGGGTGTTCAGTGATCCAAGAATCCAACAGACACTAACTGTTGCATTAGTGCTAATGTACCCTATAATCAATGGTTTCTCCCAGTTACTATTCAACTTATTTATGATTTTTTTTTCCTTTTCAAACACAGGATCCGTGCATTAAAAATAAGTGGCAGCATTTTAAAAGTTGATTTGCATCATGCCTTTGTTCACAGATTCATATGAGGGTCAAACAGTTAAGAGCAGCGATTTGTTTATTTTAAATATTCCTATGCCAAATTTCCCAAGCTGCAGGCGGCTTAGAAAAATGTATAGTTAACAATTGAAATAGTAAAGCAAGGATTTAGCCAGCTGAATCAACAGTCCTGCACCCTCTCCTAAAAGCAAAGAAAAAGGAAAGGAGTATGGAATGAGGTTCCCTCGGGAATTCACAGTCTCGGAGCACTTGTATCTTGCACAAAGGTGGAATACAAAGCAGAGCTTGATTTAACTTTTGTGTTGCAGAATCCGCTACTGAGAAGACTGAAGACATACTACCAGCACGGTCCCTCGAAAGAAACCTTAAGGACTTTGTGCCGATCACAAAGATAAATGAAATGGCTGGTTCACTTTCAGACAATGTCAGGATTTCTGCAGACTTGAGGTAGACAGGCAGGAAGATATTGGTTTATAAATTAAAGATACATATGTAAGTGCCGTCAAGTCACAGCTGACTTATGGCAACCCCAGCGAGGGGCTTTCAATTAGGCCCGTAGCTACATTGAATCATTTTGGGGCCCAGCCCCCCAACTTTCCATCAGGGCCCCCCAACTTACTACCCCGGACAGGCAGGCAGGCAGGCAACCAGGCGGGCCCTGGATGAGATGTGCTCACCAGCTGGCCAGTGGGCATAGTGCTCAGTGGCCCAGCGCAGCCCTCCTCCCTTGCCTCGCCTCATCCTGTGGTGTTCTGCTCTGCCCGTGGCCAGGCTGCTCCCAGCAGTTGCCTCGTCATCTCCGGCACCATGTGGTCCCTCCCATGCTGGGCAGAGCGAGCAAGCGCCCCTGCCTTCCTGCCCGGGCGCTGATGGTCAGGATGGGATGGTGAGTGGCCGTGGTGGGGGCTGCGGAGTCACCTTCAGACACCTGCCCTCTCCCCGCTTGCTGCCTTTGATGCCTGCTCGACGGAGTCTGCAGCACCGCCTCTGAAGGGAAACAGCAGAGGGAGGGGGGATTCCCAACTCCCTTCCCAACTCCCCTCAGCTCTTACTTTTTTTTTCCTGCTTCCCAAATAGGCAAGGTTTATTGTTTAAAATTTTTTTTAAAGAGCCATACAGTTTAAAACATCTCGCCAGATATCTCTTACCAACATCATATTTGCATACATTTTACCATTTTTCCTTAACTTATATTCAAACAACATAAATCAAAAAATCATAAATCTGTTCACAAGTAGTTTTTCTATTTCCTATCTGCTATATTTCAATTTGCCTACAATCCACTGTTCCTAATCAACTCCATGTCTATAAACCTGAAAAAGAAAAGAAGCAGGCATTTCCTAACTATTTAAAAATACTGATTTGGACACATTATCTTTTTTATATATGTTGACACTCTATTCTCTTTAAAACGTTCTTTCATATTATCAATAATTTTGACTTTAAAACTCCCATTTACTTACAAACTTTTCAAAGAAAGTTATATATCAATTCTTAACATCATAAAACCAAGAATCCTTGACCTTACACTGAATCCTCCTGTCTATTCTCTTTTATCCTTTAGATCCTTACACATGCTTTGCATAGACCGCCCTACTTATACATTTCCCTGCAGTACCAATTTTATGTTTCAAACTGCTCGATGTCTTTTTGTTTCCACTCATTTAAAACATTACAAATAATCCAAGTATATTGTTTCAAATTAGACAGCCTTTGTACCTAAATACAACTTTTAATCTCCATTCAGTTAAAACATTGCCAATAGTCCAGGTATATTATTTCAAATTAATTACAAAGACAGTCCTTCTTTATATATTTATTACTTATAAAGTTTCAGTTTTTTTAGTTTTCTCTGTACATTTCTCTTAAGAATTATCACTATTTTGTGTCTTAAATCTTTGTAGTGTTCTCCCTCTTCTCTAGGCTTGCTTGTGTAGAAAATCAAACAGCTCTCAACCTGTTTTTCAAACTCTGCAAACACATTGTTATGTCTAGCAACCGCAAAGACTAAAGTCTCTGAATAGTCAGAATAAGAGCTGGGTGTTTCTTTTGTTGTGGTGGCCATATCTTCTGACAGACTGTGTCACTCGGCGCTTTACATCATAGGTGATGACAGCTGCATTTGACAAACAAGTGATTCCGATCTCTCAAAGCCAGTCAAAATTTTTTCCAGGGCATGAAGAACAGCCGCTGTAATCTCCATTACCATCTTTTGCTTTATATGTCCCCAAAAGTCTTCTGACAGTTGTAATACCTCTCTGTTTCCCTGAAAATCCTTCTTTTCAGATGCAATCAAAGAAGCTATTTCATTCTTTAGCCAGCAGCTTGAAAACGACAGCCTCAGTCTATAACATTGTGCAGTTAGAAAATGTGAAGTTCCATCGCCATTTTAAATCCAACCTCCCGTTTGCTTTTCCATAAATCAGATAAGCCTCAGTTCTTTTAAATTTATCATCCCTTTAATGATATTTTCCAGCAAGCAGACAGAAGATTTCAATATGTTGCTTTGCCCCTGTATTTTTATTGCGTCGACTCCCCAAACTCTGCCTAGCCGCTCACTGAGGAGTGCATGGGGGAAGATTTATGAGGGCAATAAAGTATTATTTTCCACAATTGAAGGTTGTAAAGAGTAAAAAATATTCATTAAATCTTCACCAAGATGTTGAGACGAGGTTGAGGGCTCTTAATGTGGGTGTTGTTACAACTTATCAGACGTCCTCCCATGTCTGTTTCCTTGAAGCTTCTTGCACAGGACGATCCAACTCCTACACCTGCTGTTTGCCATGTGTGGAGGGCTCAGGATAAAGTCCTTTGCAACTGATATCTTGCACATGAAGTACTGGTTGGACTCCTGTCATCACCAGTAACTGGAAACTCCAGCAAGTCCACTAAAAAAGCTCCAAAGTTGGTGAGATTCAGGGAGCCCTGAAAATCTCAACCACACCATTGCACAGAAGCCCCTCAGCTCTTACGATGGGGAAACACATGATTCCGTTCACCCCCACCGATGGTGCCTTTTGTGTTTTTCTCCACGCCTCACAAGAGCACCCGAGGCAGCCGCTCTTGAAGCCCCCACCTATCTGCAATCCAGCAGATTACAGCTCTTATTTCTCACAGAGGGTAGTCAGGACCCAAAAAGTGAAATAGAATAGCCCTGTGAATCATCGGTATCAATAAACTAAGTGATCTCACACCTGGGGTTCAGAAGGGTGCAACTTCAGTGCCCCCTGAATTATTTAAAGGCCCCCCGATTTAAGAAATCCTGGCTATGGGCCTGCTTTCAAGGCAAGGGAGAAGCTGAAGTGGGTTTGCCATTGCCTGCCTCTGCAGTGCCTTCCTTGGTGGCCTCCCTCCCATCCAAGTATCAACCCTGCTTAGCTTCCGAGATCTGATGATCTTGAGCCTTCTATCAAATTAAAAACACTAGAAACAAAATAAATAGATCTGAGGACTGGGCATGCTCATTGCTGGGAATAGGGGAGAGGTAAAGAAATGGGGGAGAAAAACCCTAAGAGCTTACAAAATACATGGGTGGGAAATCTGGGCTGAAGAGAATGTTGTAATTGTTTATCTCTAGGGTTGCTAACAACCTGGAGGGAAAAGAAACTTCCTGCCTCCTTAATAGAGGCTTAATGGGATGTTATTTACCAGGCAACATTTAACTCTGTGCTATGAAAAGCTTTATTTGCCCCATTTCCATGCATTAAGCCTCTATTAAAGAAAAGTGATGTTTTGCTCCAGGCCTGTTGGCAACATTATTAATCACCTTTGCCTCTGTGATTCCTCAAATGTCCTTCCACTCGCATACCTTTCAAAGCAAACTTTTCAATGAAATCGACTCCAATACTGAGCTGTGAGTCATCAGGTGTTGTGTGATTAAGAAATCAAGTGACGTTCATGAGGAATGTTTCCTTATTATTATTATCCTTTTTTTTTTTTTTTTTTTTGCTCTTTCCTGGCAACTCCTTAATCTGCATGCCACAGGCCAAATGGAAATCGGAGGGCTGGATTGTTGCCATGTTACCGTACAGAGCACGAAAAGGGTCACAGCACTTAGATCAGGCAGCTCGCGTCGGTATCCAATTACTTGTTTCCATTGCACATTAACAAAAGGGTAAAAGAAAATTAAGTGTATTGATTTGTGTATTGATTGGCATAACTGTCTTTTTTTGTGTGTGTTTCAGGTTGGATTACCTCTGGGGCTGAAGCGTCCGAGGAAGCAATTACAGAGTGATGAGGAGACACTGCGGCAAACAGCACACGTGGTTCTGTGGGCTGGGTGCCTGGTGCCTCCTACACTTTGCTATAGATTAATACAGTTGTGGATGGAAGGGAGGTGACATCTGAACTCATTCTACTGCAAGGTGATACGCATAACTGGCCAGTGTTTGTCCGAAAACCGAAACAGCCATTTCACACTGTGGTAGATGCTAGCTTTTAGGGCCTCACTATATGTTACCTTGTCCTCATGTCCCTTCCAGTCCTGTGGACCAGATGTGCACTGGGAGTTAGGTGCTCAAAACTTAATTCCAGGGTTCAATTTAGATTGGGGGTCACAAAAAGAAGAGGCTTGAGACTCCCCCTCCCTGCACCATTTGCTTAACCCGAAATGACCCCAGTGACTCACCATTTGACTTACTGGGGAAACTTACTTGTTCTGATATACCACATGTAATTTCCCCCAGGTAGGACACATAGCAATTCTTTGGGGTTATTTCAGGTTATTTGCCCCATTGGAGAACATTATATATAGTCCATGAAGAAGAAGGAGGAGGAGTTGGATTTATATCCCACCCTTCACTCAGAGTCTCAGAGCAGCTTACAGTCTCCTTCCCTTCCTCTTCCCACAACAGACACCCTGTGAGGTAGGTGGGGCTGAGAGAGCTCTGAGAGAATGGCTCTTGAGATAATAGTTCTGAGAGAACTGGGACTAGCCCAAGGTCACCTAGCTGGCTGCATGTGGAGGAGTGGGGAATTAAACCCAGTTCTCCAGATTAGAGTCCACCACTCTTAACCGCTACACCAAACTAGCTGTCACCAATATGTGCAAGTTTCCTCAGTGGGGCAAATAACAGGTTGCTGGAGTCATTTCAGGTTGGGAAAATAGTGCAGATGGAGAGGCTAGGCCCGCTCTCCCTGAGGTCTGGATTCAGATGGAGCCTACACATGCCTGGGTATTAAGCACAGAATTACCAATATATCACTGGTCAACAGGACCAGGGCAGATGCAGGTGGAATGTAAGAAAATGGGCTCTTCTGCATTCTGATTTCCTTGCTTGTGTGTCCCTATTGCTTTCGGGGGGGGGTTCCACGTGTGTTTTGCTCCCTCTAGTGAATCGATTCAATGTTACATCGCTGTATGTCTGGCATAAAAACCTGCAGATTGATTGCAGGTTTTTATGCTGGACATACAGCAAGGTAATATCTAATTGACCACTAGAGGGTCATGTGCAGAAAAGAAAAAAAATCCCTAAGCAATAGGAACACACAATTGAGGAAAATGAGAATGTGGAAGAGCCCAATATAATTAGGGAGGCCAGGTTGCTTTGGTATGCAACCTTACGCCTTCTGCCTTGGTCACCCCACTGCTCAACAGGCAGGCTGAAATGTCATGGCAGAATGCTGCAATGTCACTTCTGGCTGCATCATTGGAAGTGGCATCACTGTGTCACAGGATGCTCCAGGATTTCCGCGCAATTTTGGTAATTGTCCACCACCCCAGTCTCCCATGGGTTGCTGGCCAACAGCTGGCCACCCTAAATATAGTATAGTTAGGCCCTAATATGACTTTAAGAGAAGTTTAGACAAATTTATGGAGAATAGCCCTAATGATGTCCCACATCCTCAACATAACATACCTTACAGGACTGTTGTGTGTGTTGCAGTATGACACTGTACTAGATACAGTTTGCTAAAATGGATTGGAGCCTCAAAGCAGTTGGCCTCATCCCACCTCTTCTCACCCATGGACAAAGGTACAATAGAGAAGCCTGGACAAACCCCAAATGTCCTGCTTACGTGTACACATAAAACTTCCATTGCATCATATTGATTTTTAAAAGCTGAATTCTTATTTTGAAATGGTAACTGTCAAGTTCCCCAGATAGTCAGTCAAACACCAGGCTTCATAAGAAGATAGTATTTATTAAAGACCAGTCTTAGAGATGCATGAACTAGCTCTTTGTCAGTGATGCCAGGCACTACGTTACATGATCAATTATAGCTCATTCGAACTAACCCCCCCCCCTCAGCTACAAGCCAATGAATACATTTCGCTGTCTGCCTAAAAGTGAAAGAAAATACCCAGACCAGTATATCTCCAGCCGCCAAAGCGGTATGGGACCCAAGGTCAGGCGAAATGATAAGACACACTACAGAGACAGTAAATTACCTAAGCTGGAGACTCTGTGTTCCTCCCGCATTCCAGAACTGTGAAATATGTCTCCTCCCCACCCCCACTTCCAACTATGGCAGGGTTACCTGACAGTAACCTAAAATCTTTTTGGGTTCTGTTCCTATTTGGGTTCAGGGTCTTTCAAATAAAAACATACCAGGGCATAAAAGCTCATGAAACAAACAGAAACATCTAAAATGATATTGATAAAAACAGTTTCCAGGCTAGAGGCAGACCATAACACTTGTACCAAAGATGTAATCCCTCCATTAAAAACGTGAATAAAGAGAAGTGTCCTGGAACCTAAAGGAAAGTACGCTGAATCTCAGGGGGGAAGACATTCCAGAAATGAGGCACCACCACCAAATGCAACCACTGTCTGGTCATTACCTGTCTCACTCTGCAGATGGAGGCAAAGAGAACAGGACTTCAGAGGAAGATTTTAACTTATAGCAATTGTATTGAAAGTAAACAGGTCCAGATCTCACCTGTGTAGGCTAGCCATTTGCCCAACCACAGCAGGTAACCCCCCCCCTTTCCAATCCCCTGCCGTCAAGAAATTGAGGAGAAGGAGATAAAATGGACAGAAAATGGCCTCCATAGTGAGGCACTAGGAATATTCACATGTCTTTATGGTATTTACCATAGAGATTAGAGGAAATTCCTAGAACATCACCCAGAAGTAGCATCTCATCTTCCCCAAACTTCACCCTGCCCAGGCACTGCCCTCAGAATCTCCCGGCAGTTGCCTAGGCAGTGCTGGCAACCCTACATCTGTGCCTGGATGGGAGACCAACTCAGGAATCCTGTATGTGGCTCCTTGAGCTCTACGGAAGAAAGGAAGCAAATAAAATTCACGCGCACACACATAACATAGCAGGTGAAACTCTTCTCAACATTTTATCTCCATGCCATAAAGAGCTTCAGCTGCTAAACAGTTGCACATCAGGCACTTAAAGGAATAGCTGCAGGGCCATTAAAATGTAGCAACCCTAACTATAAGATTTTGAGGGAATAAAATTCTGGGAATAGATTCCTTCCTCCCTTTCAAACTTCCCACTGCGTACAGAGAATTGTTCTCAAATAATCATATACTGCTCTTAATATATGGTGGGTTGATTAGCTGTTTGTTCTCTTGGTGTCAGCACAGCTAGTTATAATGTGGTCAGTCATTAGCTAGATGTACAGAATAAAGCTCTGCATTCAATTTTATGGTGTTCATAATATACTGCTCTCATACAACCTGTAGTTTTGTGTTCTGGGGATCACTGGGGATTAGCCTTAAATATGTTCTTCCCTCAACGTGCTGCACTTTTGGCACTTAACATCAAAAGGAACACAAATTACCTAAAAGTTGGAGGCCTAAAAGTTGTATTTTCATTCTGTTATAATAACCTAATTCAGAACAATTGGAACAAATAACTTCAGAGTATTAGTATAATACTTGGTCTGTAGGAACATACCATTTTTTGAAACTGTCCACTGCCGAGGTAGTGAGCCCTATCATATTATTTCCTCTCCTGAAGTGTTAGACTAAGGTAAGGAAATGACCCTGAATGGAACAGAGAATATTTTAAGAAACATGCCCTATGATTATCCTTGTTTTTTAGGAATGGAATTTTCAGGACAAATGTGTCTTAATCTAACGTTAGCATTGGTAAGGAAAATTTGGAAGAATGGGCTGACTTCTTTGTGATGACATCCTCCATACCAAATTAGATTTTTGATAAGGATTCCTCTGATCACCTCCCTAACTGGTATTTTTTGCCAGGAGATGAAGAGAAGACCTTCCAAAAGTGGATGGACTTTCCTACCTGTCAATGAACATAGGTTACTGTGAAGGGGGGAAGGGTTGCATTTGTGGGGGCCCACACAAAGGCCTTCTTGGTGACTCCAGGCTAGGGTTGCCAGCCTCCAGGTGGGGCCTGGAGATCTGCTTTTACAACTGATCTCCAGCTGACAGAGATCAGCTCCCCCAGAGAAAATGGCTGCCTTGAAGGGTGGAGTCTATGGCACTGTACCATGCTGAGGTCCCTCCTCTACCCACACCCCGCCCTCTCCCGGATCCACCCCCAAAGTCTCCAGGTATTTTCCAACCCAGAACTGGCAACCCTACTCCAGGCCTAGTACTTATAGTGCAGGCCCTCCAAAGCAAATTAAAGTCTCCTTCTGTTTGGATTTAAATAGAATCTTCTTTTCAAGTTTTGGTCTTGAAATTAAAATCCACAGAATTGGATCAATGAAAGAAAGGCAGGCAGCCTATGGATGCCAGCCTCCAGGTGGGACCTGGAGATCCTGTGAAATTACAGCTCATCTCCAGACTACAGAGATGAATTCCCCTGGAGAAATGGATGCTTTGGACGCTGGACCTCCCCCATCCTCTGCCAGTGGCCAGGGGGTACCTGTGGCAACCCTAGTTATAGAGGTTTTTCTCCTGTTACATTTAGTTAAGATTATGATGTTAGACAGCAGATTTCTGTGATTTTTAACATCACAATTCTGAATAAAGTTACACTTTTCAAAGACCATTGACTAGAGTGGACCTAGGGGAGGGGTGGGATGGCACTGTAAATTGCTTTAGCTTTTTGATGTTTTGGTGGAGCAGTTCTTTTGTGCTGTGTAAATTTCATTTACTGTTAATTGTGTTAAATGATGAAAGTCAGTTTGGGGGCTCTTAAGCAGAAAAGCAAGTTATATAATAATTAGGGGTGCAATGTTAATTGATGAACCAGCTTGGTCAATTAAAAATCCTGCTTTAATCAAAATCTTGTCCCCAATAGATTGGTCCAGTCCTCCACCCCCCTGCAATGCTCATAGCTTTCTCTTTCTGTGTCTCAGAACCTCTACAAGTGGTGTCTGGTGCCAGGCAAGACGCAAAGCCTCTCTCCAGATCAGCATGGTGGTGGCTTTGAAGAGCCTAGTGAGGGCTTGCGTCAGGGCTGGCATCAGCACATGCCAGGGCTTAAGACTTCTGGCAGGGACCATGGCCATTGAGTCCTCCCCATTCCTCTCCTGCCCTCCACTTGTATACCTTTCCCCTAGGGATGCCATGTCCCTCCGAGCAGCCAGTGGGGGATGGGGGGCGCACTTACTAGAAGCAGGGAGGAATGCCCACCATTTCAGTGACATGCCTATATGGCCTCGAAGTGACATAGGCATGTCGGGGATGTTGGGGCACAATGCTCTGGTTTGGGGGCAAAACTCTATGGTAGAATTAGCTTCTACCACAGAGCTTTGGGCAAAAACCAGAGTGTCACCACCAACGTCCCCTATGTGCCTATTTCACTTCTGGGTCACATAGGCACATTGCTGAAATACTAGGCGTTCCTCCCTTTTTGAGGGGGACCCCACCACCACCAGTGTGGGGGGGTCTGACATCCCTACCTTCACCCCCTCAATTCATGAATACTCTACCAGTGCTATCTGTGCTCCCAGGTGAACATGCTGCTGAGCACCACTGGAGAAGTGCATGCAAGTGGTGCACAGTGGTGGCAGTGCTTCTGGCACTTTCAGCTGTATGCACCATCCTGCACTATCAGGGAAAGGGCAGAAGGCAAAGCAGGTGACTGTGAGCATGGGTGGTAGGAGGGCTTGTGAGCAGAGAGGAAAGCACAGGCCCCTGGGCAGGCAGGAAGAACAGTGCAAGCAGAGGGCCGGGGGGGGGGGAGAGGGGCCCCTGGCCCCTGGCCACTTGCTGCCCCAGGGCCCCTCAAAACCTAGAACTAGCCTGTCTTTTTTGCCATGCTGGATGCTGAAAAACCCAACAAAATGTGAACGCCAATCATGAACACCAAGATGTACCATGACTGAATGTTTCATCTACATATGAATCGAGCCCCCTTGCCGCATCACCTCAATATTTTTGTTTGAAGTTTTCCTTGAATGCCACACTGAGTAACTTGGTGCTTGTGTAATAATTGCTCGTGTTCAGGGTCATGGCTGGATTGTGCCTCGGTAAATAAACTACATTTGTTTGTTGTATCTCGCGGCTCCTTTTGCACCCATGCAATCAGCATAACAAATATTTTTAATCACTGGAGATGAAGGCGCGTTTCACTTTGGGTCATAGTTGGGTCATGAAATTGCCATCCTTGTCAAAAATAGTCATTCTCCGTTCAACTGCTCTGGGCGCCTGCGTAGTCAGATGCATCATTTAGGTGACCTGCAGTGGATACGTTGCCTGTGTGTGCATGCACAAATCTTTGTTCCAAGCAGGACAGCATTGCTGCCTTTCCTTTTGGGATTCATTGTGCATATTTTGGACCAGAAATACCGTGGCAAACAAGCATACGTCTTAGAAGTATGAAAAACCAGATTTTTACAGCTGTATATGTGAGAGAGACGGAGAGGAAAGAAATGCCAGTTCCTGTGTGGCTGTGTGGGGATAAGCATGCATGAATTTCTCCAGACCCAGCTAGCTTGGGAGCCATTAAGTCGCTTCCAGCTGAGCTCTTCCTTGTAACGTGGGACTCATCAGGGGAATATATTTCTAGATGCTTCTGTCATGAGTACCTGAAGCTGAAGGATGGGAGATTCAGGACAGACAAGAGGGAGAATTGCTTCATACAGTGTATAATTAATTTGTGGAACTCACTGTCACAGGATCTGGCCATGGCTGCCAACTTGGAAGGCTTTGAAAGGGGAGTGGACAAATCCACGGAGGACTAGGGAAGGGACAAATGGAGCTTTGACTCTCAAAACCTTGTGCCCCAAAAATCTCGTTGGTCCCTAAGGTGGTACTGGACTCAAATCTAGCTGTTCTACTGCAGACCAATATGGCTACCCTCTGAAATTATCTTCCTGAAGGACTGGGCTGTCAGTGGCCATGATGGATCTCTCCACCCTCCAGGACCAGAGGCAGTCTGGATCTTTCAACCGGTTGCTGGGGGGCACAGCAAGAATGATGCTGTTGCCGGTTCCCTGTTTATGGGCCTCCTAGAGGTAGCGGGTTGGCCACTGTGTGAACCGAATACTGGACTAGATGGACCTTGGGTCTGATCCAGCATGGCTCTTCTTGTGTTCTTATGATCAGCATTTTTCCTTTGCTGCTGTCTTTGGTGTGTGCCAATTTAAATGCTTTTAAGCAGAAATGCGGCTGATAAAGAATTATGCGTTGTTTAATTTTGAGGGAAGCCAGGGCTCTTTTTGTAGCAGGAACTCCTTTGCATATTAGGCAACACCCCCCTAATGTAGCCAATCTTCCAAGAGCTTACAGAGCTCTTCTTACAGGGGCTACTGTAAGCTCTTGGAGGATTGGCTACTTTAGGGGTGTGTCACCTAATATGCAAAGGAGTTCCTGCTACAAAAAGAGCCCTGAGGGAAGCTATGCCTGTTAAGCAGTTATAAAACTGACACAGATATGTCGTGTAGAGCACTGCATACAAGGAATGTAATTACAGCAAGAATACATGGTGGGTACGAAGCCACGTGGGCATGGAAAACACACGGCTGCATTCAGACATCATGATGAATCTCTGCTTGCTTGCTTGCTTGCTTGCTTGCTTGCTTGCTTGTTGTCTGGCTGGGCATAAACACGTTGGGTGCGCTTGTGGGTTCCCTTTCTCTCCCACTCATGACCAAACTAGTTGCTATAGCATCCATAGGAGCTGTGATGCTTTAGAGCAACATTTCCCAACCTGTGGGTCAGCACCCAAAGGTGGGTCACAGGCCATCTCTCCCCAAAGGCTGCTCCTGCTCTTTCCATTGCTGTTTTTCTGTCCTCTTCCTCCTCACCTAGTTTTTGCATTCTTGCCTCCCTCTCCCTATGTGACAGTAAAGAGGGGGAAAGCCATTCAGCAACAAGTGAATGTATGGTAGGAGCTGGAAGAACGGGGGGAGGGGAGATTCTGGAGAGAGTGTGGGAGCTGTTCCATGGGACACTAAACAAACAGAAAAGAAAAGAAAGACATATGCATGCACAGGCTCTGTCTTGGTGCTGCTTCTTTAGCAGCCCAGTCTCTTGTCTAACCCACTGCAGTGGTTCACCACCCTCTACCTGCTGAGGGAGATGTCCTGCACTGAGCCCCTCACTTCCAGCTCCTTTGCAAAAATACAGTTCTTTAGAATACAGTTCTTTAGAGCTTTTGCACCTGTATGTAAGATTGCACTAAGATTATATATTGTCTCTTGTTGTTTGCATAGTATATATTCTAAAGAACTGTATTCTTGTACAGTATTTTGTACACTACAGAATATCTCCTGAAGAAGATGCATTATTGAAACGTTCTTATGTAATCCGGAGACGACGTTGATTATGTACCTTTGTTCATGGATTTTCTTACGTTTATGATGTTGTAGTGCTTCAGATTAGAATACACAGTATTTTCTTTGCAAGTCTTGATGACTGTTTGAATTGTGGGTCAGACTCTCACGACTGTTGGCTTCATACTGGTTTTGTGGAGGAGCATCTGCCATCTTCCACTCTCATCCATAAAGAATCCCAATATTAGTATGGTATTAGGATTCAGGAAATAATTGGGAAACCTGAATTTATTCGGCTCTGTTGTAGCCCATGGGGACTATCTGAGGGTTTCTGGGGCTTTGGGGGGCTGTTTTTTAAGATAAAAGCACCAAATTTGCAGCATAGCTGCTGGTGCCGCTCGTCAAAAAAATCCCCCAAGTTTTAAAAGGATTGGACCAAGGGGTCCAATTCTATGGGCCCCCAAAGAAGGTGCCCCCATCCTCCATTGTTTCCAATGGAGGGATAAAGGCACATAAAGGGACACGTTCCCTTTAAATGCCTGAGTTCATTTGTGGAGTTGTGCCACCATGATGCGGGCCGGCTGGAGAAGGGATTTAAAGAGGGCCCTTCTCCATGCTGGCCCATGCCACCACTGTGTGACTTGGCTGCTCCAAGCTGTGCACAAATAAAAGCCAAATTATATCAGCTTTTATTCAGGCTCAGCTAGATAGGTAGCCAGATCAGATTCTCTAATCTGATTCAACTAAATAAATACTCAAAAAATGTTGATAAGGTATTTTGAGGGTATTTATTCAGCTCGGTATATACTAAATGCACAGCCCTATTGTGAACTCTCTAGTTGGAGGAGAAAACTTAGTTATAACCCCATCTCCCCACACGTGATGTGGTTTATGGATGGACTTCATTGGTGTAATGGAAACTTCTTAATTTCCCTGTTAGGTTAATGCAAGCACTCAAGTCTAAACTTCAATCACTATGAAGGTGATTAAAGGTATTCAGAGCTAAGCAGATCTGAACAAGCAGTTATTGAGTAGCATCTGCCCTTTCATGCATGGAGGTTCTTGTGCAGTTGTAAAAGGTCTGTCTTTTAAGTTTAGATGGAAACTATGGGCTGCTTTCACAGCTTGTACCTTGCTAAGCCCATTGCATTGTACTGGGGATGAAAACTAGGCCATTTTTATGATTTACCTGCACAGATATTTCTGCTTTGTAGAGAAAAGAACATATGCTGTCATATGTGATGAATAAACCCAATTGTGTTATCTCAGTAAGCAAAATATGACATTTGACTACAGATGACAGGGAAATGTATATACCTATACAGAATATCTCTGTAGGAAAATCATCATGTGGCTTCTAGGAGAACCAACTTCATGGCATAATTTGAAGCAAGGTTTTGACCTGGATTTTGGAATCCAAGATCTGACCTGAGAAACAGTAGCGTCCATGTCATACATTATTCTGTATTTTCCCTCACTGCATATTGATTGATAAAGAATCAAGTAAAATGTGTCCTTATAGTTACTGCAATGAGAATGCTGGACTAGATGCCTAAGGTGCCAAAAAAATAATAATCTTGGGCTGGCCCTGGATTGGGTTACCATACTGAAAAGGTTGAACCACTGTTTTAGAGAATCCCAGTGTGTGGGGAGGAAACAAACTCCTGTTTGTCTACGTGCAAACATTATGGCAAGTGTGAGTTTAGCTTGGCAAAACAGGACATTTTCAATCATGTTCCACATGCAAACAGAAAAGGGGGAAAGTTCACAGGCATAGCAACCCAGTCATATTTGTGTCAATCATGAACAGAGAAAGGTTTGTCATGACATCTGAATGTGACTTTAGTGAATTTAAATAATCTGAGGTTTATCTAAAAAATGGTTTGGAAGAAAAGGTTAAATGGGCTATGGCTAAACAGCCTATCAGGATAGTAGATGATAGTGTGTTGACAGTTCTGTTGTATTGGTCCTAGAAATAATAAAGTGCGGGAGTAGTACAAATTAAATGGATCCTTCCCGTCCTCTGGGCAGAATCTGGAAGGCTGGGGCAATAGAAAACAGATTCAAGGTGATATTTTTAAATTATTTCTTTATCCAAAGCATTTATGTGCCACCTCTTTGGAGATCTGCTAGAGCCAGCTCACAAAATGAAGTGCAATAAAATCATAAAAACTGTAACATCATTAAAATTAACAATCAGCCCATAAAAGGCCGAAAGCATAAAAGCACATAAAAATCTCAAACACAAAATATTGGGCAGCCTAAGTGATCATCTTAAAACTCCTGACACTAAAAGTAGATTGTAAAACCAGTGAAGATCAACGCCTTAGATACTGCTGTAGCTGACATAACACGTACACATGAAGTCCTTGCGACTTCTTTCTTCATATTTATTTATTTAAACATTTTTATGTTGCCTTTCCACCCAACCAGGGTCCACAAGGCAACAAACAAGGCATTAAAACAATTAATTAAAATGCAGTTAAAATTATAAAATTCAGTAAAAAAACACATAAACACACACGTATATCAAAGGCTAGCATTCTGCATGTAATATCTTGTGCAACCGTTCACACCCTCTGTTCCTGGTCCTCCTATATTCACTATTAATTAAAACACCGAGGAAGCAATCAAGAGAAAAAGAGATGATCCCATATTGACATTTAGCATGGATGTGCCCCACCAACAGGCAACCTCTGAAAGCGGCCTGAAAACTAAATTACCAACTGTGTGACACATTTAATCTTCTCCACCCTTAGCATTGAAGTCCCACTCAATTCTTTATAGATAGCAAGTAATCAAAATGAATTCGTAAACAAAGGAAACGGTGTCTCTCAAATCCAATAAAAACCAGTGGGCTTCCTAATGCTTCAGGGGAGCACTGCTCAACGCAGGCTGTTCATTATCACCACGGGCTTCCCACTGCTCTCATTAGATGCCATCTCTGGACGATGCTAATTCTTCTAGAAAGCCAGCTTCTGTCTGGTAATGCATCACCGCTTCTCAGAAATAGCTGTCAATCTGGCCTGTCTCCCAGAGAGATGTTTATGTATAAGTGTGTTTGTGTACTCCAAAGAGTCTAATAAAGAGGGATCAAGGTGCCATTAGCTCCCAGGGAGTCTCTCTCACACCTTTAATTGAGAATAGCACTTGCAATTGGTCACTTACTCTGTTATCCTCACAGGATCAAAGAGGTGTGACAAATACTGGGGGATTTAGCCTGGCTCTTAAAAGGCAAATTGCCGTCCCTGGGTTCCTACCAATGCAGCAGCCTCAGAACTATATGGCTTACCACTTCACCAGAAAAGGCAGATATGATATAGCCCTTTTAATGGGTACTTTGCCATATCTGTTTTATAACAACCTTGAATAGGGGACAGGAACTCAGAAAGGCAGTTCACTATCCTCATATTAAAGATCAACAGTCTGGGACCCAACAGTTGAGTTAGAAAGCCCATACATACAAAGTAGGATATCAGGCTGCTGTTGTGGAAAAGACAGGCTTTGAGGTCCCCATCTTGGGATGACTCAGAATGGCCCACTGTTGAAAAGGGAGGATGGCACTATGGACCTGAGGCACATAAGACACTTGGGGGAAGGAAGGAAGCATGCTCCGCTCTGGCAGTCATCATCTGTGAAATTGAGACTTGTCCCTGGGACCTAATAACATGCCTCATTACTTCCCCGAAGTTTTATAATTATAATTAAGCTTTATATAGCTGTGTGATAGCTGGCATTATTTTTAAAGAAAAGACCCAACTAATAAAAAGGGTCACATCATGAACTTGTGATGGGATGTAAAGCATATCAGAGATGAAAACTCTTTAAACATTGTGCATTTGAATTACTGCCACCCTCTCTCCCCCAAATGGTCTTTTCTTCCACTGATGTATATTTTGATCTAAGACCTGAATGACACATTCAGAAGTATCATGTACTGTTAGCCCTCCTTGAGCAGGGAACATACTCTTAATTGATGATGTTCCCTGTTACTTTGGCTCCTTCCAGTAAATGTAGGCAGTACTGACCTTGATAGACCAATGAGGAGGAGGAGGAGGAGGAGGAGGAGGAGGAGGAGAAGAAGGAGAACTGCTGAGCAGTCGGGTTAGAACAGACAAAAGGAAGTACTTCTTCACATAGAGTGATTAGCACATGGAGTTCACTGCCACAGAAGGTGGTGGCAGCTACAAGCATGGGCAGCTTCAAGAAGGAATTGGATAAACATTTGGAGCAGAGGTCCATCAGTGGCTATTAGCCACAAGGTATAGATAGGAACTCTCCATCTGTGGCAAATGATGCTCTGTATTCTTGGTGCTTGGGGGCAACACTGGGAGGGCTTCTAGCATCCTGGTCCCACTGGTAGACCTCCTGATGGCACCTGATATTTTTGATTGATTTGATTGATTTAATTTGTATCCCACCCTCCTGGCCAAGGCTGGTTCAGGGTGGCTTACAGAACAGGGTAAAAATTCCAACAATACATATAAAAGCACAATAACAGTTAATATAAATACAATGTTAAAACTAAAACATAATAATAAAGTTCTAGCATAGTTTTTGGCCACTTTGTGACAGAGTGTTGGACTGGATGGGCCATTGGCCTGATCCAGCATTGGCTTCTCTTATGTTCTTAAGAAGAGGAGGAGGAGGAGGAGATTGGATTTGTACCCTGCCCTTCACTTGGAGTCTCAAAGTAGCTTACAAACTCCTTTCCCTTCCACTCCCCACAACAGACACTCTGGGAGGGGGAAGAGGAAGAAGAAGAGGAGGAGGAGGAGGAGGAGGAGGATTTATACCCTGCCCTTCACTCAGAGTCTGGGAGCAGCTGACAATCTCTTTCCTTTCATCTCCTCACAACAGACAGCCTGTGAGGTAGATGGGGCAGAAAGAGCTCTGAGAGAACTGCTCTTGAGAGCAGCTGGCTGCATGTGGAGGAGTGGGGAATCAAACCTGGTTCTCCAGATTAGAGTCTGCCGCTCTTAACCTCTGTGTCAAACTGGCTCTCATGTGTCCCTGTCCATCACTGTGAATACTGGTACATATATCCCCAGTAGCCATGTAGAAACAAAAATTTATCTTGTCCACAGACTCAGGATCAAGCTAGAGTCTAGACAAGATGGTGGGAGATCTGGGTATGGATCTCCCAAGAATTTAAAGAAGTTGTAAGTATTTACTTTAATTTGTTTATTTACTTTCAATTTATATCCTGCCTTGCCGGTGCCCAAGCTAGCCCAATCTCGTCAGTTCTCAGAAGCTAAGCAGGGTTGACCCTGGTTGGCATTGGATGGGAGACCACTAAGGAAGTTCAGGGTTGCAGCGCAGAGGCAGGCAAAGGCAAAACACCTCTTGAACACCTCTTGCTTTGAGTCAGCTGTAATTTGATGGCAAAAAAGGAGGTAGATTTCAGATTGAGCCCCTCTGCCAAATGGTTTCCCTAGTGCACTAAATAGTAGTGGAGGGGAGATAATTTGATTTTTTTAAGTGGCATACGTAAAGAAGTTTGTTCATTTTGAATAGTTCTATGTTGCCCTTTCCTCATTGGGGCACTCTAAGTTAGCCCCCCTAAGGCTGCTGTTTACCAATTAAAAATTACTCCTAGTTTTTACAACATCTCATTTAGTTGGCCCTCAGCTCTGTGTGAACAATTATTTTCCCCTCAAGTACGACATTATCAAGAAAAGCATTGTGTCAAACGAATAAAACCTGAGGTCCAAATGAAAGCAGCTAGGAGGGTCAAATCTGGTTTTGAAATATAGATTGCTTTTCTGAATGCGCCTTCATTCTGTTACAAGAGAGTTTTGCACACTGTTTTATACAGTGGTTGATCCCCTGAAAGACTTATGTGTGGAGATGGAGGTCAACCTGAGTTCATCCACAAGGTGTACCTCAACTTCATTTCCAGGACCTCAGTTATCTTGGAGATGTTTTCTTGGGAAAACATTGAGTTGTCCTTTGTATATTCCTCCTTCCTTTGAAAAAGGAGCCAGCCTTTGTACATAAAATCTAGCAATGTGCTCTGAACATATGTACCAAATTTCACTCCAGAGTGTTCAAAGGATTGCAAAACAAACTGGCAAACAGACGGCCAGGGAAAACTGAAGACCTCATCCAGCCAATTATTTGGTGAAGGTCTAGCTATAGCCTATTGGCAAGTCTGTGCCCAAATCAAGCAAGGGAGTACCATGAGAGGAAAGAAAATACCTTTCCATACAGTTGCAGCCCTGTGGATAAGATCCATTGTCATGGTCACTGAGGCCTTGTTAAAATGACTAGACACATTTATGTATATGAAAGGGCTACAGCTGAGTAGTGGAGAATCTATGTGACATGCAGAAGCTCTCAGGATCTGTGCTGGGCGTCTCTAGGGGAAAAGATCAGGTTCTAGGTGATGTGGAACACAATACCTTTAACTGAGACCCTGGAGTGCTGCTGCCAATCAGAGTAGACAACACCTACTTTGATAGACCAAGTGTCTAAGTCAGTATAAGCAGCTTCATGTGCTCATACCATCGCCATGGGTGGTATAAACATCACCATCTGGGCCATTCATTGTTATTTGTAGGTGGCAGATGAGCCCTGTGAGTAGCGTCGTCATCCTCCAGATGGTGGCTGGAGATCTCCCACTATCACAGCTGATCTCGAGGCCATAGAGATCAGTTCACCTGAAGAAAAATGGCCACTTTGGAAGGTGGACTCTATGGCATTATAGCCCATTGAAGTCCCTCCCTTCCCCAAACCCCACCCTCCCCAGGCTCCACCCCCAAATCTCCAGGTATTTCCCAACCTGGAGCTGGCAACCCTACCTGTGAGCCTCAATTGGCAGATGGGGGCCACTTGTGGCCCAGTTGGAAAATAAACAGGACTAGGCCAGAAGTGGTGTGCTGCCCCTGACGGGAGGGTGGGAGCAGGGCAGCCTCTTTGGATGGTTAAAAGTTTTTTTTGGGGGGGATGTCTTGGAGGAAGGCGGCTGTGGCATCAGAAATATGAGCCGTGGTGGGAATGCAAACTATGGAAGCAGAAGAGAAGAAGAAGAAGAGAAGAGGAAGAGATTGGATTTATACCCCGCCCTTCACTACCTGAAGGAGTCTCAGAGCAGCTTACAGTCTCCTTTAGTTGGCCTTCCCCTCCCCACAACAGACACCCTGTGAGGGAGATGGGGCTGAGAGAGCTCTTCTGAGAACTGCCCTTGAGAGAACAGCTCTGAGAAAACTTGTGATTCACCCAAGGTCACACCAGCAGCTGCATGTGGAGGTGTGGGGAATCAAACCCAGTTCTCCCAGATTAAAGTCTGTGCTCCTAACCACTACATAAAACTGCCTGAAAAGAGGTGGTGACAGCAGAGCAGGAGTCAGGAGCACTGAATAGGGTTGCCAGGTCTGGGTTGGAAAATACCTGGAGACTTTGAGGGTAGATCCAAGTGAGGGTGGGTTTTGGGGAGAGGAGGGGCCTCAGTATGGTACAATGCCATAGAGTGCAGCCTTCAAAGCAGCCATTTTCTCCGGGGGAGCTGATCCGGAGATCAGTTGTAAAAGCGGAAGATCTCCAGGCCCCACCTAGAGGCTGGCAGCCCTAGCACTGAAAGGTGGAGAAGGTGCAGGAGACGTAAATGCCCACATGGAGGCAATGAGGTCTAAGGGCAGACTGGGGCTAACCTTGATATATCACTGGTAAAATTGTAATCAGTGGCCTGGGAGGAACACAGGAGGGTGTCCCCTAATTGATGATGCAGGAGGACTCATGGTCTGAGACTACATTAGGAAGTGACACTGTGTCTCAATGAATTTGCATTGGGACCTGTCATGGCTACCATTTTTAAAGTAATAATTATCTTTTTAATTAATTCTCATTAATTCCATTGCCGTTACAGATGATGATGATGATGATGATGATGATGATGATGATGATGATGATGATGGTAGTTTTCCAACCCATGTAGGAGGATGCTCCACACCAGTGGTTGTTAGAAATGTCTGGAGCCAACAGAGAGACAGTCAAAATGATTGAGATGATGCCCATTCAGAAATTATGGCCTCCATCTGACATCTTCATCTTCGGAGGGCAGATGTCAACTCCTCAGATTGAGAGCTTTAGGGGGAAATAGACAAGACACATTTGCCCATCTCCTGCTGAGATGTGACATGTTTATTAAGCTCTTAATCTGGAGAGTTGACATTTGCCCTGAGGTCATAGCATGGCGTGGTCTGAAGGTTATTAAAAGTGTTATTTTTAGGCAGGTGGCATCCACTGCTAGGATAGGATTCTAGGGCCAAGGTAGTTCATAGAAGTTAGGCTAGACGTTCTTCGTTTATCTTAGAGGTCCCATTCCCCTGTGCCCTGCTCCACAATGTCGCATGCAGCTCTATGTCACTTCCTGTAAAAAAAAAAACAGAAGTGACAAAGGTAGCTCTAGGAAGTGCCAGAAATTCTATGGTTTCATTGGGTTTCGCCACAGAGCCTCCAGCAATCCTTAGAGGTACCTATGCCACTTCCCTGCCCACAACCCTCCCACTGATTATCTTCTCCACCATCTCAGAGTCAAGCTAAAATCTAGACAAGAAGGCTGTGAATAGCAGAGAGGAGGCAGAATTCAGATTGGAGCAAAGAATTGCAGCCCCAATTCACCTGCATCACCGTGGTATTGTAAGCAGCAAAGTCTTACATTAGGGCCAAACTACCTGTGAACTTCAGAATCCATGATCTGATCCTGCCCCTCCTCAATGTAGTTTAGTTGCAAAGAACACACAATGTGAAAAATTTATGGATCTAGTCTATGACTCTGGGGATGAGGACTTTTAACTCTGTATCCTATACTGTTCTCCTGACTGAAAAATACTCCCCCACACTCAGCTGCTTCAGCTTTGTTAGGGGAAAAGACAGGAACCCATATTGTGCTTGTCCTTTCCCCTACTATGTCTAAAGGCAGCCATGTCCAGGGGCCTTCCAGATGGAGAAAATGCCAGAATTCCCACCCTCGTCTCCAGCGCCTTCTTGTTTCTTCTCCGTGGCAAGCTGTCTCCCTCCACCAGTGACTGCAGCAGGCACACCAAGCAAAAGTGGTGGGAAGGGTTTTCTGCCACACATGCCACCTGTGCATCTTGCAGTGTTGAGTGCTTAACATAAAACAGCTTACAGACTGAGGAAACTAAAACATAACCCAACACACTTCTCTGAGGCATGAGAGCTGTTCTGGAAACAGTGCAACCCACTTGAGCCAAGTTGCAGTCCTTGGATTATGTCAGAATTTAGCATCAGCTGAGAAAGACCAGAAGGTGGCTAGGGGGAGGGGGAGGGACAAGTTCTCTAGCAAAGCTTCACTGCCTAATGATATCCTCCAGGAAAACAGTGATGGCATAGGACCTAGAGTTCCATTTTCCAAGGCACAGGAATCTGTGAATCATTGCACATCAGAACCAAGCCACCATTTAATGTCAAACCTATTGAAATAATGCCAGCAGTGCAGACGAGGGAGGGATCAAAACCGTTAAGATCATCAGAATACATAAACATTTGGGAAAAGGCAGACTCGCACGGTGTTCCAACCAGGACTTTCCACTGATCTGAAACCTGGAAACGGTTATGTCAGGAATTGACCTTAAAGCTTGTAAATACCTGTGGCTTCTGTGTGGCCTGGCCCCCACATCCAGGAAAATAGAATGTTGTTATCAGCTGGCAACACTGCTGTGGAGTTTCCCTTTGCTTCTAGAGCTGTTGCCTCTTTCCCCATTTCACAGGCCCTTCAAAACACTCTCCCACTGCTAGAGGAGTCTGCCAAAGTGTAACTCGGCTGGTTTGGCAGGCTGCATAGACAAACCATTGAGGAGGGGAGGAGAAGAAAAATAAAACATTCTCAGAATGTTTATCATAACTGGTTTTACACATCGTGGTGTCAGGAGGAATCCCTGTGAGATATGAGATGTAAGTCAGAACTTTAAATTATTTATTTAATTAAGTCCTTTGTACGCCTCCTCTCTCTCCAGTGGGGACCCAAGGCAGCTGACATCATTCTCCTCTCCTCCATTTTATCCTCACAGCAACCCTGCAAGGTAGGTTAGGCTGAGATCATGTGACTGGCCCAAGGTCACCCAGCAAGCTTCTATGACACGAGTGGAGATTTGAACCTGGGTCTCACAGATACTAGTCGGACACTTTTAACTACTACACTACACTGGCTCTCAAAACAACCACCACCACCAACAAAACACACACACATCAGGACTGAATGGCTAAGGATGCTTTTCAAAATATTTCCAGAGTGGTAGCTGTGTTGTAGCAGAACAAAACAAAACTCCAATGGAACTTTAAAGACGAACAACATTTATTTCAATCTGAGCTTTTTGTGAGCCACAGCTCACTTCTTCAGATATGTGCAGAGAGCTTCGTACTAGGAATTCTCGTGATGGGAAAAGTTGTAGAGGAAGCGTTGAGGGAGACAGGGATAATGTGAATTCCATCACGAGTCTTTCACAGTAAATTCCCGATGTGTGACAGGAAAGGACAAGTTGAGGTAGAAAGGTGGGCAACGGACTGATCTGGATACTTGATTTTCAGCGGCAAAGACTGTAATTAGACTTGCATTCCAGTAAACATAATTAGGACTAAAGTACTATCAGAGCAATCCTGTGCAAAGTTGCCCCAGTTTAAACCCATTTAAACAAGTGGGCTTCAATTGGATTAAGTGTGCACAGGCTCACCCCATAATTGGCTTTCTTCCAGAAGTGCGACATGCAGAGAGCAGTTTCCTTTCTGTCCAGCAGAGGCCAGCTGGCACTTATGCACAAGCCAATGCTGCTTATATCATGACTCTAATTTTCAGTCAAACACCCCCATCTGCCAAGACCAACCAACGCAGGGCAGAGCTTTAAGCATGCTGCTCCCGGCCTCAACGTATGCTTGTTCTAATAGCCCTGCACTGAAAATAGCTCCCTAGTGAGATAAATGTGTTAAGAAAATGAAGACCTTTGGCTCTCCTGGAAACAAGACGTATCCCTTTGTCACTCGTAAATAATGAGAACATTAGTAGAAATCATCAGGAAGCATTTAGCAGAACTTTAAAGGAAGAGCCTGGTAGAAAATGTGCGTCCTGGGAATTTTTTTTTCTACCTTGAAATAGGAAGGGAAGGAGGCACCTGCAAGAGCTGGGTTCAAGGGGTCAACCATCTTCCATTACCGTCTCTTCTTCACAGGAACAGGAAACTTGCATCAGCACAGAAGCCACCATTATCTGAAAGAAGGGTCAGCCACCTAACTGTGGGAACTGCTAGAGCTTGCCGTTCTATTTTGTTAATCAGTTTTTTATTCACTTGGTTGGGGATTAGCATGGCCTGCTAGCTTTAGCGGCATTAATTTAAGAGCTAGATTCAAGTCCTGTAGCAGCTCAGAGACCAACAGGGTTTTAGGGATAGATTCAGGTGGGTAGCCATGTTGGTCTGAAGCAATAAGAATAAATGGTGAGAAAAGCGGCACCTTTAAGACCAACAAAGTTTAATTCTGGGTTTAAGCTTTCTTGTACATGCACACTTCTTTGGATATCTGAAGATCTCTGAAGAAGTATCCATGGACACAAAAGCCCAGAGTTAAACTTTGTTGGTCTGCAAGGTACCAGGGGACTCATACTTTGTTCTAAGATTTTAGGCGTGTAAGCTTTCAAGAGTCAAAGCTCCCTTCATAGGAATGGAGATCCCTAAGTCTTTTTATCCCAGTCTGAAGGTGGAAGGCATATTGCAAACAGGGTTGCCAAGTCCATCCTGGCAACCAGTGGGGGATGGGGGGACTTACCAGGGGAAAGAAGAAGGCCCAGGCCATGTCACCGGCATTGCACAGGAAGTGATGGCATCACACGAGCGACATCCAGGTGGCACTCTGGTATTTGGGCAAAAACTCTATGGTAGAAGCCATTTTTACCATAGAGTTTTTGTTCAAATACCAGAGAGTTGCCTGGATGTCACCGATGTGATGACATCACTTCCTGTGTGACGCCGGCAATGTGGCCCTTTCCCTTTCTCCTGGTAAATCCCCCGTTGGCCATCTGATCAGTGGCTGGGGGACAGAGCTTGGTAGCAGGGAACCCTCACCTCCTTTGGCGGGGTCCGGTGACCCTAGTTGCAAAGAAGGGAGCTAGGATGCAAAAAAAAAAAAATGTAATCAGCAGAGGAGGCATGCTCAGAGGCAGCAAATTAGCATCTGTAGGGAGGTAAGAATCTTATGTCCATACTCAGCCCTGGGGGGTGGTCCACTGAACTTCTCACGCTGCTATAGAGATTCTTCTTCCCCTCTTTTCCCACTGTTTTTTACTGGCTGCTCAGCATTTGAATGTACACTACACCTCACAAAAGTTGCAGTGATTTCCCTTCCAGGCAAAAGTGGCAGGCAGAAAAGGTACATTTCCAGATTATTCTGCTAAATAGCATTATGCAGTCTTTATTGCTCTGGATTACTGAGTTCCAGCAGTAAGCTAGGCTTTGACTAGGCAAGTGGACTGCACCCCAAAGAACCCGCCACATGCATTATGAGCCAATAATTCCCCCACTGCTCTCCCTTTCCAGGATAACATACACATATACTGAAACATGACCGTATGAAGTTGCCACTTAGACCGTCTATCTATCTAGCTCAATATTGGCCATTCTGTTTGACAGCAGTCTTTCTTCTTTAATTGGAGATACCAGGGATTGAACCTGGAATCTTCTGAATGCAAAGCTCTACCACTGAGTAAACGCTTATGCTCCAGAGGCAGGAACTATTTATGCATCCTCATGCATTAGTGAGCATGAGTACCCCGGAAGAATAACAGTTCACTTGCCTGATGTCTTTCAGCACTTTCTCTGGAGACATAAAGCTTCTTGGGGTGGAACAAAGGCTAGACTGAGGAGCCATAGCGGTATGCCAAAGGAGAGTCAGGTTGTGGCAGTTCAAGGCGGGTCGATGGGGGCATGAGGTGTGAATGGAAAGAGGACCCTTATTTAGTCTTTGCCCAAAGGTACTGGCCAGGCCCTTAGCTGGCCTGAGACCTTGAGCATGTACACAGCCACTGCACTGCCAGCCTGCTAGTCTCCCCTGCTAGAGCAAGCAGGACTTTATCAACCTAGTCACCAGATGGGAATATGGATAAAGGGGTCAGTGAAAGAAAAGGGCAAGAGAGCCAATAGGCATGCATCCCAACCAATCACTTATGTTGGCTTCATACCACTGTAACTGGCACGATTTCTTCCAAGGGCTCCTGAGAATTTAAATCTGATGAGGTTCTGAGTGAGAAATCTCTGCTAGAGTGCTACAGTCCCCCCCACACCCATGACAAAGCTACATTTCCCAGGAGGAATTACTCTTAAATCAGTTTGAGTCTATACTATAGACATGCTCAGTTTCTCTGAGCTTATCAAAAGGTAGACTTACCACCTATAGGTTGAGCCTGTCAAGCCTAGGAAGGAGATAGCTTACTGTGTAGTGCTTGGCATACCTTCCAAAAATAAAAACATAAATAGGGGGGGTATCTAAAAAAAGCAGTGGATAGAAAAGTAGAATGTAATGATTCAATAAAGAGCCCCATCAAAAAAAAATCAATAAAAGCAGCAATAAAAAAATGATAAAAATAGCACCAGTCAATCCAAAGATAAAAATGTAAAACCAGCTATCCTCAGGAAAAGGTCAGGACAATACCAGCTCCAGATGCTGAAAATAAAGGGGGCCACACATAAGCTTGCAAGTGACAGCAGGCAATCCCCTGTCCCCACCCTCAATCTTCTGCCCTCAATGATTGGAGAAGTGGGAGAAAAAATGGAGAGGGAATAGCACCGATGGTGACACTCTATGCAATTGCCCAGTCTTTATGGCAGAGATTGCAGAGATTCCTAGAGCTTCACCTGGAAATGATGTTACATCCTCCAAACCTCCACCCCCCCAGAAGTGATGCCACATCCTTGGCGACACTCTAGAAATTTCTAATCTTTATGGTTTTTGCCATAGACATTGCAGAAATTCCAAGAGCATCACAGAGATTGTGACATCACATCTGCTGAAACTCCACTGTCGTTAGGCACAGCCCACAAAATCTCCTAGCATTGGCAGGCACAGGGCAGGCAATCCTAAACCAAACAGGTTTAAGCAAACACACTCATGCCCCATATGGTGTTTGCTCACTCAAGTCCCATGATTTCCAGCACAGCCTTTTTGGTGACCAGAAATGACCCCCTCCTTTCTTACCAGTGGAAAAGCCGGCTTGATTCAATCCGCTGTTGCCCCCTACAAATGATATAATGTGAGGATTCTGTCCTAGCTTTAGGTTGTGCTTGATTTGCTAGAGAGGAAGCAATCGTTCTTACTACAGTGAGGAGAAGTGTCACAGGAAGCAATAGGGTGACTACATTAATAATGATGACACTCAGAAATATGACAAGGTAGTTCAGGCACTCTACCAAGGAAGAAACTAAAAGTAATTATTTTGTAGAGATTTTTGACAAGTGCCAGAGATCCATGAGACACATATTCATCACGCTTACAAAGCATCTGGAAAAAACTGTCATCTTGGGGTTTTTTTTAATTTTTCAGTTGGTTTCATTAGAGACACAATTATGAGAACTGAACAAAGATGTAAATGTATCAGCTGCATCTCAAAACTGGCACATTGCAGGAGAGAGAAGAAAGCTTTAAACTGAATTGCATAATCTAGATATCATTATACATCAGGTTAGTCCTTATCTGAGCACAGATCTGCTTGAGGAAGGCTGCCCATTTCTCTCCTGGCAGGACTTTAGGGGTTTTAACAGCTGCATGAGAAACAGACATTCAGGATTTAATGCTTTCTCTATCACTGCACCTGCAGAATTTTTGCATGCTTTAAAGATGGAGGAGCCCTGCCAAAAATGGGGTGGGGTGTATCTAACACATGGTTCATTTTAATCCAAACTACTGTCAGAGACCCATCTTCTTCTTAAAGAGTTATCCACAGGTGGGTGGTGGGAGGGAAGAAAAGAAAGTCCCAGAAAATAACAGAACAAAGTTTGAGTCCAGTCTCACCTTTAAGACCAACAAAACTTTGTTGGTCTTAAAGGTGCCACTGGACTCAAACTTTGTTCTGCTGCTTCAGACCAGCTTCAGACCAACATGGCTACCCACCTGAATCTAACAGAAAAGAACAGTTCAGCATGATATGTTTGGTATGACTAAGTTCCAAATAATTGGCCCATATTACAATAATAATTTTGTTGTTAGCCATTCAGTCATATCCAATTCTTGACGATTCTATGGACTAGCTCTCTCCATGTTTTCCGATCTTGTACTGTTTCTTTGAGTCATTCCATGCTCAGGCTGGTGTCGACTTTTATGGTGTCTAGCCACCATGTTCTTTGGCTGCTCAGTTTCCTTTTGTTGCTAACCAGTTCAAGCATAATTGCTTTTTCTAGTGAGACAATAATAATAGTGTTATCCTAAACACAGTTACACCCTTCAAAATCCATTGATTTCAGTGGATCTTGAAGGGTGTAATGCTGCTTAGAATAGCACTGGCAATGATATCACCAGATTGCAACCCAGAGATTAGCTCCTTTCCCTGCGCTTCCTGGTCCTTTGATCTGCCCTGTCCCATGGCTGGTATATGGCATTTCTCTGGCCTGCCAGATACCATAGTCAAGAATAAAATAAATGAATGGAAGAAGCCAGCGTTTCTTTGTCTCCTGCACAGGAGCTTACTCATTTCATTTACAGTCCACCTTTCTTGCTGACACTTAAGGAGGTACTTAAGAGAAGCTTTCAAAAAACACAGAATAAGCCTCTGGGTTGCACCCAGGAAACCCAAAGATGCTCTCTGTTATCTAAGGCGATGATGAGGAAATTTCAGCAAGTACAGCTATTCCCACACCCACATTATATTGTATCTAGTGATGCTGCAAATTTTGTGTTGAATATGCTCAACACTGGAACTTATCATGTTCAAATGAAATGATGAGTTGATTACTCAGTCTGTTCAAGTGGCAGCAAACAACTCAAGTGTCTGATGAACAGGTTTGCACTGGGCTTTTCCCTCTCTCAAAACTGTACATGTGTGAAGGGCTGCTGATTCATACCAGTGGGCAGCCATTAACTTGGGACTCCTGCAGGAGGGAATTGTAGCTGTTTTGGCACTTGAAAAGACATGGAGGGAACAGGAGCACCCCAGCCTGCTACACTGCAGGTCTGATCAAGACCAGACTCTTGTAGCATTTTACAATTGCTTTAAAATAGCAGCAGCATTCATGGTTTGGGCATTGGCAGTCTTTAAGCAGCTGCTGGACAACCACTTGTCAGGGATACTGTAGGCTGATCCTAGATGGTCTGTATGGCCCCTTCCAACTCTGTGATTCCATGATTCTATGACCTGTGGACACTGGGATTTCTAGTTTGGCCCTTAGGTGAACACTGAAAGGTAAGTTGTCAACCTTTAGGTAGTGGCTGGAGACCCACTGGGTTTGCCACTGATCTCCAGGTGACAGAGATGTCCTTGGAGAAAATGGCTGTTTTGGAAGGTGGCCTTGATGATATTATTCCCCAATGAAGTCCCTCCCCTCCCTAAACTCTGCTCTCCCCAGACTTCAACCCCCAAATCTCCAGGAATTTCCCAACCCTGCACTACTACCTAATCCCTTTTAGGGAGGGGCATGAGCTGGGGAAATGTGGTTCCGTTCATGAATTTTTAGCTGCGTTATGAACCAGTTCGGTTTATGAGGTGGTAGAAAGCCCCTTCTCAGCATGCTAGAGACACCAAACTTGCAGGGGATCTCCAGCTGACTCTCCTCTAACTGCCCTCCAAGCTTTTGAGAATTGGGTTTATGGGATCTGAGTTACAATCCCCCAAAGAAGGTGCCCTCCAGGAAAGTGCTTTCAGGGGAAATAACTGCCTGTCATTTCCCCAGAAAGCACTTTCCTGGGGGCACCTTTCTTTGGGGGGGGGGTAACTCAGACCCCATAAATCCAATCCTCACCAAACTTGGAGGAAAGGTAGAGGGGAGTTATCCAGAGATCCCCTGTGAGTTTGGTGTCTCTATAGTTTGCACAAGATCCATTCTATACCTTTTGGAACCTCCTGAACCTGCACCTGTCGAAATGATGGCTGACAGGTGGTCATTTTGACAGGCACAGGTTCAGGAACATACATAATGGTTCCTGTGCAAGTTAGAAACACCAAATTCACAGGGGACCTCCCCCAGGTGTTCCTCTACATGCCCTCCAAGTTTGGTGACTTTAGCTTGCATAGGGTCAATTCTATACACTCCTGAACCTGCTGAACCTGTGCCTGTCAAATGACCACTCATCAGCTGTCATATTGACAGACACAGGTTCAGAAGGTTCAGGAGTGTATAGAACAGGTCCTATGCAAGCTAGAGACACCAAACTTGGAGGGTATGTAGGGGAACATCCAGGGAAGGTCCACTGTGAGCTTGGTGTGTCTAGTTTGCACATGATACATTCTATACACTCCTGAACCTACATCTGTCAAAATGACCAAGGTCCAGGAGTATAGAACATCCTTTAGAAGCTAGAGACATCAAAGTTACAGGGGACCTCCCCTGGATGCTCCTCTGCATGTCCTCCAAGTTGTTGCTTTGAAGTTTTGTAAACATTTTGATTAAGTACAGCCAGTTTGTCTGGGAATGTATCCACTCAGGAACCGGAACACACCTCCACGAACAGCATCAAAGTTTGTGGAAAGTTTGTGCTGGTTCCCCAGCTACAAACTTGACTTTGTGAAACATAAGCCAGCCAAAATTAATCACAAACTTTAGTGCAGGAGCCGCTTTGTGCCCATCCCTAATCCCTTTAACTGGAGATGCCATGCATTGGACCTAGAATTTATTGCATGAAAAGCAGATATTCTACCATTGAGCCATGGCTGCTTCCCAGCATGAGACTTACTTCTGTGTAGACCTGTTTAGGATTGCTCCTTCAGTAGACTAGAAACACCATGAGTAGCTGTAGGGGGACCTGCAAAACTTGTGTACAGCAGCTGTTCAGAGGCTCTTCATACATCAACCACAAATGTGTGTTTACCATTAGCACAGTGAAGACCAATCTCCAACCCTCCAACTGTCTGCCTGTGAGACACATACTTTGAAAACACATTCGTCATACAAGCTGCTAGAATGATCCAGAGCGGTCCTCACAAGCTTTATCCCATTTTCATTTGGCCATTTCTCTAAACGTATCAGTGACAATGATGAGTCATGCAGGGAAGGTTGTTACAGCTGCTGGGGGACCGTCCTTTGTTAAGCTGATTGCTTGATAATAGTCAGGGATGATCAGTTGATGTTTCCTGAATGGGAGCTAATGACTTGAAATCTCTCTCCCTGGCCTTTGGAAGGTGACACTCTTTGGGTAGAGGGAGAGGCAGAAAAATGGTTTTGTTGCAATTTGAATGGGGAGACAGAAGGCCAAACTAGATAAGATTGCTGTGGGGATGGGGAGAGAAAAAAAAATTCTTCCAACAGGTTGTTTGTTTAAAAAAACAAAACCCAAAATGAAGCTTGGCATGAAGGGTTCTGAATATAACCACACAGAGAAGTAGTCAACCTCTTTCTCCTCTGATATAGGAACAGCAGGTTTTTTCCTGTCCTCTGATAGCCCTACACAGGGCAAAAGTTAAGGGACCCCCATGCAGTGTTCCCTCTAAGCTGAGTTAGTGTGAGCTACCTCACAGTTTTTTAGCCTCCGGCTCACACATTTTTGTCTTAACTCAGGAAGGATGGCTCCAGAACAAACTAATTTATGCAGTAGACAAATTGCTCACTCACAACTTTAATGCCAATAGCTCACCAAGTACAATTTTTGCTCACAAGACTCAACGACTTAGAGGAAGCATTGCCCCCATGTCCGCCCCCCATCTCCAACACACTGGGGCAACTGATACTGAAAATGGTCCAAAGGGAAAGGGCTGAATCTCTCTGTCTATGATCAGATTAGATTTGTATACTTGTAGCTATGTATTCCCTGTAGTAATGTATGGCTGCGAGATTTGGACTATAAGGAAGGCCGAGTGCCGAAGAAAAGATTCTTTTGAATTATGGTGCTGGAGAAGACTCTTGGGAGTCCCTTGGACTGCAGGAGATCAAATCAGTCATTCTTAAAAGAAATCAACCCTGACTGTTCCCTGGAAGCCCAGATCCTGAAGCTGAAGCTCAAATACTTTGGCCACCAAATGAGAAGGGAGCACTCACTGGAGATGACCCTGATGCTGGGAAAGATTGAAGGTCAAAGAAGAAGGGGACGGCAAAGGATGAGATGGTTAGACAGTGTCATCAATGCAACAAACATGAAATTAAGCAAACTTTGGAGCATGACTGAAGACAGGTGTGATGTGGTCCATGGGGTCGCAAAGAGTCGGACTTAACTATGTGACTGAACAAACACAAAAAGCTATGACCTGGATAGCCCAGACTAGCCTGATCTTATCAGATCTTGGAAGCTAAGCAGGGTCAAACCTGGTCAGTATTTGCTTGGGAGACCACCAAAGAGGTCCAGGGTCCAGTGCTTCTGCTAACTAAAGCCTGGCCTGAATTTTTCATCACTTGGGCCATTTTTCACCACTTGCACCATCAGGGAGTGCTTAGCAAGACTGCAGTCCTGGTAATTTTTTACATTGATTTTAGCTACCAGGAGGAGACTAGTCAACAACTGAATTTCAAAGAAAAGCCAGAAGTGCTTTCCTTTTTGAGAGCACAAAGGTCTTCATGCTTTCCCAAGTGCTCTATTATTCAAGAGGGAGATCTTAAAAGCCTCCAGGTTTCCCAGGCATATACATCCCATCAACTTTTAATAGTGTGTACTCCTAAAGCACTTAGGCACTTTCAAAAATCTCTTGCTAGCTCATTTATACAGAGAAGGCAGAATTCTCCTTTCTCATTGCTACTTTGCAGTATATTCTTTTCCTCCTCCTATCTTCCATAATGTTAGACAACTTTTTTACCCAGAAAAATCAGATTCTGCCACCGTTGGAGGGAACCCACCTGATGGCAGAAGAGGGAGACTTCCATCATCCATCTCTATAGTCCATGAGCTAATACTAGTCCATCTACATCCCTCTCTTCGCCAGCACTACTAGATGGGCTGTGGCTCATGGGAAGATCCTGTCACGTTCAGAGCAAAGCCTGCCACTGTTACGCTACCTGGTGTTTCCAGGATACAATGACAACAAGTAAAGCGAGATGCAGGAGTAAGGTCTCCAAACCAGACTGGAATCAGAGATCCAAAAGTCTGGTTCAGGGGAAGGAGGATCCAGGGCATGGGAACCAGTGCAGGATTGAAGGTCTGGGTCCCAAGCTGTAGGAGCAAGCAAGGTTAACAAGGATAGAGTACGAGGCAGCAAGTCAGGGTAGAGCTCTGTTCACTAATCCAGTCAGCTCACAGAGAGGTGTGCCATACAATGCTGCTATTGCAAGAATGCTGTTGCTTTCTTCCTAGCTATCTAAGCTTTGTCTGATCATGCCGGTCTTCTCTGGGCATCTGCTTTAGCATTAACTTTTTCCTGACTGTGACCTGTTTTGATTTATTAGCTTAGTCTTCGGCTTTCCATGGATAGTGGTCATGAGTACCAAAAATGGCTTTCCACCTCTTCTACCAGCCTCAAAACTTGCCTTATCAGGCCATGGCCTAGACTGTTTTACCTTTAGTCAGGGCTGCATCTCCAGACAAATACCACCATTAGAAGAACGCACAAGAAGCTTAATGAGAACAGATTAATGAAAACAGATTCACTGTGTTACCATCCTGCAGTGAAACTTTATGTAGCTCAATGGACCCTTAGGGTGACCAGAGCCCTCAGAGCTGTGAGTCATATCTATAATGGGAGACCTTCCAAGAGCAGCCGCTGACCCTGCAGTCCTGGTACGGAAACAGGCGTTGCAGGGATGCAATAACATCACTTCTAGGTCAAACCTGGAAGTGAAATCATCAGGCTATTGTAATGATCTAGGATTCACTGTAAACGCTATGGTAAAACCTTAGCATTTGGGGTGAATCCTAGAGCACCACACCAATGTGATGACATCACTTCCAGGCTCACCCCAGAAGTATTGTGATGGTATTGTTGAGACACCACACCCCATGTCCTTAACGCCCCCCCAGTCTCCTGCCATGTGCCCACTACCAGCTGGCAAACCTAAATGCGCAAAAATCATATCATCCTCTCAGCAGCCCATCTTCTGATAGCCTTTAAATCTGTCCAGACCAGATGCCCCCACCATGCTTCTATAATTTCTTTAGATATGGAGGGTTATAAAAGATTGACTGCCAGCAAGGCCAAACCCATAGAAAGGGATGGCAATAACATATAACCCAATCCCATTCCTAGGCCCTAAGTGAGATCTAGCTTTTCTCACAGCACTATTCCGTGTATCATTATATGCAGACTTCCCTTTCAAGAGTCAAGATGTTCCCGAATGGCAATGGTTCTGCCAGTAGGACACGCGTCCAACTGCCAAGTTTCATATACTATTTTATATAAAAGATACCAGGAGCAGTGCACAATCCCAGTTTCTGGAACTGGGAGCAGTGCACAATTTCTGCATGCTCCTTTAAGCCCATCAACTCCAGCCAGGATGAAGGGAGCATGCCAGAGCACCTCCTGCTTCCCAGGTCTCTTTCCCAGCATGAAATGGGGGATTTCCAGAGAGGTTCTGATGACATCACTGGAGCCTCTGGGGGAAGAGAGAGAGAGCTGGCATGGCACTGTAGTCAGAGTGTCAGACTAGGATCTTGGACAAGCAGGTGTGAATCTCTATTCTGCCGTGGAAGCTGGCTAGGCGACCCTGGGTATGTCACAATCTCTCAGACTAGCCTCCCTCACAAGGCTGTTTCCCCCCAAGTTTTTAATTAGGTAACAGTAACTTACAGAAAACAATAGAACAAAGTTCTGAGTCCAGTGGCACCTTTAAGACTGACAAAACTTAATTTTGGGTTTGTGTGCCTACGCACTTCATCAAAACGAATGATCCCCAAATAACAATTTTCTATATCCAAAATACAGCTACTGAAATTCAACAATATCCATTTATACAATTCATATAAGATATATCACCTTCTTGACTTCCACGTTGGCTCAGAGATGCCAGGACCTCTCAGGGACAGGCAAACCTCGATCTCTCAGCCGTCACCTTGGGAGAAGCTTATCCCGGTTCTCCAGGCTGAGAGTCTCCTGCAGAGACTCTGCGGGGGCCTGGAACCAGCCAAGGCCCCTCCTGATCACGTCAGCTTGCACCTTGACGTGTCGCATTGACTCTCTGATGGAGATGTGTCAAGCTGACGTGATCAGGAGGGGCCTTGGCTGGTTCCAGGCCCCCGCAGAGTCTCTGCAGGAGACTCTCAGCCTGGCGAGCCGGGATAAGCCTCTCTCAAGGTGACGGCTGAGGGATCGAGGCTTGCCTGTCCCTGAGAGGTCCTGGCATCTCTGAGCCAACGTGGTGACCAGAGCCATCCTAGAGACGAGTGGACAGGAAAATAAGTGAAAGTAACAACCAGAATCGTCTAAACAGTGAGTCAATCCTTTAAAAGCGAAGAAGTCTTGGTTTGCTAGATCGATCCGAGAAGGAGCGGCGGGCGGGAAAGGGTTGAAGATCCACCACCACCACCCCCGAAAATGGAGCAGTTCTTAAGCATTTTAGAAAACAGATTAAAAAACGGAACCGACGTTTTTGAAAGCTACATTTTAAGCCTAGAAGTGTTGAATTCAGATAAACTTTACTTTAAAAATAAAACTTTTCTTCTTTATAAACAAGATGTCTGGGAGAGGGAGGAGAACAGCACTGGAAAAGAAACCCACTCCAGGAAGTACTGTACCAATGACTCCCCCCCCCAGAAACAAGAAGCAGCTGCAGACTTTTCCAATGTGCTTGCTGCAGCATTGCAACCTCTGCTGGAGCAGATGTCAACCATCAACAACAAGCTGGATTCCATGCAAAATCAACTCGCCCACATGGAAAAAAAGGCCAAAAAGACAGACAAAAGGATTGAGAAAGTTGAAACAAAAACTACAGATATTAAGCAAGAACTGGAAGAAGTCAAAAAAGAAAGAAACACGGACAAAAAATCAACTACTACAACTGCAACTGGAAAGATCTATGCACGTTCTACGCTTCCAAGGAATGTCTGAACAGAAGGGAGAAGATTTAAAAACAATGTTAAGTGGAGCGATAGCTTCAATTTCGGACTTAAAACAAAAGGATCTCCAGAGTGACGTGGACTTGCAATATTGTACAGACCCTGATTTTATAAGAAAAAACAAACTACCTGGTGAAATTTACATTAAATTTTCTAAGAGAACAATGAGAGACAATGTTTTAAAAGCTACAACAGGAAAAACATTAAAAGTCAATGAGGAAGAAATTAAAGTCTTAAAGGACATTCCATTTGAGATCCAGAAACGAAGACGTCAATATAAAGACTTAATTCTTTTCCTGAGAAATCAACAAATAGTCTACAGATGGAGCTTTCCGGAAGGACTTGTGTTCAAATATAATGATAAGAAAATTAAAATTGACTCTGGCCAAAAGGCCAAAAATTTCTTGAAGCAGCAATTGGGCGCGGATAAAGATGAAGACCCAAATTTGGAGGAAGGAGAGGAACCCAGCAAGGAAGAGTCGGATAATACTTCAAGTGACTCCAGCAGTTCTGCTTCAGAGTCTGAGAAAGGATCAGCAGCACCCAAATTATCAAAAGTGAAGAAAAAGAAGCGGAAGAAATAAACAATTTACTCTGGATTACAAAATAGTTGACTTTAGCGTAATTAAATTCTATTTGACAGGGGCTTGGACTCTTTGTTTTTATACTCTTCAGTATATCATTATATTCTTTAGTATATTATTGTTAATGCAGGAGTGACCTACTTATCTGTAACCTAATATAAAACTCTTGTCTTAAGTTAGGGTAGTGTTCCACTGTACCCTTCCCTTTAGGTTTTAGGATGTAGAATATAAAATCAATAAAACATTATTAAAAAAAAGATATATCACCCTCTTCATACAAAGCTTATGTTGTTGTATGGTTAAAGTGGAAGAGGGGAAAGCAATTGAATAAGCCTCTTTGGGTCCCGGTTAGGGAGAAAAGCAGAGTATAAATAAAACATTAAGAAGAAGAAGTTGAACCAAGCGTCTCTGATAAGCAGTGGACTCTCTGCTGCCCTCTGGGCCATAGCAGATGCCTCCTCATGCTGATCTTTGATGCCGGTACCGGTCATAGTTCTCCCTCAGATGTGATCCTTCATCAGTGTTCCCTCTAAGCTGAGTTAGTGTGAGCTAGCTCCCAGTTTTTTAGCCTCCGGCTCACATATTTTTGTCTTGGCACAGGAAGGATGGCTCCAGAGCAAACTAATTTATGCAGCAGCCAAATCGCTCACTCACAACTTTAATGCCAGTAGCTCGCAAAGTAGAATTTTTGCTCACAAGACTCCATAACTTAGAGGGAGCATTGCTTCTAGTAATACTTTTAAACTCTTCAGAGAAGAGCTATTAGCTGGTACTTAAAAAAAAAAGAAGAAGCAAAGATAAGGTCCGCTTGACAACCCGCTCAAACATTTCTCATAGACCACATTCTCTAACCATTATGTCCTCTGAATGGCACTTCCTTGGGAACAAGGGTTGCCAAATCCTTTAATTCAGCAGAATGTAAGAGCGGCAGCCTACAGGAAGGCTCTGCTTCTAATACCTTAGCATGTAGTCCCTTTCATTACACCCACAAACCGCCCACCTCCTCGAAATTGCCATTCTTTCCAGTGCTATTCTGCTTTATTTCCTGGGTATGAATATACAGAAGCACCCCAGGCCCTGGCTGCTCAATTCCAGCAACCTCTTGCAGCAATAAATATCGGAGGGGTTGATCAGGCAGTGGGATTTCTCCCCCCACCATCGAATGACACATTTGAGCGCTGAAAGCAATGCATTCGGTTATCCTGCTAGTAAGGCATAATAAAAATGTTGCTTTTGCCTTCTCAGCCTCTCCTCTTTGGAGTCTTGCACAGAAGAAATGATCTCTGGCTTGTAGGCTGTAGCATCCCACAGACGCTTTGAGAAAAGTGTCAGAAAACCTACAAACCTGCACAGCTAATTGGATGCGGGATTATTAGTGACACTTTGGAAAGGCAGCCTGTCATTTTAAAAGAAACAGGGAGGAATTGTGTGGATACTGAAACTTGCCATTGTAGGGTAGAAGGTGGAAGGTCCCATACCACTGCGAAAACACAGCCCTATAATTTTCTGCAGCAGAAGCGCACTTGTGAGACCAAATCCTTTCTTGCCACCAATTACACCTTTCAGAACATGTACCAGAATCTTTCAGCTATGTTAAGAATCATACTCGTTGTCCTCCCATGTTTATTTGTTTTTCAAATGTAGACCCAGATACAGCTTTTTTTTGGTAAACGGTATTAAGGAGAGAGCACAACTCAATGGCGGAATATGCCATTTGCACACAGAGGGTTCCTTGGTGCAAGACCTGACAAATTCCAGCTAAAAAAAAATTGACAGGGCTAAGAAGACCATGGAGACCTAGAGGCCATGGAGATTTGCTGCCGTTTCCAGCCAGAACAGGTAGCACCAGGCTAAATGGACTAGATCCTTCCTTCTCTGTTGAACTTTTCAATTTCAGCTCTTTGGGAAAGAGCTCTGTCGGGGCCTTTTTGCATATGTTACTCAAAAAAATGCCAAGTACATGCTCTCCTCCCTCCCTTTCTTCTAAGGTCTTCTTCCCTTCTCATCTCCTTTTGTAGCCGGATTGACTTCAGCCGGATTGACTCCAGCTTCCTAATCAAGTCCTATTGTTACCTTTAACAATTTTTTTTATTGTGTGTAGCACATTTGCACTTAGTTCTTCCTTTGAATGGAGGGAAATAACATACAAACATCCACGACACCTTTGTGTGCACCAAGCTGATTTGAGCACGTCATGAATGGACATGACAGAATGCTTTGTACCACCTCGATTGAGGTCAAGGCCAAGCCTGCTTGGCCATTCAAGCCTTTTTTCCTGGATGCCTTTAAAAGGATCCGGGATGCCTTCATTTTTTTTTTGTTTTGGTTCTTTCTGTTCCCCAAGAGAACAAAAGCACTTCTCTGCGTTTGGGTACATCTGTATGAGGTCATCACAGAATGATCAGAACTTCAAAATCCTTAATAATAAAGTACTAACAGCAGCAAAAGATACCATCAATTGCCCTGGGAAATCCCAGAAGGGGCCCCAGCCATTCTCACTTGACCAGCCACGTGGGACGTATTTGTTGCCAAAGGTTTACATGAGGAAAAAAAACCTCAAGAGAATGTTTAGAGGTTCTGAAATCTTCCCCTGCTACCTCCAGTGGTCTCTTGGTTGCCACAGCACCTCCTGTCTACCCAGAAGACAGGAGGCCTCCCCAAGGGCCAATTTAGCACAGTGCCACATCTGCAGGCGTATGGATCTGCCAAACTTTTTCTATGAAGTATTCCACAGAGATGCTTCTTTTCAAGGACAAAAAAAATCTAAAGACAACCAGGGATGTCATTTGCAAGAGAGAAAGAAAAGAGAGAGAGACACACAAAAGCATTCACTCAGAGGCCAGCTAAAACAGGATAAATGTTCAGTATACATCCTATTTATCAAAACACTTTAAAAAAAGTTTATAATTCTGCTGGGCTTTTTCCCAGAGCTATATGAGGTGAGCTGAGGAGATTTGGGAGGGGGGCAGAAAACTCTCAGTCCACCCATGGCCAACCTCCCATAGCCAGCCTACTGTCTACCTGTCACCCCTGCTCAGGAATCAGAGAGGACAAGCTTTCTTCATTCCTTCTCAGACCTCTTTTAAAAACAGTGCAGCAAGTCACACCTGCAGTTGCTGAGCTCTCCAAGGTTCCTTCCACTTACCAAAAGTCTGACCACTATTTATAGCTACCAGGGCAACCAAAATGGTGGCCGATCTCTCATGAGAGGAAAGAATCTTGTGCAAATTCAGGAAGCCCTACCGGGTACATATGGCTTGGTAAACTGTTTTTAAAGGGTCCTGAGGCAACAGTGAGGTAAGAAGGATTATCTTCTCTGGGGGCAGCAGCAGTGTGGTGGCTTGGTGAGCTACAGAAAGGAGGGAAGCAAGGGCCACAGCTGCCACTGCCTCAGGTGGCAAAAAGTCTTGAGCTGCCTCTGCTCTTCTTATTTGTTTTTCTTCACTGTGAGAAAGAGCAGCTGAAACTGATTACTGGGAAACATCTGCATGACCACAGCCAATCTCAGAAACTCTGAGGCCCTAAAGGAAGTCTGTTAAATACACTAGAAAACATCAAAGCAAGGTTGACTTTGTGGGACCTTGGTTACCAAAGGATACAGAGCAAAAGGTGTTTGCTCCATTTGGGGGGTAGTGGACAACGCCATCAAGTCATAACTTATAGTAACCCCATGGAGTTTTCAAGGCAAGAGATGTTTACAGGTGGTTTACCATTGCCTGCCTCTGTGTCACAACCCTGGTATTCCTTGGAGGTCTCCCATCCAAGTACTAATCAGGGCCAACCCTGCTTAGCTTCTGAGATTTGACATCGCCCTAGCCTGGGCTATCCAGGTCAGAGCTTATTCAGTATAGGGGGGTGCATCCCCCCCTCAATTTCATTTTATTTCATTCTTGTTTTTAGCCCAATTTTAAAATGTATCTATCTTTCATTTTTTCTGTCTGTCTTCTTCTTCCTCTACATACTGTGTGGGCTGAAGCTAGTGCAGGTGGTAGGGCCGAGTTAATAGTGCCTGGCTACGTCAGCAGGGAGCAGATATGTGCTGAGACTCTCTCTCTTGCTTCTCCCAGGTTTTTGGCTACTGTTTCTGACATAGTCCTGCTGTTTTGCCTTGGTGTATCCTGAGAAATGTAGCACCAGAGTGTTTTGCATGCCCCTGCTCCCCTGACTGGTGGTTTTGTAAGGAATCGGTGTCTCCAACAGGAGAAAATACTGGAGACTCTGTGGACTGCTTTTAACATTTATCCACAAATATCCGTAAAAAATAGGGAAATCAGGCAAGGTCCCAGCTATGCAGTAGTAGGTTTAAAACAGCATCCACCCCCTTTCCTGCCACTGAAGCAACAGTGTTCTCCTGGTACTCTGCAGAGCTGCCATTTGCCAGAGCTACTAAACTCAGAGGTCTTTCTCCAGCTAGACTTGAACTGCAAAACTGTTTATTTCCAGCCCCCGCCTACAAACATTCCAGTGGCTCTGAGTAGCCATGAGTCATCTGCAGTGCCATTAAGCCGAAGTACCTTCAGCTACACAGCTACACAGAAGGCTAGAATGAAACTCATTTTGTATATTCAACACTATCCAAAATGCAACAATACCCCAAAGGCTGGGACAGAATATTGCCACAGGAAATGAGACAAATCCAAGCAGAGCTTCAGCCTTGTAAACATTGTGCTCTTGTATCTTGGGAGAAAGACCGGAGAAAACCAAGGATGCATTCAGCTTGTTGACCTCTTCCTCTGACCCAACGGATGGAGCCCCAGGGTTGCAAATTCGCTTCCATGCGGAAAAAACCCAAACTAGATTTCATACATGCCCTTTAAAACGCTTTTGAGACTTTCTTCTGTTGGTGGTATGCCAATGTGAAGGACAAAAGTTCAGTTTTAAATGCACCTGTCTGAGTTTTTTGAATTGACTGATGGTAAGGTTGGAAAGTGAATTTACAATTGCATTACAATGTCTTTGTCACCTGTGAACAGATGTGTTCTATCAGAAGTGCTTTGTTCAGTCCTTGAACTGACTCCTCCTCCCCCAATAGAGTTGTGCCATTTTGGAATACCTCCAGATTTTAAGCTTTCCTCCCAGAACAGAAATGTCAGTTTTGCCAGGGGAGTTTTCCTTTAAGATGTCCTTTCTTGTATGAAACTGACAAGGTAGGAGAAAAGTCCTGGGGGTTTGGCCAATACATTTCCTCTCCCCCTTGCTACTGAAACTGACAATTCCTTCCTCTAACATCATCAGTTTTTACTGGACAGGAAATGAGGGGCAGTGAAGTAAATGTAGGTGGATAGCTCTGTGCTGAGCTGCAGGGTAATGTGGGCAGGTGTCCAGTGTGAGCAGATGGACTGGTGTCTTTTCCTGTACTCACTATAGAGGTATGATGACATTTAAAGCAAAAACAATATAACTCGTGAACGGTCTTAATGTACATTTACTGAAGTGGGTCTTAATGTACATTTACTATACATTTATTGAAGGTCAAAGAAGAAGGGGACGGCAAAGGATGAGATGGTTAGACAGTGTCATCGATGCAACGAACATGAAATTGAGCAAACTTCAGCGGACAGCGGAAGACAGGAGGGCCTGGCGTGATCTGGTCCATGGGGTCGCGAAGAGTCGGACTCGACTGTGCGACTCAACAACAACAACAACACTGAAGTGGGGGGAGATTCCCAGGTGCTTTAAAATGTGCTTCTATAAGTTTGGCCTTAAAGTTGCACTATTGCCATTCTCTTCTAAAAGTAAGAGGATCTTCACAGTTCCAGATTATGAAATGTGCTGCCCTTACCTCTGGCCATCCACTCTGAGTGCGATGATTGTAAGTTACTGAAAGGCAATGCTACTTCATGCTACCAAATAGTGCCAAGACGTTAAGATATTGAACAGTGCCATCCTGAGCAGAATTATACCCTTCTAAGCTCACTGATTCCAACATCTTTAGAAGGGTGTAATTCTGCTTAATGTGGCATTATAAGATTGCACATATATACACACACATACATACATACAAACATAAATACAGGTAATTTTGAGCAAGCTCTCCTCTTTATAGTGTCATGCATGTACGCAGGGCCGGCCCGAGGTTTTTCTGCGCCCTAGGCGGGGCTACCTTCTGGTACCCCCCCAGGCATGTGCCCAATTATGGGGTTGCCAACCTCCCACTTCTCCACCGCCGGGGCTCCCCAGGGCTAGGGAGGGCTCCCCTCCTCCTCCTCCTTCCCCCACTCACCAGCCGCCGGGGCATGCTGGAAAGCCAGGGAAGGGGCAGGGGTTTAAACCCCCATCCCTACCATCTGAGCGCTGGCTTGCCGGCGCGCCCCACAGCTGTGGGGTGTGGCGGCAAGCCAGGGAAGGGGCGGCGGTTTAAACCCCCATCCCTTCCGTCTGAGTGCCAGCAAGCCAGGGAAGGGGCGGAGGTTTAAACCCCTGTCCCTTCTGTCCGAGCACCGACAAGCCAGGGAAGGGGCAGGGGTTTAAACCCCGTCCCTTCCGTCTGAGCGCCAGATTGTCCGTGTGCCCCGCAGCTGCGGGGCATGCTGGCAAGACAGGGAAGGGGTGGGGGGGTTGGTGAGGCTTCTAGCAGGGGGCGGGGGGCTTTTGGCGCCCCTAAGGGCTGGCGCGCTCTAGGCAAATGCCTAGTTCGCCTAGTGAGCAAGCCAGCCCTGCATGTACAGTTGCCAACTCTGGGTGGGGTGTTATTGATGTCAGCACTGAGAGTGAGGAGCCTTGGGGTGATACCCGATGTCTCATTATCTATGGTGGCTGAGGTCACTGTGGTTGCCAAATTAGTTTTTTCTATCTATGGCAGGTGCAGCAGTGACTTAGCTACAGTGATCCATGCAATGGTCACTTCCAGACTGGACTTTTGCAATTGCAGTTGGTGCAGAATGTGGCAGTGTGTGTGCTGATAGTGACATCTTCATGGGTACACATTCGGCCTGCACTCCGTGAACTGCACCGGCTGCCAACAGAATTCCAAGTCCATTTCAAGGTGTTTCTACTTAACTTTAAGGCCATAAGCGGCCACGGACCAACATACTTACAGGACGGCCTCTTGCTATATGTGCCCCATCGAGCCTTGCACTCATTAGATCAACACCTACTGGAGATCCCCGGCCCCAAAGATGTCCATCTGGCCTCAACCAGGGCCAGGGCATTTTTGGCCCTGGCCCCAACCTGGTAGAATGAGCTCCTGCTAGAGATCAGGGCCCTATGGGACCTTTTACAGTTCCGCACAGTTGTAAGATGGAGCTCTTCCGCCAGGCTTTTGGGTGAGGCAGCAGATATCAAATATCATCTGTCTCCTCCTGTTACCTTCCTGTTACCTTTTGGTTGCCATCTGTACCATGGTCTTCAATTTTCAAGGATACAGAATGAGAACCGCCTTGGTTTACCCAAGGTAGGGTACTTATAATCTGGAATCTCTTATGGGATCTAGCCCTTTCTGCCTTTAATTGTCTAACACCAGGGCACCATTGTAATAGCTGTGATGTAGTCTATAATATATAATAACATATAAGCAAACTGACATCAAGATCTCGCAGAACTTTTACACTAGTTACACAATGACAACTCAATACTGCACCAAATCTAAGTCAATAGGAAAGTGATCTATACTTCCTTTGTAGCATACTTTTAAGAATACTACTGCCTCATCTATTGTATGCTACAAGTGCAACATGGACTGCTGCTGACCAAAGCTCCCTCTAAGCTGTGGAGTCTTGTGAGCAAAAATTCTACTTTGTGAGCCACTGGCATTAAAGTTGTGAGCGAGCAATTTGGCTGCTGCATAAATTAGTGTGCTCTGGAGCCATCCTTCCTGAGCCAAGACAAAAATGTGTGAGCCGGAGGCTAAAAAACTGCGAGCTAGCTCACACTAACTCTGCTTAGAGGGAACGCTGCTGCTGACTACTATAGTTTAAGAAAACAGGATATGTGTTAAAGGTTAGTTTGCCCTCCGAGGCAAGGAATGAAGGCTTTTGGAAACTTCAGCTAAAAACACAGATAACAGTACTGGCTCATCACTGGGTCAAACGTTCCCCTCAATTTTTTATTTGACCTTCACAGATATGGCTACACTACGGTCCAGTCACATTTAGCCTTTCCCCCTCCCTCAGTATGCCACAGATGTACAGGGATCTAGACAAAAAGATGTCTTATTCTACCACTCCCAGTGGAATTGCTAGCAGCAGATGTAGGTTATATCAATCTTAAGGCAAAAGCAAATCTCTTGCTAGGCTTGGAGATGTATTTATCTGTCTGTTAGGACAGGGACAGAGATTTTCATTCACCAAGGGAAGGACTGTATTAAATGTATTAAAGCCCATCTGAGGCAACATGGGACCACATATCTTTTGCTCCTTAGATGAAATTTTGAAAGTAACACCTTAAGAAGTATTTGCAGGTATGCAGTGCCATTGCAGAGCACATGCAAATTTAGCTGGACTTAAAATTAACAAATGATTATGACTGGAGGAGGAATCTGACTTTTTCTCAGTTTGAGAATAGCAATCATAAATAATGTTTCCTGCACACATTTCTGTATGAATCATAGAATCACAGAATTGGAAGGGGGCATTAAGGTCATCTAGTCCAACTGCTGCTCAAAATGCCTCTGAGAACATATTAGTTTTTGGTTAATATATTGGAACATGATCCTCCACTGTGACTTTTCTGAGTAACACCATATGGAATGAGAGCCAGCGTGGTATACTGTTTAGAGTGGTGGACTCTAATCTGGAGAACTAGGTTTGATTCCCCACTTCTCCTCCACATGAAGTCTGCTGGGTGACCTTGGGCCAGTCACAGTTCTCTCAGAACTCTCTCAGCCCCACCTACCTCACAAGATGCCTGTTGTGGGAACAGAAAGAGAAGTAGATTGTAACCACTTTGAGACTCCTTGAGTCAGAGAAACGTGGGGTATAAAAACCAACTTTTCTTCTTCATGAGACATCAACAAAGATATTATGTGGTTATAAACGTGTAGGTATTAATGCTGCTGCTCCAGGGCACGTGGCTTGGGAACTGTGGTGAAGTCACTTCCTATTTGGATCATAGGGACCTAGGGTGCGATCACACTGCCGTTTTGATCGGGATTCGCTGCTGTTTACTTGCGCATGTCAGTTTCACGTTCACACGCGCCAATCCACCTCCCGCCGCGAAGCGGGCTTACTCGCGTAATGCTTCCGGGTTTTCCTGACCCCTGGAGAAACTAGTGTTTTCCTGGCACTTCCGCTTTGATTGCGTGATTTCGCCTATGTGGACAGCCCCTCTCTCGCAAGGATTGCGATTAGGGCCGTCTGAATGTTCTTGGGTTGTTGTGTTGTTGTTTTTTTTTTAAAAAAGCTTCCGGTTTGAGCGCTTGAGCAAACATGCGCTTAATAAATCCATTTAAAGTTTAATAATGGATTTATTAAGCGCATGTTTAGTCAAGCGCTCAAACCAGAAGCTTTAAAAAACAACAACAATGCACAGTGACGGCCCTGGAGGCGGGAACGAGAGGTGGGGGCTACGGCAGCCTGGATGGGGCCGGCAAGGAGGATGGCGGAGACAGTGGAGCCTATTTTCGTGGGTCAATGGCGGCAGCAGCGGCGGCAGCACCCCCCCCCAAGTGTCGGCAGGAGCAGCAGCCGCCCAAGCCTCCCCGTGGCCGGCAGGATCGCCTGGAAGGACGGCGCAGCAGTAGGCAAGCGGGTGCTGGGCAAGAGGGGCTGGCTGCTTGTAGACAGCCCAATGTGAATAAAAATGTTCCCGATTTAAATAAACCGGGAACAAAGCGTATGTCAGTTGCAGTGTGACCAGAGCCCTAATCACTACAGTTCTGGTCCATCTATACTGGTTTGTTTTGGGGCCCAATTCAAGGGTCCAGTGCTGACCTTTGCAGCTGTATATGGTTTGGAACCATCATGCCTTTAGAACTGCCTACTCCCATATGAACCTATTCGACCACTACAGTAATCTTCTGAAGGCTTGCATTGGATGCCCTGTCAGGCCCATAGCCAGGATTTCATAATTCGAGGGGCCTTTAAGTAAGTCAGGGGGCACTGATGTCACAAAATAAAATACTTTTTTTTAAAAAAAAAAAACCTCACTTTTGCAGCGTTCGCACTCTGCCTGCCTAGGCAGGGCAGCAAGCCGCGCTTGGGGAAGGGGAGGCAGTGGGTGGTTCAGAGTGGTTCAGGGTGGTTCAGAGAGTTGGTAGTCCTCCAGGCAGCCCAGAGAGCTGGGGGGGGGGCTGAGGGCTGGATGGAAGTTGGGGGGCCTTGGCAGGAAGTTGGGGGGCCAGGTCCTGAAATGCCTCACTGTAGCTATGGGCCTGTGCCCCATCTTCTTAGGTTAGATAACTGACAACCCGAGAGAGGGTCTTCTCAGTCAATGGCACTGAAATTATGGCACTGAAATTATCCCCAGGGATATTCATCAGTCCTATTTGTTACTGTCCTCTGCCAGCAGGCGAAGATTTTTGTGGTATTCCCTCAAAGACCTTTCCTTCCCAGTTTATGTTTTAATTGCTGGCTATTTTTATATATGTATTTTACTTTTGGTTGTAAATTGGTTTTATGATTGTTCTATTGGGTTCTCCTTTTAAATTTAAGGTGCCTTGGTGGTCCTTATTGAGCAAAACGGCAGAATATAAATTCTGTAAATAAGCACATATCTTTTATTTTTTTTTTAATTTTTGAACAGTGTTCATAGCACAACAGACAACACAACCATATATCTGAGCTACATAATTACAAATGTTAAACAAATCAAAGCAACAACAAAAGCCTTGTGGAATTTGCCTATACTATGCAAGAAGTAGGTAACAAATTTAAATTAACAATATTTTCCCAACGATTATGCTGACCAGATGTCCAATTTAGTTTGATATGCCTTCTTTCTGTACTCCTTATGTATCACCCTCTAAATATTTGAAGATCCCCAATGTGAGATTGCCCTAGCTGGATCAGGTAAGGAGATTTAATTCAAAAGTATATTAAGTTATGATAATGTGGATTTTTAGGTAATATCACATTTTCTGAGAGATATTGTATTATGGGGTACCACAATTTCATATTTTTTCATACTTCTTATGTGATAGAGACTGAGAACCATACTGTTAAGTATGGAACTCAACAACATTTTGATTTCAGCAAGTGATTTCAGTTTATTCGTAACAGCAAACTCCAACTCAGAACACCACAATAACACGCCACAAAACTGGAGCACAGTTCCTTCTTTTAAACCATCCTGGGCTGTCAAAGCCACTCCCAAAATAAGTTAAGGACCAATGGAAACACAGAGATAATGTCCAATCACAATTATTCCCACTTTGATACGTATTTACAAGATGATTGGTTCTGTACAGAGGTTTCTCAGAAACCAGCCAATAGTAATGTGACAGCTGAAGAGCCACATTTAAAATCAAGCTTAACATGGGAATGTATAGCATGGATTCACATTCCAATATACAACACATACACTGTCATTTCCCCTAGAATGAAGTAGTCCCATAAACTTATTCTCCAGGATTGTAATGTAGGCACTGTCTTATTTTTCCAATGCGTCGCTACAGCTAGTCATGCTACCGCCAATAATAAAGAGATTGTTTCTGTTTTTGTTCTATTAACTAGATCCTCTGACCACCAATTCAGCAATACTGTCTCTGGGAAGCAGGGTAAGTTACAACCAGTTATGATTTGTATCTCCTTCAAAATATGCACATATGTCCAGCAACTGTTGGGAGAGACTGAAGCCCATTTATAAAGGGAAAAAATCAGAAATTCAGTCACTGGCATTTCAGTAAAGCAGGGGTCTACAACTTTGTCTAATCTTTGAGCATTTCTAGAATTTGAAGAACAGGTAACTGGGTTCTAAAACAAAATAAGTGCCCGGGGGGCAATCACAGAATGGTTTGTTTTGTGGGAGTAGTAGTAGGAGATTCCAGACCATGCATCCTCCTATGATGTAGGAAGCTATTTCCTAATGGGCGAATAGAAGATAATATAGAAAAGAAAAGCCATGTTGGATCAGGCCAATGGTCCATCCAGCCCAACACTCTGTGTCACACAGTAGCTAAAACCCAGGTGCCATCAGGAGGTCCACCAGCAGGGCCAGAACTCCAGAAGCCCCCCCACTGATGCCCCTCAAGCACCAACAATATAGATTATCACTGCCCCAGACATAGTGTTCCCTCTATACCTTGTGGCTCATAGCCACTGATGGACCTCTGCTCCATATGTTAATCCATTCCCCTCTTGAAACTAGCATGCTCCCTGCAGACACAAAGACGGTGCCTCTTGGGCTCTTCTGAGTAGGGAAGCTTTGATATGGAGAAGAGAAACTTTGTGGAAGAAGCAAGAGGATGCCAGGAAACATATTGGCAAGCACAGTGGGCACCACTCTGTGGGCACCACTCTGTGGGCACCACTCTGTGGATCACTGCAGTGAAGGGTCTCAGAAAGCAGGCGACTCTTCTCTGCCTGAGCATCTGGACAGTCACTGCACTGCCAATCAGAGTGGATGGTGCTGGATGTCTCTTAGATGTCTCAGACTCTGGCAATTTCATATGCACAAACAACAGCCAAAGTGACTTAGGCCCTGGTCACATGGCAAGGTAATTGCGCTTTGTTCCCGCTGTAATTTAATCGGGAACATTTTTCTTTGCATTGGGCTGACTAGATGCAGCCAGCCCCTCTTTTCCAGCACCCGCTTGTCTGCTGCTGCGCCATCCCTCCAGGCGATCCTGCCAGCCACAGGGAGGCTCGGGTGGCTGCTGCTCCTGCCACTACTGTATGTGTGGGGGTCCCCTGCTGCTGCTGCCGCCATTGCCCCATGAAAACAGGCTCCGTCGTCTCCGCCATCCTCCTTGCCGGCCCGTCCAGGCTGCCGGAGCCCCCGCCTCTCGTTCCCACCTCCAGGGCCGACTGGTTTTTTTTAAAAAAGCTTCTGGTTTGAGTGCTTGACTAAACATGCGCTTAATAAATCCATTGTTAAACGTTAAATGGATTTATTGAGCGCATGTTTGCTCAAGCGCTCAAACTGGAAGCTTTAAAAAAAAAAAAAGCACAAAGAGCGTTCAGACGGCCCTAATCGCAATCATTGCGAAAGATGGGCTGTCCAGATAGGTGAAATTGCGCATTCAAAGAGGAAGCACCAGGAAAACACTTGATTTTCCAGGGGTCAGGAAAACCCGGCATCATTGCAGAAGTGAGCCTGCTTCGGGACGGGAGGCAGATTGGCACGTGTGAACATGAAATTGACATGTGCAAGGGAACAGCAGCGAACCCCGATTAAAATGGCAGTGTGACCAGACCCTGAGTGTTGGATAGTAAAGGTAAAGGTTCCCTTGCTCGAAAGCCAGTCGAATCCGACTCTAGGGTTGCGGTGCTCATCTCCGTTTCAAAGCCGAAGAGCCAGCGCTGTCCGAAGACGTTTCCGTGGTCATGTGGCCAGCATGACTAAACACCAAGGCGCACGGAACGCTGTTACCTTCCCACCGAAGTGGTACCTATTTATCTACTTGCAATTTCTTGCTTTCGAACTGCTAGGTTGGCAGGAGCTGGAACTAGAGACGGGAGCTCACTCCGTCTTGCGGCACCCGGGTCTTGAACTGCTGAACTACTGACCTTCCACAGCCTGCAGTTCAGCATCTTAACCACTTGAGCCACCGCAGCTCCGAGTGTTGGATAGAAATGCTTAAAATAAACAATGTGGTTAAATCATTTTTATTTCCTGCATTCTGGTTGATTAAACTGAAAGAAATTCACATTTAATCAAATCATATTAACAACCAAAAGCTGCCGCTCTTTTCTGAAGGAAACACCATCTTTCTTTCCAGGTCCTAGTTCAGTAACCAACCAGATCCAAAATAGCTTCTGAAAATAAACAGGTGTGCCCCTTATTTGCAGACTAACCTGTAAAAATTGGCCTGCACTGATTGCAACTGGCCCCACTGATTAAACAACTTCAGTTGAGCCCACTGATTGAATTAATTAAACCTGCAGCCTAACAATGCAATCTTAAACAGAGTTACACCCTGCTATGTCCACTGATTTCAGTGGACTTAGAAGGTTATAACTGTGTCTAGGATTGCACTGCAGGTATCTGTTATGCACACTTTGTATGAAGCACTTCCTAAGGAGTCTTATTGGTTTCTGTCCAGAGACCAATGGATGAGACGAAGTCCAGCTCATTCCATTCCGTGATAAAGCAAGCCATGCAGAAATGTGATGTATTTTTGCAACTTTCAGCCTTTCAAAAATCGATGATGAAATCTCTCCCCCTTTTCATTTATACAAAAACCACACAACCCTGCATTCATTATATGAATGAATAATCAGTGTTGTAAATGAAGCAGAAAGCTTTAATTCCTTTTAGTGCAGTAGCCAACAAAGTGTAGATCCATCCTGTTGTCCTACCTCAGCGATAATTCACAACTGGATTTTCCCATGGGGGCAAAACAGCCCAGGAGATGAATGACTGCTTTAGCCTAACAAGAGTGCCCAACCATGTGTGGATGCAGCCATAGGGCTGGATCCTGCCAGCTTTTCTGCTTAATCTCACAAGACTCACATCCCCATCCTATTGCTCTCAGCATCCTAGAAGGCTTAAAATCTTCGTGCACCATGTGAGCCAGTGAGGTTTTGTGGAAAAACTTGGTTTGGGGAGATCAAGGTTCAAAGCTTTGCAAGTGCTATAGATTTACCCCTGACCTGGATAGCCCAGGCTAGCCCGATCTTGTCAGATCTTGGAAGTTAAGCAGGGTCACCCCTGGCTAGTATTTGGAAGGGTGACCTCCAAGAAATACCAGGGTCATGATGCAGAGGCAGGCAATGGCAAACCACCTCTGAAACATCTCTTGCCTTCAAAACAAGTTTAGCTTGCCACCTAGTGGTGCATAATGCTAAAAAAGCTAGAACTTCTGGCTGCCAGACAATCCTGGATCTCCTGGCTATTCTACACACAATGCCATATAATTAATTAATCAATCATGTGGTTATTTCCTAAAGCTGGGATATGGAATGGTAGGGCATAGCCTGATCTCATCAGCTAAGCAGTATTGGTTCTTGGACAGAGGACCACCAAGGAAGATGCTGCAAGGAAATGAATGGCAAACCACCTTCTCTTTTCTCTTGCCTTGAAAACCACTTTCTGGGGTCACTATTACTTGGTTATAACTTGACAGGCCATATGTACATATAACTTAAAATTATACATTCAGAATAATTATGTGCAGCTGTGTGCTAGGAATATACCATTTCCAGGCTGAAAGTAAGGGATCATATGTTTAAATAGCACCTATGTAAATGAAACCTGCATTGAGAAAATCTGGCATAGCAGGGAGAAAAGTTTCTAGGCTAGCCTTCTTAATGTAATGTTCTACATTACAGCAGGTTATTTTTGTGTGTGTTTTGTTTTAATGTGGGGAATCGCCCACATTCAATGGAGTGGGTTAATCCCAACAGGGCAGAACAGTGTGATTATTCTGAATGGACATCTTGAAACCATGGGTCGTTCAGAGGCAAATGCAATAATGGCCTGCAAAGACTTTGCAACTTACAAATAGCGTACTAGGATTAGTATTCATTTAATGAATAATGTTTTCCACATTGGATACTGAGTGCTGATTTGTTCTGCAATATCAAGTCATGTTAAAACAAAAGGTCCTTTACTAATGCAGGACTTTATGATCTTTTAAAATTTATTATTGACACATGCTCAAATTGCCAACATTTGCTGGATTATGGAGAAAGCAAGAGAGTACCAGAAAAACATCTACTTCTGCTTCATTGACTATGCTAAAGCCTTTGATTGTGTGGATCACAATAAATTATGGCAGGTTCTTAAAGAGATGGGAGTACCAGACCACCTCACCTGTCTCCTGAGAAACCTGTATAAGGGTCAAGAAGCAACAATTAGAACCGGATATGGAACAACTGATTGGTTTAGCATAGGAAAAGGAGTACGACAAGGATGTATATTGTCACCTTGCTTATTTAATTTATATGCAGAGTACATCATGCGAAATGCTGGCCTGGATGAATCACAAACTGGAGTTAAGATTGCTGGGAAAAAGATCAATAACCTCAGATATGCAGACAATACCACTCTGATGGCAGAAAGTGAAGAGGACCTAAAGAGCTTCTTGCTCAGGGTGAAAGAGGAGAGTGCAAAAGTGGGCTTGAAGCTCAACATCAAAAAAACTAAGATCATGGCATCTGGCCCCATCACTCCTTGGCAAATAGAAGGGGAAGTCGTAGAAGTAGTGACAGACTTCACGTTCCTAGGATCCCAGATCACTGCAGATGGTGACTGCAGCCATGAAATTAAAAGACGCCTACTCCTTGGGAGGAAAGCGATGGCAAACCTAAACAGCATGATAAAAAGCAGAGACATCACCTTGCCAACAAAAGTCCGCATGGTCAAAGCAATGGTATTCCCCGTAGTAATGTATGGCTGCGAGAGTTGGACTATAAGGAAGGCTGAGCGCCGAAGAATAGATTCTTTTGAACTATGGTGCTGGAGAAGACTCTTGAGAGTCCCTTGGACTGCAAGGAGATCAAATCAGTCAATCCTAAAAGAAATCAACCCTGACTGTTCCCTTGAAGGCCAGATCCTGAAGCTGAAGCTCAAATACTTTGGCCACCAAATGAGAAGGGAGCATTCACTGGAGAAGACCCTGATGCTGGGAAAGATTGAAGGTCAAAGAAGAAGGGGACGGCAAAGGATGAGATGGTTAGACAGTGTCATCGATGTAACGAACATGAAATTGAGCAGACTTCAGCGGACAGCGGAAGACAGGAGGGCCTGGCGTAATCTGGTCCATGGGGTCGCGAAGAGTCGGACTCGACTGTGCGACTGAACAACAACAAAATTTATTATTGACACATGCTTTTTTTTAGGTTTGGTTTTTGCTTGCAGTTCCAGGAGTCCATCATGTGACCCTGGCATTGCAGGCTATTGGGCAGAAAGTATCATAGACCAAAATCTCATGCTAATTGCTTATTCCTCGGTGGGGAAGGGTGGCCACTTGGTGTTCTCACAGAAAATCGAGCCGATAATGAGAGGGTTTCTCAGTTATATTCATGGGTATGATGGCTTTGGAAAAGCAGTCTTTATTTTAGTGAGTACAAGGTAATATTAAAGGGGCTGGGGGGGAAAGTGGTCTGGAGCTCCTCATCAAAAACCTTCCTTTAGAAAAGAGGCTAATTGGGTAGGTCAAAGAGGTCTTTGAACTAGACTTCATTAGCAGACATTGAGCCCGACTCGGGCTTTATTCTGAGCCATGATTTATGACAGGGAAAGGTAACTTTTGGGCCCAAGTGCCCCCAAACTCTGCAATGTCTACTTGCAAAAAGGTTGGTGTGCTGGCAAGCAAAAAGACTGGGAACGAGCTGAGGGCCGTATTTGTCCAGACCCCCTGGGAGCAAACTGAGCCACAGGAGAGCTGCCAGCTCCTTAGGGACTCATCTAGGTCACTGGATTGGAGAACCTGTTCTGCACACTGAGAAAAAATGGTCTGGTGTGCCGCCGTTCAGCATGCATGCAGACAGTTGCCGGCCTGTGATTTACAAGGAGCCGAGCCCTGGCGTCTGCTCCCAGTTAAGAGGCTCCGCTGTAGAACACCGGGTACTAATCACAGATAGCTTCTGACCTGGATAGCTAGATTCAAATCCAGTAGCATCCAGTACCAACAAGATCTCCTGAGTACAAACGTCCAAGAGTCAAAGCTCCCTTTGTCAGATACAAGTTGGATATACCGACCCAGATATTTGCACTAACCTGGATAGGCTAGCTTGATCTTGTCAAACCTTCAAAGCTAAGCAGCATCAGACTTGGTTAGCGTACGGATGGGAGACCACCAAGGAAGCCCAGGGATGCTGCATAGAGGCAAACCAGTTCAGGACATCTCTTGCCTTGAAAACCCTATGGGGTTGCTATAAATTGGCTATGACTTGATGGCAAAAAGGGGTGCGTGTGCCCTGAGCATTTCAAAAATGTTTTCTCCAACACACAAAGGATTCACTGAGAATGCAGAGCTTTCATACGCAGTAAAGTCAGGGTTCCAGACAACATGGCACCTAAACCCCAATTTGTCCTCTAAATGTTTGGGTAAGTTTTTACAGAAGTTTAAAAATGCCAGTATTAAAGTCAACAACAAGAGTGTGGTATGGTGATTGGGACTGGGGAGAGCTGGGTTCAAATCCCCAGTCAGCCCTGAAACTCCCTGGGTGATCACAGGGCTGTTGCAAAGATAAAATAGAGGGGCAGTGGAGTGGAGGACACCAAGCATGCCTCTCTGAGCTCCTTGCAGGAAATGTAACAGACACACGTCTAAAAGAAGACTACAATTTTTGTCTTTCTGAATGTTAATTTTAGAAATGCAGAAAACCAACACATTTTTTAATCAGAGCAAATAGGCCTTCCTATTTAATTTGTAAATTAGATGCTGTCTTGGGGAATTGAGAAATTGGAGGGGGGGGGTGTTTAAGGAAAGGCCGATTGTTCAAACTTTTACAAACCCTGATGTGTATCCAACCAGCCACGGACTTTGCAGGCTGGGACTCCCCTTTCCCCCTCCTGCTGCAGTCCACTAAATCCAAGGAATTTTGTTTCTGTGGACCAGAGGGCGCTCAGGAACAGCATAAGGAGCAAAGGGGTGAGTGTGCGGCTGGAATGGGGAAATGGCAGAAATCTCCACCCTCTCTTCTGCAAATGGAAATGCAGGTCCAGAAAAGAATGGGCTAGCTGGATGCATGCCACCTTCAATTTTAAAATATTGACTCTGATGCTTCATCTATAAATTGAATTGAATTTTTAATGTTGGCATGTCTTTCTTTTTTTAAAAAAAAAATCTTTGCTTTTCAGTGGCTGGAAGCTGGCAAAGTGGAAGGAATAAAGAAAATAAGGAGTATAGCTTTGTCTCCCGAAAGGAAAGTGGTTGTGGAAGCCCTTTTGGAAAAAGAATCATGCATAAGTCTTTGCCCAAAAGCAAACTGAAATATTTTTTTGGGGGGGAGGCAGGAGACTGCAGTAAGGGAAAGACAATCTGTGCATGCTCAGAAATACTTTTTCTTACAGCACTCACCCACAGAGTTGAAAACAAACACCATGCTAGTTTGTTGTAGCAAAACCAAATCCAAAAAAATGATTTTGTGTGTCCTCAAAGACAAATAGATTTATTGTAGCACAGGTTTTATGACTACTTCATCAGATACATGGTGTATAAGGTTACCCACTTTGGGCTGGGAAATGCCTGGGGAGTTTGAGGGGTGGTACCTGAGGAAGGCAGGGTTTGGGGAGGGGAGGGACTTCAATGGGGTGTAGTGCCATAGAGTCCCACCTTCCAAAGTGACCATTTTCTCCAGGTGAACTGACCTCTGTCACCTGGAGGTCCGTTGTAGTCCCAGAAGATCTCCAGCCATCACCTGAAGGTTGGCAACCCTAATGGAGTGAATTTTCAGTCAGCAGATAAAACTACCACACATTTATTTATTTATTTATTTATTTGTTTGTTTGTTTCAATTTGTATCCCGCCCTCCCCGAAGGCTCAGGGCGGCTAACAGGGGCATGAATGCCAATTTAAACAATATAAAACAATATCAACAGGTAAAATTATAAAAACAAGCAATGGATATGAGAGGACTCCTCATGGTGTGTTGCAAATTCCATGAAATGCAAGAGATGCCACTTGTAACATTTCTGAGAAGAGTAAAAGCTAAACACAATGACCATTCACAGAGCTGGAAGAGTTCCTATTTCAGTCTTGGCTAATACAAATAAAAATATAATTAAATTTTACTTATTTGTTGTTGCTGTTGTTGTTCAGTCGTACAACTGAGTCCGACTCTTCGGGACCTCATGGACCACATCATGGTAGGCTATTTATTTATTCAACAATAAATCTGTTACTCTTTAAGCTACCACAGAACTCTTGTTTATCAAGAACGAGAGCTATCGTGATACCCATCAAAATGCATTTGATCATGGAACCATGAGCCCGTTCAGTTAAAGATGATTAAATGTTTACTTTTAAAGAGGTCAAAAAGGAAATAAAGTGATACCCCAAGAAACACAGGGTTATTGTCCATGAGCCAATATGGGGCAGTTTAGAAACTAATTGGAGCTAGGGCAAAATTGTCCCTTGCTTATAGATGACAAAATACATTGATCCAGCCCAGAAAATAGTATGTTGACAGGTTACAGGAGTCAGCAATTAATGTTACAGATAAGGAAGTATACCTGATGGCAGGAGAGGGAACAGCCCAATTTGCAATCCAGCTCAGCTTCAAAAATTGCTTGGTCAGGAAAAAATATTTCTGCTCCAAGCTCTCCGGCCAACTCCCATCTTGTCTCCAAGAAAACCATTTATCACAGCTAAGCTGACAAACAGTCTGCATATTATCATTCTAATGCCCATCTTATAAGTATGAACAGTACTTGGACTCTGTAAAGAGCTAAGTGTTAGGAATATATATAGGATTCTTGACATTTTATCTCGGTCTGCTTAGTGTCAAAATGTGCTTAAACACCATTTAGAAACCACCAGTGAATCAGTGGAACACGACTTGTGCCTAGATCAATAAAGAAATGGTTCTATCAAACCCAGGCCCTAAATATGCTGCTGCTATATGGATTAGGCAGCTGGCAAATGCAGCTGTGGAGAGCACCAAAGGCTCCTGGTAAAGGAGGCCACATCTCCCAATATCGAAAGGCACACATCCTAGCTGATGTGTTTATGTATTTAGGAAAATTGTATGCTGCCTCTCCAGACCTGCAAAGGCAGCTCACAATAAAACAAAAGCAAGCAACAGACAGGAATAAAAACAACTGGTGCTATTAAAAACGAAAGCAATCTAACATATCAGTGTAAACCAAGCATGGGTAATACAAGGTGATGGCAAAGTCTGTCATAAGAAGAGCCCTGCTGGATCAGACCAGTAGTCCATCTAGTCCAGCATCCTGTCTAACACTGTGGCCAACCTGTTCCTCTGGAGGGCCAACAACAGGAAATATGTAGTGTATTCACAGGGAAACTTGGACTCAGAGCAACCATGTGCTAGGACCGGTTCTGACCGGTCCGCCACGCGGCCAGGCAAAGGGCTGGAGCTTCGTTCCTAAAGACAATAGAATGTAGGCTCCTCGCCTCCTTCCAATTGGGGAGCCCGGGATAACTCAATTACTGTAAATAAGCGAATCACGGGTGTTGTGTGTTTTGGGGTGTGGGTTCACTTGGGAATAAAAGCCGGCCTGCGAGCCGGCTTAGGGTGTCTTGTTCCTGATCTAATAAAGTATGTGAGAGCTGAAAACACTTGTCAGTCTCAGTACTTTTCAAAATAGAAGCCAAGATCATCCCTTGATGCTGCCCCCTAGCACTGGCATTCAGAGGCTGACTGCCTCTGAATGTGGAGGTTCCTCTCAGTCGCCATAGCTACTAGCCACTGATAGACCTATTCTCCATGACTCTGTCTAATTCCTTCTAAAGCAGTCTATTCCTGTGGCCATCACTATATGCTCTGGCAGTGAATTCCACATTTTAATCACTGCCTGCATAAAGAAATATTTCCTTTTGACTGTCCTGACTCTACTGCTCATGAGTTTCATTGGATGCCCTTGAATTCTACTATTTTGGGGGAGGGAGAAAGATTTATCTTTGTCAACACTCTCCACCCCATGCATAATTTTATAAACCTCTATCATGTCCTACATTACCCGTCTCTTTTCTAAACTAAAAAGTCCCAGACTCTTCAGCCTTTTTTCATAAGGAAGGTGCTCCAACCTCCCCAGTCATCTTGGTTGCCCTCTTCTGTACTTTTTCCATCTCTACAATGTCCTTTTTGAGATACAATGACCAAAACTGTACACAGTATTCCAAATGAGGCTGCATCATCATATACAGAGACATTATAATATCAGCCATTTTGTGTTCAGTCACTTGCCTAATAATCTTTAACACAGAGTTTGCTTTTTTCACTGCTGCAGCAAACTGGCTCGACACTTTCATTGAGCTATTCACTATGACCCCAAGATCTTTTCCCCTCTCAATCTCAGCAAGTCTTTATTTATTTATTTATTTATTTATTATACTCTATTTTTATACCCCCCATTCCCTGCAACAGGGCTCAGCGTGGTGTACAACAGCATATTCAAACAAACATATCATATAATCAAAAACATTTCAAATTATAATAAAATTAAAATAATTCAATTTAGACAGATGGCGGTCAAAAATTCCAAGAGTGCTACCACCTTATGGGGTGGGGGGGAGAGATTGAGAGTGCCAGCCAGTTCAGACCCCATTAGCCTATATTTGAAGCTGGGTTTTTTTGTCCCCATGTACATCACCTTACATCACCTTTCTGTCATCCAGAAAGTCAGGTTCTTTATCTACTTCATTTATATCCAGCCTTTCTAACTGTGACTCAAGTTAGGTTTCAAGATATAAAAACAATGCAGCGAGACAGCATTAGAGAGCCAATGAACAATGTAATAAGACTAGAATTACAAAATTAGAAGATAACCCAGACCAAAACAAAAACAAACCCCCATTAACCCATGACATACCATAAACAATGCAGAAAATGGATTACTGAAGAAGATAGGAGGACAACAAAACCAAGATAATACATAAGAGTCATTAAGTGGACTAGAATCCTGTAATATAACTAATTATTAATGTAGCCCCATGCAGATAGAAGAAAAAAACAGCAGAATGAAGACAGGTTCAGATAAGGGGTACTCTTCTGGGAGATCCCCCAAGTTTGCAGAAAGATGTGAAAAGGAAAACCAGTGGAAGGGGATGTTGAATCCACCAAGGAGAGGAACATTGTCTGCACTTGCTAGAGAGGGGAGCTGGAGCAGTTGGGGTCACCACTGCTCGTCTCCCACAACATGAGTCAGGCAATGGCTGGAGTTGGTACAGCAGGTAGGCAGGCTGGCTGGCTGGCTAGTGGCAAGTCCAGCAAAGGGGGGAGGATGGAGACAAGTTCAACTCCTCTCAAATACCTTCTGGAAGTGATGGAAGCAAGAGTATCTTCTGACTCTGCAGGGCCGACACAAGTGGGGAATGGTCAAGCCTAACCTGAGAGAAGGAGACGTTATCCTGCTGAGACTGAAGCTCAAGTTATGCATGCCTGAGTTTCTGCCTAGACATTCAACTTAGCTGTGTAGCATGTCATGTATGTGTAATCATGGTTATAGTGTTCCACTAGGAAAGCATACTGGTGGTGGAATCCATAGAATTCCAGGTGGGGAGTGTGCTTCCCCTAGCAGATTCTAGTGAGACAGTCAGTAATAGATTAGTAAATAGTTCTGTTTCTTTAAATCCTTTGCGTGCTGTATCTTTAAATCCTTTGCATTTAGTCTAGGTATCTTTGTAGGTCACGTATTCCTATGTTAGCTCACTCTATTGGCTCAAGTTTAGAAGCCCACGGAAACAGGGTTTATTGCCCTCTTCTTGTGTCTTTGTTCTAATCTCTTTATCGGCAAGGAGAAGCAATTTCTTTCCACTGCAAGATCTGAGAAAATAGACTATTCTCATGCAAGATGAACTGTATTACCCAGCTGATGGAATGTGAGTTCTAACCTCTGAAACTTTCTGCAGTAGAATAAAATCACTTTTTTTCTGAGTTACTTTCTTGGATGTGTGTGTTGGCCACTTATCTGGCAAATAGACTTGATCTGCTTTGGTCTTGAAACCAGAATAAGTCTGGTGAGTTGCCCACTCGTAACCTTATAAAAACACCCTCCTGAGCCATTCCATTATACTTCAGCCTTCATAATTCTCCCCTTAATATTTGTGTTTCACACATGCTGTGGAATGCTGGAAGTGTAGGAGCCTTCTTGACCTCCTCAAGCAGGCCGTTCCACAAGATGGGGCCACAGAACAAGCTCAGGTATGTGTTACTGTTGTTTGTACTCATTTGCAGGGTGGCACCTGCAGAAAGCTTCTCTCAAATGAGCAAAGCTGGAGTATAGCAAGAGAAAAGGTCCTGCTGATATGTGTGTCCAAGGCCAAAAAAAGGCTTTGTATGTGATAACCAGTACTTTGAATCGAAGCCGGTAGCTGATGGATACTCTACCTAGCTCCCCCTAATAACCAAGCTTGTCTTGCAGGGGAGATGCATACCGAGTGTATTACAGTTGTCTAGTCTCCAAGTTACTTAGCATGGATCCACATAAAAGCTATTTATTATAAGACGTAAATCAATAATGTACATGTTAAAAAAAGTGAGAAGCAGAAAGCTTATAAAATGGCCCAAAGGATAACAATAGAAAATGCAAACACTTCAATGGTATCTGCTGTTAGATGCGCCTCCAAGCAAGGTTCCAATTTTATTTGCAAATTGTTCTTTGTTCCAATTCCTGGTTAAACCTATGGCCTCCTCAACTTACAGAAAGGGTAGAGATTCATCCATACCGGCTGCATCTCTAGAAAACTTCCGGTATATCATTTGTAACAAATATCTCTAATATGAACACTAGCAAGCAGTTTACTCCCCCCACACACACACAGACATCAAGAGAGTATAATTCATACATTTCAGGTGGGTTGAAATTATATAGTTTGGATGAGTGAGTAAGGATGCCATTTTTAGCCAACAAAAATAAGACAGCCAATGAGAGATAAGCCACCAGCAGAGGGCATAAGTCTAATGAAACATCTGTGCATAACAGGAACAACAGTCTGATGAACTTGAGTGAATGGTCCATTTGCACCTAAAGAGGCTCTTTCCAGCAAACCATCAACTAGGTTTAGGAAGGATTTCCAGGTGCAAACAGGAAATTAACATTCACAGATAAATACTTTTCTGATCTAAAAAGAGAGAGGCTTGTTAGGCTTAAATGGATTTTGAAACACCTTAATCACACCTAGATGGGCAATTAATGAACCCAGTACAAAATAAATACAAACATTCCTACTACAGCTGAAGATGGCTGTTTGTGGCAGTGGGATGGATCCAACCAGCTTTCCTGCTCAGTAGTGCCAGTCTTATTTACAGTCCCTGTTCATGTGGCTCTTGTCCATGCAGGTCCCATGATTTTTTGAGGGTGGTCAAAAGGGACTCTTCCTCATAAGTGGAAAAGCTGGTTAACTCTACCCCACTGCCCCTAAAAGAAACAGGAACATTCAGGTGACGCTCATGGGATGAGGAGGAGAATTGTGGGCTCTAACCAGAAGCCCAAAGCCCTTTAGATTGTGACAAATTCTGACAGCAAGTGGAGCAATTTGCCCAGTACAGAATGTCACATAAACTGTAATGGTGTGTAGAATATTATGTAGAGAGAGAAAGACAGTATAGTGTAGTGGTTAGAATGTTGGACTGGGAACTCGGAGACCCAGGTTTGAATCTCTGCGCTGCCATGGAGGCATGCTGAGAAGACCAGGAACATACTGCCAGTCAAACCTCCCTCACAGGGTTGTTTGTGAGGATAAAATGGACGAGAGGAGAATAATGTAAGCTGCTTTGGGCCCCCATTGGAGAGAAAGGTGGGGTATAAATAAAGCAAGTAAATAAAAATATGTATCCACTAGAACTGAAGACACATTAGTGGTTGAAGGTGGGCAGGGAATTGATCCAAAGAAGAAGTGCAGCACAGTAGGGAGGCAAAACAAACTATACAGCAGAAAAAAACCCCAAAGATTTGGTAATAGATTCTGTACAGCCCGGTAGTGTCCACAAAAGGAGAGCTTTTAAATGAACAAAGCCAGCTGTAAATTGTTGTAATGATCCTATTTATTTCTAATCATACCTCCCTGGATGGTTTGGCCTTTTTTTATTTCTAATTTGCCTTGGAAACATTGGTCCTGTTGCCTTTTTTTTTTGCCCCGTGCTGACAGTTCTTGAACACATTTTCTTTCTTTCCTGTGGATTAGCTACCATGCATCCATGTCAGCTCTCAGCAAAAAAAAAATCCTTTTGTTCTTCCGTTAATTAATTAATGCTTAATGCAAAATGGATACCTCAGAGGAGAAAGATTTTTCGATCCTCCGGCAAATCGAAATTCATTATAATAGCATTCTTCTTACCAAGTCCTTCAAAATGTGCATGCGTTTAAAGGCTAGTTGGGTCCTCTAACAAGTGGGAGAAAGGATTTTCATTTCTCATAGTTCTAGCCAGCTGGCATATATATTGACATATATGTGCATCAGGAAAACGCCATACAGCCCTATGCTTGGAAGATAAGAAGATTTCCAACATCCTATTCTTTTATTGTTCTGTGGCTCTGCTGTGCCCTATAACTCACTCTTCAACAGACAGCAAAGTGTATCGCTTAGCAGTGTTCCCTCTAGACCAGGGGTCCTCAAACTACGGCCCGCGGGCCACATGCGGCCCGCGGAGGACACTTATGCGGCCCGCCGAGTGTTTTGCAGGGGCCCCCAAAGCCTCCCCCGCCTCTTTCTTCCTCCAGCAGCCCTGGGCTGCAAGAGCGCCCAGGAGCTGAGGAGGAGGAAGGGCGAGCAGGCTGGTCGTGGGGGAGGGGGCGAACGCGGCGGCGGGGCAGCAGGCTGGTGGGGGGGGAGCAGGAGTCTTTTTGGGGGGGAGCGCACAGGAGCGCAGCTCCGGGAGCTCAGGAGCCAGGCCCCGCCCCCAGCCGGCGTCCCGGAGAGTCTTTCAGGCAGCCGCATGTCAATTTCAGCTCCATTATATCCTATGGGCCATTGAAGTCAATGGTGAAAACATAGGGTATATTCTGGGGGCTGGAGGGGAGGGTTTGAGGGAGAGGCTCCAAACTCACAGGGTAGCTGATGGAGCCTCTCCCCAAGATACCCACCAAGTTTCAAGAACATTGGACCAGGGGTCCAATTCTATGGGCCCCCAAACAGGTTGCCCCTATTCCCTCCATTGTTCTCTATGGTGGGAAAAAAAAGTTATTTTTTTCCCACCATAGAGAACAATGGAGGGAATAGGGGCAACCTGTTTAGGGACCCATAGAATTGGACCCCTTGATACAATGTTCTTGAAACTTGGTGGGTATCTTGGGGAGAGGTTCCACCAGCTACCCTGTGAGTTTGGTGCCTCTCCCTCAAACCCCCTCCCTTCCAGCCCCCAGAATATATCCTATGTTTTCACCATTGACATCAATGGCCCATAGGATATAATGGGGCCGAATTGCCGCCAAATTTCTTTCATTCCCTCCTTTCCTTCTCTCTTTTTCCTCTTTCCCTCCTTCTTCTCTTCTCTCTTTCTTTCTTTCCCACATTCTTCTCTTCTCTTTTTTCCTCCTTTCCATGTTTCCCTCCTTCTTCCCTCTCTTTCTTTCCCTCCCCTTTCCTTCTCTTCCTTTCCCTCTTTCCTTCTTTCTACTCTCTCTCTTTCCTTCCCTCTTTCCTCCTTCTGTGGCCCAACTCTAGTGAGAAGGAGTTTAAACTTTAAACCCCTTCTCTCTTAGCTCCCCCACCCAGACCAGCTGGGGAAGGGAAGGAGAGGCTTTTGAAGATGCCTCCCCCCTTTTGCTTCCCCTTCTGACATCACTTCCGGTGATGTCAGGAGGCGTGGCATATGCTAATAGCCTAATAGCTCATTAGCATACCATATGCTAATGAGCTCCTGCAGCTGTTTTTCTACGAAAAGACCCCTGGGAGGGAGCGAACGTGGCAGCGGGGCGAGCAGGCTGGTGGGGGGAGGGGCGAACGCGGCGGCCCTCCAACGGTCTGAGGGACAGTGAACTGGCCCCCTGTTTAAAAAGTTTGAGGACCCCTGCTCTAGACTGTGTGCGTGAGTGGCCACTCATTTACACAGGATTAGAGGGAACATTAGACTGGTTCTTGCATCGGACTAGGCTCCGAAAGAGCCAGGTTCCCCTTCCCACTCTGCCATGGAAGCCTGCTGGTTGACCTTGGGCCAGTCATGCTCTGTCAGCCTCACAGGGTTGTTGTGAGGATTAAATGGAAGAGGAAAGAACAATATAAGCTGCTTTTGGTCCCCACTGGGGACAAATGTGGGATATACATGAAATAAATAAAATAATCTCCTTTTGAATTCTGGTTTAGGCAGGAGAACGTCTCAGATTAATTCTGGCAAACATGCAGTTTGCCTTAGCACTGAGTTCTTTCACTTGGATTGCATGTTTTCCCACTTGTGCACGTGTACATTGATAAACCACTGCAGCAAAGTAAGCCTATGATCTGTATCCCCACTAACTCTTCCACATGTGCAAGACAGGGCACAAGGCATGTCTTCTGATGCAATTAGAAAACCAAATTAAATTAAATTGTGCAATCCATCTGTTGTACATTCCATTGTTCAGTATGCAACTGTTATTTACTTAAAAATGATATTAAACAGCTGTACATTGCAGCTGTCACGCTACTGCTTGCACAAGTGCAACTGTACTAAATACATTTTTCTTTCTGCTCATGCAGGGCTATTTTGGGGCAGGAACACACAGGAACGGAGTTCCGGCAGGCTTCAGAGTTGGCCACACCCACTACAGCCAAAAACTCTGCATGCGTGGCCACAGAGGGAAGGCCTGGAGAGTGACCCCTCTGGCGACTCTGAGGTGACTCTACAAAAAAGCCCCATGCTCATGTGTTTTTGGATCCAACCCAGCATGACTATCTTGTGGAGGTGACTATAGCTGTAATCGATGTACCTTTCATATTGGAAAAGACAATAATGCTAAGAAAAGTTGAAGGCAGCAGGAGAAGACCCAGTATGAGATGGACTGACTCAGTGAAAGAAGCAATGTCCCCCGGGACATTTTGGAAATCATTAATCATTAAAGCGATGTTTTGGAGATCATTAATTCATAGGGTCGCCATAAATTGGAAGCGACTTGATGGCACATAACACACATCCAATCAGCCATCAACAGCTCTGAACTACTAAGCTCTGAGTACTTTCTGTTTCACTTCCTGTGCTGGTGCCCTGAGTGCTGCAGGAACTTCCATACAGAAGCACCCTGGGCACCAAAGGGCATCATGGAAGAAATTCAGCACCCCTCATTAACTTTGACATGACCTCACCGATATTGATGTCGAGTGGTCCTCATTGTGCATTTAAGCGCTATAATAAATACAATTAGTTGGATGCTAAGCAATTTACTGTAATGTGAAAATAAAATACACATTTTAGCATAGTATACAGCAGCCCTCTGTGCTGAAAAAGATGCAAGTACAGCTCCTCAGTAGCACATAATCATCACCTTCCTTGTATCTTGTTTCTTCAGATAATATCTACATTAGCAGTCCAAAGGATCCCAGATTGACTCTTCACAAGCGGCAATGGCAGGAAGTGAAAATTGCTTGTTGAACCAGCACAAAATGTCCAGCACCACTACTCTCACTGGTGTCCTTTTCTTCATTCCAGAAAGAGAACCCACTGTATTATTTCTTCCCTTGGAACACTGGTCAACTTGTTCATTTGTGGATGCACCTGAACACAACAGGCTCTGCAGATGCCCCCAAACATTCTCATTTGTGAATTGTCTGTGATAAACTTCTTGTTAGCAACTCTTACTTCTTTGCAATGCTTTCTTGAGGCACCCTGAGCTTGCAGATGTGCTTAATTCATTATTATTTCTTAATTGTTCACAGCAGCCTACAAGTTTTCATAGTCACCCTCAGGGCAGTAGACAGACACTATATCATCTGCCACCCTTCCCGAAATGACAGAAAAATCACCAAAGAGGCAATGATCTAATCCTGAGCATCTCTTGAGGTTTTGCAGCCAAATATCCTGATTTACATTCTTACATTTGTTGGACAAAAATCTTGCCAATTAATACATTTGTGCAGGTTTCTCAGTACTGCTTCTTCACTGGAAGCTGGTCTGTATTCCAAGAGTGGTTAGTTTTTCCTACACCGAGGTCTTGAAAGTATCAAGAAATGTGAACCTGTACTTCTACGCAGTCTCTTAGAACAGTGGTAACTCATAGCCTCGTACTGGGCATTTTCTTTGTGACGTTGGAGTTGCTTTTGATTAGAGGTAGTCTAGATGTCAAAGGCCCAGCCAAAGAGACTTCCTTGTCTGTCTACATTTTGAGCCGTATTTGACATTGTCTACTTCACTGCCCCTTCCACTTTCAACCCTGCCATCTATGGTTTGAGAAGCTATAATATTAGAACATGTCTGATTAAGTCCCTGAGGATGCAATACCTGCTAGGCACCTCAGTTTTTCTTGTTAAAAAGAGGTCAAAGATCCAGCCTAGTCCAATGCAAACAACCCATGCAACAACAGATGGGAAATCTTTGAGAATATATTCTAGGCTTCTGCACATGGAGCTAACAAGCAAGAGATTTTAAAATGAAACTATGATTTATGCAACTGAGACCAATGAGATAACTGATCCATAGAATGATTTACCCCTGAAACAGAGACGTGCCTGCACTGCCAAAATGTTCTTAGAGGCATAGAAGTTCTGATGCGCGACCAAGTGTGCACACATACAACAGTGTTCTCATCTACTTCAAAGGGTGGGGGGAGGAACAGTGCATGTAAAGATAATTGGTTGGATCTAGCCAGCTTTTCCACTCGGTCTTCCTTATAGCCACTGTCTCCCATGGCATTTGTCTACACAGGCCCCATGCTCCCCAGCATGTCCCAATCCTAAATAAAGTCGTCTACTTTTGTGTTCTATCTTACTGGCTACTGCTCACTTATACTAATATATAAAGGCCAATTCAATGACATGCAAGCTCGCTGGGTGACCTTGGGCCAGTTCACTCTCTCAGCCTTAACTGACTTCAAAGGCGTTCTGTGAGGATACGTTGGGGGAGAGGAGAATGGTGTAAGCTGCTTTGGGTCCTCGTTGGGAAGAAAAATGGGATAAAAATAAACTAAATAAAATACAGAGGCCAGTTCTAAAATTGTTCTACTTTTTTGTTGAAAGAGGCATGCATATAGTAACATGACCGATCACACAATTGTAGGGGCTGAATCCGGGGGGGAGGGGATTCTGCTAACGGAAGGCTCTTCTATCAGCAGAACAGACCTTTTGTGCCCCTCTGCCTCCCTCTGAAGTCCATGACCTCCCTGCTTTGGGGGAACAGGTCCATCAAGAATGGCATGAGAGGCCAAGTGGGGTAGCAGGAAGCAGCAACTGGCAGAAATTAAAGCTGTCCTTCCATTAGCAGAAAATTTAGTCTGGATCCAGATCCATAAGATTATTGGGCACCCACTTCCTGACACATGGACTAGGGTAAAATGTATAGTAGAGAAATTGTATGCCTGCTTTCTTTTACAGATGAGTATGAATGTCTGAGTGCAGAATACAGTGAGAATCAATTCCACATTTTATGTATGATTTCCAAATGTTTTTAGATCTTAAGGCTGGGGAAGGCCTGAAAGCACTAGTTCAGCTGCTTATTTGCCATAAATATTTCAGGTTATAGTTCACCAGCAAATGGGAACTCCAGCACAAAGTAGATGAATAATGAATTTTGGCTTACCGTGCATGAATTTCCAAGAATGCTGCCTGTGTAGTTTGAAAAATATTTGAGTTTATTATTGATGTTCCTCTAAGGCAAGCTAATTCACTTAAATTGTTGGACCAATGTACTATGGCCCAGCTGAGTAAGACATTTCTAGTGCAGGGTTATTATTTCTAGTGTACTGCTTAATTAATGAACGCTATCATTTTGTTTTATTTGAACTGGTACATTTCTAACCTAACTCATGTACTAAAATATAAATTGGTTGAGTTCGATTAAAAAAAACATTTTATCATAACTCTGATTATCTATTTATTTTTATTATTGTTTCCATGTGTGCAGTGTAGCCAACCAAAAGTTCTAGCTCTTTAGGTTATTCGGGGTGCACCATGAGGAGGTGAGCTAGAATTGCACCCCATCTTACCAATGTAGTAGCAAAAATACACACACAAAACAACATCCTCCAAGAAGTATGTGGTACAACTTGGAGTACATCTGGTACAACACTTAGGGTGTGTTCAGATGGATCTTTTGATCTGCCATAGGAATGACTCCCTTGCGGATCAAAAATGCACGACCAGACAGAAACATCTGGGAAATATTCCGGTCCCATAGGCATCCCGTTCTGCTGCGCCTCCAATCCTGATTTAAAAAGTAGCAGTTTCAATGTAGGGTTTTCGCTTACCCGCGCAACAACTGCAGACTTTCTTCCGTCTGGTCACTCCATTAGCGCGCGATGCTCCTGTCGGCTCGGTCTGACGTCAGACCGAGTCGACGGGGGCGCGATTTTTAAAAAATTGAAACCCCATGTGCGCTTTAACGAGGAAACGCATTCAGCGATAAGCGCTACGAGGAATGTAATATTCATGCTTATTTCTTTTAGGGACAAGATGTTACCGTAATGGGAGATGGAGGGGGGAAGGACTGTTCTAACTTGCAAAATAGTCCCTCCATTGATCATGATGGCAATGGCAAGGGGAGGACCGGGACTTTGCTGAAAACCCTCCGCGATCGCCTCAGTTCTCCAAGGAGGCGCAGCCTTGCCTATGCGAATGTACAAAACTTTTTTTAAAAAAATCCTCGGTGGATGCCGTGTAGACAAATCACGGTGGGAACAATGCGCGGTGAGGCTATTTCATGGGGGGGCGTCTGGTCGTGCTAGGCTGGATTAAAAAAATCGGGATAAAATTTTAGGAGGGCTCATGGCGCGATTGACTGGCCGTCTGAACACAGCCTTAGATGCTCAGCTTTGGGGTTGGTGTATAGTACTGCAGAATATGGTACTTCAGAGTGGCTCAACAGCCCCCATGTCTACAAACTTGATGTTCAATTCAACACGACAATGAGAACCATCAGTGGATGTATTAAACCCACTCCGACCTATTGGCTACCAAGGTTGTGCCACACTGCTCTTCTTTGTGGATATAGAAAGATCACTGAAAGCAGAGAGCTGCCCAGTCACAAAGAGATGGCTGACATGGGCCTATCCAGACTAAGGTCCTCCTGACACCCAGCAATAAGATCTGCACAAATCCTGCAATCACAAAATTTCGATCTAAGGACTGAATGGTCATGAAAATGGATGCAATCAGTTCCACCTGATGTCCATAATCTGATAAGCACCAATGAGAGGCCCACAGGATTCGACTTGTCACGTAAAGCAGGGAGGATGGCTAATAGAATACAAACAGGCTTTGGCAGATGCGCAGACTTGTTATTTAAATGGGGCAAAATAGCAAGACCTGAATGCAATTGTGGTATAGCCCGCCGAATTATTTTTTACGTCTTGCAGAAATGTGTGCATCATGCTTTCCAGGGAGATGTGACAGAGCTCTTTGAACTTTCCCCAGCTGTGATTGAATGGATTGAAAATTTGTATAGTAGTATTTAGTGGGGTTGTTCAATCCATCTGTATACCCATTGTATTAACTTAAGTTACATATTTTATATTATTATATGCTTCCTGTGTGTGATTTCTGTCATATGATAAATAATTATACATTTTTATTATTGTGTTATTTTGCAGCTTCCTCTTCAGGGATAGATCAGTGGCTCTCATTAGCCCATTCCAGCTGTTACATTCACATGTACCAGGGCCCAATAACTCTCTCTCTCTCAGATTTGCTGTACCCAGGCCTCGGATGGGGGCGGAGCTCACCGGAGCGGCGCTCCGGGAGTGAGGCGCCAGGGGGGCGGGCACATGGCGAAACCCCGCCCCCCTACTTCCTGCCGTTTTCTGCCGCCAGCCCTCATTCGGGCCCAGGAAAAGGCAGAAGACGGAGGTAGGTAGGCTTCCTCCCCGCCCCCGCCCTCCAACCACCCGGAGAGCGCGGATCTGCGCGCTCCGGGAGGCCTCCTCCCCGTCCTTGCTCCAGGCCTCATGGAGGCCTCGGCAAGCTCCCTCCCCCCTGCCCTCCAACCACCCGGAGAGCGGGGATCCACGCGCTCCGGGAGGCCTCCTCCCCCGTCCTTGCTCCAGGCCTCATGGAGGCCTCGGCAAGCTCCCTCCCCCCCGCCCTCCAACCACCTGGAAAGCGCGGATCCGCACGCTCCGGGAGGCCTCCTCCCCCGTCCTTGCTCCAGGCCTCATGGAGGCCTCGGCAAGCTCCCTCCCCCCCGCCCTCCAACCACCCGGAGAGCGCGGATCCGCGCGCTCCGGGAGGCCTCCTCCCCGTCCTTGCTCCAGGCCTCATGGAGGCCTCGGCAAGCTCCCTCCCCCCCCGCCCTCCAACCACCCGGAGAGCGCGGATCTGTGCGCTCCGGGAGGCCTCCCCGCCCTCCGTCCTTGTTCTAGGCCTCATGGAGGCCTTGCCAAGCTCCCCCCTGCCCTCCAACCACCCGGAGAGCGTGGATCTGTGCGTTCTGGGAGGCCTCCCCGCGCCCCGTCCTTGTTCTAGGCCTCATGGAGGCCTTGCCAAGCTCCCCCCCGCCCTCCAACCACCCAGAGAGCGCGGATCCACGTGCTCCGGGAGGCCTCCCCCCCAAGATGCTTATCTTTTATGGCTTGTTTTTAATACTGATGATGATATGGTGGTTGTTTTTATGGTTTTATTGTGTTTGGAGGTTTTTTGTGAGCCTTCTTAACAGGTGACATGTACAAATTTTATAAGTAAATAGATCTGCTTCTCTGTGCTTTAGCTATGGGGTGCATTCTACCAGCTGAAGCCCTGATTTGCCTGCCCCCCATCAGGTTTTTAAATGTTGTGGGTGTTGCAGCTTCCAATTTGAACCTAAAGCTTATTTTTAGAAGAGGAACCATGTTTGATGGTTTCTTTTGTTTAAAAGAATGTCCCCTGCTTCTCTCCTTTTGTCTAACAAAGAAAAAGAAAAGACTGTTCTAAATTTCACCCACCAGCAGTGCTCGGGAGCCTTAAGCCTAACATGCGGCCATTATATGCAGCCTAAGCAACCCCCCCACACACACACACCGCCCTCCATCTACCCGGGAGAGATTCCCCCCTCCCCCATGCAGAAATCTCTTTTTAACTGAGTTTGGAGTTTTTGGTATGATTTTGTCAAAAGCCTTAAAGAGAAAGAAATTAGATACCTGAGATCAGTGTTCCCTCTAAGCTGAGTTAGGATGAGCTACCTCACAGTTTTTTAGCCTCCAGCTCACACATTTTTGTCTTAGCTCAGGAAGGATGGCTCCAGAGCAAACTAATTTATGCCATAGCCAAATCACTTGCTCACAGCTTTAATGCCAGGAGCTCACAAAGTAGAATTTTTGCTCACAAAACTCCATGGCTTAGAGGGAACATTGCCTGAGATGGCTTTATGTACCCCCATAGATGGATAACTTGATGAAATAATAACACAGTGAGAAATATAAAAGGAGCTTAGTCAATAGCTAGCATAGTGAAATGGTTAGAGTTTCAGACTAGAGTCTGGGAGACTCAGGTTCAAACTTGAACTCTGGCATGGAAGTCACCTTGGACTAGTCTCTCTCTCAGCCTTATCTACCTCACAGGATAGTTGTGAGAATAAAATGGAGGGAGGACAATGATATTGTAAGCAGCGTTTGGTCCCCACTGTGGAGAAACGCCAGATATCTAATAAAGTATCTTTAAGGGAAGAGCCATTTATTGCTTTCACTTTGATGTCCCAAGTTTTCTCTCAGTAAGCTTAGTAAAGCAGAGATCACAACAGAAAAATCTTGGCTGCTAATTCTTAGTCTTAATTGACTGAGTCATTAAATCTGCATTAAGATGCATTTTAATAGCTCTATTATCCTGGGGAAAAAATTGTTGATGGTTTGAGAAGGGGCACTCCTTATGTGTGACAGGAGGAGGAATGCCTTTTCCAAGATGGTACTTGCTTCCTTCAGGTTTTGTTAGGGTTACTATGAAAAAAGCTTTAAATGATTAATCTCTTCAGCCACATATATTCCCTCTACAGTTACTCATTCATTGACTGCTCATAGCTGCTTTGAAATCCAACCAGATAGATGCAGTATTTGCTGCTATAATGAAGCAATGCTGATCAATAATAGGAACTCATGATTTCACATTGGGTTCAATGCATTTTCTTGTTTATGAAAGCCACTTCATGGGTGATCATGATGGAAGATGAGATATAATGTTTTAGTTAACAAGCTAACGGATGAGAACATGGTACATTCAATTATTGTAAGGCTGGTTCATGCATGTGTGCGCAGAACTACATGAGGGCAATATTCTGCAGTGATCTGCATGTGTGAAGTGGTAGTATTCAACTACCAATCATCACGTGGCACAGTAACAAATGAGATGCATGCATATGTGGACCAGTTGAGAGAGTGTAACAGGCCCAATGTCACCCAGCAAGCTTCTATGGCCTGAGTGGGGATTTGAACCTGGGTATTCCAGAATTTAAATTCTCCTGCGGCCTGCCCAGTAATTTATTTATTTATTTATTTATACATTCCATTTCTACCCCGCCCTTCCCGCGAGCGTGCTCAGGGCGGCTTACAAAAGGGCAACCAGTGCCCTTAATCTATTCAGAACTATCAGATCTGCTGTGCTCTTCTAATCTTTCTGTTGTAACATCTAGCCTAGAAATGCTGAATAAAAGTTGATCCTACTTAAACTGTTACACAGATCCTTTGACCGTGGTGCTAGAAATAAAGAGGCAATATCAGACAGCCATTTCATAGCTTCTACATATCTGGGTACCAAATGATTGATTTGTTCCTACTGACGTTGATATCGGGAAAGCAGATCTGCAGTTGTCTTAGGACAGAGGCTCAGAGCTAGATTTTATTTAAAGGAGGCTTCTGGCTTTTACTGCAAAGAACAGCCCCTTGTCTCTTCCTCTGTCTCCCTCTCTCTCTCTGTCTATCCAATGTGCACATTGATAACCCTGCTTTTCTTCCAAATGGGGATCCCTCCAGGAGGCTTACAACATAATTCTACCCTCCTCCATTTTATCCTCAAGATACGAATCAGAGCCAGTTTTGTGTCGTGGTTAAGAGTGGCACCTGCTTCGTATGTACTGGGCTCCAGGTTCAGTTTGTGGAATCTCCAGTTAAAAGGATCTTAGACAGCTGGTGTTGGGAAAGACCTCTCTCTGCCTGAGATTAGGAATTAGCAAATGTTCTCTGTTTAATTTCTTGTGTCAGTGGGTTTTGTTCTCTGCTTTTGGCTGTTACTTCTAAAGATTGGTTTGTATTGTGTACATGTTAGCTGGTTTGTATACATTTTAAAGGGCCACTGTCAGTATGAGCAGGTGGTACTGGGCAGATGGATAGGGCTGGATCCTTTGCTTGGTATCACCCTCCTCCAGCACAGTAGGCCTTTCCTTGATGCAAGGGGTGTTAACTATTATGTTTGTACCAAGCTCACAGAAATGATGCTTGGGCCCTGTGTGTGTATAGGAGAGGGGCCGTGGCTCAGTGGTAGAGCATCTGCTTGGCACGCAGAAGGTCCCAGGTTCAATCCCTGGCATCTCCAGGTAAAAGGACCAACAGAGAAGTTTGACCTGTTATCCTACCCTTGCTGGAGTCTCACTTTGTTGTTTATGTCCTCAGTATCTGGTCCTGATCCTGATTGTCTACTTGTTTGAATGTGCATCTTGCATCACAGCCTACACTTATCGTGGCTTTGTAAGTATGGGAGGGGGACGTCTTCTAATTATGCAATTTTTTGATGGGGGCAGAAGGCCATGGCTTGGTACGGGGGAGGAGGCAAATGGGACAGTGCCCTGTCAAACATCTATCACACCTCTCCAGACAGCAGCTGGCTGGATGATTGCCTTGCCTTGCATCCTGCACCAGCCAGCCATACCTTCTTAGCCTCCCTTCCCTTGCCATATCACTTTCCCCAACTGAAGAGGAATGGGCAATTGCCTGACTGAAGCCAGCTGGACTTCAGAAGCAGCAAGCAGCTGGTCCACCTGGCTGGCTGAGCAAGCCTCACTCGCATGCGCCCCTCCCTAACCCAACCCTTCCCACCCTCACTTGCTGAACTGTGTTGGGGGGGGGAGAAGGCGAGCATGGTTGTCTGGGGAGGGCACTTGTGAGCATGATTGTTTGGGGAGGGCCTGGGTCTCATCCCAGAAGAAAGAGAGTATTTGCTACCCCATAGGAATCTGTACTCAAAGGGGAGTCTGTGGTTTTTGCTGTCACAAAGTAAAGATCCTGGGGAAGGATCCCTCACCAGTGACACATAGATCCTTCAAAACCTCCATTTAAATCAGGGGAAGGCCCTGCAAGGAGCTGCAACTTGACGGCACTTTACACATACACAAACACACCTTTTTGGATGCAACTGCAAGTCCTTATGTGTCTTGACACATTGAAACTATTTGTTCTTGGAAAACCTCTTTGGATGTGTTGATCGATCTAGCTGTAACGTTTGCATGTCAGATATGAATGGGTGTTGTTCCTTTAACCTTGGCTGCTTCCATGCAAGGGGTCCCTTGACACTGCAGACAGATTACTCGTTGGCAAAATGCCAGAAGCGGAACACTAACTTGGGTTCCACACAGTTTTTAAAATAATGCTGCTCCCTTTAATGTTGCAATGTTACATTCCCACACAGCCTGCTTTCCTAAGAGCAGCTGTGATGTGGAAATGGTTAGTTAGACCAGAAAATCTACATTTTCCATCAACTGAGCAAGGGAAACAATTCCTATCGAAATCCTCTTGGAACACACTGCATCCTAATTTTGCTCAGACTCATGTGTATCTGTTTCTTCAATATCCTACATAACTGATATTAGTACAGTGTCTGGGTTGCTAGTTCCAGTTCTGCAAGACCATGGTTGTGCTTAAATATCATTATCCTTTTGCAGGATAGCAACATTTTAAAAGTCTATAATCCACTATGAAAAGGACTATTTCGGACTACTTTGCTGGGACCCCAGCGAAACATGGAGTGATTGAAGATTGTCCCTCAGCATCAGGGGAATCATCAAGCAATCCAGGTGGATTGTCAACTCCTGACAATAATCCGTCAACCAGCGAGTCAGCTCCGTCAGCCAGCGAGTCAGCTCCGTCAACCAGCAAGTCAGCTCCGTCAACCAGCGAGTCAGCTCTGTCAACCAGCGAGTCAGCTCCGTCAACCAGCGAGTCAGCTCCGTCAACCAGCGAGTCAGCTCCATCAACCAGTGAGTCAAACCCATCGACCAGCATTTCTGCCTCTGCAGTTAGTGAGAGCTTCTGGCCCACTTGTTGGACTGTAGAGCAGAAGAATGATCATCTCCAGAAAAATGACTGGTTATTTTTCAATGCTGGCAAGTTAGGTTGCTCAGTGTGTAAAAATGTTGGAGCCTTAGGGCCAGAGAAGACAACTGTGGGCATGCGTCTTTCTAAAGAGTGGATACGTGGCACGGTGTCATTTTATGGAAAATCGAGGAAACAGCAGCTGTCATCTCTTAGGAAAAAAATTTGTGAACATAGGGACAGTACAGGTCATAAAGCTGCAGTTAAAATCATGGCTGAATCAAGGAAAGAAATGCTGAAAACAGTATGTTTGAGGTCCCAAGAAAGAGAGATGGAAATCACCAAGACCATATTCCGTACAGCATATAAGGTGGCTAGAAGAAACCAGTCTTTTAATGATTTTGAGGCTGACATTGATTTGCTACAATTAAGCGGCGTTGATGTGGGGAGAATTTTGCACTCAGCTAATTCTTGTGCAAATATTATAGACCACATTGGTAGCGAAATGAGAATCACACTGATTAAGAAGATTATTGACTCCAAGAGTAAAATCTCTTTAATACTTGATGAATCTACTACTGTGAGCCAGAAATCTGTACTAATAGTGTATATTCGCACCTACATTGAAGAGATGGACATGGAGGACCCTATGAATTACTTTATTGGTTTGATAGAGCTGGACGATGTGACAGCGAATGGAATATTCAAAAGCTTGATGTCTACCCTTGAGTCACTAAGGATCACTGAGGAAGTCTTAAAGGAAAGTTTGGTTTCATTGACTTGTGATGGTGCTGCAGTGATGATGGGATCCCATGGAGGAGTTGCAAAACTTTTCAAAGACAGATTCCCTTCCATTATTACATGGCATTGTGCTAGCCATAGGCTGGAATTATCAATCCACGATGTCGTGAAAGCAGTGTGTGGCATCAATAGATTTAGGAGTTTTATGGACAAGTTATATACCGTGTACCATTCATCTCCAAAAAATATGAGGGAGCTCAGGGCGTGTGCGGCCACGTTAGAGATGGAGATTTGGAAAATTGGAAGGATCCTGTCTGCAAGATGGGTTGCCTCCAGTTACAGAACCGTTATGGCTGTCTGGAAGGATTACGAAGCCCTAGTGCTTCATTTTGAAAAAGCTAAAACTGATAGTGATCGAGATAGAAAGGGGAAGAGCACATATGAAGGTCTTCATAAAAAGATTACATCTGCAGAATTCATTTTGGATCTCGGATTGCTTTCTGATTCTTTGCAAGAGCTCTCAGAATTAAGTGTAGATCTGCAGGAAAGAAATATTGATCTGTACAGAGCCCATGGCAAGATTGAGAATCTTGTTGAAATATGCGGGAAGAGAGGCTCTACTCCAGGTCCTTTCTATACACAAGCACTGGAGGCAACAGAAAAGTTGCAATTTAAGGGTGTCCAGTTACATAGAAGAAATAGAGTTGATGACCCACCAATCTCCCCAGTTGCATTCTATGAACAACTTAAAAAATCTCTTCAGAAAAGGCTGCTTTCCACAGAAGATGCAGAATTGTCAAAATGTGGAAGAGTTCTGGAGTCTAAGAATTGGCCAACAAACCCCAGTGACTGTATTCTCTATGGGGAAGCAGAAATAAGCACATTAGCAAGAAGGTTTCAGCTCAGTGAGAGGGAAGCCATTCGGGCCTTCAGAGAGCATCTAAAATACAGAGAAGACATGCCCAAGGAACTGTCTCGTATCCGCCACATACTCCATACAGTTGCTATTTCATCCAGTGAATGTGAAAGGGGATTTTCCCAGATGAATTTGATTCTTACTTCAGAAAGGTCCTGCTTGAAAATCAAAACTGTAACATCCTTATTGTTCATAAGAACTGTTGGACCTCCTCTTACAGTCTTCAAGCCAACAAAGTTTGTGAAGACCTGGTTGCTTCAAGGTCATCGTTCAGCTTCGGACACCCAAAGCAAGACCCGAAAAAGAACAGAGGAGTCTGATGAGAGGATGAAACTTTGGGAAACCCTGTGCTGCTGAGGTTAGTTGTTCTCTGTGTGCGCTCTGTTCTAGAGCAAAATATGCTCCCTTTCCCTTTTTGTAATGATTGTTGGCTCTCCTTTAATAGATTGTGCGACCTTCTTTAAAAGAGCTGCAAAAAGGTGAAAAGTGTGCAGAGATGTTGCTGCTTCAAGGTCCTCCTTGAAAGTCAGTGCTATAACAAATAAGGAGTTTATAAGAATTGTTGGACCTCCTCTAAAAGTCTTCGATCCAACAAAGTTTGTAAAGACATGGTTGCTTCAAGGTCATCATTCAGCTTTGGACACTCAAAGCAAGACCCAAAAAAGAACCGAGGAGGAGTCTAGTCACAGGATTAAACGTTGGAAAGCCTTGTGCTGCTGAGGTTAGTTGTTCTCTATGTGCACTTTGTTCTAGAGCAAAGTATGCTGTCTTTCCCTTTTTGTAATGACTGTTGGATCTCCTTTAACAGATTGTGCAACCTTCTTTAAAAGAGCTGCAAAAGGGGGAAAGCGTGCAGGGATGTTGCTGCTTCAAATCGATTATTCATCACTGGATGCCCAAAATCCCAACGATGATAGAGAAAGTTGGTGACATCTCCAAAGTCTGGCACCTCCATCTCCTTCAAAGTTGAGTAAAAGTTTAAAGTCAAAATTCAGTATGTGAACTTTTAACTAGAATTTATTTTATGTTTTATATGTTTTTTTATTTATTTCACATTTGAGACTTTCCTATCTTCTTACCAATGAATGCTGTTGCTAAAATTGCATTTGTTCTGAGGGCCCATCATGTTGGGTGATTCTCTAAACAATGTATAGAGAACCCGGGGCTGAATGAGTTGGGACAGACATTTCTGATGGGGCTGTTCTTCATCAGTTTCTCAAGATCAGTGGTCTTGGTGTTGTGGTTAGGAGTGCGGACTCCAATCTGGGAGAATGGGGTTTGATTCCCCAGTCCTCCATGCAGCTGTGGTGTGACCTTGGATCAGTCACAAGTTTTGCCAGAGCTGTTCTCCCAAGGGCAGTTCTTGAGAGAGCTCTCTCAGCCCCACCTACCTCACAGGGCGTCTGTTGTCGGGAGGGGAAGGGGAAGGAGATTGTAAGCTGCTATGAGACTCCTCCAGGTAGTGAAGGGTGGGGTATAAATCCAGTCTCCTCTCTTTCTAGAACTGGGATCCTGTGAACTGCAAGGATGTGATATCAGAGTCATATGACAGGAAGAGGGGGAGCTGGACCGTAACCAACAGACCGAAAAGGCCAAAGACAAGAAACAAAAACTAGTCATCGAGAGGTTTATTTTACTGATAAATAAATCAACAGTTGGAACCCCGGAGGATTCATCTGTGCTGCTGAGTGACATCACCCTACCATCCTGCTCTTCTGGGTTGAAGACCACAACTCTAGATCCCCCCTCTTAGATAGGCCAGCACGTGATGCAGATAGTGCTGATCTAGGGAGACTTCTGAAAGGAAAATCAGCAAAACTCCAGACAAATAGCTAAATTCTGCTTGCAGCTAGTAAAGTTCCACAATAAAAACCCTCAGTCACCCTTTGTATGACTTATAATTAGTTTAGTTTTAGACATTTTATAGTTATTACGATATAATGGACTGTTAATTTTCTACTTTTTAACATTTTACTGGTTTTAAGTTTATATGTCTAAATATATATTTTTGGACTGAAAGCTAATCTGTTTGTATCTAACGAATATGTATTATTTTGACAAATGGTTTTTGACTGTAAATAAACATCATTCAATTCTAGATCATTGGGTTTTCTTTAGGCAAAAATTAGCGGATGTGATTTCATTATTGTTCTGGATCCAGACTTGTCAACATTATTTATTTAAAAATGGATAACCTGCTTTTCCTCCCTGAAAGTGACCTTGTTGTGGCTGACAAAAATAACACTAAATGGCAGTGATATAAAACCCACAGTCAACTATAACAGGGAGGAAGGCTGCCAATCAAACAGAAAAGGAACACTAAAAGCACCTCAGCCATCAATGCCAAAGAGAATAAAAATATATTGACCTCGTATCCTGGTATCCCCCTCTTTACCTGATGTGGGTGGTTTGCTTGTTTTACCCCACATATACCATCAGATAGGCTCTCCAGCTCTGAGATGGGAATGCCTTGGAGACTTTGGGGGTGGATCCTGAGTGGTGGGTGTGGCCTTCTGACACACTTCCTGTGATGTCAGGGGGTGTGGCCTTCTGACACACTTCCTGTGATGTCAGGGGGTGTGGCCTTCTGACACACTTCCGGTGATGTCAGGGGGTGTGGCCTTCTGACACACTTCCGGTGATGTCAGGGTGTGTGTGACATATGCTAATGAATTATGCTAATGAGCTCCTGCAGCTCTTTTTCTAGGAAAAGACCCCTGGCTGTACCCATGATGCTCCTGATATATGCAGTTGCCTTGTTGTCTGAATAGGGGCAACACATGTGTTTTGCATACGTATACAGCTTTGGTATATATGAATCAGAAACCTGAAAATTCCAGCAGTCAGTTTGTGTGTACCAAAGGTGGGTGCACATGGCAACCATGAGTACAAGGAGTGTGTGTGTGGCTTTGCATGTGTGTGTGGATGTAGCATCTGAAAAGAATGATTGTCCTTAACAGATTCATCCTCACTAACGCTTCCACTGAAATACCTATTAATGCTTAGGTGTAGTTTCCCTGTTGCTGCCGCCACTGCTGATCCTGCAGAGCTGCAACAGGGCATCCACTTGGCAGGTTTCTCTGCATTTTTCCTGCTCCAGGCGCCAAACAGTGGCCATCCCCCTCCCTCTCCACCAGAACTTTTCCGGTATTTATTTTTCAAAATAGCAATTGAATGTTGCCACCTGATCTGTAGCACTTTTTATTGCAGGTCCTTTCCGCACTAGACCTTAAATCCTGGTTCAGCCCTGTCCCTGAACTTACATTCTACACGGCACTCGAGTTCACCCCTGTAATTATCTCGGGGTATTTTTTTTTTCTGCATTACATTGAGGTCACCCCAGTTTTGCCCCACACTTCTCCTGGGATAAACGGATGCGGTTATAACCAGGGATTAATGCAAGGTATTGTGTCACGAGTTGAACTCTGATAAAACCAGGGATGAGATCCAAGTGTGGAAAGGATTGCAGTGTTATGCCTTCCCCCTTGTACCTCCACAATGAAAGAGATAGTTGCTTTTTAAAAAAGGAAGCTGGGAAGATAGTGAATCTGATTTGCAGATTGTTACCATGATATTCAATCACCATTAAAAACAACAACCCCTGATGGCTTTCATGTGGGCAGGACTGAGAAAATCTGCCCCTCCCATGTAAACATGGAATGTGGGGCTACTCCATGCCTGGGAGTAAGACAGTCAGCAGCTCTACTAAGGCCAGGTTGTGAAAAGATAGACGGTGTTCTAAAACCACCAGCTGCTTTTCCCCGTCAAAAAGCTAGAAGCCTGGTGGGGTTCAGCTGGCTGTTGGTTCAGCTAGCCATTTGCCGGCTACTGGGGGGAAGACCCCCCCTTTTGAGTAGCCTGCACGCAGCCTGTCTAAGGTTGCCAGTTTGGAGGTCTCCCACTATTATAATTGATCTCTAGACAACCAAGATCAGTTTCCGTGGAGAAAATGGTTGCTTTGGAGGGTGGACTCTATGGCGTTATACCCCACTGAGGTTCCTCCCCTTCCCAAACTCCACAGTCCCCAGGCTCCACAGGCAAAATCTCCAGGTATTTCTCAACCCAGAGCTGGCAACCCTAAGCTAATTTGATCTGAATAGGCTTCCATACAGGCTGTTTAAAGGCAAGAATTTTCCTGCATGTGAGTCAATTCAGATTGGGTCATCAGGCTGCTTAAAAGTTCTGCTCCTGTTATTCTTTTAAATACCACAGGTGCAAGCCAATCTGGATCAGGCCCATGCAAAGGAAGAAGTATTTTACATGACGGCTGGGCCGCACCATTTGGTTGGTGGCCCTCCAGGATGAGCCGAGCCCCGATGTGGACCCTGGTCCATGGCAGAATTTTGCAACTTGGCAATGCTAGAAGCACTCAGGTCACTATATAGCTTATCAGTTTGATACTGCAAAAAGCACCATAGCCGGTGGAAAGAACTGGACCTAGGAGCAAATGGGAGAAGCTGTGGAATGAGGTGGATTAGGGAAATTTTACAGTTTTTCCATTATTCAAAGTACTTCATGTACTTTATCCTGTAACATTCCTTACAACAGCTCTGTAAAGCAGATAAATAGCATCATTCCCAGGCTGTGGGTGGGGCTGTTAGGACTGTCAACCTCCAGGTAGAGTTCCTGGGATCACAGCTGTTCTCCTGGTGAAAGAGATCAATTCACCTAGAGAAAACGGCTGCTCTGGAAGGTGAAGTCTATGATATTGTAGCCCATTGGAGTCCCTCCCCTCGCCCTGACCTGGATAGCCCTGGCAAGCCCAGTCTCGTCAGATCTGAGGCTAAGCAGATCTGAAGCTAAGCTCTGGCAAGTATTTGGATGGGAGACTTCCTTGGAATACCAGAGCCAGGAGGTGGGGAAAGGCTTTATTCAGCCACCTCTCTGAATATCTTCCACGCCCCCAGTAGGGGTCAGTCACCAGAGGTCGCCTTGATTTCCAGGTGCACGCGCGCACACACACAGGAGCACACATAAAAATACAACCCCCTCCCAAATAGACCCGAAGACCCTCTCCTCACCAAACCCCTCCCTTCTCAGGCTTCACCCCCAAAATCTCAGGGTATTTCCCAAGCTGGAGCTGGCAACCCTGTTAGAGAATGGCTTGCCTAAGAGCAGGAAGTGAGATCACGGCACAGGTGTCATTCAGCCCAGGGATTCAGAGCTCACAGTGCAATCCTGGCCACAGTTAGGCTTCTAACCTTTCTAAGGTCATTGGAGCAATTGGCTTAGAAGGGGGTAACTGTTTAGGATTGCATTGTCACTCTCTTAGCCAGCATGCTGTTAAACTGTAATAATTTCTTCCAAACTGTTTGGGGAGAAATTGCATGTGACCAGAAATCCTGCTCATAGATGGCAGAAAATCCAAGTGAACTGGCTTTTCTGCCTAGGGCGCCCCCCCCCATCCCTTTCTCCAGCCCTGGGAACAAGTGGAAAAGAATACAGTACCATCAGAGCCAATGAGCTGGAAAATCCATCATAGAATCTCAAAGCTATTAACTAATGCTAGGACTTCAGGCATCCTAATCAAGCTTCATGTTCCATTAATAAAGCATTGACTTTGACGACATGAAGTCAGTTCAGCTGAGGAGCAACTAAAGTTTTTGCCCATAAAATACAGAACCTAACAAGTGTTTGAAGACATGGGGCAACTGCAGTCTTTTCTCATGTAGTAGAAAGCAAGTGCAGGCTTCCATTCCACACTGTGGACAAGGATCCGGAAGACTCAAATTCAAATCCCCATTCTGCCATAGAAGCTTGCTGGGTGACTAGGGATAAGCACAAACCTGGAAAATGTGGTTCACTCCGGTTTGTGGTTCATGGCATGCCCTGTTCATGAACCACAGACTACCATGAAGTTTTAGCCGCCTTATGAACTGGTTTGGATGGTGAGGTGGTAGAATGGCTCCCCAGTGTGCTGGAGTCACCAAACGTGAAGGGGTTTTCCAGCTGACTCTCATCTACCATAGTGGAACCAATTTTAGAAATTCTTCTAGTTAGACTAGAATTAAAAAAGGGTGGAACACAGGGCAGAGTAAAATTTTGAGACTCTAAGGAGACTGTGGAAATTCTCTCTCTCTCTCTGTCTCTCTCTCTCTGACTTCCCCAATCTAAGCTGCATAGCCCTATCTGCATTTTTTCCACCCAGTTCAGAATCACCTGCCAAGAGGAGTTCTTTCATAATATCTTCTCTCTTACAATGGCAGTTCGATCCTAAGGCTTACTGGGGTAGCTCACAGTGGGCTGATGCTCCAGGGAACCACTGGTGGCCCAGAGCCAGCTGAGCAGCTTTCATTGTGGAGTTGGCAGCACTGTAGGGACTACTTGCTGCTTTATTTCCCAATCCTGCTGCTGAATTTACTCTCTCTTTTACCTTGCCACAGTGCCCATGCGGCACTTGATGCCTCTATGGGCAAACAGAGAGCAAACTCCTGGGAAACTTAGCTTTGGCCCAAGTTCCTTAAAATAAACATGATAATTAAATGTTGCGTCATAGCAACTCAGTTCATCAGCTCCGCCATAGTATGGTGGCTAAAAGTGCTGTCAAGTAGCAGTCAACTTATGGTGACCCTATAGGGTTTTCAAGGCAGGAGATATTCAGAAGTGGTTTGCCATGGTGGTTTCCCATCCAAATACTGGCCAAGGCTGACTCTGCCTATATTCTAAGATCTGCCAATATCAGGCTGGCCTGGCCCATCCAGGTCAGGGCCCATAATGTAGTAGGAGCCAGTTATTCATTTCTAGGGAATATAAATACTGTCCCTTTTAAAACCACCATCAGCTTTCATCTACTCTTTATCATTATGTTCTCTTTCAAACTGGAGCCAGCATGACCTCTGTAGACATATATGCTCACCTCTTCATGCAGAGCAGTCAATGGCTCCAGTGTTGATCTTGGCATACTGCACAGAGGCTCCTGCCAGAGGCCCAGTTAGAAGGATTTCCCCAATGGCCTTCTTTAAGCCACACAGCAGCACCTCTCCCTCTTTTCTTTCCCAAAAATTACCTGGCTTCATTTCTAATGTTCCTACTAGCTGCTCTCCAGACTGGTTTCCCTTATTTTCCTGCCTTTCATACCGGGATTTATTAAGTGTAATATTTTATTACTGTCTCATAGATCAGCTTTATCCCCCCCCCCCTTTCCTGCTCTTTTGTTCCAGACATCATCCCTCAAATACGAAGTATCACATTAATTCGAACCAACAGGAGTTGTAAACTTGGAGGGTCTGACTCACAGCAACCTGGCTTCTGTGTGCCTCCAAGGAGTACAGCTTGTTCTCCATTTGTCTTTGTTAAACAAAGAAGTTATTTCCCTTTTCCATCATATCTCCATGCCTACATTCTCATAAACATCCAGAAACAAGAGCTGCACCAATTCACAAAACAAAACAAAACGGAGGAGTGGGAGCCAGAAAGAAACCCCCCCAAAGACATCAGAAAAAACAGATTTCTACCCCAAGAAAGGTTCTTGCCCCTAGACTTTATTAGTTCTATAAAAAGAACCACAAAACAGTATATCCACATTGTTCACACTGGCAAGATTTTTAAAGAGACTTCAGCCCTGCCACAAAGCTATACGCTGGTTTAGATCTCCTCCTTAATCCCAGGTTGTGAGACCTAAAAGCATATGTACATGCTCTGAAGTGCACAGACATTGAACTCAGGTCTGACTCAATATGTTTGGATTCTTTAGTATTGCTACAGCCACTGCCGGCTCGCCCATTAGGCGAGCTAGGCGCTCGCCTAGGGCGCTGGGGCCCACAGGGGCACCAAAACGCCCCCGCCCCGCCCCCATGAAGCCGGCGCTAGGAGGGAAGGGGCGGATGTTCAAACAGGTGCCCCTTCCCTGGCTTTCCTGAACACGCCGCTACTGCAGCGTGCTCAGGAAAACCGGCGCTCCACCCCCCCCGTCTCCAGCCGGCGCTGGGGCTGGGAGGGAAGGGGCGGTCGTTTGAATGGCCGCCCCTTTCCTGGCTTTCCTGAGCGTGCTCAGGAAAGCCGCTCCACCACCCCCCGCCCCGGTCTCCAGCCGGCGCTGGGGCTGGGAAGGGGCGGCCGTTCAAACGGGTGCCCCTTTCCAGGCTTTCCTGAGCACGCCGCTAGTGCGGCATGCTCAGGAAAGCCAGCGCTCCACCCCCCCGGTCTCCAGGCCCCACCGGGAGGTTGGCATCCCTGTGGGGTGGGCGCCCCAGGCTGTCTTGCCTAGGGCGCCCAGACACCTGGGGCCGGCCCTGGCTACAGCACATGTTTAGGCTCATTATTTAGTTTGGTAGTCCCCACTGTGAGATAGCAGGCCCCATTTCAGTAAAGAAGTGTCCCAACTCCAGTGACAAAGTGTTTGGAACAAGGGAATAAATAGGCAAGTTTAGCAGATGTGCAAGAAGAGGGTAAGTAGCATGTACACACACACATATACAAGTTTTAATATAAAATTCTATCAAGCTACACTAAGTGAAAAGGGTTAAATAGTAGAGAGGACAAATAGTTAAAAAATACATTTAGGTACTGACATTTTGTAACTTCTCAGTATTGTAACTTCTCAGTGTTGTAGCTGCTCAAACCACTCAGGTGTGGCTAGTTTTAGTTCTCTTCTAATTTTCTGGTCTAGTTCTAATTTTAGTCCAGTTGCAGCTGCTCAAACTACTCAGATGTGGTTAACTTTAGTTCTAAATAGGCTCAGAGGTCCTTGGCTAGTGTGACTGCAGTACAGGAAGGGTTAAACAGAAGGTCAAATAAAGGACAAAGATTGAAACTGAGGGCAGAGGGCTAGCTTAAGCTCTAATATTATTTTGAAACTTTATTACACCTATATGTTACACCTAATGCCAGAGACTAGGGATAGTGAGTTTACAGTTAAGGCTAAACCGTAAGCAGGTTTTTGTAATAGGAAAAGGAAAACATATAACAAAACAAATTGCAGCTAGGGTTTTAATATTGCTAGGTGTGCTGGGTCTTGGCCAGTCACCACAGATACATTTCACTGAAAGCTGAATACACAGTCCAAAAGCAAGCCAAGAAACAGAGCCAGTCAGAGTTTTCAGGAGCAGGGAGTAGAGGCTGGCGGCTGGGACAAGGTCCGAGATTGCACTGTTGCATCCGCACGCACTGAGGCAGGTGAGTGTGGTTGGTTATGACAGAGCCTCCCTTCCCTGGGAGGCAATCTGCAAAGACTCACAGCCCCTCACATTGCCTTTGCAACAGCTGAAGTCTGGCGCTCCTCCTTCTCTCTTGCACATTCAGATGCTGGCATGCCCTGTGTCTGGGACATTCAGGTGAGCTAGGTGGGGATTCTGGCCTCGAGGTGTCTCCAACTGGGGCTGCTGGGCCAGGCACTGGACCAGTCTCTCCCTCTGACTGCATCTCAGTCTCTTCACCTTGCTACACCTCCTGCACAGATGCAGGAGCCTCTTCTCCCTCAGGTGCTGGTAAAGCTGGTAAAGCTTCCTCTTCTGGGCTGACTCCAGAGGAGGCTGGGTTGCTCCATGCCTCTTCCTCATCTGAGGAATAGTCAGCCGCAGCGAAGCCAGGACCCATGACACTAGGGCTTAAAAAGCAAATGTCCGAGGTAGGTGTGTTCTCTACACTTGGACAGAGAATGCTGTTTTACTTTAGGGGAAATTTACGCCCCCCCCCCCGTATTTATTTGAAGATTTAAGATTTTTCTGCAAACCTAGGGGGTCCTCAAAGTTTGCAGGAAAATCTCTTTAGCGTCCACATGCCTCCAATCTGTGGATTTAGATATCTACAGATGGGGGTCAGAGGTCACTAATAGTATATAGATTTTGTCCATTCAAGGTCTTTGGAATGAGGCAGTGTAGAAAATGAGCTAAAGGTATAGGGACAAACAGAGACATACGTACTATAGGATTGCTAACCTTCTGATATATTAACTGCAGCTCAGTGATTCTGCCATCATTTCCTTCCCAGTCTCCGTCCTGGCTCTGCATCTAGGCTCTGTTCCTGAAGAAGGTTTAGCTCAGGTTCTATGTCCTGGCCTCCCCTAGCCTACCTGTTTGTTTTTTAAAAATCAAGAATTAGCACTCCTAATTCAATCTCTGGACAACAGTTCAATACATGTACATCATGTATATTCAACACATGTACAATTCTCTTATGGTTCATATAAATGGTTAATACCAGCAATGTGATTTTAGACATGGCTGCCACATTTATAATGCTCTAGTGTCACCATGGTAACTGGCTTTGCTTAAACATAGTTGAACATCTAAGAATGGTCTCAATTAACTGGAAAAAGTCAATGAAAATTTCAACGTGTTAATGTGAAAAAAAAATTGTTATAAAATGATGTATAGATGGTATATGACGCCAAAAAAAGTTGCTAATATGAGTGAGAATCTGTCTAACAAATGTTGGAAGTGTAAAAAAAAGGAAGGCTCATTTTATCATATGTGGTGGACTTGTGATAAAGCAGTAGCTTATTGGACAGAGATCCATAATGAAATACAGAAAATCCTGAAATGTACTTTGAAAAAAGAACCAGAAATATTACTTTTAGGTCTTAAAATGGAAGAAGTGAACGTGACAAAGAGCACATTGTTATGGTATTTGATTACAACAGCAAGAATGACCTATGCTCAATTTTGTAAGCAAGAAAAAGTGCCGGAAAAATGGGACTGGATAAAGAAGGTGCTTTTTATGGCGGAAATGGATAAACTGACAAAGAAACTTAATGAGAAAGAAGATGAAGAATTTTTTGCAGAATGGAAGGATTTTAAAGACTATGTTGAAACGAACTGGGATGTAAAAAATAATTTACTTTGCTTTGACAACTATTGAGAATAGAATATAGAAAATATTGACTGAATAGTAGTTAAATTGTTACCTATGAGTGAGACAGTGAAAATGAATATGTTAGAAACGAAGAATTGAAAAACTGAGAAGTTTTATTGTAATTGAAAATTGAATTAATAAGTAACGGGGGTGGGCGCATTGCTGGAAGCCATGAGGGGGGATGGAGGGGATATTAGAAAAGGATGTATTTAAAGGTATCTTGAAAAATGGAACATGTTACTATATCCTATTAATAAAAAAAATTCAAAAAAAAAAAAGAATGGTCTCAATTAACTGAAGAAAAATATAATCCTAGCAAGGTAACACCATTCAGATTATGATGATTTAATATCTGTGCACATATGTATTGATTGAGGTGCTTTTCACAGTGGACTGTGATTTCTGACAACACCACAGCTGACTTTGCCACCTAACAATGCCATTTTGTTCTCACCCATAATCACTTTAAATTTGGTGACAACTTGTCCACACTCTTCAGATTCTGCCCTCCGCAGGCACTTCCCCCCCAAGTTTACAGGAATTTCCCAAGCTGGAGGTGGCAATCCTAATGTCACTCATTTTTGTCATAGTTTGATAGCATGTGTGTCATTTTGGGATGAATTGCTTGGTCCATTCCAAGCCTCCAGTCAATATATCTTGTACACAGAATGCCAGCCAATCAGGGTAGTTTTCAGAAGAGGACATCTCTGGGACATCCGCAAGCAGATGGACTGAATGATGGGAAGTGTGTCCCAATCAAAAGCTTATCGGGATTATTAAAATAGCTCTTTCTTCTTGCAAACTATATTCTGGCTTTCTTAGGCTAGTCTAAAGGGGATGATCTGTGGCTCAGTGACGGAGCATCTGCTTAGCATGCAGAAGGTCCCAGGTTCAATCCCTGCATCTTTGGTTAAAAAGGAACAAGTAGCAGGTGATGTGCAAGGGCTCTACTCAAGAATCTGGAGAGTAGACAATATTGACCTCAATGGACCAATGCGCTGATTCTATAAAAGGCAGCTTCATGTATGTTGATGTGTGTCTAAGAGGAGCTGATAGATAGTTTTCTTTGGGGGGGGTTTCTATGACAAAAAAATAAGTAGTTGTGGATTTTCTGGGCTGTATAGCTCTAGTCTTGGCATTGGAGTACCTGACGTTTTTGCCAGCAGCTGCGACTGGCATCGTCAGAGGTATAACACAGAAAGATGGAGAACTCTCTGTGTCAATGTATTTTTAAGAGTGCTTGGATTCCATTGCAATATGCCACTAGAAAATAATAACATGTATCCTGTAACTTAATTTTGTTCCATAACAGCAGCTTCCCTAGTAGGCTAACTGGCCATGAGCTAATTTCATGTTAGGAGACTCAAAAGTTGTTTGTTTGTTTTACTTTATGCTTGCACAGCTAAAATTACTCTGCACTTAAAGTAGGCTCTGGTTGGTGCCAGGAAATGTAGCTTTCACTTGGCTTTAAAAGAAATGTAATCTGGAAAATTATACTACTATTTTTGTTTCTGTTGTAAAATGCCTGGACTTAGCACAACATTTTAAGCAGACATGCTGCCTCTTTGTCAAACCCATGGGGGTGAGAAGGGACCAGGGAAGGGGAAATCTTCATAGATGAAAACAGGACTGCACTTACCTTTAACTGTTGTTCATTGAGTGGTCTTCTACACAGGCATACTTTGGGACTGTGTGTGCACAGGCCAGACCTGGAAAAGATTTCCAAAGCTTTCTAGTAGGCCAGGAGCGCCCCTCCTCCCTCTGGTGCTTTCTGCCAAAATGATCAGATGACCAGGAGGAGGGACACTGCTCCTTCAGTTCTCTCCATGATGCCACTGATGCCACTGGAGACCCCAAGAAACTAAGAGTTCACAGTGGGGCAGGAGGGAGAGATGTGCACCTGTACAGAAGTGCATTTGGTGAACAATAGTTACAGGTAAGTGCAACCCTGTTTTCATCATCATGACTTCTGTGCAGTCCCACATTGGGAGATTAGCAGGCTCACTTAGTGAAGGAGGTGGGTGTGAAAATCTCAGCAGCTGGTTAGTGTGCCATTTTGACCTTCACCCAGAACTGTCTTATAAAGGAGCAGGGAGCTCCTGTACAAGTGTCCCAACTGAAATACACCCAGGAACATGGCAAAGAAAAACAGCACTCTTCTGGAGACAGCCATGATATGTAAAGTGGCTTTAAACAGCATACACTCAAGGCAGAGTGTGACAGCCTCTACCAACCCACAAGGATGTGTTATGTGAGGACACTGACCAATCCTTCTTGGAGCCAAAGAGACCAATATAAAGTAGTGTTGAGGTCCTAGCAGACCAAAATCTTAGAAAAGAGCCATTTTGGATCAAAGGCTTTGTCAGGCAATGCCTCCAGGTTTCTCCTCTCAGAGCAGACAAAGCCAACGAGGGGGAACGTGCCTTTATTCAGGTTGGCCCACAGCCAAAGCCTTTGAAAAGAGCCAGTGAGTCCAAGGCTCTGTCACACCACACCTTACCAGGGAGGGGGAAGGTGCCTTGTTTCAGGCTGGCATGCAGTTATCACCCCCTAAAAATATCCAGTAGGAACAGATGCATGTGCTTAAAGTTGCAACTGATTTATAGCAACCCCAGCAAAAGGCAAGTGAGATGGTTTGCCACTGCTCTCCTCTGCAGAGTTGTTCTTGGTGTCTCCCATCTCATTCAAATACTGACCCTGCTTAGCTTCCTAGATCTGATGAGAGTGGACTATATCCTGCTGCCCTCCATCCCACTGGTACCCTAGGGAGCAAAAAAAATGTAATCTTTACTTTGAGGTATGGAATATGGGATATATAGGTTGGGTGTGAGTTGTATCTTTGGTACAGAACAACATGCCAAATAGTTTCACAACTGTAAATGTCTTTGATTTGGCAAGATATAATTCTAGGAAGTCAGTGTAGGAGATAGTATATGAGCAGTCTGCTAGCTTTTGCTATATTGATGGTAGGAGGTTATTTGCAATACGTAGAAAGGCCTGTGCTGCCAAGACAAGGGAACTTGATTCTTTATTTGCTTGCAAATCATTGGTTTGTATAAATAAATGCATAAAACTTTGAAAGCACAAAGTCAAACAATATTCATAGACATGTTTGTTTAACTATCTAAAGCTTCTCCAGACTCCAATGTATACATGTCCACCCCTGCAGCCTCATACTAAGACCAAAAGGTAGCAAGCATTACTAAAGTACTGGGAAAACAAAAATGAGTGTACTGGTATTGTAAAGAATGATAGACTTATTATTGCTAAAGCTTGATGCATAAAGAGAATCCTCAGACTCAAGGTATATAGCTATACAAAGTGCAGAAGGAAGTGGAATTGTGCTTGCTGACATTATCCCTGGAAATCCACATGTGCAGCTTAAAACCTACAGTGAGCCCTACACACATAATAGTGTGCAATGTTGACTTTGTATGCATGTCTGAGTGCTGGATCCCAGTTGTGTACATGCACAGGGCTTGCTGAAGATGTTTGTGTGAACAAATGATTGGTGTGTTTTAAATGCCTGAAAAGGGCTATAGTTATTCTAGTTGTGTTCGACTCATTTAATACCTATAGTGGGTAACAAATGCTTTGATGCTATTTAAAGTTTCGGTTAATACAATTAAACCTGTGTCAGAAAGGAAAGGGTTACAGCTCAATGTCTGTGTAAGAGAATTATAATTGTTTATGTAGTGTATTGTGTTTTGATGTGTTGTATTATATTGCTGTAGTGTTGTGAAAATGAATAAAAGTCTGCCTTTAGGGGCAGTTTTTTTTAAAAAAATAATTGTTTAGGATGGACTGGAGATAATTAGGGGTGGTCACGAACTGGGAAAATGTGATTTGTTTCAGTTTGTGGCATGCCTGGTTCATGAGCTATGAACCATCATGAATTTCTGGTGCCAAATAAACCAGTAAGGTTCATGAGGTTCATGATGTGGTAGAATGCTCCCCGGCATGCTAGAGACACCAAACTCACAGGAAATCTCCAGCTGATTGTCCTATACCTGCCCTCTAAGTTTGGTGAGGATTTGATTTATGGGGTCCAAGTTATGCCCCCACCCAAGAAGGTGCCCCCAGGAAAGTGGGGCTGGAGAATTATGGATGGATAATTATGCCCCCCATTGCTTTTACATTTGATAAACATTTTGATAGAGGGGAGTCTGTCTGGAAATGTATCCATTCATGAACTGCCACAAATCACTTGAAAGTTCATGGAAAGTTCATGCTGGTTGACCTGCCACGAACTTTGGTTTGTGAAGCATGAACTGGCTAAAATTCGTCATGGACTTTAGTTCATGAGCCACTTTGTGCCCATCCCTAGAGATAACTGATGACATAATTGGAGACATTTTAGCTGGAAGCTGTAGGTGACGACAAGCAGGGTTCAGTTACATTCACGTACGGAACCCAACACTCCAGACATGCATATAAAGTCTACATTGTAAACTATTATATATGTAGGGCTCACTGCAAATGTTAAGTGTAACCTACCTTAAAGGGTTGCTCTGAAGATGAAAGAGAAGGGGAGAACAATACTGTAAGCCACTTTGAGTCCCCATTGGGGGGGAACAAGTGGGGTATAACTATCCTAATAAAGTAAAAGATTGCCTGATCATGGAAGCCTATTTTTCTTTCTTTCAACCAAACAGCTTCCCAGTGCTTTTCCTACTAATATTCTTCATCATGAAGAGTTAAATATCTATGCCAACCTAAGAAAGTTTGGGATTTACTACACCAACACAAAACCGGCTCACATGGGCATAGTATAGTTTAATTTTTAACCTTCTGCAGAGTGTATTTTTCATCACTCTGGATCTGCAGTGAGGAGATAAATTATGTATTTAGGCATTTGACAATTTTATTAAAGCTTCGTTCCCATCTGATTTCTTTCAAACGATCCATATTTCAGGGATATCATCCTTAATTAATCTTGGCAATAGCAAAGAAAATTGGAAGATTGCTTTATAACTTGTATTAAAAGTGTTCTCCCCATTTCCTCCAGATTAGTTTAACTCTTGGAACAATGTCCTGCAGGGTGTTTTTTCTTTCCTACACAGAAACTGCACATGAGTCTACATGCATAGTTAGGTTTGATGCTGGTGCAAATACTTATTTTGCTTTGAATAAATATGTAAAGTCACATGACTGCTTTTGTTGGAATATACAGAGTTGGTCTGGGTTTGCCTCTCTCAAACAAAACAATTCCCTAAATGAAACATTTCTCTGTAGTCACTACTCCTACCCTGGCCTTGCTGACCTGAAAGCCCAGTTCTGTTTTGGTTCTCTGAGGCATCTAGGCACTCAGCAGTTGTCTCAAGTCTCTGCCCAGTGACATGATGCTCTCCTGAGTCCACCCAATTCTCAGAGGGGGTTTCTCAATTACCTCTGGTATTTCTTCTGCCACCGGCTGATCAATTAGAAAATTGCCTGCTAAGATTGCCTGGTACCTAATGGCTACTACAGGGACAGTATACTGCACTTGTGCTGTCCCAGGGAATTAGTGAGCTAGGAACCAGCCTCCTCCCTTCCCCAGTACCTGTTTTAGATAATGTGCTTGAACTGTGGAGGTCTATGTGGTAAAGAGAGCAATTAACAGCATTTAAAGTAGAAATTGATTTCTTGAAAAAAGAAAATACCACACACACTCTGCACAGTAATGAATTGAGCAAGACATACAAGAAAAAGTGATAGCATACAGTCCTCCATCCCTCAGCCCTATGCCTGCCCTAGCTGGTTTTGTTCTAAGGCACACTCTTTAAACCTATAAAAACCTATTTAAAAAGCTTCCCATTAGCTTGGAGTCTTTATCTGGGCTGCCTGCCCATTGTTAGCTCCACATGGTAATGGTGGTCATTATGCCTCCCTCCTGATGAAATCAGCCAAAATGGATATTCAAGAATGGACTCCATTCCTCCTGTGACCAAGGATTATATCTTATCTGTTTGCCAACCACCCTGTGGGCCAGTCTTTCTCTTCCTCTCCTTCTCAAGAAGACACAATCTGGAATTTTTCATCCCCATATCTCTGTCCCCTCCTAGTATTACATTTCTGCCAGGGTGTGAGATAGTCCTTTGATTGTTCTCTGCTAGCTAGAAGCTTAGATGGCTGGATACCCATCAGAGCCATCAACTTCTGTTTCCTGTCCTTGAACCAAAAGAGAAATCTCATGAAATGAATGTGGGAGTTCTGTAGCCCCTGGAGGGAGTGCATTTCTCCACATTATTATTGTTTGTTTGTTTACTTCACTAGCCTGTCTTTTTCACTAGACTCAAGGTGGCTTACTAAGCATAAGAACAGCTCAACCAGACAGCATAAGGAATCCAACAAACAGTGCAATAGGACTAGGATTACCAATTACATTAGAGATTCCACCAGAATCTAAGCAGGGAAAAAAAGTCTGGCAGGATATTATTGGGCACATGCAGATGGACTTGGGGAATAACTGCTGGAAATGAGCCCCACTACCAGTATTGTGCTATGCTCAAGACAAGTTTTGCTAGAGAACATTGAGACAGTCTAATCCAGCACATGCTTCATGTTTAATCAAGTGGGCTAAAAAATGTTAAATATGCCTGGTGATTGAGTCAAAGTTCTTAGGATACCTAAAGGGCATCAAAAATCTGCATTGGAATAGCTATAACAGACCTTGCCCAAGGGGTGGATAAGTGGGCACAGTTTCAATGGCTATACTCTTATTTCAAGCAAGTGGTGGTAGTAGTAATGATGACCAAGACTTACTGTGTCTAGATTTGGTGACAACACAGGTTGATATCATTATGAACCTACACAATAGGACAAGCCTGGTTGTCACAGGAAGGATAATGATGATTACCAACATTTGGAAGGCAAAAATCTGACAAGGAGTTTACCAGGAGGTGGGATTTGGTGTAAAACCAAGGAAGAAGGAAGGGGAAAGGATCGGGAAAATCTAGACAGGAAGCTTTTAAAGACCCATTAATATGCCTATCTATTCTTTCATGGATGGAATTACTATGATGGCTTTGGATGAAAAAGGGGGACTCTTTATCTCAGCCCAAAGTTACCCAGGTTGTTAATGAGGAAATAGGGTGCTAGGTTTCCCACTATAATGGGAGACCTCCTGGCAATTGCCCCTGTTTACCCACCAACATTTCACAGGCCAATAGACACATTACCTTGGGTGCAAAACCAGAAGTTATCATCACACTGGGGCAAAGGAAGTGTAATCACATTGAGGCAACACTCTAGGATTCACCCCAAACCCTATGGTTTTGCACCAGAAGTGATGTTGCACACTGGCACAAAGCTAGCATATCCAGTTTCTCCCACAAGGGAATCAATACAGAGGATCAATACAAGGGGATCAATAAATAATAAAATAAAAGCAGGCCTGCCTCCAATTCCTGCAGTTATAACAGAAAATGCTCTGATTTGGCAACTGGCTAGAAGAGGGAAGGGCTGGACATGTAGGTGGAAAGTGGCCCAGTAAGCAGTCAAGGAGAATGAGGAGGCAGAAACTTGAAGTGGTAAAATGAACTGCAGCACTTGATATCACAGATGGTGTACTCCAGCTTTAACGTTTCCCTTGCTTAAATCTCTGTATGAATGGAAAGTTAGCAGAGCAGGGGAAAAGACTCTCCCTCTTCTCTTTGCTTGCTGTGTTGGTTTTCTGCATAGCAAGTCTTCCAAAATGCATTCCTCCATGTCCCTCTGACATGCAGTCTACAGTGTGGCAGTCCATTCTTTCACTGAGCTGCACATTTTTATCCCATACTTCTTCCAAGTATGATAGCATCCATGGCTCCTCCGTATTTTGTCTTCACAACAAGAATGGTGAAGTGTTACTAGCCCAGAGTTATCCAGTAAATTCAGGTTTGTTACCTTATTTTTCTGCATGTGTGAACCAGGCATTAGATCTGCCCCACCCCAGTGGTTCCCCACTATGCATGATGAGGAAAGTGTTTTGCACAAGAGAGGGACTTTGAACTTTTCTGTATCATAACTAAATAGCATTTTCTGTAGCTCCAGGAAACAACAACAACACAGTATGTTAGGGTTATTTTCAGACCAGAAATGACAGGCTTCATACTTGTATAATTTCATCACTTTTATCTCTAGTTTACATCAGGCCAGCCAGTCGCTCCAACATTTTTATACCCCTTCCGTTCTCAGCTCCAGAAATGGTTGTGGTGGATTGCTATGACCAATTAACTTTAGGTACAGAATTCAAAACTCCATTTTAAGACTAGGCCTCCCAAACATTCTCTTTTCTTTGTCTGAAACCTTGGTGATAAGTGAACTTTGAGCTTTCTGTCTTAGTGATACCCTTCAAGGCAGGGGTCTTTTTTGGGGGGAGCGCACTGGAGCGCAGCTCTGGGAGCTCAGGAGCCAAGCCCCCCAGCCGGCGTCCCGGGGAGTCTTTCAGGCAGCCGAATGTCAATTTCAGCTCCATTATATTCTATGGGCCATTGAAGTCAATGGTGAAAACATAGGGTATATTCTGGGGGCTGGAGAGGAGGGGGTTTGAGGGAGAGTAACTTTTTTCCCACCATAGAGAACAATGGAGGGAATAGGGGCAACCTGTTTGGGGGCCCATAGAATTGGACCCCCTGGTCCAATGTTCTTGAAACTTGGTGGGTATCTTGGGGAGAGGCTCCATGTGCTACCCTGTGAGTTTGGAGCCTCTCCCTCAAACCCCCTCCCCTCTAGCCCCCAGAATATACCCTATGTTTTCACCATTGGCTTCAATGGCCCATAGGATATAATGGGGCCAAATTGCTGTCGAATTTCTTTCATTCCCTCCTTTCCTTCTCTCCTTTTCCTCTTTCCCTCCTTCTTCTCTTCTCTCTTTCTTTCTTTCCCACCTTCTTCTCTTCTCTTTTTTCTTCCTTTCCCTGTTTCCCTCCTTCTTCCCTCTCTTTCTTTCCCTCCCCTTTCTTTCTCTTTCTTTCCCTCTTTCCTTCCTTCTTTCCTTCTCTCTACTCTCTCTCTTTCCTTCCCTCTTTCCTCCTTCTGTGGCCCAACTCTCATGAGAAGGAGTTTAAACTTTAAACCCCTTCTCTCTTAGCTCCCCCACCCAGGCAGCTGGGGAAGGGAAGGGGAAGCTTTTGAAGATGCCTCCCCCTTTTGCTTCCCCTTCTGACATCACTTCTGGTGATGTCAGGGGGCATGGCATATGCTAATAGCCTAATAGCTCATTAGCATACCATATGCTAATGAGCTCCTGCAGCTGTTTTTCTATGAAAAGACCCCTGCTTCAAGGAATTTCACTGAAAATAAACATTTATTTCCTGCGAGATTAGCCTTTGATGAGAATGGGACATGATCTCTCTACTTAACAACCTAATTTTCTGTCATTGATAGTCTGACAGTTTGATTCTCGCATTGGCTAAAACGACTCACTTACCAGCCAATCAAGATGTCAGTGGTTATGAATTAAGTTAAAGAAAAGTTAGAAGTTTGTTTTTGCTTACAAGAGATATAGACAACATAACTAAACCCCTGTTCCTCCAGGTTGGATAAGATCCATGACTAGAGGAGAATTATCTGTAAACTTTCAACTCTGCTTGGAGATACATTCTAGTATTAGGCAGAGTAGAGATTGTATTCTTTATTTTTATTTTGTGGGATAGTTTTTTTCCTGCTTTCTATTTGTTTTTTTAAAGATGCATGGAAGTCTCTGAGTTGCTTTTATAATACATAGCTTCTACTTTTTGAATATCATGTACTCCCTTTACTTATCTGAAGCCATGCTCTGATTTTATCAGCTTGTGTTTATCTTTAAACTGGGTTTTACTTAGCCTTTTACAAAGAGCCATGGTTGGCTATAGGAAAGACAGCCTTCCTTAAAGTACAGACATCTGTTGATATAAAACATTCTGTGCTCCCAAGATGATGGACCTCCAGTATATGTGCCTTTGTTTTCCCTTAATTACCATTTTCTTCCTTGATGGTACTCGTCACGGTACACGTTCCTCCACAAAATTGAGAGAAGGGCTTTGGCTCTGTGGTAGAAGGCATGCTTTGTTTGAAGAAGGTCAATCCTTGGCATCTCTAATGAAAGGATCTCCTATAAAAGCCTCTCTTAGTTCCTGGGGAGTACTTTCAGTGGACACTAGTGAGTGAGAGGGACCATAGGCCTGACTTGCTATGAAGCAGCATTTTATTAATTTACTTTATTTATACCCCACCTTTCTCCACAATGGAGACCTAAACCTGCTTGCTTTGTTCTCCTCTCCTCCATTTTATCCTCACAAAAGCCCCGTGAGGTAGATTAGGCTGAGGCTTTGGGTCTGGCCTAAGGTCACCCAGCAAGCCTCCACAGCAGATTGGAGATTTGAACCTGGCTTTTCCAGATCCCAGTCCTCAACCCTAACCACTACACAATACTGGTTCTCCACACTCACATGAAGAAACTTATTATCCCTCACAGCTTAAAGATATCCCAGCTCTTGCTTGACATTTCCTATCTTGAACAAGTGTAGCTAATATAGATCCCTGGCTACATGCTAAAGATGCCAGCCTCCAAGGGGGACCTGGGGATCCCCCCAAATTACAGCTCATTTCCAAGCTACAGAGACTAATTCCCCGGAGAAAAATGGAGGCTTTGGAGGATGGACTCTATGGCATTTTACCCCACTGAGGTCCCTGTCTCCTCAGGCTCCTCCCACAAACCTCCAGGAGTTTCCCAGCTTGGGATCTGGCAACCCTACAGAACCACCAGTGGCCAGGAGGGACCAGGCAACCCTACTACATGCTACTTTCCCCTATAGGGAAGTCAGGATTTTACTGAGAGAATTCTGAAGGCAGCCTCTGGGCAGTCACCTCCGGAAGGAAAGCTCAGAGGTATTTGCCTTGATAGCATGCCGAGAGAGAAAGAAGCACAACTGCCTGAAGGGCTTTTATGTCTTATTATCTTTCCCAGGTAATTTCCCCTAGCAATTGAGAAACAGGGGGGGAAATTAACTGAGTGAGATAACGAGAGATAAGAGCCTGCTGGGCCAGCAGCATCTCCTTTCTGAGCATGATGTCAAGGCAAATGCCGCCAAGCTTTCCTGGAGCATCAGCTGTGCCTTCAGAATCCTCAGCAGCCAAACTGGCTCCTTCTCACACGGTGAACAGAAGAGCTTCCGGTTCTACACTAGTGAGGATGTGAGCTGACATTACATCATATTAATCTCATGGCTAGTGACACAGATAGACAGAACACAAAAGGGGTCCCTCTTCAAACTAGATAAATTGATGTATTTATTAAAATATTCATACCTTACCTTTTCTCAGGGTAGCCTACAACATTACAAATTTAAACAAAATAAATTCTAAAACCTAAGTACCTTCCCAAGTGCCTTATCCCCAAAAGTTGCTTGTTGTACATACCCCTCAAAAGTCTTAGCAAATAAACAAGCCCAGCAGCATCTGCTGAATATCCCCGACAAGGAAGGTCCCATCCCATCACCTCTTTGAGGAGCGCATTCCACAGAGTGAGGGCTGTGAACAAAAAAGCCTGGGGCCTGGTCAATGCCATGCAGTCCAGCTTAAGAGGGAGAACCACCTGCAAATAGCAGTCTGAATGTTGTAACTGAGGTGCAGGCAGGGCCGGATCGCCCAATGGGCGAACTAGGCGCTCACCTAGGGCGCCCCCGGCCTCAGGGGTGCCAAATGGTGCCCCACTCCCCCCCCCAAAGCTCCCCCGCCGCCCTAACCGGGCACCCACTGTCGCCACCACCACTAGAACCCCTCCCCTTCCCAGCATTCCTGGGGGCCCGCAGCCGCGGAGCCCCCGGGAAAGCCGGCACTGGGAGGGAGGGGGCAGTGGTGGAGGCTAGACCCCCCACCCCCTTCCCGCTTTCCCGGGGATCCCACAGCCATGGAGCCCCTGGGAAAGCTGGCTCTGGGAGGGAGGGGGCGGCGACGGCAGCGGCTAGACCCCCCACCCCCTTCCCTCTTTCCTGGGGACCCTGCAGCCGTGGAGCCCCTGGGAAAGCCAGCACTCCGGCCCCGGTCTCCAGGTCCCACCGGGAGGTTGGCATCCCCAGTGGGGGGCACCCCAGGCTGTCCTGCCTAGGGCGCCCAGACACCTGGAGCCGGCCCTGGGTGCAGGAACATATGGGAGGAGATGGTCCTTCAGATATTCCAACACCTGCAATTGGAAACAATCTGGCAAACAATATCGCTGTTCCAAAATTTATTCTATTTGTTTAGATCTTTCAGGGCTTTTTTTTGTAGAAAAAGCCCAGTAGGAACTCATTAGCATAACAGGCCACATCCAACAGCAGAAACTCATTAGCATATTAGGCCACACATCTGACAGCACATCTCATTAGTGTACTAGGCCACATCCCCATGTTACCAGAAGTGTGGTCATCCAGAAGAAGAAGAAGAGTTTGGATTTATACCCCGCCCTTCACTGCCCAAAGGCGTCTCAGAGCGGCTTACAAACTCCTTTCCCTTCCCCTCCCCACAACAGACACCCTGTGAGGTAGGTGGGGCTGAGAGAACTTCTGACAGAAACTGTCCTTGAGAGAACAGTTGTGCCAGAGCTTGTGACTGACCCAAGGTCACATGAGCAGGTGCGAGTGGAGGAGTGGGGAATCAAACCCGGTTCTCCCAGATAAGAGTCCACACACTTAACCACTACACCAAACTGGCTCTCCTCCAATCCAGTCACACCCACCTTTTGCTTCTTATTCTGTTTACCTTGTTTGTAGTCAACAGGGCTTTTTTTGTGGCAGGAACTCCTTTGCACGTTAGGCCACACACCCCTAATGTAGCCAATGCTAATGAGTTTCTGCTGTTGGATGTAGCCTATTATGGTAATGAGTTCCTGCTGGGCATGGCCAACTCAGGAGCCAGCTGGATCTCCGTTCCTGTGTGTTCCTGCCCAAGAATAGCCCTGAGTTCATTTATACCCCTTCTTTCTCCCCAATGGGGCCCCAAAGTGGCTTATATCATCATTCTCTTTCCCTCCATTTTATCTTCACAACAGTCCTGTGAGGTAGGTCAAGCCAAGATATGTTCCCGTCAGCTAGTCCCTGACAATAATTGGACTGATGCATTCTGGACCAGCTGTGATTCCTGACTAGTGTTCAAATCCAACTCATAGTGGAGTGCATTACAGTAATCCAGCTGTGAAGTTATAAAAGCATCAGTGTGACCAGATTGGCTGAGTCTAAGAAAATAGAGAGTTGGCAAACCAGATGCACCTGATAGAAGGTGCTCTAAGCCAGTGTGCCAGGCAACTCTTTTTCAAATGGCAGCTCTGGGCCAGGAGCACCCTCAAGTTCTTAAGCTGTTCTGCAAAAGCTTCTTCCACCTCATCCAGATACAAGTGGATCCAACCACTGTAGAACATCATCCTTCTCAACCAGCATCACCTCTGCTTTGGCTGTATTCGTCTTCAGTGTGATCTGTCTTAGCCACCTTACCACAGAGATGTCATAAATTTAGGGATCTTTTAGGTGAGAAATGAGTGAGAGGACCACATGATTTTAAATTTACTTCGCCATGCATGTTAACATTTATTATGGAATAGTAAAGGACATATGAGAGGAACAGAAGAACACAGATCCATACGTAAACTGAAACCATCATGCTAACCTAGTCATGCTGGAGTTGGCCAGATCTCCACTTGAGTTCTTGGAAAAACACTTGTTCCATTGCAGTTTCTGAGGAAAGTTGGTCCTGGAGAAAGGTGGTCTGTTGCCTTGTGGTCTCTGAAGAAGGTTGCTCTGGAGAATGTTTTGTAATTTGAAGAAAGTCCATTTGAAGAAAATTCTTTGATTCCTTATGGGGAAGAGAGAAAGCCCAAAAGAAGATACTGGGCATCCATCTGGAGCAGAAGATAATTTATATACCAGTTTTGTCAGGTAAAGCAACTTGCTTCATATACCTTATATAGGGTTTTAGGGTCTTTGTCTGCCTTAGAGGCCTTCCTCCTTTCAACTGGATTCAACGTCTCATGTTGGCCTATAACCCACTCCTGTTTTTAACTCTCTGGTCTTCCATCATAACTTGATCAACATATCTGTTTTAGCCACCTGGCCACAGACTTCCATCTGCTCAACTGGCACATTTTTTTCTGTTATGTCGTTGCACTTTATTTGACCCTCTTGCTGTTGATGGTCACCCATGATTTTCTTGTGATTTTAGTCCATTTATAGTCACATCATTTGTAACCTCTCAGGAATTTCAGCCTTTCAACCTTATCTCCTTTCATACTTCACACATACTTCCTTCTGTTCCAAATTATCCTTTACTGATGTCCCAATACAAACGCTGAATATATTTTAATCTGTATATCATATATTGATCAGATAATAACAGCAACAACTAATGAGTGTTTACCAGTTACACAGCTTCAAAGCACTGGTTCACACCAAGGTAGATGCACCTGGAGGCTTGGATAATGAAATATAAAGCTGGATGTCATCTGGAGACTGATGACATCCAACCCCAAAGCTCCAGCTGATCTCATTCAACAGCCTCTCATATACACATATGTATTTAAAGAGCATGGGCTAGAGGCCTCTGTTGTACTTGGGAAGGAAAGAGCTATATTGGATTTGCCTTTTGTCTGCTCGCTGGATGGATTTTCCATTCTTTAGTAGCTTCTTTTCTTTGGGAATTGGATGGGCCAAGCACTGTGTGGGTGGGTTGGGTAGCAACTGTGGCTGACACGAGACAGCAGCCAAGTCCCATGTGGGGCATAGAAGGAGGCACCGAGCCTGGCCAAATGCCATCCAGGGAGGGGAAGTATAAATCCACTCCGAGGAGGGATGGGCACACAGGTGGGCCCAGGAGGCATTTTTCCATTTTCCCTCCAACTCAGACCCTGAAGATAAAGCCCATCAATCAGTACCACCTTCCCTCTAACAAGAAGCTGTTCGGCCAAGGGCTTCTTCATGTCCAGGAGTACAGCAAAGGGAAATGGAAACTTTAAACCTCTCTTGTGGTGTATTTATTGTAGACATTACAGTGGAATAATCTGTTCCCCTCTCTGATATTTGTGTGTTGGTTTAGTCTCATGGGGTGGTTAGTCCAGTTCATTTGTTAGAAGTGGAGACTGCAAGTCTTCCTTTGTCCAGAATCCTATTGCTCCTGTTGCTGTGTCTTCTTGCTGATAAATGGATGATGTTTTGAACAGGTCCATATCTGCTGTGTGAACCTAAGGGCAGGAACCTGGGTGAGTACCCTGTGGTGTTTTGATAACTTTGTTCAGGCTAGTGTTTTAGACTGCCATACTCCCCCCCAGGACTTGGTGTGGGCAGGAACAGGGACTAGGTAAGTTGTTGTCATTGCAGCTCCACAAAGAGAAAGAACCAGACTGTGCTCCTGTTGAAACTATGCTGCCTCCTTATCTTGACGCCTAGCATTAAGGAGAAAACATACCCTACTCCTGATCTGTAAGCAAAAGGGAGTGTCACATATCTGGCCTTTCTATCTGCAGGAACACCTTTGGAAAGGATCTTTGCAATGTTCTACACAAGCAAAGCTCTTCCAGTGATGCATTGTGGCCCTTAGTTCTCAGATTGCTGCCCAGCAATCCCACAGTTCCAATACCAGCCATAAATGCATGCAAGACTGCTAGTGTGGAATCTTGGGATCTTTAAAATCCTAGAAAAATTCCAGTGGCCATTGAATGCCAATTAAAAAATGGCTTTTCGCGGAATGTTGTATTGACAGTCTCTAGCTGCATATTCTAAGCCCTCACCATCAAAATGTTCCTCAGAGTGTGAGAAGGACATCTGCCATGGCTCTTGTCCCTTCTCACAGCAACTGCCATCGTAATCTTTTTGCTGGATCCAAAAAGTGTGAAAGAATGATGGTGGATTAGCACGTTCAGTACACTGATGCTCATATGCAAAAATTTGTCTGTATAGTATTACTCCAAGAATACAGCAGAAGGAAAGTGTGGTATATTGGCGACACAGTGGCAGTAACTTCTACAGTGCGATCACAGTCTGTTGAATTCAGAAATGATTTTTTCAGTGACAGTTAATTACCAATAGCTGTGGAAAACCCAGCACAAATGGAGTTTTCTGGCCCATTTCAATACAGTCCTGTACTTTTTATATATGATGTAGTTAAAATGGTCCTTCATATCCACAGAAATCCACAGAAGTTTGCACTAGTATGAACTGATAGTATGAGGAAGAAAGTCAGTAACAAAATACAGATTTTCATTGTTTTGCTGAAAAAGATCTGCCACCCTGTCACAGAAAATTGTAAGCAAGAGCTTACCCCACTGATTATTCGAAGAATCTGGTAACTTGGCTATGGAATAGGGGACGGAAGAAATAGGGAATTCATTTTGAAAACTTCGTGATCACACTTTCTGCCACTCCATGTTCAATGTTAATTCATAAATGGATGCAATGCAGACTTTTATTTGTATTTTTCATATATGCATGTGCGTGTGAGTGTGTGTGCAGCTGAAAGTTGTGGCGACCACTGGGGACTATGTGTGCACCTGGAAGTCATGGTGACCTCTGGTGACTGACTGTGCACCTGGAAGTCATGGCGACCTCTGGTGACTGACCCCTACTGGGGGCCTGGAGGATGTTCAGAGAGGTGGCTGAATATAGCCTGCCCCTGCCTCCCACCTCTGGTGTTTCAAGGAGGTCTCCCATCCAAGTACTTGCCAGAGTTGGCCCTGCTTAGCTTCCAAGATCTGATGAGATCAGGCTTGCCTGGACTACCCAGGTCAGGGTGATGCAATGCACTCTTAATTCTTCTACTTTAGCTCTATCTGGCACACAGGGCCAGAACTAGCTTCTAAAAGTGAACTCTCATTACATTGGAAGTGGGTCGCTCTCTCTTTGCTGTGACCTTTGCTTAGTACCAACAAACTTCCAGAATGCTAAGGACCTTGCCACTCTGACAGCTCTCATCAGATCTCTGAAGCTAAGCATGGATGGCCCCGGTTATTATTTGATGGGAGACCACCAAGGAGTTCCAGGGTTGCTATGTAGAAGAAAGCAACAGCAAACCATCATGTTAGTGTCTCTGTCTTGAAAACCCTACAGGATCACCATAAGTCAGGTGTGACTATCCACACTTTGCCAGACTACCCAAGGGACTGTCGAATGAGAACAGAGAGGGCACTATACTCCAGTATCGCCTTTGTAATGAATATTCCAAAGGCCTGTTCGATGGAGAGCATGTCTTGCTTCAAATGCACAAGACCAACTATAGATTTGAAACAGAAACACTGGCTATTAATTGCCCTCTGTGCAAGGAATTCCATGAAATGGTTTTATGACTCTCCATCTTATAATGTTTTTTTCAGATTACTCAAAATAAGATGGTAAATTGTGGGATAAGCAGCAAAAATCAGCTACTTGAACTTCAATAAAGCACAGACGCTGATTGACCTCATACAAAATGGGGAATAGCATGGCACACAATCACAAGCTACTATGCAACTCTTGGGGTAAACTCTAAAAAGCTCAATAAGTTGTTTAATTGCTTTCTCTTTTTCTGAGTGCTTTCCAACAGGCAGAGAAACTGCTCCATGGAAAGGGCATCAAAAAAGTAAATGGAAGTAGCGATTGTAAGGCCACCTTTCCATTGTGTGCATCAGCTTGTTTTGTTCAGGATTATGTCAGATGAAAAGCTGGCACTAAGTAGCAAGGGGAAGGAAGGCAATTAGTTCCTGCTTACCTGTGGACTCTGAAGCTCTTAAGGGTTGTATTTTTGTAGCCAGATTTGAAATACAGCCATCTACTAATGCAGTGGCCTGCAGGAAAATGGGATGTAGGCAAAGTGTGTAGCAATGGCAGACTTGAAGCTGAAAGGCATCCTTTTAACTTTGGCCACTGCACATACCAGTGTTATTTTGCACCACGGGATTTTTTAAAATGTTAGGCGCTTCTATCCTATTCACATGTGTATTTGATAACTGCAGTGCCCAGTGCTAACTTGCATGCATGGAGCTGCGACATATAATGTTAAATGCACAAGCCACAGTGCTCTTTAATGGAGGCAGCCCCCATATTTATCGATGAGATGCCAAGTGACAAGAAAGCAACTGAACTGGCCCTTGGAGCAACTGATGATAGGAGAAACAAATTTGTAGAAATATGGTAGCGGATGAGGCAACAGACCATCTGAAGGACAGCAGCTCTTCAGGGATCCGGTTTCCAAAAACAAACAAACAAAACCACCACAATCTAAAATGTTGATAAGTAGTGTCTGCCAGTGTTCCCTCGAAGTTAGTGTGAGCTAGCTCAGTTTTTTATCCTCCAGCTCACACGTTGTTGTCTTAGCTCAGGAAGGATGGCTCCAGAGCAAACTAATTTATGGCACAGCCAAATCGCTTGCTCACAACTTTAATGCCAGTGGCTCACAGAGTAGAATTTTTGCTCACAAGACTCCACAGCTTAGAGGGAGCATTGGTCATTGGCATCCGCTGATATTTTTATTCCTTGTGTTGAAACTCTTTGGAGATGGAAGTTGATCCAGTCAAGTGCTCAAGCAGTCCCACCACCACCTCTTTCTTTCTGGAACAAAAGCCTGAGGAACTTACTTGGCAGCTATGTCCACATTTGAAGCTCTTGAGAAAAGGGACTGGGTCTGGTTACTGTAAATGGTCTTTACTGGTTAGAAAGTTCTCACTTGCACAAACCAGTATGCCTTGCTAAAAAAGAAGGAAGATTTGTTAAATAACATAAATTTGGAAAAAAAATAAAAATTAGGATCGAGCCAGCTCTGCATGAAACTAAACTTGAAGGCCAAACTATATGTGATGGCATCCTTATGGCCACTGCAAGGTCCTGGCTGCCATTTTAAAGTGCAGTGAGGGCTTCATCCTGATTGGACCCACACAATATAACACTCTTGTTCCCTCCCCAATGTCTTTATGAGTGTCAAAACAGCTGGGTTTCAGCATTCAATAAGGTACACAAGGGGCAGGGGGATATCTCAGCCCACCACATTGCAGGCCCAATCAGGATCAGGCCCAAAGCATTTTAAAATCACTTTAAAATGGTGGTGCCATCCTTGTGGTGTCCACAAGGATGTCATCATATCTAGTTTGGTCCAGAGAATCCACTTTTTTTTTTTGCTGACTACGTTGAATGACAGAGTAACATCTAACTACTGTCCTTGTGAAATATTTGGCACATTTTGTTACAGCCAATATTTAATTCGGATAGGTCAGCTCTCAGAAAAACAGCAACATCTATTTATCTAGCAGAGAATATGCAAGGAGCCTTTGAAACAGGGCTGGATAATAGCAAGTTGAACTTGAAGCTTTCAGATGTGGAAGAAATTGAGCAAATATATCTCTGGCAGAATGGCCTGTTTCTCGAGGAATTCCAACAACCAGTTTGCCATCCATCGGTTTATCTCTAGAGCATGGTGTAGTGGTTAAGAGTGGCAGGCTCTGATCTGGAAAGCTGCATTTGATTCCCCACTCCTCCACATGAAGTCTGCTGGGTGACCTTGGGCCAGTCACCCTTTTCTCAGGACTCTCTCAGTCACACCTACCTTACAAGGAAGCTGGCATGTCATTTTTACTCAAAAAAGCCTGGCCCCAATTTCTTCTGCTTTAAGAAAGCATGCAGTGAAGATGTGATATAGATTAAACACAGCTGCAGTTAGGACACTATAGGATATTGGCTGTAATGCCATCACACTCAATAATACCGGTGTCTTCCCATGGTACCATATAAAGAGGTGACTTCAGACAATATTTGTAACTGCAGCCTTTATCCTATAGGTATCCGCAGCCAAACTGCCATGGTACAGTACAGGTTCAGGGGCAGTCCTAATACAAGCCCTATAAACTATTCTCTAACTTCCCCTTCAGTTCTCTTCATTATGTATATAACGTGTTTCTTTACTTAGCAACGTAAGTGTGCAAGGAAGTCTTTCATGTGATGTGGTATTTTACCACTTTTTGTTGGAACCATGAGACGGCAGGAACAATATGGCACAGAATTGCACCCCCTGCTTTGTAGCCCCCCTTGTCAACAGACTAGCAAATGATCTTCCAACGCTATTACTTAGTTCTTCCAATTTTTCCATCCTGTTTCTGCCTTGTGCCTCTAAGCCAAGACATTCCCTTTCAAAAACAGAGAGATAAAGGCCCCCTTTCATAACTTCCCCACTTTCTGCCTCCCCACAGAATGGGGAGAAGAGCAGACTTTAACACTGGAAGACCTCTATCACTCCCATTAGTAAAGTGAGTTTCCTACATGGGAACACAGCCAATGCTGAAGCAGGCCAATGGAATTGAAATAGCAGAAGGGGAACCAAGATATGCAGGAAGATTATTCTTTAGATGAAAAAGGACCTGCAGCTCCCACCAGATCTTCAAAACTGGCAGGCCAGAATGTTCTGTGTATGTGCTCTCTTCATGCTAATTCTGAACACTGGCTCTCAGCCGGTTAGCCTCTGAGGTAACCCGACATCCTTGAAGGACCATTTCTGCACCCATTCATAGTTTAAGTGTATGCAGTGCTAGGGAGAGGTGAAAGAAAACGTTTTTGAGGTGTCTAAACCCACTTGCCTGTCCACATGCGGGCTTCAGGGCCTAAGAGGCAGGAGCAAGCTGCCCTGCGTTGCCTTCCACTACTGAAATCAATTACATTTGCCATTGCAGCCTCCATTCTTGAACAAGGCACTTCTGTCTGGAACAGAGAAATAAGTCTGAACAACCGCTATCAGTAGAGGTAGCTTGATGAATAAGAGGGGCTCTGATTGCTGCAGCCAGGAGCCTTGAAAGCCACATATTTACACTTATCTGTGATTAAATTCCCTCTCTTGGATGCACACCTCAATGTGGTGAGGGGGTCTGTGTGTGTCAGTGAAGCTGAGAACAATACCATAAGGAGGAACCACTCAAGGCAGAAAAAAGTCGCAGCTGAGACACCAGACTAAGATGCATCCATTCCCTTCAGGGATGAACAGCCATAGCAGCAGAAGAGAACAGACAGTTCCAATGGTAATGGGGGCAGAGGAATTCTTGAAGGGTACCTACTGGACAGCCGCTGTAGTGGAAGGTGACACTGGTGGAGGATCTCTCATAGGCCTATTATGCATGGGTGTCTTGCCTTTCTTTCACTGTGCATGTCTGTTAGGTTTTGTTTTTTATTCTGCATTGATTTACCTCCCTTCAGCACTCAGTTCGCTTTCTGGTCACTGTTTCCCCAGGTATCCTGAGAGTGGTTTGTGCCGGTTTTTCCCTTGATTCTCTTCCGAGCTGAAGTTACTTCAAAAGCATATAGATTCCGTCGGATACTTCCCTGCCCTTTCCCCTCCCCTCAAAAGCCTTTGAAACATCGCCCACATTGAGGTCATTCCTCCCACTCTGCACCTTCATTGGTGTACAAAATAGGGGGGGGGTTGTCACCATGAAATAAAATTGACTTGAGATGGAAAGAGAGAGACACTGGGATGGGAAGCCTAAAACTTTGAAAACATCTTCCCCTTTCATGTTTTAGTGAACAAAGTTTTGAGGGGGCATTTTGGCAGTCTCTGGAAGCCTAGCAGTAAAATGGCAGTCTTGCTGCTAGATGGGCTGGCCCTGCACTCCCTGGTGCATGCGTTTCAACCATGAACGCAGAGCACACAGCAACATGCCAGACTTTCTTCTTGCAATGCCCAGACCTCCCTGGGCTCCTGGCTGCAACAGCTCTGCCTCTGCTTGGCCAAGGAGGCAAATCTGATCTCCCACATCGGGCTGACCCTGTCGTGGCACTTTTGCCTCTGCTTGCCTTTTGCATTATCTTATTTTACAATTTATAAAGAGCAGTCACAATTAATGCTATATCAAGAAGGAAATGAAGTACCCCAATTATTATCTGAAAATTGTAATGAGTGATCAAACAGACTACTTCTGACTAAAAATTCAAGTAGTAAATCTTGTTCGGTGTACTATATTTACAAAATATCATTTTCGATCAGTGCTTCATCTTCAATTCTGTTTTAGATTACAGGAAAAAATCTTTATCAGTTATTATTGGACAATGCAAATGTGCTGCTAAAATGCAGTTCACAATTTAACAATGATCTGTCATGATTCAAGCAAGGGAGATCTACATATGGATCCCCTTAAAAAACTGATAGGTGCAGAGTGGCATGTTGTATATGTGTATAGAAACCCTGTGTCAGTTATGTGGCAATGGGGACCTGTGCAGAGGGGTCAAATGATCAGCTGTCATGGAGAACATTCTTTCTTAAATTAAACTGCAAAGGGCAAGTACTGTACTGCTAAGTAAAAACTTCTCCAGAGCGACACCTAGGGATGCCAGCCTCCAGGTGGGACCTGGGGATCCTTGGAATCACACCTCATCTCCAGACTACAGAGATCAGTTCCCTCTGAAGAAAATGGAAGCTTTGGAGGAGGAGGAGGAGGAGAAGAAGAAGAGTTGGTTTTCATACCCTGCCCTTCACTACCTGAAGGAGTCTTAGAGTGGCTTACAATCACATTCTCACTGCAACAGACACCCCGCAACAGACACCCCGCTGGCTTCATGTGGAGGAGTGGAGAATCAAACCCAGTTCTCCAGATTAGAGTCCGCCGCTCTTAACCACTACACCAAAGTGGACTCTATGGCAATGAACCCCACTGAAGTTCTGTCCTCTCCAAGCTCCATCCAAAATCTCCAGGAGTTTCCCAACTTGGATCTGGCAGCCTTAACCCCTGGCAACTCTAGTGGCACCTGTGTTTAAGATGCAAAACAGAGTGAAAGGCATTTTATTTCACCACAATGGAAATAACTGGCAATTGTTAATTAACTTGGTAATCAGTCTTTCTTTACTGAAAGATCATCTCCATGATCAATAGGTCAGGAGAGCGGCAAAAAGAAAAACGAACACAGAAGTCCTATTGAAGTAATGGTACGTATATCTATGAGTAGTCTGCTAGCCCAGGGTATCAAATTACTGGTGAGAGTCCTCCCAGTCCTCCCATGCCTAAAGTGAGGATTAAGCACATAGTAGCATGCTTCAAAAATTTAGTGAGAGGAGTCTTAATTTCATGCACATTTTTATTGAGTAGTAATATAAAATGCTTTTTTTCATTGTTACAAGTGCATGCTTTGATTGCCAACATTTCAGAAGTCAAATTACAAAGGCAAGGCTGTAGGCTGTAGTGAATTACTTGGGCACTTATACAATTGTTAAAAAATATCAGTGGACTGCTTTGTTTGTTTTTTTTCCTCTTCCTTTAAGAATGAACCAGTTGTAACCCGTAACTGATATACAAAGGGAAAAAAGTGAAAAAATTACACGTTTTTGTGGCACATGACGGAACGTAACAAAATGACTAAACCATCATGACATTAACAGTTATCATGCATTTAGTTTCACATGTAACTACAAACTTATTTAAATTTCACAAGGTTTGCTAAACATGCTAACCATCCATATGTGCACTGACAAGCTTATATTAAAAACTTTTAAGAATACTCTCCCCCTTAGATTTTTCAAAGCTTTTTTTGATTACAAAATTTCAAAGGCATTAGCATTTTTTCTTTTTAGAGAATATAAAGTACGCCGGTATACATACATTTCCAGTATAAGTCAGACCACTAAGCGCATTACAGTCCCATACAGGCCTATACAGCCAATTTTTTTTCTTAAAAAACATGCATAGGCAGATTTTTACAGAATATAGATGCTTTCACTGCACTTAATATGGTGTCTTGTTCACTATACTTAAAAATGCACCACTCATAAATATTTAAATTCAGCAAGCCACAACCAAGACTTGATTTACCAAAAAAATAACCTAAATATAAACAGCAAAAAAGAAAAAAAAAAAAGTATTGTTATTCCAGTTTTGTTTTTAAAAACTTAAAAGAAAAGGATTTCTCACTGCCAAATTAGTTAAGGTAAATGTTATATTTAAAGAAGGGCATTCAAGCACACTAAAGAAACCTGAGGTAAGCATAATCTGTACAAAATTAAATTGTCTTTTTTTGGCATTTTTAACAAATTTGCAACATTCTTTAATTTTTAAGAGTGCCTAATTTTTTTAAGATAGCCGTCGTCTGACAAGAGTAGCAAAACATTATCAATAAATAGTCTCCTTATTTAGTTTGTACATCACTTTGTTAAAAATGTTTGTTGTTGTCCATGTTTAGTGCTGCAACTGTAAACGTACAATAGTTAGTAAGAAATCAGACAAAGTTGTCATGTCCAGTAACATAATAGAAGGCCTTTCAGTTAACATATCTAGAAGTTTCCAATGCAGTAGGAAAACATGTTCATTCCCCTAACTTTGCAATATATACCAGCATTAGCTTTCATTTAGTTGTCTACAAGCATTTTAAAGGCATATCCAAAGGAGGTGTTTAACCCCCACCCCCCACCCACCAAAATAAAGTTTACTATCTCTTCATAGATGATGATATTGTAAACTGAATCCAACACCTGGCCCCCAGAGCAAGTAAGCTATCATCAGAGGCAAGAACATCCAACTGCTGATGAGCAGCAATCCCATCATGCCCTGCAGCTCAAAAACAAAAACAAAAAAATATTTCACAACTCAGAAATGGTCACTGAATATTGCTGCTATTACTGCCATTACTGTCGGTGCCATTAGTCTCTGAGGAGATTGCCTTGTTGATGGAGTTAAGGTTGGCATCCGATGGCATGGCATCCCTGCGTGGAGGCATCCTCTCATTAATCCGATCCAAGCCTTTGGCTTCTTCGAAGCTCGTGATCTTATGCTGTGGTGAGAATCCTTTGATAGCTAAACAGAGGATTGGGGGGAAACAAACAACAAAAACAAAAAAGGAAAGGAAAGTCAGAAGAGGCAAAGGGCAGTCATTTTATCAGCTCTACTGAACAGTCAACTGAGTGAGAAATTCCTTCACGGTGAAGACAATAAAATGGCAATGCAAGTAAAGCTTCTGGATGTATTTGGAAACAGCTAGAAAGTAAACAGCCAATGTCTCTTGAAAAGATTAACATGCTTCCCGACAAAACTCAGTTCTTACATTTTATTGTGCAGTTTATGAATGATTATCCATAATAGTGCTCATAGCAAAATAATGAGCAGCTAAAACCTGCTGTTGAAGGGCTGATTCACACTTTTTTTTTACTGCAGTCGCAATGATAGCATCACCCTATCAACTTCATGTTGTGAATGTGACAGTTGGGGGCAGATGGTATTATGTGAGGGGGCTTGCTACTTCCCATGTGTTCACTTCGTCATGAATACTACTTTATCACGACATGTACATCTATGTATTTGGGGGCATTCATAATATTAACCATGTGGAACTGAGGAAGCCAAACCATCTTGTGATGACTAGCACATTCGCACAAATGGTTTGAACTGTCCTTAAGTGAAAACAAATTTAGGCTGCCCTCAATGTTCCTCAAAGCATTAATGTCCAAGGGAGATAATTTTTTGTAGGATAGATTTAACTTCTCATGATGATGTTTAAACAGCAAGGCTGTTGTCAAAGGCTTCACATAACTAGAGTTTGGTTAACAACTCCCATTTTTTTTTTTTTACCTTTTATACCTATATTTCCTGGTGAGCCAAACTTGTTGCAGAAATAATTGCTGTCTTTTTAAAGAGAACTCCAGACAGATGGGGGGGGACACACACAGAATCTCATGTGGATGGAGGTGGTGCTTCAGAACTAGGAATCTTAAACAGGGGCAAGTATTCATGTTACATGGATGATCTGATAACCACAGTTAAGCTATTGGTACCAGGCCACAGAATTGTGGATTATCTGTACTCATCCCCCATTTGATCAATGTTCATGCTGATGTAACATTTTGTGGGTAAGACAGTTAACAGAATTCATTTCAGGGAAAGGAAGGGCTGGGGAAAGAAGATGCAGTCCTATTGCCTGCTCCATCTTATTATCCAGCCAATTTAATACATATCTGTGTATTAAATTGGCTGGATAATAGGTAGATACAGTCACTGTAGGAGATTTGTAGGAGATTGATCAAACAAAGATAATTATACAATGTATTAGGCAAAAGTCCCCCGTGTCTTCACTACAGCACAAATAATCCTGTGCTGCTCAGGAACAACACCCTTATCTGTCAGCCCTAGAGCACTTACAGAGTAATCTGGTTAAACTGCTGTGATTCAGTGTGACAGACTCTGAATACCATTCTTTTGGCATATTCGCCCCTCCTAACTTTGAAAGTGTGAGAACACAGGAGCCAGTAACTGAATTTAAAAGTCAATGAACCTGCCCTTCAGCAATGACATGAGAAGTTCCACATTGATCTCACTAGGTATTTTCACACACTCAGTGAAAAATATTCAGGGGGCTTGATGCAATTCCATTCTTACAGGGACTTATTCTAGAAACTGACTCTGTCTAAAAACAAAAGCGGGAGAACTCTAGGCAACATTCTGCTGATAAGGCTTAAGTACCAATTGCTGTTACCCTTCAGTGTGCTTTTGGTTCTTATTCAATAAAAATAAGAATAAAAAATGTACTATATTCCAAGAACGCTGGTCACGTTTCTTTCTGCTACATTTATTAACATGCAAGATAGCCAAGATAGTCAGCTAGTACCAATAACATGAGAGAAAAATATACTGAGAGGATTTCAGCAGAAAGGATTAAGGGGGTTGGAACCTGAATTCATTCTTATCTGTTGCAAAGTAACAGATTTGTACTCCTTGACAGAGGAAAGAATCATTCTCCCTGAGTTTTAACATGGCTTTTACATCTCTCTTAGAGGTGGAGTCCATGATACTAATTAAACCACTTGTGTTGAGTTGTGTGGTGAGTACAACATCTCTCATGCTGACATTTTGCCAGCTGCTGCTGTGGAAATGTGTACCAGTGTGGGCAAATACAGAACACCAATTCCCTTTCCCCTGCTAAAAAATGTGACTTAGTGGGGGATGGGATCCATTGCAGGGTGAGATACACCATATCTGAAAGGGAGACTTTCTGGACAAGACATGTAGAAACCCTGATGCCTGGGTACTACTCTTCTCCTCCTGTAAATCAAGATTAAGTTTTCCCCCAATGCCAAATTTGAGGTAAGGTGGAACAGAGACTAGTAGCAAAGCTTCCAGATCCTCCTCTAAATTCACCATGAATAGACTATTGCCAATTGTCACCCACTCTATTTCCTTGGAGTGGGTGTACAATGAATGCTGATGTTTAAATGTGATGTGAATATACAGGAAGCTCTGCTGCAGTTGGAGATGGTCAACATTAGGCTCCGCCAAAGGCTCAGGCCCCTAGTAAAGCTTTTAATGTAAGCAGAATAATTTTTATTCAATCTTCAAGAAGAGGAACTAAAAAAAATCTTTGGTTATAATGAAGATGTAGTAATTAATAGAGGTTTAACTTGAAAAACACATAATTCCAGAATGGGCTGCATATTCAAATTAATCTCAGTCTCAAGCAGACATTTTATATATACACCTTAGTGCTGAAGAATGTGCTCTGCTGCAGTTGCTGGTCAGACAATGATAATTAGCAATTTACATTGAGAGTAATACTAAAAAAAACACAACACAGTCACAGAAATCACAGGAAAAAGAAAAAACAGCCAAACTGTCAACAAGAATGCACACTGCAGAGTAGAAGTTGCCAATAGGAATAGAGGATTCCAGCATAAATAGCAGCTCGCTCACTGCTATTTAGAAAGCAGTTGTATTTTCTCTTACTTACTTCTAAGAATTTTGTTCACTGCTGTCACACAACAATAAAAAAAACACCAGATACAAGGGGCCAAAATGGCGTTCTTATTCCATGCCAAAAGAACTAATGGCTAATAAAATTCTTTGGAAAAACCAAGATATTTTAGGGGGGCAAGAACAAAATACAACTGAATATTTTTTTGGTTTTGTTTTAAAGGGGAACTTTTGAGAGTCTTCTTGCAAAACATTTGAATTACTAATTCAGCATTATGCATATAGATATTTCAGTATGTGGTTTGGAGATCTCTTAACAGTATAGCCAACAAAAAGCTGCTTAAGAGCTGAAACATGAGTATCCTTGAGAAAAGGCAGTCTGAAGTTTTGCATACAAATATCTTTGACAGTTCTTTAATTTGTCTCTGTAGTTGGTAATATAGTGCTGCTATTAATGAATGCACTACAAAAAAAATTCCCAAAGCTTCTCTGAAAAAATTACGTATCTTACCATTTCTCTTTTTAAAACTTTTTTTTAAAAGGAGACACCTTAAAAGAGATTGACTTACAGTGAAGACTCACTCAAAAATAACTTTCACTAGGGACCTCGGTGTAGGGAGAACCCTTAATGTTCAGAAGAGGATGTGAAGAAATTATTGGCTCCCCCCAAAAGGGAGACTGCTTGTTTTCCAAATGGCCTTTACCAAAGAGTTGTCGTGCCCCCTTTGAACAGAGTTGCAAGCTTTCTTAGCCTTGTGCGACATTCATTCAGCACTTTGAGAACTTAATGGACACAGATCAGAACATTGTTGCAACTTTAAGAAACAACAACAACAACAAAAGAAACACTTTTCCCCTTTAAAGCAAGTAAACTTAGGTTAATACTGAGCCACAATTGTTAGCTCAACACCCACACACTCTATACAAGCTACAGCAAAATGAATACACCCAGCAGAGCCCTTGTCTGTTGCAGAAAACAACAGAAAGGGGTCTGGCCAATTTACCTTCATCAGCCTCAATAGCCTCAACAGTAGCTGAAGAGAAGAAAGGGGTAGCAAAACGAATGAGAAAAATGAGCAGAGGATTTAACTCTAAGAACAAGTCAGTGAATAGCAAAGGAGGTAGTACACTTAAAGGTTACTGTAAGTGCTGGATTTTGACACAGAAGACAACATAGAATGCTAACACACAAAACAGAAACAGGTATTATAGTTTGCAGGCAATAGATTTCTTTTACTGGGGGTGTCAGTGAATTACTGTTTCTTTTTATATTAAAAAAAACCCTTTCCACACTGATTTTTTTTTTTAAATCCAGAGTAGACTATCTGTATATGCAACATTTAATGGGGCAAGTCAGATTTAAGAAGAGCCCATTAAGAGAGAATTGGCCTGAAGCCTGAGCCACTGCTTAACGCTGATCTCCAGAATTATAGAGCACTTCCTGTGGTCAAGCATAGGGTCTCGAGTCTTACTTCAGAGAAGTGGGAGTTTGCAAAAACCGAGCAGACATTAACTTCTTTGCTCTTCAAATTTTTATATACACATACACACAGAAAAAAGAGTACTGACAGAGCTTTGGAATCACATACTAATCATAATTTAATTCTGTGTGTGTATGAGAAAGATGGAACATGTGTTTTTGTTTAGAACTATGCATCTTTTCACACCCTTCCCCCAAATCTGCTAGATGTCTTAAGAATTTTGCAAGAAAATGAAGAATACTTTAATTTTAACTTGAATTTCTTTGAAGAGCCAACATTTGAAGAAGTTGCTAGATGCTAAATTATTATTGTTGTTGAATATGGCAGCAAAACCTGCCCAATCTTAACCATAAAATTAAATGTTTGGGCCCATTTAGAATGTTGTAGTTGCATTATTTCAAGTGGCTTGAGATCAGTGGAATCTCATAAAGTGTCATTCTGCATCAAGGACAAGTTCCCCCCATGGAATCTATAGCCCGTAGGTGATTAAGGAAAAAGATGGAAAATAACAGGTAAAAATGCATAATAAAAATGCATGAGAGAGATTATAGAAATTAAGATGAGAAACAGGATCCAAACCAGCACAGATACACTAGAAATAATGGCCACTAGAGATGTACACATTTCACAGAATATATTGCTCATATTTTCTGTTAATACATAGAAGAGTTGGCAAAATGTGCTTAACAGAAACTATGTAGATTTCAGTATATTTGGTGAATGGCGCAAAGGTGTTAACTAATGGGTTGAGGACGGTAATGTTTCACTAAGTCCTAATACTGCAGCATGAGTGGATTTATGGACCATCATTTTAAAACAAGGCTTTTCAACAATAAGCAACTAATTTTAATCACCAGGTTAAGTGCATTTTTATTGGCCATGTTTTCCTCATAAAGCCAAAAGTATTAATAAATACTGATAAGATGCTCTGTGTATATCCAAATTTCATGCCTGTGCCAAAAGCACATGGGTCATCATAGTGCAACATTTACAAAGTGGAACATTACCATTTGTGTATCACACAAGCCATCAAAAAGAGAGTTTAACCCAGAATACCTGAATCTTCTAGAAAAGAGAAAAAAGAGACAGAAAAAGGGAAAAATACAGGGAAGAAAACTCCAAGAAAGAAATGGGAAAGTTAGAGGCTGAGACTGTGTTATTGAAAAGGCGAATGTCCAAAGTCTCACAGTTACTGAAAGCTACATCATAGTTACAAGTTGGACACTCATGGGTGCATGAAAATACATGTTACACAGTAATAAACACAGATAACAAAATGCAGTTAATACATTACATCCTTGAAACAGCTCCTTATTCCAAGAGAAATGTTCTACCAGCTATAACTATCTTAGTTTACTTATACAAATTATGACTGAAAAGGGCCAGTGGAAGACAGCGCCTCAAATGTTTGCATACACAGCAAACTCCACCATTAATATTTTTTCCCTCCATGTTCATTCAAGTAAATGGTGAATTTGCTGTATGTGCTTCATTTGTTCCTCATCCATTAAAATCACCCTCAGAAGCTGAGTTCCAATTGCAGACTGAAAAGGAGGCTATAATGTGGTGTTTATTATCTGGGCAAAATCTGCTGAATTAAGGGGTGGACTGGCACGTGGGCTCGCCACGAACAGCTCTGATACCACATTCTGAAAAGCAACCTGCCTCTGTGCTGGGGGAAAGGCTCCCCATACAGTGAAGGATGAAATCCTTAAGAGAGCAGCAAATTTCTTCCCACTCTTACTCTTTAGTCACCAGAGACAAAGAGCTGGATAGGGCAGATGAATTTTGACACTGTACTGGCTCAGATTCTGAAGGGGGTGGAGAAGCATTATGGTGTAGGAAATGAAAAGATCATGTATGTTCTTATTTGACTAAAGTTGTTGGTTTGTGATGGTAGCTTTTGTACAGCTAATTCTGCTGGCAGATTGACACTGACTTGGATACTATGAACAAGTTTCACACACACTAGATAGTATCTGTCACAGAGTGTGCTTCTTCTACAAAAAGTTCTGTTTGCATACTAGCCCACTGAAAACCACTGCATAAGCAAACAGAAGATATAGAGGAAGAGGAATCGCATCCTGCAGAAGAGACTAACATGCACGGAACTTGTTCATAAGGTCTAAGCCACACCACTATGAGGCCTATGCTAGTGCAAGGCTCAGCTAAGCGCCTGGTGCTGATGCCATCAGTGTAGGCAGGGCATTTCTGGTAGGTTCCCCCTTGCCCAAAGGAACCCAACAAGCATAAAGCTTGATTGCAACAGCCTGTGTGTCCATTTGTATGAGACTTCCCCCCCCATTATTGAGATGAGCTTTTATTCATCTAAGGGGAATCAGCATCAAGGTCAAAGCTCATTTTTATGCTAGTTATTAATTTTCTTCCCAAGTTTATTCTGCTCTCCACAGCAGCAGAAATCCCCTGTGTGAGTATGATCATTTCCCCTCCCTCTAAATGGCATCAGCTATACCTAACAAGTTTTGAAAACTGCTTGACAAAATCTGGGTGCTTTGTGGACTAGATTTCTTTTCTGTTTTTAAAGATGAAGTTTCATAATGGAACGGAGCATGAAAAATTAAGTAATTTAGCAGCTGAATTTATACACATCACAACACACGCACACCCCAAAACATACTTACCGCTTTGCAGAGTTTGTTTTCCTCCGGAGAGCACCCCACTGGGCAACATTCCTGTTGGAGTCAGCCCTTTCAGTGTCAGCACACTCTCACTCTCTTCCCTAGCAGGAACAGGATAAGGCAACGTAAGCCGCAGTAAGCAGTTGAAATCTCCAGTGCTATGTGGGGAGGAGGAAGGAGTTGCCAACACTATGCACCCTTCCGCTCTTTCAGCTCCTGCTGAGAAATGCCTTCCCTTTGGCATCATAATCCTAGCTGTGTTTTACTTCTATTTCTTTGCATTTAAATTGCTACGAGAGCCAATTTTTGGCTGAAAAGCGGGGGGAAATACAATGCAAGAGGAAAATTTGCTTGACTCTTTTGCAGTTAGTCTGCACAAAAGAGTTTCAAGGATCAGTATAACAACCAAGTTCACAAATATATCCTAGTTTAAGTCACTGTGAATACATCTTTGAGGCTATAAAACCTTATTGTCAAGATATCACCTATCCAAATATATGCATTTTAATAAGCTTGACAGATACAAAAATTTGGGTCACAGTGGGTTCGCAGGGCCAGGACATTTGAAGTTTCCACTGCGTAGCCATCCTTAGTTGGCTCCCACCATCTTTTCCGCTCAATCTCACCCAGATTCCCTGCCCTGTGTGGCTTTTGCTCATGCAGATCCCATTCACTGCCAGTGCTGGTGGTCAAAAGGGATCCACCTTACTTTTTTCATCCGCCTAAAAGCTGACTGGATCCAATCTAGTAGCATTTCTTCTCTTTTGTGATATAGGCCTGACTAGACAGATATTTTGGAGTAAATACTGGTCTGGGGACCCTGGTTGTAGACTGGTGTGTGTAGAAGAGGATAGGATTTCCCAGAAAGATGCATGCAAAAGGGAAAGAGGGAGATACTTAAACTTGTTCCTGACCTCTGCTTTCTTTATAGTGGTGGACAGTGCCATCAAGTTGCAGCCAACTAATAGTGACCCCCATAGGATTTTTGACTAAAGAGATAAATAGAGGTGGCTTGGTATTGCCTGCCTCTGCATAAGCAATGCTGGACCTTCTTGGTGGTCTCCCATCCACATACTAACCAAGGATGACCCTGCTTAGCTTCTGAGATCTAATGAGACTGGGCTAGCCTGGACCATCCAGGCCAGGGCTAGACTATATTTTATTTACAGCCAGGGTTAACAGGTGTGGCCTTGCCACATTACTCGGGAAATTGGTGCATGAAAGAAGGGTTAAGCTACAGCCCCCATCCCACATGGCTCCATGCAGGTCCAATGATCTCCAGCACACACTCTTTTTGAGCTCAAAGTGGACATCCCCTCCCTTTTTCACCAGTGGAAAATCCGGTTGGATGTAACCTTATGAACACAGAGGAGGAGACTTTAAATCATAAGCAAATACTCTCTTTCGGTTTTCCTATAAAATAAATAGGACATTACTGTAGACCACTGGCTAGTATATATATTTCTTGAAGTTCATTCCTCCAGTTGCACACAAGTCAGAAGAAAGCAAATACAGTTGCTTTTAGTTAGGACCAGAAACGTCAATGAAATGACAGATGACCATTTTCACATTTCTGACTGCATTCACATTAGCAGTAACAATGAACTGCAATGCTATTTGCTGACACATGCACATACACACAGCACCAACATTTAGTTGTTATTTTAGGTTTTTAAAATGTTCCTTAATAGAAGAAGTGTAAAAAGAAGCCTACCTGCTCACCCTGGCCATCCTTGGATGCCCTGCTTCGGCAGACCCCGCCGTCTGAGGCTAGACAGGTGGCGAACTGAGAAAGGACCTTCTCCTTCGTGGCACCAAAACTTGGGAACTCCCTCCCCAGGGAGATTCATCTGACTCCCTTTATCAGTCTTCCACCAGCAGAAGTAGACTTTTTTTTTTAATTCATCTGGCATACCCCCTATAACGGTTATTGGCCCTCATTCTGATGTTACTTGTTTAAGCATTTTAATTGAATTTTATATTTTAAACTGTATTTTAATTGTTTAAATGTTTTTATGTTCACTGCCTTGTGGATTCTGAATGGGTGGAAAGGCGGCATAGAAATGTTTTAATGAAAAAAAAGGGAAGGAACTAATTGTTCTTGATATTTTATGACAAATGTAAGGGTTTGCACTGAGAAACTGAGGAACAACTGGGAAGTTTTGCCATCTTTGAAGCAAGGCATACCTCAGCACAGAGAATACACGAGCCATTTTGCCTATTGCTCGGATCTTGTTCCTTATAACTTCTTTCCGAGCTGCAGCTGTTGCGCCTATGAGAGAAAAATTAACAAGCAATGTGAAAAAGCTGCACACACAATGCTGAACATCACAATTCAGAATTTTCAATAACTTTTCAATATTTTGACAACATAGCTTCACAAATGAGAATAAAAACTCAACACCATGGTCACAATTTTATAAACAATTCATTTTATCTATGTAGAGAGATAAGCACATTTAATGTAATGTATGCATATGTAAAATATACACATATGCTGCCTCTGTGTTTAAAGGCAACCTGTTTTTAGTCCTTTAAGTGTTTTGTATTAAAAAAAAATAGCCCATGGTTAACGCAAAACCAGTCAGCTATTGAACATCTTTTAAACTTTTTAATTAGAAAACTGTACAGTAGTTATTCAGTTAGAATATCATTCATTTAGATAATTACTCTATTTTTCTCTTGGTTTATATAACTTTGATGTAATGACATGATAACTTATTTCATTTAGAATGCATATTTCATACAGCTCCAAGTAAATTGCTTTTTAAAATTTCCCTAAAAGCAATAAAATCAGCAGATCTAGTGTCCTTATTAGAATGAAGGGTGAATATACAGATTTTTCACTGACATACTAGACAAAAGTACATTGCAATTTTGTGTCTAGGCTGTTGACCTGAGGAACTGGAATTAGCTGATGTATTTTGACATTGTCAAATCAAAACCATTAGTGTCTTTCTATGTGTTACCTTTATCTGCCCAAGAGGCCTCTCCATGACCAACTGTAATGTCTAACTCTTACCACATGGGTCCTCTGATCACATGGATCATCACAACCACAACTGACACTCCAAGAACATATTATACAGGCATGGGAACACTCCCTGCACAGTTGGGAAGATTCTTTTGGCAAACTACAGTCATTGCAACTAAGGGGTTCTCACTTGAAAAACAACAAGCCAGAAGGAGTATAAATATGTACACCAGTCCTTGGTGCACAATTCCCAAACGTTTAAATAGAAACATTAACAAGCCCAGTATTTTCTGTTCTCTGATTTTTTGTCTCAGTCCTGAACATCATTTTCTTGCCATCTATTCCTCACAGTCAACCCCCCATTCTTAGATACTTGTACTCTCTGTACCCTGTACCCATCTGAAAAATCTAACCATTATGACCTGTTACGGGGTGTCAGCTCAGATCAAGGAAATCAACACCTTCTAGAATATTTCACAACTGCAATTCCAGCTATGCAAAGAAATATAGTCTTAATTTATCCAGCAGCTAAACCTCACAGAGCAATGCTATGACTGATACTGCCAAGCTACATGAATTGAGAGCCCTGTCAAATGTAACTAAGAGCTCCCGTGCACTTGGACGCTTTGGTTTGAAGCAGATGACAAAAGGTTTCACTGTACTATATGCTTGTGGGAAGGGGGGAAATAAAATATGCCTATCACAGAGCAACCCTCTAATTGGGTTTCTGAAATCTTTTAATAGTATATCTAAATTGTGAAACAAGGACAAGAAGTTATCTTTAACAGCTATGTGTTTTGCCACTTTGACATCTCCATTAGAAAAGCATTTTTTTTAAAAAAAACCCTTTCAAGACATTAGATAACAATACTTCTCTCTTTCTCTCTCTTAGCAAAAGCCATGGATCAATATCTAGCCCTTCATAATAGAAGAGATGGTGCAGGTGGAATTTGCAACCATATGCTTGAATGGTGGAGAAGTTACTCAGCTTTGAAAACAAGAGAGCTAGAATGAATATATATGTCACTGATGGGGCAAGGAGCAGGATTTTTCACTTAGATTCTAAACTTGAAATTTAAAAATTATAGACAAGAGAATATACTTGGTATTTAATGAATAAGGAAAACAGGGAAAGATGAGAAACAGTGAGAAGTGCTAGGGGAAAATATAATTATAGTATCGGGGAGACTTGTCTTGACAGTAGTATGTGCAAAAAGGATCTAGAGGTCTTAGCAGACCATACACTGAACATGAGTCAGCAGTGTGACGCAGTAGTTAAAAAGGCAAATGCAATTTTGGGCTGTATCAACAGAAGTATAGTGTCCAGATCACGTGAAGTGATGGTATCGCCTTACTCTGCTCTGGTTAGACCTCACCTAAAATATTGTGTTCAGTTTGGGGCACCACAATTTAAGAATGATGTACACAAGTTGGAATGTGTCCAGAGGAGGGTAACAAAGATGGTGAGGGGTCTGGAGACCAAGACCTATGGGGCTGAAGGAGCTGGGTATGTTTAGCCTAGAGAGGAGACAACTGAGAGGTGATATGATAGTCAACTTCGAGTACTTGAAGGGCTGTCATATAGAGGATGGTGTGGAGTTGTTTTCTGTTGACCTAGAAGGTCAGACCAGAACCATTGTGTTGAAATTAAATTAGAAGAGTTTTCTGGTAAACATTAGGAAGAACTTCCTGACAGAGCAGTTCCTCAGTATAACAGGCTTCCTCGGGAGGTGGTGGGCTTCCTCGGGAAGTGGAACAGGCTTCCTTGGGAGGTGGTTCTTTGGAGGTTTTCAAACAGAGGCTAGATGGCCATCTGATAGCAATGCTGATTCTATGAACTTAGGCAGATCATGACAGGGAGGGCAGGAAGGATTGCATCAGTGCTTAGTTCTTGTGGCCCTTTTCTTACACGTCCAGGGAACTACTTATTGCCACTTTGGGGTCAGGAAGCAATTTTTCTCCAGGCCACACTGGCTGGGGTTTTTTTTTGGTCATCTTCTGGGCATGGAACAGGGGTCACTGGGGTGTGTGTGGGGGGAGGTATTTGTGAATTTCCTGTATTGTGCACAGGGTTGGACTGAGGACCCCAGAGGTCCCTTCCAACTCTATGATTCTATGATTTTAAAATGACAGAGGAAACATTGCCTCTGAAAAGCAAATGGTGGGGGGGAAACAGAGAAAGCAACAATCAGACAAAAATATACATGGAGGGTGGAAAGGAAGCTTATAAAGGTAGATTAGTGCAAACAACAAATATTGCATATCCTCTTTACATAATTTTGTTTTATTCTGGCTGATTTCTTTCATCTTATCACTAACTGTATATGTCACTTGGAGCCTGAAATTAAATTTGTCTCCAAAGCAGGGACACAGCATGCAGAGGATACCTTAGTACACTTTCAAAATTGTCCTCCATTATCAGAGCTATAAAAAATTCTGTTAACTCCCCCCCCACCCCAAGTTCTAAGTGTCCTGTAGCATCAATCCAATATAACCCTCCACCCCAACAAATTACATGGATCTAACTTGGTACACACTTGGATTTAGTGGCTGCAGAATATAAACACAACCCACTTAAAGCATTATTCCTCCTTGTCATCCTTGCTGCTCAGCATGGCAGAGCACAAAGGCAGGGACGTCAATGACAGAACAAGAGCATATGGCTTCAGTGTATAAGATAAAGAAGAAGCTGATGCTTTGGCTGTCCTGATGCTATAGTGATGATTTGGTAACAAAACAGTGCTGCACTTACTTGTAACTAATGTTCATCAAGTGTCCTCTGTGCAGACACACATTGGGACTGCTCCTATGCAGGCCTGCTGTCAGGCATAAATTTCTAGTTAAACTACTAAGGGGCACTGTGCACTGGAGCCAAGTCACTTGTTCCCGCCCAAATGGTCATGTGCTCCAGCACAGCTGTGCCTCCTTCCTTCAGTTCCACCTGAGTTGCCGCAAGACATGAAGCGCTCACAGCGGGGCAGGGGGAAGGAATGTGTGCCTGCATAGAAGACACTTGATAAAAATCAGTTGCAGGTCAGTGCAACCTTGTTTTCATATTTGGTCTTCTGTGCGGTCCCACATTGGTATACTAGTAAGCTACTTACTTGGAGGTGGGTGTGATGCTCTGTATGAGGTTACTAGAGAATGCAACACTGCTTTCCCCACTTGTGCCTCCCTTCTGGCTTGTGGGCCCAGCGTGTAGTGCCTGACAAAACTATTGCCTGAGGACCAAGTTGCCACTCTGCAGATCTCCAGGTGAGGAGACTGTCTGGGGAGAAATCCTCTTGTCCTTTATTTGGGCCAGCATAACAGATAAAGACAGCAGGGTCCTTTCTGAATGACCTAGACCTCTTTCAACAACAAAGCTCGCCTCAGATCCAAAGAGTGTCATGCCTTTCATTATCTGAGGATGGAAGAAATACTGTTCATATTACCTTTTGGCCAAGTGAAATCCAGAAACTACCGTGGGAAGAATTCAAGTCTAGGATGTAAGTCTCTTTGAAAGTCTTTAGGAAGGGAAACTCAATCCTTAAAGTAGCCAGCTCACTCACCCTTCTCACTGAGGTGATGGCTATCAAAACCCCCACCTCCATAAAAAAGGAGGTGCAAAAGACAGGCAGCTAGTGGTTCAAGGGGTTTCTTCATGATACCAGTGAGAACCACCGATTAATAACCATTACAGAACTAAAGGGCTCTTAGGAGGATGTATTAAATAATCCCTTAAGGAAACATTTGGATAACTTGAATGCAAACACTGAGGAACCCTCCACCTCGGAATGGTCTTTGATGGCAGAGCCGTAGCTCTCAACCAGGCATGCCTTCTCATAACAACCTATGTTGCCATAGATCTGACTGCAGTGTCTGCCCCATGCCTGCCTGCACGGAGTTGCTGGACAAATGAAATGCTTCAGTTTGAATGAGTTTGGCTAATGCCCTCTTGTCTTCTAGAATCAGTTCGAGGTACAGTGTCAGTTTCTCCCAAAGGAAGAACTGATAACCTGCCATTATGGCTTGATAATTGGACACATGCAGGCCTAACACTGCAGAGGAGTGGATGAGAACCAGTTTGGTGTAGTGGTTAAGAGTGGCAGACTATAATCTGGAGAACTGGGTTTGATTCCACACTCCTCATAAAGCCAGCTGGGTGACCTTGGGTCAGTCACAGTTCTCTCAGAGCTCTCTCAGCCCTACCTACCTCACAGGGTGTCTGTTGTGGGGAGAGGAAGGGAAGGTGATTGTAAGCCATTCCGAGACTCCTTTGGGTAGTGAAGGGGAAGGTATAAAACTAACTCTTCTTCCTTGCCAGTGCATCAGTTTTTTTGCCCTCTTCATCTGTCAGGGCTGCTTGATAAGCCTGGCAACCTCTGGACTGCATCTCCTCAGTGATGAGTGAAAATGGTGGAGGATGTGTAGTCAGGAAGGGACCAGTATCCTGTCTGATCCTATAAAAACCTTCCATGCGATGGAATGTGGCTGGAATGGAGGTCAGTTTTTGCCATAATTCTAGGGTGTTTTCTAGAAGGCTTTCTAATACAGGAAAAGCTATAACTCCTGGAAAGTCAGAATACAACCGGCCAGGGGTCTTTTTTTTGGGGGGGGGGGAGCGCACCGGAGCACAGCTCCGGGAGCTCAGGAGCCAAGCCCCGCCCCCAGCCAGCGTCCCGGGGAGTCTTTCAGGCAGCCGAATGTCAATTTCAGCTCCATTATATCCTATGGGCCATTGAAGTCAATGATGAAAACATAGAGTATATTCCAGGGGCTGGAGGAGAGGGGGTTTGAGGGAGAGGCTCCAAACTCACAGGGTAGCTGATGGAGCCTCTCCCCAAGATACCCACCAAGTTTCAAGAACATTGGATCAGGGGTCCAATTCTATGGGCCCCTAAACAAGTTGCCCCTATTCCCTCCACTGTTCTCTATAGTGGGAAAAAGTAACTTTTTCCCACCATAGAGAACAATGGAGGGAATAGGGGCAACCTGTTTGGGGGCCCATAGAATTGGACCTCCTGGTCCAATGTTCTTGAAACTTGGTGGGTATCTTGGGGAAAGGCTCCAACAGCTATCCTGTGAGTTTGGAGTCTCTCCCTCAAACCCCCTCCCCTCCAGCCCCCGGAATATACCCTATGTTTTCACCATTGTCTTCAAAGGCCCATAGGATATAATGGGGCTGAATTGCCGCCAAATTTCTTTCATTCCCTCCTTCTCTTCTCTCTTTCTTTCCCACCTTCTTCTCTTCTCTTTTCTCCTCCTTTCCCTGTTTCCCTCCTTCTTCCCTCTCTTTCTTTCCCTCCCCTCCCCTTTCCTTCTCTTTCTTTCCCTCTTTCCTTCCCTCTTTCCTTCTCTCTACTTTCTCTCTTTCCTTCCCTCTTTCCTCCTTCTGTGGCCCAACTCTCATGAGAAGGAGTTTAAACTTTAAACCCCTTCTCTCTTAGCTCCCCCACCCAGGCCAGCTGGGGAAGGGAAGGGGAGGCTTTTGAAGATGCCTCCCCCCCTTTTGCTTCCCCTTCTGACATCACTTCCGGTGATGTCAGGGGGCGTGGCATATGCTAATAGCCTAATAGCTCAATATGCTAATGAGCTCCTGCAGCTGTTTTTCTATGAAAAGACCCCTGCAACTGGCCCAATATTTTATCTTTAGGGCAGTGGTCTGAGGTGGCCACTTTTATGTCTAAGGATTGAGCCATCCTGAGCATATGCTCTCCATACATTTCCAAATCTTCTGTAGGGGAAACAGAAGTCAACCCTCCCACTCTTTCATCAGGGCTCAGTTCCGATGCCACATTGGAACTCGCCTTGGAACCGTGCTTCAATGTCCTCTGTTTTGGACTCCAGAACTGGGGATGGAGGTTTCCTTGACACTGTGGAAGACAGAGCAGTCTTATGCAGAGGGAACTGGCAAATATGCCCCAGAACATCAAGCTGTAATAATCTTCCCATTCAGCCAACTAAGGTGGGGACATAAAGAAAGGCTATGGAAGCCATGGAACTGTTAATGGTACTGGAGGCCATGGAACCGACAGTCCCACACTGGAACCAATTGGAGGTGGAGCCGTTTCTCATTCTGCCTCTAAGCTGCCCTCCAAGGAGAATAAGGGAGATGATTCAGCATGTGGAGAAGGTGTTTTAGGTGGCACTAAGAATTCCTTGACTACGACCTGCAGTGATGGTACCAGAGATGGTAGACAGTGCTGTTTCAGTTCCAAATGCTTCTCTTTGTGTTTTGATTTAGATTTGGAACATTTATCTGGTGGTTCTGAAAAGCTTCTCAGAACCAATGGCAAGGGTGCGAGGGGCTATTGGGGCTAGGAACACTGCAGATGGAACTAACCTGACCAAAACTAATGGTGATGACTTAGAATATTCACGTGCTGAGTGCGATTTTGGAGCCTTCTCCAATAAAGCTGCCTTTAATTTGGAAACCTGATCAGTTCAGGCTTTCCGAGTAAACCTTTGGCAGGCTCTGCAAGCAGACACATTATGACCCTCTCCTAGGCAGAGTAGGCATATGTCTTACTTGTCAGTTTGGGTCATTTTTGCACTGCATTTAGTGCATTTAGAAATAATCCTCCTGAGACATGGTATCAACAAGCATTTCCAAAGAACCCATTGGATGAACTCAGCACAAAAGGAAGGGGAAAAACCCTCCAAAAGGCTAAGAAAAGTCTTGGTAGCAATTCTCAAGAAAAAGACTCACAAATCCAAGCAGTAGATAGTGAAAAACGATTGAAGAAGCAAGAGCATGTTAGAAAAGAACCAACTCTGATGGTGGCAAAGAAGGAACTGAGGAAAGGAGGCATGTGACCTTTTGGGCTGGAACAGATGACTCTGCTCCAGTATGCAGCACCCCCTTGTGGTTTAACTAGAAATTTATCTCTGGCAGTTGACCTGCCTAGGTGCAGTCCCAATGTGGGACTGCATAGAAGACCAAAGATGAAACTCTGCTTCTACTGCCAATACTTTACTACAAATCTGTACAGTTTGTGATAAAAGTGGGTAACATCTCTCCTTATAAATAATTATCTTTTGGTTTCGCAAGAATCCATGTGCTCCCATTGGCTGTAAAATGCCCTCCCTCAGCCATTGGCCCATCAGCCGCCACTCAAGAGTACTCGCGTGCCATTGGCCGGGTGCTGGTCTGCTCTTCTTCCCCACCCACTCCCCCTTCAGACGGATTTTGCATGTCAGATTTACTGGCAGACAGCTCTCTCTCCTGAGGAAGACAGTTCTCTTGACTCCTGTGAGGGACTGTCCCCTCAGTGGCTGTCAGTAGGCAACCAAGCTTGGTTCTGTGAGTAAAAAAACAAAGGACTTTCAGCATAACCCCCTCCCCAGTGGCCAATTTCCTGTCAGAATAAATGGAAAAAGGCTCTCTCTCCTGCTTAGCTTCAGCATGGCTGGCTGGCTAACGAGGTGGGCCAGCAACCATCAAACCATTTTCTTCAACTCCCCGCTGTGCAGCTGACTTTCCCCTAGGGTTGCCAATCTCCAGGTGGGACCTGGAGATCTCCCACTGTTACAATTGACCTCCAGATGACAGAGATCAGTTCCCCGGGAGAAAATGGTTGCTTTGGAGGGTAGACTCTATGGCATTATACCCTGCTGAGTCCTTCCACACACATCCCAAATGCTGCCCTCCACAGGATCCACCCCCGTAAATCTCCAGGTATTTCGCTAATCAAAGTTGGCACCTATACTTTCTCCTCTGTCAGTAAAAGGCCCTTTCCACACCTATGTTGGCCGTTGGGAGAAAACTCCTTGGGCCCAGTCCTGATCAGGTTGCCAACTCCAGGTGGGCAATTCCTGGAGATTTGAAGGATGGAGCCTGGAGAGGGTGAGGTTTGAGGAGGGGTGGCACCTCAGACAGGTATGATGCCATAGACTCCACCCTCCAATCCAGCCATTCCCTGATGGGGAACCATTGTTGCCAATCTCCAGGTGGGGGCTGGAGATTGCTCAAAATTACAACTGCTCTCTAGGAGGGAGGGGGGAGGAGATGGAAAACTAAAGGTAGGTTGATGGTTGGCTGGGAGGGAGATAGGGTTGTCAACTCCAGGTTGGGAAATTCCTGGAGCTTTGAGGGGTCGAACCTGGAGAGGGTGAGTGTTGAGGAGGGGTGGGACCTCATACAGGTACAATGCCATAGACTCCACCCTCCAAACCAGCCATTCCCTCCTGGGGAACCACTGTTACCAATCTTGGGGGTGGGCTGGAGATCACTCAAAATTACTACTGCTCTTCAGGTAGCAAAGATCAGTTCCTCTGGAGAAAATGGTGGACTCTGTCATTATACCCTGCTGAGATTGCCACAGCAAATTGTCACTGAGTGCCCAAAGCCGGGGCACTCTCCCAGAGCCTCTTTCTAGAGCCCGTTGTATTTATTTCCACAACGGGCCTTATTCCTAGTATGGTATAAATATATTTCATTAAAAATACAAGTATTCTTTGCCATTAAAGTGATGTCACGATTAATGAGGGAGGGACTGTGATGGGGCATATGCTTTGTATGCAGATGGTATGCAGATTCAATCCCTGGCTTCTACAGCTAAACCAAATATTGAGAAAGATCCTTTTCTGCCCCAAACCTGCTGGCCAGTAGAGACAATACTGAACTACAGGGACCAGTGACATATGGAACTTTAATATATTTCTAGTGAGTTAATCCTGTGCCATGTGCAAGACTGGGCACTGTGTGTCCAATTACTGACCCAATGTTCCACTGGCTCATACATCAGTGTGGTTTATATTTATTTATTAAAATATTTAACATCCTGCCTTTCCTCTTGGTCAAGGTGGCTTTGCAGGTAATACACCCCCCAAATAATACCTTCTTCCCACCTTTGTAGCATTTATTACTGAGGCTTGGTAATATAATGCCAGATGGGCACCATCAAGTTCCCTGTCTCAAAGGATCGAACTACACATGATGGCAGCACATATTTTCCCAATTCACATTTAAAATGTGGTGTGTGATTTAAAGGGCTGAAGGGGCTCTTGAGCAGGCAATAGTAAATTCTTACCTTCCAAGCGCTTTCTTCCCAGTAAGAAAAAGAAAATCAAGTGGAAGAAAGTCTTATGGGGTTAACAGCTTTCAGCTCCTAAGTCCTGCACCCTTTAGGGCTCTTTAAATCACACCCACCCCAGTTTACTCATAAGTAGAACAGCATGCTAAAGATATAGGTCAGCTGCTATTATATGTACTTTGGGCTTCTCTGAGACCAATATAGTATTTGCCCTAACTCTAGGTTAGTCACATGCTTAATATTTAATGTCAAGGTAAGTATGTACTGGTGGGAGATAGAGGGCCAAGAACCTGGTAAGATCAAGAAATATAAAAAGCAAGGCTTAATACTAAGGATAGGAAGGAAAATCTTGAATTTTAGTACTTGGAAAAGTCACAACAGCATAGTAAGCCCTTCTTGCCCATTTAGAAATACCTTTCTTCTGTGCATACATAGGATCTTCTTATGAAATTCCAAAGGGGGGAAAAGAAACAGATGAAGATTGGAGAATTAAAAGGAAAAAATGTATAAAACACAACAACATCAATGGGAAAGTAATGCTTAAGTAAAGTCTGAAAAACAGAAAAGAAACATATTAGGCAGGGAACACTGAAAAGGAATGGAAAGATCTATGACAGGAAAACACTCTTCAGCTCAAAGCTTTGTTAGTAAAATTGTGCAGAAAACTAAAATGCAGCAAGACAACTGCAAAGCTGGTCCATTGCTGCCCATGCTGCTCATGGCATGCAATCACTACTTTAGGGGATCTTTTCAAAGACACAAGCCTTACACGACAACCAACACAAGAAGTATCCAAGGAAGAATGGATTTCAGCCATACTTTACTTCTATCCACAAAGAGGAAGAGGTTGGCTGCACATTTTTCACTTGACTCTAGCCGGTGACTGGCAGCTGATGTATGACTATTTGGGTCAAAGGCTGTGCCCACACTCTCCATTTGACTTGCAGTTGCCCACATCTTTCCTTAATTTCGTCAATTTGTCCCATAATGAAGAAAGGTTGTGCACATGGGTGCAGATTCTGTATTATATGGGCTGTACCAGGTCACTAATAAGCCTGTTTGTACCTGCAATCTCCAGGGTCCATCTCCAATCTGACTCTTTCTTGGAAAAAAGTACTTTTTTAGGCAAAAACTCATGCTAAAATAGTTAAAATGCTGCTTGGATAAAGGAAATATTCTTTAGATTTATTTTCCAACAAGAAAGTAAGGCAGAAAGGAGTGAGGAATAGTTCTTAGGGGAGCTGCACTTCTACAGTTTCCAATCCCCCCTCCCTGATTTACTGCAGTAATCATGCCCAGTATTCATTACTAGTTTAAAAAGTAGCTTAAACAAATTATAGCTACTGAAATAAAATATATGGCAAAAGAATTCAAATAGCAGCTAATCATTTGAATCCAAAACAGATGCAGTCTTCTGCGATTGGCCAGCTGCCACTGGTGCCATTACATTCAGATCCAACACATTATTTGAAAATTCATTGATCTCAATGCACTTATAATGTAACAATTGTTGCTTTAATGTTATGAGAATAGGAAGAACTAACGGGAGTACTACTTACAGTGACTATTTAGTGCTTGGTTGGTTTGTGCTATGGAAACTACCATTTTACTATGTAATAAATTGGGTAGGAATAGGCTATCAATTTACATCCCTCACAACTTTGTAAGAGCCCTGAGAACTTAAAATCCCAGAAGACCAGCTATGTTACTGAAACTACTGTCTTAAGCTGTTATACCCTTCTAAGTCCATTTAGTTCAATGGATTTAGAAGGGCGTAATTCTATTGTGGATAGCACTTTTGTAAGGAGAAAAAAATGTAGTGGCATTTTGAGAAATGAGATGAAAGAAGTGGAATGAGAAAGGATATGACCTTTATATAGCTATCGGTAGATTTGTTATGCAGTTACCACCCAACAAGGATATGTGTCATTAAAAACTTCAGTCCACACTATACCAGTTAGGATCTTAAGTACAAAAACACATCCCAGCTTTGAAAATCTCAAATGTGGTTTATGTAATCAAGATTCTAATCCTTACTGTTTACAAAGATAATCTTGAGCTAAGGAGGGCAGGGCATACTTGAAAGACTAATTTGAAGACAGAAGATCATGACTGTCATATTTTCAAGTTCATACCTTTCGGTGTTTTAAATATTACCTGGAAGATATACTGACAACAAAAGGTGTCCCTAGTTCACTTGATAATGTTGATTACTCATCCATCACCAGTAGCACTATGTCCCTCCTAGTCTAATTATTTTAATAATCTGCCATCAAATATAAAGTGTTGTGGAAGGCTTTTGGCTCACCATACATGTTTGTTGGACTGTATTCAGAGTAAAACCAGTCACAACTTGGGCTTGTGCAATCCTTCCCTCATCATCAAGACTGAAGACTTCTCAATCCAGGAAGCCTTTGTCTAACAATGATTTGTTATGCTGACCAAATCTAGATGTTTAAGAAGCTGGGATCTGATATGTTCCCACAAACTAGGATTATAAACCAGGACTGCAGTGTTCCCTCTAAGCTGTGGAGTCTTGTGAGCAAGAATTCTACTTTGTGAGCTCCGGGCATTCAAGTTGTGAGCGAGCGCTTTGGCTACTGCCTAAATTAGCTTGCTCTGGAGCCATCTTTCCTGCGCTAAGACAAAAATGGGTTAGCCGGTGGCTAAGAAACTGTGAGCTAGCTCACACTAACTCAGCTTAGAGGGAACACTGCAGGACTGTAGTTTAGAATTCCAGTTTGTAGGCAAGACAATTGCCTGAATTCCAAAATCACAACAAATAATGGCTACACCCAAAATTTTCTAAATGAAGATGTCTTCTATCTTGGCTCCAAGGAGCGAGGAAAATTTTGGTCTTGTTCATATTATGCACAAATTTTGGTTAGTCTGTGACAACTGAATATGATTCAGAAGGCAAACAAAATGCCTGCAACAGCACTAACTGTTTATACAAGCATTTTCGTTAATAGCAGCTTTCACCTCTTCGGAAAATAACAGCATGGGCTCATGAACTGCCACAAATAAAAGGCTTGTTTAAATATACAGGTATTACGTACACACCCAGGGCCCGATTGTGATGCGATGAAGCCCTAAATATTACCAGTTGAAGCGGCCACGTGCTATAGAAATACTTTTTCATTATTCTCACACAAAGGATACTGAAAATCCTTATTTTTGCATTCATAAAAGCACAAATCACAGTCTTTTTTCTTATCTGAAGCCTCTCCTGTTTGAGACCCTAAGCGGAGCCCACCTTATATATCCCTAAATCCAGCTTGGTAGACAGTTCTCCAGAGGGGAGTGGCAATTTGATGACTAACCCTTATTTTGTTCCCAGTGCGTTATCAACCAACTCCTCAAGCCAGAATATTTATTGGTCGTACTCTTATTAACCTGTAGCTTTTCTGATCCATTGAATGTATATTTAAAAGCACTCAAGTTACATTTCAGCAAATCTACACTAAAGCTATATAAAATTAGCCCCAGATAGTTAAGAAAGGTTCTTGTGCTGTTGATGAGGGTGAAGACAAATCAAGTCTTATGTTTTATGTCAAGCTGTCTGTCTGACAAGGACTTAATTTTAATTAGTACCTCCTAAAGTCTTTAATTATTTCAGTCCAAAGTACCTAAGCCAGGAACACTGTTAATTAGAATAGCAAGTCAAGGTGCGCGCTGGTTATATAGACTAGTCCAGGTTGCTAGGCAACATACGCAACTCATTTGGCCAGTCTGCACACTGCTTAGCATTAACCCACAATAAATAAGCAAGGGTATAAACTGAAATAAAGTGAAATATATTGTACTACTTGCATACTCCCCCCCCCTTCCTTAAGGAAGGCAGATTAACAAGGCAGAACAAATAGCTACAGGAAACAATAGAAAGCCTATTGTAATTGCATAAGTCATCAGTCCTTACCCTGTCCATATGAATTCAGAAACAAAGATTCTTCCAGGTCTATAACATGTATAGCATACTACATGGCGGATGTTAAACTGTATTTTTAAAATAGTTATGTTAAATAAACAAAGTGAGGTAGGAGAAAGAGCCATGGTGATCAAAAGTAGGAACTGATGATCACCTGAAAGCTAGCTCCTGCTTTCACAAACTAACCAGAGTTTTATTAAATCACAGTTTGAACCAACCCTATCTTTGAAGGGGACAATGGGCTGAGGTGACATGGTAAATAAAGACGGGAGAACATGCCAAGTATTTAGTATGCCAAGTATTTAAGCTGCCCGCACAACATTAACTAGCAAGAAAGAAAATCTTTGGCTTCTTCTTTTTATACATAAGGAATAGCCTGGGCCTAGCAACAAAAGGGTTAGAAACCAAAAGTGGTAAAAGTGTTAGATAGGGGAAGATTACGTGCCTACTCTTCTTAGTTAAGATCCAACTGTACTTCGTTTCTGATACCCTGCTTGTTTTGGAGAATTTCTGTAGACTGTTTTTATTTTCCCCTCAAATCTCGCTCAGGTGTTTTGTTCTATCTTATCTTGTCATGCCAATAAATGTTGTTTGTGTATGTACATAAGGAATAGAACTTTCTGAAGAGTAAAATCAGCATATGGCAATAAAATTGTAAAAAATGTTAGTGGTACCTAATTTAAGACAACTCAGTTATTAAATGCTGCTACTCCCTTTTCTCTGCACCATCCAGCACATTTGCTACCTTTTAGTGGTGTTGGATGGTTGATTTAGTGCCATTTATGGTTCCTATAGCTTTTTATTACTCGACTTATATGAATTTTTGTGGTAGTGTAACCTGCCTCAAGAACCTTTTGGTTGCAAATGCATGATTAAAATGCTTTAAAGAAAAATAAAATTATTCCAGAGGAATGCAAAAGAGCTTCTCTATGAAAATTTGAAAATGTGGTCTTAACAAAGAAACTTTAGAAAAATGTAACAAGTTTTCGAAGCACAAAATAAAATCTGTCTCAGCCTTCAAAATGGGGAAAAGATAGTCTAAGTACAGCAAGTGGGGGAAGAAGTTTTAAAAGAAGTGATACAAATATTATTCCATTGAAGTATAGGCATTACCTTAAAACAAATTATTTCTATTATGGCAGACTTTAGAAGTGTTTGATACATTGAAAGGTCTGTAGAAATGGACACATTAACACATCATCATAATGAACTAAAATGACAAGCAAGGCATCTGTAAAATGACATATATGTATTTTCATCCCACTATACATATATGATAAAGCTATCATACAGATTTTCACTTTAGTTATTAAATTCAGTCCTGAGTACTGTCCCATGTTTAGAAATCTTTTCCACTGGGAGCCCCATGGACTAGGTTGTACTGAATGCAGACACCAACCACATGGAACAGACAGTGGAATCAGGAGAGGGAAGTGATATTTCAAATATAAGGCGTCTCAAGATCAATTCAGTTTTATGTTTACTTTTTCTTACATTCTTTAGTGAATGACTTTTTATTCAGAAATTGTACATTGTAAAAAAAATATTGTTAGTAGGCAGATGCACAAACATACACACAGAGAGAGGTTTAAGCCTTCTAAAAAAAGTTTTAAGTATTTTGCTCCACTCCTAAACTTTTCATTAATAAAAAAACAGAAAGTTATTTAAGACACACAGCCTGGATTTGGAATCTTGAAACCAGTTGAGCTCAGGCCCGTAGCCAGGATTTTTTAATTCAGGGGGCCTTTAAATAATTCGGGAGGCACCCCACACACTCCTTCAAGTGAGCCCCACAAATAAAATAAAAAATTGGAAGTTGGGGGGCCTGGGCTGGATGGGAAGTCAGGTGGCCTTGGCAGTAGGTCGGGTGCTAGGCCCCGAGATGTCCCACTGTAGCTACGGGCCTGGTTGAGCTACACTTTCAAATAACAATGTTCAAAACAATTCCGTGATTTTTCATTAGAACAGTACAGTTTTCAGTAATGACCAACTCATTTTAAAAGATTAGTTGCTATAGATTTTCTGGGTTGTGTGGCCGTGGTCTTGGCATTGGTACTCATTTTGGTACTTTATTGGTACTCATTTTAAAAGACTTTGGAAGTCCTCGGCCATAACATAATTGAAACCCTCCAGTTAATGCAATATGCACTGCTGACCTTAAGCAAAGAGTGCCATGCTGACAAGAAATATAGCAGACATGGCATGTTAAAAGTCACCCATCTTTTTCTTACATTTTAGAGATTCAGCTCACCACCACTAAACCAAAGACCTACAATACCACTCACCAGGGAGAGGGGGCACTTGCTTATCAACCCCACAGATTCCTGGTCAGCAAGCCAAAGAGTCTGGAAACAACAGCAGGAACTTCTCATGCTGTTTTGAAGGTATTCTGGCCATGCCTTATCTTCTCCATTTTCCAGTACAAATAAGATGAAATTGCCTCTCTCTTAAGCTCTTAGCAAGCTGAGAGACTCACAGGGGTGATTTAAAGAATGTCTGGCTATTAAGCCACTCCTGTATTTGTTGAGCCACATAAATAAGCTGGGGGGGGAACAGTTAAATCTACTTTTGTGTATGTCCCTGTGTATTTAAGAACTCTGGACTTACTATGCTTTAAAGACTTACTCTTTCTGAAGAAGGAAGAACCTTAAGCAAAAGTTTAATTAGCTGGTCAGGGGAAAAAAACCCTCTGTACCAAATATCCAGAGAAGCATCTTTCTGTAATGAGGGATGAATACACATGAGTCTAGAAGCTTGGCGGCCCGGGGAGTAGCATCAGAAAAACTGTTGGTGGTGGAAGGATTAAACACCACTACTTTTCTATTTCAAATTGTCCCTTCCTGAAGTTGCCTTTTCCTATTAGTGGCTGCTGGGGCCTTTTACAACCCCCCTATTTGCATGTATCATGCCGTTTGGTCCTTAGATACAAACTAAAATTGCAGTGCCCCTGGACTGTATACTTATTTAGTCTAATTCTGTAGTTCTAAGTAGCACCCAAACTTTAGATCTGGAAAGTGAAGAGTTACTGCTTTTGACCCCAGTGGAGAGAGAATGCAAGACAGTCTAGCTAGATCAGAGATGAGCTCTTTCTACTACTAATATCTTGATCTCCTAAAGCAGCCAGCCTAATATCCCTTGGGAGCTCACAATCAGGACATAATGGAGATGTCTGTTTTTGTCTCCAGAGTGCTTCTGACTTTTTTTTTTTTTATTAAACCTGTCACAGCCTTTGATAATCCTACCTAGCAAAAATTCATACAATAGTTAAAAAAGCTAAACTAGTGGTCATCTTCATATGTAGCAGAAATTTGGGTTGCTATTTGGGTGTCAGGAGGGAACTTTGCCTACAAGTCAGATTAAATAAAGACTGCAAAGATTTTCTATCTTAAGCAATGTGACTGGGGTCAGGCTGATTGCTGAAGGAATGCTAATGTGTGAATGAACCTGCATTGCTACACAAATCTGGATTTGATCAACCACTATTCTCTTCAGATTCTGAGAAGGAAGCCTGTTTCACAGTAACAGAACATTCTTCTTAAGCTGAACTATTTAGTGTTTTGTTAAACAGAGAATCAGAGACACACCAGGCACTTGTTTGCCCCAAGTCCCCTTGACATCCTATTCATATAAATGACTAGCACCACTTTACCCAGCATGGCCTCCCATACTCAACTATTTTGGGACACAGGGAAAAGAAATTTTAATATGAGGAACAAAATATGTGAAAAATTGGGCTGAAGAGGAGCAAAAGAATACATATTTTTCCATTCTCTTTTTACACACCATGCGTAAAACACTCATAACCAAAGTCTAGCAGGAGAGTTGGTTTGGGCAACTCAGAAGAGTTTAACTGTGCTCCAGAGAGCTTCTCCCAGATCCCACCCCCAACTCCGAGCTTGCTTTAAGATTAATGAAGAGATTAAGATTTGCAGGCACAAATGTTAATCAGAGCAAACCTCTTCAACAGAAGGCACATGATTCTTACCATCAAAGCCATCTTCCTCCGTTCCAAGTTCATCATCTGAGCAAATGTTTAGCACGTTGACCAGCATTTCTGTCACTAAAAAGGAAATCAAATAGCAGAGATGAGAGCTGGACAAACCCCAAGAGGTAGTGTGAAAGGATGGTCAATGGAGTAGCATTCATGAATGGCCATTGCACAAAAATGCACACAAGAACATCTGTAGCAAAGATGCTTACTATAGTATGTAAGAATATGTAGAGAGTGAAAGCCAGGTTCTTGTGTGGTAATAAGGGATGACTAGTACTGTTGATTGTCAAATGGTACAGTAAGATTTCCCCATAAAAGAACCTAAACCTAACACTGTGTGGTTGTTAATATAAGCTGACAGCATCTTTTTAAGGCCAGGACCCTACTGCACCAGCAGGCTTTTGATTTTTGCTGAAAAAGCAGTATGTTTGACTTTTCTATTGAACTCAGAGGTCAGCCTAAGGCAATTCCCAAACTACTCTTACTTCTAATCAAGATATAGGGCATTCTTGAACACATCAGGGGTGGGGTGGGGGAATGCCCCTAAACACAAAGGACAGTAGGCCTGTAATCTTAGCTCAGTTACATATATCATGAAATGAAAACCAGTGTTTGTTGCTTTGTATGCATTATACTGGAACCCACAGCTGATCTCATTGTTGGTTGAGAACACCTGTACAGGGGTTTTCAATTATACGCTCCTTGCATTCATACATTATATTTTCAGGTATAAAATTTAAAAAAATCCCACACATCTTAAAATACATAATACATGAAACAGCCCCTAGAAACCACATCTGTGCAATACTAAGCTACAATGGGCAGAAAGCTAAGTAAAAGCTGAACAGCTTCTATAAACAGAAGGCACCACTAAAACTGCTACTGTTTAAAAATTTGGGGAACAGGCACAATGGATTTTTTCCCAAATAAAAGTCATGTGCAATAGCCAGAGGCATTGAAGAATGAACAGGAAAAAAATTGTAATGTCTTCTCTCTTTTGACATGAGTAGAAATACTGTAACAAGGATTAGTGTAAAAATCACTAAGCAAGTTAGAGCTTTGTCTACTACACAAGCCAGTTAAAAAATCATTATTTCCTCATGCTCATGAGTTGCAAAGAGATGAGGCTATGAGCTGGGGGGGGTGGCAGAAGGGATGCACAATATGCCAAAGTAAGATCTGGAGCCAGGCTTACAATTGCCTTTAAGACTTTAGAGTTTAGGAAAGTTTAATTTCTGTTGCCCCTTGTCTGGGGAAAACAGGTTGCTTATCTGTAACTGATGATCTTCGAGTGGTCATCTGTGCAGTACCACACATGGGTTGGGCACCTGCGCATAGCCTGAATGGAGAATATTGCAGAGCTTGCCTCAGAAATCTTTTTGGTGGGCTCTCTTCCCGCCCTGGGGAGCAGGCACGCACTGCTCATGCCTAGAGTGGGGGAGAGAGCCGCCTCCCACTCAGTTCCTTCGACTGCTACCAGTAAGTCCCATCAACTCAAGGTAAGTGATCAGGAGATGCCAGCAGTGGGGAAGGCTGGGTGGGATTGTGGTACTGCACAGATGACCACTCGAAGATCATCAGTTACAGGTAAGCAACCTGCTTATCTTCGTCATGGTCTCTGTGCAGTCCCACACATGGGTGATTAAAAGAGCTGAACCAGACAGACGAGGGAGCTGGCAGCTGAAAAACACAACAAAGAGGTTAGGACACAAAATTATCACCTCAATCGAAAAGTCCTACCTGCAGAAGTAGAAGCGCCAGTTGAAGATAGACTTCAGAACTGCCCGGCCAAATGCAGCCTCCTGTCAAGCTCAAACATCGAGTGCATAGTGGGACACGAAGGTCAACATCGAAGACCACATAGCCACAGCACAGATGTCTTCTAATGGGACACTGGCCAGGAAGGCAGTAGACATTGAAACCGCTCTGGTAGAGTGAGCAGTTAGAGAGGTAGGTACAGGTTGCTTAGCCAGCTCATAGCAAAGGGCTATGATGGAGGTAACCCATTTGGATAGTCTCTGAGAAGAGATCGGTGCACCCTGTGATGGAGAACCGTAGGCATCAAAAAGCCTAGGAGACTTCTGAAAGGGCTGCGTTCAATGAAGGTAAAAGGAGAGCGCCCTGCCAACATCAGGGCAGTGTAAAGCTCTCTGAGGTGCATCAGCCGGATTTGGAAAGAACGTAGGTAAGAACAGAAGATTGAGACAGGTGAAAGGCAGATACAACTTTAAGCAGAAAGGAGGGATCTGGCCGGAGAACTACCTTTTCCTTGTGGAAAATTGTATAGGGGGATCAGCGCGGAAGGCAGCAAGCTCTCCCACCTGGTGAACTGTAGTGATAGCAATCAAAAATGCAGTTTTGCATGACAGGAGGCAAAGGTCGACGGAAGCCATGGGCTCAAAGGGCTTTACCATCAGATGCGTCAACACTAGAGACAAGCTCCAGGAGGGCAAGAGTGGCTTTCAGGGTGGACAGAGACAGAGTAGCCCTTTAATGAAGGACTTTGTCAGGTGAAACAGTAGAACCCTGTATTAAAGGGTGATGCACCGAGATGGCAGCAAGGTGGACTCAGAGAGGAGTATGCAAGGCCCGATTCTTTCAGGGACACGATGTAGGAGAAAATGTCTCATAGGGAAGCGTGGATCGGGTCAAAGGAGTGTTCGAAGGCATAAGATTGGAAACTGTGCCACTTTTGATGATAGGTCAGATGGGTAGCCAGCTTACATGCACTGAGCAAGACATTTGATACAGCAGGAGGGAAGTCTACTGGATGATCTTCCATGCTGTCAGCCTGAAAAAGGTGGGGTTGTGGTGGAAGATCCAATCTCGATTCCTGGAAAGGAGGTCTGGTGCATGAGGGAGGTGATGGAAATGACCGCGCGAGAGCCAGAGAAGGTGCGGAAACCAAACCTGGCATGGCCACCAGGGAGTGATGAGGATGCAGGAGGTGGCATTGGCCACAATCTTTTGAAGCACCCTGGAGATGAGAGGAAATGGGGGGAAGAAGTAGAATAGGGTCCCCATCCAGCTGTGAAGAAAAGTGTCTCCCAGAGACCTGGCTGTCGGGGGACCATGGGTGAAGAAGAGGCAACAGCGGGCATTCGGAGAAGTGGCAAAGCCATCAATGGTCGGCCGACCAAATTCGAGGAAGATTGGTTGGAGATATCGGGAATGGATGGACCATTCATGGTCTTGTCAGACTGAGCGGCTCAAAAGGCTGGCATCGACATTCTGAACGCCAGGAATGTGTATAGCCCACAGTATGATTGAGTGATGGAGATACCAATTCCAAAGGCGGATCGCTGCAGTGCAAAGGTGTAGAGATGCAGTGTCACCCTGTTCATTGATGTAGAAGACAGTCGAGATGTTGTCGGAGGCAACACGGACAGCCTTGCCCCGGAGGATCAGGAGGAACGACTTCAAGGCAAGATGTACAGCCCAAAGCTCCAAGAGGTTGATGCAGAGAGACGTCTCTCGAGGGGACCAGGTTCCTTTGTCAGATAGTATCCTGCATTGGGCTCCCCAACTGTAAAGGGACGTGTCAGTGGTGAGGGAGATCTCTGGGGTGGGATGATGAAAGGGCATACCGGCAAGGAGACGGTTTTGCAGAGACCACCACGACAGGGAGGAGAGGACAGGTCGTGGAATTAGAAGCTTTGTGTCCCACGGAGTTGACTGAGGATTGAAGACACGAAGGAACTAGAGCTGAAGTGGTCGCATCTTGAGCCTGGTATAAGGAACAACAAAGACCATGGATGCGAAGTAGCCAAGGAGGTACATGACTGACTGGGCAGATTGCCAGGGACACATCATAAAGGTAGACACCATTTCAATTATGTTCAATGCCCTGGAAATTGGCAGGGAGGCAATCTTGGAGAAGGTATCGAGGCAGGCACCAAGAAAATGAAGAAGCCGAACAAGGTGTGGAGTACGGCAAGGGTCGAGCAAATGTCACGGAGTAGTTGAGTCTCCAGTGGAGTGACAAAAAGCCAGTCGTCAATGTAGGGGTAAACTACCACCCCATGACAGTGGAGTTTGGCAGCAACGACAGCCATCACCTTCATAAAGACCCAGGGGCTGTGGAGAGTCCAAAGGGCAGGACTCAATACTGGTAATGACTGCTCCCAACAGCAAAACGAAGAAATTTCCAATGTTGGGGGTGAATGGTAATGTGAAAGTAGGTGCCAAGAAGGTCTATTGACGCCAACCATCGCAAATTCAGAAGGAGGGGGAGAATGGACTGTAGAGTGACCATTCAAAACTTGGTGTAGCGAATGAAAGAGCTGAGATCTCGAAGATCCATGATGGGCCTCAAGCTGCAGTCCCATTTGGGAACTAGGAAATACTTGGAGTAGAAGCCAAGAGTCTGTTGCACCACTGGGACAATCTCGATAGCTCCCTTGGAGAGAAGGGCGTTGACCTCTAGATGAAGCGATGGGCTGGGAGGGGTGATAACGAAGTGAGGGAGTGTTGGTGGTGAAATGAACTCTATGGCATACCCGACCTGTACGATGGTAAGGACCCAGGAATCAGTGGTTATGTCTTCCCAAGCTGGAAGGAAAGGGAAGAGTCAGGTCCGGATGGGAGGGGTAAAGGAAGGAGGTGGTTGCAGGTGATGGACTTGGTCAAACTGACTGCTTGGGCTGTTGGGACTTCCTAGGAGCTTGCTGACGTGGCTTTTGGGAAGTACAGGAGTCATATTTCTTCCTCCACTGGGAGGTTGTGACAGGTGAGGGCTGATGTTTGTTGTAGTAAGGCCTCCATGATCAGGTCTCAGTGCCGATGTCAAGACACCAAGATTACGAGCCTGTTTCCTACTATCATCGACAGCTTTCAGAGCTCATCTGTGGTGGAATGAAAGAAACCATCCCCATCGAAAGGGAGATCTTCGACTTTAAATTTGACATCTGTCTGCAGGGAAGCACTACGAAGCCAGGCATGATGGCGTAGAGCGATGGAGGAAGCAAGTATTTTGGAAGAACACATCATGGCATGTCGAACGGAGTTGATTTGTTGCTTAGAAATAGCACCAGTCTCAGACAAGGCAGCAGACAGACTGAGGCGATGTTCCTCTGGGACAAATTCAAGGACTGGATGGATGGCAGTAGTGACATTAATGGCATAGGCAGACAGGTAGGAAAGGTAAGTATCGATCTTGACATTTATCGATGCAATGGCATAAGTTTTCTTGGCAACAGCATCAATCTTCCTACCCTCATGGTCGGGAGGAGTGGACTGTTGGACGGGCTTAGATTTCGAAGAGGAGTGAACTATCATCGAGTTTGGTGGAAGTTGGGTAAACAGGAATTTTCCTGCAGATTCCTGGACTTTATAAAGGCCCTCATAACACCTCGACATCGGAGTGATGGAGGCAGGATGGTCCCTGGACTCCTTTATGATCGAAAGGTGGACCAGGAGCAATGGAAGAATTGTTGAGGGTGGCAGGGCTGCCTGCACCAACTTATGTACGACATCAGTCACTGCTGGGGTTTTGGTGGAGCCTTAAACCTGAAGGGCCATGGCCATTCGGGTGATGAGCTCCAAGTAGGCCATGGCCATTCAGGTGATGAGCTCCAAGTAGGCCTTCGGGCCTCCAGTCAGGGAGATAGAGCCCTGACGACCAGTGTCATCCTCAAGAGGAAAAGCATTGTGATCGAGATCACCAGAGACTGAACAGTCAGATATCGAGGCTGGAGAAGGTGATTGAAGCGGTTGGGAAACATCAAGATATGTTCCATCGCCTGCAGGACGATGGTGCCAAGGTTCTAATGGAGAACAATTTGGGGCATCCACAGACCTCGATGTATGTGAAGGCTGACCAGGTCCAAGGGAATGGACGAAGACTAGCGAATGGGAATGCCTGGAGTATGGCAAAGCTGGGCAGTCTCTGTATCCATCAGCCATTTGAAGTTTATCATAACTGTCTCAATGAGGAATCAAAGACCTGGTGTAAGGATAGTACGGTCTACGATGGTAAATATCCGGAGATGAACGGTCCAAGTCGGAGGCTGATCTCGAAGGGGATGGCGACCAAAGATAGTAGGGCGGCCTGTGGAGATAGCAGGGTCATGACCTAGATTGACTTCTCATAAAATGTTCCCTGTCGACCAAGGAGTGGACAGACATACAGGAGCCAGAGGAGTGAGAGCAAGATATACGACGAGAAGGTGGACACTGGACAGGCAACTTTGAGCGCTGACCAGGTGGAATATGACCTGAAGGTGAAGACAAAGTAGGTGGCAGAGTCAGAGGCTTAGGAACAGAAGCAACTGAAGATACCACAGGAATCAATGTCGAAAGACCAGAAATCAACACGGGATCGAGCTTTGGAGCCGAAGTCAATGTTGAGGGCTTTGATTTCGGTTTTACGGACTGCTTGTTCATATGCTTTTTTTTACTTATGCTTCAAAGATTTTGCATTGTCAGGCTGTTTAGGGGGAAGCAGAGGACTGGGATGCGGCTTAAGACATCACAGGATGCAAGGTCTCCTCCAGTAGAGAGGTTCTAAGGTGGGCTGCTCTATTTCTACAGGCCTGGCGAGTGAAGTTGGTACAATGGGGACCAGAATCAACCCTGTGGAACTCGCCCAAATAAAATAGACAAAGATCGTGACTGTCGTTGGAGGGAAGCTTAGCTGGGCAACAGCGACACGTCTTAAAAAATTTAGTGCGGTCCATACAAATATCCCCCCAGCCAGAGGGGAAAGAAGGGGGGGGCATGAGAAATGGAAGTGAGGGAAAAATCTCTCTCTTTTTTTTTCTTCAGGAAAGGAAATAGAAATACGAAGAACAGAAGAAGTAGAAATCAAGTGAAGTACTCAGCTGAGGCAATTTTGAAAAGCGACATGAACGAGGTGTGAACACGAAGGCGGTTGAAGAAGAACTGAGTGGGAGGCGGCTCTCTCCCCCACTCTAGGCATGTGCAGTGTATGCCTGCTCCCCCGGGTGGGGAGAGAGCACACCAAAAAGATTTCTGAGGCAAGTTCTGGAATATTCTCCGATTGAGGTCGTGCGCAGGCGCCCAACCCATGCGTGGGACTGCACAGACACCACAATGAAGATCCTGCAGTTACTATCATCATCTTCTGCCTAGGCATCTGTGTCATGCTGGTTTTAAGCACAGAGTTCACATTTCCTTGCCCTAAGGAAGGGCTGCTGTCAAAGACCCCATTTTCTGTTACCCTGGCATAAAGCAATGACCTTTTAAACAAAGACGTTATAATTTGTTTTCATTCTCCATGCAGAAGAAGAAGAGTTTTTCTACCCCACTTTTCTCTACACTGAGGATTCTCATAGTGGCTTACAACTGCCTTCCCTTTATCTCCCCACAACAGGCACCCTGTGAGGTAGGTGGGGCTGAGAGAGTTCTGAGAGACTGTGATTGGCTTCCAATAAGCTGAATGCGTTCATCAAAAGCATTCTTTAAATTACTGCTACGAAGAAAAGGTCAGGAACAAACTAGGGAGGACATATACCAACAGAACTGCATTTTTTACCAATCATAAAAAAAATGTTGTCCACTTAGAACTTATGAAACACTTAAAAGGAGCCAGACTTTCTGGTACGGCCAAACACACAGTCTTTCAATGCTGTCAACATTGCCCTCAATGCTGTCAATGCCCTCATTGTCAACAACAGAGAAAGTGTCTGACATACCTTTCTCACCAACAAATGGCAAGGACCAGGTAAAAACATCCATGAAATTTGGAAGCCAGTATGGATGAGGGGAGCAGTTAAACTGTCTGATATTCATAACGTTGTTCTCATATTTCAATACTGCAGCTGCAAAAGAAAGTGAAAGGAAACCATTAGCATCTACCCGGGGCAGGACTATCCATTATGGCTGGCCTATTGGGAAAAAAACTCATACCTAAATGACAGGCAGACACGCTTCAGAAGATGTTTTAGAAATGGAAATGCTCACAGCCCATTCTGCTAGCATCTTGAGCTAGCTGTGTACAAATAGAGGCAAAACTGCTGAACACTGTAAAATGCTTGCAAAGGGATTCACTCTATAGCTCACTGCTGAAGCCACAGGATTGCTGTAGAAAGCCTCTTCTTTTCTCCAAGGCCTTGACACACATTTCCTAGGAGAGAAATGCCAGAGGAGCAGATCTGACTCTTCCTTCCTTGACTGTCCCCTTGCACCCACGTAAAAAAGTTGGTGACTACAAGCCCCCAGTCTGTACAGGAATGACTACACTGACTGGAAGATCCTAAAAGCTGTGCCAGCTCCGTGTGACTTTATTTCCTTCTCACAGTTGTCTTGAGCCAAGAGGAAAGGAGTAGTATAAATATTATAATAAAATAAATGTATAAAGGTCTTCCTTTACATGAACATATGCTTACTTTTCTTTTTATATCTTCAGATCTCAGAAATACACTAAATATGTTACTGAGTAACTAAAAGAAGTCAAATCTTGCCCAAACCCATACAGTCCCATCCATGCTTCTGAAGATATGCTACATTTTACCAACCACTGGCATGAAGGAAGTGTTTGGCCAGTGATGTCTGACTACTTCACACCAAATAAAGCAGAAAAGATAGAAATTTGCAGCTAAATTGGATCACAGAGAGACTCTCGTTATAAATGTTCGAAGGAATATAAACACAAAAGTAAAAGCCCCAACAATTTCTTCTGCTGGGTCTATATTCGAGATAAGCCCAGAAAGGTTAATGATCTAGGGGCAGAATTCTTCCCAGTTCTGTGGAAATAACAGCAGAACTTTATCATCATAACTTACATTTAAATAGGATTATTTTTTACCTTTACATAACTCATCATGGTGGACTAACAAATAGAGGGGTACACCCGAATGGAAATTTGAACCTGCATCTCCCAAACCTTGTCCAACACAACACTGCGCCATACTTTCCCTTCCATGTGGAGGTATTGTGTCTCCATAGAACCCTCCATTAAGTATCAACAGTAAAAATCCTGCAAAGACCATCTGATCTGCTAGACGGCTGTGCTTGGAATCTGTTGTCAGTTGAATCAGATAGCAGAAGACTGGATGAATCATTGGTCAAAAACAGATGTAAAACTATGTCCTACAGCCTCTTTACAGTTATAGCAGGGTACCAGGAAGGTTCGTATTTATTTATTACTAGGAAGAAGGCCTGTTGCAGCCATAAATGCAATGGGCACTAGCTTGGCTGGGTGGCTGCGGGCCCTGTCTCTTCTCCCCCGGCTGATCAAGTCCCCCACTGGCTAAGATGGTTGGGGTCATTCCCCCACGCCCATTGCACGGGGAGGGCAGGCAAGCAAGCAAGCTCTGACAAGGAAAGGGAGGCAGTTTAAACTGCCTCTCCTTCCAATGGCTTACTCGGCTTCCCTGTGGCCGCTGGGAGGGTGAGCAAGCAGGCTCTGACAGGGAAGGGGAGGCAGTTTAAACTGCCTCTCCTTCCACTGGCTTGCTCGGCTTCCTTGCAGCTGAGGGGAGGGTGAGCAAGCCGGCTCTGACAGGGAAAGAAAGAGGTTTAAACTGCCTCTCCTTCCACTGGCTTGCTTAGCTTCCCCGTGGCCATGGGGAGGACGAGCAAGCCGGCTCTGACAGGGAAGGGGAGGTGGTTTAAACTGCCTCTCCTTCCCTTGGCTCACTTGGTTTCCCACGGCTGCGGGAAGGGTGGGAAGAGGAGCAGACCCAGCACCCATCCAATGGCATGCAAGCAGTCTTGCGTGGCAGCTGATGGGCCAATGGAATCTTGCCACTCCAAATTGCTTTTATAATATAGGAGAGATTATTTATTATTTATTTATTACTTTCAATTTATATTCCGCCTAGCTGGGGCAAACTGGCTCAAGGTTTAGGTTACCTATGCTAGTTCATCACAAACTCATTAGCTAAGATTATTAAAAGTATAAGTAGACTTCATGTCATATGGACACACATCATGCCTAAATGTAGTCCAGAAACTAGTTTCACAACAAGCAATGAACAGGTTCTAGATTTTAATTACTTCTAGTTTGGGTTAAAATTGCCCTCTCAAAGAAATAATTGTGAGGCTTTCTGTTTCTCAAATGAACCATTTTTTTAAAAGCTACATGGTGGCATATGGTCAGAGTTCTGATTGTGTTTCCTGACATTGTCTTTTTATACTATTTTCCCCCATCAGCTGTCATATACATTGCTCCATTACCCTTGCATTATAACTTCTTTGCTCATAATGTCACAGTCATAATGTCATCGGAAAAGGTGCAGAAAAGGGCAACTAGAATGATAAAAGGCTTGGAACACTTTCCCTATGAAGAAAGGTTAAAATGCTTGGGGCTCTAAAGCTTGGAGAAACGATGGCTGAGTGGTGACATGATCGAGGTTTATAAGATTATGCATGAGATAGAGCAGGTAGAGAAAGAAGTACTTTTCTCCCTTTCTCACAATACAAGAACTTGTGGGCACTCAAGGAAATTGCTGAGCAGTTGGGTTAGAACGGACAAAAGGAGGTACTTCTTCACCCAAACACTGATCAACACATGGAATTCACTGCCACAGGAGGTGGTGACAACTACAAGCATAGACAGCCTCAGGAGGGAATTAGATAAGCATATGGAGCAGAAGTCCATCAGTGGCTATTAGCCACAAGGTATAGATAGGAACTCTCAGTCTGGGGCAAGTGATACTCTGTATTCTTGGTGCTAGCGGGGCCACAGTGGGAGGGCTTCTAGTGACCTGGCCACACCGGTGGACCTCCTGATGGCACCTGGTATTTTTGGCCATTGTGTGACACAGAGTGTTGGACTTGATGGGCCATTGGCTTGATCCAACGTTGGCTTCTATTATGTTCTTAGTCTTGTAGACACTTGGCAAAACCTTTCAGAAGCCAGAATTCACTGTGTTGTATGCATGAATCGGAACAGTGGCCAGAAAATGCATGAAGTTTTTCTCTAAGGAATCGGACTCAAGAATCTAGCACAATAAGTCTCTAACTCTTTAAGGCACTGCAAGACATGATTTTGGCTGCAACAGATTAACACAGCTACCCCTCTGGACACAGAATGGCAATTAACTTAAGTCATAGCTCAGTATGTCTACAGTCTGCACCTTAAACATACTGAATTAAATATGCTATTTTTGTAACACATGTCCTATCTAAATCAAAAGGATCCTCTGCAAACCTTTGACACTGCTATGATTGGGGGGCAGGGAATGGCACAGCCAGTGATAACAGAACAAACTTTGTGCAAATTAATGACCTGTTTCAACAGGGGGAAAAATTCACCAGATACCATTTAGTTGCAGTAGCTGAAGTGCTGGTAAGCGTCCATGTGGCTAAGGATTTGTTTTAATACTATGTTGTCTTTATACCTTTGTAATTACTTTGCCCTCCTTTTATTTGAGAAAGACAGAAATAGTCATGGAACAATGTGAACTACCAAGTTTTCTACTGTGCTTGTTTAGAGGACATTCCACAGCTGAGAGGTGAAATAGGACTAACAGGACATAGGGGTGTTGTGTTTTTTTTTTAAAGTAGGCCTTGCCTTTAACATGATCATATTTTAGGACACAGCAATGTTGGTTTCTAGAACAAAAAGGGCTCACCATTTTAAACAAACAACAATGTTGCCAACAATTTTAGTAAATAGTCTTGGTATTTTCTAATGACCATTTATGATGACTCTTCCTTTCGTATTCAAAGCTCGAAGAGAGCTGTTGTGGTGCTGTTGTTGAGAGTGTGAGACTATGACTAGAGAGGTCCAGGTTCATCTCCCTTCAGTCATGAAACATGCTGGATAACTTGGGCCAGTCACTGTATTTCAGACCAAACTACCTCACAAGTATAGGGGTGGCTGGAGAACAACCATAAAAGCTACCCTAAGGTCTTGGAATGGCAAAATAAAAATGGCATAGAAAGATGCAATTCATGATATGTTGGTTAATAAAACCAATTATTACCAAAGCAGATTCCAAAATGTGTAAAAATGTATTTTAATTAGATGCTTATACATGGGGGCCCTTACACCCACCAGCTGGTAAAGTTGAGACCATTATCTCATCATGGCTTGAAACATTAAAATCTAATACTTATAATTTATGAAAACTAATGGGAGCCTTTTTAAAAGCCGCCCTAGGAAAAAAGTCTTTAAAAATCCCTCTGAAAGAACAGTTGGCTCAAAAATATGAATGTTTTTAGGATTTAGAAACTATGAAGTGATGAAATAAATAATTCATTCAGAGACATCTAAAAGCTGCTCCAACTTACAGTACATTAATAATTTATACCTCTGATACGACACTCAAATACAAGCAACTTTGAAACAACCAATTTTAAAATGCTTTTCAAAAAGCTGCCTTTATTTTAAGGGCTAGGAAAAGATGTACCCTGGTTGTTATCAAAAAAGCAAATGGGAAACATGCTTTATAACAATCAATGCTTCTCACAATCAATGTGGAAAGAACAGACTATAAAAATTCGAAGCCACTGATGGAAGAATAAAGTTTGACCCAATGTGTTCTGGAGGCGTTACTGTGCCATTAAAGTTAATGTTTAAAAGCTGCCATTTTTAAATATTGGACAAAAAGTAATTAGGCTGCCCATTAAAACTTTCAGGGGGGGGACTTTTAGCCTACAGGATTAATAGTTACTGATATAAAATGCAATATTATGACCTGATTGCTTTCAGTACTGTAGTGGTGGGGAGAAAACCTTTGGCTACAACAGTAACTGTACAGGTCACTACACAGTCCTGTCTATGTTAATTCTACTTATCTACAATTCTAGCACTAACAGAATAATCCTAAACACAGTTGGAAGATGTAATGAGCAGTCCATTGACTTCAACAGACTTAGAAGAGGTTAACTCTTTCCAGAATTGCACAGAAAGTCTCCTCATACATGCCATGTGGCCACATCCTCATTAAGCTGTTTGAATACCCCTGCCCCCCGTTTGGTGCTTCAGAAGCCGGTCACTAGAACGTGGTCACTGAAAAAGTCAGATATTTCTTCTGGAACTCTTATCATGACATCAGCTATGTGAACTGTACAACCTGCAAATGGCTATGTAACATCCTCCACTGGCAGATGGCAGTACTGTATTGTTTATGCAATGTGATCTCCCTCTGTGGGTGCCTACATTCTAAACAACTGAGAACAAAGTTGCTGACTCCAAACATTTATGGACTGAAAGCTAGTTTGCAGTTGCATATTCATTGTCACAACATCAAATACCAAACTACCTATCTCTAGCATTTTCATTCTGTACTTTCTTCAGGGAGATCAGGGTGGTGTGCATAGTTCTTCTCTCTTACAACCATTCTGTGAGGGAGGTTAGACTGAAAGACCTAACTGATCATCTAATGAGCTTCTTGGCTGAGTGGAGATTTGCTCTTGGTTCCCCTGATCCTAGACAGATGCTCTAATCACTGTAGTACATTCACTAGCTCTTATATGTGTAAAAGAGTCACAGTTATAAAACAGGACTTCCATGTCAAACCAATGCAAAGTTTTCCAGTGGAATCTATTTACACGTCCAGCTGAGAATCATAATAAAAATGATGTATATACAAACATCATCTGGCTGCAAGAAAATTCCAGTGGTCTTTGTTTATTAATCTTTATTTAATGTAACCTGTAGATTGCTGGAAACACATTTCAGCCACAGGGCCTGGCTAAGTTTTATATGTCTGCATTAGTAGGTCATGCAAATTCTTGTTATGTAGGTGGAAAAAGAGGCTCAAATGCAATTTCTCCAAAGAACCCATGGCTAACAGAGATTAAACTCCAATCCAAGCACCGTTCTGAATCCATGCTTGCTTCCTAATCTTAACATAATTCTCTAACATAATATGCAGAAACTTTGTTTAAATGAGTTGCTGAATTGCAATTTGAACTATTTAAGATACCAGAAGTGGCAGCTCTCAGAAGGCTTAATGCATACTTTCTTATTAATCCTTCTAATTCCATTTGCCACATTTGTACAGCCATTAAACTGGCTAATAGTTTGAGAAAACGAACTTCACAGCTGAAAAACTACTCTAATTAATGGAGAATTTGGCTCTGAATCTCTGCTACTCAGTCTTCTCAAGATTATAAGAACAGCATATGTGCAATATACAATGATTATCAGTAAGTGGTGAATGTTGATATTTATATACAAACATTGAAAATTCCAAGTGAACTTTGTATGCCCCCTGCTTGATGCACAAATATGAGCAATTTCTGATAATCTCATGAAGAACAATTTACACTATGGAATCATTTTGGGACATTCACACATTTCATCTGGCATACTCCAAATTTCAGACATTTATGATAACACATTAAAGTACTGAAAATCCAATAGTCACAAATCCAGATGAAGAATCAGATGAATGACACCAAACTGTCTCTTACACAGAAACTGTGAGTTTATGCAGTGTTGACCAAGTCTGTGATCAGTTCAAATTCTCATAAATGTTGAGATGTGTTTAGAAACTACCAGCTCCCTTTGACAAATCAGTTCAACAATAACCAGTGAAGAATACATACAACACACATCTGCTTCAGTGAGAAAAACATCAGATGCAGTCACAAGAACAGCTAACTCAGTGCTGTCAGCTAAAAGTGGTTAATCCAATCACAGCATAAATTACTAAATCCAAATTGCGTGATAAAAGCCATGGGTTAAGAGGAGATTAAAAAGCCAACTTTGGTCAAACAATGCAAAAGGAGAACAGTGAATTAAAGTGAACTTGTTTGTAGTGGGAGAAGCACTCTTACCTTTGTTATTGTATACATCTAGATAGTTTGGTGCTGAAAAAATTGTAATTAGCGAAGGGAAGCCTGTTGTCTGGCTTTTCCTGTACATACGGTACCTACAACAAATTGCATAAGTAATATTATTAGTATCATTAATTTCTCACATGGTAGTGTTAATTTAGACCTTGTTATGGATATGCTGCAGGATACCTGGTTAAGTTGTTGATAAAGGAAGAAATCAGTACACAGTTGTGATGTTACATGGATTTCATAGAGGCTTGCATATCCATAATTGTATGCCCATTTATAGTCACAGGATACAGCTCACCAGCTAGTAGGGTTTCACAATTATTATACCATAGATGTCTGAGTCGAATGCATGTTAGATACACCACAGACTTAAAGCAGGCCCAAAAAGTTGGTTACTGTTGCTGGACAGATAAACAAATCACTGATTGTTTTCAATTCGGTATTGGACAGCAAGGCAGTGTAAGCGGATGAAAGGCTGCCTGCATGCCACTGGGTTTTTGGCACCACAGACTGTACTTCCTTCCAAATTTAAAAAGCAACCTTTGTTTCACCAAGGGGAGGGGAACAACTCAGGTACCCCCCAAATTATCCAATAAAAAGAATAACTGTGTTGCTTGCACTGTGCAACCCAGTACTATGTACAAAATAATTCAGATTCTTTCACCCTTTTATGGAAATGCAAAGGAAGGCAGTTCTAGAGCAGTCTGCAGAACAACCAGATAAATGCCTACTAAAATCTTCTATGCGTTTACACTTGGTTGTGATGAGAATAAGGTTTCATAGACTCAGCTGGTAGGTATTTAGTCGATCATCAGCAAAAATAAAAATCCCCAGAATTTTGGAAGTAAACAAAAAAAATGGGGGAGGGGAAATGGACACACATACTGGAACTCTACCACACTGAAAAACCCTAGAGAAATAATGAAATAATAATAATAATAAGGCACATCATTTTAATTTCCTTTCTAATACGAATTCCCTCAAAATCTTGGCAGTAAAGATAAAAAAGTACCCTATCACGTCTATAATAATTACTTCACTTACAGAAAACCACCGGTAAAAACAAAACTTGATGAGTTGTTGAGTACCTCAGTAAGGATACCAGATGCGTTTTATAAAGCTTTTGAATTTATTGGGGGGAAAAGTTTGTAGTCATATTTAGAACAAATGCTGGCAACAGTTTAGACAACCGCATAATCAGCGGAAGTCTTTGCAACATTAAAAAAATACATAAAGCAACAGCCTGCTGAACCATACCTATGGATAGACACAAACCAGGAAAATGCAGTTTGGTTCACGCATGCCCAGTTTGCAATCCGCAGACTGTCACGAATGTTTTGGCACTAAACAAACTGGTTCAGTTTGTGAGGTCCGTGACCTGGAAGAACGCCCCCCCACCCCCCACCCCTTCTAGAGACATCAAACTTGCAGGGAATCTCTGGCTGCCATACAAGTGTGGCGATGATTGGATTATTTATGGGGTCCAAGTTACAGACTCCCCCCAAAAAGTGTTTTCTGTGGAAATGACTGTCACAGGTTCAGCAAGTTCAGAAATGTATAGAATAGATCCTGTGAAAACTAGAGACAGCAGACTTGCAGTGGACCTCTGACAGGGGCTGGTGGCTCAGTGGTAGAGCATCTACTTTGCATGCAGAAGGTCTCCATCTCCAGTTAAAAGGATCAGGTAGGAGGTGATCTGGAAGACTTTAGCCTAAGATACTGGAGAGCTGCTGCTGGCCTGAGTAGACAGTACTGACTCTGATGGACCAAGGGCCTGATTCAGTATAAGGTAGCTTCATGTGTTTATGTACATGCCCTCCAAGTTATGTGCAGATTGGATTTATGCTGTCCAAGTTACGCCCCCCCGCCTCAAAAGGTGCCCCCATCTTCCATTGTTTCCAATGGGAAGCAATGGGAAGCAAAAAAAAAAGCTAGGGCATTAGAAGCCCAGCAGAACAGATTCAAAGTCCCCGTCAATCTCTGCAATAGAAACTGAAGGGGGGGCACTCTTGCAAGCCCAGAAGAACTAGTGCAATGTGCCCAGCAGAATCACTGACACCGTGGCACTGCAAACCCAACATGACTAAGGTCAAGACTGGAAAGTGCTTTTGGGGGAAATATCAGGCACAGGTTTAAAAGTATCTAGAATGGACCCCCTGCAAGCTACACACACCAAACACACAGGGAACCTCACTCTGCTGCTCGCTCCACTAAGATCTCTCCAAGCTGTGGGAGGATTACATTTCTGGAGTTCCTGTTAAGGACCTCCCCCAGTGGTCTCTCTGGAAAAGACAGCTGCAGTTACGGAATCTACGGAACAGCTCAGGAACAAGCCGGTGACACCAAACTCACAGGGAAACTTCACTTGGGCAGACCCACCCCCAGACACTGAAAGCAAGACAGGCTTCCCCCCCATGCTCGCAGCCCCTCTAAGTCTCCAAAGGTAGATTTGGAATGACAGAGACATGACAAGACTTCTGATGGGGCTCCCCAAACTAACCCCACAACAGTTTGACAGGCACCCCAGTCCTACAAGACAAGCAGGGAAAATGTGCCCACAACTCTCACAGCCCCTCCCAGGGCTGAAACACTGTGGTGTATTCTACTCTGCACAGGAAACACCTGTCCAGCCAGCTGGGCCAGGCAGATTTGGAACAACAGAAAGGCAGACATGACAAGACTTCCGACAGGGGCTCCCCAAAGTAACTCCAAGACAGCTTGGTGGATACCTCAGGCCCATCAGACAAGCAAGGGAAGCATGCCCACAACTCTCACAGCCCCCCTCAAGGACTAAAACACACAGGTCCAGAGCACACCCGTCAACTGTAGTAAATTCTACCATGCAGAGGAATGAAAACACATGTCAGGAGGTCTCCAAAGGCAGGTTCAGAATGAGAGGGAAAAAACCCAGACATCCCCAGAGTTCTGACAGGAGCTCCCCAAAGTAACCCCAGGATAGCTTGATAGGCACCCCTGGCAAGCACTGGAATCCAGCAAGGCATGCCCACAATACTTCCAGGTTCCCTTAGGGGCTGGTCCCAGCCCACCCCAAAGTGAAATTTCTGGTTATTCATCATTAGCAGAACAGAAAAGAGATCACCTGTTGTGAACTGTACAAATGCAATGGAAAGAGGTAGTCAAATGGGGGCTTGCTTGTACAGGCAGATGTTTATTTAGATGTTTGCTAAGGTGGATGTTTTTCTAAGAGGTAGATGTTGTGTTACGAGGTAGACATTGTTTCATGAGATAGTTCAAGAGCCCATCCCACCGGGAAGAGGCAGCCATCATACCACCCAAATGACAAGGGCACAATCCACCAGACAGAGAGGAGGAGGAATGCGGGGGTCAATTCAGGGGAACAACAAGGCCTGGATCTTGCCTGGTGAGGTCCAGAGAGAGGTAGCCAAGCAGGGGGAGGCTGACCTTCAGGAAGGCTAACTCGTCCATCCTGGCTGGGTCCAGGATGGAGTGGTGGGGGCTGAGAATGTATCTCAAGATGGCTGCTCACTCTGGACACTGGTGAGAGACCAGGAGAGGAGACTCATGGCCACGCATGAGAGGTCGGGCCAGATGGCAGTTTTGCATGACCAGTACTCCAGGGGATTGGTGAAGACAGACTCAGGGGACTAGGTTAGGTACTCTTTCATCATCACCTCTACCAAATCCTTCACCATTGCATGTCTGGCATCCCCACTGCTGCTGACCTCACAGTTTACTACTGACAACCAGTAGTGAGGCTTCTCCCTCAATGGGCTCCTTGTTGGGCTGCCTCTTCCCCCTCTTGTTTCCACTGGCCACATCTGCTGGCCTATAGGCTCTGCACTTCTTTGCAGAGCACATGCTTCCGTTGCCTTTTATCTGGAGGTCACAGATACAGGCCAGCTTGTACACCCCTTTCTTGCAAAGAGGATGCAACCTGGAGGTGATGCTCACCTGCAACCTCTGTGCCAAGGCCATCCCCTTGGGGCGGGCTCCAGTGTGGAGGCCAGCACTTAGTCCAGCCCCTCAATCAAGGGGATGACTTCCCCCATGCTGGCTGTATGGGCGCAGAACCTGGTGGTGGTGTCCTGGAATACTTTGAGGACATACAGCATTTGGGAGAGGGTCAACCAGTCATTGGAACTGATGCTGAGCTCCCCTTCCCCATGCAGGATGGACATGGAGGAGATGACATCCTGCACCATGCTCTTCTGCTCCACCAAATGCACATTCATGGCATAGGTGGAGTTCCAGTTGGTGGATAATTTCATGATGAGCCAGTGTTCAGGCTCATCTCCCTATCTCTCATGTAGCAGGCAGGCGGGCAGGCAGGCAGGCAGGCTTGATGCTTCGAGGGAAGTAGGCGGCCAGGTGCTGGCAGGTCTCCAGCAAGGGCTGCATCTCAAGGATGGCAATGTCCCAGATGGCCTTGACAGTGTTCCCCAGCATTGTAGCATCCTTCACCACCAGGTGAAGTTTGTGTGCCAGGCAGATGATGCCCTTGAGTTACACAGCCTTCACTGCTGCCAGCATGTTGGCACCGGCATCCATGACCGTGCAGCCATTAACAATGTTGCCACCCCCCACCCACTCCCTCAGGCTCCTCTGTATTGCGGCGGTGATGTTTTGTGCCATGTGGTCTCTGTATCCATCCCCTGCGCAGATGGCAGGCCTGTCCCCTCCTGGGGCTACGGCCATACCCCAACAATCTGGACAGAGAGGTCCTCTGGTTGCCACCAGTGGGCAGTGAGGAAGAGGTAGCCTTGCTGCTGACTGCTCCAGAGGTCTGCCGTGAAGTGCATGGTTCTGCCTTGCACTCTGGAGAGCTCAGCCTTGACCATCACCACTGTGGAGCGGTGCATGGTCGGCAAGACTTCACGAGGGGAAGGAGTACCAGGGAGTCAGGTGTTACAGCAGCCAATGAAAAGCTACATTCTACATGAAGGAGAATAGTTGGCCATCCACAACAATTATCTCGCTGTTTAGGTGAGTGAATGCTTCCTGGACCCTCCTCATAACCCTTCTGGATGGCACTATCAGCATCCCTGGGGAATGACCTCTAAGAGGGTGGCCTGCCTTGATGTCCCACCCACCACATCCCGAGTGCAGGACGCCTTTCTTGGAGGGGCCTCTTGCTTTCCCTCCACTTCTCCCTGCTGAGAGGGAGTGGACCTCTTCTTCCTCCCACTGGCCACCCCTCTTTCTTCCAACAGCAACATAATGGGGGCACCTGTTGCAGGTGCCTGCAGAGGACAGAGGAGGACATGTGTTGGAGGTTTGTACTACTCTGGATATGGGCATGGAAGAGGTGGCACTCAGCCACATGGGTCACTGGAGAGTGTACAGAAATGTTTCCTAAGTATAGGCTGGAAAGAGGGCCCTAGGATTGGAGAAAGTGGTAGGAAGAGCAGCTGCTTTCTGGCATTGGGCTGGGAGGGGCCACAGAGGGGTATACTCAAGGCAGCAGTAGCAACAGGGAGTTGTGTAGAAGGGGAGGATGCTCCCCCCCCTTTGAATCACGGCTAAAGTCTTGCTCTCCAAAGAGGGTTAGCGACTGCTGGTCTCTGGACAGTGCTAACAACTCTTTTACCTCTCTGTGGAGCTCCAGGAACAGATCAGGAAAGGGAGACTCCGAGACCCTTGGTGATGCCCTGCTAGGGGTGGGCTCCAGTGGGCTGGCAGGATGAGTCTGGTATCCAGGGATGGGGGCCTATGGTATGGGTGGTGGTGGAAGCCATCTTCCCTTTGCACCCACTTTCACCCTTATGGCACAGAAAGGTTTCATAATCAGGACGGGAGGGAAGGTATAAAATGTGGGTCCTCAGGAGAAGCACCCAGTAGCTAAGCCCCTCTGCCCAGTGTGAGCAGAGAGACAGGGTGGCTCACGGCCCTGAGTCCACATAACACCCCCAAATCCCAGCAGGGTAGAGGAGTTCACAGTCAAACTGTGGGTCCTCAGCCAAGGAACCCACTAGCTAAGACCCTTTGCTGTACGGAATCAGAATGCTGTATATGCTCAGCTCCACACCCTCTCTTCTATCAGCTGTTCGCAGCGACACAGAGAGGCAGGGAACTTGTTAAAAGCATGATGGGATGGGCAAAAGGACCCCCACACACACACCGGTTCCTTGCCTGTTTTTTCTTCTTCCTACTGATGGCATTGTTGCTGGGGGAAGAGGAGGTCAACCACATTGAATCATGAAGCAGGAAGAGGATTGAAACAGAAGCAGGAGAGGGCAGGTGGGTGGAAGGAAAAGGTGGAGCTCTGCTTTTGCCATGGTGCTGGCTAATCAGCGCCAACAATGCAGGCACATGGAAGCACTAAATTTATTCTAGGGTGGTGTGTGTTTAGGAGGAGAAATGTCACCATAAGATAGATGCATCCACATTTTCACCCCAACAGCATGCACTTTTTATTTGCTTTCATGGAAGTAGGGCTGTTAAGAGAGATTCTCTTAATTCCTCTTCAACCAGTTTCCACCTGAAATTTCCCTCTTTTTAGGAAGTAGGAGTCTGTTTGTAATCAGTTCTATTGTCATCAAAGAAAACTTCAAAAGGAGAAGGGTCAGGAAGGCAGGCTCCGCAAAATGTCAGAATTTCACTCTGTAGCTGCTCAGAGGCAGGCAATGTCTTCCCAAATCTTCCTGTCCTTTTGAGTACCACCCTGTGGTGTGTAATATAAAACAACTGCAAGGGCTGAAATTACAAAAGCATGCATTGATTTGTCTGTTAATGGATGACCATCTGTCTTCTGTTCTCACAAACCTGGCTGAGGTGTTGGATGCTGTGGCTGGATGGTTGTGGTAGAGTCGGTTGAAGTTAAATCCATTGAAGATGGAGGTCCTGTACCTGGGCTGAGGGGGTTGGATGGGGGTGCCAGGATCCCCCCACTGGAAGGGAAGCCTTTGGTGCCAGCCCAGACAGTGAGGAATCTGGGAGTGACACTGGATGCCTCTCTCTCTGTAGAGGCCCAGGTTGCTGCAGTTGCCAGATCTGCGTTTTTCCATCTTAGGCAGATCAGGCTACTGAAGCCCTATCTTTCCCCCAAGACCTAGCGATGGTGACCTATGCAACAGTCACTTCTAGACTTGATTACTGCAACGCACTCTATGCAGGCTTACCCTTGAAGCTGATCCAGAAATTACAACTTGTGCAGAATGCGGCAGCGCACCGGTTGACGTCAATGGCTGTGCAGACTCATGTTAGGCATGTGCTCTGCTAACTGCACTGGTTGCCAGTTGAGTACTGGATTCGCTTCAACGTGTTGGTTTTGACCTTCAAATCCTTATATGGCTGGGGACCAACATATCTAAGGGACCATCTCTTCCCATATATGCCTCGAAGAGTGTTACACTCGAAAGATCAACATCTCCTGGTGGTCCCTGGCCTGAAGGACGCCTGTCTTGCCTCAACCAGGGCCAGGGCTTTCTCTGTCCTGGCCCCAGCCTGGTGGAACATACTCCCTATTGAGACCGTGGCCCTGCGGGATCTCCTTCAATTCCACAGGGCCTGCAAGACAGAGCTGTTCTGCCAGGCCTTTAGTTGAGGCAGCAGGTGCCCATTTATGGCCTCCCTGAGGTTGTTGTCACCTGTCTTTCACCTGTCTACTGACCACCAACAACTGACCTTTAACTCATTGTACCATCAGGCCAGAACTTTATAGCCAACTGACGCTGTTCCAAGCAGTACCCATTGTTTTAATTGTTATAAAGTTTTGTCATGATTTAATGTTTAATGTTTTAAACTGAAATTGTATTTATTCTAATGATGTTACCCACTCTGAGCCCGCCCACGTGATGGGTGGGATATAAATGCAAATAATAAATAAGTAAATAAATAAGTAAATGAAAAAGAACTCCATCTTTTGAAAGAAAACAAGAGGAATCAGTTGCTATATCTAACAAAGTGGATTTCTTAAAATGTAATTCCCTCAAAATGCTACATGGAAGTTGTCTACATGAATGAAAATTGACATACAAGAAGCAATCCTGTGAGAATACTCCAAAGCTGGAAATCTGACAAACATGATAAATTTGTGGCACAATAAGTCACCATGTAATCAAAACAGGGTGCTACGGTTTTAAATTATTTACTGACAGTGGAAGATTTAAATAATTAATGTATGGTGTCATTTATTGTAAACCCTTTATATTTTCCCCATCTGTCTACATGCAAAAAACAAGCAAACAAAAATTAATTGGCAGTGTAGCAGTTAGCTGGAGCAACCCCCCCCCCAATAGAGTTGTGTTTCCCCTCAGTGACCTAGAAATGGTATTCCTGTTCAAAGCAATCACTGCATCTCTCCACAGGGAAGTTAATGAGTAAGGAGACCTACTCGTCCTGCATACAAGTATGAAACCTACTCAGAAGTATCCTACAATTTGTGCACAAGCCCACTAAAATTACTGAGTGATAGGACTGAGCCCTACAATAGGGAAAAAAGGAAGCTGTATCCAAATATACATACAATACATTTTGTTCCTTACAAAGACAGCTAAGATCTCTAGGGAAGATCTCTACATGAACTCTCATTTTAGGAATGTCACCACTGTCTGTTTCAGGATGCATCAGTGTACAAGTAAGAAAGCTAATACTTTCACACAGGCTTGTCTTGCCTCCATCTATCCTTCCTTGGTCATGGTCTGAAAACCAGTTTGCAAACTAGAGTTTGTGCAATGTGTGGTTTTGGCCATTGCTCCACCTATGGAAGCTGCATGGCTACAGAGGTGGGCTCTAGAGTGAATGAAAACTGGAACCACTCCTGGGTTTCCCTAAGCATCCTTTCATCCCAGCTTCTCAGTCCACAGCCTTGTCTTCACACCCACATTCCTACTCAAGTAACTGCCCTTTCCTGTACTTCACAATTGCTAACTACCACTACAAAAACAAAGACAGACAATGGAACAAGAGCAACAGTTAACAATTATTAAGTGAACAAACAAATGCCACAAAGTATTATGAGATACAGACTGACACAGAGCACTGTGAAATATTGTTTTGGATAAAGAAATAATACACCTGGAGCAGAGCTCTGCCAGGAACAGGCTGAAGATCTCAACTGGCAATTCTTTGGCTATTCTGTCCCACTGTTTTGGCCAGCAGCTAGTAAAAGGCCTGCTAGTAGTCAAGTAAGGCCTGAGTGGTTTGCAACAGTGTTTGGAAAGTTTGGGGCACAGATGGGTGATATGGCAAAGCACATAAACCACTGTTTGACCAACACATGGAACACAAAACATGGTTTGGAGCCTAAACTAGAACATAATGTTATACCAACATGCCCTAAGAAGCATTCCCTCACCAAAGGCAGGTACACAATATAAAAATCCAACCAGCAATTTCAGAACACTAGGTCAAGGCTCATTTTCATTCTGAGGTATAATGAAAAACAATGTTTCTTCACAGATTGAGGAAATGTACAGAAGGCAACAAGCAGCAACATAATTTATTTAAAAAGCAAGGAAAACACTCACCCAGCATCCTGGGCTTCATGAGCTCGGAGTATAGATAATAAGTTATTTTGCTGTAAGAAGTCGCATACAGCAGGGTAACTGTCAGTGAGGGAAAAAAAGGAAGCACATATTAATGAATTGACCAGAGGTGATGCATTGGCCTCTGATATTCACAAATGTCTGACTGAATGATAATGTGGTTCAGACTATGAAGTCAGGTGGTTTTCTGAAGACTCGTTTTCGCAGTCTCACTTAGGTCATAACCCATGAAAATTACACTTAATAAACATTGAGATTAAGGCTGAGCTAGCCATTATGGCATTCATGGGTTCAACCTGTGAGCACTGAAACCATTTTAGAGCTGAACTTGGCCATTTAAAGATGGCACAAGGCCCTGATCTTGATTGTGCCCACAACTTGGCAGGAGTAGGCAATCTTGGCCCCCCTCCCCCTCTCAAGCACTGAAATAGGGCTGTGGATGCCCTAATGTCACATTTGGTCCTCTGTGGAAAGACACACTACATTTATATAATACAATTTTCCACTACTGCTTTAAATCAAAACTTACAAATTGTGAGAGTTCACAATACCATGGAGTATGCTAAATATTACCAAATGCAACATCTTTGAATGCATCCAAACACTAACACAAGAAATATGCTTCAGTCAGGCTGGTTTACATGTTATTTTATACATGGCTATTGCAGATCTACACATGGAACCTCCTGACTACACATGGAGTTCACGTGGCTGGGTATATCCACGACTAGTATGCAAGCTATCCATTCCACACCACTGGGAGGTCCATTAAGCAAGTCTTGAAAGACATAAACCAAGTAGGAAAAAGGAAGCCCCCCCCCCACATAGATAGGACAAAACAGAAAAAGAAGTTTAAGGTGTTTTAATATTTATGCTCAAGAGGCTTGTTCTCAAAGCTTCTTCTTAGGCAAGGAACAGTTAGAGGAAGAATCAACAGGGGTATTGGATAGCACAGGTCAGCCTGATCTCAACAGATCTTGGAAGCTAAGCAGGGTCAGCCTTGGTCAGTATTTGGATGGGAGACCACTAGGGAATATCAGGGTCATGATGCAGAGGCAGACAATGGCAAACCACCTCTGAATGTCTCTAGCCTTGGAACAACCCAGCAGGGGTTGCCACAACTAAACCGTGACTTGATGGCAAAAAGTCTTCTCTTTCTGTCTCAACACCTGCACTGTGAATGTACTTATAAAATCAACTTAAACTCCACTGTCAATCCACATTATTTAAAATAAGAAACTAGACATTATTAGTTCCAAAGATAAGAAATATCGTATTTTATAACCTACAGATCTCTGACTATAGGAGAAAGGGATGAGAAGAGACAGGTTATTACATCCCAACAAGATGGAAGGTCTGACCCAGGATTTAAGGTGTCATCCATTCTGAATGGGGTAGCACTCCCCTTGAAGGAATAGGTCCATAGTCTGTGGATGCTCTTGGACCCAGACCTTCTGTTGGATAAGCAGGTGGCAGCTGTGGCCAAGAGTGCCTTTTACCAGCTTAAACTGGTTAGCCAGCTGTGGTCTGGGTAGAAAAGATCTGGCTATTATGGGGCATGCCCTGGTTACATCTAAATTAGATTACTACAGTGCACTCTATATGGGGCTGCCCTTGGAAAATGTTCAGAAACTTCAACTGGGTACACAGAATGCTGCAGTGAGTCATAGGGTCCACATCTGGAGTGAGTCATAGGGTCCACACCACTTCAGTTTTGAGAGTGATACGGTACACTGGCTCCCAATCTGTTTCCTGGCACAATTCAAGGTGTTGATTTTTAAAGCCCTATATAGTTTTGGACCAATATACCTGAAGGACTGCCTACTCCCTTATAAACCTACCCAACCACCACAGCAACTTCAAGGCCCTGCTTCAGGTGCCCCCACTTTCTGAGGTTACATGGGTGGTAACTTGAGTGAGGGCTTGACTTGTCTGACTGAGTTTAAGTAATGATTAAACATACACCACAGAAAATTATAATGCTGCCCAAAAGGCCTGGTTCTTACTGTTGAGTGATAAATAGTTTGCATGTGGTAAAGCAAAGAGGGAAGTCTTGAACTCACATGTGTCTTACACTGTGTGAGGAGGCACTCAATGTGCCTTACATTGTGTGTTTCCACATTCAATAAGCAGTCTTCCAAGATTCAAAAGTAGTATGCAGGTTAGCTTATGAACTGTTAGCAGGGAAAAAAAACCAACCCCATGCTGCATGAATACACAGACTTGATGGATTTGGGCCCAGACATGTCCACGTTTTGAAGTATTCAGGAGCTATAATGTTTAACTGCATTTTAAGAGAAAACTGCTGTGAAAAAGCTTTGCTAGACATTAATCACAATTAGGGGGATGGAGATATCTTATTTAAGAAAAAATGGTAAAATTTACATACACATGTAAATCCTTTTCCTGCTACTTCTCACAGTAATATTTAAAATACAAAGGCCACCCAAAGACATGAGCTCTGAGGGACTACTGGTAATATATAAAATATGAGTTTTATTAGCCCACTTAAAAGTAGTATGAGAAATTAATTTTGTAGGAAGCAGAGAAGAAGCAAGATACATTTTGCTAATGGTTTGGCAGAAGGTTGCAAAAATATCACCACATCCCCAAAGAACTGGATGGCTATAAAGGCATCACAGATCAACGGCAGCCAAAACGATTGTTATCCAATCATCACAATGGAATTCCCAGAACCTGGCTGTAGACTGAAAGCCAACAGTGTAATCTGATATCTTTCCTCACTGACACTTTCAGGCACAAGACCTCATTTTCTTCAGTGTGAAAGCCTCCATCAGATTTCACTTCTGTAAGGTTCAAAGTTGAGCAAAACAAAGGCAACAATGAAACAAGATGAAAACAACCTATAATTGGAATAATCAGGTCTTCTCCTTACTACAAACAGATAGTAATCCTGATTTGGAAGCTCTTAAATAAATCCAAAAGAATCCCCTATCTCACTCTTCCATGGCTGCTAAGGAGAAAAGTACCTCTTTCTCTACCTGCTCTATCCCATGCATAATCTTATAAACCTCGATCATGTCACCCCTCAGCCGTCGTTTCTCCAAGCTAAAGAGCCCCAAGCGCCTGAACCTTTTCTCATAGGGAAAGTTCTCCAACCCTTTCATCATTCTAGTTGCCCTTTTCTGCACTTTTTCCGAAGCTATAATATCCTTTTTAAGGTGTGGTGACCAGAACTTTACACAGTATTCCAAATGAGGTCGCACCATTGATTTATATAGGGGCATTATGATATTGGCTGATCTGTTTTCAATACCCTTCCTAATAATCCCCAGCATAGCATTGGCCTTTTTTATTGCAGTCACACACTATCTTGACATTTTCAGTGACTTATCTACTATGACTCCAAGATCTCTCTCTCGGTTAGTCTCTGCCAGTTCCGACCCCATCAATGTGTATTTATAGTTAGGATTTTTGGCTCCAATGTGCATCACTTTGCACTTGGCCACTCTGAACCCCATTTGCCATGTTGACGCCCACTTGCCCATCCTCGACGGATCCCTTTGGAGTGCCTCACAATCCTCCCTGGTTTTCACCACCCTGAACATCTTCGTATCATCTGCAAATTTAGCCACTTCACTGCTTACTCCCCATTCCAAATCATTAATGAACAAGTTAAAAAGCAGCGGACCAAGTACTGTTCCCTGCAGTACCCCACTGCTTACCATCTTCCACTGAGAAAATTGCCCATTTATACTCACTCTCTGTTTCCTATTAATTAGCTAGTTTTTGATCCGCAAAAGGACTTGTCCTTTTATCCCGTGATTTTTGAGCTTGCTTAGGAGCCTTTGATGAAGAACTTTATCGAAAGCTTTCTGGAAGTCAAGGTAAACAATATCTATTGGGTGCTCCTTGTCCACATGTTTGTTTAAATAGTCTCCAAGCTTCCCCAATGGTTTTGACCCTTTCTACTTTTCCTTTCAGTTTCCTTCTCACATGTCCCCTCATATCAAAGAAGTTATCCTTTTTAAAGTTAAAAGTGGTTGTGTTAGTTTTTTTGGCCAATTCCCTATTTATACAAATGTTGACCTCAATAACATTATGGTCACTGTTCCCAAGTGGTGCAATCACTTTTACATCTCTCACCAGGTCTTGGGTGTTACTTAGGACCAAATCCAGGTAGGTTCTGTGACCATCTGCTCTATAGCACAGTCATTGAGAGTGTCTAGAAACTCAGTCTCTTTTTCCCTAGAACACATATTGATCCAATCAATATGTGGGTAGTTAAAGTCACCTATTATGACACAGTATTTTTGTCTAGTCGCTATCTTTAATTCATTCATCATTTTATAATCCTCCTCTATCTTTTGATCTGGTGGGTGATAACAAACTCCCAGTGTTAAGTTTCCTTTGGGGCCCACTATTTCATCCCATAGCATTTCCAGAAGCGAGTCCAATTCTCTTACCCTCACAGTCTTACTGGTCTGTATACCCTCTCTGACATACAGAGCCACCCCACCTCCAACCCTTTCCCCTCATCCTTCCGATATAATATATAGCCAGGAATCACTGTATCCCACTAATTTTCCTCATCCCACCAAGTTTCTGAAATACCCACAATGTCTATTTTTTTCTCCCAACTCCAAGCACTCCAACTCCCCAATTTTACCTCAGACACTTCTAGCATTTGTATAGAAACACCTATAATTTCCCATATATTACAACAAACTGTGGCAAGTCCTTAAAGAGATGGGCATACCAGACCACCTCACATGTCTTCTGAGAAACCTGTATAAGGGTCAAGAAGTGACAGTTAGAACTGGATATGGAACAACTGATTGGTTTAGCATAAGAAAAAGAGCATGACAAGGATGTATATTGTCACCCTGTTTATTTAATTTATATGCAGAGCAAATCATGCAAAATCCTGGTTTGGATGAATCACAAGCTGGAATTAAGATTGCCGGGAAAAACATCAACCATCTCAGATATGCAGATGATACCACTCTAATGGCAGAAAATGAAGAGGACCTAAAGAGCCTCTTGCTCACAGTAAAAGAGAATGCAAAAGTTGGCTTGAAACTCAACATCAAAAAAAGGAAGAATAGAAGGGGAAGTCATGGAAGCAGTGACAGACTTCACATTCCTGGAATCCAAGATCACTGCAGATGGTGACTGCAGCGATGAAATTAAAAGAAGCCTACTCCTTGGGAGGAAAGTGATGGCAAACCTAGACAGCATAATAAAAAGTAGAGGCATCACCCTGCCAACAAAAGTCTGTATGGTCAAAGCAATAGTATTCCCAGTAGTAATGTATGGCTGTGAGAGTTGGACCATAAGGAAGGCCGAGCACTGAAGAACAGATGCTTTTTTATGGTGCTGGAGAAGACTCTTGAGAATCCTTGGACTGCAAGGAGATCAAATCAGTCAATCCTAAAAGAAACCACCCTGACTGTTCCCTGGAAGGCTAGATACTGAAGCTGAAGCTCAAATTCTTTGGCCACCAAATGAGAAGGGAGCACTCAATGGAGAAGACCCTGATGCTGAGAAAGACTGAAGGTTAAAGAAGAAGGGGATGGCAAAGGATGAGATGGTTAGAAAGTGTTATTGATGCAATGAACATGAAATTAAGCAAACTTTGGAGTACAACGGAAGACAGGAGGGCTTGGCATGATGTGGTCCATGGGATCGTGAAGAGTCGGACTTGATTGTGTAACTGAACAACAACAACAACCACAAAAATGATCTATTTATGCCAAGGTAGATTTTAAGTTTCTCAGCATGGAAGCATCAGCATAGTACTACCCACACAGGCAGTAAGAGGCTTTTGAATATAATATTATGATCTTTTTTGTTGACTAGGGAGAAGGCCCTTTGCGGAGACAAATGCAATGAGCCCTAGTTGTGCCACTGCCTGGCAGCCCCTGCCTCAGGAGAAGAAGGAGTGGCAGCGGCCAGAGCTGCTCTGCTGGTGCATGTGTACCAGCTCCCGCTGCTGGGGTCGGAGAGGAGGAGGGTCTTGGTGTGGCAGTGGGCACACATCAGGGAGGCTTCTCAGTGTGGTGTTCGCAGGGCACAGTGCGGAGTGGTATGAGAGCCACCTCAGCTGCCCCGGACAATGATGACAGGGCTGACGGCAGAGGGGCAGCCTCTTGCCGCAGCAGCAGTCACCGCCCTGCCCCACGTCATGCATTTCGGGATGTGTGGGGGCTCTCGTGGCTCTTCTCTGCCTTTCCCAGTGGGCCTGCTCACCCTCCATCCACCAGAGCGCCCGTCCCCTTGGCTGGCTCAGAGCACAGTGAGGCAGAGATACTGCCGGCCGGCTCGCTGCCTCTGTGGGGGGGATGGAGACAAGGGAGCTAGCCAATACAGGCAGGGGATCCTTCAGAGTGGCAGGCCCGAGAGCGAAAGGCTGAGGGAGCATGTACAGGAGGGACACCAAAACTCTTTTATAATAAAGAGAGATGACCACTACTATGACATAGTGTTTTTAATTTCAATGAAGGAGAAAATTAATTTCCCTTAAATGCAGCTTTGGTTTATCAGCAGAAGTTATTATGCACAGTAGATCTTTCTCAGGCATTTTGAAATTTCTGCATTGTATTGTTTTTGTTTTTTAAAAACAGTATAATCATTCTGTAGGCTGATATTATTAACTGATACAAAGTTTTCTCAAAAAATAATATTTTATCACAGAAATACTGGCCATGCTATAACTACAAAAACTGGAGGCTATGTGAAATCCACTTTAAAATTTACTTTCGAAAGCCCAGAAATATGCATAAGGGACAATCACATTTAACACTGAGGACTGATCCACATAGGGTTTCCAGACAATGGCTAGCAACCAGCAGGGAAAGGGGAGGGCAGGGATACAGCCTTCTTGCTGGTGTCATATGTGGCATCACGTTCAGGGGAAACCAGAACTAATGTTGTGCTGCTCTAGGAATCACCAGAAATTGTATGGTAAAACCATGATGTTTTCAATGATTCCTAGAGTGACATGACATTACGTCTGGGTTTCCCCTGAAAGTGATATCATGTGATGATTATTTTTTTCTCCTGATGCCCAAAGGAGAAGAGGCAGGAAAAGTGGGTTGCTAGCAGGAAGTCTCCTGCCATAGTGGAGACCTGGCAACCCTGGTTCCACTTGGTGATGCTTTCCTTCAGAAGCCCTGTTGTTGCTGCAGCTGCAGTGCAGGTTCCAGATGGCAGGTTTCCCCACGATTTCCCTGCCACCATCCCCATGGTGGTCACCCTTCCCCTACATTATGGGGGGGGGGTCCATGAGTTTTTTTTTAAAGACACAAATAATTACATCAGTATGCCAATTGCCACTTTAAAAGAAACAGCTTCTTGGTGTCTTGGGGGGATGGCTGTGTCAAGGACAGGGTAAATGGCTGTTGTTTAGATGGGACTGGGAAAATCCAGACCTTCCTAGCTACATGGAAGCCAGCCTGGCTTTGCTGTGATTTCCCCAAAAGACACTGTTGCAAAGCAGATTTGGGAAGAACTACAGAAATGTTGAGGAAACCCTCGGTGGTGCACAGAAGCACGATGATGCTCAGGAGAAGGGGGGAGATCACGTAGGACTCAGGGCAAATCTTTTGTGTGGAAACTGCCCAAGTTGCAAAATCAAGTAGCCATAAGATCTGATCTCTCAGTTCTTACCTCAAAGATACTTTATATTGTTGCACTCCTCACAAAAAGGCCAGTGAAAACAGCCTCCTCATTGTAAATGCATTAACTTAAGGTCCAAAGTAGCTTAGCATGTGGATTGCCTCCATCTTGTACAGTACTTCGGCACCCCCAAAGCCAATCAATAGGAATGTCAGGTGAGCATACAGGAGATTCTCCACAAGGTAAGGTGCTCTCACAGCTCAAATACTTTCATGGGCCTAAGCTGTTTTCAGAAGCCTCAGTATGGTGAGAGTAATACTAGTCCTTACACACACAAAGGTCAGGAGGAAAACTGATGGCAGTTTTCCCAGTTATTCTCCTTTGTGAAAATTAAATCTTTACTAACTCCAGACATTTCACTGCTAAATTCAGTTTAGTATTCATCATCCAGATTATAACATGTCACAATGAGCATAAGAAAGGGTTATGTTTTCACTTCAGATATGGACTGAAGAGCAAGCAGGACTGAAGAGCAATTCAGCTCATGTTCATCTCTCTATTTTGTAAGCAGAACATAGCAAAATTGCTGTTCTTCAACACCTCTACCTTAAGAACTTAATCGGAAAAAAAATCTCCTACACCCAGAATGCAAGGATACAGTAACATTTTACCAGTATCCCAAAAGACACACAAAAGAAGAAAAATGTACAGATGAGATGAGAGTATGCTCATCTGTAATAAATCAGGAAACAATCATACCGGTTTGCAAGCATTCTACTTCCATTAACCACCCTGGGTTAAATGCTCTGTATGAATGTATTATGTACCTCCACTACACACACATTATATCAAGATTGCTATGGTAACTGGCTTTAGTTATATAACTGAAGAAGCTGTTGGTAATATAAAATAAGGAAGATTTTAGATACAGTTCTACCAGTAATTGGGGGGGGGAAGCCTCTTGCTTTTCAATTTCTGGCAATCACTTTCCTCTCATTGCAGTAATTTATAGCAGACTCACATTATAGCAAGACTTCACATCCTTGTAGATTGTACAAAACTTACACAACAGTTTTGCTGATATGATACAAAGATAAGTGCCCCTTTCTTATATGAATGTCTCACAACCTTTTCTTACTAAATAGTGGAGTCTAAATACAATGAAACTCAGTTTCTTACACTTGAAAGAAAAACTTCCATTTATGGGCTGCAACCTTGCACCAAGATAACTATCACTTGGTTATACTGAAATTTAGAGCACTCCTAAACTTGCAGTCTGTCAGAAAAGGCTATCTAGAGGAGATGAAGGAATGCAGGAAGAACTTTGCCAAACAGATAAACTGGAGAGCTGGAAGCTGAAAGGCAGGGTGAGAGACCAGCTTCAACTTTAAGTTGACAGAAGTGGCTGGGCCTAAGAAGCCAGGCCAGAGTCAGATGCTCAATACCATTGGCCCTTTGTGTCACCTGACTCCTGCCAAGCAAATACCTGCAGTACCACCATCTGCTAAGTCCAGAAGAAAACAGACTAGCAGTTATCTTGTCTGGCAAATGAGTGCATTACACAATCCTGACATTTCAGGTGTATATGAACATATTTATTATGATTTATTTATTTATTTAAAACATTTCTTAGCCACTTTTCTATCTTACAGGAATGCAAGGCAGATTACAATCTAAATAAACAGCAATAAAACACAATGAAACACATAAAACTGATAATTTAAAACTAGTAATTTAAAACTTCTGTAAGCAGGAGAACTGAAACAAACTGAATGCCGTCAAGAATAAAACAGTCTCATCCTAAAGGCCAAGAGTGAGAGGGCCAAGGCACACCTCCCTGGGGAGGCTGTTCCATAATCATGGGGCTGGCACTGAAAACACGAGCTTCTTTGGTCGATCGGACAGTCAAGAGCCTCTCCCTGTGATTTTAGTTCCTGGGCAGGAATGTATGGGAGACATGTAAAACCTGAGTAATGAACTAACCATGAAAGCACATCACCATAGTTTTATAGATATACAATTCCCTCTCTGAAGTCAGGTAACTAGTTCTGTGTGTTTTCAAGGGAAGACAGTGTACACAGCACTCATTAGCTAGAAACTGGCAACATCATTAACCCACTTGCCTCCTCCTCCCAAAAATGACTACCAAACATTTTAATAGTTCATCCTGCTTTTTTAAAATTAAAAATGTACATTCAAACAGTCCCTTTTAAGTGAATACGCACACTGAACTTTAAAAAATAAAGATGTGGACATAGTCTGCCTGATGCCTGATGAAGATTAAGCATTTGACTCAATGGCCAACAGATCACTATTTTTCCCCCACCCTTCCTCCAATGAATACAGGGCAGTACACAGGTCCTTCCCATGCCAGTTTATTCTCACACCTATGTGAGATAGGTGATACAGGTGAGGCTTACAGAGAATGGTGCCGTAGCACAGCATCTAAAGAAGTTAATAGATGAGTGGGGATTCTAACAAAGCTTGTTCCAAGTCTTAGCCCTAGTCTGTCCCTTTCCCCACTAAATTATGTTGGCTGTCCACATTATAAGGACAGGGGAAAGCCAGGATCACGTTATAGGAGAAAAAAATAGCAGTAGGACCTGAACTGCACATGCTCTTCCCCTCTCACTTCAATTACAGACTTGCCCCCTCATCATCCTCCACTCAGAATTGTGGATGTGTGGTTGGGCTTTTCCCACAAAAGGGTTGCCAGATCTCCTGCTACAGTAAGCAGGAGAAAATGTGTGTGTGTGTGTGTCTGGATGTGTAGTGGTGTGCTGGCATATCACTTCCAGTGAAAACCAGAAGTGATGTCATAGGATGCTCTAGCATTTGCAAAAAACTATACCGGAGCCAGTCCTACCTCTTAAATTCTCCTGGGCTGGCTGCCTACCCTAAAATAACACTGAATTTCTAAAACTGTACCTATGCATAATCCAATAAAATTGGAGCAGTAGGTTGAGAATAAGGATCTACTGAACATGGCTGAACATTCTGCATATTGAACAGCTGGATTTTTTGGTAAATTTTGAGTCATTGTTTCATTATTTTTTTTTAAAAAAAACTTTTTTAGTCTACATTATTGAAACCACAAGATGGGGATATCACAAATGATGTTCTAAATATCATGCCAAGTACACTCAAGAGTTCTTACAAAAGCCGTTGCTTCTTGTGTATCTGCAGAAACTACTAAAAGATTATGAAACTCAAAGTAGAAAGAGACCTATTTTTGGAAGACAGTTGGACATAAAAGATTTAAGGAAGCTTTCAAGCCTCATTCAACTCCTCCTCTGGTAAATATAACCACAACAAAAGGCAAAAAGATGGAAAATATTTATGTGCAGCCAGGTTATGCTCCACTGAACTGGATTTGTTAATACAATCAACTTTCAAATGATCAGATCTATCACATGTTGGCAGCATCTACTGATTTACTTGAGTAGGCTGCTTTAAAACAATTTTTTTTTTTGGGGGGGGGTGTTACTGTTTCACTGGAAACACAGTCCAGCAGACTGCTTATTCACAGGCAGACACCAAGAATGCAAACAATATGAATTAACATGGAATTAAACTTCTGTTCATAGGTTTTGTTAAAACTTTTGAAGGACTGAATCTTTTGCCAGAAGGAACATGGTGATCGATTTGCTCTTTTAACTTGATACTGCACTTGTAATATGCAGCCCATGAGAATGTTGATTGTATTCTAAGGCAATCAGACTACTTTCTCAAATGGTAAGACTCAACAAGCGTAGCCCACATGAGCTGAATATGAAAGCTGGAATACTGCCCAGAATCCTTTGCAATATGAAAGACTTCTGTAGGTGATATGACTCAGAAGACAAGACAGAAGCTGGAGAACCTCTGTTCTAGAGAAAACAGTTTTACATATTGTATGCCATGTCTCTGTCTAAGATGACTTAAATAATAGAATGCCATTTTACAGTAGGGCTACTCTGTCAGCAAAAGGTAGTATCTGGTAGAGATTAATGAATATTTCTTTCAGTTTCTGAGTGCATAAAAGGAGTTTACTTGTTTCAATTCTAATTCTTACTTGTGTTCTCTGGCATCTTAAACACATATATGAAGCTACTTAAGGAATTTTACACTCACAGAGATACTTGAGTATTTAACATTTAAATGAACTGGGATGGATCTAGACTGATTGGCTATTTCTACTGATTTCCCCTTTGAGTTATAGCCCACCAGCTTATGGTGTTCTTCAGGTTCCCTCATCTCCCAGGAGGAATGTTTTGTGGAGATCAGAGAGTAGGGGAAGCAGGAAACCTCCATACTGTTGTTGGGAAATTTAGTTTGGATCCAATCAGTATATTGAATAGCAGGTATAGTGTAGTTGTATTAGGGCAATACTGATAAAAAGGTTTTGGGGAAACCATATTTAAAAGCACGCTTTTTGTACTCAGTGACAGAAGGAACTAAACCACTGGGCAACTATTCAACTTTCAATATTTGCTTCCTCCACAACATACTTGAAAGTTTACCATTTCTGTCTGTTGTCATCTTGGCATATTTTACATCAGAGGGAAGGATCTGCTTTGTGCAATATAAGCCTCTGTGAAGGACAACAGATTTTCTTAGCCAATGCTACCATTTTATGGTTCTTCCTCCTAATATGGGAAATCTTCAGAAATGTAGCTACTGCAGGAAGTAGCTACTGCAAACAAGATGCCCACGGATAGAACAACAGCACCAAAGTAGACTCAACAAAATAAGGTGGGTTTTTTTTTTTTGTATTTTGAAAGTACACATGGCTATCCTTTCGTGTGTGTGTTCTTTCTTTAACAATTGCTTTCACCTAATATTTAAGATGACATGTTGGTATACTATAAGGAAAATTACCACTTAGCAAAACATATTTTGTCTTCGAAGAGTATTTCTAAAAAGTGAGAGATGCAACAGTAGACCCATGTAAAATATTAGGTAATTTGACAAAGCATTTGTTTGTATAAACCCCTCCCTCTTTTGGTAATGTCTTCACTCTCAGAAAGGTCTACATTTTCATACCAGAGAATACAATGATCTCTATGAAACATAATCCAACTAGTATCCAATGCTTTTCAATATGCCGAAAGAAGTCTGAGTTTTTAGAAAGGAATTCAGTTAGTATTAAAAAAAAACAACCAGAACCAAATCCACAAAAGGAACAATCACCATGATTTCCAAAGCAAAATCTGAAAGTCCACAGAACTTGCTCAACAAATCTGTGATAAATATATCAAACAATACAAAAATAAAACATACTTCTTACCTGTAGAAGTATGAGCACCCCCTGACTGTGTTGTGAGTGAAATGTTCCTGAGTCTTTTCATTTCCAAAATCTTCTAAAGGATCTGACCACAGGATATCACACATAGGTCCATACGCAGGTGGTTCCTTAAATCGATCTAACTAAGAAGAAGAGAAGACAAAGAGAATAGCTAAAGGTATGTCTATATCCCTCACTTTACTGATTCAGGACCATGAAAGCCGGCTCAAACTTGCAAAGTACAAAAAGTTGTAAATTGGAAAAACTAAATTAATATCTTGGCCCTACCCTGGTGACAACAGCAAAAGTGTGCCAGCAGTGCTGGTCTGCCATCCCTCCCACCCCAATGTGGTAAAGCCTAAACCTATAACAAAGTGCAGTTCAAACATTACACACCAACAAGATGAACAGCAAACCACAGGCTAAGATATTTTTCGATATTATGGCAGCTGTGCAGAGCTTCACGATAAGCAAGGTTTACATGTGGGAAGAGTCACATCTGAACTGGCTCTTGGCTAAAGAACAGTTTCCTATAGTTAGGGAACAATGAAAAAAGACCTACAACACCAGGCTTTTCTGACACTTCAAGGAACTCATGCATTTTAACTATAAAGCACCTAAAATGAAATCAAATTTTCATGAGCAATTTATGTTAAATAAAGATCCTTAAACAAGGTTAGGCACTTTCTCCTGCAGATTGCCAAAAAAGCATAGCTTTATTTCTGAATATCTATCACACAAATAGAATTCCTAAAAAGTTTCATTTTACATCATATTTATCATGAGAACAGCTAAAACTCAAACGTTGTAAAGTTTAACTTGATATCCATGATCAACAGAAATGTATTTATATTACTTAATGAAAGTGGAAGCATCAAATTTAGATTCTTTCAAGTGTAAGTGGAGCTCAGAATGGGGCTCTGCACACCAGCCTTCACATAAATCACCACTAGACTTGCAAAGTAAGGCTTACACAAGAAGAAATTCTCTTATGTACTGCCCAAAGGCTCTTGCTAAAACACATTGTCTTGCTAATCCAAGTTCCTTGAGAGTTGGGAAAAGAAGGATTCAGGAGACATGATGACAGGGTGGGGAAGCTGATAGAGGTTTATAAAATTATGTATAGGCAGGAAAAAGTAGACTGAGAAAACTCTTCCTTCCTTCCCTTTAATACTAGAACTTAGGGTGGGGCAATAGATTCAGAAGATAAAAAGTATTTCACTCATTGCGTAATTCACTGCCTGTGAAGCTAGTGGTAACCACTAGTATGGATGAGTTTAAAGAGAATTAGAGTCCATCAGCGGCTAGTAGCTATGATCTCTGAAAGGGATCTCCATGTTCAGAACCTGTAAACCTCTGACTACCAGAGCTAGGAGGCAACATTAAGGAGAAGCCTGGGCCTCTCTGTCCTGTTTGTTGGCTGTCCAAGGCAACTGGTTGGGCACTCTATGAAACAGGATGCTGGACTAGATGGGCCAGTATTCTAATCCAGCATGACACCTCTTATGTTCTTAGCTACTGCTTTGTCTATTTAACCACTGGGGCTTTTTCATTCATGTATACATCAGTGATACCAGTACCAACTCTGCCACTGTATAATAATGACATAACTGAAGATGAGTAAATTGAACGTCTTCAACACCACAGCATACAGAAAGTAGATATTTTAAATTCCATGCTTAAAAGTTGTTCCAAAACAAAACTTGAATCACAAACAGCTTGTATAAAAAACTGAAATATTCTCTTGTATTTGACTTTTTCCACTAGTGTCTGTGTAGAATTATCTTGACTAAATGTATCAAAATTTAAGCAGTAGTTTTAAAAATGAAAAGGTACAGCAATGCTTGCAAAACTCCACTGTTAATCATCACCCTGGTCCACTCTAGGAAGCCAAAATTTATGTACTTCATGTTCATTTTTGGATGCACTTTAATATAGCTGGATGTATTTTAATGTAGCTACAGTCATCCACACAAGGCCTGTGTATGGCCAGTTCCAGATCTGACCCCATGAGCATAACTGTTACAGTTGTCCTGCTCTTTCACTTGATGTAAGTTCATACAAGATACAAGTGAGTATAACAAAGCTGGTGTATACACTCATATACATAGATCTTGCAAGTATCTACGATATTTATTGCACAGCAAGTGGAATGAAATATTTTAAAAAATTAAAATTTGACATTTCTAATTTAAAGAGCTTTAAAAACATTTTCCATGTTAATGTTTAAAATTAGATTTTACTTGTATTGATGAATTTTAAGGTAATAACATTAAAGGTAAAAGACCATATGAGGAAAAAAGTGCACAATATAAGAGGAAAATCCAATTGGAACCACTCCCATGGTATTGTATCCTGTCGTATGCTGCAAGTTGCAATCCAGAATGCTCAGCAATCAGCAGCTGAGTATGATCCTCAGAATAGCTATTTCTGTCACCTCATAAATGAAAACATAAGATGATAGAAAGAAGATCAATCCCATTAGTCAAATGATTCCCTAGATGCGTAATAATAATATAGCTTTTTAATTCTGGTTTAATCAGATTTGTGAAAAACATTTAAATACAGATAGTGAGATAAATGAACCAGATACGGCTAAATGTAAGTAACACCCTGAACTTACAAATACTTTTCTAAATTACTCTAAATATTCCTGGCTCCACTTTTCCTTGATACGCTTATCCTTAAAATCAGATTGCCAAATCACTGATCAAGCATTACTAGGACTGGAACCTGGTTTGCTTGACATTCTCCTTCAGTGGGAGGCAAGTCATCCAGGAACTGGTTGGGTCATGCCTCTGCTCGCTTGGATGGGGCTGTTTGGGTTTTGTCTAGCCCTTATTGGAGAGATCTTGGGCTGACTCTCCAGTTCTGGATAGCCCTACTGCTCAGTAAGATGCTTGTGCTCCATTCAAGCTTCGTTTAATAATAAAAAAGAAAGAAATCCAAACTAAGTCATCCCGATCTGAAAATAGTTTTAAACAGCTTGGGACAGCAGGAATTGGGTAGCCTGGTACAATGGATGGGGAGCAGACCAGCACCAGGATGAACACTGCTGCAGCGGAGGAAACAAAGAAAGGCACTGTGAAGTCTGGGAAGACCAAGCTGCAGGAAAAGCAGCTTCCCCAACCCGAGGCATTAGGTGGTGGGATTGCAGCAACTTGGGACAACCAGGAGGCAGCTTTCAGTGAGCAGGGAGGTGAACCATTGGAGTCTTCACCTCCCTATACACCCAAGGCTTTCAGAAGAGGGGAGAATTGGTTGGAAGCATGGCAGAAGAACTCCTGGGGAACACCAAGGCAAGAGCAAGGGTTGAGTGGTCCAGGGCTCTAGGCAAAAGCTCCCCTACCCAGTGCAACAAGAGGAAGGTGGCCAACAAGATCAGAGCCAGAGGAGAGAAGGCAGCAAAATGCCATGGGAGAAACCTTGAGCTGGTGCGCCCTCCTAGTGAGATAAACCCTTTGCTGGAGTGGAGCCTGGGAGGTGCATTCACCCTGTCAACAGGCAAGGCAGACAGGGTTCAAAGGGACAATTGGCCTTCGCCAACCCGGGAACAAACAAGCCCCTTCCAACAAGTTTTCCTGAGTCCCCAGCCTGGATCAAACATGGTGCCCAATGTGGCACAGGGCCCCTTTCCCCCAGCCCTACAGGGCCCAGACTGGTGGTGGTCAATGATGAGAGATCCTTGGGTAGTCCCAATAGCATGCCCCCCCCCACAGTGGTTGGGGGGGCTGGATCCAACACTTCAGCAGGGAGCTAGCAGGGCTAGACAGACAGTCAGGTGGGAAAAAAGGAGGGGGAGGCATCCCCTGCTCATTCCAGGGACTCATCAGGCTTGGCATCCCCTACTTCCCCCAGCAAGCATGCGAAAACTAGGCCATGCAGCCGGCTGGAGCATAATGTCTCAGAGGCATCAAGAGAGGATGAGGCTCATGGCTTCAACAACACTGAACTCGGAAGAAGGGATGAACATAACAGCCCCTATAATGACGGAGGGCTGGGAAGGCATCCCCGTCCCCTGGATCTGAATTTACACAGGCACCTTCTGTAGTAGCTTCTGTGGAGGACATTGCCAAGAGGGAAGAGGGGGAATGGTCTGGGGAAGAAACAGAGACACCCAGGCTCTTTCAGGTGGAATATTTCTAGAGGTTGTTGAATAAAGTGATCACTACTTTGAATGACGAGATTGAGGTGGCTGAGAAACCCAGGTCTGCAGTAACAGTAAATCTGGACACTTGGGGATTTAAAAAGATTATAAAAGTCCAGACGGTTTTCCCCTTCCCAGAATATTTTGATGACATCACAAAAGCAGAATGGGCACAGCTGGGCAGTGGAAACTCATTGTTGTCACTAGCTATGAAGATGAATGCACTGCCAGAGGAGGTGATGGGGAGGATTTGAAGGTACCTTTAATGGACATTCCAGTGGTGGCATTGCACTCAGGAGTGGTGCTCCCCAATGATGGCAAGAATGCCCTGAAGGATGCCATGGACAGGAAAAATGAGACAGCATTAAAGAAGTCACATTAAGCTATTTCACTGTCCATCCGGTCAAATTTCACCAAGGCCATAGGGAGGTAGTGAGTTCCTTCTCACTGGTCATCTTTAAGCAGCGGCTAGACAAACACTTGTCAGGGATGCTCTATGCTGTTCCTCAGTTGAGCAAGGGGTCAGACTAGATTACTTGTATGGCCCCTTCCAACTCTGTGATTCTATGATTCTAAAGTTCTTTCTACTGTAGGGTCCCCTCTGTGTACAATAACTCACTGGAATGTATCCTCTTATGGGGTTTGTTTTTGGCAGTAACCACTGGGCAACTTGATACCATTTGAGTTGCATGACTCAACTAGGTCTAGTGGCTTGCTACTGTTCAATAGCAGCCATCCTTCGAAATCTAATGTGGTGTAGCCATTCACGCTTCAGCGTAGGGTCTTTTAGACCCACAATCAAATCCCCATCTTGCTGTGGAAGCTCACTGGGTGATTTTGGGCCAGTTACATACTTTCAGCCTAATCTATTTATTTATTTATTTATTTAGATTTCTACCCCGCCCTCCCCGCAAGCGGGCTCAGGGAGGCTACCTCACAGGGTTGTTGTAAGGATCAAAAGGAGGAGAGCAGAGTAGTGTAAGATGCTTTGGTCTCCACTGTGGAGAAAGGCAGAGCATAAATGAAGTAAATAAATAACAAATATAGCTGAAGCTGGAAGCTGGATACAAGATAAGTTGGTGAATGAAGCAGAAAATGAAGCAGAGAAGGGGCAGATGATATGGAGGTTGTCAGGGGAAGGGAAAGGGGAAATAATGTGGGGAGGCAGATCAGGGGAAAATGAGGTGCCCCTCACAAATCCCTGAAAGCTCCCTACCATGCAAATGGCTTGGGCCATGGTTTTCTTGGCAGAGGCTGCTGGGGTGGGGGGGAGAGGAAAAATGAAGGTAGGTTGGCTGCTGGGTGGGATGGAGAGAAGGAAGCAGGAAAAGGGGCTTTCAGGGAAGGAAAAACAGAAATAGTAGGGGAGCGGAAAATGATATTCCTCCCGCAAATCCTTGAGGGTTCCCATTTGTTATTATTTAATGCTGTATATTGTTTCACATAAAACTTTTTCATACTATACCATTCAAATCAAATTTTCTCTTAATTTTTTTTCACTCATTCTAAAAGGCGGGGGGGAATCACAGCAGATTCTTCAGTGCTCCCTAAAAGTTCCCAATTTTTCCATTAGAAAAACTGAAAAAAGTGCTTGGGGAAAAAAGAGGGTTTTCAAACACCCCTCCCCTTCACATCTCTAGCATGCACACACACAAATGTCATTATTCTAATACAGAAGACTTCACTAAGATCATAGAAGCAGAAAAAGCAAACACGTGGATGCATCTTGCAGCATGATGCTTCAGCTTATATCCAATTATTTTTGTTGGCAGCTATGACTAGCAGCACCTATAGCCACCACAGCAGTTACTGTCTGTGGAAACAATTGTCGTTTCCAAGCAGACACTCTACCCCCCGGGTCAGGAAAAAATAGGAGAGTGTCTTATTGTTTTGAAATGCAGCAGGCCAAGTGGCTGGTAAATATTAGCACCATAATCCAGATAAGGAGATCTGAATTCAGAAGTATAACTTGCTGTATCAGGCAACATGGGCATTAATCATTTGAGAATTTGGATCTGTACCTCAACCCACATTCTGGCATATCTAGTCATGCATAAATCCCCTTTACTGTAAATATGAAGTACTGGGATTAGATTGGAGTATCTAGTGAAAATAAATTCAGTTGCGAACCCAATTCACTAAACAAAACCAGATTTTCCAAGAAGCAGTAGTACGAATTATGTACTTAGTCTATTTCTAAAGATTCTGTTTTGAATACAAATGACAAAATTTTCAGGAAAACCATGAAGAACAAAAGAGTCATAAGGCAACAAGAAAATGCAGCCACATACCAAAACCTCAATTAAATCTTACATATATTAACAGTGGGTAAAGAACATTTCTGTTCCTAAAATCATTTAATTACTGGCATTTTAGATTCATACCATTCAGACTTACTTTTCTGATGTCATCTAAAGTGCTGATCTCTGGAGAGAGGCCACCATGCACACACAGGAACTGTTGGTTCATCAGAGCAGCCAAGGGAAGGCAGTCAAAGGCATCCATGCAGGCATCATACACACGTTCTGAATACTTTATTTTACCTTTTGGATATTAAGATGGTATCAGAAAAGGGGAATGAAAAGGGAAGAGTGAGCATCTGAGAATCCTAACTGGGCTCTGATTTGTATATGGCCTCTGACTTGTGGGCTGTGCAAGTGACTGAACACAAAGAGTTATCTTGGGCTCTCGCTTGCCTCCCAATGCATCGAGACCCTGAACACATGATGGACAAAAACAGAAACACATTTACACTACTGTAGAGATATACAGACACATATTCTTGAACCGAAATAAGGCCTGAAATCGCCTTTTCAGTTTTGGGCCATGAACCAAAACACTTCCAAAACTTTGAAAAAAATGGATCCTACCCACATTTCAGGAATGTTTTGGGTTCAGGGAGGCAGCAGAAGGTGGATCAGGAAGGAAGGCAGGCAGGCAGGCAGGCAGGCAGGCAGGCAGGAAGGAAGGAAGGAAGGAGCACATACACCCCAGCTAACTGTGGCACCAATGCTGCCATGGTTCTTTAATGTTCCTGGACATCAAGGCCTGGCCTCTATGTTCAGATACCAAATCTATCACTCACTGATTCAGTGGACATCTGATCTGACCTGACACTGGAATTAAGCATGGTAGACCTGGCATCTAGACCTGGAAAGCAGGTCTAACCCCCCCCCAATTTTCAATGGGCAGTAGACTTGTCCTAGGGGTAGACCTGGTCACTGAGTTTGTACCCCAGGTGTAGTGCTTTTGGTTCTCGGTCTCCCTCCAGGAAGCCAGGTCCATCCCCCACTGGTTCTCTGTTCCACTGCTCCTGTTGCTGGGGGTGGGGTGCCATGTGCACAGTAAAAATAAACATTTTAGTGTTGTTTTGTTAAATGAACGATTTTAGAGTGCCAATATTTCTGAACCCCAACAATATCCCTGAAGTAGATTTCTAGAATGCTATCAACACTCCCAAAATTTTAGAACAAAAATCATGCCTGTAGCAAAATCTTGAAACAAAACTAAAATGATTTTTTTTAAGTGCACAGCCCTACACTGCTGTTCATGCTTGACCTTCCTCATTCCATTGCCCTGTATCAGCTATTAAGTTCCTTAATAAGCAAACTGTGCACCCTCTCAAGTAAATCATTTGTGGCTTTCCTTTTGAGGCTGCCTTTCACAAATGGCAGGTTGACAGAGACCCTGATACTAATGTAGATGTTGCTATCCCTGTACACAACAGATATTTAGATACTGTTCCATTCTATTTCCTCCACCTCATCCCTAAGTCATTTTGCAAAAGCATCAAGCATAATGCACTAAGCATGCTTTTGTTGATGTTATTCAAAGTTACTGAGTCATGGACCTTCAGAATAGTCCAACTTTGTTCTGCAACGGAATCTATGTGTAAGGCAAAAAGCTACTTATTTAAAGCTACTTATTTTTTTAAAAAATCATTGTCTACTAATCTTTTGTGATGACTACAGAGATACTCTTAAGAAACAAACCTCTGCCATTTCTTTTAGACTGTCATATATTTACTTCTTAATGGCTAGATCAGAATAGAATCCTTCACATCTTCCTAATCATTTGCAGAAGCATCTTGAAATGAATCTGATGTGTTAGTCTTCAGAGGAAGTTGTCAGTTGTTCAAATACATTAAAATTCTTTTCATCCAGTTGCTTGATTTAACGAAATGTGTACAATATCAGAACACACTCAATTTTTCCTGACTGATGACCAAAGCTTCTTCAATTTCTCAGTATCCCAATTTCAGCATTTGTCCATACCTAGCTGTCTGCTTCCTAATCTGAGGTTTGTTGTGCTCTGATGCCTTCCCATGAATCCTTGTACATGCAGATTCCCTTCCATTCTCAAGAGCCTCCTGCCCTCAAATTTCCAAGAAAATGATGCCTTTGCATCATAGAACTCTTACAGGGGTGAAATTGCTATTCCTTCCGTAATATAACAACTCCATTGAAGCTTCCAGAAGGCATGAAACAAAGGCAGTTTCCACACAAATTATGTACCTCAGGCTCAGTGCTGTGGATAACTGTCTCTTCCCCCCCAGCTTCTCCACAGCACTGTAGTGCATTCATGTACCTCTTGGAGTTTCTCCAGCTTTTCTCCAGTCTTTCCCAAACCTGCTTTGCTGAGAAATTTTGGGAGCGATTACAGCAAAACCTGGATTGATGTCATGTGGGGTGAAACAGTTCAGATTTTCCTGGTTCCACCCACATGGCAGCCATTTTCCCTACCCCTTTCCCTCTGGTGGTCATTTCCTTACCTTGTCACTGGCAGGCTTTTTCAAAATAAAAAACTGAATATTGTTATATTGTTAGACATTGTTAGAATATTGTTAGAATACTGAATATTCAGTAGGAATACTGAATATTCAGTTAGAAAACTGAATACTGTTAAATTGTTAGACATATTGTTAGAATATTGTTATATTGTGTTTTAGGCTTTCTGAACTCCCAACTCTCATTTTTTTTTTAAAAAAAAAAATCTCTAGTACCTTTTGTTGCAGAGATAAGCCGAAAGGCATTATTTCCACAAGAAAAGAGGTGAGACACTTACTTAAAAAAAAAAAAAAACTAAGTTAGGAATTCACAGAACCTGATACATAGACAGTTACAAAGTTATAACAATATAATGATATTCTGTTGCCAATTTAAAAACAAACCTGGAAAAGCCCTGGTGGTGTGGGGAAGGGGACAGGATGGCTGCTGTCAGGGCCTGGGGCAAGTGAAACTGGCCATGTAGAAGCCCCACTGCCACTGGGCTGTATGGGGAACTGCACCAGCAACAGGGAAGCCACACAAACCTGTCCCTGTTGGCACTGAATTCAGAACACTACATTCATGAGAAATAAAATCTATCAGATTTAGCACAGATCAAAGCCCAAGCTCAAGGAGAGGAGTGAACTGACTTTACACTTCCATAGATTTAAATCCTTTAAAGCAGATCCAGTAAACTTGAAAATTTCAATTTTTTTGGTTTTTTCTCGTTATACTACTCAATATGTTTCTAACCCCACCTCAAAAGCAAAACAAACAAAAGTAGTAATTTTGATGCATACTTACATTCTTGTTTAAATGTGAAATACTCTGTTAAATGTCTACATTCATGATTCCCACGCAGTAAAAACAGTGTTTTGGGATAAAGAATTTTCAAGGCCCACAAGTACAGCACACACTGCAAAAGAAGAAGAAAAAAAGAGAACAAAGTTGATCAAGGATGAACATTCCATTCATCTTTTACAAAGTCAATAAATATGCAATCAATTACTTGCTCTTTCAGAGACTCACCTAGATTTCCAATTCAATTACCCACTGTGATCCTTTAATATATTTACTAATGACTGAAAAGTGAAAGTGACTCCCTCTCCCTTAGTCTACAAACTCTGCAGTACCATATCAAACCAAAGAATAATATTCCTCTGGATGGAAGAGACCAATCTCACTGGCTTGTAAAGTATCTTATAACATAAAAACTTCTCAATAATTTTTAGGAGAGCATTTAATTAGTTTTATTACAATTAACTTGTCTGTGACATACACTGGCAGGAGAGTACTACCATACTGCACAAAAATCAATGGTTGATCTATTAAAAACTGCCTTGTACTGTGGTTCCTCCATAAGCAAGATGTACATGTCTGGAGAGGCACAAGTGGTTGCTAATGGAAGGCAGGCTAATGAAAGGCCTGCCTTGGCGGGAGGGCAGGTTATAAATCAAATAAATAAATAAATAAATAAATAAATAAATAAACGTGTATCTCCATTCCATGGCTCAGCAGTGGAGCACAGGCTATGCATGCAGGCTCACCCTTGACTTCTTAGTTAGAACAGTTCTCTGGCAGAAGGACTAGACAAGACATTCAGGGATGGAACAGTAATCTGATTCACCTTGAAGCAGCATGTCAACTGGTCCTAAAAGCAGAATGCAGGAAGCTACATGACTCTTGTCCTTCATGCTAGTTTTGACTGGTTGCACTTGAGGCCAGTATGGTTACATTTCATTCTCACTGTTGCCTCTTCCCCCACATTAGCCCCAAGACACCTCTGAACTAGATAAATGATCCCACAACTCTGCCTGCCTATATGGGCCTTTTGCACTATGAACTAAGTCACGCCTGGTGAAAAGTTGTTCTAAGAATGTATTCATGGTAGAAAAACCAGAAGAATAATAATATATGATATGTTAAATTGTGATATGAATGAAACTAGACAAGCATAGGAAATTTTCTGATGAAGAGGCGAAACAAAGAGTCATTCCGGAGGTTTTCATTTTCACTTTCATTTTGATAGAAGTTCACCTTCATCTGAAAGAAAACTTTACCGATCTTTTGTGTATTAGTATCTGCTTTAATATTGTTATATGTTATAATATACCTTGATGTGCTCAAGCGCTTTGTACTATCAGTCTGTGCTTTGTCTGTTTTAATTATCTGAGGACTGTGTTCTCCATCATATATGTGCCTATATAGGCCTAGCATTAGAATCTGCAGTGTTTTGAGAATTACACCTTTTGATTTATCCAAGTGTCATCAGTAAGGATCATTTTCTCTCCCTGACCCTCACAGATCCTTAATGTGTGTGGGGGAGAGGGGGAGAGAGAGAGACCCTTGAACAGGAAAAAGAGAAAGATAAATGCAATTTTTGAAGTTGCTCCTTTTATCAGCCCTACAGCTACCCTTCTTGCCAAGTCATCTCTTCTCTAGGTATTTAAAAAAATGAGGACAAAAGCTCCCAGAGGCTTTATTTCATACATAAGATGCTTATTAACAAAAGCTTGCATATTAACCTACAATAGTACTTCTTGTACTTTGAAAACCCCAAAACAGGGACTAGATATCTACATACATGATGAAATATCCAGAAATGCCTATTTAACAAATGATTTTAAAAGAACAAAAATGTTAGTAATGGAAGAGATAGTTGTGTGAAACAACCCCTAATTCTCTCTCTCTCTCTCTCTCTCTCTCTCTCTGTGTGTGTGTGTGTGTGTGTGTGTATGTGCACGCAGATGGGAGTTTTATTTCAGACAAGCGTAATGTTGGGCATAATCATGACACCTTTTTCCTTACTAGACATTAACAGTTGCTACAAACAATAGGAAGAGGTAAATAATTGATTAAAGGAGTTTGGTTCTCAAGAAGAGAAGGCCTGCAGCTAACCCAGACTCCACGACTGATTTATATCCCACCCTGAGCCTGCCCTAGTGGGGAGGGTGGGATATAAAATCTAAGAATTAATTAATTAAAAAGAGCTACTAGGGAATTCAGAACTACATTCTTAAAGATGTGAAGGCCATGAAAATCTGGGTGAAGGTTGGCCCCTGAACTAGGGTTCCCAAGTACTTACCGTGGGGGAGCGGGGGACGCATGCTCCTGGTCAGACCAGTCCTCCCTGTAACATACCATGCTGTTGCCAGGAAGTGACGCCAGACAACACTCTGGCAATGGGGCTGAAAACTCAATGGTACCATCGAGTTTCCAGCCGCATTGCCAGAGCATTGCCTAGTGTCACTTCCTGGTGACGGCATCGTGCGTGCATCTTTCCTTCCCCCGGGGATGGTCCTGCCAGGACGTATCTGTCCCCCGCTGAAATACGGTAAGTTCTTGGCAAACCTACCCTGAACATTTTCCTATTTTTCTGATTTTGGATTACAAATGCATGCGTGTATGTGTGGGGGGAATTCCTATGATTTTTTTGAATGAGTGAAATATTTTTTAAGACAAGGTTTTACTTAAAATATGTAACAAAAATGTTTATGTACAAAGCTAGATCATTAGTCTACATATATACTATAGATGCATACAATATATTTTCAAGAATTTGCTGATTGTTTAAATGTGTACAACTGTGGTAACAATTAATGTTCTATGTGTCCGATGATAATAAAATGTTAAACCAGTCAGTGTTTTCAAGTTATAAAGCTTAAGCTGATATCCTACCTTTTCTGTCCAAATCCTTTCAATTCTTTCCTACAAAATTTGTTTTCTAATTTCAACTTTTATTTTTTCCTTACCCTCCCAGATGGCAAATATTAAGACACATTTGTCAAAGTAGCATAGGGTGCAGTAACCTGCAGGTTTCTTTCAAGTACTTGGGTATATTTGCTGCTTTGCTTGTAGAAATTAAGGCATTTATATTTTTAAATTCCATAAATATACCAAATAGTACAATTTTATATGCTAAATGTGTTACAAATGATTATTTTATATTGTAAACACAGCAAAATAAGTTAATGCTAGTTAGGAAAGTAAGGGCTGCTTATATTTCAATTTCCCCTCATATTTCCATTTTCCTGGTGGGGGATTTCCCCCACACACACACACCATGCCAGTACAATTTTGATAAATTTTACCTCTCTGTATATGCTAGCCCAGGGGTCTCCAACATTTTTGGGGCACCTCTGGAATTCTGATACACGGTGCTGGGTGCAACCGCAAAATGGCTGCTGCAGGAGGAGTCAGGTATACATAACTCTAATAGTCACTTGTCAACATTTCAAGCAGAAGCTCTGCTTGACAGGCCACCTTTCAAAAGGAACATATTGTTTGAAGATATTTTCTTGCTTACATTTTAGTCATACAGTGCTATAGTGTCAACTGTTGCCAAAGCAATGTTTTTAATATTCTAAAAAGCCAATCTGATCTCCAATGACCAATCAGAATCCCTGCTGGGCAAAAGTCCCACCTGCCCCATTCACTTTCTAAAAACACTTGGAAGATGTTAGCACGTGCCATGCTGCCCCACAGGCACCATGTTGGGGACCCCTGCGGTAGACTCTAGAGATTAGTAATTTCTATCTGAGCCAAGCTGTATTCCATTCAAAATGACATGTGCTAAAGTGACATGAACTGTATTACGAATACCGCGAGCCTATGTTTTCCTACTTCCTGGTGGTTCTGTTTTTTATTTAATCTCAAAGTATGAGTGTGATTAATTGAAGCATCTTTCATTGTTAATCTTTGATCTAACAGTGATCTATCTTTTTTATTGCTACAGTGAGAAAGGATCGCTCAGATATAACTTTTAAGAACTACCAGCCCTAGAAGGAACAACTGAGAATGAATACCAATAAAAACTAAAGACAAAAGTTTATCATATTTAATCTACTTTTAAGGAGAAACCAGTAGCAACTTAAATGCCTCTGTTGGCAAATCCAAAGGAGACGATATCCAGAAATCTTTCCCCTCATTATTTACATTGAATTAAAACATAAGCAGCCTAATTCCCAGCTTTCCATTATATTCTATAATCAACAATACAAATTCAATGAAGATTACCTAATAGGAGATATCCTCCCTGTTATCGATTTTACACACACACACACACACACACACACACACACACACACTGCTCAAGGAAATATATTCGTACTTTGCTTATATGGACTCACTTTTCTATGCCACTTGCCTTCCTGCTTGTTAAGAGTTATGACCCAAATTCTTCTACCCTTTTGGTATAGTGTCAAGATACCTTGCACAATAATGTATACGACATGGTATCAGCAACGCTGGTGAGGTATTTTCCAGGGTGGATAATACTGAGAAGATCAAAGGCATCTAAGATTACAGTGAAACAAAGAAGACCCATCCAAGAAACTATACCTCTAACAGCAGGCAAGAGAAGCCAGAATTTGATTTCTAGGATTTACTTCAGCTGTTGAATATTTGGATTTTTGTTTTGTCTGCTTAGTTATTTATTTGGCTTTTATGCCATCCCCTTTCACAGCAGGCTCAGGGCGGTGTACAGCAGTTTAAAACAAATGACTATATTAAAATACAACCTACTAATACACAGAAATTGTGTAATGTCATAAAACCTATATAGCATCACAATACATACATTTCTAACCCCTATAGGAAAATGGGGGAAGAGGGAGAAGGGAAAGTAATGACACCGATTGCTGTTAAAAACTTGTTGCTGTCCTCAACCATATGCTTGGCAGAACATCTCTGCCTTGCAGGCCCTGCAGAACTTGAACAAGTCTTGCAGGGGCCTGATGTCATTTGGCAGGGAGTTCCACCAAGTTGGAGCCAGGACTGATAAAGCCCGGGCTCTGGTTAAGGACAGCCGGATGCTCTGTGGGCTAGTATGATAGGCCTCTCAAGATGACAGCTGGATGAACCAAATGGTTCTGTTTTTGGATACATGCTTCTGTAGTTCATCTGCACTTGGGATACTGACAGTATCCTTTAGTAAAAAGCTCAGTAGCATCTTTAAGACTAACAAACTTTATTGTAGCATAAATTGATTGTAGCATATGCTACAATAAAGTTTGTTAGCCTTAAAGGTGCTACCAGGCTTTTACTATTTTGCAGCAACAGACTAACATGGCTAACTCCTCTAGATCTAGTATCATTTAGGATACTGTCCTATTTTACTGACTGTGATCGTAAGTTTGTGGTGTAAGGAGGGGGAACAGGAAAAAAAAATCCATTTCACAACTCCACAGATAAAACACCTCAGTAATAACTTATGTGTATTTTACAAAATATGTGTATTTCACAAAATAGGCAAAATAGGAAAAACTGTCTTGTGAGCAACCATTTCTGCCCAGGTGGGAGTGAAGAAGTTCTTTGACCTACCAAGCTCTCCAGCCCCTCTCCGCCCATTGTGTCCTGCTCTCTCTCTCTCTGGTTATCACCACCACCATCAAGTCAATGGCTCGAGGGAATTCTCAGCCTATGGACTTGCATGCAGGCTTCCTCTGCTCTGCTCAGCAGTCACGTCTTCTGGGCTTCAGGATCTATTGCCATGGAAACCAACAAGCCTGATTGAACATTCCGATGGAATGGCCGTCTGCTGTCCCCTCCCCTCTCTACTCTTTTGGTGCACATGGATAACAAGGACCAGCCTAACTGCACTTCAAACAAAAGCAAATTTATTAATAAAAATCACACACATCTTGTGCAAACAGACTGAGCAAGGATCAAAAAAAGTGATAACTTCAGTCCTTTGTCCATTAATCTTTCATATCCCTAAGACTGGTAAATACAGATAACCTTTAATTCCTCAAGTTGCAAGCATTTAGAAATAATCTATTATCTCTTCAAGCATTAAGAGTTTCCTCCTTTCTGATTTCAGCACCATGTGGTCACGGCTGCCTCTTACAGACAAGATGTATTCCCTCCTCCTGGTTATGCTCAAGGGATTTTATTATCTCTCTTCAGATTCACATTGCAGACTCCTTCTTTTCCTGTCCCAAAAGGAAAAACTGCTCATGCCTTGTCTTTCTGAGCTCTGTAGCTTTAGGTGTCACTATGGGTGAGATGTGATGTTGCCTTTTGCTCTCCTCTGGCTAGGACCGTCTACATTTCTATAGCACTGGATGGCTCTGTACTTGGGAGGTGAGTCAGTCACTTTCCCTCTTGCAACCAGGAAAAAGGTACTCTACAACTCTGAGACAAGACCCTCTTATTATCTTGTTGGGCCATGAACTTTGGGATAACTTCTGGGGTATCATGCATTTCGCCACAGCATGCAGAAGGAAACAATTTGAGGAGTCCAAAAAGGTGCCCTCATTACAAAGCAATTTATTGTCACAAAGTGGACTGCATCTTCACACCCCACCCAGACAATGAGTCTCTTTCTCATTTCTATGGGTTAGTGTAAACCTGTCACTACATGGTGAGTCACAGGTTCCCTACCACTGAAATCTGCTACTGTCATTCCTCTATTTAGGAAGTCTCATTTTCAGTAAACAAACTCACTGACATGTGAGAAGCTTCTATTTGCCTTTTTCAAAACATAGAAATGTAATTGCTATTTGCAAGCCAGGGAAATTTTATCACTTGCTCATATCTGCTTGAGGCATAGTAAGTTGATAACATTCATTTGCTAAAATTTAGCATTTTTGGTGAACTACACTTCACAAAGAACTTCACAGAACTGTTGGCAAAACCATCTTGTAATATGCAGCTTGACTTACTGTACATTGGGTCATACGAACATGCCTTCTACAGGGTCATATGGCAGGTTATCCTTTGTTATCATTGTGGCTTTGCTGATCTGTTTTCTTACTACATCAGGTTGGTATTATAATTCCAGGAATGTCTGTTGTACATTTATAAGATAGAACCAAATGAAACAACAACAGAACACCACTGGTGGTCACATATACCTCTCAGCTCAAACCAGTTCAATGCCTCATTAATGACCTACAACCTATGCTGGACAAATGATACTTTTCTCTCACAAGCATTGGGAGGCAAACTTTTTCTTGCTCACAACCTCCTGACCTTAAACAACTTCTCATTCACGGCAATACTCTTCCAAACACAGACATGGGCTCTGGGACCAGAGCATGCAATAAACCAGTATGTCAGCTCTGTCGCCATATCCACTCTGACAACAAAATAATTGGACCTAACAACACCTTCCATACCATCTCAGGTTCATTCACTTGTTCATCTTTCAATTTATATATACCATCAAATGTCAGCTATGGCCATCCACTCTTTATATTGGATAAACAGGCCAGCCCCTATGCAAAAGACTAAATAGACATAAATCTGACAATAAAAACTGCAACACTAAAAAACCAGTGGGAGAACATTTTTATCTTTCAGTTCATTCCATTGCTGATCTAAGAGTGGCAGTCCTCAAACCAACAAAAAAATTCAAAGGGAAATTACAGCGTGAGATTGCTGAACAAGTTAATTCACAAGTTCAGAACAATGGACTGCGGCTGAATAGGGACACAAGATTTCTATCTCACTGCAGATCATAATTTTCTACTGCCAAGCATTTCCCCTAATAAAGCTGATTACTATATACGTTGTACCTTCACATCCTTTACAAGCATTCTTTACAACATCCCTCCCATCTTCTGACTAGGATAAAAGTATTCAGATCGCTACTTCTATTCTACTGTGTAAAAGGAAGGGAGCTTTGACTCTTGAATGCTCACACCCTAAAACTCTTTTTGGTCTCTAAGTTGTCACACTCCTATGAAAGTCAGTGTGGTGTAGCAGTCAGAGCTTCTGAGTAGAGTCTGGAAAATCCAGTTTCAAATCAGTAGTCTACCATGAAAGACCACTAAGTGGTGTTGGGCAAGTCACACACTTGTAGCCTAACCTACCTCACAGGGTTGTAATGAGGATAAAAAGGAGGAAAGGAGAATGATGTAAGCTGCTTTAGCCTCCACTGTGGAGCAAGGTGGGGTGTAAGGGAAGTAATTAACTACAGCTAAAGATGGGAGGTAGTTAAAAGGTAGGTTGTTGAATGGCTGAGAAGGAGAAAATGGGGCTGGGAAAGGGGAGAGGCTATAGGGGTAGCTAGGAGGAGGGAAGAGTAAATAATATGGGGAGGGGCATACAGGGGCAGTTTCCCCTTCCTTAAGTCCTTGAGGGTTCCCTACTATGCAAGTGGCCAGTGCCACACAATTATGCCATAGTTTTCGTAAATACAGGCTGCTGGGAGGGAGGAGGGAAAGCTGAAGGCAGAGAGGCAGATAAAGTCAGACTGGCTGTTGGGTGAGAAGGAGAGAAGGAAGCAGGAAAAGGAAGACACTATGGGGACTTTCAGGAAAGGGAAAGAAGATACAATGGGAGGGAAATGAGATTTTCCCACAATTCTTTGCAGGTTCCCACTTGTAAAATATAATTCTGCCTTTTGTTTTGTTCACAATTACTTCTCGCCAATGTCCTCATTTTCTCTTGTGCCTATTCACTGTGGCTTCTCATTAATATGTTGAATCATTTCCTCCACATTATTCAGTGGGTGTTTTCATTTCTTTATGCTTAGAACCTAAAACAGTGAGTGGACTTCCATCTGGCTGGCTTTGCTGCTGTTGTTGTTTTTGCCACAGATTAATTGAATGACCTCAAGCAAAATTTTCTTTTCCTTGTATCTCAGTTTATCTATGTGACAAATTATAATAGCAATACTGATTTGCCACATAATGGACACTATGAGGCCTAATGAAAGTGCTTTGAGTCCTTTCAATTAAACGCTTATACAAAATTCAAAATATCTTTTATGAGGAAGTCCTTACATAGTTTTTGTCATTAAATGTGACCTTAACAACTACGGCATTATTTAAATGCAGTTATTGAGACCTATGACACAGCTCTCCTGCACCGAGATAAACACTTTTATACCATCAAACAACAATTGATGGCAGGGAGACCTAATTTAATCCATTACCAGTCCAGAAGTGAAACTGATGCCCTTCCTTCTTCATATCTACTAGCAGAGGCTGCTTGAGGAATGGCCAGAACTAGCAGTACACACAAGAAAAGGGGATTGCTCCTCCTGAGCTATGACTAAATGCACATGATGCTATATACATATTTTCAAATGCATGGATAATTTTCAAGTGCATGAATTTCATCTGGGACCAGAAGCAGGACATGTATGACCACTGTATGTATATATCTATATGAGAGCGAGAGAATTTTATCTCTTTACTTCTTCAGCACATGGGAATTACACAGATGCATTTAGAACATAAAGATATTTTTAAAGGGAAGAACTGCAATATTGCTGACAAATGTTTACTGGACCTATGTGGTAGCTATCTACTCCAACCTAAATATTTTCTATGAACTAATATATCAGGGATGCTCATTACTACCAAACAGTTTATGAAGCATCTACTCTAAAGGACTGCCCAACAGTGATTTATCAGCTCTTTGAAGGAGTGCCTGCTAATCTTGCTAGCAAAAACTGAAGATTGTTTTCCAAATGTGAATTATTTTCATTGCAGCCTTGATGTCATTTGTCAATTCCACTATAGGTATGCTAAGATTGCAGAGCTGTACATGGACTCTGTACATTGTCCTGATCAACTTTTGCTAGAAAATGGCATTGATTGAGAAACAATATTTCACGGCATGTTTCATGGAAAACTTTAACTCATACCAAACTGACTAAGTCCTGAAGTCAAATTAATGGAGACTACCTGAGGAAGCAATTCAGCAAAGGTTGGAAGTCAGAATATAGGTCCCCTGAATAATTTTTAAAAATAAATCTTTAGAACCTTTTTGTGTTCCTTTTTGTTGGGTTGCAGCTACTTTGGTAGCCAGAACTGTAAAATCTTTGTTAACAGGCATCCATGGGGAATGTGCTTTGTCAATTAACAAATCTTTTACCCAGAAGAGAGAGGGTAGCACCATTAGGTTGGTGGCAGCCATGCCTGAGACCTACAGCCAACTCCAATACCAGCTGCTCAGCACTACTGCCCAGTCACCCTATGAATAACAGGCCAGTCCAGGGACACTAGGAGCTGTGGTGGCTCAAGTGGTTAAGACGCTGAACTGCAGGCTGTGGAAGGTCAGTAGTTCAGCAGTTCGAGACCCTAGAGTGCCGCATGACGGAGTGAGCTCCCGTCTCTAGTTCCAGCTCCTGCCAACCTAGCAGTTTGAAAGCAAGAAATTGCAAGTAGATAAATAGGTACCACTTTGGTGGGAAGGTAACAGCATTCCGTGCGCCTTGGTGTTTAGTCATGCCGGCCACATGACCACGAAAACATCTTCGGACAGCGCTGGCTCTTCGGCTTTGAAACGGAGATGAGCACTGCAACCCTAGAGTCGGATTCGACTGGCTTTCGAGCAAGGGAACCTTTACCTTTACCAGGGACACTGAGCCTGATTTGGCTAGACCAAAGGGTCAAGCAACAGGCACCATAAAAGTGACTTGGCTGGGTGAAGGGGCCTCACATTGACCAAGCAGTGGCTTGTGGTTGGGAAAAGCACTCATGACAATCAGACCCCCAGGCCCTTAGTGCATTGGGACTTTTCCCAGTGGCTCCCCTGGGTCCAAGGCATGCCAGATAGCTAAATTTTCTAGTTAATTGTACACTATTTATCAAATCTTTTGCTTTAGACTATATCTGTGCTGAGCTATAAATAATATTAGTTAATCAAGCCTTGAGAATAAGTAATTAATGTATTATATGTTACACACTCTTGGGAATAAATAACAAAGAAATAAATAATTCCTGAAAAGAACTACTACTAGTAAGCACACAGGATTTGCTAATCCTTGCTCAGTTCTGATGACAGGTCTAGTAGCACAGCAGCTTGGATATGGAATATTGGGATCATGACTATACAAACTTCCCAGTGTCAGTCTTAAAATGGAAATTTTGGGGGTATTTTTTTCACACATTTTCCCTAGCATCATGCTAAGATCATGCTGATTCAGACTTGAAACACAGAATTATGCCCTGACATGTGTACCGAATTCAGCCGCAATGCCTCAGTGTTCAACAATGCATTACACACTTACAAATGGAATACCACATGATCCACTGCTAAGGCAATTACTAGAATGGTTGTTATATATTTTACAAAGTATAAAACAAGCCAAAGATACAATCCAATGGACACTGCTGCTGGGCAGCCTTTAGTTTGTTTAAGGTCTTAGATGGAGCTCTTGTTCAAGCGCCTTTCAAAATAAATGTAGACTGTATAAATCTTTTATACCAAAGCACAGATCAACCACCTCTAAAATATTTTCAGACACAAGCTGCTTCCTGGCAGATAGATTAGTCAGCTTTGGTTTAAAGGAAGGCTAAGGACTACATCTTTCGCCCTCAAAGCACTCAGAAAGTTAATAAGAATGTTGTCAAGAAAAAGCATTCTCTCAGTATTCACTGGAAGGAATTTATGGCATTCCAATATGAATTCAAGAAGTGTGTGTATACAGAAAACAGACTCCTCATTATCAGCAGAAAAAATAATCTGCACATGATAAAATGAGTGTTAACTTTTGCTGCAGTAAACTTTATTAAAATGATGCTATAGGATACTGACATATGGAACACCATATACATTGTTGCCATAACTTGATCGCAAAATGGATGCTGTTTCTAGGTTTTGATTTTCTGCTAGTGATGTTCTTTAGAATTGAATAATTTGGTTCATCAATTACACTCAGGAAGCTAAATTAAGCTATAATCTTCCCTTTTTAATATGCTAGCTGTCTATGCACAGGGAGTTGTTTGCACAGGTGGATGTAATGAACTCTGCAGCTTCCCTTAACCCCCACCCCTACCCTGAATTAAGTGATATATAGTCTTCGCAAGCACAGTACTGTGTGCTACAGCTGGAAGGTTATCAGCATTGTTATGGTACTTCTACAATGGGTATACATATTTTCCAATGTGCTCCAAATACAACAGCAGTTTGAAAATTGGACTTCTTCGTCTTCTTTTTTTTCCTTTTTTTTTTTACTATCCTTGCATCTCAAGACCTTAGGTGTGATTTGTAGCAGCAACTCCAGCCTGCCAAGGTACAAGAAGCCTCAGACTGGGTGAAGGGAATTTTCGGTGGTAGCCAGTAATGTGTTTACAAGTTATATATATACATGTGCATCACAGTGTTGCTGGAACTGGTTACAAAGTGTAAGTTATCTTATAAAACTCAAAATACTTTTCTGAGCTGATTTTTGCCTGAAGTTTGGTCTGGAAATTTCTGATCAGACTCTTTTGCAAGATTTCCAGTACAGAGAATCTATGGTGGGAAATGGCGTTTAACCCTCCAAAAATTTTTTCCCTCCCAGCTGGCATTTCAAGCCTTGTGGTTTTGAATGACAAAGTGCAGGGAGGGGACCTAGATTGTGCAAGTTTATGGACTTCAAAAAGTACTTCAGTGTAGGTTTGGCTTTCATTTTAGCCTCTTTATTCCAAATGTTCTGCCCATTCTTTCCAAGACACAGATTTCTCCTCACTGTGGGACACCCAGCTGCAAAAAGGGAAATGGAAGAGAAGGGGAAGATAAAACCAAAACAAACACACAAATCCCCAGATTCCCACAACTGGAAACTGAGAGCAATGGAGTTTATAACTGTCAGACTTTGAAAGCAGTACTGTACACAAATGTAGCTGATGAAAAATGAAAAGGCTTTATCCACAGAATTGTCCAAAGATGTTCATGTCAGTGGACAGATACACCAAAATGCTCTACCATTAAGAACCACAGATTAGCCACAGTTGCCTTGATACCACAACCTGCATGAACAATAGACTGCCATTGTCTATTTACTGCAACTGCTTTCTAAATTATTGGAGCTGTCAAGGATAAGTGTTCTGAATTCAATTTCTTTTTGCCCTTTGCCCCTTTCAATTTTATCATAGTAGAATATGCTTATGAATCCATCTCCACAAGTCTATCTTCTCCTGGAAACATTCCATATTCTTTAAAACAGACAAATGTAAGGAGTTGTGTTGATATACAGACACATTCCAGAAACAGTAGAATAATACCTAAGGATAAGGTTTTATACTTTTCTTATCTGTCCACTTTGCAGATGAATTTTAAAAGAGATCTTACGTTTCAGATCTTGGTCTATACAGCTCTCAACATGAATAAGTAGTAGCTACTATAGGCTTGCAACCCTCAGCTTACCTCTGATTACAAACATAAAAACTAAGCACCTGCCATGCCACAATACACTAACCAAAAAGACCCAAAGGAAACTGTGCAAAATGCACTTATAATACATAACAATATAAAGTGAGTATACAAAGATATGATGATCAGTAATTCTCATAAAGATTTCCTTCTATGTATACAGACAAAAGACCTTTGGGTCTTTTGTTGTTAGTTTTCGTGACTGTGACCGTTTTGGTGTTCGATGCCACAATACACGGTTGACAGGCCACATTTGGCTTGTGGGTGTCAGCTGGCTGCCATGCTTTCTTTGTTTTCATTCGTCCCTGACCTGTACACATGTGCACAGGCTTGCTTTGCTTGGCTACTGTGGGTAACAGAAGGGAGGCGCTTCCCCACCCGTGCGAACTGGCGTACCCAGATGGCGCTATCAGTGCAACCTTGATGGGAAGGGAGGGCTTGAGTTCCATAACTTTCCTTGGAGAGTGTGTTTGGACCTGCTTGTTGTTGACCCTGACAGTGGGTGAAAAAGTTCTATAGTAGCATCCTAGGAATGGTGAAAGCAAGGAAGAAGTTCTGCCAGAGAACAGCATTCATTTCATCATCCTTCCAATTTCTTCCCTGAAGTTATTCAATTAACTAACTTCCTTTCTACAATTTGCCCAAGGAAGATAGTTCTAAAAACAAAAATGCTCAATAAAAAAGTAAGGCTTTGCAAATCAAAGCAGAACAAAGACTAGAATCAGGGGTCATTTTGTAGAAAAAGAGGAGCAGGAGCTCATTAGCATAACTTATTTACATATGCCACACCCCCTGACATCACCAGAAGTGTGTCAGAAGGCAACACCCACTGCTCAGGCTCCACTCCAAAAATCTCCAGGTATTTCCCAACTCAGCTGGTGAGCCTACCTGGAGAAAAACTGCTTCAAAAGCACAAAGAAAATTTGTGGCAGGGGATCAGCTTTTGTGAGCCACTGCTCTCTTCTACAGATACTTCATAGCTGAAGAAGTGACCAGTGACCCAGTTATGAACAGAGGCTACAGTTCCCACATTTGCAGAAATCTACAGATATGGGCAACATCCTCTTCACTTGCTACCTACATGTAATGGTTGATGACTCTGTTTCAATGTATCTGAAAATGAGTGCATGAACACGAAAGCTTATACCCAGAATTAAACTTTGTTGGTCTTAAAGGTGCCACTGGACACAAACTTTGTTCTACTGCTTTGGACCAACACGGCTATCCACCTGAATCTATGCAAACCATAATTATTCAAGAGGGCTCTTCTGCACAGGCAATAGGGTTACACTGTACAAAAGACTTCACAAAGTTACTTGAACAAATTATTAGGGAAGACTCAAAAACCTTCTGTCCACACATGCTTAAGGTAGGATAGCAGCTCAATGTTTCATTAGCAGTGGTACTTAAGAATATCTGTTCCAGTGCAACAGAACAAACTCTGAGTTAAGTGGCACCTTTAAGACCAACAAAGTTTATTCACATGAAAGCTTAGACCCAGAATTAAACTCTGTTGGTCTTAAGGTGCCACTGGACTCAAGCTTTGTTCAGCACATTTTGTGTTTATTGACTGTTAACCTTTATTTAAGCTGGTCATAGCCTAACATTAGCCGAAAGAGAGAGAGAGAAGGAGGGAGGGAGGGAAGGAAGGAAGGAAGGATGGAAAAGAAAAGAAAAAGAAAAAAATGGAAAGAAAGGGAAGGAAACAAAGAAAGGGAAAGTAATGGGAAAAAAGAAAGGGGGGAAAGGGAAGGAAGGAAAGAAATGGGAGAAAGGGAAAGAAAGAAATGGGGGAAAGGAAAAGAAAGGGAGCAAAGAAAGGGGAAGAAAAAAATGAAAAGAAAGGGAAAGAAAATGAAAGCCTCTCTGTATGTTTGCTTTCCCCAAGTTCTAAATCCCCCCACCAGCAGTTAAAAAGGAGCTTGAAGGCTTACATTTGAAATGTCCCCCTTCGGCTGTGAGTTCCCAGGCTAGAGTACTCACTCAGCCACCCCTTCTCAGGTCCATTCAGCATATAAAAACGAAAGTGAAACAAGAGCTCCAAGAGGACCAAACTAAATCACACAGATATTAAGGGAAGAGCAGACTGTTCCATTACACATAGCTTTGCCATCAGCTCCTGCGGCCTGGGGGGGGAGAGGCAAGGCTGAAAGGGGCTTGGATCTCTTAGATTCAAGCCCCTTTCAGCTTTGCCATAGGCTCCTGTGGGCTTGGGGGGAGAGAAGGCTGAAAGGGGCTTGGATCTTGGATTGAAGAGGAGATGGGGAGACATACCTGGCTTGGCTGCAGGGCACCTGGAGGAGCTCGGGCAGGGAAGCCAGGGATTTAAACCCCCCTCCCCCTCCGCAAAAGTGGAGAGGCTCAGGGGAAAAGGAGGGCATGTCTCCCTGCCTCCTCTTCCTTCTCCAGCGAGCCCGCCACAGCAGGCTCGCTTGAGAAGGAAGAGGAGGTGGGGATTCATGCCTGCCTTGCCTGCTCAGTCTCCTCCAGATGACCCATGGCTGCAGGGCACCTGGAGGAGCTCCAGCAGGGAAGCCAGGGATTTAACCTCCCCAGTCTCTCCGCAAAAGTGGAGAGGCTCAGAGGGAAGGCAGGCATGTCTGCCTCTATGTGCTCTGGACTGGCTGGAAATGGGGAGGGCACGGAGGCAGTCATGCCTGGCTTCCCTGCTCCAGCTTCTCTAGGCTGTGGGGCACCTAAAGGAACTTGGGCAGGGAAGCCAGGGATTTTTAAAAAACTGTCTCTCCACAAAAGCGGAGAGGCTCAGGGGGGAAGGCAGGAGCATGGGGCAGGGAGCTGGAGGCGGGGCTTACCACCACCTGGGCTGCCAGAGCAGCGCTCCGGTGTGTTCCGCCCGCAAACAACCCCTGACTAGCATCATTACCTGGAAATAAGTAAACAAAATTTAATTTTGATTTCTAATTTATAGTAAGCCTGGAGATTTTATTGTGCTATACAGCATCTATGTATTTAATATACATACTTTTAATAAGAGCTGAAAGCAGTATTTTTCAAAAGCATTATTAAATTTCTTCCACCTACCTTATATAATTTCCCATTCTTGCTCTTAACAATAAGGACTTTCCTTCACATACAGCACCTTTCAACCAAAAACAAATTATCTGCTGCCTACATACAAGGATGATTCCACCCACCATAGAATAACAGAATTAAAGTATCTGGGAGGAGTTTAAAGTCCAAACCCCTAAATAGAGTCTGGATACACAAAGGAATCTATAACTTTCCTTCACAGTGTGCTTCACTAGCTGGTTGTACAAGTGAAGAATTTTTTTAAAAAAATCATAAGCCTCAGCTATCTTCTTGCCTATTGGCTCAGGTTTTTTGGACTATTTGTCCCACTATCAATTTTTTTTAAAAATGTAAGAATGCTTTTCATTCACCTATTAACTCTTTTTATTACTAGAAGACCTGTATTTATGATTAGCCCTCCTTAAATGTCAAGTTGGCAAAGGATACCAAATCAAGGAGGAAAACCACACATATAATGAAGATTATAATGCTGAATGGTTTGAGACCTTTTAAAATGTAGTGCTGCAAAGTGAAAATATCACAAATGGAAAATATAACACAATGGGATGGCTCAGCATGAAACCATGACTTATTTTAATTGCTGTCAGACTGTGAAACCAGATTCAGCTGATAGAGGATAATTCAGGTTTGGTTTGACAAATCCAGGTTTCAGCTTTTCTATAAAGGGAAGGATACCTGGTTGCTATCCCAGCCTGTATTGCAACATCAGCTGAAGAGTGAAGCTCTGTTGCATCACCAAGTCACTTGCCTGGTGACACTGAGGGTGGGGAAGCCACCCATTCATACCTGCTTAACTTCCTAACTTTTCAGATTAGCCAATCTTCTTCAGTCCTCACACCAAATCATAAGAATAAAACCACATACATACACAATCTTATCTAACATTCCAAAGGCACCACCCTCTCAGGTTTATGTCACAACTGGCAGTTTTATTCCACACCGTGCCACTGGAGCTCACCTTGTACACCTATGATGGTAAAGCAAGTCTGGGGAACAGTGCCTTTCAGGAGTGACAGGAGGAGGCCCATCCCACGTGCATCTATGCTGCTGCCACCTACTTCAGCCTCTATAGCCCATCTTGCACTCATGGCAAAGGTTCATCAGGGCAGAGATGAAATCCATGGGTAACAGGCAAAAACACACAATCCCTACACCTATATTTCCAATGCCCACCTTGGCTCTGACATGGGCCACAGAGGCACTGCCTTTGGAGCATGCGTGATTGGCAGAGATTGCATAGGGCAACAAACCTTGGGTGGCAGAATGACAAGCTGCCCCCAGGACAGAGCATATCAGCTTTAGGGGTGTGCATTAGCAAAATTATTGTTTTAAATCCATATTGGGAATGGCACAGTTATCATTTTTGTTAAAGGACTATTGCTATCATTTTGAAAACTAGTTATGGAAATATCAAAACAATACTTCAAATCAAAACTACAATGATGCATTTCCTGATACAGAATTAAAATGCACTTTTAAGTTGAACATGGACTAGGAGACTTCTAGTAAGATGTGATGAAAGGCAAGAACAGCTTCAATTCTGAGCAGCTGTTGCCAGAAAATATCTGAAGCTTGAACAGCAAGAGAAGTGTCAACTGTGGAGATACCACTCACATATATCATGAAAACATGTAACTGTGCTTAATATATCAACCAGATCTTGGTTTAAGGCATCTAACTATGATACCTGAACAAAGTATGAGTCCAGTGGCACCTTTAAGGCCAACATAAGATCATCCCCGTGATTTCATATTATGTCTGAAACTGTGTTGTATTTGTTCTTCAATATTAGAAAGAATAACAACTATGACCACAAATACCTTTTTCATTTTGCACAAGAGACCAGGACTCAATGACACCTAGGTTTTACAAGAAATCACAATTTGCTTATGAGACAGTCATCTGATGTTGCACAAACCAGATAATTGCACTTTGGACTATATTATCAAAAGAATGAATGTAAGATTCTGTCCTATGTTGCATAAATATGGGGATGGATCCTATCAGTTTTTCTTCTGGTGTAAGTGTGTTGGGGACCCTTGTTTTACTTGCTTTAGCCATTCAAGTAACATATATATATATATTTTCTTACAGTATTTATATGCTGGCTTCCTTCCATTTTAAGGGCTCACAGCAGTTTACAAAGCACTAAAATCAGCACAACACAGAAATAACAGAACAAAAAACCAAACAATTCAAGAACATCAGCCTCCCCTCCCCAATCAGTTGCAAAGTTCCACATTTGCCAAAGCCCCTCAATCAATACTGCTTTGCAGTATCTCCAGGTATATGTGTGATATTTCTGTTTTATGGATAGGTTTACCTTCGAATTTCATCTTGCAGAACAGTGCATGAGTTATTATAGTCATCATCCTCACTATCTGATTCATGTATCTTATGGAACTGGGGGCCACAATGAATGTGTGCTAAATCTAACACAGGGGTCCTCAAACTTTTTAAACAGGGGGCCAGTTCACTGTCCCTCAGACCGTTGGAGGGCCGCCGCGTTCGCCCCTCCCCCCACCAGCCTGCTCGCCCCGCTGCCACGTTCGCTCCCTCCCAGGGGTATGCTAATGAGCTATTATTATATGGTATGCTAATGAGCTATTAGGCTATTAGCATATGCCACGCCTCCTGACATCACCGGAAGTGATGTCAGAAGGGGAAGCAAAAGGGGGGGAGGCATCTTCAAAAGCCTCTCCTTCCCTTCCCCAGCTGGTCTGGGTGGGGGAGCTAAGAGAGAAGGGGTTTAAAGTTTAAACTCCTTCTCACTAGAGTTGGGCCACAGAAGGAGGAAAGAGGGAAGGAAAGAGAGAGAGTAGAAAGAAGGAAAGAGGGAAAGGAAGAGAAGGAAAGGGGAGGGAAAGAAAGAGAGGGAAGAAGGAGGGAAACATGGAAAGGAGGAAAAAAGAGAAGAGAAGAATGTGGGAAAGAAAGAAAGAGAGAAGAGAAGAAGGAGGGAAAGAGGAAAAAGAGAGAAGGAAAGGAGGGAATGAAAGAAATTTGGCGGCAATTCGGCCCCATTATATCCTATGGGCCATTGATGTCAATGGTGAAAACATAGGGTATATTCTGGGGGCTGGAAGGGAGGGGTTTGAGGGAGAGGCACCAAACTCACAGGGTAGCTGGTGGAACCTCTCCCCAAGATACCCACCAAGTTTCAAGAACATTGTATCAAGGGGTCCAATTCTATGGGTCCCTAAACAGGTTGCCCCTATTCCAATGGAGGGAATAGAGGCAACCTGTTTAGGGACCCATAGAATTGGACCCCCTGGTCCAATGTTCTTGAAACTTGGTGGGTATCTTGGGGAGAGGCTCCATCAGCTACCCTGTGAGTTTGGAGCCTCTCCCGCAAACCCCTCCTCCAGCCCCCAGAATATACCCTATGTTTTCACCATTGACTTCAATGGCCCATAGGATATAATGGAGCTGAAATTGACATGCGGCTGCCTGAAAGACTCTCCGGGACGCCGGCTGGGGGCGGGGCCTGGCTCCTGAGCTCCCGGAGCTGCGCTCCTGTGCGCTCCCCCCCAAAAAGACTCCTGCTCCCCCCCCCACCAGCCTGCTGCCCCGCCGCCGCGTTCGCCCCCTCCCCCACGACCAGCCTGCTCGCCCTTCCTCCTCCTCAGCTCCTGGGCGCTCTTGCAGCCCAGGGCTGCTGGAGGAAGAAAGAGGCGGGGGGGCTTTGGGGGGCCGGCAAAACACTCGGCGGGCCGCATAAGTGTCCTCCGCGGGCCGCATGTGGCCCGCGGGCCGTAGTTTGAGGACCCCTGATCTAACATGCCATGTTAAACCTGCTTGTGGGAAGGGTGGGATATAAATTGAAATAATAAAATAACATTCCGCTGGTTTTGCTGCAAGGAAACTAAAAAGGCTCTTTTTGAATTTGCTGTCTCCGCAAGACATTAATAGAGCGGATCTTTTCTTCAATCAAGACTTTTCAGTGATATTAATAATCAAAGCAAAACTGAACATAAAAGAATCAAATTTTGGATTATGATTAGCTAGGCCATTTGGAACATGAATAACTGCAGCTCAATTCTGGGGAACAATTTCTAGCCTAAACTGGCTAGAATCCCACACACTGATATTGTAAATGCCTTAGGAACAGAGAAGATTTGTAAAGTCTCTAGGTGTAAGTCCAGTAACCAAAGATGCCTGGAATTTGCCAAATGTAATCTTTTAATAGTTTTAATCTTTTAATAATGCTAATTATATGATGTTTAGACAAACTACACAGGAAGGAAGAAACCCATTTTCACCTAAATTATCCCATTTGATATTGCAAAGAAACTACCTTGTGTACTACGTATTTCACTATGGCAAGTCATACATTTACTAAAATCATACTGCTAAAGAAAAACAATGCTCACTGCAAATTAATTCCATGTACAAACTTACTTCAATACTGAAGTACCCTCTGTCAACATAGTCGCCTAGAAAAAGGTACCGTGTGTTGGCAGGAGAACCTCCCACTTCAAAGAGCTTCATCAAATCAAAGAATTGTCCATGAATGTCCCCACAAACTGAAAGAGAGAAAGGGGTGAAAGAAGCCATTTGTTACATCTGTTCTACAAACAACTATATTTATTATGTAATTGCCTTCTAACATTTACACTTACCGTTGGACTCTGTAATACAGTTTCCTATAGAAAGAACAGCCTTCTAATGAGGTAGGGCCAATAATCCACCTAACTCAGAAGTGTCCCGCTAGCAATAGCTTCCCAAGATCTCATGGTGAGGCTATAGAGTGTTAACTGGTTTTGCAACTAGTTGGGATGATCAACTTATGTCTGATCTATAGATAGGCTGGAGACAAATAGAAATGTTTGAGACTCGGTCATTGTTGCCCCTTATGTGCATGTTTATTTTTCTGTCCCACGATGATTCCTGGTCAAACAGACTTTGCAAGTTTTGTTCTGCTTCTAAAATGTTCCAGACCTGCTTGACTAGACATGATAGGTCAAAAGTATGTACATCATGTCAACCATGTCTCCATTATACCAATTACCTTAGAAATTATTATCTGGCAGCCTTAGGCAATTTCACCAAATTATCCTCTCTAACCACCATAAGCCATTTTCTGCTTAACAACAACACTGACAGACAGAAAGAATTGGAGCAAACTGATCAGAGGAATATGACAGAGTATTCACATCTGTAACACTGCAGTGATTTGTCACTGCAAAAGTTTGGAATATATTGACAGTTTGGTGCTGAATCTAGCAAGACATTGGTGAAAGACCCTGATTCTGAATCTCTCAGGGGAAAATGGTATTAATTAGTGCAGGAAGATTTGTCGTTATTTAGAGGAATGACTTTGATTTATTTATAAGAATGACTTTGAATTACAGGAATAGTTTGGTACAGAGTCTTCCAAACTTCTTTGTTTCCTGAAATAGTAGTAACCAAAGAACACCACTTTTTTAATGGAGAAGAAGCTGGTATACTAAATATGTATGATGAAATTCAGGAAATAGTCAAGGAACCTTACAAGAGAAGTAGAATTAAATGTAAATTCGGTGGACATATTTATTTCATTGCACTGGCCATTGCAAAATAGAGATGAGAAATGTTGAATCCAGGGGGGGAAGGAAGCAAAATTACAAATATAATATTTAAGAGAGGGGGAAAGCACTGCAAAGTTCTGCATCCTACCCATATCATAGCTTATATATCCTAGTTTTGCCATCTGAGAGGCTGAAAGCAGGAAGTACAGCTTTGTAGGAAATGAACTTAAGTGTATTATTAGAATGGAAACTGCCAAATATAGTCACAATAGATGCATATTTAGATAAAGAGCTAAACTGAATAAGATTGAAAACACTGAATTCTTCAACAGTGTATCACATATGGTAGAGCATACTGACTATGGATAAAATTATAGTCACATTTAAACATGCATCCTTATAAAATACTGTCTATTTACAATACATACAGTTATCAAAAGCTGTCCTACATAAAAATATTACACTTTTTGAGTGAACAAAACCTTGTCTTAGATAAGCATTTCACTTATTCCAAAAGAAAAAAAAATGTTTCATACAAGGCTTCTTTTAAATTGCTCCCCAAATCTCCAATTTTGCTGATAGAAAAGCTAAGAAAGTTCTTGGGAAAATGCATATACACACTCATAGGAGGAGCTTAACATTTCTACCCACAAACTCGAAATAGCACTGATACAGCCTCCAAAAGGGAGTGTATTTAAAACTTTTTATGTACAATTTTATGTACAATCATATGTTTCCACATATTACAACAGATATTTATATTATATATAGCCTGTCTTTCTCACCTAGACTCAAAGCAGACTATAAAATAAAAACTAGAAAAAGAAGAGTTAGTTTTATACTAGGATTCCCAGCCCACAGGTCTGGGTGGGGGTTCCCCTGCTTCTGGGGGCTCCAATTTTCCCATGGCTGGTGGGGAAAGCCCTGCCCAAGAGCAATCACCCCCCTCCCCTCCTGCCTAATTTAAAGGGCTTCAGCTGAGTGGTGGGGCCCACGTGGCCTGCCAACCAGCTGGAGGGCCCATTAAATCTAGCAGGAGGAAGAGAGAGGGGCAGTGGCGGACCGCATGTTCAGCTCCCAAAAAGACTTTTTAAAGGATCTTTTGGCAAGCAGAGTGTGTGGCCCATGACTGCCCCCCCCCGCTAGATTTAAAGGGTCCTCCAGATGGTCAGTGAGCCACCACGTGGGCCCCACCGATCAGCTGAAGCCCTTTAATTCAGCAGAAGGGGAGGGAGAGGGATGGCTGGTCACTCTTGGGCTTGGGGGCATCCCCCTGAAAGCCCCCCCATCCCCCTGCCAGAGCAATGAGGGGACCTGGCAACCCTATTTTATACTCTGCCCTTCACTACCCTAAGGCATCTTGGAGAGGCTTACAATCACCTTCCCTTCTTCTCCTAATAACAGACACCCTGTGAGGTCGGTGGGAATGAGAGAGTTCTGAGAGAACTGTGACTGGCCCAAGGTCACCCAGCTGGCTTCATGTGTGCCGCTCTTAACCACTACACCAACTACACCATCATACTGCATAAAACATCCCATGAACAATGCCACCACAAAATCAGAAAACAACACAAAACAACGAACTGTCTAAGGCAGGTGTGTCAAACATGTGGTGCGGGGGCCGGATCAGGCCCCTGGAGGACTTTTATCAGGCCTGCAGTGGAACTGGCTGTCTTCTGCTTCTTCTTCCAGTTCTGCTGCTGCTGCATCATCATAGGTTTGCAGCTTAAAGATACACACCTGAACAGCATACTCAAGATTGCAAGAGCACAGACATTTTGATGCAATAATTCAGAGCAAGAGGTATCAGTTATCAGACACTGTTAAATAAACAAAAAATTGTATGTTTTAAGCATGTTTTGATTTTAAGTAAAAAAAACCCTTTGTGTTTGTGTCCTTTATAAAGTTTATATCTCCACTACCTGGCATTACATTTTATGGCACACATGGCCTGACCCAACAAGGTCTAATTTATTCCTAATCTGGCCCTCATAATAAATGAGTTTGACACCTCTGGTCTAAGGCATAATAAAAATGCAGAAATGGAATTACAAAGATAGAATCAATCCAGAAAAAATAAGTGCATATACACCTCAAATATATGGGCACCACATACGTAGCTGTGTAAGCATAACTCCTGCAATACAATTGAGCAGAAAAGCAAAAAATAATATCAGAAGTTTTGGGTTTAAATCCCCCCCAAGTTTTTCCTTACTTAAGAACATGTAGAAAAATAATACACTGATAGAAAAAATAATCAGAGCAACCTTGTAAGGCGATATTCAGTTCATCATATTCCCCCTTTCCAAATGAACTCCTACATCCTGCTTTTTCTCACACTTTAACTCCCAAAACACCCAAGAGGACATGTGTATACACTGATTCTGCCATGTAGACAAGGGTAGACAAATATAGTAGGCCAAATCAATATTGTGCAAACAGCATTGTGTTGCTGCTGTATATATATATATACACAGCCTTATGATTCTGGTTTTCATTGTGCTACAAGTTCGCATGGTCTAGAAACAAAAAAGATGGATGCTGTGCCCTCTGCCAAGGCATTCAGATACATCCCAGCTATATATATTGTGTTCAGATGAGCTGCAGACTTTTCTCCTCATACTATTCTATGAATGTGACATTTAGATTATAGGCATCTGATATTTTACAGTTTACTACAATTTGCTGGGCAGGGGACAAGTTTCTTTCTTTTCTTTTCTTTTGGCAGCAGTGTTGAACATGGTCCTGCGGCCAATTCAATAATTAAGTCCTATCAGGTTTTATACTCCTTTATTTACTAAGACAATGAGTTACCAAGTGATAAACATCAAAATTAGGACTTAGAAGGGGAAGCCACTTATTCATAGTGAAAGAAAATTACTGTGTAGCACAAGTACTGCTAATGAGGTTACACTAAAATTTACCGCATTACACAATACAAACATTACTCATATTTCATTGTCTCTTTTCACAGCGTGGTGTCACATTATCTTGACTTGCTATCTAAAGAAAAACTGCAAATTAACCTCCTATCTCCCTCCCCTAAGCATTAGGATATCCCTGCTTAACAGTTACGGGAAATCAATGCAAGAGGGCTGTTCCTGGAGCCCTTACTACATAGGTTGTTACAAGAGACCAATGCTACTACTGAAATGAGTAATTTACTCTCTCTTTTATTTTTTATTCATCTGCCTAGCAACCAGAGTCAGCATCTCATGTACATTTCCATCTCAAATGTTTATTCTCTTTCCTATTCCCTCAAGGTCAGAAGGCGCTTTCAGTTGTTTCGCTTACTGGCTAAGAGACTGATCTAGTTTAAATCTTTATCTCACTTACAAACACAGCAGGGGTTCCCAGGCAAGCCACTATGAGAATAATAAAACAGGCCTAACTTATAGGACTTTAATGATTACTCAGATAATATATGTGGAACACTCTAAATGCTGAAAACGTGTTTGCTACAAAGTTGTTTATCTCACATTTGGAGGAAATTATAATAGTTTGTGTGAGTGAAACACCTACATAGTGCATTCAGTGGTGTCAGACTAAGATCTGGGGAAGAAGGAGGAGGAGGAGGATTTATACTCCACCCTTCTCTACCTGGAGTCTCCAACTGGCTTACAATCCCTTTCCCTTCCCCTCCCCACAACAAACACCCTGTGAGGTAGGTGGGGCTGAGAGAGTTCTCTTGAGAACTGCCCTTGAGAGAACAGCTCTGAAAGAACTTATGACTGACACAAGGTCACACCAGCAGCCACATGTGGAAGAGTGGGGAATCAAACCTGGTTCTCCCAGATTAGAGTCCACATGCCTAACCACTACACCAAACTGGCTCAACTCCTTACTTGTGCCATAGAAGCTTGCTGGGTGACCTTGGGCCAGTCACATACTCTCGGACTAACCTACCTAACCTACCTAGGATAAAACAGAGAAGAGGAGAATGATGTAAGTTGGTTTTGGTCCCCATTGGGGTGAAAGGGGGGGATATAAAAAAGTGAAAAAAATAAATGATTTATTCAAAGCACTTCTAAAGCCCTTTCCCTCAAGACAGCTTTAATGCAACATGCAGAATATAATAAAATAATAACATACACTAATCACATTACTCAATCAATATTAATAAAATTTCTAACTATACCCATAGATCCAATAAAACAGCACAGACTGCAACGGACCCATGAATCAATAGAAGACCCACAAAAACCATACTGCTTTACATGGTATCTTAAAGTGGAATAAGAAACATCCAGCTTTCACCTCACTTGGCAGTCTATTTCATGAAAATGGAGCCTCCACCAAAAATGTCCCAGTGCAGGCTGCAGTCAGTGATACCACCCCATAAGAGGAAAGAGAAAATAAAGATTGCTGGGTCGCTCATCAGGCAGCTAATGCACAAGATAGGCGCAGCGGAAAACAGAGAGATGGTGTTCCTCATATTAGGAAGCATTACACATCTTCTTAAATGGAGGCAAGTCACAATGCAGTACAAAATCGTACATACAAAATGGCTCTTCGTAAAAGGCTATCTTTTCTTTTTCCCATAGAAACACTCAGCTTTGGCAAACAGACATCTTTTCTAAATCAGAACCAGAATTTGTTAGCATATCTTCCCTTGATTTCTCCATCTATCAAAGCCACTACAAAGTATGTTTCTGACCTTCTAGGGTAATCATAAGACAAAGATCCCATCGCAAGGCCACAATTCCATCTTTAATTCTCAGATAACAGCTATTTATCAAAGCTATGCGATGACACCCCATCTCCAAACCTGGAAATGGGATTTAAATTTCACAGCTTACAAACTTTCTTTCCCCTCATATACTTTTATTTTTACAATTGAGGCTTTGGGGACCACTTAGTCTTCTAGTCAGTGAGGGGAATGCTTGGATTCGGGAGGGGGGGCACCTAACATTCACTTGGCCTATTATAAGAACATTATAGGCTTGAAGGAACCACACTGTCAGCTTGATAAGTTAAAGGTAAAGGTTCCCTTGCTCGAAAGCCAGTCAAATCCGACTCTAGGGTTGCGGTGCTCATCTCAGTTTCAAAGCCGAAGAGCCAGTGCTGTCTGAAGACGTTTCCGTGGTCATGTGGTCGGCATGACTAAACACCAAGGAACACTGTTACTTTCCCACCGAAGTGGTACCTATTTATCTACTTACAATTTCTTGCTTTCGAACTGGTACCTATTTATCTAATTGCAATTTCTTGCTTTCGAACAAGCTAGGTTGGCAGGAGCAGCTTGATAAAAAGAACTACAAAACAGGCCTATTCTACTGGTATGTATGGCTTGTTGGTTTTCTTTCTTCCAGCCCTCTCAGCATTACAGTAACAAAATTACCGAAGAGCTGCTGGGGTCTGAGAAAGCATAAGAATTACACAGCAAGTTTCTTATTTGATTGATTGAAACTTATAGCATGGAACAGAAAGGCTTTTAACTGCTTCTGACAGAAATAGCAGCCAAATCTTACCCATCTTCAAAATACCCAAAGTCTCTAAAGGACTTGTTGAAGGCTTACATGGCCGGAGTTCATTAGTTGCAGTAGAATTTCTGGGTTGTGTGGCTGTGGTCTTGGCATTGTAGGACCTGACGTTTCACCAGCAGCTGTGACTGGCATCCTCAGAGGTATAACACAGGAAGATGGAGTACTTTCTGTGTCAAGGTGAGCAGAAAAATGGTAGGCAAGTAATTTATATATAAATTGAAAAAGGCCCCCAGCTCTGGTAGTAGCTAGCCTGGCCTCCCTCAGGCCAGGGAGGGTCAACCAATTTTGAGAACCAGACCGTAGTGCTCTCTGGGGTATATCCGGGGAAAGGCGGTCCTGTAGGTATGTTGGACCCCAGCCATATAAGGCTTTAAAGGTAAGAACCAGAACCTTGAAGGGGATTCGGTATGCTATTGGCAGCCAGTGCAGTGTCCTCAGCACAGGCTGGATGTGCTCCCACCTGGGGAGATCCATCAACAGCCTGGCCGCGGCATTCTGCACTAGCTGTAGCTTCTGAATCTGCGACAAGGGCAGCCCCATGTAGAGAGCGTTACAGTAGTCTAGTCTTGAGGTGACCATCGCATGGATCACTGTGGCCAGGTCAGCGTGGTTGAGGAAGGGAACCAACTGCCTAATCAGCCTAAGGTGGTAGAAGGCCGACTTAGCAGTGGCTGCTACCTGGGCCTCCATTGTAAGGGAGGGATCCAGGAGCACTCCCAAACTCCTAACCTTCGGCGCTGGCACCAATGGTACCCCCCTGAAGGTTGGAAGTGGGATCCCCATCCCCGAACTGCCCTGGCTCAGGCACAGGACCTCCATCTTCACTGGATTCAACTTCAGCTGACTCAGTCTAAGCCAACCAGCCACGGCTTGCAGAGCCCGGTCCAGATCTTCTGGTCTGGAGTCCGACTGGGTGTCAGATAGAGCTGGGTGTCATCAGCGTACTGGTGACATCCCAGCCCATGCCTCTGGGCAATCTGGGCAAGGGGGAGCATATCCTGTCATTAATATTTGAATTTTGGTTCCGCAACATTCTATGGTCGCCATAATTGATTGGGCTCAAGAACTGGCAGTCAGAAGAAGTGGCAAAGTCCCATCCACGTCAGCCCCAGTCAGTGTCTTCGGCTCAGTCTGTTCTGGTCCTCCGACAGGAGAGGACCGACTGCAGAGTGAGTGCAGGGACAGGCCCTCAAGGCAGAGGCAGGTGAGAGAAACCCTTTTCCGCCCCCCACCATCCTCTGGGCCTTCTATGGGTGCAGTAGGCCTAGAGAAGGCCTTTTCCGCCCCCACACCATCCCCTGGGCCTTCTATGGGGGCAGTAGGCCCAGAGAAGGCCTTTTCCGCCCCCACACCATCCCCTGAGTCTTTTATGAGGGCAGTAGGCCCAGAGAAGCCCTTTTGTGTCCCCCCACCATCCCCTCAGCCTTCTATGGGGACAGTACGCCCAGAGAAGCCCTTTTCCGCCCCCCACACCATCCCCTCGGCCTTCTATGGGGCAGTAGACCCAGAAAAGACCTTTTCCGCCCCCCATCCCCTGGGCCTTCTATGGGGGCAGTAGGCCCAGAGAAGGCCTTTTCCGCCCCCCACACCATCCCCTGGGCCTTCTATGGGGGCAGTAGGCCCAGAGAAGGCCTTTTCCGCCCCCCCACATCATCCCCTGGGCCTTCTATGGGGGCAGTAGGCCCAGAGAAGGCCCTTTCCGCCCCCCACATCATCCCCTGGGCCTTCTATGGGGGCAGTAGGCCCAGAGAAGCCCGTTCCATCCTCCCCCACCATCCTCTGGGTCTTCTCAGGGCCCATTAGGTCCAGAGAAGCCCATTCTGCCCCCCACGCCATCCTCTGGGCCTTCTTTGGGTGCATTAGGCCAAGAGAAGCCCGTTCTTTCCCCCACCATCCTCTGGGCCTTCTCAGGGCCCAGTAGGCCCAGAGAAGCCCGTTCCACCCCCCCAAACCATCTTATGGTCCTTCTCAGGGCCCAGTATTCCTAGAGAAGCCCGTTCTGCCCCCCCAAAACCATCCTCTGGGCCTTCTACATATTATCTTTGGCTGTATAGTTTTATCTTGAAGTCTCTGCATTATGCTTCTACTTATGTAATACTATTTTTTGCATTGTTTAGCACATCATGTTTAATATTTGCTCTTTCTTTCAGATTTCTGCAATCCTACTATTATCGTTTATTAGATGTATCACCATCTTATTGATTGTACTGACTTACATTAAGAATCTTCTTTGAGTCCCAGTGAGAAAGGCAGTCTATAAATAAAAAAAATAAACTAGTTCAAACTTTCCCCACATTCTGTCTCCAACTTCTTTGATCAATAGCATGGTAGGGCCACAAAGGGTTCTAAAACTTACATTTTAATTTTAGATATATTTTTTAAAAAAATCTACAATTAAACCATCCTATTCTACCATAGGGTAACTGTACTAAAAAATAATCTCCCTTTTATGATATGACAGTGAAGAAACATGATGTTTGTAAGCTCCACACAGGAACCAAGTTTCCACTGTAGCAGCAAATAACCTCACCACTCACCAAAGTTCATGTACTTGCAAGCAGGGGTCTTTTTTTGGGGGGGAGCGCAGCTCCGGGAGCTCAGGAGCCAAGCCCCATCCCCAGCCGGCGTCCCGGGGAGTCTTTCAGGCAGCCGAATGTCAATTTCAGCTCCATTATATCCTATGGGCCATTGAAGTCAATGGTGAAACCATAGGGTATATTCTGGGGGCTGGAGGGTAGGGGTTTGAGGGAGAGGCTCCAAACTCACAGGATAGCTGATGGAGCCTCTCCCCAAGATACCCACCAAGTTTCAATAACACTGGATCAGGGGGTCCAATTCTATGGGCCCCTAAACAGGTTGCCCCTATTCCCTCCATTGTTCTCTATGGTGGGGAAAAAGTAATTTGTTTTCCCACCATAGAGAACAATGGAGGGAATAGGGGCAACCTGTTTGGGGGCACATAGAATTGAACCCCCTGGTCCAATGTTCTTGAAACATGGTGGGTATCTTGGGGGAGAGGCTCCACCAGCTATCCTGTGAGTTTGGAGCCTCTCCCTCAAACCCCCTCCCCTCCAGCCCCCAGAATATACCCTATGGTTTCACCATTGACTTCAATGGCCCATAAGATATAATGGGGCCGAATTGCCGCCAAATTTCTTTCATTCACTCCTTTCCTTCTCTCTTTCCCTCCTTCTTTCTTTCTTTCCCACCTTCTTCTCTTCTCTTTTTTCCTCCTTTCCCTGTTTCCCTCCTCCTTCCCTCTCTTTCTTTCCCTCCCCTTTCCTTCTCTTTCTTTCCCTCTTTCCTTCCTTCTTTCCTTGTCTCTACTCTCTCTCTTTCCTTCCCTCTTTCCTCCTTCTGTGGCCCAACTCTCATGAGAAGGAGTTTAAACTTTAAACCCCTTCTCTCTTAGCTCCCCCACCCAGACCAGCTGGGGAAGGGAAGGGGAGGCTTATTGAAGATGCCTCCCCCCCCTTTTGCTTCCCCTTCTGACATCACTTCCGGTGATGTCAGGGGGCGTGGCATATGCTAATAGCCTAATAGCTCATTAGCATACCATATGCTAATGAGCTCCTGCAGCTGTTTTTCTACGAAAAGACCCCTGCTTGCAAGTACAGTTATTTGGATGTAAAGGGTTTTATAACTACCAATGTATCCATGTAAAATATATATGAGAACTACTCACTTGAAGAACAAGTTCTCAGCAGTCAAGATTTCTCCCCACTCCTAAACTTTCAGTGCTTAACTAACAATGCAAAAGTGGAAACACCAAAATTGTTTGTCTTCTACACAACAGTTTTGATTGCTATTGCTATTACAGATCGTTCTATACTTTGATCGTTAGTTTTGTCTTTCTTTACAATCCAAGTGGCTGTAACACTGCATCTGATGATACAGAAGATTGGGGGGCCCTGCAAGAATTCATGTGGGAAGTGAAATCTCATTCTTATCCTCCTCAGCTGTTCTTGTGTTCCCTCTTCCTGACATCTGTTCTTGCTCCATTTCCCCCTACCACTTTACTGTATTTTTTTTTCCTACTCATCATACTTGGCTGTAAGATATGATACTGCATTGTAACTTCTGTCTGGTTTTCTATATCAAATATTAACACTCTGGTCCCTTCCCTCCCCCCACAGCAGGCTATATAAAATTCAACAACTATTCCACTGATGCAACAGTTCCTTATTAAACAATGGTAAAGGTAAAGGTTCCCTTGCTCAAAAGCCACTCGAATCCAACTCTAGGGTTACAGTGCTCATCTCCGTTTCAAAGCTGAAGAGCCAGCGCTGTCCAAAGACGTTTCTGTGGTCATGTGGCTGGCATGACTAAACACCAAGGTGCACAGAATGCTGTTACCTTCCCACCGAAGTGGTACCTATTTATCTACTTGCAATTTCTTGCTTTCGAACTGTTAGGTTGGCAGGAGTTGGAACTAGAGACGGGAGCTCACTCTGTCATGCAGCACCCAGGTCTCGAACTGCTGAACTACTGACCTTCCACAGCCTGCAGTTCAGCATCTTAACCACTTGAGCCACCGCAGCTCCTTAAACAATGGTAGAGCCCATAAAGATATAAGCAATCTAGCTACACTTTTATAGCTAAACTATGAGCAATTCAATTACTCTAATCTAGTTTTTGTCTTGTATTTTCTGTATTAGTAGAGTTAGATTCTGTACTAGTTATAAAAACTATTTATCATTATTCTTTTAAATTAAATTACACATATTACAAATTCATGATTCATTTCACCTAAGCCATCAAACTTCTACTCCATTATATTACATCTTCAGAAGTTCATTCAAACTAACTCCCCTTATGTTTGCTTCTTCTATCCACCTTTCCATGCATTCCATAAAATCCATTATATAAGAAAATCATGTGTAAGTTTCTGCACTTTATAATCCATTAGTCAAGAAACTATGTTTACAAGACATACAATTAATTTACAGTACACTATAAGACTCCAAACACTGATACAAATTGTTAATCAACTTATCTTTTTCTGAGCAAAAGGGAAGCCACTTGCTAGCTCTTGTATCAAAGGACTTAATTAGGATAAATCTTTACAATTCAGTACAAATAAATTCTTAAGATTCTAATTCATTTTATCAAAAGCAGTTTCCATAGTTCCTATTACTAAGATTGTGATTTGTCTGTTGTACAGAAATTACTTTAATAAAGCCATTGAATCTATTTTACCAGCTTACCTCTCAGTTAATATGATCAAAATGCATGCATAGTACAACTTTTTGAAAGAGAATGCTTCTTGAGAGAAAGACACTTTCCTTCCCTGCACAGCAGGAAAGTATCTGAATGCTGTTATCCTTTCATGATCTGATTTCTACAATGGCTGCAAATGGATGCAATATTATATATTGGATTTTGAGATGAAAGCTTGCTTTGCCGCCCACAGACACTTATTAAATATTTTATCTCTAAAGTTGCAAAGCAGAGCCCAAGGGCTTTTAGAGGATAGCTCTGCTTCATTTAACTTACAGAGGACACTGTTTTAGCTATTATGCCACAAGCTTCTGCTGGCCCTGCAGTTCAGAGATGGAGTCAGGCCAAGTGTCCTCCTTAGCCTTCACAAGTATATGAGTCTAGATATTTCTTGACTTGAATGACATCACACACTGATGTCCAGACTGAAAAAAAAATCCTACTAACCAGGTCAATTTAGTTCTTACTACTGAACCCAGTGTCTTCTCTCAGGCAGAATATGAACATTACCAGAGAAAAAAAGGAAATTATTTTTTTTGCAAACAGTCCCTGCCTCAAAGCATATCCCACACTGAAATATATATTATAAAAATCCCCCTATCTTAAATGGGTTGCTACATGACACCTCTTACATCCATTTAGAATCTTCCTTGCATTTTGGTACCACAATCTCTGTGTGTCTATTAACTTCATATGTACATCAGAATGCCACAGGATGCTGCAGACAAACTCCAGACCAGCATCTTGCTTGAGCAGAAAGCACCTAGCACCAGAGGAACTCACTTCAGAACAGAGAACAGAACTGCAGAAGGGAAATATACTTTATGTCTCCACTGTATATCACACACAGTACATTCCATATTTTTGGTTGCAGTTCAGAAGCCAATTTAAAACTGATGTTCTAGTCTCCAACCCAAGGAGAGGTTCCTAGCTTGTGTATCAGATCAAGCAATGTCCTTTGGAAAAGTCTATCAGAAAATAGATGAATGAAACAAGAACTGCTGCAAGGAGATGCTGAATTTCACTACAAGGCTGTGCACTGGAAGTGGTCCAAAGCCAACCTGGTAAAGAACCCAAACCTTCTAACATGTGCTTGTATAACTGATAATCTGAATACAATGATTACAGCATATAATTTTTGACAGGCTTTACTGGTGCTTAACATCTAGAAGTAGTTTACCTTTTCATGGATTACAAACTAGGCTAGCTCATAGCTCCTACATACATAGCAAGGAATGAAACTGCTGAATTCCCAAGGTGCAACTTTTATACATTTGACTACAAGAACTAAGTAGCACATCTCTAACACAAAGAATGCACCAATATGTGGATACAGTATGTTTCCCATGATGAGTAAGATATAAACACATCTATATGCAGCTAACAAGCTCATGTGCTGTCAAAACTAAAATTTCACAAGTAACATCTTGTTGTCAAAACTGATGTTTTTAAAAAGTCTTGCTGCATCTTTTTGTTCAACACTTCACCGCTAGAGAGAGATTTGCTAAAAATAACATTAGCCCAACCTGCTTAGATATGCTTCATAGAATACGAAGATGCTGTCTAATAACTAGAAGGACATTCCAGCATTTGAAACTTCACATATAGAGCAAGCAGCTGACAAACAGGAAGACAGAGATCATGCAACCCTAATACTTTCCACCCAATTAAAATGTGCAATACTGCATTCTTCTGCATAATTTTTGTCTCTATTAATTCACCCCTTACAGTACCAGAACCCTTTTCAGTGCCAGAAACACTGCCTGCAACATTTCTGTTTTACAGATGGATGGATCATAGGCAGATTAATTCATTTGCCAACGACTCGATCAAGGAATCCTACTCTGGGTGTCTATGACAGGAAGCTGACATAAGGATTAGGAGCTTTTATTTTTCCAAAAGTCAGTGAAATGAATGCATTTAAAAGAACTGTAATGTATCCAGTAGGAATCCTCAGAAGACTAGTCTTTTCAGAATATCCCAAGATTTAAATAAAGTGAATTGGGTCAAAAGCAAACTGCATGAACAGTGAGCTCTCTCAGCTCTCATTGTGTGATGAACTTTCCAGGTTCTTACTTTTAATTATTTCCATACACAGTAAAAAATTCCTTGTGAATTTATGCCTGGGAATGCCATCTGTATGTGAATACATATCCATTAGACTATGTGAAGGACACAATCTATTCATCGATATATCCAAGATGGCAGAATCCTTTCCTCTAATCCTATCCTGAACACTCTGAAAGCTAACTATTATGTTGCACTCTATGGTGCTTCCATTATCGAAGAAGTAAAAAAAGTGATGGCGGTAGTGATGACCAGTGATCAAGCCATTCCATTATCAGATGGCTTCAGACTTCGGAATCCAGTTCTTTAAAAGTTTGTTATCATGTCTTATACAACTACAGACAAAGAACAGAACAACATCACCAAAATACATACTTCAGTTCCTTCCAATACGCTCAAGTGTGCACTTCCTGGCACTTGGAAATTCAACAGAACTTTGAGTTCACTCACACACTTCAAAATCTTCCTCTGTCCTCCAACCATCAGAAAGAGGCTAATGAGTATTTAAACCAGATCTTCTCCAGCAGTGATGGCCCACTCTGTAAAATGCTATCTCCAGGACAACACACACAATACCATACTTATTCACGATTTTTAGAAAGATGGAGAAAGTTTTCCTTTTGTAGTAGTTATTTGATTTTTATGACCTCATTCCACTGCTCATTCATTTTCTGATTTTTAATACTACTAAAGTTTAAAAGGCTTAGGTGGTATTATTCTGTTTTAACCAACTGATAGATTTTTAAAAAGGTTTCATTGAGGGTTTTTTGTAGAGCTGAAATATAGACTGCAAAACAGAGTTCTGGAAGGACAACCTTACTAGCTGAAGCTAAGTTCAAACTAGTTACTTACAACTTGAATTGCTGAATATTTTAAGCCCACATTCTTTTAGGCTTTCTTACATAGACCCTATTGGACACAGTAGGACTTTCTTCTGAGTCAGTATACACAAGATTATGCTGTAAAATTGCCTTTTCATTCAGGGATAATCTAGAGGAAGTTAATGTGTACAAATTATGCTGGTGGAGAGTCAGGCACTGGAATCAGTGGGACGTAAGAGTACTTTACTCTTGAATGGAGCATGGCCCTCCATGCGTTAGACTGCTTCATTCCTGCGGTGTTGTTTAGTTTGCACTATGCTGGACTATTTACAGAGACTGTTTGCACCCTCCCAAATCACCCAAGAACACCTTGTTTGCAGTGCACTGAGTGATGGGAAATGACAGCATTTTGATTGCAGAGGGTGTGGGAACAAGTATAGGACTTCCCCGCATTGCCAGCAGCAATATTAAAACAGGGCAGGACATCACCACTGGTGTGTGTAGGAAGGGATCATATAATCACAATTTAAATCAGAACTCAAAAATTCAACCTCCAACAGCCTTCATGTCATTGCTATTTTTTTCTTTAAGGGAAATATTCTGACACTTATAAACACACAACTTAATCTACCTGCTATTATCCTCCTCCCCAAGGTAGGCTAGATAATGCAAAACAAATATCATGCAAGAATCAATTCTTAATGCAATAAACTCATAAACTGACAGGATGAAAAAGTTAGTAAGATCTTTCCTACTGAAAGTTCTCCCCCTTGATAATGAAGTGGTGATTCTCACTGCTCACATGTGATCCTTTATTTATCAGTAACGGAATCACAAGAATCTCAGCAGAGAGAACAGATGGGCATTCCCCAACTTTGGATCCTCCACTCTCCTAGTTTACTTAGTATTCCTAAATGGTGTCATAGTGCCCTGGCTGTTTTCACTATTCTCATGAGGGTTTTTTTTAATGTATTCAGTTGTAAGCTGTTTGAGTGCTCCATTTATCACACAGGGAAAGAAAAAAAAAAGACAAACAGCTCAATTTTCTTCTGTGTATGCCAGTTCCTTTTGTTAAAGTAGGATTTTTCTTCCATTGATAGATTGAAAACACAGACTACAAACACCAAGTACAAACAGCAAATGAGGCCGCAACGGTGCACAAAATAAAACATTTGTTTTGCTTTATCCAGTGCTAACATACTCTCAATATTTGCTTGCATCTCCAAATGTACAAGAGATATGCATGAGATTTATATGGTTGCTTATGGCCCTTGTACACCACAGAGTACATGATGGGGAAAACTAACGTTTAGCTGGGTAACCATTACCAGGCAAACCTGAGAGACCATCTAAGGGTGATACTTTTGAAAGGAAGGAACAGCAGATATACAAGACTTTCCTGCCACATGTTTTACTCTTCCTACACAAGAAAGAAGATAGTACAGAGATGTGAACATGAGAAAAAAAGCAAAGTAGGACAGGCGTCATATGATAACTCTAGGTACTGGAATTAACAACCTCCAGGTCTAGAGGTAGAGGCTTCTATCAACTATCAACTAAAAAAAACTCAAAAAACCAACTAGCTTCAAAGGCTGGGGAATGCTGAACCTGGCCTGCCTTCTCCAAGGCGCTGACTGGTTTCAAGATCAGAGCTTTGAATGGTTAGGAATGTTCTAAAACTTTTAAATGCATCAAATCAAATCTTTCTCCCACAGTTGCTTATTAGCATGTATAACTAAATATGCAAAATATCCCTGCTGAACACCACTTGATCTGTTCTCTTCATCCCCAGTTCTTGTCCTCTTCTCTTACCCATACCAGCCTCTGCTAGTGATGGACAACCAGAAGCACAGGGGTCAGTTGTGGTTCTTAAGCTACAGTACCTGACCCTTGGTGATAGTAACTACAGTTAAATTAAGGATATAGTAAACATGTTTGTAGCAGCCTTAATGCCTAGATAAGCCTGTCCTTCTCAGACTTTGGATGTTAAGGTAGGTCAGTACTTGGATGGCCACTAGGGCAGATAAGAGTTGCTATGCAGAGGAAGGTCTATGCCCATCTCCTGCCTTGAAAACCCCATGAGATGGAGCTTCATGAGGTTCCCATGAGTCAGTTCTGACTCCATGGTACTACTTTTTTGCCATTGTCACAGCTGACATGGCAACCCCACACAGAATTTTCAAGATATGAGTTGTTCAGAGGTGGTTTGCCATTGTCTGCCTCTGCTCAGTAACCCTGGACTTCTCTGGTGGATTCCCATCCAAATACTAATCAGGGCCAACCATGATCTGATAAGGCTGGGTTAGCCTGGGCTATCTAGGTCAGGGCTATGGTACTACTTGCTTTGCTAAAACTGCTCATCTATTATAACAAAAATGTCTTCAAATTATAGAAGATAAAAGTCCATGCTTTAAATGTTAGTTCTCTCAGATGTTATATGTAAAGCACAAGCTATGCATGACATAATATACACTGACTCATGGGCCCCACCCACCGTCTTACTGCCTTGAGAATGTGAATTATTTTCAAATAGATGATTTTTTTCCCAGATCGAAATTAAGAAGTGTACGTCACTTTGACATTAAAAGGAGGTTATACCCCCCCTGCAGTTTTGTAAGAGAGGGAGGTTCACTCACCTATGTGCATCAGTTTCATTCTCATCATCTTTTATGACAGCTGAACCTATAAACTGTCCAGAGGAAATAATTGTACTTGGGTAGTGTATTCTACTAGGTAGTGTGAATGTTCTGTCCTTTATCCCCCATGGGGACAAATTCACACATGCAAATCACCACTTCAGACTGTGATACATCAGCGATTTCACTGTGTGGCTCATCTGAGCATGGAAATGCCCTCCCAGTATCTTATTCTAAGCAAGATTAGCTGAGCCAGGTAATTAAAAGTAGTAAAAAGTAAAGTTTTATTTAGCCTATAAATGTGAGGAGAAAAAGTAGAAATGGCAACCTGAACTAACAAAGTCATTACAGGTGAATAAATACAGGAAATAGCAGAAACATCAGTAAATCTAGTTTCAATAAAAAGACAAAGTAATGAGCAGCACAGTTTTAGATCTACAAGCAAGTAAAACAATGCACAAGGCAAGGCTTCAGGGCAACTAGATCGGTTTATTTCAGACATCCTGCTATGAAGCCCTCTGCTACAATGATAATCCCCCAGCTTGAATGCTCCAAATGTTTTCAACTACTGAATGGACAGAGGATTTGGAGTTTTTGTTTGCTGGACAAGACGAGGGTTTTTTTTTTCTTTCTCTCCTTTTCAATTAATAGAACAGCTATAAACAGTAAATGGTTGGCAAGGGACAAGATGTCTCTGCCTCTCTTCTGCTTCACATAACGTAATTTGACCTTTTCACAGCACACACATGGTAAAATCATCTCAGAGATGTTACGCATCAGCTGTACAATAAACAGACAGCAGAGATAGAGGGAGGACCCTTCTGCTCTCGCTGCTAAATGCCTGTAGGATCTCTTGAAACATATTAAACACTATCATAGAGGGACAGATTATGTAACAGAATTCTTTCTTAAGGAACCGTATGACATAGAAGGGAGGAGAGGATTATCTGTGCCAAGATGGACACAGCCAGTCAATGTAACAAATGAAATCCTCTTAGAAAACCAGGTGCCTGCAGCAGCTCGAAGTGCTTTTGCCCAGCTTCAGCTGGTGTGTCAGCTATGTCCATTTCTGGTTCAAGTCACATCTTGCCACAGTGATCAAGGCCTTAGTTGCATCTAGACTGGACTACTCTGATGCGCTCTACTTGGGGTTACCCTTGAAGAGTGTTTGGATGCTGCAGCTAGTACTATTCTGCTGGTTGGGGCCAACTAGTGGATGGAGGAGAAGGTCTGTGCTTGTCACACAGAATGTCCCAGGTTCAATCGCCGGCATATCCAGTGAAAAAGATTAGGCAGTAGGTGATAGGAAAGACCTCAGCCTGAGACTCTGGAGAGCCACTGCCAGTCTGAATAGACAATACTGACCTTGATGGACCAAAGATCTGATTCGGTATATGGCAGCTTAATGTGTTCATACATCAGGAATGTGACCCTGATACCACAGTAATTACACTGGCTACTGATCCTTTCCTGATCAGTTCAATTCAAGGTGCTGGTTTTGTCTTTTAAAGCCCTACAGGGCTTGAGACTAGGGTATCTGAAGGACTGTCTTCTCTCCATACATTCCTGCCTGGGAATTAAAATAACAGGGAGAGGCCCTCCTGACTGTACCACCAGAGTTGGAAAAGGCCCTGCAGGCCATCTAGTCCAACACCTTGCTCAGTGCAGGATCAGCCTAGAGCATCCCTGACAAGTGTTTGTCCAGCCACCATCTGAAGACTGCCAGTGAGGGGGAGCTCACCACCTCCCTAGGTAGCTGATTCCACTGTTGAATAGCTCTTATTGTAAAAAAGTTTTTCCTAATATCCAACCGGTACCTTCCTGCCCTTAATTTAAACCCATTATTGTGAGTCCTACCCTCTGCTGTCAACAGGAACAGCTCCCTGCCCTTCTCTAAGTGACAGCCTAAGTGACAGTAGTTCAAGAGAGCTATCATGTCCCCCCTCAACCTCCTCTTCTCCAGACTGAACTTTCCCAAGTCCGTCAGGCTTTCCTCAAAGGCTTGGTCTCCAGGCCCCTGATCATCCTTGTCACGCTCCTCTGTACCTGCTCCATTCTGTCCACATCCTTTTTGAAGTGAGGCCTCCAGAACTGCACACAATACTCCAGGTGTGGCCTGACCAATGCAGTGTACAGCAGAACTAAGACATCTTGCAATTTGGATGTTATGCTTCTGTTGATACACCCAAGACTTCATTAGCTGTTTTTGTCACTGCATCACACTGGATGCTCATATTTAACACCCATACCCATATTTGGTGGGCACATGAGAGAGGGCCTTTTCAGAAACAGCTCCACAAGACAGAAGAGAGGCTAATAAATGTTTTAAATAAATAAAAACACAATGTTCAAAACTGAGTCTTCCGAACTCTACATTTTAGGTGGTGTTTACTTAAGCAAAGAGTATAAGTTTGGGAGTTTCCTGGAAACACATCTCTTACATCTGTTTTATCTGCATGCAATATATGTACTGGGACATTTTACTCTGACTACCATGAATGTATTCCATTACTAAATCTGCAGTCAGTCTTTTCAGAATAGGAGGAATCGTCAGGCAATATCCACATTATGTCTACCCTGCTGTGGTGTGCTCTCAACCAAGGCGGGGGGCGGGGGGAGGCCTTTTGGCCTTAAAAAGTGAGCCTCAAATGCAGGCTCTTCTTGATTTTTAGGCATTTAATAAGTTTCACAACTTCCTTTGATGAACATTCCAACTGGACCAAAATGTGACATATACTCTTAGTTTAGAGCTGCAGATTTAAGCAAATAACAGATACAATTTGGTGAAAGATTTTTTAAAACTGATATAGATTGTCATATTAAATAACTTAAAATATTCACAGATTTTTATTATGGCTGAGGCCTCAAAAACTGGAAGTGGCCTGGGCCATCTTTGGAGTTGTGAGAAGGCCTGCTCTCAGCCATCTAAGATACTAAGATTAGTTTCAGCTTTCAAAGGGGACCGTGTGATAGACAAAGTTCTCTGCTGTAACTGCTGCAATCCTTCAGCAGTTTAATTTTTGGAACATCTGCAACTTTAATCAGGGGAATAATCATGAAGGCCCTATATTACCTGTGGTTGCACCCATAGGTCAAGCTGTGAAAACAGATCATGCAGATTCACTTGTTCACTAAGATTGCAATTATCATAAGTGAGAAATTTCTATGGACGCTACTTTTTCTTTTTGCAACAGATGCCAGCTTGCAAGACTCTTGGCTTAAATCCTGCTGGGCCAGATACCCTGGCCTTTTCCCTAGCCATGGATCATGGTGACCCAGAATATTTACTTTGTAAATTAAGCCTTGATATTACAGCTGGCTGAATTATCAGTATCGATTATCTCCATATGATTTTTCTGCAAAGAACTCTGTACCACAAGAAAGAAAGAGAGAACCACTTTCATTGAATTTTTTTTTTGAAAAAACAGTTTGAACTATGAATGCATATGTAAAATTATTAACAGTATTAAAGGCAAACAAACATATAGGTAAGCAAAAATACAGTAAACTGCACTGAAGTATTCAGTACATAACTACTTTCCCAAGTGCATTAAGCATTTTGTAAGGTCAGAGAGAGAGCTCAGAGTCAGAGTAATAAAGGGTTATAAACGAAGCCATTCCAAGTAGTGAGGGTTGTGAGGAATTATGTCATGTTCTAGAGAAAACCACTTTCATATCCACGTTATCATTTTCAACTCTCCTTGACAGGAGAGTGTTATTCTAGTGATGCATTGCACCTTTCCTGATCATACAATTGAAGGCTGGCACATACGTAATACACAGGCCCGTAGGCAGGATTTTTAAATTCGGGGGGCCTTTAAATAACTCAAGGGGCACCCCACACACACCCAAGGCTGGATGGGAAGTTGGGGGGCCTTGGCAGTAAGTCAGGGGGCCAGGCCCCAAGATGCCCCACTGTAGCTACGGGACTGGTAATACATCTCTCAGGCCCAGTTTCTAAAATTCTATATTTTGATAAACAGATTCCTGTGTTTTAGTACAGATGATTTTACAGCCAAGTGCTTATATATTACATAAAAACCTAGAAGTTATGTCCCCATACACAGCATTGGTTAAAATAAAAAATATGACCTGACTCTTATGACTTATGCTTAATATTGTGCAGTGCCAAAGCATGTTTTTTGTCTGATTGGAGAATGACGGTTGGAGTCCTATAACCACTTCGCAACAAGTTCTACCACACACCTGCACTGGAGGAGTGACAAAATACTGTTTACTACAACAGAATTTTAGAAACAACCAAGCTTCCTTCCAAAAGCCAATTTAAAAAGAAAGCCCATTATGTTTTTTTTAAAAAGCAATAACAGAATGTTTGAATATATTTGGCCTTTATCATAGCCATCGACTGATCTCTCTCTCTCAGCTTGTACCCGCACCTTCCTGGCCCCACTGACAGCTCATCTGCATGTACTGAAAGCAGGTTTAGCTTCCATTAACTCTCTGAATCACTTAACACAAATATTGGAATAGTACTGTCTTTACGTGATAGGACATACCTGCTGTCCTTTCCAGCCCTACCCAGTAAACCAAAAGTAAAGTCACACAGGCAAACAAAGCAAGTCAACCAGCTGTTTCCCTTGGCAGCATAAATTCCTTCTCATCTCATTAGACAGAACCTGTTGACAGAGCAATGCACACTAATCCAGAGAGTGGTATAGAGAACCCTGCCTGTGAGGTGGAGAGGCCAGGCCCTCTGATCCTGCCAACAAGGCCAAATGATACTACATCCTCAGATGCAGGGCAAGGGGCTACTGTCACTTCCCTTTTAACCTTGTTCCTCTCAACATAAAGAGTGGGCTTAGTTTTCTTTTAAAATTCTCATGTTCTGTCCTCTTCTCAAAACAAAAATTAACAACGCACTTTTAGTAGAGGTCATATTGGAAGACATATAACAGGGCTGGGAGGGCATACCCAAGTTCAGAATTACATGATCACAAATATTTTTTATCGCAGAATATCTTTAATACTATGCACTCTCATTTTAAAATCCATTGATTATCAAACAGGTTTTCCTCAATATGATAGAACAACAGGAGGCTACAAGTTCTACAGAGAAAAGTAACACCATCATGTAATTTAAAACACCCACACACAAACACACCTAGGGGTGTGCAGGAAAAAAAATCGTTTTTTTTTCGGGACTCAGGTAGAATAAAGCCAGATTTTTTTGGTATTCCTGAATATACCCAAATACCAGTACCGGTGTTTTATTAGTACCTGCAGTTTTTCAGCATTCACAAAAATTTTCGGCTCCATTATATCCTACAGGGCCATTGCAGTCAATGACAAAAATCTTCTAACAAGTATTCAGGGGGCTGGGGCAGAGGGGATTTGAATTAGAGTCACCAAATTTGTACTGTAGCTGCTGGAGCCTCTCCTCAAAAGACCTCCCAAGTTTGGAAAGGATTGGACCAGGGGGTCCAATTCTAGGAGCATCCAATGAGCGTGCCCCCAATCATCCATTATTTCCTAGGGGGATGGGGGAAAGCAGGCAGCAGTGTCTTCCAGAGAAAGCCGAAAAACACCCAAAAATTTTCGGGGGGGGCAGCATTCAGTATCTGGCAGCCGAATCAGCTCAGGGAATCTGATTCGGTATGCCAAATACCCAAAGAATGCCAAAAAAGTTTTGCGGGGGTTTCTTTTGGGTTCGGCTTGACTGAATGTACACCCCTAACTCTTGGTCTGTTTTCCTTAGTCACTGACACAGTGAATGCTTTACACACAAAATGTCACAAGTTCAGTCCTTGGTATCTCCACTAAAGGAGCTCAAGCATTAGAAAGTGGGGAAAACTTTTCTCTTCCTACCTGAATTTGAAGAATGGCACATTGTGGGAGAAGGGAATGACTACAAGAACAGATGTGAATGGGAGCCAGCAATTTCATTTTGCTCTGTTTACTTGCTATAAGCTTCTATGTCTCATACCTTAACCTGGTGGTTCTCCAGAAGGCTAATAATTAAAATTAAATCCAAATCACAGGTATTAATACAATAAAAACAAGCATCAACAGCAAAACCAAAAAATAGCAAATAAGATTAGCCTTGCTAGATCAGACCAATGATCTATTTCAGCTTCCTGTTTTGAACAGTGGCCAGTCACTTTTCTGGCAGGAGCTAGGAATGCCCTGCCACATGGCTCCCACTGCCACTCCTATGGCCAGAGAGAGAAAATAATGTTACAAAAAATGCCATCAGGTGACAGTATGATGTCATTTCTGGGGAAAACCAGGAAGTGATATCACAGCTCTCTAGGAATTTAGGAATTGGCAGAAATTCCATGTTTTTACCAGAGAGTATCCCCCATGTTCCACCCCACTCGAGTCCTACCTGTTGGCAGCCACTGGCTGATAGCCTACCAGCCAGATTCCACAAGAAGAGTCTGAGAACAGTGTGATAACATCATCATCTTGGTTGTAACAAGTTTTATATCTAATGCATACATTTGCGCATGTACACTTGCACTTCTAACTGCTGGCATCACTTCCTGTTTTTGGTGACCTGCTGCCCTTTAATACCAATTTCAGGTTGTTGTTGTTGTTCAGTCGCACAGTCGAGTCCGACTCTTCGCGTAGGTAGCTGTATTAGTCTGTAGTTGTAGAACACAATCTGACTCCAGTAGTACCTTGAAGACCAACAAAATTCTCCAGGGTATAAACTTTCATAAGTTAAAGTTTACTTTGTCAGAAAGTATCTGAAAAATTACATTGGTCTTTAAGATGCTACTGGACTGAAACTTTACTCCTTTTATATCAGTATTCCTTTCTTTATTACTGAAGAAGTGTGACATGGCAGTGCTAAACAGTACCTCTACCAGGCCTTCTCTCAACTGTGATGTGTTTTTAGACAGGAACTTGGGCACCATTTTGGAGGTGTTTATTTTTCCTGCTTTGAGTAAAGATCAAATAAGCTTATCTGCCATAATACTCTTAATGGAGCATGTGAAATGTTTTCCCAAGCTTTGACAATATGCTGAACGAAGTTCGGTTAATTTTTATTTCAAAAATTAATTTGCTGTTATAATAATGTACAATGCTTATATTATATGGGCTGCAATGTAGACAACAAAAACAACGTACATAAGCTTTAAATGCAAATACTGCATGTGGCTTTTGCAACCTATTAAGCTGATCTGCTGTCACAATGGGCAGATGGTAGCATACACTTCAGGAGCTAAGACAAATGGCAGATATGGAAGTCACAGGATCATAGCAGGTGACATTGCAGATGAGCATCTATATCAAGAAATGCTCATACTTGTAACTCTTGAGGAAAAATGGCCTCAATCTCTGTTCTACCAAGTATCAGAATTTATCCATCAGCCTAAGGTCCAAAGTTCCCAGACCTTAATGAAGAGACCTCCAATTCTAGGCCCATTTCCCATACTCTTAAGCATACAAAAACCTGCCACAGTAGTGATGTGATTTTAATTCCTTTAAAAAATATGTAGCTAAGAGTTCTCTTTTTTAAAAAGATTCTACAGTCAGTTAGTCAATGTTTATTACAGTCAAAAACCAGCATAAGATCAAAACATCTCTTAAAACCATCTAATAGTCATAAAACTTGGAGCTAAAAAATTCTACAGTAAATTCTTAGGTCTGTTACCTCACTGAGTATAGCACCTAGCCAAAACTGTATTGGTTACTGAACATTTGGGAACGACCATTGGACTTACCGTGAGGGGTCCTTCTCCTCTGAGGTCAGGAGGACATCTCCAATGGGTTATTCCCACCGTGCCTTTAGGGAGGCAGGAAATAGTTTTTTCCCCTTCCTGTTGGCGCCTTCGGAATAGCCCCACCTCCAGTTCTGGGACTCCGAAAGCAGTGCTTGCAGCCTAAGTAACTGGTCTTGCCCTATAAAAAAACATAACTGTGAACAGTAAACTTAACTATTCAACACAAGAACCCTGCAGACCTAAAAAAGGGCAGAGTACGCCAAGGAAATGAGAGAAGAATCAGCACAGACTAAGAAAAAGAGGAAGATGAAAGCGGGAGGGCCGAGATGTCCTCCTGACCTCAGAGGAGAAGGACCCCTCACGGTAAGTCCAATGGTCGTTCTCCCTCTGAGGTGGAGGACATCTCCAATGGGACCTCCCCGAGCAGTGTCCCTTATTCGGGTGGGTTGCCATCTTCCTCCAGGGCAATAACGTGCTGAAGAATTCTTCTCCCAAACGCCGCATCAGCCGATGCTAGAGTGTTGATCTGGTAGTGTCTCACAAACGTGGAAATGGATGACCAGGTAGCCGCTTTACAGACCTCTTCTACCGAAGCTCTGTTAGTGAACGCTGCATTGGTCGCTGCGCTCCGCAGAGAATGAGCCGTGATGCCACTGGGTACCTCCTGACCGGAGGCTCGGTAGGCCTCGGTGATACATGCTTTCAATACTGCGCTGATCGCTGACTTCGACATCTTCTCCCCTCCCTTGGTGGAGATATGCCAACGAATAAGGACTCAGTTCTCCTGCAGGCCTCAGTTCTCGCTATATATATCCTGAGGGCACGCTTGACATCTAGGGTGTGCCATATCCGCTCCTTAGGATGCTTAGGATGCGGGCAAAAGGTGGGTAAACAAATCTCCTGGGAGCAGTGAAATTTGGAACCAACCTTGGGCTGGAATGTAGGATCCGTGCGAAGCACGACCTTATCCTTGTGGAAGACGCAAAGGGACGATTTGACAGACAATGCCCCAAGTTCAGAAACTCTCCTAGCCGACGTGATGGCCACCAGGAACAGCGTCTTCATCCGTAACCATTTCAGTCCCACTTCCCGGAGAGGTTCAAAGGGTGACTTAGTGAGGGCAACAAGTACTACGTTCAAGCGCCATGTAGGGAAGCGGTGAACTTGGGGTGGCGATTTAGCCACGGCTCCCTGAATGAACAACTGTATATGAGGGTGTTTGGTGAGTTTGTGTCCCTCAATAGAGGAGATAACAGTAGATAGAGCCGCCAACTGTCTACGAAGTGTAGCAGATTTTAGTCCCGAGCTCAGACCGTCCTGTAGAAAGGCCAAAATTGAGGCTACCGAAGGAGATAATGGTTCCACCTTCTTGCGTCGGCACCAGCGTACGAAAGCCTTCCAGGTGGTGTTGTAGATGCGGACTGTAGATTGTCGTCTGGAAGCAAGAATGGTGTCCAGGACCTGAGGCGAGTAACCTAGCGCTGACAGCTTGTGCCGCTCAATCGCCAGGCGGTCAAACACAGCCACGCTGGATCCGGGTGCCACACCGGGCCCTGAGATAACATGTCGGGAGACACTGGAAGTACTAGAGGTGGGAGTATGGACAACTCCTGTAATGCCGAGAACCACGGGCGACGTGCCCATCTCGGAGCCACCAGAATGACCTCCGCCTTGAGCTCCCGAACTCTGCGGATGGTTCTTGAAATTAGGACGAATGGAGGGAAGGCGTAAAGCAGACCCTGGGGCCAAGGGGTCGTGAGCGCGTCGGTCGCCTCCGCTTCTCGATGGAGGAACCTGGTGTAAAACCTCGGCAGGACGTGGTTCGTTGGGGAGGCAAACAGGTCCACCCTGGGTCGTCCGAACCGCGTCACTATCATGTCGAACAAACGGGGATGGAGGGCCCATTCCCCCTCCTGTAGTGTGACTCTGCTGAGCCAATCGGCCTCTACGTTTTCTGAACCCTTTATGTGTTCCGCTGTCAAGGAAATCACGTGATGCTCCGCCCAAGAGAGAATCTTCAGTGCCTCTCTGTGAAGTTGCGATGATCGGGAGCTGCCCTGTTTGTTGATATGCGCTTTGGCGGATATGTTGTCCGTTCTTATTAGCACCTGCTGGCCGCGAAGATGGGAGGCAAAGTGAAGAAGAGCCAAGCGGATCGCTCTGAGCTCCAGAAGATTGATGGGCAGGCCCTTCTCGTTGTCCCGCCATGTTCCCTGGACCGGGGCACCGTTCAGCACCGCCCCCCATCCCAGTAGGCTGGCATCGGTGAACAGCTCTCTGGTGTGGCAAACGTAATAGTTCTTGCCCGACAACAGGTTGTCCAAATTCGCCCACCAACGTAGGCTCTTCTTGACCCTCGGGGGAACCTGGAGGTTGAAAACCTTCCTTTCCATGATGGAGATTTGGTGAGGACGTAGAAAGACCTGTAATGGTCTGGCATGAAGACGAGCCCATTGGATCAAATCGATGCTGGCGATCATCAAACCCAGTAGACTGGCTAACTCCATGAGTGGAGAGGACCTGCTGTTGTAAATCCGCACAGCGGACTCCTTGATCTTCTGGGCCTTGTTCAGTGGAAGGAACAAGGCATTGAGAGTTGTGTCGATCACCGCTCCCAAATGTTCGATGCGTTGAGACGGTGTCAGCGAGCTCTTTTCGAAGTTGACCAGGAACCCATGTTCCTGCAGACACTGTAGTGTCCTTTCCGTGTTCTCGATGGAGTCTGTCAGCGTGCCAGCTCTGATCAAGAGGTCGTCGAGATAGGGATGAACGTGAATCCCTCGGGATCTGAGATGTACTACCGGATTGATGATCAACTTGGAGAAAAGTCGGGGAGCTGTGGAGAGGCCAAAGGGGAGTGCCCTGTATTGAAAGTGCTGGTTGTAAATGCAGAATCGGAGGAATCGTTTGTGTGCCGGATGAATGGGTACATGGAGATACGCCTCCGTCAAATCTATGGACGTCAGGAACTCGTTGGGAGATAGAGAGTCCGCCACAGCCTTCAGAGTCTCCATACGAAAATGTCGTAGCTTTATAAACTTGTTCAGAAACTTGAGATCCAGAATCGCTCTCCAGTCTCCGTTCTTCTTGGGAACCATGAACAATATGGAGTAAACACCCCGGTTCCTCTCGGCGACTGGGACAGGTTCGATGGCTTGGATATCCAACAGATGTTGTATTGCCTTGCCGATTATGGATTTCTTGTTTTCTGACTTGCTTGCTGGAGACTGTATGAATCGTTCTGGAGGCTGACGCAGAAATTCTATCGAATATCCCTGAGACACCACCTCCACAGCCCAGGCGTCCGCCTGTGTGTCTGTCCAGGTCTTTGAGAAATGTAGAAGGCGAGCCCCTACCGGGACGGAAAGATAGTCACGCCTGCTTGGGTTTGGCCTCTCTGTCTCCTCGGTCGTTCCTGTTGAACGGCTTGTTGAATCTGGAGTTGAAGGGGCCACGTTTGCCTGTCTGTTTGGAAGGCTCCCAAGATGACTTCTTAACGTCCTGTCGATATCTTGGAAGGGAGTGCTGCGTACGAAAGGACTGAGGGTTCCGCCTATCCGACCGTCGGAGAGATCTGGGCATGGCTTTTTTCTTATCCCTGGTTTCCACCAGGATGTTATCCAGAGCTTCTCCAAAGAGACGGTCACCCTGGAACGGATAAGCAGTGACAATAGATTTAGACAGAGCATCTGCCTGCCAGGCTCGCAGCCAAAGAGATCTTCTAGCCACCGCCGTGGAAGCCATGGCTCTAGAGGCAAAGGAAATAATGTCCAGGGTGGCATCAGCTGAAAAGGAACTAGCCTTAAGAACGCGAGAAAGCCCTTCCAGAATAGCCCGGTTACACTCTGGAACGATTTGGATGAGTTTCCGCAACCAAACGATAGATGCTCTGGCTGCAATGGAAGTAGTGGACGCTGCTCTTACCATCATGGCGATAGCCTCATGGATTCTTCTGAGCGTTGCCTCCACCCTCCTATCAGTCTGATCCTTGATGGTGCCTGAACCATCTTCAGAGACCAGGCCCGGGGATTGGAGTGCAGCCACTGGACCGTCCACCGGGGACACCTGCAACAACTCGTTAGCATAGTTAGGCATAGCATATAATTTTTTGGCAAAAACAGGAAACTGTTTATTGACCATGGGCTTGTCCCACTCTGCCCTGAGCTGGCGTTCAAAATACTCAGGGAAGGGAAACACCTTGTCAGAATATTCCTCAGGAGGAAAAAACTCACGATTGCCCCCAGATTTTGACTTGAATTTAGCTTTGGCCGCCTTCTGATACTCAGAGGGTGATAAATCATGCAATTCTAGGGCCTTGAGGGCTTTAGATAGAAGGAATTGATAGTCCTCAGGTTTGAAGAACCGACTGGACTGTTCAGGGAGCTTCAATTCCTCCTCCTCCTCCTCTGATAAAAATTCTCCCTCCTCTCTATCTTCAATAGAAGAGGCATTAGATTCCACCTCCTCCCTCCAGCGCTCATCACTGGATCTCCCTGGATGTGGGGGGAGCCTTCTTAGCTGCTTTGGTTGGCCACCCAAGGGGGGGAAATTAAGTTACCCTGAGAAGAATTCCCTTGTGACAAGGGAGCTTCTGGTCTGGAATGGAGCTGAGCCATCTCCTGTTGGATGGTCCTCCTAATAATGGCCATAATATCAGAAGAGTGCAATAAAACTCCCTGTTCTGGGAGCTTACCCTGGCTGGATTGGGCTCCAGAAACTTCTTCTTCTTCTGAAAGGCCTGGGGGAGAGCATAGGAGTCCTCCTTCTGTCCCCCTAGTTGCCGAAATCGCCGTCGGAGAGGTCCCAAAGGCCGAAGCTGGACCTTCAAAATGGCCGCCGCCCGCGTGTATGCGCGCGGGAAGAATGGCGGGGTCCTCCTCTTCTGGCTGCCGGCGGCGCTTCAGAGCGCGGGCGCTGCCGCCGAGTCAGCCTTGAGGTGCGGGAGAGCACGATCATGCCGCGAAGGCAGATCGGTCCCGGGGTCGTCTCGCGCTGCCGTGGCCGCGGCGCGCCCGTCTCCCTCGTCGTCGGAGGAAAAAACCTCCGGGAGCTCCGTTGCTGCCATGGCGGCAGACGAAGAACTTCCTCTTCGGGTCTTTGAGACCCCACAAACTTCGCTCCAAGGTAGGAGCAGAAGGAAAAGGAAGAAAAAAGTGGTGAAGAGAGAGAAGGCAAAAAGGGCAAGACAACTGGCTGAATAGGAAGAGAAATTGAAGAGAAAACTCAGAGGAACAGCTAAGCTGAAAGAAATTGCTGCTTCTCCCTACTGAGGCAGGAATAGAACTGGAGGTGGGGCTATTCCGAAGGCGCCAACAGGAAGGGGAAAAAACTATTTCCTGCCTCCCTAAAGGCACGGTGGGAATAACCCATTGGAGATGTCCTCCACCTCAGAGGGAGAAGGGGACATAGACAATGCAATATTTGGACTGCAGAAATCTGCAACCAAGCCAAAACCGGAAACAGAGCTGAAATAAACCATAAGCATCAATGTTAAAGGATGAAGAAATTACATAGTAGGACGATTCTTTTCCTTAATTTCCTTGTTTGCCATGGACCAAATTAGACAAGCATACAAGAACCACAGCATCACCACCACCACCAATTAGCCTTTACTTGGAAGGTACCAAATACCAATACAGACAGCAGCTAGAGCAAAGAAAAATACAAAATATACCCATTGATAAATCTAAAAACTCTGCTCAAGATACATTTCAAATACATACTTAATGGTACTGTATTTATTTTACCTCATAGCTAAAACCTAGATATAATCTAGATATCCCCAAGCTTCCATTTTTCACTAAACAGTACTCCCAGACAGCTTCTACAATTTATTTTTCTTCCCTTCCCTAATCCTAACAAGTGATCCTCTATCCTTTTATTCCTATTGCAATGACCCCACTCCATACCCACTGAATTTTTTCCCCAGGAACTTCAGTTTCCAAAAACTTTTGAGTTTATTGTTTATGCAGCACTCAACTATAGTTCAGGAAGGGCATTGCCACCCACACCATCTATTCAGATAAAGGCACTTCTGTCAGAACAGGCAGATGCCTATTGGAAACTCACTTGAAACATTTTGCCTTTTCTGCCTTAGTGAAAGTTAAACACCGTTTCCCTAAAACTGTAAATGCAATTCAGGTACCTCTGGGAACAAACATTTATTTCATCACAACAACCCATTCTTGATATATAATTTCTGCTGCACTAAAATAGCTAACCCAGCATCTGAAGTTGAGCTTCATGAAAAATCTACATCCAGTTTAATTTTTCCTACAGATATTACACTGAGGCTGCCTAACTCAAAGTTCCCCTGAAGTAGATCAATCAGCTGCCACTAAGACAACATATATTTAAATGCTTGCCCCCCCCAGTCAATACTAATGTTAAATTATTAGTTTTATGTGTCCTGACCTGGATAGTCCAGGGTAGCCTGATCTCATCAGATCTTGGAAACTCAGAAGAATCACCCCTGGTGAGTATTTGGATGGGAGATCCCCAAGGAAGTCCGGGGTCTCTACAAAGAGGCAGGCAATGGCAAACCACCTCTGAATGTCTCTTGCCTTGAAAAACACATGAGGTCGCCATAAGTCAGCTGTGACTTGAGCGTGATATATACATATAATTACATTTAATGGCTGTGCCTGTTCTCTCTTGGCACTATCTGTGCTTTGAATCCTCTCTCAGGACACAGAGATGATACCACATTCTTCTCCTTAGATAAACCTCCTCAAATCCCACTTTTCCCCAGGAAGCCTATGGCTCAAGTGTTTAACAGTGAACTCTAACTGAAGTCAAAACGGTGCAGCTGCTTTGTAATGCCTTTAATACTTTGCTATCTGTCTCATACTTCCTTCCATTCTCTCCATGCATTATCTCTTTCACCCAACCAATTTTTTGATTATAAGCTCATTTGGTCATTGACCTTCACCACCCTTGCTTATGTGATGCTAAAGCACAATGCTCATTGGTGGTGCTAAACATTATAATTTACTCCTGCTAACACTAATAATTCATCACAAATGAAGCACTATTTTAATCCCATTTCTACAATTATACTTTGAGGGCACATAACCATGTTTCAGTGAAGTACAGAAGTCTATAATCAGAAAATATACTGCCTTACGCACCGGGAGTTCCTGGCTTCTCTGGAGTTGATACATTAATGATTTTCATGGATGGCTTGCCAGCTGGTGCAGGTGGCATTCTGCTCTGGAACCCAAACACAGCTGCTCTGGGATATTCCCAAGTTCCATCAGCCAACTATTCAGGGCACCAACTCAGTTTCCAAGCTGCATCATGATACGTGGTCAGGAAAGACAAACGTCCCCTGTACTTCTGGTCTGGTCTCTAGAAAAAAGGCGTTACTATATGGCCACAATGTCCTACACATAAGAAGTTAAAGCAGGGCTCAACAAATCCCAGGTCCCAGGTAGCTATGGTACCTAGGAATTTCATTGCAGAGCCTAGTATTTTCAGCAATTATTTTATTATGATGACATACGTATTTCTATACCTCAATGCTTTTGTCATATCAAAATTGTGAGAACTCAGTTTCTCTTAATGAGAAACTGTGTAGCTTTTGTGGTAGCAATTATTAGAAAATATGGGCATGAAAATACAAAACCCTGAAGGCTGAAAAATGAGTCAGGCCCCTAAATTTTAGGGCTGACTTCTAGCATGAAAGAAAATTTGCCAAGGCCTGAGTTAAATTATTTCTTTTAAATAGTATATTCCCTAACAAATTTTAAAATGACTGCACAGATCACTAGCAATTCACTGCAAAATTATGTAAACCTTCTATTGAAATTTTGCATCCCAAGAGGGAATTTCATATAATTGAGTAGTTTAGAACTTCATTCTTGCTTTCTGCATCAAACAAGAATGCTGATCACAGGAGTGAATCCAGAAGACAGAAATCAAATGCATATTGCAGCCAATGCTGGAATGACATAAGCAACTGATCGAAAACAAAGCCAGTTTAAGCCTCACGTATGAAAAACAATGCTCACAGAAATAATACTGTGAGATAAGGCTTTGTAATGGCTTTGTATCCTATTTACATATTGACACAAATAGATTTCCTCTTCTGCAGTTATCTCCATATACATGGTGAAGGTACACATTACTATCCTCAAGAGACTTTCTACCCAGATGTACAGCGCTAACCCAATAAGCTTCCATGGGAGAGTGGGGATTTAACCCTGGGTCTCCCACTCCTTGTCAGACACTCAAGTCACTCCAGCATGCTGGTAGCCCGTACTAACGATATCATACTATGGATATCACGGGTACTGTGAAAAACTGCACTGCCAAGAGTTTCTGGGATGCTGTTGCAGCAGCATTCATCCAATACATCGAATAAGAGGAAAGAGGAGAGAGGGAAGGTCTCTCTCTGTCCTGCTGCTAGACATGGGAAGAGGGAGGAGATCAAATAAAGTTACTATCATGAGAAAAACAACTTCCAAAGAAACAGTACAGGACATGTGCCTTAGGACAACATATATATGGAAGAGGAGAAAAAGCCCCAGAACTGACGCATCTGTAATTGGCTCCTTATCCAGGGAATGAGAACACAACCAAGAGGCATGCTCTGATGCATTCCCTGTTTGTGTTCTTTTGCGTGAAGTGACAAGAGAACACAGTCTATGGACAATTTCATTCATGAAGATTAAACTGTCTTCGAGCCTCATGCACAATTTCTGCATATATATTGCATAGATAGAATGTGGAAATACTGTGTGTGTAAAATACCAGCCAATGTATCATTTTCATTCACATGCCAAGCTTGTTTCAAGCTCATATATGGACAGAACTATGGTTCTGTTCCTCCAGTGGATGTACTCCAGTCCAAAAATACATGGGCATCTGTTTTTTTCAAAATATTTATAATACACACCTGAATTCCTCACTGGTTCAACAGTTTTAACAGAAAATAAGCCTTCAATTACTCATTATAATTATTTCATGTGTATTATTTCATCCATCCTTATTTATCCCAACGCAATACACAAAATCCAAATTCTGTAAAATCTCATTTTAAAAAAAAAAAATGATGCAGTTTATCAGGGCTGGTGGGTGTCCTATTTGCACATCAGCTACCCAATTACATCAACTTCCTTTCATAACTGGAAAACAAGTGCTTATCTAAGGATTGTTATTTACATCTCTCCCTGTTTGTTCGTGGAAATAATTTTACTTCAAAGAAAACTGGCAGAATGAATCCTATCAACTTCCCTTTAGAGCACTTAATTTCAGCTTGATTTTGCTGAAAATGTTTCTTGCCAACAACATACATCAATTGCGAACAAATTAAATTTGGGGGTCACGGTCATACTAGAATAAGCACCATTCACTGCTTTCAAATATTCAGATGATGGAAAGGAAAACCAAGCATATTAAAATAAGTGCAACAGTATTTCCCATCAGTTCTTTATCATCTTTTTCCAATGAATGCTTTCAGCTAGTGTTTTAAAACTCTTAACCCCAAATTTCTGAACACGGAATAAGCATTTATGTAACTACTGGCTTTGTGCGTGTGTGTGATTTGATAAAAAGGAACATGTTGCAACTGTGCAGGTGATAATATCTAAGGCAAGATTTGGAGCTATTTTCACAATGATATACATAAAGAAGAAAATATTCGAAACAGTTTGTGTCTGTAATATTTTTACAAAGCAGAGGGAGCTGAAGCTGTGTATTTTTTTTTTACCTTGCCTAGCTATTATTAAATATACTGTAACAAAGCATTGATAAAGGTTATCCAGAGTTGCAGCACATCAAAAGACACAGAAAAAGAGGACAAGGACAAGTTGCCTTCCATTATACACAGTTCCAAAATATTAAACCTGTTCTACTTTACGAATAGAAATCTGTATAAGAGCTTGAGAGAGATAATTTAAGATCCCTTTTGTGGAATATACGTGGAACAAAAGAAGTGAACACAGGAATAAGATCTTGTTCTCCTTATCACACCCATACTAGCTCATTACGTGAAGACAACTGGATACCCCCTTTCTTCACAGCACAGATTGTTTACTAAAAGTTTTCAAGTATACAGAGAAGCTGGACTACCCATAAGACTACCCATAAGTCCTATGCTATTTTTCAAAGGAGGAAAATCGAGTTCGCAACTTGATCATCTGTTTATCCATAAGAGTCACAGAACAGGAATGATGCAATATATAAGCAAGTTCATATTTTATGGTACTGCTTATAATTACCATTATGAAATTCCAGCAGTAACATTTCAGAACAGTGAATAAGTCTGAATCCGTACCCACTTTCCTTTCAAGCTCAGGTTTAGGTAACTTGAGCCTTTGTACAAAGACCTTGATTTTGCAAAGCAACTACCTTGCCCAAATGCATAATCAATCTCAAAATCCATTGCATGGACTGAAGCCTAGATGTATCAAATACATGCCACCAGATGGCATCTTAAAATCAGTTAATTGTATACTAATACTGGAGGATATCTTCCGAAGCAAACAAGTGCAGTGCAAGAATCCAAAGTGGAAATTACCTGAATTACAAATGAAAACTCTCTTTGCAAACAATGAACTAAGGGCCCCCAAGCTGAATCTGAGATATTCTAGAATTAACAAGCCACATTTAGAGTTCTTCCTTTGTGCCCATGAGTGTTCAAAACTGGCACCATGAGAATCTATAAACCAATGGCGTTAAAAAAAATTTGCTGCAAATATCACTTTAACTATAATAGCATGTTCTGCCAAGTCTATGAACTTAGTCCTTGGTTCAGCAACATGGATTTTAGTCCAAGCCCAAAGAAGATGAAGAAGAGGTGGATTTATACCCCACCCTTCACTTGGGAGTCTCAGAGTGGCTTACAATCTCATTCCCTTCCTCTCCCCACAATAGACACCCTGTGAGATAGGTGAGGCTGAGAGAGAGCTCTGAGAGAACTGCTCTTGAGAGAACAGCTCTGAGAGAACTGTGACTGACCAAGGTCACCCAGCTGGCTGCATGTGGAGAAGTGGGGAATCAAACACGGTCCTCCAGATTAGAGTCTGCCACTCTTAACCACCACACCAAACCAGAGAAAAAAAATGCAACGTTATGCAAAGCTAAGTGGAATAATGCAAGGAAGACCAATGGATGCTTACTAGTTCAAAATAAACAGACCTTTCAGTTAGTGTGTGATGGTAACTATGGAAGACAAAGCAAGGCTTTAATGGGTGGACAGGGGACTTCCTTCAAACCTTCATTTCACTCCTGAAAACCGTTCTTTTCTTCCCCTCTTCAATTTCTGTGCTGTGCAGCTTCCAATGCCAATTGCCATGCAAGTGCAAGAGGAGTTGCAGCTCATGTCCCATTTGCAAGTACCTAGGGCCAAACCAAATTTCTACTGCAGGTGTGTATCAATATTAGCCCAATGGCAGTTTCTCCCTTGCAGTCCTCTTCCAGAAGGGGTGCTGCTCTACTCCCATTTGTCCCTCCCCCAAGCCCCATTCCCAGAGATATTCATATACCCAGATTGCCTCATGAACAGGATGTGTGTGTAGGGGGGAACAGCTCAAAGAGAAGAGTTAAACACCTATTTGTTACAAAACACCACCTCTTGATGATGTATTGGGAGGAAAGAGTAGCAATCAGGATAATGGAGGAAGCAGCTGCAGGGTAATATTTAGTTTACCCCTCACGTAAACCTGGCACTCTGCTTCCAATGGATCTTTATAAGAGCTAACAAACCACATGCATCCACTGGCATTTATTTCTGAATCTATTTATTGAAACACATAAACACTTGGCCCTTCAGGGAAACGAAAGGTAATTCAGATACAATAGTAGTTCTTGGAGGGAAGGCAGCATGGTGTAGCCCGATGTCTTCAGATCTCAGAAGCTAAAACAGTCAGTACTGGAATGGGAGATCACCTAGGAAGACAAACCACCTCTGCTTCTTACTTGCCTTGAAAGCCCTTTAGTAAGAATTCTTATAGTTCAGGGCCTGCCCAGACATTTCTGATACTTTAAGATCCAAGGACTGCCTGAGACCCATACAAGCCCAGCGGCACTTTAGAGACTAATAAAATTGATTCTAGCATGAACATTCGTAACTCACAAAATATTATGCTGGAATAAACTTTGTTCAGGGGCCACTGGGCTTCTGTTTAATTGTGCTTCAGCAGGCTAACGTGGCTACTCCTCTGGATCCCTCCAATAACTGCAGTAGGTGGGGCAAGGTAGGTGGAGTATGGGAACCTTTCTTCAGCCCTCATAGCTCATGTCAGTACTGGGGAAGAGGCCATTTCAGTTAAAGGGACTGCACAGGAAAAAGCGTTAAGTCCCCAAGTAGCTTCAACTTCTTAATCCAAGCAGCTGTTTTGAAACTTTAAAAGGCAAAAAAAAGGGTTGGGAAAGCCAATCACAGTTCTCCTGTATGGGATGTAGCTGGGCCTTAAACAGCATTTCTGAAAACAGTGACCTACTATACATATTTAGTATCTGCCGGCCTGGGCTGTAAGAAGGTCTGCTGATTTAATCAGTGAATTCCTATCCAAGATGCACAGCACACAAGTATACCCCCTACAGGGAAGACTGGAAGCATACCACTGTGGTTGACAGAATCTATGACAAGAGGAAAGGTACACACCTTCTCTCTCCCCTTTCCAATTTTGTTGTTTGTGCTGAACGGGGAGTACAGAAATTTTCCATGCAGACGGTACATCTATTTTGGACTCCCCCCCCCCTTTTAACAGAACAAGACATGATTTCTGGATAGTCTCAGGGATCCACAGATGTACCAGCCTACTCATCCCTGGATTTCAGTGTATTTAAATGCAGTCCCTTCTGGGTCCAGAATCTGTCCTGCTAATTCCCTGCTATTTCAATGGGAATCAAGACTTGCTGGCAACGCTACAGAGGTGGAAGAGTATAGTGTAGCTGTAAAGAAAAATGTAGACAACACCTGCCAACGTTATTGCAGGATTTGTGAAGCATTACTAGGTGCTAATTCCTAAAAATTTAATTCTAAAAACGTTATTATAATAGAAGTCAAGAAAGGTGAAAAGACGAGGAATCAAGCCCTTGAGAATGAAGCAAGACTCTCTGGAATGGATTCTTTTTTGTATCAGTTCATTTCTCAGTGCACTTTGCTATATTTGATCCACAAGATACATAGCCTGCTATTTTATATAGGGATTAACTGCATACATCCTCATATTATTCTTGAATCAAACTATGTGCCTTTAGTCGTTTTTCTGGTCTATCAGATCAGATTAATAAAATATATTTGTACTTCATTTGTTAGAGGGTGGGGAAAAACCCCAACAAACTCACAATTCAGAAGCATGATTTTTGCATCCCTTCTCTTGAGTTTACAGATGGAATGAAACAACCACTACTAGAAAACATCAGCATTTGCCACAATCTCCAGGGCTTGGGCAGCCAGTGAGAAATGTGCCTACAGGAACCTGAGGTACAAGTGAACTGATCCACACCTAACTAAACCAAGAATCATAAGAGACCAAAACATGTACTTATATCAGAGTGGACTGTCTTATTAATTTAATTAATCCTATTTAAAGAACCAAGGGCCATCGTGGCTCAGAGGTTAAGACGCTGAGCTGCAGACTGGAAGATCTGTAGTTTGGCACTTTGAGACCCTGGTGCTGTGTGACAGAGTGAGCTCCCGTCTCTGGCCCCAGCTCCTGCCAACCTAGCAATCTGAAAGCAGAAATTACAAGTAGATAAATAGTTACCACTTCGGTGGGAAGGTAACAGCGTTATACGTGCCTCAGCGTTTAGTGATGCCGGCCACTTTATTTATTTATTTATTTATTTATTTATTTATTTATTTCTACCACACCCTTCCCACTGCAGCAGGCTCAGGGTGGCTTACATAGGATATAAAATAGCTAAAACAAATTTAGATTCATAACAACATAAATATAAAACATTACAAAGTGCTACTGCTAAAATAATTCATATACGGCAGGCATAAATAGCATCCGACAAACAGGCAGTCAGCTCCCGTGGTAGCCTGGATTATGTCGGCTATTAATAATGCTGTTGACATTGATGTTAGTACTTATGTTAATATTGGGATTAGGGCCTCAGTTGTATGGTGTGGCTCCTTAGTCAAAGGCTTGGTGGAAGAGCTCTGTCTTGCAGGTCCTGCGGAACTGTAATAGGTCTCACAGGGCCCTGATGTCTTCTGGGAGCTCATTCCACCAGTACGGAGTCACCACTGAGAAGGCTCTGGCTCTCATCACAGCAAGCCTGGCTTCTCTGGGGCCTGGCAGGGCCAGATGGTCTTGGGACCCTGATCATGGTACTCCCTGGGGGACAAGTGGGGAAAGGAGGTCCCTTAAGTATGCAGGTCCTTGACCATATAAGGTAAGAACCAACACCTTGAACCAAATTCGATATGCTATAGGCAGCCAGTGCAGTGCTTTTAGCGCAGGTTGGATGTGCTCCTGCATAGGGAGGCCCAGAAACAGCCTGGCCGCCATGTTCTGTACCAGCTGCAGCATTCAGATTTGGGACAAGGGCAGCCCCATGTAGAGAGCATTACAATAATCCAGTCTCGAGGTGATCACTGCATGGATCACTGTTGCCAGGTCATTGCATTCGAGAAAGGGAACCAACTGCCTAATCAAACGAAGATTATAGAAGGGTGACTTCGCAGTGGCTGCTACCTGGGTCTCCATCATGATTAAGGAGGCATCTAAGAGCACTCCCAAGCTCCTAACCTTCAATGCTAGCATCAACGGTGCCCCATCAAAGGTCAGGAGAGGGATCCCTACCCTCGGGCCACTCTGACTCAGGCACAGAACCTCTGTCTTCGTTGGATTCAATTTCAGTCAACTCAGTCTAAGCCAACCAGCCACAGCTTTCAATGCCAGGTCCAGATCTTCCGGACTAGAGTCAGACTGGCCACTCAACAACAGATTGAGTTGGGTGTCACCTGCATATTGGTGACAACCCAGCCCATGACTCCAGGCAATCTGAGCAAGGGGGTGCATGTAGATGTTAAATAACATCGGGGAAAGCACCACACCTTGGGGCACCTTGGGGTATTCCACAAACTAGCAGGTGCCTTCGGGACTTGACCATGGAAATATCTTCGGAAAGTGCTGGCTCTTCGCTTGGAAACAGAGATGAGCACCACCCCCTGGAGTTGGATTCAACTAACTTTCAAGCAAGGGAAAGCTTTACCTTTATTAAGAGGATGGGAGAACCCACATAGCCTCTATGTCACTGGAGGATGAGTAGGGACTACTGCAGACCTGTAACTATCCCAACTGTGCAATATAAGTGCTGAGATTTCTCCTTACTTGTAACCAGCTCTCATTCCAGGGACTTTCTTCATTTTCATGAGGCTCTGCTACCTCCACATACATGAATGCATGAAGCTGCTTTATACTGAATCAGACTATTGGTCTATCCAGGTCATTACTGTCTATTCAGATCTCAGGAAGCGGTCTTTCACATCACCTGCTACATGATGCCTAGATGGGGATGCCAGGGTTTGGACTTCAAACCTGTACTATGCCTCGATGAAATGAAACTCAGTCATCTTAGTTTCATCTCACATCCCTGCGTGGGCCCAGTAATGACATGAAAAATTCTCATCTCCACCTTGGAAACCATGTTCATAGGCTTAGCAATTGCAGCTCAAAATAAAAATAGAAGAGTATCAGTCACAATGTGCTGAAAGAGACACAAATAAATGCAGTGCTGCATGATTACAACTGTGTGCATTCAGCACATTTTCAAGTCTTCTGCATGCTTACACACACACACTCACTCAGTTATGGTGTCTCCAAAACATAGCTTTCCTCTAAAAAGCAAATTTTAAGGCATTTGGGTAGAAGTAAAGCTGTGAAAAATGTACATGAGTTCTGACTCAAGAGTCCTACATACCTTCACATTTGTATGTTAAGAAACGTTATCTGCCACAGAATTTCACTAGCCTCCTAGCTTCTGTGCTAGTCTCATACTACGTCCCTCTCTATATCCTCTCTTCATGCCAACAATATGTTTGGAAAAGGTCCTAGTAACTTAAAATGCCTGTTTTTAAGAAGAAGATTGTTTGCAAAGCAATCAATAGGAAGCAAGTCTGTTCTATCTTCATAAAATGGGATGGATTTCCTTATCAGGGAAGGAACAAGATCCTACTTGTTAGCAGCAGCTGAGTAACGTTTCTCTGAACTTACTTTGCTCTCTGTACACAAGCATATAAGGCTTGGGTGTGTCCAAAGCTGTCAGTCCTTGGAAGTGTAGCCTAGAGCTAAGCAGAAGATCAGCTAGTGGAGAAAGAAGAATGGCTTAGCAATAGGAAGCCTCCCCTTCTTTCTTTGTTTATTCTGTTACTTCCCCCCCTTCTATATTATCAGTAACTTTGAGTCTTCACTGGAGAGGAAAGAGGAATATAAAATATACTAAATAAATAAGTAAATATCAGATGAAACAAACCTGCATGTATAGTTTTTTTTCTCTTTTAACAACACCCTAAATTTCATAATTAGAGAGTGAAAATATAATTTAAAAAACAACTTGTATTATAGAAGGTGCTGGATTTCTCTCTCACACCCTAAGCATATTGCTTTATTTATATATTTAAATCAAATGAGGTTTTACAAGACTGCATGAAGACTGAGCTACAGCTGCTGGCAATTTATGTCTTTGAGAGCCAAACAGCCCAACCTTTATTAATTGAACAGGAGTATATATATGCTTGCAGATCAATGAAGTCTGACTATGTTTTTCCCCTCAGGACACTTACTCAGAATTATGCCCTACCATACATTATCATTTGAACATATAAATATTAACATTTCAGTTTATTTGGCAGTCACAGTGGCCTTTGTACAAACTCAATTGTGGAACTTCTTTGTAATTGGGGGGCACTTTTCATCGCTTGCAAATTCCTGCCAATGTAGCATTAGCACCAAGTTGCAATCTGCTAGAGCTTTGATACTAGTAACTAGCTGAAATGGAGCAGACTGGGGGGGGGTGAATTAAGCTGAACATCAGGAAGCATTTAGTAACCAGGGTCTATTAGCCACTGCAATAATTTCCCATGGGAACTCAGGAAGATTCAGTGCAGTCATTTAAAACTAGAATGGACAAAGAAAAGGAGAAAAATCCACACAACATAAATTCTGCACAAGGAAGAGAGATCATGCATATCTTAGCTTATATAAACTTAAAGCTATTTTCTGAAGCTCGTTTGGGGATTCTGTCTTTATTACACACCATATTAGCATTCGGAAAACTCTATGCTGAAGATCTGCCAACCAAGATTTTTTATCCGTGCTCCCTATGACCTTCTTGTTCACCCTGCTATTCTCTTCCCCATAGCCATTCCTCTTTTACCGTCCTAAAGTTGAATAACCTCGAATGACACAAGTAGTTTACTTGAAGACAAGTCTTGTCAGTTGTAACAGAACTTGCTTCCCAGTAAGTGCATCAAATGGTCTCAATCCTGCCATTGGGCTCTACTTATACAGAATATCAGGCTGGCCATACCAGCACAGTATAACCAGTTCCAGCACTGAATGTACCCAGCATCATTTCAGAAGCTAACACTATCCTCAGATGTGGTTTAGTGTCAAGTATGAAGTGGCTGCATGGGAAATAAAAAGGTAAGGGGAAATTAACGGGCCATACTTGTTATGTATGGATCATCCTTGAGAAATTTAGACACCCTGGAACCAGCAATATCAATACAATTTTATGAAGTGCTTACAACAACACAGTTGATAATACTGTGATTATAACCAAGTGACAGAATGGCCTAGGGCCAAGCTCCAGGTGGGGTCTGCATTAGAGATGGGTACAAACTGGGAAAATTCAGCTTCATTTTGTTTCATGGTTGGTGAGGCCACATGAACTATGAACCACAAACCTTCACAAATCTTCCAGTTTACTGAAGCAGTTCATTCTGAGGTTCATGATGCTGTAGAATGCCCCACCTGCGGGCTAGAGATGCCAAATTCGCTGTAAGTCTCCAGCTGACTCTCCTCTACCTACCCTCCAGTTTGGTGAGGACTGGATTTAGGGGGGGGTGGAGTAGCAGCCCCCCAAAGCGGGTGCGCCAAGGAAAGTGGTCTCTGGGGAAATCACAGCCGCAAGTCCAGGAGCATACAGAACAGAACCCCTGCAAGCTAGAGGCATCAAACTTGCAGCAGATCTCCCTGTACGTGCCTCCCATAGAGCAGAATGAGAGCTCTCTTATTGATGGCCAGTGATGCCTGTTTTGCTTTGGAGGGCCACTATTGGTATTTCCAGGGCTGCAGAAGTCCACCCCCTGTTGCTTTGGTGATCATAATTGATCTGCACCAGTGTGTCTGCCATGGATGCCACTGACATGCACCAATATGAACTGCCCAAACCTCCAAAAACCACATGGAGGGTCGTGGGAGGTTCAGCTCATGAACCTCAACTCATAAACCAGGTGATTTTCATCACAAATGTAGGTTCATGAACCTGTTTGTGCCCATCCCTACTTTGGAGATCTCCCATAATTACAACGGACCTCCAGATGACAGACATCAGTTCCCTTGGAGAAAATGACTGCTTGGGAGGATGGACTCTATACCCCACTGAGGCCCCTCCCCTCCCTAAATTCCACCATCCCCAGGCCCCAACCATCATATCTCCAGGAACTTCCCAACCAGGAATTTCCCAACCTGGAATTGTCAACTCCATCCTGCAAGCAAAAGATGAACTGCAAACTCACATAATCCAGCATAAGTCATTTGTGAGTTAAAAAATTAATTGCTGTACCACTCTCTGGAGGTCATCAGAAGCTTCATGAAGAGTGACCATTCACAATCTTGTTACAGTTGAACCTGCTACACCTATATGGTAGTTATACAGGAGCAAAAGAAACTCTGCTACAGTATTTAAAGTATCTCAAGTGTGTTTCCTTAGTGGAGGCATAAACCCCCAATATAGGAGAATTTGCCTGAAAGCAGATTTCTGTCCTTCCAGGGAAAACATGTACCAATTGCAAAACATCTGAAGCTACCAGACAGGAAGCTGAAATATATTTCTAGTTTGAAATATACCTAGAAATGTATTCTCTTTATGCTGGCTCTTTATGCTCTTAATTGTTTTCAGCCTTGCCTTCTTGACAAGTGTGTGAATCCAATAATTTAGTACATGAATTCAATCATTTCCCCAACAAAAATGGTCTGGTACAGGTACAGAGGTTAGAGTGTTGGACTAGGCCTATCTACCTTGGAAAAACTTTGTTTCGCATATCTACAAGCAACTTTGCATCTTGCATCTTGGATCTTGGGACTATGAAAGAAACAATTTACTTTGGGAGTAACTTTGTTTTTCTGTCTATTGTGGGAGCAACTTTGTTTTGCATATCTACAAGCAGCTTTGCATCTTGCATCTTGGAATTATGGAAGAAATTGTATGTCTGTAGTAGAAATTGTATGACTTGCATCTTTGATCTATTTGACTATAGTATTTCCATGCCTTTGTGGTTTGTTAAAGTATATTGTTACTCTTCTTGTATGAATTTTGATGATAGACAATATACAAAGAAGCAAGGAAAAACTTTTGTATATGTAATTTTTATTAGAGTATATTATAGTGTCATATATCACAAGTAGTCCTTTTTGCAGTATTGGCCAATGTAAATGGCAGAAGAGCATGGCTTGCACACAATGCCAACCAATATACTACATAAGATAAAATGTGGGGGCCAGCAATCCACCCCCACAATGACACTGTAACTGAACACCATGATTAACAGCAGAACACATTTTAAATGAATTACTGTCTATGCAGAATGTCATCCAACCTGTTGCCCCAGACATTCAGAAGGTAGAGAACAGAAGCAAACTCAAATTGAGGCCTCTTATGGAGTACCATCCTCAAAGAAGCTCACTGGGTACCACTCCTGCCCTTTGTCAAGCAAAACTACTGAACTAGATGACTCTGGATGCATCCATAAACGGTGGTGCTTCCCACTGGCAAAAGACTCCCTTGTGTCAGATAAAGTCACTGCCCAATTCATTGGGTTTTCTCTAGTATTTTTCCTGAATGCTGTTGGGAATTGTTTTGTTGCTGCTACTGTTTTTTAAATTATTGCTGTGTGGTATTCTGCTGTACAATTTGAATAATTGAAGATCTGTTGATATTTTAAGTTTAATGTGTTTAAATGCCACCTTGAACATTCACATAGAAAGTCAGGATATAAATGTTTTACCAAATGTAAACACAAATACAAGACTTGTACAAACTGAAAACAGGTGCCAGTTGGCTATGCTACTATGTTGTCTGAATTTTTTTAAAAAACTTGAACAATTGTCAGAGGTGCCATGCTATACTTCCAGCTGAGGTCTCTCTAACTCCATCTCCCAATAGCTACAAAGGACAGAAGAAAAGCTTCAGCCAAGCATTGCCTTATTCAGCCTCTCCTACCACAGTCTGCAGAAACTGACAACTCCTGGCCACTGAATGTCAAGTTGTCTTCATCCCGGATCACTATAGAGATGTGTATTTTTGTTTTGATTTTTTGAAGTTGCTTTGAGAGTGAAAAGGAGATGTTAAACATTTAAAATAAATAGCAGGGGTACAACTTGCTTTCTTCTTGGCATGAACAAGAGGGATCGCTCCAAATCATCTGTTGCAGATAATATTCCTAAAAAACACAGTTACATAATAATGAATTTTCCAAACTTTGTGCCCTCAGGGAACTCAGAGGAACTGGTCCACCAAGTAACAGCTAAGAGTCTGCCATGAAATTCCTGACTGCTGCAGAGAATTCTGGGGCATGTTCTAGCATACTTTCTCTGTTCTTCTAAAGAATTCAAGGTTTCTAGGAATACAAAATTGAGCTCTGTGTTATAGGGATAAGTACCAGTAGAAGACACCACTTCCACATGGCCCAGATTAAACAAACTTAAGAGTCCAGCAGCACCAGTATTGGAGACTGTGCAATAACGGGTACAATTGTTTTTAATTCTTTGTTTTAATGTTTGAATTAACTATTTACTATTGTGTTTTTTGTGATGCTGAAAGGCCTAATTATTTGTTGTGACCCGCTCTGAGCCTGTTCGCAGGGAGGGCAGAAAATAAATTTGAAAAATAAATAAACAAATAAAAATAATAGTATAAACAGTATAAAATTCTGCGTGGACCACAAAGCCCTGCCCTTCCCCCCTCACTGGTGTTCCACACAGCCCCTTTTCAAAGTGTGTGGCAAGCTGTGCATGCTTTAGGGGGATTCTCAGAAAAATAGAGTGAGAAACACATCTGCTACAATTTAAAAGCAAGTTCAAGTAAATATTTGTACTATGTGTACATGGCATATAAAAGGCCATACATACACAGGTCTCCAAAGATTTTCTAGGGCTACAATTCAAAAGGCTCTCACCCAAGTTCTAATCAATCTTACCTCTTGGTTGGAAGGGGCTTTGCTCCAGAGACAGCAAGAAATTTCCGGATTGGTTAGTTCCCTGTTGGCATGTATGACTGCAAGTCAATAAGTGACAAGTGTATTGTCTAGTTTAGCCCTGAGACCACCACTGCATCAGGACTATCTCCTGGGTACCACAGGGTCAATTAATTCCTTGGATTCTGCTTCTGGTCCCTAACAGACGATCAACACCTTTCTGATTTGTGTTTTGCCACATTCTGGCATCTAGCTGAACGCAAGTGACAGTGGCTCTATAAACTCCCACCATTCAAAAGAGAGGGAAGTGGATGTTGCTCTCTTCTCTCAAGAAGGACAATCCCTGTTCTCATCTACAGAAAACTGTCAGGTGTCTATTTTCATGTTATCTGGGTGGGAATGAGATGGGGCCCACCACCTATCCCTGCAAATAACTTGGGGACACCAGTTTGAAAAATGTGGTTTCATGGGACTTTGGTAATCCTGATAGTACTGGCATCAGAAAATAGTACTATCTTCTGAGCCTATTCATTTACTTCGAAAATTTGTTTCTGCCCTTCCAGACCAAGGTGGCTGACAACAATAAAACAAAAAACAAGCACACAATAAAAACTAGCACAGAAGAAACATGATTCAAACAATCCAACACACCAATAAAAACCACCACTAAAAGCAAGCCAAGGCATAAAAGCACATAAAATGAAGCAGTCTAAAATGATACTGGTGGCATGGTCCTCAGGATAACAGTCATCCAAGCTCCTGCTCTTTAAAAGAGATGAGGTCAATTCCACAGAGGCAGAGAGACAGTGCCCTCATCCCATAAAACCTAACAGAAGTTCATTTTCACACTGGCCAGATGGGTATGATAGAAGCCCATCCTCTGTTCTTACAGGAAACCGGCAGAATCCTCCCCCTAAAAAAGTTAGCAACCATTTTGTACTGAACAAGGCAGGGCTATTTTTAGGTATCAAATTCAGATCCTATTTTTAAGTTCTGGTGCTAGTGCTAATGAAATCAATGCAATTTAAATAAAATGTCATTAGCACAACCAGAATCAATCTGCAAATTAAAATTAATATTATTATTCTCCCAATGCAAAATTTAAATTTTGAAAACCACATTTTAAGAAGCTAATAGAGTGATTCAGTTAATACATTCTATCTGTAACCTGACCTATGACATTTATGCTTACATTCTACTGGTTGTTGCTCACAAATAAGTCAGTTCTTGGTGTTGGGTAGGTAGAGGAAGAAGCAAGAAAGTGGACTGGGCAAAATTTACAAAAGAACAACTATTTAGCAATTCTGTGGCAAACTACATTGAGATAGCCTAGTGATGCACTTGAAAATCAGTTGGGAGGGGGGAGCATGAGTGGACACATTGGTATCATGTTACAAGAAAACAACAAATCGCTCACTTTAAACACTGTTTAACTTCTCCCTTTTAAGCACCACTCAGTGATGCTTAACTTTGCTGAGAAAGAGTAATGCAATATCTGTCTAGTATCAACAATTTGTCCTCACTGATGCTTTTAAAAAAAAAGAATGCTCACCAATTTGCTACAGTTTATAGAGAGGGCAACTAAAAGTAGGGGAGCTACTTCCCTAGAACAGGTTATATTATTAAGAAATTATTTCCAATACAGTTTGATTCTCTAGTATGTGATTTTCTATATTGTGTTATTAAAAATTTCAAAAATAGCACACCTACAGGATGAACAAACTGCAGAACTATACTAAAAAAAGCTAAGTGGATTCATCCATCAGAAAGTTTTCAGCACAAGCCCCACTGACATGAATGGGAGCTGTGCAAGAGCACCATAAAATTCTGATGCAGCTCTTATTTCAGTAAGGAGCTCCTGCAGGAGAACTTGCCACTAGAAGGCAGATCACACAGATGCGGCCTCATTCATGGAATGTAATCAAATGTGGGAGACAATTAAGACAAGAGAGATCAAAGCACAAAGCATTTCATGCAAATTAATGAGTGGGTGGGAATATTTTTCAGCCTAGGGCAATTTTTTTGCCAAGTATATTTCATTAATTCCCCTAGCAACATTTTATCTCTGTTCTTCCTTTTATTACTTTTCAATATTAAAAAGGTTTTTTTGTTGTTGTTTTGTGCCATGGCATTTCTTATTTCTTTCTTTCCCATAGAAGTCAACCATTGATAGTTATGCAGAGTGCACACAGCTTCTGTTAAGCAAAGCACTGCAGAGGGATTGGGAGTTTCTGTTACTTTGTAAAGCACCGTGAAAGCTATAGCAATTATAATAATAATCTCTAGGAACCTCTCCATTTTCAAAAGACAGGTGCATTTATCTGGATTTGGGGACCGCTTTTGCCCAGGAGAATCCAGATGATCACCAACAAAAAGGTAAGGTGGTGGTACTAGTTCCAGGTTTCCCAAAACTTCCACAAGGACTGATATGCAGATCAAACCCCAGCCTATACCAAGTCTTAATGTCTCATGAACCACCAAGGCAAACTCAATGCACCAATCACATAAAATGCAGGCATATCTCCACATCACTCAAAGTTGGTCTAGGAGCAGTAGCAGACAGACAAAAGCAACAGTACAAAGTAAACAGGCTCTATGATACCATTCCTTTACCAGACATTTATCAACATTCCTGTACGTATCCATTTTGATATAAAATTTGTGCGCTTGCACCTACCCGTGACTGGGGCATCTATATCCAGCAAATTTTTTTCCTGACGGAGAATTGAAGCACCCTCTGTTATTATTCTCAAAGCAACACTCTCTTCCAGCCTTCCTTCCTTCATAAGATGTGCCTTTAGGATATCCACTCGAGGTTTTCCATCATTGTCAAACACTTCCTTCGCTGTGAGCCGATGGCTTGGAGGAAATGGGACAGCTGCAAGAATAAAGATAGATTGGTTCAATACACTAAGTAAATCCATTTGTTCCAATAAAAGCAACGTTTTAGCTCTGCTACTGGCCATCAAGTTGTTTTTCCCCCTCAAAAGCTCTCAAAGCTTATTAGACTATCAGATAATAAGAAGCTCTCCTGGTACAGTTAGCAACCTTCTTAAATGCTTTCACCTATTTCATCTCGAGCACTATTACCCCCATTCTGAAAACCAAATAATGGTTATTCCAAAAGGGTATGCAGACTGCAATGGATAAGGAAGAACAGAGGGCATCGTTTTTGAAAAGAGCCACACTTTAATGGCAAGGAAAGACAACTTGAGTTACCCAGGACTCTACTCTGGCAATGCTTGGGCTTACCAACATATTTTTCAGCAATTGCTCCCAACACAACCGTGGACCTCACAATAGCTTGGGTACTTCCTGTAATAGCTACAGTAGAAAATCAGACATAAGCACTAAGTGCACACCCCTTATGCTCTTTAGAAAGCCTGTGCATAAAGAATACAAATGAATCTGATGTTTCGCAAACTGACTGCAACATTAAAACATTTCTATATCAAGGGTTTACTGCAAAGCCTTCTGCTGTCACGTAGCACAGATGGGCTTTATATTATAGAAGTCACGAGACAGAGCTGCTTTCACTTTCATGCTCCCAGCTGAAAACAAGAGAGGTGATGCTCTGGGTTTCGAGGATCAAGATGCAGCATTATCCCAGCTTAACCCCCTTTCCCAAGCAGCTAAATTGGAGTGGCATTAGAGGCCGGCTGCCTTGCCAGCTTCAGGGTAATTATACTGATCCCAGCTGCTGCTGTGGGTGGGTCAGATTATAGAAAAAGTGAATGAAAAGCTTTGGGGAGAATTCAGAATTGGTGTATGTATAGTACATATGCAAGCCAGGCTTGCTTAGCTTTTGAGATCTTATGAGTCCAGCTAGCCTGGGCTATCCAGGTGAGGGCACTTTACATGAACCAGAAAGAATCAGTCCAGGCAAGCACAGCCAACTCAGTCACTAGGAGTGAGAAGTAGTAAGAAGAGAAGGTACTCCCTTAAGTTTGGCTTTCCCCAACATAAATTTGTATGAAGCAGGAAGTGGGTTTTATTCACACAGATGTGTGTCTACCACTTACAGACTCTCTTGCATGCACCTAGTGACATATCTTGCTGTGGCCACAACAGGACGGAATATTTACACATCCACCTCCTGCCTTGGCCTGTAAGTTGGGATCAGGATGGCTGAGTTGGCTGGCTCACTTCAGGTTTTTCTGCATTCAGTATAAGGCATCAACAAAGGCAATGCTATGCTTCAAAACAGCAACAAGATGTGAAAAGGTTAATGTTTTTGCTTAGTGCTGTGCGTGCTTGCATCATCAATGCTCTCAGCATAGCTATGGGAATAAGGTTCTTAATTAAACAGCCACTGTGGTGCCAGCAGAGGGGAACACAACACCGTTCTTGGCACGCACTACAGGCACTATTGTTTTCCCCTTTAGCTTCCTGATATTTTGTAAAACAGTTTGGCTTTTACTTATCTTACACAGCACCCAAGTTCAATATTTTTCTATACATGCACTGGTATATGGCACATCTTATCTGTGGGTCAGGACAGATTTGGAAGTAATTTTTGGCAATTCAAATTATTAACCACAACCACAAACCTCAAATACCAAATTTTATAACAGCCTAGAACTTTGTTCCACAATTGATTGCCTCTGGAACATCACACAAACTGGAGTCTCAAGCTGATCTCCATTACCATTGTCCTCAGACGTTTCTTTGGCTGTGTCCCAATCCTGGACATGGTGCTGCTTTCTGACAATACACACATGCAGCACATCATAAAAGACAGGATGGCTAAATTTGGAAACCAGCACAAATAGCTGGCACATGAAAGAACCCAGGGTAAAAGGCTGACCCATCCCACACTTTCTGGATCAGTACTAGCTTAGAGAATTGAAGTGTTTTTTTTGAAAGCCAGGACAAAAACTGCAAGGATTTTATTCTATTAGCAGCAGAATTTTGACATCTGAACAAAGTTATGTGCCACTGAACTTTATCCTCAATCTCTCAACAAATGGCCTACCTGGCCTATTCTGATGTGCTGGGCATAGAGCTCATGCATATATCATGGCCACATCAACAGTAATGAATGTTTCAATGTTTGAAATTATATGATTGTTTTCCTTCGATTGCAGATACACTAGTCAGTAAAAATATAACCTCAAGACCAGGAGTGTTAGACATGCAGCATGTGGGCCAGATCCAGCCCCCATAGGGCTTCTATCCGGCCCTTGAGCAACTGGCTCTCTCCTGCCTCCTCTCCAGTTCTGCTACTGCTGCATCACAGCTTGCTTTGCCAGACTCTCTCAATTGCACAGGAGAGATAGAGAGGCAAGCCTCTGTTCTCTGCATTGGCTGAGGCTCCTCCCCCTCCTCCTTCCACGGGGAGGGAGGGAATGAGCCAGAACTTGCTTTCTGGCCAGGCTCCCTTAGTTGTACAGGAGACAAAGGCAAGCCTTTCATTCCTTGCATTAGTTGAGGTTCCTCCCCTTCTTCCCCTTTGCTCAGCTGCCTCAATCACACAGGAGAAATACAAAGGACCTTTAAGACAAAAAAGAGTTTTATTCAAAGTATGAGCTTTTGTGAGTCTTGCTACAGTGTGTGTGTGCATGTTTTGTTGGGCTCATTATGCCATGGCTCTCCTGAGTGTAACTGGGTTTGCCTCCCCTGTATCACTGTATTTGTGCCCTCATGATCTAGTCTTTCTCTGTAGGAAAGCAATATTGACTATTTAGATGAGGAATAGCAACTAGCCAATGAAATAGATTAGGCTGAGAGTGTGTGTCCAGACCAAGTTCACCCAGCACATTTCCCTTGTAGACTGGGAATTTTCAACCTAGTCATCCCAGATAGCAGGCTGATACTTAACACTATACATTGCTATCTCTCTATTTTTGCACTGCCTCATAGTAGTTGCAGTTATTTTTCCAGGAAGACTATAGTTCTGACATTACATTTTATGACACACATGGCCTGGTCTGACAAAGTTTCATTTATGTCAGATCCAGTCTTCATAACAAATGAGTGCGACACCCCTGCTGAAGACCCTTTAATACTCTTCATGGTCTAAGACCCACGCATCTGAAGTACTGTCTCATCCATATCCCTTTGTGTGCTAACTATGGTTCTCCAGTTGCTATCTTTTGGTTGTTCCCCTGCTTAAGGTTGACTGCTTAGATCCCAGTCCTTTTCAGCACTGGCTCCCATCTTGTAGAATAGCCTCCCCAAAGTGATATAGGAGGCACCATCTTCAGAAATCTTCAAGGCCATTTTATTTGCTACAACTTATAACAAGGTTTAAGCTCCAGGAACTTTCTCCAGGAAAGGAGTTAACAGGCTTTTACTGTATTGTGTATTATTTTAAATTGAAATTTTAAGATGCCTTAAGCCACAACACAAATGTGGTATATAAATATTTTAAGAAACAAGTATATTTTGTACTTGTCCATTTACTGGGCTATTAATTTCATGACTGCTTCTTATTATCTTGTTTGATCTGTGAATCTAATGGAGATACAGCTTATTGAATACATGAACGAACACACACAAAGCTGCCTTATACTGAGTCATACTGTTGGCCAATCAAGATCGGTACTATCTTCTCTGACTTGGCAGCAGCTCTCCAGAGCCTCGGGTTGGGTCTTGTAGATCACTTACTACCTATTTTTCTTAAACTGGAGATGCCTGGGATTCAACTTGGAACCTACTGCATGCCAAGAGGATGCTCTGCCACTAAGCCACCAACTCTCCTTAGTAACTCATTTCTTTTTCTAATTAATAACACTGCATTACAATATACCATCACTGTAAATGTTCTTTTATAATCTCTTTATTAATTTTCCAAACAAAAACAAAAAAAATTATACACATCCTTTCATCACATCACACCGTTCTAATCTGTTAATTATGCCTAATATATAAGTTATTTTCTTCCTACTATAATTAACATTAATCAATTTATATCCAAGTTCATTTTAAATCATTTCATGAAAATAATTAATGCACTACCATACAAATTTTGTCACTATTCATTCATAATATCTATGGAGCTCCTATACTTAATTAAAGAAACAAAAACACCACAATATTAATCACATAATTCATTCTTATTTTACAAAACAACCCCATTCACCTTCTTGTTTATAATCTTGTTATCAATCTTTTGCTATGTTATCATTATCACTTATTTCCCCAATATCAACTTTAAATTCCTCCTACAAACATATTTGGTTAAGTGTATAATAACATACAAGCCAAAATGCAGAGCAAAACCCTAGCAGTTAATCTCATTTATCTACTCCCCAATCTGGATGAGAAAAAAAATACATGAATATTAAAAATTATATCTTAACATAATAGTATATACTTTCCCCTTCTCCCACTTTACAGTTTATCCAGTATCCACTCTCATTTCCCCTAAGAAGTAATACAAAGACCTCTTCTTCATATATTATAACAAATAAAATAAGAACACATACCAAAAAGTAAATCAAGTAAAGAAGAAAAAAGAAAAAGAAAAAGCTCTTATAGAATTCCATCCAGACATAAAAGTTACTAAATTACATCTAATAGTTAAATTCTCATTATCATAGCATTACATTTCCCCCCTTCTTATTTAAACCATTTATAATAAATAAATAATTATACTACGATGCTGGGCACAGTTTTAGTTTCTTTATTTTCCCCCATCTTTTTGTAGCTTCTTTCTTCTTTTTAATTTCCTCTAAATGTCTTGGATCTCTGTACTCCCGTGCTTCTATTTGCAAATTTTCTTTTTCATAGTTCCTTAAACCAGACCACGCTGTTTTAATAGTCTTTTTTTAGGGTTTTTTACACAATCACTTATTTCATTTTCTTTAGTTGTCTTCCTCTTTTTTCTCTGAGGAAGCCTCAGAAAAGTCTTGTTCTCATTTTTATTTCCATGTTTGTTAATTCCTTCATACCATTTTTAGCAATATTATCTTCCCTTTTCTCATTTTCTATGGTCAAAAGTTCATTATCAAATATCTCTCTTTCCTGTTCAGTATCTTGAGCTTCACCCAAACTCTGTGGAGAATGTAATTGTATTTGCTCCATATTATTCTCCACCTCCAAACAGGAAGGTTGCTAATTTTCAACGAGGTTCTCACAGGCTGCTTTAACTGCTTTACCAATTTCCTCACACAAAACTTTCCGGAATTGTTCCCAGGTAAGATCTCCAATTAATATATTCTACTCTATCTCTTCCTTATCCTCAACCAACTCCATCTTCCAACTCACACATTCATAACTTCAATTAGTGAGATTCCTAAACATTTCAACAGTCTTCTCAGTCTAATGTCCTTTGGGTTGTACTATTAACATTGCTCCTAAGCACGTGGTCAAATTTCAAACAATGCAAAAGTTATTTCTTACCCCCACCATGTTGTGTTAGATTCTGCTCCCAAACCTCCTTTATAGCCGATTTTTCAATGGTTGGGACTATCTGTGGGGGTGTTAGACATCGAATTCTTCCTTGTCGCTACTTGGGTTTTAGTCCTGTAATCCCCTTTGTGATGTGATGATTATATATAAAAAATAAAGTTTAAAATGGTTGGTTGCCACTGTGCAAGAACATGGCAAACATGCTCTTGCTCCTTCCGACGCTCCTGCATCAGAGCAAAACCATCCTCACCCCCGTCTTTGCCAGGCATGGGGGGGGGAGGTCGGAGTGAGCTCCTTGACACCTAGCTTCCCTCCAAGAGTCCAGGCAAAGCCCTCCCGAAACTCAGGGGGCTTCAAAAAAGCGAAGAAGAATTGGGTGGTTTTTGGAGAGTCCCAAACCCCCCCCCCCCGTCGTAGTGCCATACCAGAACTGGAAGCCCATCACTGTAAATGTTCTGACACACAATGGTATCACAAATCATTCCTTCACTGGCAACACAAGTTCCAGGCCAGTACCCTTCCATGAGCCAAATTTGCAGTTGCTTCTGACCCATTTTATTCCCATTCTATTTTGTAAGAATTCAGTATAACTAATAAATTTTCATTCTATAAGTGCCAATTAGATCTGCATCCCTTCCATATTTGTTTACTAAGTATAAAAGGAAATTTTTAAAAAATTACAGTTTTATGAACATTTAACCAACATGAATAAAATTATGAACAGAAGGAGAGGCTGCTGCCTGGCACTTAAATGGAATAATCTGTCTCTTTTGTCCATGGTACTTTTCCTAAAGATATGAATGTCCAAGGGAAAAAAATTGGGAAAATTGTGTTCTTGCCAGAGTTTTCCAAGACTTCATTTCAATTTTTCTAGAAAACATTGGAAAGTTTTGTTAAGCGCTGGGGGAGGAATTCCCCCTCCTTTGGAATAAATGAAATGTGCTAAGGTAGCATTGGGTGAAACACTCTGCAACATTCGTTTTGGATGTGTTTGCAATTCTGCTCATAGAAAAGGAGTTAATACTTTTAAATTCCATAGATACATCAGTTAATACAATTTTATATGTCAACTAAGAAATTCTGCATTTTATGTTAAAGCAGCAAAACAGGTTAGTATTGCCTAGATCATAATTGTCCTTGAAATTTATTTATTTTTTTCTCTTCAAGGGGATAATTTTTTTTCACGATGGCAACAAAATTTCTGGAAACTTTTCATCTCCAGCTACACCACAGACATTTTAATAGCCTCCTTAAAAACAAAGTACCCAAGTAGGACTTTAGGATGTCCACCACTAAAACAGTGTACAGCAAAATGTATCTGTCTATCTCTCAGCTTTTAACAGTACAGTGTAGTCATCTTTTTTATTGTTCTGAACTAAGCAAGCAGCTCACATCCATCTGACATCAGCCAATTAACATATTTTTCCAGCTGCACCTGATTAATGATTAATTAGGCAAAAAAAAACCCCAAAGCCATGAGTTGCCAGGTTGCTGTTATAATCTGTACATACATAAGGCGCGCGCGTGTGTGTGTGATATTTGTACACTGGCTTTAAGATAAACAGGACCAAATGAGTTCAAAAATGAAGTGGGAACCAGTTCATCCATGTAATTCATGTCATCGTCACCAAGAGAGAATAGTAATGAAATCCAGAATATGCATGACATACAAAAATTGGATTTTTGTTTGTATCTGGTATAAAATTGCTTGCCCACATAAACACTCTTAAAGTGGACATCAGATTCTTGCCACCGAGAAAAAAATTACATACAACAAAAACCTTAAAACTATACTTAAATGTGTATGGAGTGGGGCTAAAGTGGGAATTCACTAAAAAACAAACACAGAATGAAAGAGCCCAGGAAAGATGCTCAAGGTAAAAGGCAGGCATATAAACATTTCAAATAAATAAACAATTAAAAAAATATCAATTGTAATGCTTGTACAACAACTCCAAGATAAAAAGCAGCAAACTGAAGTAATTTATATTGCCCTTTAAGCATTGCACACTGTAAACAAGAGGGGGGGAAATTATGTCACTCTTATTTCAGACCTGCACATGGCATCTCCTGGAAGGCTTGGAACAAAAATAAACTATTGGGGATTACCTGACCTGCATAACTCCTGCCCCTTGGGCACCTACTTCCCTTGAGGGTACAGCAAGGTGAAAACATACACTTTCTACCTCCTTGTGCATGCAAACCAGAACAACCAAGCTGTGCCTTTACATCCTTCCCCCTTCTCAACTTTCTAGAAGCCCACCAAAGAAACACTGCATTCTTTTGGAGGTACCAGGGCTGTACTCTTGTAATGGGACTACTGGTTTCCCTGCACCAAAGCATCAAGTTGGACTACACTTTCCATGCCATAGAAGACGCCCCTGCAGAAAAACAGTAGCAAACAGTTTCATAAACCCCCATCTATGAGCATATTAAAACTTACAGCTCAGGATGCACATACGCTGAGCCAATCTTGAGGTTTCCCGAGACAACGGAACATGAAATGAATAACTCCTTATATGTAAGTCTCGCAAATAAATTTATCAAATCTACTAGCTCATAAAAGTCCTTATTAGTCTGTCAGAGTGAATTATGGTCTAAAATTAGCCAAACAAGCAAACCTTTATAAGTTAGCTGTTTTCCTGCTAGCTTTGATATCAGTTACTTTCTAGTGGCAAGACAAGAGAGCTTTGCAAATCTGTAACAGAGACTTCTCTTATTTCCAGGCACATCATACCTAGGTAGCAGATCCGTAGCCAAACTTTTTAATGATGACTATATGTATAAGTATACCAGAGGAAAGAGGTATCAAAAGTCAAACTGAAACAAGTGAAACCTAAATATATTCCAAATATTGCCTAAAAGTTAATTAGTTCAAATTTAATCCAGTGTTATGTGCCATGTGTCCATGTAGGCTTTATATGCTAGAGCAGTGGTCTCTAATCTTGTTGAGCATTTGGACACTAGAGTTTTGAGAACAGGGAATGGGTACCACCACAAAATGGCTAACGTGGAGGCTGTGACTAATGAAAAAAATGGCTTCCACAGGGTATCAAGGCCAATCACAAAATGTTTGGAGCTTGGGAACTTAGCTTCCTTCTGTTACAAAGTTATTTGTTTTTGGATTCTCTTTTTCCAATTATGTTGAGGAAAACCAGGACTGGCTCTCTGCTGTGAGAATGACATGCTTCAAGGAAAAAACAAATGTGTACTAGGAACCCACTGATAGATGCCGTGGTACCCCTGAACACCACAGTGGGGGTGACTGTTCTAGAGTGACGCCTAGCTGATATTTCACTCACAACAAAGCTGTTACATCTGTTTTACATTGCAAACATAAAACAACAACCTTAACAGCCACAGTAGAAATGTTTCATCCAGCAGCATGGGAGGTAATTGAAACGCCTCTAAACAAGTGTAAGGAATGACGATTATAACGCAGAAATAGCAATGTGCAATCCTGGACTTCTTCACAAATGGGGCATCTGAGTTCATGTTTTCAGTTCATGGGGAAAGAGGAAAACAGCAAGGCCAGAGATCAATGTGGGTAACAAGAGGGTACTGGGCCAGTTGTACTTCAATCAGTCTATAAAATGATGAATGCATACTTAGGGAAATTTAATGTAATTTCCCTAAGTATGTGATGTAATGTAAGTTTTCGCTAGTAATTTCTTCATTATTTTAATAATAAAAATAATAAGAATTTATTTATTTATTTCGATTAAAATCCCGCCTTGCCTGATGAAGAAGAAGAGGAGGAGGAGTTGGTTTTATACCACACTCTTCACTACCTGAAGGAGTCTTGGAGCGGCTTTCAATCACCTTCCCTTCCTCTTCCTACAACAGACACCTTGTGAGGTAGGTGGGGCTGAGAGAGTTCTGAGAGAACTGTGACTGACTCAAGGTCACCCAGCTGGCTGCATGTGGAGGAGTGGAGAATCAAACCCAGTTCCCCAGATTAGAGTTAAAAGGTTACAAGTTATATAAGAGAACAAATGTAAACCACAGAAATGTAAAAACATATTTTTTGTGTTTGTGTTTGTGAAAGTAATATAGCTTTACTTAGTAGTAGTAATATTTCAAACATTTTATCCTACCTTCATACCCGATTAGAGCACTCAAGGTAGCAACTAGTTAAGAAAGCATTAAAAATCAGCTTTAAAACCAATGGACTCCCTTTTCCCTGGATATTTGTCCCCTTTGGTCACTATCTTCCACTAGCAGGTAAAGACTTTTATGTTTGGGGTTCCCTCAGCACCGACCCAATGTTCTGATTAGATAGGCAGATTTAATAGGGATTTGAAACTGACAGCTCCACATGAATGCTCAGAAAGGAATGTTTTTTTCACCTGTCCTAAAAGGGAGATCAGCAATAAGAACAGACTAAAATTATAGTGAAGAACACTTCAGAGATGAGAACATTACCGAAAAGGCCCTTCTCTTGGTACACATCATCTTATACCACAATAAGGGTATCAACTTCCAATCCTAAAGAGCAGGAGGATCACATGGAAGAAGACATTTTCTCAGTGATCTTGGGCCCAAGCTACTTTGGGTGAAAGGTCAGATGCAACACCTTGGATTGTACCTGGAAACAAACAGGTAATCAACGCATTGTAATGCACTATGTCCAGTTTGTGCCCAACAGTTTCTAGATGGTTTTCAAGGGCAGACAGACATATAGTATGCTACAGCAGTCTAATCTAGAGGACACTTAGGCATGAATGACAGTGGCAGTGTCCTTGCTTCAGCAATCTGCAGATAAGGCAAAATGGGATCCATATGCACCCCCAAGCTGGGAACCCAATGCTTCTGGAAGAAAGAACTCCATCAAAAGTAGGCATTCCCTGCAGCTTGGTGTTGGGGGGTTCGTCATGGTGACTTCTGGTGACTGACTCCTACTGGTGGTCTGGATGATATTCAGAGAGGTGATTGAATAAAGCCTGCCCCTGCCTCTGACCTCTGGTATTTCAAGGAGGTCTCCCAACCAAGTACTTGCCAGAGCTGATCCTGCTTAGCTTCTGAGATCTGATGAGATGGGGCTTGCCTGGGCTATTCAGGTCAGGGCTCTGCAACCTGGTGCTTAGAACCTCCTGCCGACTTCATTCTTGTATGGATAAGACACCATTGAGAGAAGAATGAACTATAAATCTCCTTCTAGTCCCTGAACCATTATTAAAAAGGATCATGGGTATTGTGCCTGGCCCAGCTCAATGAACAAGGCAAGCAAGGAAGGGAAATACAAAGATAGGGAGCACTTGGGGGGTCATTATCTGCTCAAGAAAAATTTACAGCATCTCTCACACAAGCTGTTGAGTACAGCTTCTTGACTACAGTCACTTGTTTTTCTCAAGTCATTTAAATTATGCCTGCATATCAGATACTGCCACCTTCTTGAAACATTTCTTATTATCAAGGCAGCCAATAGTTCAGCCATGACATTTCAATTTCTCCATAAGTGTGCACTATCAAAATTAAGTAATCTAAAAGCTTCAGAAGTTATACAGCCTTACGGTATAAAGTCTTTGTGTCTGCTCAGATGGTTTTAGACATCACTGTGGTTCAAGCATAGTATCTTATTTATATCCCATCTTTCTAACATCAAGCCTCCAACATCAAGCCTTTCCAATGCCAAAACAGAACATCTAAATAAATTAATTTTTAAAATCAGAAAGCAGCAAAAAAAAAAATATTATTTTTTTTTAAATCATCCCTGAGTGAAAGAGACCAGTATATTATATCTCAGGGTATTTCCTTGAAAGGTTTATTGTAGTATGTACATATTATGAAGATAAAGCAGCACACAAAAATGCAAACCAGTGGCACCTTCTTAAAAGATGTCATACGTGCTGCCAGCTAGGCATAATTAAAACGTGGATTGTTCACCTGCTTAAATATAACAACAAGAGAAAGATGAAGGCTTATTTGCAGAGAACAATTGCTGAAAAGTAACAGCTATTTTAGACTTATTTTGCCGACTTGCTTGTTACAGGTGACATACAGTACATAGCAGTGAGTCATTACAGCCCTCGGTTGCCAAGAAACAGCATAGCTACTGCCCACTTATAGTAGAGAAGCCTACCAAAACAACATACCACTCTAGAGAAATAGCCAAAGGCAGACAGTTCAGGACTGACCTGAAGCTGAAACCAAACTGCCAGTGGAACACAGCTACATTTAAACACAACATAATGGTATACCTTCTGACACAAAAGGTAATTTATTCTTACAGGATGGAACCCAGGGCACACTGAGGCTCACATACTCTCTTCCCTCTCCCTTGTGGCTTGATGACTGAAGACTTCTGGAGGAAAGAACACTTGTAGCAATGTTATGTTCCCTACAAACCCAGTTAACAAGGTCTGGGCTGCATCCATACATCACTTGATATTGTACTACTGATACATTATAGCCATAATTCTCAATGGGATTATACACATTGGAGAATCCATATGAGAATGACTACAATGACAGCACAATATCCGTTTTGGGAATGATATGTCTGGGGCAGTGATGCTCTGTATTCTTGGTGCTGGAGGGGGCAACAGTGGGAGGGCTTCTGGAGTTCTGGCCCCGCTGGTGGACCTCCTGATGGCACCTGGTATTTTTGGCCACTGTGTGACAGAGTGTTGGACTGGATGGGCCATTGGCTTGTTCCAACATTGGCTTCTCTTATGTTCTTAAAACCAAAAAGAAATTACTGTAGTAAACAGCAGTGCAGGAAGAGTAAGATAATACATACAACAAATACTGAAACAGACTACAATCTATTCCATTAAACTACAGCCTTATTCCCTTAAAGAGATGCCATTACACTGTAGGGAAGAGAACAATTGGTGTGCGTGTATCACAGCTAACTTAGGGCAACTCTGTAGGGTTTTCAAGGCAAGAGACTATCAGTGGTGGTTTGCCATTGCCTGCCTCTGTGCAGCACCCCTGGACTTCTCTGGTGCTCTCCCATCCAAATACCAGCCATGGCCAACCCTGCTTAGCTTCCAGGACCCGATGAGATCGGGCTACCCTGGACTATCCAGGGCAGAGCAAACCGGTTTACAGCTTTGAAAAACTATGGCTTGCTTAAAAGTACCAGTCTTCAGTTATCAAGCCACATGTGAAGGGAATGGAGGAACCCCTTGCTTGTTCATTCCAATGTTCCTTCATACCCTTTACAAGCATTGAGTTTCATTTGAGATATCCATATGGTAAATGGAATAGCAAATTAGACATCAATATGAAGAACCAAAGTTGCTACCAATATTAAAAGGTGACTGTAAGACAGGCACCATATGGGCCGATTACCACATCCTGGTACACCGCACTGTATCACTAGGCAAACTATAACGCTGTGCCAGGAAGAGCACAGCAGAGTGGGTTGCTATCACCATGCACTGTTGTAGTGACACATTCAGTTCCGTGCAATGAGAACTGAATAGAGAACAGAGGCGAGGGGGAGTAGAGGACCTTCCTCCAACCACTGCTGTAAAAGGCATTTTAGTCAATCATCAAGAAGCTACCAGTCACAGACCTACAGATCCAGAAACAGTTGTCATCACTTAGCAAGGATTCCTACCTGCTTCACAGACCCAGAATACTATTAACCAGGACTGTTTGTAGTTGGAGAGAGCAATTGTGTAATGAAGTGATTACTTATTTTGTTCCAACTCCAGGTTCTTAAGACAGCTTTAATTTGAATTTTTAAAAAATTAGGCAGAGAGCCAAAAAGCTACTTTAGGCATGCCTATGGGGCTTTTTGACTGTCAGACCACCTCTACCCCTCTCTCACAAGTTACTTCTGAAAAGCCTTCTCCATTTTCCAAAGAGATTTCAACTTGTGATTTGTCTGAGAAACACTACTCAAAGGCTATTACAAGATCCCTGGCATCTAAACATTCTGATTTTTAAAAAAAGCCAAATGTTTTGACTATAGCTGTATAAACAAGAAACAGACAAGTTCAACAGAAATCCCTTTTAGTAAGTGTAGATTAGCACATGTGGAATTGCAGAATTACAACTGGAAAAGCTGATGCCAACTTCCTGACCTCCAGTCATGGAATTTTGTTTTTGAACTTAGCGCCCCACCTAAGTTTTTTCCATAAATTTCCAAGCACTATGTTGACTGATGATTCTTTCTTCTAAATTAGGTATACAACAAAGAACAAAAAAACCCCTTCACAATGCCATTAGAAGGACAACTAATTTGGTGGGACTCAGGAGTAAACGGAAAATGTTACAGCAACAGCAATACTTTCGTTACAGATGTACTGTATATAAAATACTAATCCTGCCCTTGTCTTAACATGGTGGATAGCGTCATGTACGGATCACATCACCATGTATGAAACCCGGTACAAATGCAATGCATCAGATTAGACTAGAGGGATCCAAGGGGCCTCTGATGTCCCCTTCTGCCCAGTGAGTCTCTGCACACTAATCATGCAAGGGGATACAGACACAGAAATCGAAGAAGGACAAGGAGGAGGAGGAGGTGATTGGATTTATACCCCGTCCTTCAGTTGGAGTCTCAGAGCAGCTTGCAAACTCCTTTCCCTTCCCCTCCCCACAACAAACACCCTGAGAGGTAGGTGGGGCTGAGAGAGCTCTGACAGAAACTGCTTTTTTCAAGAACGCCCTGACAGAACTATGGCATGCCCAAGGTCATCCAGCAGCTCCAAGTGGAGGAGTGGGGAATCAAATCCGGCTCTCCCAGATTAGAATCCATGCACTTAACCACTACACCGAACTGGTGTAAATCAAGTGATTAATCTTTTAAACAACAAAAAAACTCTGGGTTCTCTGGTTACAGGACTACATGAGTGATTATATTAATAATCATATTCCAGTAATTAGTTGCTGTAGATTTTCTGGGTTGTGTGGCCATAGTCTTGGCATTGTAGGACCTGACGTTTCGCCAGTAGCTGTGACTGGCATCCTCAGAGGTATAACACAGAAAAATGGAGTACTCTCTGTGTCAAGGTGAGCTCACCTTCACACAGAGAGTACTCCATCTTTGGCTCACCTTGACACAGAGAGTAATCCATCTTTCTGTGTTATACCTCTGAGGAGGCCAGTCACAGCTACTGGCGAAACGTCAGGTCCTACAATGCCAACACCACGGCCACACAACCCAGAAAATCTACAGCAACTAATGAACTGCGGCCGTGAAAGCCTTTGACAACATATTGCAATAATCCTTGAAAGTCTTGTAACGTAGGCCTATATTGCTGCTACCAGATTACAGACATGAGAAAATGAGGCTAAAAGTACAGCCTCCGTAAGGCCAAAATGAGATTTGAACTGTATGCTTTGTTCCTGATTTCTGTAATCTTAGTCCTATTACATTGCTTATTAGATGTCTCATCATATCAACTGCATCAATTTACACTGGGTAATCTCAGTGAGAAAGGTGGACTATAAAGTGAATACAGAAAATATAAACCTTGGCTCATTTTTTTTGCCGCTGTACAATACCAAACCTGTCCTTTGAGGCACAGCTTAAAAGTGATGTAGTTAAAAAAAAAACAACTTATTCAGCACTGTTCATGTCCACAGCCACTTAAACGATGAGCTACTATGTATACACCATTAGCACATCAGGAACCCATGCTCTGAGCAAGGGCTGTACTGCATGCCATAAGTAAATGAAAGTATGTCTTAAAGTTTAGCACTTCTTGAACTGTCACAATACATTTCTCTAGTCCCAGGCTTTCCTTGTTTGCCTTTAAGACTAAGATAAAAGCACTGGACATGTCTACTTGGATATAAATATCCACTATTTATATGTCACCCTGACCCAAATGGACAAGGCTAGACTGATCTCATTAGATCTCAGAAGCTAAGCAGGGTTAGCCCTGGTTAGTGCTTTGGATGGGAAACCACCAAGGAAGTCCATGGTTGATACCCAGAGGCAGACAGTGACAAACCACCTCTGATTGTCTCTTGCCTTGAAAACCCTGTGGGGTCCCCAAAAGTCAGCTGCAACTTGATGGCATTTTCCACACCACTTATGTGTTATTAAATAACACCTGCAATTCTATAGCCAGTGCTCTTCAAGTAGGAGACAGGAACCCCTGGAAAAGTAAATTCATGAGCTTCTTCCTGATCTTCTCCCCCACCCATCCCTCCAACATTGGACAGCTTGAAAGTGACCATTTCAAACTATCTCCCACTACAATACCCATGGATTACCATGGAATGAAAACTCAAACCCTGCTCTGTTTATGCAAACTTTATTTTTGCTTCCATGCAACTGATTTCTATAGGAGCTGGAAGCCACTTATTGTGTGTTTATCTTCCTCTTTGCCCAAGGAGCCCAGGGTGCTACATAAGGTTCTCTTTCGCTCCATTTGATCCTCACAACCACCCTTGGGAGAGAAGCTGGGCTGAGAGTGATTGGTCCAATGTCCCCCCAAGAGAGCTTCATAGCATTCCTAGTCTAATTCTAACCATTATACTGTACTGGCTCTCTCGGCCCCCTCTTCTTCAGGCATTTTGCCTCTGGCCAAGGAAACAAGTGGCTGCTGCCTCCTCCTCTACCATCTGGCTTTTGTTGTGTCCTGGTTACACTTCAGGAGGTTCCCAGAGTTGTTTTCCTGGTTTTGGAAAAGCTTCCGGTGAAAAATGCTTGTCCTAATAGGAGTTATTTGGGACCTGAAAATCAAATTGCTCCCCTCTTCAGCAGTAAACAATTCATATTTAAATGTTTAGCGTGTTCCACAACAGCACACCAACCTCCCTTGGTTCAGCTGGGAAAGAAATTCCCTTGATTTCTCCTACTCACAGGAGCTCATGGGAGTAAAGGGGGGGAAATCACCAAAGCTTCAGCCCACAGAGCCATATGTTCTGGACTCAGTGACACAAAATGCTTTTCTTTCAACTTCTTCAAGAAAATAGCCTTAAGCATTCTCTGAAGCATCCCCAGAACAACTCGCCTTACATGCACTGAAGTCCATCCCTTTTGTGATTTTTTAAATGCTAGATTTTGTTTTGTTGGGGGGGTTATTTGCACAGCACAGCCACAGCACTATGGCATTCAAGCCATGTCACAATCATTACCTGTAGTTTAATACAAGTGTTCTATGCACATTTTCTTTGTATCTGGAAAAGAAACTGTTCCTAGCTCTTGATGTTTCAGGCACCATGGTGGCTCCATTTAAAAAAGCTAAATGTTTGACATTTTGCAGCTCAGAAAAGGCTTTTTTTTTTTAGGGGAAAGTGTAAGCTAATTACACAGGTCCAAGTGTACCTAGTTAAACTCCCACTGAGCGTTCCAGGAGTGTGTAGGCCGTTCTGTGTAGGAAGGAGTAAAGTTGTTGCTGATTTCACCACAGCACAGGCTTTGCAACCTTTTTATAAGCTGTTCCAACAGTTTTATTTGACTCTCTCAATCTGAAATGGGGAAAATAGCTTCCAAGCAATAGAGCAGGATAATAGCTTGGTTCCAGGCTACCAGGAACATGCAACTCCCATTTCCTTTACACCTCCACCTTTTGTACATTTTGTAAACAATCCTGCTCATTCATATTTGGTTGCTAAGGGAGTAGACTACTTTGGAATCTCTTTCATGGGTCTAATTTCCTGGTTCTAACTGTAATTATCACCTCTCCAAGTCCCCTTTAACAAAGCGACAAAGGTATCAATTGAAGTAACCTGATCGCATGACTTTAGCATCCAATTCCACCTTCTGGGCAAGGATGATCTGTGGCATTTTCTTCTTAGCACAAGGTTAGATCCTGTGAAGCCAGGGAATACACAGCCGTGGTTCCTTTTTAGAGGAAGAAAGGTACCAGGAGCCATCGCTTTTGTAGCAGTCAGTGTGGTTAGAACCAATGCTCCCTCTAAACGGTGGAGTCTTGTGGGCAAAAATTCCACTTTGTGAGCTACTGGCATTAAAGCTGTGAGTGAGCCATATGGCAACTGCATAAATTAGTTTGCTCTGGAGCCATCCTTCTTGAGCTAAGACAAAAATGTGTGAGCCAAAGGCTAAAAAACTGTGAGCTAGCTCACACTGACTCAGCTTAGAGGGAACACTGCTTAGAACTTCGGACAAGAGCCTGGAAGACGGGTTCAAAGCCGGGCTCACTGGACTGGCTCAATATCATCTCCCTCTCTCAGCCTAACCCGGCTAACAGGTGATGGTAAAATGAAAATGGGAAGAACCGTGCCTGCTGCCCTGGGCTCTGTGAGTACAAGCAGCATAAAAATGTGATAGATAATCAGAAGCCTTGCCTCGAAATTCTAGATGGAGGGTAGCGGTTGATAGTGGTGAAGGGCAGGCTCTCTTTGTAAGGTGAAAAAGATGAAATCACACTATCAACAAAAGGAAGAAACTAGGGGTTATCAGCAAGAGAACAAAGAGATCAGTATGCTCCAATGTTTACTGACAGACTCCACAGTTCAGATTCAGCAGCTTCAAGCATATACAGACAGTGCGACACAGACAGTGACACAGCAGTTTTTATGGCCTGAGGACCATTCCATATGAAATAAGATAACCCCCTCCCCCCATTTTACTCATCACTTATACCGGGATAATACCCTGATCTGGATAACCCAGGCAGGCCCGATCTCGTCAGATCTCAGAAGCTAAGCAGACTTGACTGTGGCAAGTATCTGGATGGGAGACATCCTTGAAATACCAGCAGTTGGGAGGCTTTATTCAGCCACCTCTCTAAATATCCTCCAGGCCCCCAGTAGGGGTCAGTCACCAGAGATCACTGTGACTTTGAGGTGCACGCACAGTCAATTATCCAGATCAGGGCATTATTCCAGTATAAGTGATGAGAAAATGGGGGGGGGGTTATCTTATTTCATGGTCACCATGACTTCCAGGTGCACACACACATGCACATATGAAAAACACTTGTACTGGGATAATATCCTAAGAACACAGACTGTCTCCCACAGCAGTGTGAGTAAGGACTCAAAAGTGGTTTGCAAAACCTCTGAAAGTGGGTCGCAAGCCAGCCCTCTCTAATGGTGGCTTCTATCCTTTGCATTCTTCTCTTTCTTTCATCTTCCTCAAATTCTTACATTCTAATCTCCCTCTTCATGACAATATGGAGGAGAAAAAGCCACTGGGCAGCTAATAACTTCATGGTAGTAGCTGAAAGCGGGGCAAGGGAGTTTGCAGAGTAGGTGGTGGCTATTCAGCATGCCACGGAAAAAACAGAAGAAACGAACGGGCATGTGGAATCTGTCCTGATGCTGCTCCTAGAACAGTTCAACCTCTTGCCCACCCCCCTGTGGTGCCTCACTGCCCTCTACCTGCTGTGCCAGATGTACTGTTCTGAGCCCCTTGCCACTATCCTCTTCACCAACACCTGCAATCTCCTGAACAAGTGCACCTCCTCAACACCTGCAACCTCCTGAACAAGTGCACCTCCTCAAACTTCAGCTCTAGTCCAACTGGCAAAGGAGGAGGAAATGAAATCCCACTTGCTTGGGGTTCATAGTGGGGGCAGCTGCACCCTTTCATGTGGTGCTTGCTGGCTTCTCAAAAACATCTGGTTGGCCACTATAGAAAATGGAATGCTAGAAGAGATGGTTGCCAAGGACACACTTTGTCAAGGACACCAAATAACCTTGGGGCAACTCTAGATGAGTCACTCTATAAAATAAGTTTGGACTTGTGAGTCACCTTACTAAAAAGGTTGGGCACCACTGTCCTAGAGAAAGATTGCAAAAATACAATGTTCAATTTATCATAGGAGATGACGGAGAAAAGGAGACAACACAGACAACAGTGCTATTAATTAATCTCACGAGATCCATTTTACATGGTCTACAAAATTACTATTTTTCTTCCTTTTCTGTAAGGAAATATATTCAGCTACAATAGTTATAAAACATTACCTTGTTGTGTGACCATTAGGGTGTTGACTGGGATCTAGGTTCAAATCCCCACTGCCATGGAGTTTACTGTGTGACCTTGGGCCAATCACTCTTTTTTCTACCTTGCCTATCTCACAGGGTTTTATGAGGATAAAATTGAAAAGAGCAGACCAAAGTATGGCCATCCTGAGCTCACTGGAAGGACAAGATAAAAATATACTAAATAAGTAATACCTACATTTAATACTATCCACAGTTTTTCTCACACGGCACTGTAATTTTGAAAACAATTCTCAAGTGTTTTTGCTATCAGCTGCCACTTTTTTTAAAAAGTCCAAACCAATTAACAGATTGGACAACCAGAATGAAAATCTGGATTATACCTTGTAATAACAGCTTCAGATCCAAGGTAAATGAAAATCTGCTGTAGTTTAGTAACATATTTACTGGCCATAAGCAAAAGAAGCACCAAATGTTTCATTTCTGCATTTTACACACCCCAACTCTGTAGAGATTCAGCAAGACCCCAATCTTGATAACCTCTTGTTTGGCCCCGAATCTTAAATTTGTTAAACTGGCAGCATTGTTTCAGTGGCACTTGCTTCCAAGTTACTTCAGAACTGGAAGGTAATTAACAAGTCTATCAGCTTCCATATATAAAAATCCAGTCATCTGGCTATGGCCCATTCTGCATCTAGCATTTGCTCTGTTGTTTTATCAAACCCACACTGGAACAGAAAAAGATGCGGCTCAAAGCCACATTCAAATACACTGGGCCAATACCGTACTGACTGCAGTATGGCCAAAATGTCCATAAATCTATGCAGACAGTACCATAAAACTGAGAAATCAAAGGAAGTGAAACCAGCATGCAGTGTGGAAGCCGCAATAAAGTCTGAAAATCAAAGAAAGTGAAAGTAGCATACAATGTAGAGGAGAAGTTCTGTTCCAACATGGGTTTGGTAGAACAGGGGAGCAAATGCTAGATGCAGAACGGGCCTAAGATTGTAAAACCAGGCTCAGTTACCAGGGAACATCCAACTGAATGCAGTTATACTTGCTTCTGAGTAAGCATTGATATGATTGGTCACTATAGTAACTTATTTGGCATACCTATGTAACAGCAACCATACCACATCATAATCTTAGAAAGATGCTACAAGATATAAGAGCGGGTGGTCTTAGCCAGTCAGACAATATGGTATTGTAATCTTAGTCCTATTAGTCCTATACAGTCCTGTTCAGTATGGAACACCTTGGAAGCCACAGCTTCTTCTCTAGACAGATAAGATATTATTATTTTTGAGCAAATTGTTTTGGCTCAGGGTTTAATGAATCTCCCCTGCCTACAATAAGAGTTAACCTCTTTCAAATCTGTTTTTATTGGAATCAGTTTCCTGGGACAGGCTTAAGGAAAATACAGATACAGAATGTACACTAAGATATTTCTTACTCACTAATTGAAAGCAGTGTGAATCAGGAATGGAGGAATGCTACTTCATGCCTAATTTCACATCTGTTTTGCCAAAAGACAATACCACACAAGATGAGGTAATATAAGCAGCATTGGGGGATGAGGAATGAAACCAGATGTATCCACTGTGACAAAAATATCACAGTGTATCTTGATTTTTTTTCTCTTGTGGTAAAAAGCTTCATGTAATGAAGACAAATATCTCTTATTGCAATTGTCCAAGATGTAATCTAATCACTAAACCATGACCCTCTACTGCCACATTGGCTTTACTCACTGCAACTCAAGCATCTTTCCACCATCAATTAGCCCATTAGCCATCATCGACTTTTAACAGGGAGGAATAGCAAGCCCTATGGCTCTACTGATTTGACAGGCCATCAGAAAAAGCCAACCTCAGCCATTAAAACAGCTGCTAAACATCTTCAGATCAGTTTCATATTGTTGATCATTCACAAGTACAAACACAACTAGGGGCTCCCAAACATACCGCCCCAAGTAGGTTTCCATGCTTCAGTTGCCACCTCAGATTCTTCAGAATCACCCACTCAGAAGCAAAGACTGAACTCACTACCAGCAAAGGTAGGATTAAACTGGATTTCCAACAAATACAGATGCCCAAGCACAATCAGGGTTAACTTATTAAGTAGCTCTATTCAGCAGAAATCCAGCTTCAGTTCAGTTTTTGAATAAAGAGAAACAAAGCAAGATTCTTTCTTGTTGGAGGCTGCTTAATCTTGCTGGCTCAACACTGCCTTAGGCTTGACAAGGCATGCCAAAATGACATACATTTCCGATGTCCCAAATTTTCTAATTTACTATGTAAAACTCTACAATTTTCCTTCAAAGTACTGGCTTTGGAACAGAGATGTGAAGGCCTGTGGAGAGGGGGGGGGACACTGACCCCACCGGCTTTCTTTTCAATTTTTCTAACAGAAGAACTGGAAAATTTGGGAGAGCATTAAGGGAAAAAACCACCATGAAATATTTTCTCCTTTAGAGTTAGTACAATTCTTCTTGAGGAAAGGTTTCTCACATACAAAATGTATAACATGAAAAGGGCTGGCCTCTTTCACTGTCTCCAAAAGAAAATTTGGGAAATCTGATGGAACACTGAAAAAGCCTACTATTAAATATTCTCTCTTTTTTAATAAGAATGATGTTGTGTTAAAGCATTTCTCTCATTCCAGATATACACTATGAAACATCTGAGGACATCCTCAATTCTTCTAGCAGCTCAGAGGAACTGGTAAATTTGGGAAGCATGGCCTGAGCTGGCCATGGCTGGAAAGGTGGGGTATAAATATAATAAATAAATAAAAACCCTTTATACTGTAGAGTTATATAATGCTTTATTTCCTTCAAATGTAAATAATTTTTGTAAAAATATGCTATATTTTATGATAATACATTAAAGAGTTCAGTGTTTTCAGTGTTATAGCTTAATATCCAAACATGTTGGCAGTCCTACATATTGTGACTCAGAGTTTCTGTCCAAAAATATGCTTTCTTTTGTTTACTACAAAATTTGCTTCCTACTTTTAACTTATCTTTTCCCTACCTTCCACACAGAAAAAAATTAAGTATACGTGTGCTATGGTAGCATAGAGTGCAGAAATCAGCAACTCTTTCTCAAGTATTGGGTATACAATAATTTTTCTTATAAAGAATATATTTATACTTTTAAATTCCATAAATATGTCAAACAGTGGAACTTTATATGCTAACTACGTTATAAATGATGCACCTTATGTTAAATCTGTAAAAGTAGTTTTAAGTTTGATAGTATATTTAAATTTCCCTCCAAATTTTGAGTTTTTCTAAAAAAAACCATTTTCCCCATGACTTCAAAAAACGTTACATCTCTACTTCTACAAGCTTCCCTTGGAAAGTTTGCAATGGCTAATGAGATATGGACCCTCCAAAGCTCTAAGAAAGGGGAGGTGGAAACATCACAAAGGGACAGTTTGTTAAATCTGCTACACGTACTGTGCATATTATGATTTGCAATGGTCAGCTAATATCACTATCACATCAGGAGTGTGAAAAGTTTAGAACAAGTTTTTATCAGTCAGGACCTTGTAAAGAAATTTGGAACACTAGTGAAGCCAATGCTAATTGCTTAATTACTCCCAGCTATGACTGACCCATTTGATTCAGTTTAGCACAACTAAAAGGGAAAGGATCTTGCCTACTGCAGTGTAGCTTTCCCATCAGGACATGACCAAGCAATCAGGCCAAAAACTTATCCCCTCTGACATTTCTTTAATTAAAATATTTATGTGCTCACTTTTCTCCTAACAGATCAACACCCAATCTGGGTAAGAATAAACATTAAACACATTAAATCTATATAAAACGTTAATAAAACAATCTCATTAAAACTATTAAAATAACCCCATCTAAACATATCCTGTTTGCAGCCAGGAAAACACCTCCTTTTGCTCAGACTTAGACTGCCCCCATATAACTCTACTTTATACCCCCATCAGAAACCCAGAAGGGTATGCCTCCTGCATCTTTTCCGGGAGGATATTGCATGGGACAGCTTTGGGAAGGAAAAAATCACAAAATCAGGCCTTTGCAGAACACACACTAGCCAAAGAGGGCTCAGACAACTAGAGAAGTGAACCCTTTTTTAAACAAAGTGAGGGGGGTAATAAAAACAGCCTAGATTAAAATATTCATATCCCACCTTCCCTTGTGGCTTGTAGTTCAGGTTTCACAATAAGAGGACACCATTAATATGTACTATAAAGCAGAATGAATAGTGCAAACTAGCCTGAGTTTGAAAGCTAAGTAGGGTCGGCCATGAGATCCCAACAATAAAGGCCTGGGTTGCTATGCAAAGAAAGGCAATGGTAAACCAACTCTGTTCAACTCTTGCTTTGAAAACCCCTATGAGTGGTCTTCATGAGTTGGTTGTTACTTGTTGGCATTGAATATAAAATGAGGCACATCTGCACATAAATTTAGACCCTGGCTGGCACTGGCCCAGCAGCACTCATGGAAGTGAACTTTCCTGCTTCAGTCCTCCCACTGCAGCTTGCTCTGTCCACAGAGTCGGTGGACCCCAGGGAGTATTACGTGGAGGGAGGAATCACCCCCCCAGGAGGGAGCTTTCTACCAGTCAAAACCAGATTAGGAAACTCATATATTCTCAGGTTAAAAAGTGTCATGATTTGTATTGTCAACTTTCCAAAGTACACTTCACATAAAACTTGTAAGCAATGCTCCCTCTAAACTGTAGAGTCCTGTGAGCAAGAATTCTACGTTGTGAGCTACTGGCATTAAAGATGTGAGTGAGTGATTTGGCTGCTACATGAATTAGCTTGCTCTGGAGCCGTCCTTCCTGAGCTAAGACAAAAAGGTGTGAGTAGGAGGCTAAAAAACTGTGAGCTAGTTCACACTAACTTAGCTTAGAGGGAACACTGCTTGTAAGTCCTCAAGTGTGTATGTTGGGGGAAACCATGCTAAATAAACATATGCTTGAATTGGGTAAATCTGCTTTAAATGCTTCTGACTAAATAATCTGACATACTGAAGTTGAGAAGTTTTACTCCCCACCTTTCTTGTCACATCTGTTCAGGCATATGAAAAGTGCTAGCATGGAAATGAAATAACTGAGCTGCACATGCAAACACAGGCACTGCAGTTTTTCGGACTAGCAACTGCCAAGAGGTTTCCACTTCAGCCATTTAAACTGGTATTGTCAGGATACATTCACTCTGTATTATTAAACAGAGAAACAACTGAGGGCCACTTCAGCCCATTGTTTCTCCCACTCTCTCTCTTTTTCCCTTCACTAGACCTGATTTGTGGAGAATTTGTTAAAAACATGATATCCAGCTGCTGTACCAGACTATCAAATGTGGACATTCAAAACCCTATTGAAGTGTTTTTTCTAAATTTATTTAAATATTTCTATCCTGTTTCTCTCCTGCCAAAGTAGGATTCAAAGCCCCCCCCCCGGACAACTTAAAGTCACATTTCTTTCCATCAAGTCACAGCTGATTTACGGTGACTCCATGGGGTTTTCAAGGCAACAGATGTTTAAAGGTGGATTGTCATCCCCTATTCTTGGCTTCTTCCAGAGAACAGCAAGGAGAGATAAGGAGGCTTTCCTGAATGAACAATGCAAAGTAATAGAGGAAAACAATAGATTGGGAAGGACTAGAGATCTCTTCAAGAAAATTGGAGAAATCAAGGGAACGTTCCATGCAAAGCTGGCCATGATAAAGGACAAAAACGGTAGGGATCTAACAGAAGCAGAAGAGATTAGGAAAAGATGGCAAGAATACACAGAAGAACTATACAAGAAGGACCTCGATGTCCTTGACAACCACGATGGTATAATCACTGACCTTGAGCCAGACATCCTGGAAAGCGAAGTTAAATGGGCCTTAGAAAGCATTACTAACAACAAAGCTAGTGGAGGTGATGATATCCCAGCTGAGTTATTCAAAGTCTTAAAAGAAGATGCTGTTAAAGTGCTGCACTCAATTTGCCAACAAATTTGGAAAACACAACAGTGGCCACAGGATTGGAAAAGGTCAGTTTACATTCCAATCCCAAAGAAGGGCAACGTCAAGGAATGTTCAAACTATCGCACAATTGCACTCATTTCACACGCTAGCAAGGTCATGCTCAAAATCCTACAAGCTAGGCTCCAACAGTACGTGGATAGAGAACTGCCAGAAGTACAAGCTGGGTTTAGAAGAGGTAGAGGAACTAGAGATCAAATTGCCAACATTCGCTGGATTATGGAGAAAGCAAGAGAATACCAGAAAAACATCTACTTCTGCTTCATTGACTATGCTAAAGCCTTTGATTGTGTGGATCACAATAAATTATGGCAGGTTCTTAAAGAGATGGGAGTACCAGACCACCTCATATGTCTCCTGAGAAACCTGTATAAGGGTCAAGAAGCAACAGTTAGAACCGGATATGGAACAACTGATTGGTTTAGCATAGGAAAAGGAGTACGACAAGGATGTATACTGTCACCTTGCTTATTTAATTTATATGCAGAGTACATTATGCGAAATGCTGGCCTGGATGAATCACAAGCTGGAGTTAAGATTGCTGGGGAAAAGATCAATAACCTCAGATATGCAGACGATACCACTCTGATGGCAGAAAGTGAAGAGGACCTCAAGAGCCTCTTGTTCAGAGTGAAAGAGGAGAGCGCAAAAGTGGGCTTGAAGCTCAACATCAAAAAAACTAAGATCATGGCATCTGGCCCCATCACTCCTTGGCAAATAGAAGGGGAAGTCGTAGAAGTAGTGACAGACTTCACGTTCCTAGGATCCCAGATCACTGCAGATGGTGACTGCAGCCATGAAATTAAAAGACGCCTGCTCCTTGGGAGGAAAGCGATGGCAAACCTAAACAGCATGATAAAAAGCAGAGACATCACCTTGCCAACAAAAGTCCGCATGGTCAAAGCAATGGTATTCCCCGTAGTAATGTATGGCTGTGAGAGTTGGACTATAAGGAAGGCCGAGCTCCGAAGAATAGATTCTTTTGAACTATGGTGCTGGAGAAGACTCTTGAGAGTCCCTTGGACTGCAAGGAGATCAAATCAGTCAATCCTAAAAGAAATCAACCCTGACTGTTCCCTGGAAGGCCAGATCCTGAAGCTGAAGCTCAAATACTTTGGCCACCAAATGAGAAGGGAGCATTCACTGGAGAAGACCCTGATGCTGGGAAAGATTGAAGGTCAAAGAAGAAGGGGACGGCAAAGAATGAGATGGTTAGACAGTGTCATCGATGCAACGAACATGAAATTGAGCAAACTTCAGCGGACAGCGGAAGACAGGAGGGCCTGGTGTAATCTGGTCCATGGGGTCGCGAAGAGTCGGACTCGACTGTGCGACTGAACAACAATTCTTGGCTTCCCCTGCTGACACAGCCCTAGCCTAGAAATGTGTTATTTAATGTTTAGAAAAATCTTTCGTTGTGTTTGTCTGTGTCCTTTATAAAGTTTATATCTCCACTATCAGGAGCTGCGGTGGCTCAAGTGGTTAAGACGCTGAACTGCAGGCTGTGGAAGGTCAGTAGTTCAGCAGTTCGAGACCCAAGAGTGCCGCATGACGGAGTGAGCTCCCATCTCTAGTTCCAGCTCCTGCCAACCTAGCAGTTCGAAAGCAAGACATTGCAAGTAGATAAATAGGTACCACTTCGGTGGGAAGGTAACAGCGTTCCGTGTGCCTTGGTGTTTAGTCATGCCGGCCACATGACCACGGAAACGTCTTCGGACAGCGCTGGCTCTTCGGCTTTGAAACGGAGATGAGCACCGCAACCCTAGAGTCGGATTTGACTGGCTTTCGAGCAAGGGAACCTTTACCTTTACCTATCTCCACTATCTGGCATTACCTTTTATTACACACATGGGCTGGCCCAACATGGTCTCATTTATGTCAGATCTGGCCCTCATAACAAATGAGTTCGACACCCCTGGGTTAGTGGCTTGAGATCCTTCAACACTGCTCAGAAGGTTCCCATCTGAGCACCACTACTGAGGCAACTTTCACTCTGTTTTTTCTGAAACTTTTAAATTTTAAAAAAATTGTTTGTATTTTATATACTGTTTCTTGGTCATAATATTCTATGTGACCTTCAAAGCTGCCCTGAGCTTGCTCGCGGGGAGGGCGGGATATAAATAAAATAAATAAATAAATACTTCTGCCTCATGTCCCCGGTATTCCTTGGTGATCTCCCATCCAAATATGGACGAGGACCAACCCTGCTTAGCTTCCAAGATCTGACAAGATCAAGCTAGCCTGAGCTATCCAGGTCAGGGCAGAGTCACAATACAGCAATAATAAGAGAGGAAGAACTCAGGGCCATTCCTCTAAGCCTTCTGCCTTTCCTTCTTTTTCCAGCTTAATTACTTTTGTGCATTGTTCTCCTGTGTCCGGCTGATACATTACTTTGTTCACAAAGCCACTCATTTTTTTAATTTTACTTTTAAGTTCATTCAGTTACACATGATTACAATAAAGGAATTTTTTAAAGTAATGAACAACGGCTTTGCTCACCCTAAGAAAAGCACCACTTAATCCTACTCCACATCCCAAACAAGAACTGATAATTAACAATTGATTCAGCAATGCCCTGGCCTGCCATGGACAGCACAGAAATTAATAAGGCTGTAAATACAAAAGAACAAGAAGGAAAATTGCCAAGGGAAGTGCAGCAGAACTTATTTCCAATAGGCACCGTAGTGTCTTGTACATGGGGACAGGCATTTTTAGATTTTAATGGGAAAAACAGAACTGTATGACAGTGCTCCTGGAAACCCAGTTTCAATTCTACTTCTAGCCCATTGCAGATGAGCAATTTTTCAACAGCATGAAACAACTCTTACATGGATAGTCCCAGAAGATTCAGATCAACTCAGCAGAAGTAGATTTTTTTTAAAAAAATTCAATTTCAGGACCTGACTCAGCAGTAAACATTTAAGAACTGCATGCAGCATCTCATATACTTGATTTCTCATATAACTTATTTTGTCTCTCGTTGCCTTTGCCCTACATTTGCTATTAAAGCTCTGTAATCTCCTGACCCAAAACTAGCACAAGCCCACCAGAGAAGGCTTAGAGGATGCACTAGAACTTGTAGAAAGTAGATGAGATCTATTGACTGTTACAGTCAGGTTTGCTTTACAACTGGAGAAGTATTACTACAGAGAGATCACTGTATAGTTTCTAGAAATACCACTGCCCTGGCTGCAGGTGGTAAAGCTACCTTCAAGAACTGGACATTTCCTGGAAAGCCACTGAAGTATACCATCAAAGAAAAGATGCTTAACTGTGCTGGAATTTTAAGATGAAATGTCAAAATGCATCCCTCTTGTGGTACGCTCAAGAGCATGCTAATCAATTGGGAGTATCTGTTTCCCACCTTTTAATATTTAACCTGAAAACTGACAGTGCAAAAACATATTGTTTTTCCTCTTCAATAAATTACTCGGGGAGAGGGGAGGCAACACTTTCCCACAATGGGTCACCTATCATCTGTGTGCTTGGTGGAAAACAACACAGCTTTGTATGTGTGGGGAGGGTGGTGTATCTTCATCAGCAATCACATCATGTGAATAATTGTGTAACAGGGATGCTGGCAGTAGATAATACTGTTGGGATTTCTGCACAAATGCTCAGCTTGCCACTTGGAATGAAATTTAGCTTCTAGAGAATCTCATAGTTCCAAATTCTCAGTCTCAAACCCCGCATTTACAGGAAGACATGTGGGTGTTATCACACCAGCCCTTTCCTGCTCTCTGCTCCTTTATATAGGGGGGAGGAATGTCAGCATGTCCCCTTCCCATTTCATGTTCCAGTGGATAATGGCTTGGTGGTACTCATATATTGTGTCATTCACGCCACATGTAAGCCCTGAAAGGCTCAGAAATGTTGCCTTCCTCTTCCCGTCATTGCTCTGTCATATCATTTCTTGCTCCCTCACCCCTGATTTGAAAAAAAAACAAAAAACTACTGAACATTAATTTATCCTGATTTCAGAAATTAGTGTATTATTACTTTTTGAACAGACCACAGAAGACCTTGGCTACAGTTATGTTGCTAAGGAGGCTGACCAGATTCCTCAAGCTCAGAATACGAAAGAGAAACACGACACAAATCATCTGTTTTGTGAAACTAAATGTACAATTGAGCTAGCTGTAATGGCATTATATAAGATATAGGTGGCTACAAGACCAATGTTTTATTGTAGCACTTTGGTAAATCAACAGCATGCCTCTGCAGATGAAAACTCTTGGCAGGAATCCTGCAAAAAATCAGCACACTCATTCTTATGCTTGTCTTTCCTCAAATCACATTATACTTCCCCTTTCATACACAATACTAAACATCATGAATTCAAAACTGTTCTTTGATATCTGCTGCTTCCCCAGCCACTGCTTCTGTCCTTTACCAGCTGCAGCCCCCAAGATCACCCTTTACATAAGCCTTGGAGGGGGAGGGGAACAATATTATTGATTCATCTGGTAGAAGGCCCTTCCAGTTAAGGCACAGTCATAGTGTATCTGTAGTAACACATTCCTCTGCAGAGTGTATGTAGGTGAGCAGAAATATCAGCATTTGTGGGAACATACTCCTTTGAATTAAGTGTATGCAGCTTTCTTCCAGCAAAACAAACTGGGTACTGGAAGATTTGAAATGCACGAAAACCCACACACAAAGAAAGGTCTATGAATGCTAATTACCATACTGAGAAAGTTAAGAACATTTCATTTTAGGTTATACAAAATACGAGGGGGGGGATTCCTATTTTCTCAGCACTGTGAGAATTCACCCATGCAGTGAATGGGATTACAAGAACAATTGAACTGGATATTGGATAGAAACTCCAAAGTGCCCATGGCCACCTAAAGTAGATTAAGGACCTTATGCTCACATTCCTTTTTTTTTTTTTTTTTTGGGGGGGGGAATCAAATCTTACTTTTTGCCCATCAGCTGCAATAAGATGAAAAAGGACTGTCAGCAAGTTTAACCGTAAAATGTAATATAAAGTAAAGTGGAGTACAGTCCCCCCTCCGTCCTGCACTAACTAGGCTTCAATTACCACCCATGCCAACAAAGCCATTTGTAACAATTGCCTTGCAGATGTTATCACAAAGGAAGCACAACTGCATGCTGGGCTACTGAAGATGGAGCCAATGCTATGGGGAGATGTGCATACTCAGCTGCGGTTTTAAGATTAGTTGGGCAAGGGATATGCTTTGGTTGGAAGGCTGATAATGAGAAAGGAAGAGTCAGGACAGACTGTTGGCTCTATGGGTGAATGTAACGGTGAAGGGAAGGGAGTAAGTGAAATGGTGTGCATGTCTGTTAAAGGAGTGCATGTATGGAAGATTAAAAAGGGGAGAGACAAAATGTTTCAAATTATCCTAAACCTATTGTTGTGTATGCAGACAACATCGTGCCATCAATGAAGAGCCAGAGCTTGAGTACCTGAGAACAATGGGACTGAGGTTCCTGGCTCCCGCGTAGGGGGACCAATGGGAACGGCGGCGGGAATTCAAACCCGCCAATGGTACCAGGGGGCGGCCCCTCCCCAATGTATATAGTTGGCTTCCGGGCCAGTTATCAGGGTCTCGTGTTGTATAATAGCGAACCATGCTGATCACTACATCGCTGTCTGTGGTTTCTTTATGCGTCTAACCCACTATACAACAATGGCGACGAAGGTGGGATCCTGTTGAGCGCTCCAGCCGGGCTGTCGGACAACGCTACCGAAGACTCGCTCCACCACTCCACAGGCATCCTCCATGAGCGCCTCCGAGGGTGAATCCAGAGCCGTGTCGCTGCCGCCGACTAGCACAATGGCCATCGCTCCAGGATCCGGGCTGCTACCGCCGTTCGACGCTTCCCAGCCCCAACGATGGGGAGCCTGGGTCACGGGTTTGCGGCAAGCCTTCGTGTTCTATCAGATCACGGACGAAGACCGAAAGAGAGGACTGCTGCTCTGCTCTTGCGGCCCCGTGATCGTGGATCTGGCCCAATACCTTCTCTCTCCCAAGAAGGTGGAGGAGTGCACGGTCGACGAGATTGTGAAGGCCGTGCAGAACTACTACTCCCCAAAGCCGTCGGAGATGACCTGCCACATGGTTTTCCAGCATAGGAACCAGCAGGGCAAAGAAACCGCCGCGGAGTTCCTCGGTGAGCTCCGCCACCTGGCGGCCGAATGCGCCTTCGGAGAGCACTTGGAGATGGCTCTTCGCGACCGTTTCGTCGCAGGCCTCAGGGAGGAGAAACTCCGGCGCCGAATAATGGAGGGCGAGAAGGTGACCATCACCTCAGCGTTAGCCACCGCCACTGCATGGGAGAGGTCACACCCGACCACCACCACCGCGACGCATCGTGTGGCCTCCCCCGGGAACAGCGACATCGACGACCCCGAGGTACACCGCACACTAGCCCAGCATCGCCCGCCAGCACCGTCCGCTAGCTCCGCACGCAAGCAAACCGGCTCGGCGGCGCAGGAGTGTGCCACCTGCGGAGGGCAGCATGAGAGGAGATCGTGCCGGTTCCGGGACGCCACATGTCGGGACTGCGGCCGCACGGGCCACATCGCAAGGGTTTGCCGGTCCAAGCCATCATGCGCAGCACAAAAACCGCCCCGCCGCAGGTCTGAGGCGCACTTCGAGGACTGCGCGGCCCCGGAGGCAGACCTATACCAACTGACCAACGCCCCGGCCGCCCGAACACAGGTACTGAAACTCCCCAGTCAGGCCTCTACCCCAAAAATATACGTCTGGATCAAAGTAGAGGGGGCCCCCTTACAAATGGAACTCGATTCGGGCTCCGCCTGTTCCATCATTTCGGAGGCCACATTAAGACAGATTTGCCCAAAGGGGGCCCCCGCTTGCGGCCATCACCCGTGACGCTCATGGACTTTCAGAGAAACCAAGTGCCAGTGAAGGGGGTCGGGAGTTTCAGGGTGCAGTACCGGGGCTTCAAGGGTCACTTGGACTTGCTCGTAGTCGAGGGCGACCTAGTTAGCCTCCTGGGGAGGGCTTGGTTTGGACCCCTAGGAATCGCGATCGAGGGGTTCAGCATTGCGCAACCCGCGACTTCCAGGAAGTGTGCCACGAGTTCCCATCCATTTTCGACGGGTCCCTGGGCCGATATACGGGCCCCCGGTTTCGCTACAACTCAACCCCACAGTGGCCCCTATCCGCATGCGTGCCAGGTCCGTTCCGTTTGCCTTAAAACTCAAAATAGACGCGGAACTGGACCGACTGGTGGCACAAGGGGTTTTGGAGCCGGTCTCTCACGCAGTGTGGGAAACCCCGATCGTGACCCCCATTAAACCTAACGGGGATGTCCGCATCTGCGCGGATTATAAATGCACGATAAATCGGGCATTGCAGGACCATGCCTACCCGGTCCCAGTGGTGAGCCATGTTCTGGCCACCTTGGCAGGGGCCAAGATCTTCGGCAAACTAGATCTGGCCCAAGCGTACCAGCAGCTGCCTGTCGATGGGCCGACAGCAGAGGCCCAAACAATTGTAACGCACCGGGGGGCCTTCAGGGTCAATCGCCTGCAATTCGGGGTGAGCGTGGCACCCGGAATTTTCCAGCAACTGATGGACTCTCTCCTCAAAGGGATCCCCGGCGTCACACCATTCTTCGATGATGTGATGATCGCCGCCACCACGCCCGATGAGTTCGCCTCCCGCCTCCGCATGGTCCTCAGCCGTTTCCGGGACGCCGGCCTCAAGGTCAAGCGCGAGAAGTGCCAGCTCGGGGTATCATCCGTCGACTTCTTGGGCTTCACGGTGAACGCAGAGGGACTCCACCCGGCCCGGGACAAGGTGAAGGCCATCGTGGAAGCGCCGCCCCCGACCTCCAAAGCCGAGCTCCAGGCTTTTCTCGGACTCTTGAACTTTTACCACGCCTTTCTCCCCCACAAGGCGGCGGTAGCCGAGCCCCTCCACAGGTTGCTCGACAAAAAGGCACCCTGGGTCTGGGGCCCGCATCAGGCTGCTGCGTTCCGGGCCGTCAAGGCCCTGCTCATCTCGAACGCGGTCCTGGCACATTTCGACGAGACCCTGCCCGTGGTCTTGGCTTGCGATGCGTCTCCATATGGGGTGGGAGCCGTGCTGGTGCACCGTCTCCCGGACGGCCGGGAGGTCCCGGTCGCGTACTACTCGCGGACCCTGTCTGCGGCCGAGCGGAACTACGCCCAGATAGACCGCGAGGGACTGGCAGTCGTGGCCGGGGTGAAGAAGTTCCACGACTTCGTCTATGGCCGTCCCTTCACAGTCGTCACAGACCACCGGCCGCTGCTGGGCCTCTTCGCGGCGGACCGCCGGACGCCACAGGTACTCTCCCCTCGGGTCTTGCGGTGGTCCATCTTCTTGGCGGGCTACAACTACACGCTCCAGCACCGGCCAGGCAAGGCAATGGGACATGCAGACGCGCTGAGCCGCCTCCCCTGCCAGACGAAGGGGCGGCCCCGGCCCCAGCTCATCATGTCCTCCAGTTGGAGGGTCTTCCAGACGCCCCCTCCAGGCCACGGACATCGCCCGCCGCTCAGCCCGTGACCCCATCATATCCCGGGTTCTCGGCTGGGTGGTGAGGGGGTGGCCTACGGCCTCGGCGGGCCCTGAGTTCAGCGCATTTACAACGCGGCGCGAGGAACTATCGGCACACAAGGGCTGCCTGCTGTGGGGGGACCGGGTTGTAGTCCCCAGCACACTCCAGCAACAGGTCCTGCAGGCTCTGCACGAGGCACACCCCGGCATCGTGCGGATGAAAGCCCTCGCCCGGAGCTACGTCTGGTGGCCAGGCATCGATGGGGAAATAGAGGCCTGGGTGAAGCGTTGCCAAATATGTCAAGAAGTCCGGCCAGGCCCACCATGTGCACCCACCCAGGCATGGGAATCAACAAGGACCCCGTGGTCCCGGCTCCACATCGACTTCGCCGGGCCCTTCCACGGGTTAACATTCCTGGTCACCGTGGACGCGTACTCCAAGTGGCTGGAGGTGAGTCCAGTCTCCTCCACCTCCGCGAGCGCCACCATCCGAGCCCTCCGGAAGATATTTGCCACGCATGGCTTGCCGGACACCATCGTCTCCGACAACGGCCCGGCGTTCACATCCGAGGAATTCCAGCGGTTCCTGCGGGACAACTTGATCCGGCATATCAGGTCAGCGCCCTTCCACCCTGCCACGAACGGCCAAGCGGAACGCATGGTCCGCACGGCTAAGGAAGCTTTAAGCCGCCTGACCGAGGGGGACTGGGAGTCACGCATAGCCCGGTTCTTGCTGGCGAACCGGACAACACCCAACCCGGTCAGTGGCCACTGCCCCGCGGAGCTTCTCATGGGCCGGCGACCCGCCATCCTCCTGGACCGCCTGCACCCCGACAGGGCTCCAACAGGACGGAACTGGGTCGAGGACCGGGAGGCACCACGGGGTTTCTTCCCAGAGGACCTGGTGTTCGCAAGGAACTACAGCCGAGGCCCGGAGTGGATAGCAGGAAAGGTAATCCGCCCCACCGGCCCTGTCTCCTATGAGGTGTCGACAAATGACGGGCAGGTCCTGCGGCGCCACGTGGACCAGCTGAGGCGGCGCCTACTTCCAACGGTAGGAGACCAGGGTAACCAAGGGGAGGTGGAGCAGGCCCCACGAGAAGCTGAGGGAGAGTCCGAGGCAGAACGAGACCGCAGAGAGGCGGACCCCAGCGACGGGCAGCTCAGTATGCCCGAGGCCTCATCAGCCGAGGGCCAGACGGCGCACCCTTCCCCAGCGGAAGGAGGTGAGGGGGCAGGCCCCACCACACCACCAAGACTTGGCTGCGGAGAAACCCCAACGCCTACACCACGACGGTCCACCAGGGAACGCAGAGCCCCCGCATACCTGAAGGACTATGTCACCTAGACAGGATCGGGACTATGGGGGAGGGGTGTTTTGTATGCAGACAACATCGTGCCATCAACGAAGAGCCAGAGCTTGAGTACCTGAGAACAATGGGACTGAGGTTCCTGGCTCCCGCGTAGGGGGACCAATGGGAACGGCGGCGGGAATTCAAACCCGCCAATGGTACCAGGGGGCGGCCCCTCCCCAATGTATATAGTTGGCCTCCAGGCCAGTTATCAGGGTCTCCTGTTGTATAATAGCGAACCATGCTGATCACTACATCGCTGTCTGTGGTTTCTTTATGCGTCTAACCCACTATACAACACCTATGGAATAGAGCAAAGAACACCTTCAAATAAATTAGAACTGTAAGATATTTTAAGAAAAGGTTTTAGCTCAGGGGTGTCAAATGTGTGGCCTGTAGGCCACATCTAGCCTGCACAGGGCTCAGAACTGGTCCCCAAGCAAGTTCCTTCTTCTGATTCCTTTTCCAGGGCTGCTGCTGCAGCCGCACCCTAGCTTGCTTTTTCCCCAACTCCCTCAGTGGCTCTTTGCTTCCTGTATCCTGCCTCTTGCCTCCCTCCCTCCCTCACTCTCTCACACACAGCTGCTTCATGCCTCCCCCATCCCTTGCTCTCTCTCTCTCTCTCTCTCTCTCTCTCTCTCTCACACACACACACACACACAGAGAGAGAGAGAGAGAGAGAGAGAGAGAGAGAGAGAGAGACTGCTTCATGCAGGATGCCTCTCTCTTTCACTCACGCTTTCTCACACACACACACACTTCTGTTTCTTTCTCTAGGGCTGCTGCTCCTCTTTTTTTGGGGGGGGGGAGAAAAACAGAAAGAGAGAATGAGAGAATGAGAGAATGAGAGAATAAAATTGGAGTCTCATGGCAGCTTTAAGACCAATAATGTTTTATTCCAGGTATAAGTTTTTTGTGTGCAAGCACATTTCTTGGGTTGGGTGGGTGGAAGGGAAGGAGGGTGGATTCTTCTGACAAGCGCAATGTACATTGAGGAAATTATTTTGGCTTATTCTGAAAAGCTGTTATTAAAAAAAAAAAGATTGAATTTCTCTGTTCCTATCTAGATTTATTTATTTTTTCAAAAAGACCTTGATTAGGAATTAGAACATGTGGATTAGTCCTTATATCTTGGAGAGTGGAATGATTTCAGATGCCAAATGATAATACACATTGGTAATGAGAAAGGAAAACTAGTTCTCAATTCAGTCCAGGAGGATGCATTGTCTTGAGCTTCATTATCAATTGCAATTCACAAGTCTCTGTTTCTAATCTCCCTTTGAAATTCCTTTGTAAAAGCACTACTACACTTAGGTCAGCAATTGAATTTTTTGCTTTCTAATGTCAGGCTTATGTCCATTTATTCTTTGCATCCTCCTGGACTGAATCCTCCTGGATGGAACTGAGACCTAGGTTTCCCATCTCATTACCAACACTCCATGCCTACTATTTCTTTGCATATCACACCTAATCCAATCAAGCCTGCTATTGTCATTCACCTGCTATTGCCATTCAACATCTAAAATCACCTGTATAAAATTTATATCTCTGGAACCTCTTGTTACATTTTATAGCACACATGGCCCAGCCCGACAAAGTGACATTTATGTCAGATCCAGCCTTCATAACAAATGAGTTTGATGCCTCTGTTTCAGCTGATTAACCTGCTTTTCAACCTGTCAATTATATTTAGCTATATTCAATTATTATCAAAACTTCAACCAGTCCCATAGCCAGGAAATTCTCAGTGGGTGGGAGAGGGGCATGCGTGCCCCGATGTGTCACTCAGTGACCTGATGATTGGCAAGGCGAGGGTGAGGCTAATGACTGTGGTTCTCCCCTCTCCCCTCCTTTGCTCAATTGGAGAGATTCGACTCTCCAACTCTCTCCCTTTTGCATTTTGCAATTTTATTTTATTTTTTGCAATGAAAATGAGACTGAAGCTTCCCTGACCATGCCTGGGGTCATTCTGGAAACCCCACATGCATCTTACAATTTAAAAAAAATATTTTCCCCCACCTTGTTCTGCCTGCCAAGTCTGATGGTCTTCCTGCTGACCTGCTGCCCAAGCTGGAGAGGCAAGTGGAGGTAGTTGGAAGGAGCAGGTGGTGACGATGTTAGAGGTGCTTTGGCTAGCTGCTCTTGCTCGCACTCCAAACCACTGGCTGGAGAGGTGCAGGACTGGGTGAAGCAGGTGCCACTACTGCCAAAAGAGCTGGCAAGGCCATGGCGGGCAGGGGAAGGAATAGCGTGCACTGGGGGCAGGGGGTAGGGTGGGGTCATCTACAAGGGGTGTCACCACAAATGCACCCCGTGGCTACAGGCCTGACTTCAACTTTAAGGCCAGATCTGATGCAACATCAGGAGAATCATTAATGGAACAAAGGAGGTTTAGAGTTAACGATTTCCCCCTGTGATGCTCACCCTGGCCTGGACTCAATCGCTCTCCGGAACCACAATGATGTTCCCCACCAAAGAAAACATTCAAGTACCTCTAGGGTACCACATGTTTCCCTCTGAGGGGAAAGTACCAGCTCTGGGGGAACACAGTAAAAGAAAAGAGAGCTGAGGTCTGGAAAGTGAAGGTGGGGGGAGTTAATCATCCATTGCCTTGGTCCCAACATCATATCTACTTTGCTGATAGGTTGCCTCCAGTTATTAAAAAGAAAGGCTGTCTTTCATGTTTTCTTTTCTATTCCCTGTTACGGCTACACTTCCAAACCCAACTGCCTCCGATACTCAAAGATGCATATCCTTTAATTATCTGATGCATTATAACCGAAATCTTCTTTTGCTTTTTTAAAAGTTTGCCACCACTTAACTAACTGAATAAACTCATGGTTGTTTAAGCTACTAGTTAAGTCTGGCAGCCTCCAAATATATATAATTCTAATTTGATTTCAACAGAACATGAATGAAACAAAGGAAGAGTTTGCATCATAATTAGACATCCATAAGAGCTGACTGCATTATAAGGATTTTGGCAGTCTTGTGAAGAGTTTCTGAAGAGATCCTAGGAGCAACATTGGACTTAGCCCAAGTTTAAACATGTACTTTCAACATATAAGTAACGCTGAACATGTCAGCTGCTTCCTTTGATGGATACACCTATTACAGTACCATTTCAGCTCTCCTGGTTGTGGGTCCAATGACCTGTTTACATTTTCTGCAACAAAACAGGCTCCCATGAACAGCTGGCAGCTGATGTTTACTCAGAACCCCAGAGTCACCCATCGCCTACAAGGTGTTTCACCATTATTCTCAGGGGACTCCTTAGGGAAGAGATGTAATTGCAGTTTGCTTTGATCCTCATTACCCCAGATAAATAGACAAAAACTAGATGCAAAATGCTTTGGGACTTAGCAGCAAACTTTTTTGGCCATGAAGCAATCATGCTCTTTGTGTTCTCACCTTAGCCCCATCTTCTATTTGTCATACGTGACACTGGGTTTTTTTGTTTTGTTTTAAAAAGTAAGAAACATTCTGGAAACAGAAAAAGAACATTTCAGTCTCGTCAGTTCAATATGTCTGCTCACCAGGATGCTAGGATGTCTTTGTATGTGGTTTGTGGTGCAAAAAAAAATATTAGACAATGCAGTACACCAAGCTCTTCACACAAACTCACTCCCCCCTTTTGCAACTCAGAAATGACAATGTACATGTGAGAAATTTTAAAATTTAAATACTGCAGAGTCCTTCATATGCTAAATTTGTTTTCAAACTCCCTGTTTTCAAACTCCCTGGAGAAAAAAATTGTCTGTGGGGGACAGCGTATATTTAGCTAGTCTTACAAGTAAGTCCACAAAACTTGTCTACTTGAGTTTAGGGCTACACAGATGAAGTAACATAACTCTTGGAAAGCTTCACATCTGGAAGAAATTTTCATTTGCCTAGAGCAATGGGGAGACTATTTTCAAACACGTTACGAAGCTATAGCATGTTAACAGAGGAACAGCCTCATTCAACTACCTTTTCAAGGAGAAGCAGAACATTTAGACTTACTTCATGCCATGTCCAATTTAGCTGTCATTTTGCAAGCTTCTTTCACTATAAAAGGCCTTAACAAAAGTAGAACTCATGAAGTATGTTTTATTAGATTCAGCTAAAATATCAAAGCAGTGAGCAGCTTATGTAACAGCATCCAATATGGCTACTTGTACTTTATTTACATCTTACTTTTCTCACTTATCAGGACTCAAAGCAGCTTATCGCATCGTTCTTCCCTCTGCACATCTTATCTTCACAACAACAACTCTGTGAAGTATGTTAGGCTGGCAGAGGGTGACCAGTCAAAGGTCACTCTTGGCAGAATGGGGATTTGAACCTGATTGTTCCAGGTCCTGCTCCAACATTCTAACCACTGTGCCAGTCCAGCATCTCATGTTTTACACAGTACTAAAGTGAGTTTAGAGGCAGGAAATGGCAAACCATTTCCAAACCTTTCTTGCCTTGAAAACCCTATGGGGTCGCCATAAGTTACAACTGGACAGCACTGTCCACCAACAATGTCAGTTTGCTAATATAAGGACTACCATGATTTGCTTTGCTCTCTGTCTCATAACATACCAGCATGTACTGATTAGTGCTACACATGTTTATTACAATGTTTACACCCCACCTTTGCCCATGGCTCAAGGAAATTTACAATACACCATTAAAGCACCAAAACAACAATAAAACGACACATTCCTTGCAAGCTAATAAAGCCTAGACTAGACCCAAATAACTTTCTCCCTTTGACTGCATCCATATAGGGCAATGAAAACACATGCCCTGCCACAGCAGTGATGGCAGCAGACGGATGCACACGAACAGCATCCACACACTTCCATTTCTCTTCTGCTCACTGCTGTGTGAAAGCACACCGGTGCAGAAGCAAAATTAGAAATACATTTTCAGGAGTCATTGCTTCTTTTCCCCTATAGACTTTAGTGCAACCTGCTTTTTTGTACATCTAACAACATTTAATCTAAAAAAAGAGCACAATACCATTTTCATTCCATCTTGCAAACTGCAGAATCAGCCCTGCCATACTTCCCCTCCCCCTCCCCCTTTTATGTAACCACCAGAGGAAAGAGGACTTTTAGCAACCTTGACAGCTGCTCATCACTTTGCATCATTTTCTTGCTCCCAATAAAAAGGTGTTACTGTTGCCTTTGGATTCCTTTGTAATAGGCCCATATAACTACAACATAAAGCTCGGTATTTAATGATTTGAGAGGGAACTCGAATTCTTTGGCAGCTAAATACCTTATCCAGGCTGCTGAAATGTGATCGTGCAGGGAGTTGAATAGAAAGCAATTAGGTAAATAAGAACATGCCAACGGAGCACAAGAGGTACTACTTGTTTTTTATTTCCCTGAAATTATGACAATACTGAATGTGTATTTATATTTACATTAAAAGGACAAGTGAAATTAGTTGTAAAGGATACCTGTGCTATCCACTGCCACAATAAAAAATCTCACCTGCATTAAATTTAATATACTTCTGTTATTTGCAAGTTAGACACAGATCGTACATCTCCGGGAAGTTGGGTTTTATGTCACAGTCACTACTGCACATCGATTTGATATGGCCTAGCTGGCAAATATGCCTATAAGGGACAGGAGGCCGGTATAGGTCTTACTGCACTTAAAAATGGGCCGACTGCATGCACAGTGAATCAATACTTAACTTTTTCATTATTGAATTTTCTACCTTCCCTCACTCGTTTGCTTTTCTCATTTAATTTATAATTTAAGTGTACCATCCTTTTATTAAACAATTTTGTGTTATGGCTGTAGTGGAAATGGAGTCCATTATTAGTTCTGAACTTTCAAATACACCCAGTGCTTTGTTATTAGGAATGTTTAGCGAATAGGTTACTAACCATTAACAGACTTCAGACACAGCTGCAAAGATGATAGTGAAGAACTGTCGAATTATGAAGAATTTGACTACAAAAGCATGGATCCAAAAGAGTATAGCATGGATGTCTAGAATAACAGAACCAGCATGATTCAGGTGAGTACCCATGTTGCTCTCAAGCAGCAGAACAAAATTTGAGTCCAACGGCACCTTTAAGACCAATATCTGTTTGTTAGCTCTCACACGTGTGCTAATTTGCTGCCAATCACTGATCTTGCTGCCTTGATCCACTCTCAGCTTCACTTATGCATCTTAACTCTGACTGGTCCTTCCTGACAATTCCACCTCCCAACCCATCTTCAAGTATGTAAGGCTCAAAGAAATCTTGTTTTAATTTGTCTGAGGAAGTGTGCTTGCACATGAAAGCTTACACCTTAAATAAAGCTTTGTTGGTCTTAAAGGTGCCATTGGAATCAGACTTAGAACTAGTGTGACAAAGAGAGGGCAGATATATAGCATACCTACTTTTTACTAATATTGGAGGCCTGCTTTGATTTTGTTGGCATTGATTCTCAGGCTAATTACTGATTTCTATAATTGTATATCTTTTGCTATGCATTGTGAATGTTCTCCGTTTCCTCTGAACTCACAGAAACCGTGCTCTGATGCTGGTCCTGACCATGCCTACATGAGGTTATGTGACCTGTAAGACTAGTAAGCCGCGGTGGCTCAAGTGGTTAAGACGCTGAACTGCAGGCTGTGGAAGGTCAGTAGTTCAGCAGTTTGAGACCCAAGAGTGCTGCATGACGGAGTGAGCTCCCGTCTCTAGTTCCAGATCCTGCCAACCTAGCAGTTCGAAAGCAAGAAATTGCAAGTAGATAAATAGGTACCACTTCAGTGGGAAGGTAACAGCATTCCGTGCACCTTTGTGTTTAGTCATGCCAGCCACATGACCACGGAAACGTCTTCGGACAGCGCTGGCTCTTCGGCTTTGAAACGGAGATGAGCACCGCAACCCTAGAGTCGGATTTGACTGGCTTTTGAGCAAGGGAACCTTTACCTTTACCTTTAAGACTAGTAAACAACTGTTCATACACACACACACACCCCTGCAGAACAACTGTTTACAGAATAATTCAAGAAAACCATACCAACGGTATAGATCATAAGAACATAAGACAGCCAGCAGGTGGAAGTGGATCTGCCTTGCTGGGTGGCCAACACGGGAGGTAACTTAATATACTTATACACAGCTTCCAGCTGATGAGTGGATTCTAACAAGGACACCATTCTGGAACTCATTCAACTCGCTGCAACATGATACTCCATAGATAACAGGGTACCACTGAGTGCTGCTCATTTGTAAGTCAGTGGATCCAAACAGCACACTCAGCAGCCAAACGAGGCACACCATATTAATCATGATAACAGGTTAGCAAAATCTTCAGTTTGTACAGTATCACTTTGTGTCTGGCAAATACAAAGGAAAATCAATTAGGATGTCTCCCTAGAGATGTAAAACTACACACTACACTATGAAGGGAAAAAAGCTCACTATTGATTTCAAGACATGGAGCCACTCAAGGAATAAGTTTATCTGCACACCCCTTAACCTGTATTGAAGCATTTGTAAGAATGAATGTCCATGAGAATTTTTAAAGCACCAGTATGTACATAAAGCACTGGTTATATCTGAAAAGGAACTTGGACATCATAATTTTGCCTTGCAAAATACCAAAATAATACACTTGTTCACCGGTACTATCAGAGTGGGGGAGAAAGTTTATTAAAATTTAGAAGCAGATGGAGTCACAGCAGTAAGCAATGCGCCATTCTTTTCTACATAAACATAATGGGAAACAAACTGAGCTCTAGCACATTAGGAAGCAGCTTATTTCCCATAACTTTCTGATTTTCTAAGTGTTTTGTTGTTCTTTCACACATACATGTGCATGCAAAGCATGAGAAAACCCCACCTGCAGTCTGAAAGGGTACAGTTCAAACAATTCAAATGATACAGTTTGAAAGCAATTTATAAACCCAGACATAAAAAAAAATAGCAGGACAAAATCAGGATTATACATGGCTAAGGTTAAAATTTATGCAAAGAACCTTTTTATATTCAGACTGCTGTATGCATATGCCTGAAACACTTCACTCGTTCCAAGCCTTGTATTCAGTACAAACTCTGAAATTCCAAGAAATTATTTTTTGTAACCCACAAGGCTATGGTTACCACAAACTGGGAGGCACGGCATTTATTCAAAACAGGAAAAGGAGCACAGATGTGCAACCTGAAAACCTAAGAGACTCAAAACACAAATGAGTGCCAAGACAGCATGAGAACGTTTTTTGCCTCTTTGCAATGTTCTAAATCTTCCTCCCTGAAACTGTTTCATAAACAGGTTAAATTATTTGGATTAGACACAAGAAACTGCCCTATTTCAGAGTTATATGAAGCTGCAAGAACAGCTCTATCCAACCCACATTTCCTAGCCACAGTGGGCTAGAAATTCAGATTATGATGAGTGTACAATACCAAAACACACTGTGTTATGTCATACTAGAAGAAAACACATGCACCCCACTTCCATTTTGAACCCAGAATGTCTAAAGTTCTATCCTGAAGCAATAATCTATTCAAACCACAGTCTGCTTTAGAAATCTGATGGGTGGAAATCCCAGCTCTAAGGATTACAAAACACTATCTGGTTTACAGCAAAACCAAGCAGTTGTCAAAACAAAAAAGGCATTTTGCACAACCCAGCAGGACTGCAGACATGCAGCAGCTGGCTGAAAAGGAGAGTCCTAGTTCCAGGGAAGAAATTTAACCACTTCCTGGTCATCACCAGTAACAGAATGGGAAATGCTAAGGAGGAAAAGGCCAATGTTCCTCCAGAAGGTAGAAAGATCTAAGACATCTTCATACTAAAATAGTTTTGTCTTCTCTCTGTCTTTTAGCACAACATCAGAACAATTTTATGGACAGCGGATAGCACATACAACGAGGCAGGGGAGTGCCTGGACTTTCTGGAGATGCTGAAAAGCAGGATAATGGAGTTTTGGTCTGAGCCAATAAAGAGGCACTTCTGATTTCCCTTTACATTTCAGCTACCATCACTAATTATTCAGTCTCGAAAAGCCACATACATTTTGCAGCACAATCATTATGAGCGTGTTAAGAGAAATTATGCCATTTTGCATTTACCTGGCCTCTGTGAGAAGCAGGATAGTTGGACCATTGGCTCTTTCCTCTTCTGCCAGGTCTACAGTGTAATCCTATGAACAATTTCCTGGGAATTGTTCTCTGTACTGAAAAGGCCTGAGGATTCTGAGTAGACCTGCTTAGCGCTGTTCTTTGAGAGGCACAAACCAATTTCATGTATCTAATCCATTTGTTGTCATATATTCCTTAATTTTCCATTATATCAACAGAATTTTAACTGAATAATCTGTTAACATCAATTTTAAAGGTGGCCCAATTAACCAGGCAACACTTTTAAAAATACTGTATCAGCCCTGACCTGGATAGCTTGGGCCAGCCTGATCTTGTCAGATCTCAAGTTAAGCAGGGTAGACTCTGACAAGTACTTGGATGGGAGACTTCCTTGGAATACCAGTAGTTGGAAGGTGGGGGCAGGTTTTATTCAGCCACTGCTCTAAATATCCTCCAGGCCCCCAGTATGAGTAAGTCACCGCAGGTTGCCATGATTTCTAGGTGCACACACACATGCACATTTAAAAAAAAAACTGTACTGGCAAGTACTACTTATTTAAAAAATGACAAAATGGTACCTGTAAATTTTGCTTGCCATAGTAGGTGTAAATTTTCACTTGCCATGATTCAGGCATGTGCCTTTTAGCTAAACTGTATCTTTTTTTCTTTATGAATGGTTTTATTTATAAGCCATTTTAGGAATTTTACAGTGGAATCCGAAGCAATTACACCCATCTAAATCAATTGAAGTGAGTGGGCTTACAAGGGTGTAACTCTGTTTAGGATCGCACTAACAAAAAGCATACTTAAGGGATTAATATTTTGAATACATAACAGTAACATTTTAAATTTAATATGTAAAATCATTTTTTTTTAATGCTAGCTGTTTGGGGACACTCTAGAAGGCAGGAAAGATATGTAATTTCATGATACAGGCAAAAAGAACAGCACATGAGCTAGAAACCCCAAAGTGAAATTACATCTTAAATTATAAATTCAGAGGCAGGCATCAAAATTACCCTGACCTGGATGGAAGCTCAGCGGGGTCAGCCCTGGTTAGTACTTGGATGGGAGGCCACCAAGGAAGTCAACAGTTGCTATGCAGAAGCAGGCAATGGCAAACCACCTCTGTTCAACTCTTGCCTTGAAAACCCTGCCAGATCACTGCAAGTGGGCAGCAACTTGACAGCTCTTTCCACAAGGCATTGAAATACATTAATCAGCCCCAGTCAATCCTGCATAAAAAAATTATAATAGGGCCTGTGTTACACAGCTTCTGTATGTATGTGAAATGATTTCAGCAACAGAGTGCCAAATTCCAATTAATATCACAGTAATAAAAACCAAGGAAAATGTAGCCTGAACACATTAGTTCGACTTCCCAGGCTATACAAATTATACCAAAGGTCCTTTACTTTGTACAAAATTTTATATCTATATCTATCTATCTATCTATATCTATATCTATATCTCACACCTCATATTACACACCTTGCTTTCGATTCAGGTTAGTGAACAGATCAAAACTTGTGACCACTTTTCCTTCACATTTCACAGTGTTTAAATCACCCACTCAGCCTTCTGCTCAGCATCGAATTAGGAAGGAGGTGGTGGTGTTGGAATCGGTTTCTCTCTGCTGGCTGCTTCTCAAAGATTTCCACCGTGTTGATTGACACAATTATGAAACTACTTCTACCCTGCAACAAAGCAAGACTGTTCCACTTTCCTCCACATTCCTTGTCAAAGAATATTTCAAAGTATTAAAAAAAAATGGGGGGGGGGTAAAAAGAGGGGGAAAGCACCCAATTTTTAACTCGATAACCCTGTAAGCATTTTGAAAATAAAAGACCTAAAAAAAAAAGGGGGAAACGATGCATTTGAAACATGGGGAGAGGCGACGACCAGCTTGGGAACAGCAGCAGGATACTCGTGACAGTACAGGAATGTGGGTGACAGAAAGCAGAGCTCATCCCACTGTGCAAAAAAGCAAACAAAACACACACCCACACCTGTTCCCATGCATATCTTTATGCAGCCTTACAGAAGAGCACAAAAGGATTTAAGATTCATAATGGGACACATGAAGCAAATTTTTGCAGTATCAGACATTCTGGGGAAGGGCAGGAAGAATGTCATCTGGATGTACCTTGTCCATACAGGATAGCCCCGTATCCCAACCCTGGTAAACATTGCCCTGTTACACAAGCTGGTCTTCTGTGCTTCATTTGAAAGCCAAACAGAATTATGCTCTTCTTGTTTAGCATGTTTAAATTACAAGCAAAATAGTTCACTTAGGGAAATGGGTATTTTTAAGCACCATGTAAAGCTTGACTCCTTATTTAGGACAAAAGCAATGACAGTTTGGGTGGTTTTAAGAATTTCACTACATCAGTAGATCTACCAAAATGGGAAGATTTCCTGAAATCATTTATGAAGGGAGAAATGGGAAACAAAGAGGTTTACAATGCAATCCTGTGCAGAATTACTGCAGTTTAAACCCAGGTGCACTGTACACAGAATTTCACTATGAGAACATAAGAAGAGCCCTGCTGGATCAGACCAATAGTCCATCTACTCCAGCATCCTGTCCCACATAGTGGACAACCAGTTCCTCTGGATGGCCAACAACAGGGCACAGAAGCCGAGGCCTTCCTCTGATGTTGCCTTCTGGCTCTGGGATTCAGAGGCTTAGTGTCTCTGAATGTGGAGGGTCCCCTCAGTCATCACAGCTAGTAGCCACTGATAGACTTATCCTCCATGAATCTATCTAATCCCTTTTAAAGCTGTTTACTCTTGTAGCAATTATTACATCCTCTGGCAGCAAATTCCACATTTTAATTGCTCTCTGTATAAAGCAGTATTACCTTTTGTCCATCTTGAACCTACTGCCCATCAGCTTCACTGGATGCCCTCGAGTTCTAGTCTTTTGGGAGAAGAAAATTTTCTCCCTGTCAATTCTCTCCACCCCATGCATAATTTTATAAACCTCTATCATGTCCCCCATTACTCATCTCTTTTCTAAACTGAAAAGTCCCAGACTCTTCAGCCTTTCCTCATATGGAAGGTGCTCCAACCCCCAACCATCTTGGTTGCCTTCTTGTGAATGATATAAGATTCTGAGATCTTTCATTTCACACAAGACAAAATTCTGGGAGAGATACATGCACATTCAGTGCTGTATCATATTGTTACCAACACTCAGGGGTCTTTTCGTAGAAAAACAGCTGCAGGAGCTCATTAGCATACGGTATGCTAATGAGCTATTAGGCTATTAGCATATGCCACGCCCCTGACATCACCGGAAGTGATGTCAGAAGGGGACGCAAAAGTGTGGGGGGAAGCATCTTCAAAAGCCTCCCCTTCCCTTCCCCAGCTGGTCTAGGTGGGGGAGCTAAGAGAAGGGGTTTAAAGTTTAAACTCCTTCTCATGAGAGTTGGGCCACAGAAGGAGGAAAGAGGGAAAGAAAGAGAGGGAAGAAGGAGGGAAACAGGGAAAGGAGGGAAAAAGGGAAGAGAAGAAGGTGGGAAAGAAAGAAAGAGAGAAGAGAAGAAGGAGGGAAAGCGGAAAAAGAGAGAAGGAAAGGAGGGAATGAAAGAAATTTGGCGGCAATTCAGCCCCATTATATCCTAAGGGCCATTGAAGTCAATGGTGAAAACATAGGGTATATTCTGGGGGCTGGAGGGGAGGGGGTGTGAGGGAGAGGCTCCAAACTCACAGGGTAGCTGATGGAGCCTCTTCCCAAGATATCCACCAAGTTTCAAGAACATTGGATCAGGGGGTCCGATTCTATGGGCCCCCAAACAGATTGCCCCTATTTCCTCCATTGTTCTCTATGGTGGGAAAAAAGTAAGTTTTTAACCCACCATAGAGAGAATAATGAAGGGAATAAGGGCAACCTGTTTGGGGGCCCATAGAATTGAACCCCCTGGTCCAATGTTCTTGAAACTTGGTGGGTATCTTGGGGAGAGGCTCCATCAGCTACCCTGTGAGTTTGGAGCCTCTCCCTCGAACGCCCTCCCCTCCAGCCCCCAGAATATACCCTATGTTTTCACCATTAACTTCAATGGCCCATAGGATATAATGGAGCTGAAATTGACATTCGGCTGCCTGAAAGACTCCCCGGGACGCCGGCTGGGGGCGGGGCTTGGCTCCTTAGCTCCCGGAGCTGCGCTCCGGTGTGCTCCCCCCCCCAAAAGACCCCTGCCAACACTGGACCAAAATGTGTCAATAGCAGAGGCCCTGATCCACACCACGCATGATCTGCAGACTTTAAACTGATCTTCTGCGCTATTTGCCCCACAAACAGCACCATCTCGGGGAAAGGCTAATCATATCCAATGTGCCTGGACTCAGTTTGAGTTGTACAGTCCCTGGGGCCTCCAGTTATTCTTAATATCCCACAGGGTATTATCTCATGATATCCATAATGGATCTCTAGACATCAAGCCTATTTTGACTATGAGAGCTACTTTTAAGTAAAATTGAAAATATCATAGATCTTCTACACCATATGCAGTTTCAGGCCACCAGAAAGCTCTGAAACCACAGTGTGAGACCTGTTTTGTATAGTGTCCCAGGAATCCATTTTCTTTCCAATGCTCTTTAGTCTATATGTAAAACCCTTGGCAGATTCTCAGGAGCTTTATATTGGGCTGTCACCAATATGTGGACGACACCAGTGTTCCTTCTAAGCTGAGTTAGTGTAAACTAGCTCAGTTTTTTAGCCTCTGGCTCACACATATTTGTCTTAGCTCAGGAAGGATGGTTCCAGAGCCAACTAATTTATGTACTAGCCAAATCGCTCACTCACAACTTTAATGCCAGTAGCTCACAAAGTAGAATTTTGGCTCACAAGACTTCACATCTTAGGAGTGTTGGATGACACCCATCTTTATATATCACTGTCTAAGCCTCCAGAAGCAGCTGTGCAGCCATGCTGATCCACATTACGGTAACCTCCAAACTGAATTACTATAGTGTACTCTACATGAAATGGCCTTTGATGATGTCACTGAAGCTTCAACTGGAGCAGAAAGCAGCAGCAAGATTCCTGACTGGAATCAGCCACCTGGAATGATAGCAGGAACACCTATTCACTTCCAGGCCCAATTCAAAGTGCTGGTTATCACCTTTAAAGCCCATCATGGCCTGCGACCTTCATACTTCTTTAAGTGCATCTCCTATTTGCCAGCTGAGCTCTTCAGAAACATTCTCCAGGTGCTACACTCACCTAGGATGGTTTGTTTGACAACTTAGGCCACAGGCTTTCTCTGTGGTTGGCCCATTCATTCTTCATTTGCTGCATTCTGGAAAGTATATACATCTGTTCTGCTCTAGAGGGCATTTAGCGACACATAAACTCTCTTTGGCTGTTTTGACTGTATTGACTTTTAAATACATGTACCCACTTCTTAACTGTGATTAATTGTGCATTGGATTTAACTCAGTGGATATCTATGATGCCTGTGTCTTGCAGCTTTTGCTGGGGGTTTTCCTGTCCACCTTGAGTTTCCAGAGATAAGATGGTGTATAACTGTTTTAGACAACCAGAACACCCTAAAAATTCATATTAATAAAGAACACTGTACTGGACTGTACTGATCACTAGACACATAAACTAACACGCTGTTCAGTAGCCAGTTGCTTCATACGTGTAGCACTGCATTCTCACATAAATTGAAGCACCGTGGATGGTATCTGAATCCATGATTATCATGATGATGCTGAACCTCTGGGTTTGGAAACAGTTCAGGGGGCAGCCATGAAATCATTTCAGTTCTTTGAACCAATGCAGTATTCACTTGGGTTTCTCTCTTACTTGCTAAATTTTGTTACTGAATATTGGCAAAGAGAATATTCTATTATTAATCATGCAAAAATGCTGCAGCAATATGTACGTTCAGAAGTCATTTAGAAGCATAAAGTACTTCACAGACAACCCAGAGAGAGGCCATGACTATGGAACAGAATGTTTTCCACCTCCCTAGCAATAAGAAGCATTATGGAGAAGAAGGAGAAGGAAAAAAAACAAAAGCTTTGAAAACTGCAAACAACTGTCTTTTATCATTAAAACACAGACACACATACAGGAGTGATCATAAGACTCTTATCTATTTTCAACCCAGATTCAGTGTGATTTTAAAAACTTAATCATAGCAGCAAAATTTTAAGAACTAAAGTGTTCACGTTTGGTCCTTGATTACTTGACAAGGGGGAGCAGGAAGTAAGTTTTCATTAAGATTAGAACAAAGATGTTTCCTACTACCTTTAGTTCTTATCTTCCTGTACAAGAGTTATCACACATGTCATTGCACATGCCGATTTCTCCTCTCCTTTTGCACCATTAAATTTTGGCAAGCTCCTGATGGCGAGAATTTTCTTTTTTGGTTATGTTTTCTGAAGCACCAAGTATAACAGCTTATCTGCATGAACTAACAAGCATTAATCTTTGATCCAGGGCTGGCATCAGCATACCCTGAGGTGAAGCAGCTGTGAGGGCCCCCTGCTGCCAACACCCCTGCTCACATATCTCCTCTGATGCCCGCACCTGCACCCTTCCACTGCCTGCTTATGTGTGCTTTGTCACCTCTGCTCCCAGCTGCATATGCTACCTAGTACTGCTGGAGAAGGGCATGTGGGTGGTACACAAAACATCAGCATGCCTGGTGGCCCTGGCAGTGACATTCCTAGAAGCACCCACCACCATCAGGGAATGGGTATGCAGGCAGGGTGGGAGCTGTGACTGGAGGTGGTGGGAAAGCTTGTAAGTGGGCAGAAGGACATACAGGCAGGTGGGAGCACAGGAGTGGGTGGGCAAGAAGGGGGGGCCTGCCTAGTAGTGGGCACAGGAGGCCCCTCAGCACTGTCTTCCCAGGGCCCCCCAAAACCTGTAACCAGTCCTGTTTCAATAGCATTAGCTCAACAGCTGATATTCAACTAGCCCTGCTCACCCAAGCAGCCTGCAGACTTCTGTATGGCCACCTTTAATCTTTATTTGCCAAGCACATATAAACTGCAGTTCATCAAGTATATGTGTTCATATAGAAAGTAATTCATTTAAAAAGAAAGTAATTGAGATCTATATCACAGGGCAATGAAGAGAAAGGTAATAGGAACAACAGTTAATGACAAGTATGAATGAACCATTCAGACAATATTTTTATTTTGTAGAAATTTCTGACATCATCCCAACTTCAATATTTTCTACAGAGCTCACAATTGCAGCAGTGGTTCTAAATGAGAGAAAAATACCCCGAAGAAGAGGATATACTGGTGAGCAGAAGCCTGATCCATATACAGCTCTGTGTTCTGACCTACCATTCCCTCTTTAACTGATGCAAATCCAGCCTCTGTGTCGACTGTTAAAAATTCTATTTTGGTGAAATCATGACAATACCAGCTGCATAGAGAACTGGTTGTCTGTAGCATTCAGATATGCAAATCAACCGTTACTGTGCTTTCACAACTGCTAGAAAATCTGGGTCAACAGGTAACTCAGCCTGGCCCTTGGAAGCAGTGTACACAAAAAAAATTAGTCCCCAGTTCTGTGTTCCAGGAGATGCTCTGGGATGTTCTTGTTGTTCAGCTCATGTAGGAAGTAACTCTAGGGATAGTAGCTATAGCTCCAGATACCATTACAGGCTTTATTCACCGACCTGCTTTCCTTAATAATACAGTCAATTCAACCTCATCTGAAATTAAAGTAAATGCATCCCTCTTGCATGCCTTTATCTCTTCTTCCTGCCCAGTGGGCTGTTGAACATCAGCTTTCTTGAGTGCTATAAGACTTACCTCAGAGGAGCAGTCTTGAAATGACTACCTAAAACCACCACCTGGAATCATTAGGTCAAACCCTGAGACACCACAGATGTGGGTGCACATACATAGAATAGGGAGGGGGGAGATCCCTTGTTGCCCACTGCTGTTCAACAGAGTGGTAGGGGAAAGGGAAGAGTGATTCTGAATCTTGTCACTTCCTGTATGAACCTGGAAGTGATACCCTCATGTCACAACACTCTAGGATTCACCCTAAAACTCTGTGGTTTAACCTAGAGCATTAGCCCGACATGATAACATCATTTCCAGTTTGATGCCTGAAGTGCTGCTGCATGTTGGCATGGTACCAAATCACTTGTCCCTGCTCCCCGAATTCTCCCAATGGGGTACCAGCTAAGTCAGCAACACTAATCTTACTACTCCACTAAGCAAAGTTTGAAGATCTACGGAGCCTTCTTTCAACTTAGGTTCCATTGCAGGAAGGCTTCTTAGGATGGAAGGAAAGTTGGGTCCAAATCTTGTTGGACTCTGAAACTAGAAACCTTAAAGAATGATTGTACAAACAGGGCCAATCTTTTTTATATTTTAACGTATCTGCAGAGGCTGTTTACAATACATTGCAATTTTCAGTTTCTTTAAAGCAGCCTCGTAATTAGAAAGGTGATGCTAAGAAGGTCTTGCCTTTTCAATCTCATTTTCACAGAAAGAAGCAAGCTTTAAAAGCCATCAAGAGGACAATGAGCCATTTATGCTCCCGAACACAACACGCACGCAGAACCCTATTCATCTGCAGCATCCTACAGATAATGCTTTAATGGATTGTAGAACTTATTGCTTCAGCTCCATGGGCGGCAAAATCTGGGCATGCCCTCTTATGAATTATAGTTTTGTTTTATTCTTTTCTCATTCTGCATCTCATTCTGCACACTTTTCTCTTTTTTCCCCTTTCTCCCCTTTCAGGCACTCCTGCTGAACCCCAAAGGAATGCATTACAGCTTTATTTCATTAGTCACTGAAATGAGTCATCTACAGAACCTTTCTCTGCTAATGCAGAATGTGAGAAATCTCGGGCCAATCTGACCATTCTAGTTTCAGAAGCCCTGGCAGGAGAATCTTCCTCTCCCAAAGCATGCTTTCCTATGACTCTCTCCCAATTCCTCCTTGTCTAATTGTTGGCCTTCTATTACACAGTTCTGCTTTTCTTCACTATCTAGAGGCTGTCAACATCCATTATTGCATCTCTGTGCACAATATGTCAATGTTTTTAAAAGCATGTTACCAAAATTCAGTGTGGCTAGCAATACAGCTCTCTGTCTCTCTTAGCTATTTTCCCCATCTATATCAATCGCACTGCCCTTTGTTCTTTATAAACTAGCCCTTCTCTAAGTCTCTATTGTTTTGTTTTGTCTCATTCATGCTAGAATCACATATTCCAAGTAAAGCAACTTTAAAGATAGGCATAAGCATTAATAAGTCAGCTCTGCACATGCCGGGGGGGGGGGAGATCCCCCACACAACCCACATAGCTCATGAAGCATATCACATTTTAAAGGCCTCTCCCCTTTGTCACACTCTACCTCGTTTTAAGCATCACTCAGTACCACTGACCACATCACCAGACCAGATTTCTATTCAGATGCTTAGGAGGGCAGTCACTAAATGAGCACAGCTGTAGAGGCAGCAGGAATCATGCCTGTTGATCCTGCCCATGTTTTCATGTCTCCAGAAAACCCTTACAGAAATACAAGTGGCCTTCTCCATGCCATAAGCAATGCTACAAATAAAACCAGACAGCTAGCTTAATGCATGGACACTGGGGGTGGTCAGCTGGCACAATCCTACCTATTTCCACATGCATTCAGAACATGCACATGACATCTGAAAAGGACTCAGCAATCCCTAGGGTTCAGGCCCAGGTTGTTAGGATCAAGAACTACTTCTGGCTGAAGCCTTCTTGTAGAACAGTATTGTAAGAGATTGCTACTATAAAGACACTTTGGACAGCACACCAATTTATTTAGATATTTACCCCCCGTTCTTTTTCCAAACAGGGCCCCAAAGTGGTTTACAATATTGTTCTTCCCTCCACTCTTTTACCCTTACAACCTCCCTGTTGTCAAGCTCGGACCTCGCTTGCCAAATATTTCCTGTTTCCTACATTCATGTCCTGTTTCATTATTCCATTGGTTGTGTTATGTTCCTACGTTGCATGCAAACTTGCTCTTTTCCCATTGCTGTTTATCATCTCTGCTGGAAACGGGGGGGAGGGTGTGTGTGTGTGTGTGGATGTGTTTGAATGTCTGCTTTGCTTGGTTAGTGTCAGCTCATAACAGTTCTCGCGCAGGGGCCTCCCAAGTGTGTTGAGAACACCTTGGGAAGTATATGATCTCATCATTCTGTGTGACCTTGTAGCATGGGGAGCTTCTAGATAATGTAACCGTTAACATGCAGGTGTGGGGGTGGTCGCAAGGGCAGGGGCAGACTGAACTGTTAGCAGGCAGGTGTGGTGGGCTGAATGGGAGCAGTGATTGGTCACTTGGCATCTTTAGAATTTCTTGCTTTCAGTATATTGGTGGAACTGGCGTCTGGGCCCCAGTTCCCACACAGAAGCTATTTATGCTTGGAACCTCTCTACCTCTTAATAACCAAATCTTGCTGCTACAAGAGTGTTTGTGAGAGTGATTGCTACCAGGACTCGACACCTGTAAGGCAGACTGGGCCAAGAAAAGACCTGACAACCCTAGAATGACTGGCTCCAGGTCACCCAGCTTTCACAGCAGAGTGGAGATACGAACTTGGTTCTTCCAGATTCTAGTCCAACACTTTAACCACTACACCACACTGGCTCTAGTAAAATCATTCCCTGCAGGCCATCAATTCAGACAGAGCCTCTGCACACACTCATAACCAAATTTAACTGGGACTAGGCCTACTGAGCTAATGCAGGCCTAGCTTAGAGAAAATAACACACAGGATTCCACTTTGCTTAACACAAGGTGCATCTTAGCTACCAAACTGTTTGACTCTTGTGATCTTAGAATACAGTACATGGCATTCTAGGTGGCTGCTCTCACTCTTCTCCCGACAAACCCTACTGAGGCATTGCTGGTGGCAACTTTACTAGTGAGCTCCGAACATCAGAATGTAGCACCAGGGGGAGGTATTTGTTCAACATGCCAGGAACTATTCTGAAACATGGACCAGGCTGAGATTTTTTAAAAAATGCTTTGCTGCAAGTTAATGCCATTGCTGCGATTAAAGTAAAATTCAAAATGTTCCCCACAGATGCTAACAAAAATGTGATTCAGCAGGTTTGCAGGTAACTTAAAGATGACCTTTTTTCCACTGAAGTTTAAGCAGAAAGTAAGAAATCAGGACCCAAGACTGCAGCATCCTGGTAACATAGTACTTCTTAAATGTTAAATCCTTAGTAGATTTCAAACACTTAAAAAGAGAGAGTGCAAGAAAGATTCTTGAGTCAAACATACAACAAACATTTGGACAGGAAGTACTTACCAGCTTACAAGAAAAACCGGCTACATAACCATTACGAAATGTAAAAAAGTAGATGGCATCAAGGTGTACCTTCTGTTCGGTTCATCATTTTGTACAAAAAAAGTGTTATTATGTACAAGAACAAATCCAAACTAAGTAACAGAAGTAATGGTTCTTTAGTGAACTGTACTCAACAAATCAGCATTTTCTTTTTTCCCACCTTACTGCATTGGGGGAAAAAAGACACTGTAACAGCTGTGCTACAAATAAAGGCCATTTCTGCCACCTTTTCTTCCCATTCAGTTTGCGCTCTCTCTCTCTCTCTCTCTCTCTCTCTCTCTCTCTCTCTCTCTCTCTCTCTCTCTCTCAGTGTATGAGGAATATGTGGGTCAAAGACAGTCATTGTCCTTTAAATATAAACCCTTCAGAACAACGCAACAGGACACTGATAACAGCTTCCCTGGATGAAATACCCAGGAGAAATGTACATGTAAAAATCTGATTCTGTCACAAATAAGGCAATGAAACCTGCACAAATCCATGCCATGCTTAATGCCCCACCCACCTGCAGTGCACCTACTGCTCATGTGCAAGTCCCAGAGCTGCCAACCAGCACTCATTTTCACCTATGAGTCCCTTGCATTCAGTGGCACCATCAGGGCCAGGCTTCAGGGAAGAAGTCTGGAGCCCCTAAGTTCAGCGGGAGAACCTATAACTAGCAGCTTAGCAGGAGTTGTAATGTGCAGTTTGCTGCTCTCAACTGCCCTGCCCCCACTCAACTGCACCACATCTGCTACCACCAATGCCATGCCTGTGCACAGCACACACTGTACAGTGAGGCACATGCAGCCGGAGAATTGGCACAGCAGAAGGCTGGTAACCAAAATGAAACACACAAAACATTTCCTTAGTGGGCTCTTCTGGGTAATGGAGGAGAGTCACACATCCTGGCCTGGATCAGAGGGGAGAGTGGAATGGAGCCCAAAGGAAAAATGGGTGGGACAGACTTCTTTTATTTGCATTATGCATGCAGCTTCCTCCATGGCACAGGACAGAAGGTAACAGCCCAAAAAGATGGCCAGGGAGGGGATTACCTCCCCAGCTGTGTGTGCTCTGTTTCTCTTTGACCTTTCATCTCCCATACCTTTACCTGTAAAAGGTGAAATTCCTTTGCTGTACTCACATTTAGTTTGAACACAGCAAGGAATTATGTTTCAGTAAATACACACCAGATCAGGTTACAGCATGTGTGTGTGTAAGTGACAGATTATTTTGCATCCAAAATACTGCAGGTTACCATCTAAAGATGTCCCCTTCCCAAAGCCATTAAGCCCAGAGCCTATTTACTTGGGCCACTGCTTGCATCCATGCATAGGCAAAACAGCAAGCCAACGACCATTGGGGCGAGGAATGTAAGGAAGCAAAAAGCAACAAAAATGCTGCTGTTGCTTTACTAATACCCTTTGTACAAGTACATGCAGTTCTAAAATGGAGAAGAATGCTTAATTGCATCTGTGGGTACAGAAGGTGGGGAGGAAAAATCGTTTAGATCCCAGAAAGCTCTGGCGATATCTTCATGTCCTGCCGTGTTAAAATGTTTTAAAGCATTCTAATGCACTATGACTAATTCGTGTAATACAGCACAGAATAAGGGAAAGCATTTAAAAAAAACCCTGGAGCTTGCCAAATACACTTATGAATAAGTGCTTTTTTAAAAAGGCAGCAGTGCCAAGGGGCCAGCCACCAGTGGCTGCTTTATGAACTTTCAGATTTAAAAATGGAGCAATAAGTTGTATTTGATGGAAAATCAGTTTGCCAGCAATAGTCCGATAACTATGCACAAATCCCATTATACTGAATATGCTACACAACTGACATTATCAGGTAGTTCTGAACACTGGTTAGGGATGCAGACAGAATTTTTTTCTGTTTTCATATTCAGTTTTTGTTATTGCTGATTTGGGATTAAAAGGTATGAGTTTTGTTAGTTCTACAGGTTTCAATTGACTCCAGCTGAGATGTAGCTTTTGGGCTGGATCCTATGCAAGAAGCTTTCATCATGTGCAAGGGGCTCTGCCATCACAAGAGACAGGAGGAGGATTTTTGCCTTCTTTCTCCTCCTCACGGCCCAAGTCTCATAGCTGTTCTATCCATGCAGGTTCCCACAACTGCCGGAATCACCTTTTTGATGCACACAGTTGGTTGTTGGAGACGGAGTACAAGGAAGAGATCCACTTCTGTCAATTTCTGCTATTAGAAGGTGGAGGAAGAGATTGGATTTATACCCCACCCTTCACTTGGAGTCTCAGATCAGCTTACAAACTCCTTCCCCTTCCCCTCCCCACAACAGACACCCTGTTTGGTAGGTGGAGCTAAGAGAGCTCTGAGAGAACTGCTCTTTCAAGAGCAGCTCTGACAGAACTATGGCTTGCCCAAGGTCATCCAGCAGCTGCAAGTGGAGGAGTGGGGAGTCAAACTCGGTTTTTTGAGGATTATGCCTCTCATTCAAGGGATACTCACTGCCAAATTTTAGACAGGTAGGCAAATAAAATTCTCACTCATAGAGCACAGGTACAGTGAGGCATGACAACAAGGACATGCAAGTTCTTTTTCCACTTTCTTTCCTGGGATCCTCAACTAGTGGGTTGGGGAGCTGTCATTTTAAAGGAAAATCATGCAAGCAAAGAAAGCTAAACCCTTCATTTGGTCATGCAGGCAATAAAAACAGGATTTACTTGATTTAGTTGTTGTAGATTTTCTGGGTTGTGTGGCCGTGGTCTTGGCATTGTAGGATCTGACGTTTTGCCAGTAGCTGTGACTGGCATCCTCAGAGGTATAACACAGAAAGATGAAGTACTCTCTGTGTCAAGGCTGTGTCAAGGCTGACACAGAGAGTACTCCATCTTTATGTGTTATACCTCTGAGGATGCCAGTCACAGCTACTGGCAAAATGTCAGGTCCTACAATGCCAAGACCACAGCCACACAACCCAGAAAATCTACAGCAACTAATGAACTCCGGCCATGAAAGCCTTCAACAACATATTTACTTGATTTATTTAAAATATCTACTAGCCACCTTTCTCCCTTGCAGGACTCAAGGTAGTTTACAAAAATGTTATAAAAACACAATAAAAGCAACAACTGCTACAAAATAAGTAAATGAAAACATTAATTGCTAGCATCAGTGATGTGGGGTTGGAAAATTTTCCAACACAGAAAAATTCCCAGAAAACTATCCAATGCTGTATTTCTCCATGGAAAATTTTCTACCTCCAGTATGTAAATATAGCCTATCTATAGTTGCCTACAGGGATGCTCACCTAGAAAAAATTGTGTTTCTTGGATACAGGTTTTAGGAAGGGCAAAAATACCAGTACCCCCACCATTTTGTGACTGGGGTTCTGATTTTTCAGAGGTTCCAGAATTTTGGGTTCAGTTATTCGCTGTGAAAGACTTTTGGGGGAGAGAATATATGGGACCTGGATACTGCTATCCCTGAAAATCCCATATACAACTCCAGATTCCTGGATATACCTTAAAATGATAGTAAGGTATTTTTCAGGTATATATTTGGAGCGGATACATTAGAGCCCATGTCCCTAATTGTCTGGGTCACTGTGCTGCAAATGAATCATGTTAGGTGGGCTAAATGTGGGGTATGAAGCATGGACTTTTACATGGTATATTTGCCTCCTTTTGCTAACATTAAATATTTAAGTTATTTCTTTAAATTTTCCAGGAAAACTCAAATCACTGGACAGCACAGAAGCAAGACAGATGAGGCACTGTTTTATAAGAAGGATTTGTCCATGTTTGCAGAATGAAACAAAGTGAACTGAAGGCCTTTGAAAATTCACACAAGGACACAAATTTCTGAGCACTCAACTGGAATACAGGAAATCCCACTCTACTGTCTTCCCAAGGCTACAATGAGGTACACGCTGTAAGCAGGACTATGGGGAAGCAGTCCTCGTCCTCATTACAAGGAGTGCAAGAAGTTCTCTCTTTGCATCAATGCATGCTACATTAAAAGAGAGTACACGTTTGTACCAACCAGCTGACTAGTACCTGTGTGCATGCAATTGTGCTACAAACATGTACAGTAAGAACTCTTCACCTCAAAGTAACAACCTAAATAAATCAACAGGGCTGCCAACTGCATACCTCAGAGTTCTTGAAGTTTCCATGCCTATCAAGGCAACACAGGGATGGCACCAAGCCTTTTCTCCCTATACCAAACTGTGGGGAAAGGACAAGAGAACTGATTCATATTGCCCTTTTAATGAGGGCATTCAAGCACTTCTCTGCCTATTTTGGTACCTTGAACAGATGAGAACAGTCTTCCGGCTCCTAGCGCATGAGGCAATAGCTGAAAAGGTCTGAAGGATGGGCTTACCTTGCAACTGCCTTTATGCTCCTGGAAAAAGAAAAGAGGTAAAGAAGCTGCTGGGAGGAAAGGCAGCTTGGTATAGCCTAATCTCATGAGATATAATAAGATCATGAGCCTGACCTCATGAGATCATGAGAGCTAAGCAGGGACAGTACTTGGATGGGAGACCACCAAGGAAGGCTTGAAAGCTCCTAGCTAGGGTTGCCATGAGTCAACTGCAACTTGACAGTACCTAAAGAACCTATCACAACCACCACCCAGCACTCACCTGCCCTCAGCAGAAGCTGCAATACCTAGCTTAATCCAACAATCCCTTGTCCTTCTGACATCACACCTGTTTCCAACTGCCTGCACAAGACTGGGCTCCTCCATTACTGTATCGGATGCATAAGAAGTGGGTGGATACAATTGTTCCTACCCTTCCCTACTCACACTGTTGCATGATAGTCTTGTTAGGATTTTTTATGAAGATCTGTGACTGCAGCAGAGCTCTCATCTTTCATGGTCTACTTATGTGCTGGCCAGTGAAATCCATGAACAAAAAAGTACTAAGGAATTTCTGTCTTTGGGCAGGGGTAGGATGGGGCTTTAGATAGTCCTTTAAGATTGCACACCTTGGACACAGGTGCTGATTTTGTTTCATTTTAAGATAAACAAACCACTGCACACTGATGCCAGTTGCAAAAGCCAAACAACATATGCAGACCAGTGCAGAGTGCATCTAAGGCATTCTTGTTTTGACAAAGTTTTCCATGCACAGTCAAGCCTTTCCCCCCACACACTTGCTATATGTATTTTCCTTCTGCTCAATCCCTGGGATTTAAAATGAAGTGTTTATTCTATAGGCCCACACACTACAGCTTTAGCAGTCCTGGTGAACAACATTTCTACAAGCAAGCACAGCTTGGATATGCTTTAAGAATTCGTCTATTAGTGTCCCAGTTCGGAAGTCTAGAAACTCCATTTAAACGTAACAAAGGAAACCAAACATAATTGTATATTCTACAATCAGTCTGAAGAACATGAGGATTATAGATTGCTTGACCTCTGAAAGAGTTATTCCAGCCACACACAGCCTAACTACATCAGGATTCGACCAATCTCTGATCTCTGTCCATAATGGGGTGAAAGCATGCATCATTTTGACATGCTTTCAAGGAGGAGAACAGTCTCTGTCAGCTGGAGCTTCTGCCTCCTTCCCATTCATTAAATAACCCCAGTTTCAAACACAAATTCACCAAACAAGGTTAAGAGGAGATTTTCTTTTACAACTGAAAATTCCACAATATTTGTCTAACAAAATTGATCAAGATATTTTGAACAGGAGAGAATTTAAAACTTCTACAATATAACCCTACTTGGAATACTACTGTGTTCTTAGCACTGCATTGTTACTCTCTACAAAGTTAATGTATATTAAATTTCAGTATAGATGGTATGTGCTATACTATTGTGTGGCATCATCAGAAATGAAATGGAAAGCTAGAGGAACATACATCCTATCCAGTGCCATAAGCACCATACTCCAGAATAGATCTCTTTTGGTACACCTTTAATCTCTCAACATATTGAAGAAACAGAAATTATAGCTCTGATTTATGCTGACCATGCTCCAATAATACTTAGCTTGGCCTGAATTTCAAGATGATGGCATAAAATGTTGCAAGGTGAGACTATGATCTTATTTGAAAAATAATCTAAATTAATTATTCACCTTTAATACCACCACTAATATTGATTATTCAGGACACTCATGAGGCAGTAGAGAGGGGTCTTTTTTAAAGGCTTCCTCTACGGGGAAAATAAGAAGGCAAGAGAACCATTTCCCCCCAGAAATTAATAACTCTTTAAAAATATGTAACTAAAAATACTGAAGAAACAACACAACCTGTTGACTGCTGAAAAATATCTATGGTGTTTGTTTTTAAAGCGGTAATCAAGCTGGAATTTCCAGTTCAGCACATGGAGAAGGTCTTTGAAGGAGTCATGTGGGGTCAGAGGTTCCTGTAACTTTGTATTTCGCTACAACCACTAACTACCACGTTCCAATGCTGTGACTTCTGAAAGAGTTCTTCTAGACATCATCTAATTACTCCATGAGTCTTTCCATCTTTGATCCTTGCAAATAGCAGGATACATGTATACTTTATCCCCATCCTAGTACTAGGGAGAAAAAGGGTTAGTAATCCACACTTCAACCATGGTCCTGAACCACACCTTCCACCAAAATATTTTTTAGCTAGCACAGGAAGAGCCAGTGTGATTTGGGATTCAGACCTGTATTTCTTAGCTAGTTCTACATGGCAAAATTGAAGTGTGAAGAAATGCATGGCTTTTTTTGGAGGTTTGGACTGAGCAAAACCTTCTCCTTGAGTTTTAAAAAGGTTTTCTCTCTTTTGACAGAGTAAAACCCAAGGAAGGAGTGGGGGGAAGTCAATAAGCTGAGGAAGGAGTGAGGGGAAACCTCAACCACCAAGCCTTAAGAAATGCAAATGGTAGGGATATAGTGGCTGGATATAGCGGGATGGTCAATTCACACACAAACACACTCCTCCAGCAGAAAGATTATACCCAGCACTGAAGAGAGATATGGAAGGCTTCAGGGAAAAAAACTTCTTCTACCTAACCTACACTCCCAGTGGGCGGGGAAACAGATGTCAAAATTCCTTGTTGCAAGGAGAATGGTCTCTCTTTTGGACTGATTCCAAGGAGGTAGACAGAGCTCTCACCTGGTGTCTGATGGAGGCGACCACTGCCTTGTACTGGGCTGTAGGCCTGAGCAGTGGTTCCAAGGTAATGGGAATCATTTAGAACCACTGTAATCTTTTAAGCTAAAGTGCCTGTCAGTCTTAGGTTAACATCCACTAGGGCATGTACAGAGAGAGGGACAAAGAAACTGCATTTTACATTTTTCTTTTTGGATCACTTGCTCTGTATGTTGCTGTGCTGAGAATATGTGGGTGGAAATTTTCTTTTAAATAAATGTTTTATAATTTTAACGCAGATAGTGATTCTCTGTACCACACAGACCTCCATTGTTCCAGGCAAACTATTTCAAAAGGAGAGCTAGGAAGAAGGGGAGGGGCAGTCAGTTGGCAAGTGGCTACTCCTACAGTGGCACTCAAGGCAGTAAGCTGTCCCTGTGGTAACCAGATGCTGGGTAGCAAGAGCCATAGGCATGAGGTGAGGCTTTAGAATGGCAAAGCAAGGAAGGAAAGCTGGGAGCAATGGTCCTCTCAGCAGGCAAGTCATAAAAAGGCCAGGTAATGGCAGGGGTTGGAATCAAGAGAAAGCGATAAAAGCCCCTCTAGGTGTTAGGAAAGCCCGGTGAGTGCCACATGCCAGGCAGAGACCTTGGATGGCCATTGGTGCCCAGGCAAAACAGGGCCTGTGGATCAGAGGGAGGCTGTTCCACCACACGAAGTTTCTCAAAGCAGTTTTGTTATAACACTGGATTGTTACTAGCTTACCTCCAGACCTCTTCTGGGATTGCTGAGTCTGTTTGTAGCATCTCTAAATCTTGTTGTACAGTTCTGCACGTGTATCGTACAGTACAGACTTTTCAAAAATGTTTTTCATTTTAACTTTTATCCATTTGGTGTTCAGTATTACTTTGTATTTTCCTCATTCCATGCAGTAAGTTACAAATCTTAGGGGGAAATGTAAGAAACCACTAGAATTTAATCTTCCAAGATGGAAGTTAGAAGGCCCACTAGACAACAGGGCTGCTGAGAGCCATCACACAACCCAGAGAGAGAGTCCCCCCACCCACATAATGCAAGAAAAATCATACAACTGTTCCACGTGTCTTCAAAATGCCCAGGGCTCCTCTCACTGGACAAAACAAAGGCATGACTAAAAATTCTCCCAGGATTATAGCTAGTCCACAAGCATTCGTGAAGATGGGTCGCATTCATGAAGATAATCATGCCCTGAATACTGAAACATACAGACAATAAGAAAGCCATCCTGCCCAAACACAGCAGACCACCATGATTTCTCTGTACCACAATGGGGCTTATGCCTGATCTCTGAAAGAGGTCTTAAAACTTTTTGTAGAACTCTCCAACCACGTTAAGAGCCATTTTCACAATGTTTAACCAAACCTCTTTTCGGCAACTGCAAAACTCAAATTCCCTGACGCAGACATGAGTCCTGATTATGCATGGTGCTGTCCCTCCTTGATGTCCTTAAGCCAGTCTTAACTATTTTCCCTTTTAGGGCTTTTGGCTTTGTAATTATTTCAAGCACCACATAGCAAATACATAGCATATTAGGGAGTTTGGAGTGCTTCACATACCTTCCCTCAATAATCCTTTAAAAAAGTAAGTCTGAATTAGCAGACACAGTTGTTTATATAAGGGCCCCTAGAGAGTTGTGGGAGGGGCACAATTTAAACCAAGAACTTCCCAATTTATAGCTCGGCAGCTCCCACCAACTCTGATGTAACATATTACGAAACCTCATCTTTGTTGTCGCACTGCATTCTAAACTGCCCCACTCCTCTCCCACTCATCCAAGTTTGCTGGACACCCAAAAGCCTCTTTAAGTGCAGTGAACAAAAAGCATACCTGACTAAATACAGCAGTCTTATAATGTCACACAGCTTCTACATAAATGCCTCTTAATTCAAGACAAAGACATTTGTCACATTGCTTCGTAAGAATGCATGGCATGGTTACTTCTGGAAGCAACAAAGGAGAACTGACTGTCTCTGCTGGATGCAGCCGGTCCTGCTGACTGAACACAGAACAGAAAAGCCAAAATAAGTTTCACAAACTTCTTCCACTCAAGTCCCAAAGTCAATACAAAAAGACACTGCCATTTATTTTAAAAGCAATTAAAAACCGTGAAGTAAGATCATTAATTTTTTTTAAAAGGTCACATAGAAAAGATCAGGCCATACGTTTGAAAATGTAAAATATTGCTGAAGGCAGAAATTGTCTCACCCTTGCTTTTAAAATAACTTTTGAAACAGAATCGGCGGCTCAAGAATAATGTGCATCATTTGTGAAGTGACAGTTCTAAAATGTCGTCAGCATTAGCTGCCATCCATTAAGTGCCTTTTAAATGGTAATAACCACATAAATAAAATTCATTTCTGGGTATTCGATGAGACAGCCTTTTTGGTGAGCCACTAGCAAACTCTTCTCCTGTTACAGACCTGAAGTGTGTGTGTGGGGGGGGGTTGTCTTGTGAACTTTGCTCTTCGCCTTAATAAGAGACCTTGAAACATTGCCAAAGGGCTGTTTTGACAAAGCTATAGTACCAATTATACTAAAAAGACACTAAAGTCTGCATGGCAAACCATTTAGAGGCTAGAGGCAAGCAAAAGCTGTCTCTGGAACACAGCAGCAGCAGCAGCGGTCATGCCCGTCACAGACTTTGGAGGCAGAGAGGGGCCGTCTAGCTCCCTTTAATAAGGTTCCAGTAAGTAGGTCAGCTGACACCTGTGACAGAGTTCATACTGCTCACTGAGGAACATATTATCTCTGGTATCCCAGTATCAATTTTCAGCAGCTGAGTTTGGAATCTTTTGCGCCTTCAGAACCCCCCTGGTATATTTTTCAACCAAGGACTTCATTTCTTTTTCAGGATCTGGGTGTAGGTGAGGACAGACAGCAGAAGCGCTTGATCTTCCGAAGATGCCTCCCCCCTTTCCTTCTCCCTGCCACCAGCAATTGGTCTCCGTTTGGATTTTTAATGGCTTGACTTTTCGGTTTGTTGAAGCAGATTTACAGAGCATTTTTTAATTAAACAAAATTAAGCTCTGTTAAGCCTAGTAGTTTAGCTGGCAAATAGAATCCTGAACATTGCTCATAGATGGATCAAGTCATGCTTCCCTTTTCATTTTCAAGAAAATAGTGTTTTGTATTTTGACTGTAATGCTTTTCCACTCATGTAAAGCATGAAATGCAGTGTACTGTTCTTTTAACTTGGTTAGTTTCAAGTATTCTGGTGGCTATTTATGCTACCAATAATGCCTTTTCATCTATCTTACAAGTTTTGTCCCTTCCTGGGAGATTATGAGAATTATGTTGTTGGAGGATCTGTGACTTTCTTCGTGGGGGGGTATGTGTGGAGGAGGACATTCTCCATACAACCAGTTGAGGTTCAGACTCCCGCTCTGCCATGGAAGTCTGATGGGTGACCTTGGGCCAGTCACATGCTCACCCCCACAGGGTTGTTAGGAAGATAAAACGGAGAAGGAAGAAGAGGATGATGTCTGTTGCTTTGGGTCCCCATCATGGAAAAGAGTGGCGTGTAAATGAAGTAAATAAGCTAAACCTTTGCCATTTTAAATACAGTCGTAAAGCTGGGCAATGATTTTATTAGCTTACTAGAAATTCAGATGATTATGTTTTCACATCAGTTTGTATAGCTTGGTTGATGCCAGCGAACAAAACATGCAGTTTAAGACAAATCCTTTTATTTAGGTCAAATAATGCTGAGACCAGTGAGTGCAAGCTTTCAGGACACACAGACCTCTTCATCAGGCATAGATATTTCAAGGAAATTAGGGGTGGGTGGGAAGAGAATCCATCTTTTAGGCTGATTTATTTCTGCTTTGAGAGCAGACGTTAACCTAGAGAGTGAACTGGAATTTAAAACAGCCAAGGACTGATAGAACTAAGAGCTGTCTCCACCGCTTGAATTAGACAGGATTCTGCAACAGGTACTTGAAAAGTTACGATCAGAATTCTTCAGAGGCCCAACTCAGGTGTTTCACATCTAAGAATAACTCCAATATGACCTCTTTATCTGTCATGTCATGCTTTTAAAAGGGTCATGATAGATCAAGGGATGCTAAAATGATCACAATTTTGTTTTTACTTGAAGTACATCAACTGGAATAACCCCCCAGGGGTTTACTCAAGCAACCTAATATTTAGTCCAAATGAAATGATCTTATGCTGGAACCTATTCAAGATTTTCAAGGTTTGATCTACATATGTAGCAGAAAGAGATGGATTATCACTTAAAACTGCAGACTGTGTGGGTTGTTAGGGGGCAGATACCATTTTTTTGAATGTAGTCCTATAGGAAATAATTTAAATAGGCAGAAAATTAGGCTAGAGGGAAGTCAGAAGTTCTCTTCAAGATAGATTGGGTTGCCCTGACCTGGATAGCCCAGGCAAGCCCAATCTCGTCACATCTTAGAAGGCCAGCTCTAGCAAGTATTTGGATGGGAGACCTCCAAAGAATAAACTGGGACAAAAAGGGGGGGGGTACTGAACCTAGAAACCTTGAATCCAGAACCTGAAAAGGTTAGTCAAATAGGCTATTAGCCACAAGGTATAGATAGGGACTCTGGGGCAAGTGATGCTCTGTATTCTTGGTGCTTGGTGGGGGCAACAGTGGGAGGGCTTCTAGTGTCCTGGCCCCACTGCTGGACCTTCTGTTGGCACCTGGTATTTTTGGCCACTGTGTGACAGAGTGTTGGACTGGATGGGCCTTTGGCCTGATCCAACATTGACTTCTCTTAAGTTCTTATGAAAAGAGGGCCAACAATAAAAGCTTAATACAACCCCGGTCATACAGGCCAGATAACGTGGGGGGGAGGTGTGGCTGTTCGCCCCAGAACAAAGAAAAGTGCGGTAGCCTGATCACATGTCCCCTGAGTTGCCAGGCTTCGGCTGTCAGTGGCCGATCACACGGCGATGCTGAAGCGTGGCAAAGAAGCGGTGCACCATGATCACACAAGCAGCGCTGCTGTCGGTTTCTTTTCTTGTGCGCATGCACTGTTCCAGGGGGGCTGCTGTTGGTGTCATGTTTGTGCACACGTGCCATTGGGCATTGGTGTGCATCCTGTAGAGACCTAATGAAAAACACATCTGGTTTGTGACGGGACATGGATGGGCGCCAGATGCCATGGGATTCAAGCGCACCCACGATCAGATGCTCGCCCCTGCCCCGTGGTTTCCGGAAACTAGTGCACTTTCTACAGTAGTTTTTTACTCTGCATCTTCATCGGCAAGCCACAGGTTGGCCACGGGTTCACTATACTTCCCAGATGTTGCCATATGATCCCGCCATGAAAATCTGCATGGCATTGGTACCTTCCGTGGGGCAAATGCTCCGTGTGACCGGGGCCTATATATAGTATATAAAAAGATACATGTATTTATTAACAATATTTTTTTAAAAAAATATATAAGGGCCCAATCATACCTCATGTAAAAAAATACCAAATTCTAACACACAAGGGCTAATGGACTTGACCTGACATGTTTTGGCCTGCATAGGCCTTCTTCAGAGGTCAAACACAGTGGGGAACATATTGGCTAATATAATAGTACAGTACAATCATACAGATATAAATATAAATACCTGAGGGACTGCCTTTTCCCATATGTGCCCCAGAGAGCACTGAGGTCAGGGGCACAAAATCGCCTGCCTCTCCCTGGTCCAAAAGAAGCCAGGATGGCCACCACAAGAGCCACGGCCTTTTCAGTGGCGGTGCCACACTGCTGGAATAAGCTCCTGGAGGACATCAGGGCCCTGCGGGATTTTTTATAGTTCCACAGGGCCTGCAAAACGGAGGTCTTCCACCAGGCTTTCGATTAGGAGCCGCCACTGATGAATAAGCCGCTGGAATTCACCATGGCCCTTTTGACACACCATTGGATATTGCCTCCATTGTATATTGGATGCCACCATCATTTGTAATTTATGCTGTTTATTGTAATTTATGCTGCTTATGGGAATTTTAATGTATTTATTGTTTATTGTATTTTCATGTTTGTTAGCCACCTTGAGCCAGTTTGTCCAGCAAGGCAAGATATAAATTGAAATAATAAATAAATAAATACACGAAGGGCCAGAAAGAAGTTGTTCCAAAATGAAACCACTAGGCACAGAACAAAAGTACAAATGAGGCCTCCAAAGGTGCAATCACATTCCAAGTGGTGTTTCACTGGTATTAATTTCTGGTCCAGAAAATGCCTTCCTATGATTGTTCAGCCAAAGTGTCCTCAATAGAATTGTCCTTAGGCAATTCTAAAAAAAATCTAAATTCTAAAATTCTAAAAAGGTACACTGGGGGGGGTTAACACCACCCAAAAACAATAGAAGCATTACCTGCAGCTTTAAGAAATGCATTCTCTCTCAGCAGCCATTGTGGGAGCTACTAGGCAGTCAAAACAGTATTGCCAGCCTTCAAGCCTTGGTTTCTTTCAGTAAAAGACAGGGAGGGCAGGGCCCTTTCCAAGGCTGTTTAGGCCTTTAAAAGAGGACTCACTAGGGCCAGGCCCACCAGCAACCACCAAGCAACTTGGTGCCACCTGGCTTCCATGACCCAGCCAGTCCTGGCTGCTTACTGCCATGCAACAGTAGCCACTGTACAAAAGCCAGTGCAGTATAGTGGTTACAGCTTCAGACTAGGATCAGGGAAACCCAGGTTCAAATTACCACTCTGCCATGGAAGCTCACTGAGTGACCTTGAGTCAGTCACACTCTCAGCCTAATCTACATCACAGGGTTGTTGTGAGGGTAAAATGGAGGAGAGGAGAATGATAAGCTCCCATCTTTGATATAAATGAAGTAAATAAATAATGTACCAACCTCAAATGTTAAAAGGGGAACTTGACCCTGTCCCATGCCAGAGGAAAGGAGCAGGTTTAATGCCCATCCCAAAGGTTTCTGAATGCTCTTTAACCAAGCCTAGATATGAAAAACCTGCCATTCATTCATATGGGGTGCTGTTCTCAGGGACTACTTTGTTATGGAAGTAAAACTAATCTCCAGCATTGACAGTGCCCTCTTTAGCCCAACTACACCTTCTAAGCCAACTGACTCTAATGGGCTTAGAAGGGCGTAACTCTCCTTAGGACTGCACTGCATGGTCATCTCTACAATTTGCAATGTCTCTCACATGGGATTCTGTCCGAAGTTCTGCACTGGCACATGTGTAATTATGGTGTTAATTATGGTAAGAGACGAAAGATCTTGGCTATAAAATGCCCTTTTGTGAACCCTCAGCTCAACAGCGTAATGACAGCTGAAGACAGGTTTGTTGTTGATTGGATGATGTCACCTTCAGGAATCCCCCCCAAGCCCTGCCAGCAGAGCAACTTCACTAGAGTAGAGACATCCGCTAAAAATAGGCATCTCAGAAACAAGTGAGGAGTTAAGGAACTCTAGATGGAGAAGGGAAGGGAAACAGAGTGTCAGAGAGCGAGAAGAAAATCAAGCTGAAGTCCTCCGCTGGACCAGTTTGCTCCATGAAGTGTGCCTGTGAATGGAAACAAACACAATGGGCACCAGGCGGAATGGGACAAAGAGAAGCTTTGTTGGAAGCAGCATGTGTTTGTTTTTAATGCCAACTTTAGAAATTAAAAAATGCATCTCTTGTTTTCTGTTCAGCCACTACACATGAAAGGGACTTAAAAGGAACTTCATCTTGAACTGACCACAATAATCCAAAAGCCATCTGCATCTGAAGAAGTGCATTCATCTAAGCAATGTTATGTAGTGCAGTGTCAAGGAACAGAACTACATAAACCACAGAAATATAGACTGGAGTTTGAACAAGCTCTCATCTACACACCTGAAAGTTAGCTCAGAAACAAGATCTTATTCTGCCTTGCTTATTATTAATATATGTGTTATTAACCTGTCACTGCAGAAAGTGCAGAACTGCATGTGCTTTGGGGTAAATATCATTTTAAAACTTCTAAAAAAACCTACATCCTATATCCAGCAACATATAGGTTTCTGAACAACACAGACAGATAAAATGTGGAAAAGGCTTCCTTTCTACACTAGGGTGTCCAAACTGCATTATGCAAATATCCCTTTCGCCCTCATAAAACGTCATGCAAATTGCTGTAATGAATACGCAACAAAACAAATTCACTGCATGATGCGAAGGTTGAGGCAGTGGCTTATCAAGCTTTAGAGGCCTGCCTACAAATTTGCATTCCTTTACGTGCTGCATAAACAGAATGTGGTCTTCAGCAACAATTTTAAAACCAGTTACTGTGCAGCCAATCATCCACAGCAACTGGTTTTGGAAAAGAAAACATTTGTCTGAAAATAAGCATATCAAAGAATTATGTAGTACAACAACAGGTACAGAGGGGAACCTGTACTTTTCCTTGTCCCAATATAACATTTTCCTGCATGAGCCAATTAACAAGGTTCTGAGTAGCAGATGTTGTGAAATTATAAGGAATGCAGTTTTTCTTCCTTAAACCAGCTATCCTAGTCTACCTGCTTTTAGAAAATAGGCCAAACTCTTTGTTTCACCAGGCTTTCAATTGATTTTTCTGCTACTGCAGTCATCTTTTTCAACATATATATATATAATTATAAGGGTGTGGAAGTAGAGGTCACTTATCCATGCCATCCGCTCAGCATTACTCAAGAAGAAAGAAGATTTGCCTCACTCCCAAAGGCTTTACTTTTACAGTTATTCTGGCTTTCAAAAAAGCAACACATTTCTCTTCAGAGGGATCCAGAATGGCTTATAAAAAAGCACCAGGTTACAAAAAAAAAAAAGAGAGACAAAGAGACTTTTAAGCCACAATCCCTCCCACTGTAAATCCCCTTGGCAATCCACCACCCAAATAGACACAAAACAGTTCCCCAATCTTCCAAGGATTTGTCCATTTGGACTTATTTGCACAGAAGGTGAAGCACTAGGTAGGTTAAGGATTAAAGGTCCGACTGTCCACTGTCCAACCAGAGACAAATTCAGGCACTTATTGCATACAGCTGAGGGGATATATACACTGACAACTTTATAGGGACTCATAATCACAGAAAAGCATACTTTTACAGTTTAAATGCGTTCATTAAAACTGTATTTAACATAGAACATAAATGTACACATTATGGTTGATAGGAGCCCACATTCACGAAGATACAGGACAATACGGTAAGCAAAGATTGGGAAGTAAACACTGAAATATTACATGAATAAAAGAGGAATTTGGGGTTTTTTTAAAAAAAAAAATCACAGAATTGGAATGTACAAGGCAGCTGAGCATCAGTTAAAGAATAAGGGAATATAGAGAGAGGAGAGAAGTCAGTCTGTTCAGTCCCTAAAGCTCAGATTACCCTGGAGTAGGAATATACTAGTTGACTCCTGAAAGTTCATACCAAAAATTTTTTATTGGTCTCTAAGATGCTTGAATTTAGCTCTTCTGTCACAGATCAACACGACTATGCTCTGAAACTGTTAAAGGACAAAGAATAAATTAAATGGAATTATGTTGTAGTGAAGCTACAATAAATTTAGTTAAATACACATGCTATCAAAATATTTACATGTCATTCATCTCACTGAATACTGGAAGATGAAGATGGGTGCCTATTTAGGGAAATATGGATATAATTTTAAATATATGTCAAGAAGAAGGAGAAGGAGGAGGAAGAGGAGGAGATTGGATTTATACCCCGCCCTTCACTTGGAGTCTCAGAGCGGCTTACGAACTCCTTTCCCTTCCCCTCCCCACAACAGACACCCTGTGAGGTAGGTGAGGCTGAGATAACTCTAACACAGACTGCTCTGTCAGGAACAGCTGTGCCAGAGCTTGTGACTGACCCAAGGTCACATCAGCAGGTGCAAGTGGAGGAGTGGGGAATCAAACCTGGTTCTCCCAGATTAGAGTCCGCACATTTAACCACTACGCCAAACAAAGCATTCATCTCTCTCTTGTATCATCATGAATTGAGGGTATGAGATCTGGGTGACTCTTTACTTAATTTTGTGATGCAGGATAAGAATTTTAAGTGCATTTGAATCATATTTAAAATTTGTAAATTATTATATGAAGAAAAATAAAAAATAAAGATCCAGGGCAGAGCCCCTGACAATATGCAAAATCCTAGAATATGGAAGATTAGGACTGGGGGTAGCAAGGTGATGTCTATTAATCCTAAACTACCCTGGACATCACCAAGATGAAAATATTCCTGTTTTCTGTTGTGCTTCTTAGATTCAGGATGAGACCAGATGCTTCCTACTCCCAAGCTTCAGACTACTGATGCTATAGTACCAGACCACAGAGGTTAGGTGAGCAGGAAGCTATTCATCTGGCCACCAAGAAATGTTACGGTAGGCTATGAGGTGAGGGATTTCCTTATCTCCCCCACTCAATGTGATGGATGTCTGAAGTATTATTTTCAACAGTACACTTTAGGGATGTGCATTCAGCTTGGCCAAGCCAATTAAGAACCCAAATAATGCCTATACAGCATTATACAGGATGGCCACATACCAAATCAGAATCTCTGGCCTGATTCAGCTGGCTGAATAGGGCATATTCGGTGATCCCAAAGGGGGAAAGGGAAAGGATCTCAGATGCTTCTGCCCAACAGAGGGGGCAGCGCACCAGCCCTTCTGTCAGGCAGAAGAACCTGAGATCCATTCTTTTCCCTCTCTCTCTCTCTTCCCTTCACCTCGCCTCCAAATGAAGTGAAGGTTAAGGTGGGGGTAGAGAAAGGGAATCCAGGCTCTTCTGCCTGACAGACAGGCCAACGCTAGCCCGTGCTGCCAGACAGAAACGTCTGAAGGGAGCTCGCCACCTTTGCAGAGCTACTCCAAAGATCTGTTCCTAATACTTCTCTGGAGTCATGCTGCATAAGAACATAAGAACATAAGAGAAGCCAATGTTGAATCAGGCCAATGGCCCATCTAGTCCAACACTCTGTCACACAGCGGCCAAAATATACCAGGTGCCATCAGGAGGTCCAGCAGTGGGGCCAGGACATTAGAAGCCCTCCCACTGCTGCCCCCTCCAGCACCAAGAATAGAGTGCATCACCTGCCCCAGACTGAGAATTCCCATCTATACCCTGTGGCTAATAGCCACTGATGGACTTCTGCTCCATATGTTTATCTAATTCCCTCTTGAAACTGTCCATGCTCGTAGCTGCCACCACCTCCTGTGGCAGTGAATTCCATATGTTAATCACTCTTTGCAGCAGCGGTATGCTCCCTTAATTGCCTTCCCTTCAACAATGGAAGCATGTCGCTCACCCTGTGACTGGGGGGCATCATTATACACTATGGGGAGCCAATGTGGTATAGTGGTTAGGTGTTGAACTCATTTGTTATGAGGCCAAATCTGACATAAATATCACTTTGTCAGGCCAGGCCATGTGTGCCATAAAATGTAATGTCAGCTATGGGAGTTATAAAAGGACACAGGCAAACCCAATTATCAATATATATTTTTTTACTCAAAATACAAACATGCTCAAAACATTAACATTCTTACAGTATTTCCTTTAAGTATCTCCATGATGCCAACCCTCCCACTTCAACCACCCATTACTCATTATGTATACAGGAACATAATGCACAGCCTCTGTCATAAGGCAATAAAGGTAATGACCGGTTGCTCATGGGCTGGATAAGAGCCCTGGACAAGCCGGTTCTGGCCCGCGGGCCATGTGTTTGACACCCCTGAAGACTCTTTCATTATTTCCCCCCTTTTTTTGAAATGAAGAGATGACAGCTTTTCTGATGCCAGTATGTTCGGGATTAATAGAGGCTGATTATGAAGCATAAAACCATTTCTCAGATTGAGATCCCCAAAGTCCTTTGTAGGGACAGAGAGCAAGCCCCATTCAGAAAACGTGGAAATGAAGATCTCTCAGCTTTTCAGGAATGGGTCAGAGAATCTTCAGCTCAGAGGAAGAGGACATAACCCACTTCTCTCTCCTTCAAAGGGTAAGACATTGTAGCACTTCTGTCACCTAGACTGCAGATCACCTCAAAGCACTAGCCAGAAAATGGCTGCTGGTACCCAGGTCAGCCTTAGAAACTATAATAGGTTGAGTGGTGCCAAAGACAGAATCCTAGGAGAAGCATCACAGTTACTTCAGGTATGAAACTGAATTGGTTTGCAGTCTATTTTCCAATACAAAGGATTTTATTGTAGTGAAAGAGAGCTGCCACTCCATAGCCCTAGACAGTTAACAACCAATGGCATTTCTTGGAGGTTCAGGTCACAAATGATGCTCGTATTTTTCTATTTCTACAAGTAGGCCTCAGAGTTCTTCTAGACCCTTTCTCAACTAGAGAGGTAATATTGCTGGAAATTTTGAAGCCACTTTTTCCCCTATGAGGTCCCCCCTTCCTTGCACTCTCTAACATTTCCCACTTTTTCCACTGGGAAAGCTGAAAAAGGACTTTTCACACTATACATTTTGAGTGTGAAAACCTTGCTTGAAGAAGCATTTCATCCCGAGTAAGAGAAAATATATATATATATTTTTGGGGGGAGGGGGTTCTCAGTGCTTCGTCAAACTTTTCAGTTGGGAAAACTGAAAAAATGCTCTCAGGAAAGAAATCTAATTTTTTCCCTGGGCCTTCACATCTCTCTTCCTAATACTTCTGAGCCAAATTCTGGCTAATACCTATCAATAAGTCTTGCTGTCTGTTGCAAAAAATTCATCCTATTAAGGGCAGGAATTGAATTTGAATTGAATCAGTCAATGCCCTTAAGAGTTGCAGCCCTACAGAATGTTACCTTCTGTGGCCTGACTTGTGGCCTGACACAACCATGTTATTTCAACTTTATGTTTAACAACCTTCAAACATCACTAAAATTTTATATTGGCTAAAAGTAGCTACTAACCATGCAAAGCAATAAATATTCTACATCCCAAGGAAATAATGAGTTGGAGCTTTTAAAAACATTTTTTCATCAATATTTTCTGGGTGTTGAAAGTATTAAAAGCCAAACAGTGAAAACAAACCAAAAAAGCGGGAGGGGAATATCAACCCAGGTTGTTCTGAGCCTGCTTCGGTGGGGAGGGTGGGGTATCCTGTCCTTATTACTATTTGAATTTTGGTTTCACAGGATTCTATGCTTGCCATAATTGATTCGGCTCAAGAACTGGCAGTCAAAGGACACTGGCCAGGGCTGACTGGCTGCTTAGCGAAGTCCCGCCCACGTCAGCCCCAGTCAGTGTGTTCGGCTCAGTCTGCTCCAGTCCTCCGACAGGAGAGGACCGTCTGGAGTGTGAGCGCAGGGACAGGCCCTCAAGGCTGAGGCAAGTGAGAGAAGCCCTTTTCAACCCCCCCACACCATCCCCTGGGCCTTCTATGAGGGGACTAGGCCCAGAGAAGCCCTTTTTGCCCCCCCACACCATCCCCTGGGCCTTCTATGGGGGCAGTAGGCCCAGAAAAGCCCTTTTCCACCCCCCCCACACCATCCCCTGGGCCAGCACTGGCACAACTGTTCTCTCAAAGACAGTTTGTGTTAGAGCTCTCTCAGCCCCACCTACCTCACAGGGTGTCTATTGTGGGGAGGGGAAGGGAAAGGAGTTTGTGAGCCACTCTGAGACGCCTTTGGGCAGTGAAGGGCGGGGTATAAATCCAATCTCTTCCTCTTCTTCTTCTATTGGGGCAGTAGGCCCAGAGAAGCCCTTTTCCGCCCCCCACCATCCCCTGGGCCTTCTGTGGGGGCAGTAGGCCCAGAAAAGCCCTTTTCCGCCCCCTCACACTATCCCCTGGGCCTTCTATGGGGGCAGTAGTAGAGAAGCCCTTTTCCACCCCTCTTCCCTTCCTTTCCCCCCTTTCCTTTCTTCCTCTCTCCTTTCTTTCACTCTTCCCCCTCTTCCTTCCTTCCTTTCTCCAACCCTCTCTCCCTTCCACCCTCCCTCCCTTTCTTTCTAGGGCCCGTTGTCTTCCACCACAATGGGCTTTGCTCCCTAGTAAATCAAATAAATAAATAATAAAATCCTGTATCATTCTGGAATTATTTCTTCCAGTTCACAGAAAGAAAAGCTATCCTGGGTCAGGCTTTCCTAAAGGCTCTCTAGAATACCTGTTTTATAGCCTCCCTGGAAAGCCATGAGGAGAGGAGCCCCCCCTCCAACTCATCTGGGAGGCTGTTACAGAGGCATGGGTTAGCCACTGAAAACATGTAAGCCCAGACTGTTGAACATGCAGGGTAGTACTGAACAAAGTGGCCCCAAAGGAACATGGAGGGAGAGACCTCTAGTAATGAAAGGCTTTAAAGCTGAGAACCAACACCCTGAACTCGACCTGGAAGCTTTTGCAGTAAGAAGAAGAAGAGATTGGATTTATACACCATCCTTCACTACCTGTTAGAGTCTCAGAGCGGCTTACAAACTCCTTTCCCTTCCCCTCCCCACAACTGACACCCTGTGAGGTAGGTGGGGCTGGGAGAGCTCTTTCAAGAACTACTATTTCCAGAACAGCTCCAAGAGAACTGTGACTGACCCAAGGTCATGCCAGCAGCTGCATGTGGAGGAGTGAGGAATCAAACCTGGTTCTCCCAGATTAGAGTCCACGCTCCTAACCACTACACCAAATGCTTGTGCTTTATGGACATTTGAATAGAGCCTCCACCTCACTCATTTTTTTTCATTTTTTTCACTCAACAGAATTTTATTTTTTATTTACAAGATTTGCTCTCAAAGATCACCAAGGCAGTAATCAATTAAAATATACATGATGAAATCACATTTTAACAAACATAAAAATCAATCCCTCATGCACACAACATAATTTTTAAAAAACTAAAAACAGATTTAAAATATGTACAAAGACACAAAAAACGGCAATTAAAACACTGGTCAGGAAGGAGCTATCACTGAGGGAATGTCAAATGAAACAAACTGTCTTCACCTGCTGGTGGAAGATGGGAACAGAAGGGGACAGACGAATCCCCCTGGGTAGAGAGTTCCAGAGCTCTGATGCCATGCCATGCCATTCTGGGGTATCATCCACCTATAGAACCAGGTAAGTTCATAAAGGAGTGGGCAGTCCTTCAGGTATGCTGGTCCCAAAACACATAGGATTATAAAGGTCAAGACCAGCACCTTGAATTGTACCCAGAAAAACTGGCAGCCAGTGTAGATGGACCAAGACTATATTGATGGAATTATCAATAGTGGAATGATCTACAGTATATTTACATTAAATGAAACTCATCATGCATTGGATGAAATGGCTCGTGGCTTACTAAAGCTTATGCCACAATAAATTAGTCAGTCTTTATTATGCCAAGGCTTTGGCAAAGAGTTCCAAATCCAGACTCTAACAAAGATTATGGCACTGGTGAAGAAAAAGATGAGTCAGGAAAGCATTGTGTGTTGATAAGCAGATTGGTGTGTGAAAATGAATTTTCTTATCTTATGCTTCTATCAAAGAAATTTCGTACACAATTGCCACTAAAACCTGGAAAAAGAACTACAATAAAAGTATTCCATCTGATTTATGAGGCTTTATGAAAACATTTAAATCAAGTCCCTGCCTTGGGGACCCTTATTTGGGTAGAAAGGCAGCATAAAAATGTTTAATAAAAATAAAAGATATCCTCTAGCAAAATGAGGGACACTTGAGGTGAAGAACTATCCAGCCTTCTGCAGAAATAAACCAGATTACTTCAACTTGCATGGCTTTGCACCACTTTGCATTTGGCACAGACTTTTATGTATGCCAGTCATTCTAGTTTTATGGGATCCTTCTGCAGTTCTTCACAGTCTGCTCTGGATGAAACGATCTTGGATAATTGTGTATCATCTGCTAAATGTCACTGAAGGCAGATCTCTTGAGGGTTTTTTCCCCTCTCTCCTCCAATGAACTTTATTACTATGCAAGTATACAGTACATATCCTGATACGTATCCTCCCTGTGGCAGAACGTGCCCGCTCTGGCCTGCAGGCCCCGTTTGGCCTTGCCCTCCTTGGAGTTGCCAAGTCCCCGGAGGGGCTTTTACTCTCCAGTAGCTGCTCTTTGGGTCGTGGTTGCTCAGAGGTTAAGATGCTGAAGCCGCAGACCCTAGTGCCATGTGACGGAGTGAGCTCCCATTTCTGGCCCCAGCTCCTGCCAACCTAGCAGTTCGAAAGCAAGAAACTGCAAGTCGATAAATAGGTACCGCTTCAGTGGGAAGGTAACAGCCTTCCATGTGCCTTGGTGTTTAGTCATGCCGGCCACATGACCATGAAAACATCTTCAGATAAAGATCCAACTGGCTTTTGAGCAAGGGAAACCTTTACTTTTACCAGCTGCTACCATCGTCTGTTCAATACAGGGGTTTCCCACTTAGGAGAACAGGACCCTCAACTCCCCTTCCTAGCTCAGAAGCCTTGCACCAGTGTCTCCCAGTAGCCCAGCACCTGGCTATCACAGAGACAGATTAATGCCTTATGCACCCCTGGGGGAATAGCCAATACCTGTTTGCCTTCTCCCCTATTTGAGCGCCTCTTTAAAACAGTCTGAAAGGGGGAGGGGTGTTATGTGTTACAAAAAACCACTTCCAAAATCAAAAGTTTGAAGTATTTATTAAAAAGAAAATGTTTACAAGCATAGAGGTTCTGTGGCTGGGGGCAGGCTTTGGGATTGGAGTTCAAGCCTCCAACCCTTGATGGGACCCCACCAACACTGGGTCCATCCGTCAGGAGCTTGGGCTTGACTCTGGACACTTCCTTATTAATGGAGGCCCATGACACACACAGCTGGTGTTTTTTCATCTTCACCAAGCTTGATAAACTGGCTCCCTTCTCATCACGCCCTTTCTTGTCCATGCAAAGGTCACCTCCAGGCTTGACTACTGTAACTCGATCTATGCTGGCTTGCCCTTGAGATTGACCCAGACACTCCAGCTGATCCAGAATACAGAAGAAGAAGAAGAAGAAGCAGAAGAAGAGGAAGAAGAAGAAAAAGAAGAGGAGGAAGAAGGAGGGGAGAGGAGGGGAGATTGGATTTATACCCCACCCTTCACTACCCAAATGAGTCTCAGAGCAGCTTACAAACTCCTTCCCCTTCCCCTCCCCACAACAGACACCCTGTGAGGTAAGTGGGGCTGGGAGAACTGTAATACAAACTGCTCTTTTTCAAGAACAGCTGTGCCAGAGCTTGTGACTGACCCACGGTCACATCAGCAGGTACAAGGGAAGGAGTGGGGAATCAAACCCAGTTCTCCCAGATTAGAGTCCGCGCACTTAACCACTACACCAAACTGGTGTACCACTACACCAGCGGCGCAAGCCCTGATGGGAACAACATGGACAGCACATATGAGGCCTGTACTGTGCCAGCTACACTGGCTTCCAGTGGAATACCGAGTCAGGCTCAAGGGGTTGGTATTGACCTTTAAAGCCTTGAGCGGTCTGGGACCAACGTATCTACAGGACTGTCTCATCCAGTATGTCTCGAGAGAGCCTTGTGCTCTACTGACAACAATCTGCTGGTGATCCCTGGCCCTAGGGATGTCTAGCTGTCCTCGACCAGGGCCAGGGCCTTCTCGGTCCTGGCCCTGACCTGGTGGAACTCTCTGCCAAATGACATCAGAGCCCTGTGGGATCTTATGCAGTTCTGCAGGGCATGTAAGGCAGAGATGTTCCACCAGGCTTTTGATTGAGGGCAGCAACAGTTTTTCTTTGGCTAGCACCGTCTCCCCTTCCCCCTCTTCTGAATTGCTGTTATGTTCCCTCTCCCTCTGCCCAGAAACTGGCCTGGTAGTCCAGAATTGGGGTAGAAATTTCCTGGCCAGCATCATTGCTCCCAGCTCTTCCAAGCTGACCACATGTTCAATGGCTGCCTGCTTGCAGATCAGAGCACAGCATTCTCCTCAGCCAAGCATCCCAAGGAAAAGAGAGAGATTTCCTGTTGCCAAGAGAATTTATCTCCTGTTTCTCCTCCCCCTTGACCCCAGTCAGCCCAGGTCAAGACTTCTTTTCCTGTTGTCTCCAGGAAGCCCCTTCCTCACTCTCTGTAGAATTTGACATTCCCAACTCCCTGTCCCTCGCTAGGAGGAGGGAGGAAGTTTTGCCCTGCTATTGTCTCTAGCCAATCCCATTCACATTTCCTAAGAGGTGCACCTGGAAAGCCACTGACGAACAAAGCTTGTAGAGCAAAAGGGGGGGAAGTTTTTAAAAGGAGAGAAATGCATTTCTCCACACTCCCCATGGAGAATAGGACTCTAAGTGACTACTAGCCATTAAAGGAAACTTTCATGTACAGAGGTGGTACACCTCTGAAAACCAGTGCCAGGAAGCAACATCAGGAAATGCATCAACCTCTGTGCTGTGTTGTTGAACCTCTAGAGGAACCAGCTGGCCAATGTGGAAGCCAGGATGCTGGACTAGATGGACCACCAGTCCAAAATTTAAGCCCTTTATAGTCCAAGAATAACCTAATTTATATTACTTTCCTTGAGCTGCTGATCCATAAAAGGCTATTCTGCTTGATTTTTAATAACATGGTTTTAATTATATTTAAAGAACACTCTAATTTTCCAGTTTTCTTAATAGACTTTAAAACCGATAAAATAATGACCCTCCAATTTTAATTTTAAAAAATCATGCTGCCCTTTAACTTGCAGATGTCTCTAACCCAACACTCTGATCTCTGTCTCTCGCTGGTTCTCTAAAAGTCTCCATTTCTAGATGACTGGCAAAACATATCTGGGTATTCTTCCAAAGTTTCAGGACATCAAGATCTCTTCCATTCCTCTTCTTTTAAACACACACATTTTAATAATGTGTTTGCAATCTTCAAGCATTGCTTGATGCCTCATATTTTTAATAAAATTAAGAGAAAGTACCAGACACCAGGCAGCTTCATAGTTGTTTCTCAGTTCTAGAAGTGGGGGGGGGACCCATCACATTCCTAACATAAACAATGACCAGTCCACCCAAACCCATCAGGGTTTAAGCCAGCATTCAAACAAAGGTCAGTTATGTGCAAGTCTGAAATCAGCTCAATCCCCACTTAAGCACCAAGCTGCTTGGACTGAGGAGCCAAACCAGAGTGAGCAGATTCCATACAACCAGGTGTAACCTTGTGTCAGTTGAACCCTACCAAGCCGATAGCTGTAGTGCCACTCTCCAGCCACCTGGAGCACTAGCACCTAAGGACAGGTGAGCAAGTTGTGGCAAGCTGACTACAAGTTATATTTTCCTTGGGTCACCCCTGGATCTGCACGATCAAACATGTTTTGTGAGTTCTATGATGTGAACTTAATCTAGGGTATGTATGGGTCTTGTATTAGAATCGGCCCATGGCGTACAAGAAGGAGATCAGCCCCCTTCTCTCACATGCAGTCTTTCTCCCAACCTGAAGTTACTCCCATGGATGTATTTGCCCTGCTGGGGAAATCTAGGTAGAGCTCATCAGTGCATACAAAGCCCCTGGTTTATACATTTTATTTATCTATTTATTACTTTAACTTTTACCCTGCCCTCCCCGCTGAGGCAAGCTCAGGGCGGCTTACATAAGGAAACAATAAAAGACAATGATATAAATATCAATATAAAATACAATATAAAATTATTAAAACATTAACTTCAATGGAAATATAGCTATGGTAAAGTGCTTCAGAAACATACAGTCAGCGGTACCTCTGCTCTCAGTGGGCTCAAGCTAGCAGTAAATTCAGCACTGGGCATAGATGGTAATGTGCAGCTCCTTACTCAAAAGCCTGATGGAAGAAGCTCCGTTTTTGCAGCCCTGTGGAACTGTGAGAGGTCCCGCAACACCCTGATCTCCTGCGGAAGCTCATTCCAATAGGTTGGAGTTGCTACAGAGAATGCCCTGGTCCTAGTTGATACCAATCTGGCGTCCTTTGGCCCGGGGGGGCCAAGCAGGTTTGCGACCGTGACCGTAGTGCTCTCTGGGGAACATATGGGGAAAGGAAGTCCCTCAGGTAGGTAGGACCCTGACCATAAAGGGCTTTAAAGGTCAAAACCAGCACCTTGAAGCGATTCCAGTATGCTATTGGCAGCCAGTGCAATGACTTTAGCACAGTCTGGATGTGCTCCCACATAGGGAGACCCATCAACAGCCTGGCTGCCACATTAAATGGTGCCTCCTGGGCCATCTCAAGTCAGGAAAAGCTAAAGCCCATGTGTACTATAGTTCCAATCCAAATTAGGCCCCTGTGTGCCTAGCATTTAGTTCTCAGCAAGGAATTCACAATACATGTTTGATTATATAGGCTCAAGGGTTCAGAGGTTAAGACGCTGAGCTGCAGACCAGAAGGTTCAAGACTCTAGTGCTGCCTGATGGAGTGAGCTCCCATTTCTGGCCCCAGCTCCTGTCAACCTAGCAGTTCAAAAGCAAGAAACTGCAAGTAGATAAATAGGTACCACTTCAGTGGGAAGGTAACAGCGTTCCATGTGCCTCGATGTTTAGTCATGCTGGCCACATGATCATGGAAACGTTTTCAGACAGCATTGGCTCTTCAGCTTGGAAATGGAGATGAGCACTGCTTCCTAGAGTCGGATCCGATTAGCTTTTGAGCAAGGGAAAACTTTACCTTTAACACTCTGAACACGTTTCCTAGCTGATAATGGTGGTGGAAAGTGCCATTAAGTTGCAGCCAAGGGTTTCTTTTCAAGGCAAGAGACCTTCACAGGTTGCCAACTACCTGCCTCCGTGTCATGATCCTGAATTTCCTTAGTGTTCTCCCATCCAAATACTAACCAGGGCTGACCCTGCTTAGATTCTGAGATCAAGCTAGCCTAGGCCATATAGGTCAGGGCCCCTGGTAATACACTTATGCAATTTTATACTTCTCAGCAATGAATTCTAAGAAGTTCAGTCATAGGAGATATTTGTCTCTAAATCAATATCACTCCATAGAGATACCATCTCTTCTTCTGCAATTTGTTGTCAAAGGCTTTCACAGCCGGAATTCATTAGCTGTTGTAGATTTTCCGGGCTGTATGGCCATGGTCTTGGCATTGTAGTACCTCACATTTCACCAGCAGCTATGACTGGCATCCTCAGAGGTATAACACAGAGATATATCACAATGACACAGAGAGTACTCCATCTTTCTGTGTTATACCTCTGAGGATGCCAGTCACAGCTGCTGATGAAACATCAGGTACTACAATGCCAAGACCTTGGCCATACAGCCTGGAAAATCTACAACAACTAATCTCTGCAATTATTTCCTTTCTACATCTGAGAAACTGATTTCCATATGTACCCTACAGAGCATTTAGCAAGGCTGTATAGTATAACCCTCACCTGACTGTACCACATCAGAATGCATGGGAAGGGGGGGGAAAACCCCACACTCCACGTAATCTACCTGGAGTCCCAATGAGAAACATGGACTATAAATAACATAAACAACTAAATAAAATAAATATCAAAAGGCTCCCGCTTACAGAAAGCAAATATGGTCAGTTATGCGCAAGACACATTTTCACAATTCCAGTAATAAGAACCAAATTCCACATACACATACCTAGATGGTATAGTCTCACAAGCATGCCACACCAGCACAGTTGAATTTTTCAGTGTTCACAGTTCCCCAAGCACAGGCTTCCAAGTACTGACCTTCTAGGCCCAAGTCCAGCATTGTTTCACAGACCACCCTGCCCAATCTCTTTATCGCATTACAGATGGTAATACTTTAGACCAGTCAGCTTCGTTTAGAAAAGCAGACAAAAGCAGGCAGCACATTTCATTTTGTGCTCTGTATGAGTCTAATTCAAGTCAAGATTCCTTCCCACTCAAGAACAGTTCAGTCACTGCCACCTGCTCTGGGGGAATTATTTGTCCCTTCTTCTGAGCCAGTAATATAGACCTAGTTAGCTTCCCAAGGCTGTAGCCACAAAGCACAGTGAAATGCCTTCCTCTCTGGTTACTGTTTCTTTCAGTCCATACTTCTCAGGTGCTCCTTTGCCTGCAACAAGTTTTGATAAATCTGTGAAAGCCATGATAATCTACAATCTAATCCAGCACCAAAACTAGCTGAATGTGAAACGAAAGCCTAAAGGGGAAAAACCAAGGTAATCTTCCTTCTAAGGCTTTCTTGTGAGATACAAGACCTTCGTGCAGAGGTCAGGCATGCTATTTAGCTAGCAACATCAGCCCACCAGTGGAGGTACCTTTTCCACCCATCGTTCTTTTTATGCCCTGCCCCTACTTGCATTTTCTGCCTTGCTAGATTTACACCTTTCCATTGCATTACAGCAAATGCAATTAGGCAGCCATCAATCAGGATTCATAATCAGGTGTACATTTTAGCTCTTTAACAAACACACACACACCCTTGTGCCTGATGATAGGGATATAGTTTGAAACCTAGCAACTATTTAATATGATTATGTTGACTGAAGGGAAGATACCACTGATGCTGCAAATTGGAAGCAGAGCAGTATTCGGAGCTTCCATTCAAACATCCAAGAATACCCAAAGCCCCATTTGGGAACCAAACAGGCAACATAACATTACCCAAGAAAAACAAATACACATGGAGGACTTTAGAAATGTGAGAGTTGTGTGTGTTTTTAAAGAAACATGAGGTCACCACACACACTCGCCATCCCAGTCACTTCACAACCCAAGTGTTTTTCACTGGATTCAAGAACCATTACAGCGTTTTGTACCTTAAAAAAAACAAACAGAAGAACCAAAGGTCTGTACCTTTAAGGTTAAAAGTAAACAGGCCACAAAGCCATAAAGAAGAAAGGAGCTCCATATTGCTAAGTTGCTCAATTTTAAAAATGACTGAAGCCTAAGTGAAGACTGAAATGAAGGGACAAACCAGACAGCACATTAGCATTTCTATGTAACTGTGGAGTTCAGAAGTATCAACATCATTATCTCCATATAAGAGTCCATAATAAAAGACAGCATGCCCCAAACTGCATCTCAGCTCCACATGTCACTGCTGTGAAAGGGAAGGGGGGTAGTAATTTGATGGAACAAAAATATGAAGAGGCTGATAAGGGAAACTGGAATGCTAAATGGCCACCATTTTCACCCCAATATAAATACACTAGGACTGCATGCGTAGGCTCTGTACTACTTCACTGTACTAGCATCCATAGACCTACCTCTCTCCCCATGTTTATTTCACAATGTAAACACAGACAAGCACAGCCAAGATGCTTTAAAAAAAACAACGCCGAGAGACTTTTGTCCTGCCAAGTTGGTAAGAGGCAAACTTGTTATAAAACAGGAAACACATGGGGGTTGTCTTCCTTTTCTAAAAGGTTGAACTTCTTATCTTTTGTACTTCTCCTTAGTCTGGTGACAGCACTGAGACACTCAGCCTCCCAGTAGCCTTCACAGTTTTTCTGTAAGATCTAAATGAGATCTCGTTCAAAAAGACCCTAGCTTCCTTTTGGCTTTTTTTAAAACTTCCCTCTCTCATGACTACAGAGATATGAATTCATGAGAGAGTGGTTAGAAGGTCAACCATAAACCAAGGATTCCTGCAGCAAGAACACTAATGGGATGGCCTTGAACCAGTCAGTTTCATCACCTAGCCTATCTCCAGGGTGCTGGGAGGATTAAATGGGGTGCAAAGAAAAGATACAGATTACTGATTTTTTTAATGTATTTTGGGATCCATCTTTAAACTCACAGCACTAGGACATCTATTTCAACTGTGAGTGTCATTATTAGTGGTGATTGGTATGACTTCCTAGCCTCACTTCTGATGGTGCCAACCACAATAGCTTCGCTTGCCATATGATAGCTGTGACTCTGGCAGGGGAAGGACCCTGGAAAGCTTGTGTGCGAGCTATATATCAAGGGAGGGAAGTGCAGCCATCCCAAGGACTTTAGTGAATGAAGGATTGAGGCTGAGTTTCCCCTGGCAGTATACAATGTCTCCCATGCAAACTCCTCAAAAAGAAATCATCTATACGACTCTAACAAGCATTTCATAACTACAGTGGTTTTTTTAAAAATTATGTATCTACTTGGATAATCAATTGTCCAAATATTGGATCCATACGTGTGGACCACCTGCCCCAATCTAAGTAAGGTACAATTATACAATGCTAGAGAGTGAAATACAAGTCACATTCAGTTTATTGTGACAGGAAGAGTGTCGCATGACTTGCAATACAATCCTAGGCAGGACTTTTTTTTATGTTATCAAGTCACAGCTGACTTACGGTGACCCCATGGCATTTTCATGGCAAGAGATGTTCAGAGGTGGTTTGCCATTGCCTGCCTCTGTGCCACAACACTGTTAATCCTTGGTGATCTCCCATCCAAATACTGACCATGGCCAACCCTGCTTAGCTTCCAAGATCTGATGAGATCAGGATAGACCAGGTCTATTCAGAAGTAAATCCCACCAAGCTCCATAGGACCTACTGCCAAGCAAGTGTGCATAAAACTACAAGCATAACTAAGCACAAAACAGAAATGTTCAGGAGGGCATTTTTACAAAGGGATTATGCACTGTAGTATACCAAAACAGCACAGGAAGTTGCTTCCATAAAGGATAGTACTGTAGTCTATTGCAATGTTTTCCCATATATATCACCTCCCTTTTTCACTTCCACAAAATCATCCATCTACTTAGCACCCTCATACAAATCATCCATGATACAACAGAGAAGGTACCCAAGAGGAAGTCTACGAGAATCAGAGTGAAGAATTAAGGTGCCTTGTGGATCCAGGAATGCTGCCAAGATGGTTCTCACCCAAATACCATTTCTTACTTCTAAAAAAGCTCCATTTTGTAATTAGGTTTCAGCCTAAGATAATGTTTCCCAAGATTTTCTGTTCTCCCTAACATGTGAGTCAATAGGAAAGCCAGCTCAAGGCCTGAGGATATCCCATTCCAATAATATGCACCCTGTTTTGAAATGTTATCAGGATGTACAAAAAGAAGACCTCTTTGGAGAACGGCAACTTGTACCATAAGTGGAGATTTTGGTCTTTCAAGTCCATTTCTGCTGCTTGAGAAGCTTTCAATCTCAGCCAGGCAAGATTAAGTATGTTTGCAAGTACCAAAATCAGAGAGGCAAGTGCAGGAACAACCCCCCCCCCCACACACACACACACACTTTCCCCAGCAATTTTAGTTCTATGCAGTCACTACCTCAACTTGTATTTCCTGTAGATTAAAACCAGATCAATTAAATTTATAAAAACTGTAAATCAAACACTGCATATGAAATATTAGAAGTGCTTCACATACATTCTTGTTAATCCTTACAAAGAACAGAATTAGCAGCCCTGTGTGGCAGATGGAAGAGAAGGGTACAAGAACTGTGGCTTATCTAAGGTCACTCAGCACTTACGGCATCAGGGAGATCTGGAACAGGCTAGAGCTTGGCTCACATAGTTCATGCATCTTAACTAACCATGTTACAAGCTCTCAAAACATGATGGATGCCATCAAAACAGCAATCAAGGAGCACTTAAAGCAAAAGCCAAAAGAAATGTAAAAAACGTGCATCATTAAGAGATGGGATCATTGTTATAGCGATCAGAATCTCGTGAATAGTTTAATAAATGTATATTCCAAATGACTATTCTGGGTCAGTAAAAATTCACTTTTCTGATTTTTTAAAAAAGCAAGATAAATTATCTAGCACACAGAAGGAATGGTGTTTTTTCTGTCAAGATCTGAACACACTGTGCATTATTAACTGCATCCAACTGTTATTTGCTTACAAGTTGCACTGGCCAATCTTAAATCAGGGGTTTGCCCACATATAGCATTGAACTGGTACAGAAAAAATGTATCAGAGTTTTTTTCTAGCACTAGTCCTATGAACTCCTTGGAGTGAAGAAAAACAAATCAGGAAGAAATCTAAGCATTCCTTAACATCTAACATAGTAAGACACTGATAAGTCATTCTGAGCAAAAATCACCCTGCATTTTAAGCCAATTGAAATTTCAAAATGATGACTTAAGGGTTACTGTGCAATTTCTGTTTGCCCCACCTCATAACACAAGTTATATCCTGCCCCATACATCTAATGCATGTAGAGAAAAATGCTGAAATCAAGAAGGAGCTTGGGTAATAATCAAGTCCTACTTAGGGTATTTGTCCTCTAATCACATTTTTGCCCTAGTTCATTACTTTATATAGATAGCAAGCTTTAACTTGTGTTTGATAAGAGAGCCATAGATTCAGTTTTACAACTTTATTTTAAGATATTATCAGCGTAAACTGCAATACTTCTGACCTGTTTCGAGAAATACTTAATTATTTTAAATCAAGACATTTAAATTTTTTGCTTTCCATTTTACAAGGGAAAGAATGCTTGGCCTTGATGGAGAACAGAACAGAACAGGGGAGGGCAATAAAAACAGACAAGACACCCTACAGTTCTGTACAGACAGGAGAGATGTACATATTTAGGAATGGCTTTCACAGCTCTATAGTAAATAGCGGGTGGGGGAGACTAAGGTATGCTTCGGGCAGAGCACGTTTGCTCACGTGCCACACAAAAAACACAGGAAGGCTGAAATGACATTATAAATCCACCTTCCTGTAATGATTAATAAAACTGGGGGGGAGCGATATTACACAAAAGAATTAGAACAGCACAAGAACCTCAAAAAACATTTTAAGTGACAAGTGTGACATAGGTGGACATCTATAACTCTCATCTGCCTTTACTTTAGTACCTAGCTTTTTGCCATTGGCTGTGCTTGGAACTGGTTGCCATTTGTAGGTATGCCCTTCTGACAGGACGGAACTTGGCGCCAGGGTCAGACACTGCTTGGCCCACTTAATTCACCTGGGTCAAAGGATAGAAATGTAGGATGTTCAGACTGCCTCTCAGCACTAGGAAAGCATAAAAGGTTTGAAAACAGCAGCTGGTAGAAAGCAGCAGAGCCTGCCAGGCCCATCAGAGTCCAAATGATGGAAATAGTAATTGAGACAAAGAGACTTCTGACCAGCTGGAGGACACTTTATCTGAAGCTGCCAGAAGGCTGGGCTTCAGTCTGGTGTGAGAGCAAGGACTGGAAATAGTTGTTTTAAAGGCTTGGTATAAATGTGCTTATGAGCAGAGGGAAACCCTGTACCATCACTGCCTTCAAGGCCTCAGGATTCTGCATTCCATGACCATATCTTGTGAAAGTATCTCAGATTTTATCACTCATTACTTGACTAAACAATTCTGTCCCAGCACTGCATTCACAAATTTGCATTCCACATCCATCAACTGAGTATTGTATTGCTATAAATTCTTTACTTGGTCACTAAACCAGACTAGAACCTTCAGCTGGGATCACATCTGATGAAACTGGAAGAAGTCACCCATACCCACTCTTTAAACACCACTATGACTACAATAAGGACAATCAAAGGAGTAAACATTCTTGAGACAGACTTCTCAGGAACATCAGACACCACAAACCTATTCTCATGCATACTACATCTTAAAATGGTAACACACATTTGCAGATCCACGAATACCTGACTACGAAGAATGAGCCCTACTGAGCATAGGAAGAACTTTAGTAGGTATTTTGATGGACCTTGGATTGGGACTGTCCATCACCAAGATTAGGAAGATCCAGGGACAGGAGGTACCACATAACAGCAGCAGAAGGTAAATGAAGGTGCATGAAGAAAACTTCTAGCATCTCAAGTTTTGAGCAGACTGAAAGACTATAGGAGGCTTGAAGTCAGTGGTGATGGAGGCAAGCTCAAATAATGATGATGAGGAGGAGGAGCTTGGATTTATACACTGCCCTTCACTCAGAGTGGCTTACAATCTCCTTTCCCTCCCCTCCCCACAACAGATACCCTGTGAGGCAGGTGGGGCTGAGAGAGTTTTTAGAACTGCTCTTGAGAGAACAGCTCTGAAAGAACTTGTGACTGACCCAAGTTCACACCAGCTGCTGCATGTGGAGGAATGGGGAATCAAACCCAATTCTCTCAGATTAGAGTCTACACTCCTAACCACTACACAAAACTATATCAAATTGGCTCTCTCTTAACTTACTAGCTCCTTAGCAAATAGTTTTAAAAATATACAAATGCAGACATTCTTAAAGAATTGTGACTTTGAGAATGGAACAAGCCATACCATAAGTGGCCAACCTGCTCTATAGGTACCATGTCCACCTGCTACCAGTACTGATTTCTGAAACTCCTAGACAGCAGAAGGCTCATAAACCAGGCTAGAGTCCAATATGCCTATCCTACATTGTATTCCTCCTTGGCACAAACCACACCAAGGCATGGAGGCATGGATACTTACTACAGAACACACTTGAGGGATACTAGACTCTAGGTTGTCTGCAGACACTTGCAAGATCCTGGAAGCATTAGCACAGGCTATAACCCAAGAACAAGAAGTCAAGCAAAAACCAGGACAGATTAAAACAGGGCCATCTTTGCCCAAGACAAGACATGAATCGAGGAGAAAGTAGCACTTCCTTTCCTGGAATGTAAGCAGTGGTGGGGCATGGTTCCAGAGAAGGAAGAAAGAAAGAGTAAGGATGTGTGTATGAAACATGGCAAGATTAAAGAGTCTTGAGTCTGAAAATTATTCCTAGCTTCTGTGCAAGGCTGGCAACTAAAATAATTAGGATAGATCCCATCGATCTGTTACTTTCCTTCAGTGCAAGAAGTATTCTATGGATCACAGCTAGTTCCAAGAAATACCCCCCCCCAAAAAAAAAAAACCCTCCCCGGTCCAGGTCCTTATAACACATCAAGATTACTCAAGCCTTATAACACATCCAGAGAGGAGGTACAGGAATGCTAAAAGCTCTGGCCAAAGAATAGAAGATTCTAGAAGACAACGGAACGATAATTCAAGTGAAGGAAGCAGACCGGTGCATTTCTGAGAAGCATGAAGATCAAGACACAGCCACTGTTGGAAAGCATAATTTTCATGGCTGACCTATCACGCCCTTTACAAGCAGGAACACCAGTCATGCTTGGGGGGGGGGAGCAGGACAGATTGACAATATCACACTTGAACTACTACCAAGCCTGCTTTTGTGAAAATGCAACAGCCTGTGCAGAGGCAGCAGCAGCACCACAGCCAAGCATTTCCAATGTGCTTCATGCTCTCAGCTATCACAGGTTGTCAAATGATGTACACTTCAAAGCAATCATATCAGTGGTCACTGTGAAGCAAGTGGGTGGCCTACAGGAAAGACTGCAGCAACATACAGGATAACAAGAACTACCAGCAAGTTAGCCAGGTAGAATTCCAAAGTAGATTTGTTTTGAAGGGACAATTAGTCCAGTACCAAGGAACACATTCAAGTACACAAATGATGCATGTAACTTACCATGTCAAAATATCATGCCACTAATTTGCACGTAAATTCTTATGAGTGTTGGATGCCAAACTGCAGTTGGTCTGAAAATATTATGAATTATTCTCCAAACACATACAAACACACATGCGCACAAGGGAATTTTGGCTTTTTCCATCTCCACTTCTTTCCCTTCAGCATACTCTGCTGCTGGATTTTCAAATACATACCTGCAACTATTGCTGTAATTAGTGCTGTACTAGCTCCAAGAGAATTTTTAGTGAAATCCAGCACCATCATATAGCTGCTATGTTAGCGGTCAGACCCTTCCTCTAGCTGAGGGGAAGTTTATAGCTAGAAAAACCATAAACACCTTCCCTAATATATCTATATATCAGCTCAAATATCATAAGCTGCAAGGCACTGCCTGGCTTAAAGTGACACAAAATGGATGCCAGCCAGGGACAAGCCTGAACATATACTTTAGAAATGTGGGAAAGAGCAGCTGGCTAGCCAATGACCTCCGCTCCTCCCCACCCTAAAGCGATGCATAATTTAGGACAATGAGTCTCCCAAGAAAACTCCTTCTTCACCTTGGATTAACCTCATCCCCTTGCCCATTTACCATAATTAAGCAACACTTAGCACTATTAAACCTGGTAGCTTTTCCAGTCCAGTACTTACAGGGTCATCAAGCACCATTAAAACCTATAGTCCACCTCAGATAAACCCATCAAGCTTCTCCCAAGACATTTTTCAACTCTGAAAAACATGTCAGACTGCTCCAGGGAACATTTTCCCCAATAATTGTAGTACTCTGCTCCACAGCAGTGTGTCTGTGTACATTCTCAGCATCATACCTCACACCACCACTTGTTTGTGGGCCTTCTCCTCTTCTCCATGAAATGCTGACCATTTCACTGCTGCCTTCGCAGACCTCACTCTTCGAGACTAGTAACTATAGCCTTCCTTGAAATTGCCTTCTCCCATCTCCTCCCTGATTTCCTCTTAGCTAGCTCGTGTGTTTTCCTTTTTTTATATATGTATGTATGTTGCCCTTTTATTCCTATTTCAATAAAACCCTTTCCAGTTGAACATCTGACTGATTTATTTTGAGAGTTCTCTAAGGGAAAGATCCTCGTATACATAGATAGAGAATCCCAGTTACCCCCTCTTGCTTTGTCTCCTTTAAAGCTAATTTCCTCCAATTAAATAGGAGACTGCCTCTTTCGGTAACAGTTGAATCCGAAGTTTTCAAACAAATGATCTGTTCTAAGCAAGGGAAGAGAACACCTAAGTGGAACACAGAAATATGCCTCCTCCCATACGGTATAATACAAACAAACTATAACCTATGACAAACAAGATGCTAAACCCTCTGTTTGCACAGTAATCTGGATTTCAGATCCCCCCCCATAACTGAATGCTCCTCCATACAAAAATTCCACATACCTTGTACACAGAAACTACATAATCAGTGAAAAAAGTTGCCACATACCTTCCCTCTCCCTCAAACATGCTTATTTTGTATATGTGGGGAACAGGAGAGCACATAAGGAAGCTTTCCCAGACTATCACACCTAGGACACACTGGTAAAGAAAACTTCTCCCATTATGCACTGTAGTTCTTGGTATTGTGGGATCCCTGTTCATTATGTGCTACAGAAAAACCAAGTACCTGAAGGTTTTGGGTATACTGGCTTGTAGGCTCCGAGGATCAGGTGCCAGAAGTCAGGCAAAGCAGAGCCATTCAGTCCAAAGTCATGGGTCCAGAAATCAGGCAGAGTCGTTCAGACCAAGGTCAGAGGTCCAGAAGTCAGGCAAGGCAGAGTCGGCAGCTTAGTGTCTATCATGTGTGTTGCGTCCATGCCTAACAGCCTCTCTTGACTGGTTTTATAGCCCCCTTAACTAAAGGCCATGCTTGCAACAAGTTACTCAGAAGGAATCCTGCAACTACTCATCTTCATTATCAGCAAGCAGCTGGCATCAGGCCAGGAGGTGTGTACTTCACTGTCTCGTCTAGAACTCTGTTCTCAGCCTTCATCTTTAGTTCTCTAAGGGTGTAGGTGATATTGGTGGGCTGGGAACGTCCAACTGAGTTTCACCTGCTGAATCAGGGCTGGAGGGTATCAGTGGCTCTGCACCAGCTATTGGCTGTGAATCTTGACAAGCCTGCAGCTCATTTTCCTGCTGGGCAGCTTTGTAAACTCAAGACTGGCTACACAGGGCTCCTCTTCTCCTGAGAAGTCCTCACTATCGCTGAGCCCTGGCTGACTCATGACATTCGGTTTCCACATATTCTGATTTTAAAAAGAAAGATTTACCATTCTTTTATAAAAAGGGGGGAAATAGGCAAGTACAGGAAAAAAATGTGGCAACAACTAGTGTACCCCACAGAAAATATCCTGAGTATCTTATCTCAAGTCATCCCAACTGTCTAAGTAACCCAGAGTAGTCTACTACCAGCAGCTCTTCAGAAATCTGAGAAGTCTTCCCTAGTTCTGCTACCTGAAATTTTTACTGCATATGCCAGAAACTGAACTCAAGACTTTCTGTATGAAAAATATGCTCTGTGGATTTGTGATACCTCTACTTGTGTCACTGCTGTCTAACTGGGATTGAGAAAATGCATAAAACTGTTTCAGGGTGAAAAAACAACCAAGTCAAGAAACCACTTTAATGGTAGGGAATCCCAGAACAGCATAATAATCAAGCCATATTCAGTTAGTTTCAGTAAATAACTGTAGGAAGAAGAACAGACTTCACAAACGGCTATGTTTTACTTGTACACATTGTTTTATGAGAACCCCATAAAACCTTATTGTTGTTCATATGATCACACACCCCAACAGCAAGGGAAGCTACTTAAGCAAGAGCAGCTTTTCTAAATTCTGGTTTGCTTTAGCCTCATTTTTACTTTCTAGGAAAAAGCTGGACTCATATGTATTAAGGAGGAACTACCACGGCCCAGTTGTGTGGACAAGCCTGCAAGTTGGATAAAAATAACATTTATACACAAATTAGTATTTCATTCTGAACATACTAATTAAAGAAGTTTTTGTTATGGAATTATTTCTATTTAACTGGGTGAGGAGGCAGTCTAGAAATAACTATCTATAATAACCCAACTAATTCATTCAGAAAGATGCTGAGAGCTCTCCATTAAAATAATGAGGTTGGTGTGCTAAAAAGAAGAAGAGGAAGAGGAAGAAGAACTGGTTTTTATACCCCACTTTTCTCTACCCTAAGGAGTCTCCAAGTGACTTACAACCATCTTCTCTTCCTCTCCCCACAACAGGCACCTTGTGAGGTGGCGGGGGGGGGGCTGAAAGAGTGTGACTGGCTCAAGGTCCCCCAGAAGGCTCCTTGTAGAGAAGTGGGGAATCAAATCCCCTTCTCCATATTACAGTCCACCGCTCTTAGCCACTACACCATGCTGTCTCCCTTAGTACTCCTCATTTGCACAAGGGATGTATGCTCAAGAAGGCTTAAGGTAAAATTACTCATTTTGGAGCTGCAACAAAGTTACAAGGGGGAAAAAACAACACCACCAAAAACAGACACAGAGTAACTTTTGGTACAATCCATCTAGACTGGATACCTGATCTCAGCTACAATGGAAGCGACATTGATTTGGAGTATACTTGATTTTGAAAGACAGGTTTGCAAATGTCAAGGATTTCCTATCCATGAGATGTATCTTGTGAAGGGAAAAGTGTCTATAGAGCAGTTTCTTCATTCTTCAGTTTATATGCAAGGTCCCAAACATGTTTTGAAAGGTTCATACATTATTTGCATTGAGGTTTCCTACCCTACAGAAGTGAAAAAGGTATGGGGAGAAGTGAAAAAGACCAAGTGCTAACAAAAGCCCATGTTCTAAAACTACCAACAGAATTCCTTGCGCTGTAGCCTAGACAGGAACAAAACAAAACATAGCTGCCATTAAAACATTCTTGAAGCAAATGCAAAGTGTACCAATTTCTCTCTTGTGTAGCAGATAAAGAAAATCTGATCACATCTTATTTCAACCCACATAATTCTCAAAAATCCTTGTTTCTAATCCCTTCTGAAGTCTATCAGTTTAATTTTCCTTGGAGACTCATCCATGACTAGTTGTAAGAACAAACAGCAGCCACCTCAACTTCAAGAGACTGCTCAATTTCATATTTTTTTTCCAAAATGGCTGCCCGTCATCTTCACATGCTTCAGCTATGCATATCTACTGGCCTCCTTGCAAAAAAACAAAACAAACAATCCCCCAAAACAACATTCAAACCCAGCCATCACTAGACACTATTTAATTAGAAATATCTACATTTTATATTACTATAAAAAGGTATACAGAGAAAATATTATAAAGAAAGCATATGCATTACTGTTGGAAGGTTGCTACGAAAACTTAATGTACTACTGGTTTCCAGTTACCAGTGATATTTCTAAAATCCTATCGCAAACCATGGTAGCTATCAAGCATGTTTCTAGAATAGCTTATTTCACTCAGAGCAGATTAATATCAGGGACAGAAACCTAAATCTACAAAGTGCTATAGTATGGAGAGTCTAATGCCAGAGCAGTTCATGCATAGTTTAATGAAAATGTTATCTCTAATCCCTTAACAGTCAAGAGCAAATAATGTTTACTTGTGAGACAGCTACATCTGAGGTTCACAGCCTTAGGGAAATAACAGTATGAGAGTTGGAGAGAACTGGGATTTGCTATTCCACAGTGTACACCTTTTCTTCAGGGACAGATTAACCGTAACTTGTTCATTTACATTTCAAAATAAAAAGTGCCCCTGCTTTGAAACACCAACAAAGTTCTTTGAACAAGAAAAGACCAGTAATTCTTTAAGATGTTCAGGTTTACAGTGATTTTAGTTCATCGACATTTAGAACTCTGATCATTTCCATCTACTCACTTTATATCATCCTTCCTCCAAGAAGCTTTTTGGGCAGCAAACATAGTTCTTGCACCCGTTTTTCCACCATGTTGAGCCTGTAAGTGGCCTGAGGTAACTTCATGGCCAGCAATCTGTTGAACCCAGGTATCTCCAGTCTAAGCCTGACACACTAACTGCTACACCAAACTGGCTTTTATTTATAATATAAGGCATCTTTATGCCCCACCACACACACACACCATGAATCTCAACTGTAAACCAATCCTAATCTTTGTTGTTTAAAAAAAAATCCAGGGAATAATGGAGACAGCACCCAGTTTCTCTGAAAGCAAGACTGCATCCAGGTGGTAGAAAACAATTGATGCCTATGGATGCTAAACAGTTCAAACCCGGTATATATGCAGGCCTGCACATTCCCTCCTTCCCAAACTGGTTTAGAGTATCAGTTATAGGGAAGGAATAGTCAGTCAACTCTCCAAAATTTCAGATGTCCTAGCAAATTAGAGTTACATCAAATAAATAAATAAATAAAAACAAATAAAACTAGGAAGCCTTAAATTGCAGGTCCATGCCTGAATTGGAGTTTCCAAATCTAATGAATACCATTTTTACAGGTGCTATAAGGCCCATGAGGAGGCTTCAGGAAGAGTGTCTTCAATCTTCTCCTTGGACACCATTTTAGAGCAAGAAAATGGTGTGGAGGGGGAAGGATGGTGGTTCCCTAACCCTCAGGCATTGTTCCAATCCAAACTGAAACCCTGCAGTGCTTCAGAATGGAGTTCCCATGGGGAACTTGCAGCTGCCATCTGGCTACTAGCCCCTATGACAATCATGTGTTACACATAATGTCCAGTTTGGGCCAAACCAAAAGTGTACATTTGATTACGGACAAATTACTGTGGAAAGTGTTCTCAGACAGTAAGTTTCAAGACTTCCTCCCAGCACAGCCTTCTTTACAGAAGCTAGTATTATAGCAGAGAGGAGAGAAGATAGTGCAAGTGGCAGGAATTTCCAAAGACCCCCTACTTTAAGCATTCTTAATCATGGAAAAATTTTCACACTCATCATAGCAGGAACCCAATCTGATTTGAGAAATATGGTACACTGTATTACTACAGAACAGTTAATCTAGTCTCGTAACCTTCAATCCAGACTTCTCCATAGCTGACATATTCAAAGACCATATTCAAGGACCATGAGAGAGAGGGAGAGGGAGAGGGAGGGAGAGGGAGAGAGAGGGAGAGAGAGAACATGATGAAAGTAGGCAGAACTATTATAGATCAAAAAGTACCAGTAAGGACAGAATAATTGCAGAATGATCTATTGAGGCCTGCAAGTCTTCAGTCTGATGTAAACTTGCAGGGGTGGAGAGCAGAAATCTCCAAAAGAAAAATTGCTTCAGACTTTGCAGTATTACAGCATTAAGAGCAAAAGACGCTTCGTTTTCCAGTACTACAATTCTGGCCTATGCATGCAGAGACAGCACAATGCAAGCAAACAAATATCATTGGCTCAGAAAGAACATTTGGTTATAAAACCCCAAATACTGAAGTGAACAGACCACCCTCCTGGGAAGCATTCTAGATTAAACACATTTAAACAAACAAACAACAGCAAGAACTTTCCATATAAGAGAATACAAAAAGGTTTGATTTTTTTTAAAGCCACCATTTTGCTTTGTGGCACTGTTGTTTGGGGGGCTTGCATTACCAAAGATGGCTCCATATCTTTAAATTTAAATGCAGAAGTGAGGTGTTCAATCCTGCAAAAGGAAACCTCATCACAATCTGTTGCCTTCAGCTCAGCTGCTGTTGCCAGCTTCAACAGACCAACACATCCATATTACAGCTGAAATCAGAACCAACTGTCAGAAACACTGTATTTCATCTATGTAAGTATGAGGGATGCAACAGGTACACACATCTGCCCTTTGTCAATCCTATGCACACTGAACAGCTTCAAAGAGAGCCTCACCTCATTATGCATCATGTGCATCTCTCATCTTGCAGCATCACTCCCCACCAATACTACCTTGAAGCCATACCCTTCGAAACCTTCTGGTCATTCACAAAGCATCCCAAGAAGAATTAATTACCCACAGAAAATTAGCATGTCAAGTAAAGAGAAGTTTTGCATCTAAGAGGCAACAACATACATAGTTCCAGACAACAAGCCGAAATAAGTGTTTATAATATTCTGTGACAGGCTGTGTTCAGCTTATGAGGTTGCTACTCCTGACTCTTGCAGCCATCATAAAGTTACTGAATCATCAGAGGCAACACACCAGCTCTCACCTCAACAAAGTTCCCACCACTTGGAGGGGAATGAGCTAGCATTACAACATTGTCCCTCGTCAGGAGAGCATCTCTGCTAAGTGTAAACCATAGTGATATATAGCAGCTATACCTAAGGCTGTCAACCAGCATTTGGATTCAAGAGTTTAGATGGCCTCTGTGTAGAAATTGGGCCTTTACCACACTGCAAATGCAAACCAAATTAAAATATGATGTTCAATGAAATTTTACCATAATGAATCCACCCTAGAACTCCAATGATATCTGTCCCCAAGATCAGGGGAGGGCAGACCAATTGTCTCATGAAATTCTAGAAACCAGTTTTACTCATGCCAATTTAAAGAATTACAAGTACAGGCAGATAAACATCTATAGAACTCACATGATGTGGCTAGATAGAAATATAAACAGTCCATGCCACAGATATTACGTGGTTTTAGGTGACTGCATTCTACAAAATGAAGTAGGTCATAGCAATTCAATGCAACCATATGCAGTGTTACTCTAGTCAAAGCCTAGTGGAACTACAGGGGGTCAGACTAGACTAATTCTGAATAGGATTGCACTTGAAGGAGCATAAGTGTTTGTTTAATTTTGTTCTAATGGAAGCATTTACAAGTTTACACAAAGAAACAAGAAAATCAGAGGGCAAAACAGACTGAGACAGGTAAGGAACAAAGGAAGAACAGAGAAAACTAATGCCGAGTTCAATAGGAGAAGAAGGTTTCCCCCACTAGATAAACAGGGGGATATTAGCTGCTGCAATAAATGCAGAGCTAGTACAGTACATTAGATTTTCTTTTTTTAAAAAAGAGTCAAGCAATTTTTATTCAATTTTCAAGTCTCAAATGCCCTTACACCACAGAGCAACATGTTGTTTTGCCATTGGCATGAGTTGGCATTTCCATCTCTGAGGTCATAGAAAATAATTTACAAATCAGAAACATCATTTACATTGCTATCTTTTGGCATTTTAACTCCAAGGTTCTCATACAAGCAAGTTAACTGGGACTCTACATCGGCAGCTTTGTGAGAATCTATTAATGAGAGATCTACAGTCCACACAACAGTATTGCTAGGTCTGTGGTCAAAGCAGACATCATAGGAGCCCTTTAGATATTACAACATGGGATCATTTTTCCCTGCAGGTGACTCCCAGGAACTAGCATAGATGATTGGGTCATTTAAGCAATGGATGGGACAGAACTGCATAGGTCCCAGCTCTGGAGTTATTATTCAACTACGCAGGTAAATCAGATTATATTGGAAAGAACCAGGGAACCATCCACTATCCATGTGCCTGGGTCATTTAAATGATATCCTAGCTGCTAAGGTATCACTTGCATGAAAGTAATTAATATGGCTATGGTAATACTTTAAAAGCCCCTTTATCAGATTTAAAATAAATGCAAATTACCATGTTTAAATAGTTGGGTTGGAAATATTTCAACTTCAGAAGAAAAGCAGTAGATAAGGAGTAGTGAATGACATCAAAAGTTTCAGTATGAGACAGCAAGGATCACACTCCAGTATTTTTATTATTTTTGCTGCAGTATTCCACCTATGCAGATCATTAAAAAGAGATTATTAAACAGAAAAAAAAACAGAACTCAATACATTTAGATCACAGCTTGCTTGCTATCTGATGTAAGTCATACTAGCCTGCTATTTTCAGTTCTACTCTGGGACAGGCCAACCATGCCCTGTGTACAAGTAAAATGGCTCACAAAAGTTAAAACACAACTAAATTGTCTAATTTTTCAATACTAGCAGCTCCACCAATTCAAAACGCCTTCCAATCTCAATTGAACAAAATGTTGATATAATTTTAGATAAATAAAAAAGCCTTAAAAACAAATAATTAGCACTTAAAATACTGCAAAATTCCTGTTAACTGTTTCCTTTCACAAGGCCAGATATTTGATCAACACAATTCAGCTCATAAAGATACTATTCCACATGCTTCCTGTTCTCCAAACAAGAAACAATACAACAGGGCACTGAAGCAACTCAAGGTAACACCCAAGTGTCTTGAGTATCCAGTCAACCTCTACTCTAAAAGTTTACTGATGTCTAGCAGCAAACTCCATGAATAAGGGCCTAGTAAATTTTTATTTTGCTAGTATGAACAAAAGGCCTTGATACAAGTGATTAAGGATGAAGAAAGTAGACCACCCTGGATACATCCATTTTCTTTCCCTGCTTACTACCTACACTATGGACAGCATGTTTCTTCCTTTCTGCAATGCACAGATCTGAACCATGACTATAATAGACATCATAATGTCAAAGTATTATGATGGAAAGCAATGGTTAGTATAACTAGAAATAGGGAGACGCATATTCAAATATACTTGGCCTTGAAGCTCTCTAGATGACCTTGGGGCAGTCAAAAACACACTCTTAGCCTAAACTTCCTTGCAAGGTTGTAGAAAGACAGAATTATATGAGCTACCTTGAGCTTCTTGGAAGAGGTGGAATGAAAATCAAGCAATGATTTGCAGGGTGAAAGCTCTCTGATATGGAATGCAACTATAACATGCCCTGTCGTGAATGTGGTGGTGGTGGTGGTAGAAAGTGCCATCAAGCTGCAGCTGACTTATGATGACCCTTCATGGGGTTTTCAAGGCAAGAGACATTCAGAGGTGGTTTGCCACTGCATGTCTCTGCATAGTGACTCTGGACTTCCTTGGTGGTCTCCCATCCACATACTAACCAGGGCTGACCCTACTTAGCTTCCAAGATTTGATGAGACTGGGCTAGCCTGGGCCATCTAGGTCAGGGCATCATTAATGTACCAGATCTTATTTAATTGCAGAACTCCCTTCTCAGTGATATCTGTCCCCTGCTATCTTTAAAATCTTTTCAGCACTGAATGAAGTCTAAGCATAAGCAAACCATCTAATCTGTTTGTTTAACTTTTTTTTACTACTGGTTTTGTTTATGGCTCAAGTTTTGTTTTACTTTGATTTCTGTAACTATGTGAGCAACCTTGAGAGCTATTTTGGCAGGATAGGATAAAAATGCCTAAACAAACTGAAATATTTACAGAATTTTTTAAAAAACTAATCAGAGATTTATTAATGTAAGTATATGGAAAGATATTTTCCCACTGAACATAAGCCCTTTACTTGTCAACCAGACCTATTTTACTGAGGACTAACCAGGTCTATTTTACTGAGGAATTTCACAGGGTCAGAAAAACCATGCCTCCTGCTAGCACGGGTATCAACTCAGCTTGGATTAAACAAATTCCTTTTACAGATGCTGTTTCATTAATGCTCAATTCCTTGTTTTTACCTAAACAAAACCAACACCTATAGTGTCTCTGCATATATTTGGTATGTATGGTGTTCAAGAAAGGAAGTTCTTACCTAGTGAGTTTTGGTTCTCGTGGATAAGACTCTATTTTAGTTAACTGACCAGCAGAAAGCCCAAGCTAGCCCAATCACATCAGATCTCAGAAGCTAAGCAGGGTCAGCCCTAGCCAGTACCTGGAAGGGAGACCATCAAGGAATACCAGGGTCACTACACAGAGACAGGCAATGGCAAACCACCTCTGAATGTCTCTTGCTTTGAAAACCCTATGGAGTCGCCATAAGTCAGCTGTGACAAGTTGGCTGAAAACTGCAGACAGTGCAGACAAAATCCACATAAAAAAAAGAACAGTCTCAACACGTGAGCCATTGTCAAAGTCAGTCAATGACCTCCTTAAGACATCAGGTAAGAAGTTCTCTCTTCACAGGTAAGAATTCATTCGAGTTTGGGATATTCAAAAGCAGTACAGCTGAGGGTGAGAGAAAAAGGACTCAATGCTCAAATACCCTGGCACCCGTCAAGCAATTATTGTTTGATGACCCTTTAAAGTAGGCTTCATGCCAAAATTGCTTCTGCAGAGTACATTCTGTAGTGGAAAGTGAAAACACAGAATAAGATCTCTTCTAAGATCTCTTCTAGGGGGGGCCTTCTCCTATAATAAAGTTGAAATCACCACCACCCACCATCATTACTGAATGGATCATAATAGCCTCAGGAACAGTCTGATTGGAAGAGCAGTAGGTAGGGCCTATAACCCGTATCAACCATCAGGACAGGGGGAAAGGCAATACCCAATTTCCAAAGGATAATAAATAAAAAGAGAGAGAGTCCCCAGATACAGCTGGAATCTGCCTTCTTAGAATGTTCTTAGCCATAAAGTCAAACCTTCCTGAAGAAACAAATGCATATCTTTGGCCTGCAGCCAATGGAAATGTCCATGAATGAGGTTGTATCAGAAGACCCTAGACCCAGACATCTAAGTCTGGTATAAGTCTCCATGAATCGATCAACAGTTCTACCAAGCCGGAGACCTGGGGAGTCTGAAGCACTTGGGGCTACAGAAGGTGAACTGGCCAATAAGCCAACAAGGAAAATGGGCTGATAGCCTGCTCTCCTATGCTGGGGCCACCCCATCCCAAAGAGAGAGGTGGGCACAAGTCCCTACAGCTGTGAGCTGGAGTGCAGAAAAGGAGGCACCTAACTCAGACTCACCATGCCCAGCACCTGGTTGGCTCTAACCTTGCCATGGTGAGGGACATGCCCAGCTGGCCCAAAGGATTTGAGAGGTGGCATATTTTCAAGCCACCCCCACCCCCCAATCTGTGCCTGGGGCTATAAGAATGATCTCTACACTGTCTCTGTTTCTACAGACCTGGAGAAGGGTGGCATACTGCCTGAATACCACTGTGCTCAAAGCTCAGCTCATTCTATATCTGACGGGGCAAGGAGATCGACTTTAGGAGTCATGAACCATGATAACCAAAGGAAGACTTCCTGATTCAGTGCCCAGACAGTCTCATCTACCTTTTAACAGTTCAAGCATTCAGATTACTCTTGAGATGTTGAGACCAAACAAAGCTGTCTCTCTACCCAGTGAATCAGAAAAGATCTTGGCAGTCAACAGGCCTTCATACTGATGTCAAGTCTTACTAGAACATGATGGTCCCTCAGCCCAGGCAGGAAAGATCAGAGTACAAGCTGCACTGCTCTGTGCTACAGAAGGTTTACACTGAAAACAATCTGGACCAGGTCCCCTGGCAGAACATATCCTTGCAACTGATTTCCCAGCCTCTCTAGCTTGCATCAGTGGTCAAGACCTCCTTCACTGGCTCCAGAGGTCTGACAATGCTAGGGACCATGACATCTCAGGACAGGCTGACAGAAATCTGGGTCTGAAAGGGGATCAGAATGACTAAGGAGTCCTAGAATGCAGCTGAGCCTAAGGGAAGACTCCTATGCTTCACACAATCACACTGAAGAGACTGCAAAGGGGTTGGAGTCTTAGAGACTTAGATGACTTTGTCTTCTTTGTCAGAGTAACTGGGGCTTCTACCCTCACTTCTGATGCATGTCTGTCTATACATGCATACTCAGATGTAGGATCATCTGGAAGGAGCAGATCAAACTTCTGTTAAAGCTTGTTTTGGTCCTGCAGTACCCCTGCTGGATTATAGTATGTGGAAACACCTGTCAACGGTTCAGGGAGGGAGGGAGACCAGGTGAGGATTCTGTCCAGGTATGGACATGGGTACAAATCTCATTACCTCAAATAATCTGGTAGACAGTGCTAACAGAACTTTAGTGAAGACCCTGGGAGCCAGTAGCAAGCCTGCCTTTTTGAGAGTGGGGAACACTGGAGAAAACAGACAAAACCCTTATACAGGGTTTCTCCATTGGAACCAGCTTGATTGCTCAGATATCTAGAAGGTGTTTGTGATATGGACTATGTGATTGGGCTTTTCTGGGCTGCCAATTAAAAGCAAGGGACTGAATCCTCCCAATGGCAGCTAGGCAAAATTCAAGAGATACCCTTATTTTAGAGTGCAAATCACTGATGTGTTCAATAGAGTCCAAGTTCAAACCACTGCAAAATGCATCTGTTGCCCTCCAGGGGGAGGCCAAGGACCCACCGGAGAAAGATAATTTTGCTGACATGCTTAAAGAGAAGACAGGCTTCTTATGACTTTGCAGAAAGGTGTTAATTGATGTTGATTAATCTGCATGGCAAAAAAGACACTGATCTGCAAACTATGCTCCAGTAAAGTCAATGGCCCAGTAAATGGAGAGCAGAGCAAACTCAAGGTACTGAAATTACATTAATCCTGAGGTTACACATTTTCACTCATCAGTTTGATCATTTCAAACAAAAAAACAACACAGTTTATCTGCACTGATATGGTTCCCCCTCTGTGTGAGACTCAGAAGCAACCCTATCTTAAAAAACAGCCAAAATGCAGCATAGGGTCTCATCTCATTGCCTGGAGGTTTAGGAAAGTACGGAGGCCTGCCTTCCTCGCATGGTTTAGAAGCAGCACAGAGAGAGATTATGAGTGGGCTCCAACCAGCTTTTTCACTGGTGAAAATGGGAAGAGGTGGTCCTTCTGGACCACCCTTTCCACTGGCTGGATCCAACCCGATGAGTGCCTGTAATAAGGCCATAGAAAAGAGCAAGAGTCCAGTAGGACCTTAAAGACTATCAAAGTATGTGGCAGGGTATGAGCTTTCTGTGTCACTGCTCACTTCTTCAGATATCTGAAGAAGTGAGCAGTGACTCATGAAAGCTCCTACCCTGCCACAAATTCTGATAGTCTTTAAGGTGCTACTGGACTCTTGCTCTTTTCTACTGCTACAGGTAGACTAACATGGCTGCTCATTTTGTAATAATACAGGTTTCCATACCTGTGCAGCACTAAGAACTTAGAAATCCTTGTGGCACCAGTCATGAGAACAGCAAGAAGTGCTGGTCAAGGCATCAAGTCAGCTAGGCTGGTCCTAGCTTTGTTTTGTTTTAAAGAGAATAGCAATACTCTGCATCATTTCATTTCTTTAGAGGGTCCCCATCCCATAGAAGGGATTAAAAATGCTATGTTTTAATTCTCTGCTCATATTTGCATCAGATCATAAAACTGCAGGTCTTGTTTCGTTTTCTGTAAAAGGTAACTGAAAACTTAGAAGCTGTTTGACATAGGACAAAAAAAGCTGCTTCTTTAAAATCTGTGATCATGTAACCACATAAATAACATCCTTGGCACATTCTTCCTTGAAGTGGCATCCACCTTTGCAAGCTGTGGCTTCATTCATTTGTCTTTATGAGATTTCTTGAAGGATATGAAAGAGCAATGAATGTAGCTTCAACAAGATTTATAAGTAACATAGCCCTAAGCTTTCTTTATCATGTTTGAATAATGTTGCTTAGCACTTAAATACTATCAAAGGCACACTTCCAATTACCAGCTGGATTTTTAAAAAAATAAACTGAAACATATAAGTGCTGCAACTGCAAATAAAAAAAAACACAGATACCAATATTTTGCACTTAGATTTTATTTTTTCCAGCCAAAATTAAATGTAATAATAGTTTGAAGAATGTAGAAGCTCAAGCAGTCCAGTACAAAACAGCCCTTGATTACATTTAAAATTATCCAAATTGATTCCTAAACTAGTGGTTCTCAAACATTTTGAACTCTGATCTGCTGATAAATGTACTCTACCTTGCATTACACACCCACAGAGCAATTCCATTCTGCTCCCTATCACAAACATAAAACACAAGCACCTCACATGATTTAACAGTGCACACTCATTTTTCTGCAGATCAGCATGTGCTCAGTTTTGGCTATTGTCTTGGCAACAGCTACAGCTAATAACTCAGATTGGAGATTGGCAGTTCAGATGTCTTTGTGTGAGATGGTGTATGTTTTCAAGTTTTACTCTCCAACTTAACTCCAGAGAGGGTTCCTACGAGGAAATGGTAGCAGATATTTCTTCCTTTGTGGTGGAAAGTGTCATCAAGATGCAGCCAATTTGTGGTGACCCCCATGGGGTTTTCAAGGCAAGAGACATTCAGAGGTGGTTTGCCACTGCCTGCCTCTGTGTAGCAACCCTGGACTACCTTGGTGGTCTCCCATCCAAATACTAACCAGGGCCAACCCTGCTTAGCTTCCAATATCTGACAAGATAGGGCTAGCTTGGGCCATATCCTCCTCCTTCCCAATAACAAACTGAGCAAGCATTCCAAATGAACTCTCAGGTCTCTGGCAGGCTTCTCTGCCATGTTTCTCACTGGAAGTGTCAGGCCTGCTGACAGGGAAGTGGTAGTGGTGCCACCAAGGCTTGAGGCACTGGCCTGTATTCTAGGGTCACCAAACAAGCACAATGTTCCAGTAGGCTTCTTGAGCCTTGGCAGCTTCACTTTCATCTTTCTCCATTGGCCTGAAAGGTCTGCTAAGAGGAATGATGATGGGTCTTCCAGGTTTGGCTAAGGCAATGCATGACAACTAAAACATCCAATTGGCTTCTTGGTGACTTGACATACCTGAGAAGAGGTAGTGAAGCTGGCAAGAGAGGCTCGCCAGGAAGTTGCATTCAACTACAAAAACATGGTGAGCCATCTGTAAGAAGACCACAACCCACTTTGAGAACCATCTCCTTAAGCTGCAATTAGTTACTACTACTCCTTTACACCCTAAGGACATACACATCAGATGCAACTAGATTCAGTGAAGCTTAATCCACATATAGAAAAATGAAAGGTAGACATGTTGATCCTGCAATTTATTTTATTAAGACCACCCCAATATCATAAAACATTGAGCACAATCTTTTAAGGTCATCAGAACTCTTAATCTAGTTAAGTACAAAAGAGAAGGTCAAGGGAGACCAAAGAGACAAAATATGTTTCAAGGCCTTCTAGAAGAGTCCAAAAGTCTGCAGTTAATCTGCACAATGTGCTTAGTTGTGGGAGTGGAACACTGTTCTGTGCATGTGTTGAGCAATAAGGAAGTGGGCAATTTGTGACTTTGGTGCCTAGAAATACCACTCATACAGGAAGTAATGGAAAACAGTTAAGCAGCAACTGCTTTCTACAGTTCTCTGCAACTAAGAACAAGCTGATAATTCTAACTGCAAATAATAAGCTTCTGCCAAGTGTCGTGAATTTTAATGGGCCTTTCCTACATTCCCAGAACTGCATGTTTCTATGTTAAAGGATTTATTTTATTTTAAAAAGAACACTGCAGCATAAGGGCAACTGCAGCAATTACACAGGTGTCATGAGAAATTCGCATAAACTGGCTGGGGTGAAGGGGGAAGAGGAAGAATTGGGCAATATAATTGTGATGAATACTTCTGTAGACTGAGGTTCAAAAAGCATGATCTAACAAAATGTAGATGCTTCCAAGCCCATTTCAACACAATAACAAAGAACCCACTGTTGTGGTTCCCAGTTCCAGGGTTGCAAGTACTGCCTTTAAGGGGACCAGAAATATCCCTTCCCTCTCAAAAAACAACAACAACACTTAGAGACCAGTTACCTATTATGAATCTTATGGTTAATCCTTTTCATGTTCTTAGGTAAAGGTAAAGGTTTCCCTTGCTTGAAAATCAGTCAAATCCGACTCTAGGGGGCGGTGCTCATCTATGTTTCCAAGCTGAAAAGCCAGCGCTGTCTGAAGACATTTCCATGGACATGTGGTCGGCGTGACTAAATGCCGAGGCACACGGAATGCTGTTACCTTCCCACTAAGGTGGTACCTATTTATCTACTTGCAATTTCTTGCTTTCAAACTGCTAGGTTGGCAGGAGCTGGGACCAGAGATGGGAGCTCACTCTGTCATGCGGCACTTGGGTCTCAAACTGCCAAGCTACTGACCTTCCAGTCTACAGCTAAGCATCTTAACCATTGTGCCACCATGGCCCTTTGCTTGTTCCTAATAACTAAATCATGTTCTTACTAACTAAATTACTAGGATTGACAATTTCATGGTTTTTATGAAATGGGAGACCCTCCATGTTCAGAAGAAGTGTACTTTGGAATACAAGTTAATAGAGAATAACAATAGGAGGCAGTTCTAGGAACCATACAGTGTTTGTAGGCTTTCCAAGGTCATCTAGTGGGGTCACTGCAGGAAACAAGATGTTGGGCTTTTGATCCAATCCATGAGGGCCCTTCTTACGTTCTTAATCCTGTCTGTTTATCCATCATGGTAACACTTCCTCCTCAGAGCAATCTCAGCCAATGAGGGATCTCCAATGTTTCCAGTTCTAAGCACTATTCAGATTTTGGTTATATGCCATTGCCACTCTGGACAAAGGAAGCCCATCAAGAGCGAGAGCCCCGTTACAGAACAGGAGTAACATCTAGCTACCCTTTGAGATGACGGGGTGCTTTCTGATGCTCATCAAAGTGTCTGCAAAAACTTCCCCCAACCAGATCAGCTCTAACTGAAGTCAAGCAGGAACTTCATGTATCAGCTCTGACTAATTATGTCTAAGTGTGTAAAAAAAATACCTATGCATGTTTTTAAATAGGCAATTATCACATTTTCTTTGCACGGGTTCACTCCATTTCTGTGGATTATGTTAGCCACATATGTTCCTTTTCTGCTTTTTAAGGAGCAATTCTGTAGTTAAATTGTAACTAAAGCAGAGGCAGGCACTATCTAAGCAACAGTTCGAAAGCCCAGTTGCAGCAGTCCTCCAAGGGCTGTCTTGCCAAATCCAGAATCTTACTTATTGTCTTCTTCAGCCTCGATATCATGTAGTCTTTCAGCAGCTATATTGTTTAAAACCAGGAAAGGCAATCCTTAAGACTCTTGGCAGTGGCAAGCAAAGGACTATCCAGGACTAAGAGGATAGTACACAGTTTCCTAATTAATGCAGTAGCATTACGTGTAAGAGTAAGCATTTTATTTTTTTTAACAGGCAAGCATGCATAATAGCCTAATGGAGTCTGCTGGTCTGAATTCAACCTGTCTCAAAGGCATGGCCCACAAAACTGGCAAAGCAAATACATCTTCTCTTTCCCTTACTTACATAAACAAAATGGAAGAATCTGGGGGGGGGGGGAATCACCCCGTGCAGGCAAGGTGGAATTATGAAAGTGGTACCGTCACGCTACCTTGGCATTTCCAAGGCAGCTAGGTCCAAAGGAGAAGTACCTCAGATAGCCATCCAAAGTTCAAGATCTCATAGTGGCCCAACCACTGCTCCCTCTAAGCTGTGGGGTCTTGTGAGCAAAAATTCTACTTTGTGAGCTACTGGCATTAAAGCTGTGAGCGAGCGATTTAGCTACTGCGTAAATTAGTTTGCTCTGGAGCCATCCTTCTTGAGTTAAGACAGAAATGTGTGAGCTGAAGGCTAAAAACCTATGAACTAGCTCACACTAACTCAGCTTAGAGGGAACACTGGGCCCAACGACTTAAAAAAATGTGGCACTTCCTGGTATTCTAAGAGTCCGGGTAGCTTATGTTATGAGGATTCAGTAGTAGTTTAGCAACTCTGTGTTACATTTACAGTGTTATTTGGGTTTTTCAATGCCTTGACCTTTTCTTACAAGGGATATGTATGGCCTATCTGTTGTCCACAAGGTAACAACAGAAAGACCTGTCACATCTTTTTATGAGTCACAGAATCCTCCATGCATTCTAGGGGCTGTGGAACCTGATGTCACCAAACTCTGCTAGACAGCTTCCCATAGTCTCCCACAAGCCTATGTTAAAGCCAGACCAGCCTTAAGGCAAGCAAGAGAGTGCTTAAGAGAGCAATCCAAAACAGGCCCGCTCAGAATTGTACTCTGGTCTAGTCAATGGGGCTTATTCCCACGAAAGTGTTCTTAGGGATGGCAATGCTAAGACCCACTCCGCCCCAAATAGGTACAGCAAAAACCAGCACTTGTTTTTTGCTTCAGAGTTGCCTTAACCCAGATTATGGAGGAGAACAAACCACAATCCATTAAATGAAGAAGTAGTTTGGCTCTTTAAAAAGAGCTTGAGGGAGAACACCAAAGACAAAACACTGAGGTTTGATAGTAGAGGAGGGGCAAATTCAAATTCCCATTCTGTCATGAAACAGAGTGGATAGCCATAATCAACTTGTGGGGCCACAGAAACTGTAAATTAGAGGTGTACTCATTTTACACATTAAAAAGTGCTACAGAAATGACTAAAATAAATGGGTGTCACTCAACCCAACTTAAGCATGGTGAAACCCCACTGAAATCAGTGGGAATTTAACAAGCTTAACTTGGAAACATTCATCTCTTAAAGCAGATAGGAAATCAGTCCATTTATGGCTGATTGGGGAGGCATGTCTGGGCAATAAGTCAGAATGCAATCAAAGCACAGAGAGGAGAGGATGAGGAGGAAGTCACAGCTCCCCTCCAATGCTCCCTCTAAGCTGTGGAGTCTTGTGAGCAAAAATTCTACTTTGTGACCTGCTGGCATTAAAGTTGTGAGAGAGCAATTTGGCTACTGCATAAATTAGTTCGATCTGGAGCCATCCTTCCTGAGCTAAGGCAAAAATGTGTGAGCCAGAGGCTAAAAAACTGTGAGCTAGCTCACACTAACTCAGCTTAGAGGGAACACTGCTTCCCTCCCATAGTCTCTGCTTCCCTCAAAAGGCCCTCCCACTGGGGGGAAACCTCATTGCCCTAGGGTATTCAAACTGTGCTTAGGGGAAACCCACATTTTAATGGAAGCTCATCAGGTGCACCCCAGTAAGAAAGCTAATAACTGTAGACAGGTTCCCTTTAAACAGAGCTTACCCTAAGCTACCAATCTTCCACAGGAGACTTTGAGCGTGTTCCCAACAACCCTCTCAGTTCACAAAGGACAATGAGGTCTGAAAAGTCCCAGCCAGTGCTTTCAATGAGCCAACAGTTCACTGTAGCACACGAGCATCACCTCTAGCATGTTAAGAAAACACTCCACAGCCTACATATCAAAACAGAAAGAATTCTCTGAAAAGGACATCAGAAGTTACTGCCCTAGTGAACACAAGAACCATCACTGCTTTTGAAGCCTTATTTGCTTACTATATTTTAAAAAAGCAAATTTGCCAAATACCAGCAGGGGCTAGGGATCCCAATTTCTGCATCACTATTGCCCCAGGACCACCCCCCATGCTGAACATTCAACTGAAGACCATTGCTCATAGGGACTGTTTATCCAGGTTAAGAAATGTACCAACAATTTCAATTGTTCTCAAGGGTTTACATATTTGTTAACAGATATGTACTGTCAGCAGCTCAGAAGTTTCAGTGTGTGTGTGTGGGGGGAAGTAATTTCCAAAAAGCTATGGCTTTGCCACTTGGGAGTCTATCAAGCCAGAATTTCAGATCCTTCAATGTGGGGTGGGGGGGAGCAACAGATACCACATTTAAGCCAATGCTGAGCCAATAGTTGTGTGCAGTGCTTAAGTGGGGACTCTCAGCAAGGCGGAGGAAGAGCATATTAAAAGCTCATCCCCATTCCATCTGCTGTGTAGTTCAGGATGTTCTTACACTTCATTCAGACAGTATGTAAAACTGATAAACTATCAGCTAACAGATTATTGGAGCTATCCTATACAGTACTGTAAAGTTTATTTTAATACTCTCACTTTTAGAGGCACAAACCCTTAGATTTCAGTTCCATTTACATGCCGAGGTGTTAGATCCAACCAACTCTTCCACTATTTAAGAGGGAGGAGTCCTCTTGACCATGAAAAAAGATTGGGGATCATGGGACCCACTTGGACAAACCCAATGTGGGAGAAGGCCTAGAATAAGGAGGGGAACTGAGAGAGACTGAGCAGAACAGCTAGCTAAATCCAACCCCATTACTGAAATATGGGCCACAAGACAACTGTCATGAGTGAAGCTCAGTTGTTTTTAATCAAATATTCATGTAAATTAAAATGCAAAACACAGCACCTTGTACATACTACTGTAACAAGCTGTACGTTATTACATTCACAAGTGGCCAGATCTCAAAGAAAGTTATGCAAGAGACTACTGTAGCTCTTGATCCAGAGTCTAGCAGACCAAGCTGTTTCTTCAGAAGGACTTCTGTAACTATTTGAACACACTTCATTAGAAAAATTAGTCATGTGGCAAGGTGATTCAGTCAGCCAGCAACCCACTGCATGTGGTTTGGAAGAAAGTTGAAAGTGAAGTGCTTCTCTCTCCCAGGGCAAATTTCAGGGCTACAAGCATCCAAACACATGTATGTTTTCACGATGATGCTAAGAATAAAAAAGAAGCATTGTTTTCTGTCAGTTTTTTTGCTTGTATATACTCTTCTCTCAGTTCCCAATAGTGACATGAAACTTACCTAGCCAACCGGACAGCACACCAAGTAATTGTGAAACCATTGTTAAGGCAGTTTTAATAAAATACCTGAACGGGCAAAGCATGGTTTGTGATCCACTAGAGAATTAGATTCACAACCATGGTTTGGTTTGAAGTGGTCTGGCAAGACATTGTGCTAAATATGGATCAGCGCAGTGACTGAATGGACAAACTGGATTTAGCTACAACCACTCCAACTTCAGCTAGATTCACTCCTGTCTTCATGGTCTACTTATGGAACAAACGAGACAAAATACAAAAGCATACAAAGTATAACTGGATGTTTGGAAGCTCAAACCATGGCTATCAGACCAAACCATGGGTTTCATTGCTTGACTTGAACCATAGCAACTCTTGGTAAATGAAATAGATACCTTATTTGCTTGCAACACCCACACACACAGAGAGATTTCACATCCCATCAATATGATTACAGACGTCAGTATCTTTAGAAGGGCTCCACCCAACCTCATCCCCAACAGCACTTCTCCAGAGCAATTCCAATCAACACAGTTGGGATTTGGAAATAAAAGGGAATAGCCATTGCTGCATTAAATAATCCTCTTTCAATGCTCTGCCCCTTACTGTAGGCCCTCAGAGGATAAATTTGAGGAGGGGTTAGATTTTTGTTTTTTAAAAAAATCCAGTATTTTCAACACCGTCATGCAAGACGTGCTTCCCAAGAGCTGGAAGGGTAACTCTGTTACCAAATTCTGAAGATGCCTTCTTTAAAAGAGAGATGAAAGGAAATGACTATGAAGTAATTCCTCCATGTTGATCTTGTACAATACAGAAAAAACCCATAACGCAAACTAGAGATTGTCTAATCCATGCCTATTGTGCCCTTTCCAAATTCCCATCCCATGCTACTGTGCCCCCCTTTCCAAGTTCCGCCTCTGTCATCTATTCCAGCACCACCACTGATCAGTAGCTCCAAGAATGTATACTTTAAAATATCAATAAGATGTGAAGGACTCTACTGTACACAGGTGACAATCCATATAAATGGTCATTCTTATATCACACCACTATCAGAAAGATCCAAAGCACCCCTACATGAAAACATTTTACTTTCATTGCTAGGTACTGAACACAGCCTACCTTTCAAAGTTATCCACTGAGTGTCAGGAACATAATCTTTGAGAAAGCAAGTATCTCACCCCCTCAAACCCACCACTAGCAATTATATAATAGCGCCTACCTAGAAGTTACACTGAAACATGAATTCTTGTTATAACAAAACACCTCCAGTCTTCTGCTGGGTAACTGTGAATTTTCAAAAATTACCAATATCTTAACACTTTCTCCTTTCTGCAGCAGGCAAATTCCTGGGCAGTCTTCTCCTGAGATAGCCACAAAAATCAAAGCCAAGATGCACTGGGATTGCACTGGATTTTTATCTCTCTCCCTGCTGTGTCCTTAATATCTGACCTGATACAAGATCTATTTTTGCCATCATTAATAAGGTTAATATGAGTCATGTAAGAACTGCAAGGGGAATAGATAAATATGTTCCTGTTTGTTTTTTAAACAAACCAAATACAGTTTAATATATCCAGATATATTCCAAACCAGACCTTCAAGAAGACATCTAAAACAGAAAGAAATACATAATGAGGCCCAATTTAAATAAAGAGGTACTTACTTCTGAATAAATATGAACAGGATCAGAGTGCAATATGCACTTATATAAACTAGACTGTCCAATACTGAGCCAAGAATTTTATGGTTGGAAAACTCCATTTGATATATTATGAGATTATGGGGACTTATTCCAATTTATCTTCATGTTTTGCATTAGAACAGTAAAAATGAAATTTAAGCAGTTTAACAGGCCTATTCCAATACTAGTATTAATGCGCATTGTTCTTCTTAGGCTCTCTGTCTAATACTTCAAAGCTGGTTAAATGCTCAGTTTAAAAAAGTGAAATGGTTAAATTATTCTGTAACTTTTTGAAAAAATGCTGACATGTATCCCCCATCCCCTTTGGGTCAGTCAGATAAAGATGCCGAACACAATTTATATTGAGTTCTGTTCCTTGAGTACTATTTCATGCAAGAGGCAAAAATTCAGTTGACCAAGATATTACTCGATTAACAAACCATGGCACTCTTATTACGTTTGGTATACCACCAAGAGTTGGAGGCCATGTGCTTATTAGTGTGGCATGAACACAGATGTCTTTTTGAAAGCGAAATGAACCATTAAATACGAAAGTTAGCATTTTCCCCCTGTATGACTCTTTTTTTTTTTTTGCAATGTCGTATCATTCTCTGCAAAGCCTCAAGTAATTTACTACAGAGTTCACTTGGCCTAATGTGGAGATGTAATAGGTCAAGACCTTAACTTTAATTAATTTGTTTACAACTGAATTTAAAAGACATTGCTCCCAAGTGTGTGTTAGGATTTCAGCTCCATAATTTCATAGGCAGATAAGTAGAAAGCCAAATGCTTTTATAAAGCAGTCAATTCTCATCCTTATCAAATCAGATTTTTCCCCCAAGGGAGAATTCCTCTAGGATTTACTTCTAAACTGTGTGGTACCCTTCACAAGGCTTTGCAGCATTATGTCTTTCTGTTAAAAAGAAAAGAAACTAACACGCAATGCCGTAATCATATTTCAGCATCTTTGACATATTGTGACACCATACACAAAGCAAAATGTGCATCATTAAGTGATGCAACAAATGTTTTAGGGGGCTAACAGCCTGATGCCACCCCATGCCTACTTGGAAAAAAGTCCCATTACGTTCACTGAGGCTTGCTCTCAGGTAAGCCCAAACAAGATTATGGTCTTATTTTTTTCTGTTGTCCAGGACTGTACTCTAAGGCTGTATACGAGATTAAAATGCCACCAATGCCCTGCTTAAAAATCTGCATGCACCATTTATACCTTGTATTCCAACAGTGCATTTTAAACAACCTGGCCTGCAAAACCTATTTATATAATCAGCTTACTCTTGATAGTCTGATCCTATGCATGTTCCTTTCGATTCAAATCTCTCTGATTTCCATAGGCCTTTTACCTTAAAATGCATTTAGGAATACAAGCTGTGGAATCCTGCATCATTAAAACCAATGTAAGTGCTGCTAATGGCCTCAATAAGAAGTTAATTCCCTCTTTCTCCTCCCCCTTACAATCCTGAACTCACATACTTGGAAGAAAACCAAAATTAGAAGAACTTGCTTTTTGAAGTAAACACGTCTAGAAGTGGACTGCAAGACAGCAGTCCCAATCATACTCACTTGGAATAAAATGGTATTAAACCAGTAAGACTTTCGGAATAAAGGTGACAGGATTGGTAAAATTACAGTCACATCGTTTTTCAAACAGCCATATTTAGCTTTCTCCACTATGTACACACACATGCAGGTAATCAGAAATAAGGAGGATTTTCAATGCATTTAAAGAATGCCTTATATCCCATATATCTCACTTTAAAAGCTCTGCTCAAAAAATCCCACTCGTGGATATACACACACTCATGGACGCTCCCGACCAAATATGTCTGCTAAATCGCTTAACATCAAATCAAGGCAGATCACTGACAGAAACTGTAGTGTGGGAGGCGGGAAGGATACAGAAAAGAAACTATTTATTGTTCTCCACTGTGCTCTGGTATCTGGAGGGATTATAGTGAGGGCACATCTGCATTCATCACTTTCAGTCCCAAGAGATCCTGGATAAATCTCCTGCATTCCTCCCCCATGAAAAGCATGGCTCCAGCCGGTGCAGAACGGGATCCCTCAAGGATCCCTGGTTGCTGCAGAGCTTCACCTCTGCTTCCACACCAGCCCTGGCTGGGAAAACCAGACAAAGGGGAGGAGGGCCGGAAGAGCAGCGCTTATACAGGTGGATTCTGCGCCCCTCTCCTGTAAATAGAGAAGTGGGCCAAAAGGGAGCAGCAAGGAACCCCCCCATCTGCCGCCCCCACCACAGATCAACCACTACCTCCAGGTTGTCAAGCTGGATGTCAGTGCGGGGAAAAAGCAAAGCAATGGCGCGGGGGGGGGGGGGCGGGAAGACCCAGCTGTCAAAAACGAGAGCCACAGTCATGCACGGTTCCCTAGGCGGGGGAGCTGGGATGCATTTCGGGGGACGAATCTCGCACAGAGCCAGCAGCGGCTGCGCCCCAAGCAGCCCACCCCCCACACCCACCCCAAAGGTGGGCGGCGGGAAGGTGGAAATGCCCGAAGGAAGGCACCGGAGAAAGAGGGGGGGAGGGGGAAAGGGAGATCTGCTGCGATTCCCTCCTCCTCCTCCTCCTCCGGATCTTCCAGCCGCAAAGCGGGGGGTTTCCTTCTCCTCCCTCCCCCACCCCGATCTGCCTCTCGCGAGCCGCGTGCAGTCACTCAAGGCGGGCGGGCGGGCGGGCGGGCGGGCGGAGGGAGGGAGGGAGGGAGGGAAACTGCTGCAATGTAGCAAGAGAGAAAGACCGCGAGAAAGGAGCAGCAGAAGGATTCGAGGGGAGAGATCCAGCCCAAGGCAGTCGCGAAGGGGGCAACAGAAAGGGACCCGCACGCAGACCCGGGGTCAGACCCACGCCTCGCACCCTCCTCTTCCTCCCTCCCGCCCCCGGCCGAGCAGCAATCCTTCGCCTACGCTCCTGATCAACAGGGCCAGGTTCCTACTGAATCGGCATCCAACCCCTCCCCTCCCCCCAAAAAAAATATTCTCCCGGCGCCCCTTTTGTATCGCCCCCCGCCCACCCCCTCCCACCACAAGTCCAGCCACTTTGGCAACCGCAGCCACAGTAAATAAGCACGGCGACACCGGCGAAGCGCGCCCTTCCCTCTTTCGCCGCCCCCCCCCCAGCAAAGGCGCAAAGGGGGAGGGGAGAGCCGAGAGAGCCTCCCGCCTGGCTGCCGGAGAGAAGCCGAGGGAGGCTCCCCCCCCCGCGCGCCCCGTCAGTCGGCCGGCCGGGCAGCCCGCCTCACCTCTTACCTTTCACCACCCTCTCCGTCGTCGATAACTTCGGATCCAGCGCCTTGTGTTCAGACATTTCCAGCAGCCTGGAAGGGGAGGCGGAGAGGACGGCAGAGGCTCGGCTCTCTTCTCCCTCGCACGCACCAGACACAAAGCTGAAGGCGGCGGCGGCGGCGGCGGCGGCGGCGGCGGCGGCGGCTGCAGCAAGCCCGACCGAGCGCGCGACGTCTCCGGGTCCTGGAGGGCTCGGCTGCGGTTCAACTTGACGCCTTTCGCCCGCTGCTGCTGCTCCTTTTCCTTCTGCTGTGCTGCTGCTGCTGCTGCCGCCGCTCCTCCTCCTCCCTCCTCCAGATTTTTTTAACCCCCCTTCTTGATGTCAATCACGCCTCTCCTTTATTAGAATTAATGGCCAAGAGAATAAACGAGGGGGGAGAGAAAAACTGCAGTTTAAAAAAAAAGGAAGAAGGGGGAGGATAATGAAAGGACGGCTAGAAGGCGAGCATGAACGCGGCTGCGAAAACGCACGAGCTCACAGCCCAGAGCAGCCGCCGCTGCTCCAGCTCCTCCTGCTGCCGCTGCACGGGATCCGTGGCTTCACTCCTTCCCCCTCCGCCGCCACTACCGCCGCCTCCGCCTCCTCCTCTTCTCCCAGCGCCGCCGCCGCCTCCCTCCTTTCCTTTCTTCCCGGGGTCTCTCCTTTCACTCACGCAGCCCCAACCACTAGAACGGCACTCAGTCAGAAGCGCAGCCTACCCTCGCCGCCGAAGCCTCGCCCTCCCCGTTTGCCAAAAGCGCCAGCGCCGCGGCCATTGGCTCCAGCCGAGCTGCCAATCACTGTCAAGGTAGCGAACGCCCCTTGAAACTCCTTTTCGCTTCGCCCGCCTCCTCTCTCCCCCCCCCCTTTTCCTTTTCTCAGGTGTTCGCAACCACGCGCGGCGGCACCTTTCGGGATTGGGGAGCGAATGGCGGGGAGTGGGGACTGTTGCTGCTCAGAGAAGCAAAGCAGAAATTGCAGCAGTGCAAAGGGGGCGGAGGGGAAAAGGCTGAGGAGGGCGGGTGGCATCTTTCCCCGGAGTGCTTGTAAGAGGGTTTGGTTGAACGAGCAGCCTTAGAGGAACCGAGAGCTTCGCCTCAAGCGAAGGGCGGCTTCGGGGAAGGAAGGAAGGAAAGGCGACTCCGCCGTGCCCGGCTGCCGCTCTCCGCGTGGTGGGCCTTCCTTGGCGAGCAACGCGAAGCCCCAGTTTCCTTGCGCCGCCGATACTGTCAGCAGCATCGTCTCGTCCGCTTGCGAACCCCTAAGGCCGCCGCCGCCGCAGCAGCAGCGACCAGCGAGTGCATCTCATTAGCGGGCGGGGGCGGTCTCGCTTTGCCAGTCACTGTAGCCGCCCGCTTTGCTACAGAACGAACAGGAAAGAGCTCCAGGCGGGTGAGGAAGGAGCGCGCCTGCGTGTCCCTTGCAGCGGCGGCAGCAGCAGCTCAAGACACGTCCCTCTATGCAGGGCTGCGGCCGGGGAAGGGGGGGCAGGTTGGAGCAGTTGGATCTCCTTGGGCTCCGGTGGCGCCTTCAACAGACCCGTCATTCCCCTAAGCAGTTCGTCCTCTCTCCCCCCCACCCCCCCGGTCTACCTTTCCTGTTTTTGTTTTGTGGAGGAAAGGAGGAGTTGTTGAGGTGGGAAGGGGGAAAGGCTTCCCCCTCTTTCTCTCTCCCCCCACCTCTTTTTTGTTTCTATTGCGGAGCGTGAAAGACGAGTGTTCTTCTCGCGGAGGGGTGACTGTCTCGAAAGCTTCGACACTAAAACCACGGGGCTTTAAGGAGGCTTCACGAGTCGTGCCCGCGTATTTAGAGGAAGGAAGAATGTCTGGACTCGTCGTTTCCGTGCGTTCCCTGGAACGGATAGGAAGTAGAGGAGGTGAAAATCAAACGTACATTGTAGCCACTTAGAATTACAGAGGTGGGGAAATGCAAATATATAAATTGTGCTTGACAACAGAAACACTTCTTGGGGAGCACTGGAAGGAGAAGGTGCGAACTGGCCTGTATTTAATGGGAATGATAACCCTACATTAGTGAATGGGTATATAAATGCCCCCCCTCCCTTTTCAGGACCTCACTGAGAACATTCACTGGTAACAAGACAGCTGTTTTTCAGTGCCATGTGTGAAAACTACCCAAACAGTTTATTTCCTTCACTGGGTTCAGTTCTTGGGCAGTGGGGGAGAGAAATCAGAGGGTAGAGGGACAGTTTGGAAAGATCTGTCCTTTCAAAGTTCTGAGGGGGACTATGTGGGTTAAGTCACAAGTGCTGGGCTCTTTCACACACACTTAAGTAATGCACTTTCAATCCACTTTGCAACTGGATTTTACTGTGTGAAATGGCAAAGTCACTTGCAAGAAGAGGATTGAAAGAGCATTATTTAGCATGTGTGAAAGCACCATGGTAACCCCAGCCAGGATCTTTCAAGGCAGGTGGGAAGCAGAGGGACAGATCCTCGGTGGTGGTGGTGGTGGTGGAGGAAAGTGCTGTCAAGTCACGGCCAGTTTAAGGTGACCTCTCATGAGGTTTTCAAGGAAAGGCATGAACAGAGTTGGTTTGCTTGCCTCTGTGTAGCAACCCTGAACTTCCTTGATGGTCTCCAATCCAAATACTGACCATGGCTGACCCTGCTTAGCTTTTGAGATCTGACCAGATCCAGCTAGCCTGAGCCATTAGCTTCCAAGAACAGATGAGGTTGGGCTATATCATTCCACCTTCCCAGTCTGAGCGGCCTAAGTGGGCAAATGTTACCCTCCCCCCCCATTCTCCCTTTTCCTTTACTTCAATTTCAACATTCTTTGCTCCTTGAGCTTATTCTCCTGACATTTACTTTTTAAGTCAATTGCCAAAGTAACCTAAGGCGTCCCCAAGATATGCAGAGCCCCTTCCCTTGTCTGGGGTATTTTTGCTGCCCTTATGGTTGTTAAAAACAGTGATGCTGCAGGACCCTTTTGCCCATCTGGGGGCAAGTAATGCAGACTCTGTAGCTTGTATATAGGTTTCATTAGGGCTGCCGGTTATGAATTTGCAGCCTTAATTGCTGAAGGCTTTTCAAAGGTGCCTAGCACACTGGTGAAGGCTTTTCAAAGGTGCCTAGCACACTGAATGTCATCAGAAACAATATGTTTGTACACTGTACCCTGGAATGTGTATATAAACACCAGGAATCAGAGGAGATTGGGGTTAAAAATTTTGGACTATTTGGGGTTCGGATTTGGTTGGGTTCCCTAATATTTTAAATTAAGGCCCTGAGGTTTTCCAAACTAGTCAGAGCATCATTAGTTATTTTAGATCATTTAATCTGGGATTAATTTCCTAGGTGGATCTCTTCTGTGATGTAAGGTTGGATTAAGGGTGGCTTAGTCTATATTAAGTATAATAGAGCTAAACATTCAGGAAGTACACGACCCTTAACTTAAATCTTTCTCTATTTGGCTTTCACCAACACGTGTCTTAAAGGTCCATGCTAGCAGACACAGTGGACTGTTCAGAAATTATATTGGTCCCTGTGGGTCTACTTCAATACTGAGGTATGTGTTTGCTTGTGGGAACACCCAAATGTTAACCTCTGAACATATATCGCAACCACAGTTTAAAGTGTAACTAGATCAGGTCATGGAGAAGTGGCTGTGGCTCAGTGATAGAGCATTTGCTTGGCATGCAGAAGGTTCCAGGTTCAATCCCTGGCATCTCCAGCTGAAAGGATCATGTGGTAGGTGATGTAAAACACCTTTTCCTGAGACCCTGGAGAGCTGCTGTCAGTCTGAGTAGACAATGGGCCAGTGGTATGATTCAGTATAAGGCAGCTTAATGTGTACCACATATGTACAAGCCAGTTTGTCACCCTGGCTCCTCTAGGAAGCATGATATTGGAAACCTAGCATGAAAGTTGGTGTGCCCTGGGCTATATATCTATGAACAGTGAAAATAGGTGGGGAAGGGCATTATATTATCACAGACCACCACTGCTTTGCAAGATCTTTCTGGCCCTCCTTGGCTGTGGAACAATGGTAGCCTGGCAACCCATGTGCTTTCCCTGCAAAAGTATCCTGGAAGTGCAGCAAGCAGCAGCCATGCCTGGAGAAGGTGGGGGAAGCACATTGTAACGTAGGAGACATGACAAGATGCACTTGGCTAGTTTAATATAAAACTAACATCAAGAATTGCAAACTTTACTTATGTTGATCCTTCCAGAGGCAAAATAGCTATAAAGCTTATTATTATAAAATGCTGTTAGAGGGAGATGAAAAGAGAATCCTCCATCTTCTGTAAGCAAAAAAACTGCAGACTCTTGCCATATTCCTAATATGTGTTCTCCAAGTAATTCTGTAAAAGCAAATCTAATGTGTATTTTTTCTTTTTAAAGGAAACATCCGGGGAAAACTTTTTGGAATTATGATGTGCCCTCATGTCAAAGGCCTGGCTTCTTTATGTCTTTGAGCATCACTGCAATTGGATGGAAAAGCCATTCCAAGACATTTGCATTGTGTATGGGATGTACATTCCTTCAACACTGAGCCTGCTGTGGACGCATTGGTCACACCCATATGTACAGCTTTCTCACTGGGATTGGACTCAGGAACAAATTGTTCTAGTGTCAACCACAATCTGGATTTATACCATCCTGACTGGCTGTCCCCTAATGCTTTATTCTTTCTTTCCTCACAAGCGCAGAAAATCTTACAAATACAATAAAATCACATTTTCTCTGCAAACCACCAACACAATAAGCAATCACATTGTTTTTTTTTAAAAAAAATCATATAAGCCACTGCTTCAAGACCTTTTTAGTCCCTAGGCTTCAAGCAGCCTTTCAGAGCTTCAGCATAAACGCCTTCTGTAAGAATCACAGAAAGCTCTCTCCAATAAAACTTTTACACACCTTCTGAAAAGCTGAAAGTGGCAGAGGTATGTGGACCACCTCCAGCAATCGGTTCCCCAGAGTGAAAACAGCCTTTGTGAAGGGAGGCAGCAAGAGACTGAAGTAATCATGTAGGGCTGCTTCCACACTGAGTAGTCTCCATGTTCCTTTCTTTGCTGTTGCAAATGCAGAAGTGTGCGTATTAGCAGCAGAGCTTCTGCTGGCTAAATTGTCTAATGACAAATGTCGAAAGCAGGAAGCCAGCCTGGAATGCACACCATATAGAGGCAGCAATGATTGCCTTCATCCAGTGCACCCAGTATGCACAATGTATAGAAGCAGTATAGGTGCAATATCTATAATATGCCTTTATCTTATAGATGAATTGTGTCCCTCTAGCATCCATCTATTAACTATTATTATCATCATCATATGGCATTGTGTGTAGTATAGCCAGGAGATCCTAAGACTGTCTGGTGATAAGAAGTTCTAGCTCTTTAGCATTATGCACTGCTAGGTGGTGAGCTAGACTTGTTTGGGGGGCAAGAGACATTTCAGAGATGGTTTGCTATTGCCTGCCTCTACGTCATGGCCCTGGTATCCCTTGGAAGTCACCCATCCAAATATTAGCCAGGGGTGACCCTGCTTCACTTCCAAGATCTGGCGAGATCAGGCTAGCCTGGGCCATCTATCAACTTTCACTTCCTTATGAGAACCAAGCAATAAGTTTCAGCAGCAAAATCATAAAGAGGGTCCACCAGTTCATGACTTACATGACTCTGTCATACAAAAGATATATTTACTTACTTACTGTGCTTATACTCCACTTTTCTCCCCAATGGGAACCCAAAGTGGCTTGCATCAGTCTCCCTCCACTGTATCCTCATACCAGCCCTGAGAGGAAGTGACCGGTCCAAGGTCACCTAGTAAGCTTCCATGGCATTGTGGGGATTCAAACATGGAGTCTCCCAGATCTGAGACACTCTCAACTCCAAATACAGCCTGAGGAGGGAATATGAATGCATGGATTGTATGCCTCTCAAGTGTCATTAAGTCAATCCTCTCTTGTTCCCATTATGCCACTACTTCTGTCCTCTGTCCCCAGCCTCCTTCAGGAAGATTCACTGACAGCACAGTCATTTGCTGTTCCCTATTGCAGCTGGAAATGCACCATCCATTCTTGCTTCCAAGATTGTATGTCTTGATGCAAGGACAGTTTGGCTGTAGCCAGGATTTTTGAATTTGGGGGGCATTTAAATAAGCCCAAGTGCACCCCCGCACACACCCCCAGGCTGTGTCAGGAGTGAAAAGAGAGTAAAAGTTTTTTAAAAGGGACGAGAGAGAGAGAGAGGCAAGGGCACTAGCAAGCAGAGCAGGGTGATGGCTTGGTGAGGCTGTGGTACACTTGAAAAATAAAATGGAACCATCTGGATGGGAAGTTGGGAGGCCTGGATGGGAAGTCGGGGGGTGGGCCCGGGCCTGAGTTGCCCCACTGTAGCTACTGGCCTGGTGTCTACTAGCCTCACTGAGGATGGGGAATGTGGATTTCCTAACTGCACATTAGTGTTTTGAACAAACACTTAAGTTTTCTGTGTGTGTGGTGTCAACACAAGGACTGGTCTTCATTCCTGGTAGATAGGATGCCAGTTAAGATTCCAGCATGCCCTTTCTCTGATTTTGCTTTCAGTTGCAGCAGCACAAAGTTTAACAGTGATAATGATGGAGCATGGGTTTCAAAGGCAATATACCATAGGTTCCACACTAACTCCAACTTGGAAAATCCCTGGAGATTCGAGAGTGGTATGTGGGGAGGGAGCTCAGGGAGGATATAATGTAATATTCTGTGATGGCATGTCCAGGTCAAAGATCAGCTTCTCCCCTTCCACTTCTTCTCAAATTCACATTTTAAAATCAAACTTTCCCTTTCATATTGTTCAGCGCCACCACCTTTATCTCTCTTCTTATGTCATTTGTAGGTTTCTGTAAGCATGTGGTCTGTATGTCTTACTAACAGTTTGATCTGAAATATTCGTGCTGATATTACTGGCTACTCAGAAAGGGGGAGAACTGATGTAGGACTGGTCGGAATGCTCTGTTTTGTTGTACCCGAGAGACATATACTAGAATACAAGTCATCCATAATTCAATCAAACATAATACAAGTCTCAAGTTTTCAACTTAATCCTGTTCAGTATCTATGGCAGTAATTGTGTAGAGTTCAGTCTCAGTATTTTGGATGCTGTTTCACTGGGAATCCTCTATATGACAGGATTTCTTTAAATGCAGCCCCTATAAAAAGTAAAAACCAGATCAGTAAACGTGAATCAATATGCCAATAATGATTAATATTTATTATTATTGTGTTGTGCATACATGGTCGCCCTGGTAACTCCTATTTTATTTTTCCAATCCAAACAACTTCTACTGTTTAGATAATTTTATCTTTGGGTTCTCAAGTCCAGTTACCAAGCTGCTAGTTGGTTTTTGCTTTGCATTGACACTTCATTTCCCCCCCTGTTTCTGCCTTATATAGTCCTATTACCACTGCAGGAAGACCAGCCAGTCGCATACCAGGGAAAGCCACTGGCTTGCAGAGGAATTCTTTTCCTGCTGAGGCATTTCTGTGGACTTCTTTAGTGCCATACTTTGCTTGCAGATGGTCTGAAGTTTCCCTCCCCCCTATAGTTAAGCCATCCATGGGCACCGAATTCCTCTGACTCTGAGCCAGTTCTGAATCTTCTCTGTGAATGCATGTATTAACTAATTAAACCGTATTTGGTCCAAGATTGGTAATCGCTCTTGAAACAGGTAGTGTGATTGCCCATGGTCTACTCAAGGGGCATTTTTAACATCAAAAGATGCATCTATTATAATCCTGTTTAGCAAAGAAGTGGGAAGTCAGATACAGGGGCTGGTTGATATGTTACGTGGAGTCAAAGACTAGCTTTATCACTGAGTATTCATTCAGCAGGAATCCACAGCATTCCACCTTACTTTTCCAATATGAGACACAGTATTGTCTCATTTCCCTTTGACATTTGCAGTACACTTGAAACATCTTGGGTGTTTCTTTTTAAATACAATGCATGAAATGGCCCTCAGTTCATGGAATGCATTCATATCTGACAAGTAGGGTGTTACATAAGAAATCAAAATATTAATTCCATGGCAGTGATAGCTCAAGATAAAAAAAACCCCAGTGCTATGCATTATTTAAATTATCAGAACTTTAATAAAGGAGACTTGTACATATTCTGGTAAATGATGCACCCCTCCCCCTTCAGATCTCTTTGTGACGCCTTTTCATAGGTGCCTTGTAATGGAAAAATAAATGCCGGAACAGCTAGCTCTCAATCTACTACTATAAAAAGTCAAATATTTACAAAGCAGCGCACTGAACCTTGAAGGTTATTGTAGACTCTAAAAGGTTTTAATGAATGTAATTGCTTTGAAACGTGCCCATCACAAAGCCTTTGGTAAGGTGCAGCCATCTTATGCTAGTTAAAGAAGCTTCATTCTGCAAGCAGGCAATGATGTTGCTGGTTTCTACTGGAAATTACACTTTTCCCTCATCAAAAACTCTCATACCCTAATATCTAGTCCACACACACATACACACACTCTGTTTGCTGTGGACTGGAATAGTGACTTCTGTTATGAGATAAACTTCATACCCCAACATTTTGAAGTATTTGCAAAAATGACCACATTCCATCTTTCTGGGTGGCTACAAAATACATGGTGTCATTTGAGGGTCACCTCTCTTGCTCTGATTTCTCATAAGAGGATCACAAAATATTTCCCCGCTTTCCAGAAGTTTGACAAGTGTCTCCCTGATTTCAGGTCTCTGGATGACCTAGAAATGCCAGGAATGGGGGGTGGGTTTTTTCATGCCAAGTCCTCAGTTCTGTAGGACAGATGCACACTAGGGTAACCAACTCTAGTTTGGGAAATTCCTGGAGATTTGGGAGGGCAGAGTATAACACCACAGAGTCCACCGTCCAAAGCAGCCATTTTCTCCAAAGTAACTGATCTCTGTAGTCTGGAGATTAGTTGTAATTCTGGGAGATATCTACATCCCAACCCAGAGGTTGGTGATCCAAGTTGTAAGAATATTCTATTTTCAGATTTTTGTAATAACATGTATTTTCAGCACTCTCGTAGTTAAGGTACATCAGGAAGTGTATATGTTTATAGCCATGAAAGTGTAACATAGCTCTGAGTGTATCTGTGTGTGTACCTGTAAACATCTGCCTAATTTCTACTGTAGGTAACATTTGAATCTAGTACTTTTACAATGAAACATATTCTAAAAAGAAATATTGGGAGGTTAGTTGCTGTAGATTTTCTGGGCGGTGTGGCTGTGGTCTTGGAATTGCAGGACCTGACGTTTCACCAGTAGCTCCTCAGGAAAGCTCCTCTATGAGCATGTTCGTAGCCTGGAGAACTACTACAAGATAATGACTCGGCCCTACCCCACCTGCCTACCATTTTTCTGCTCACCTTGACACAGAGAGTACTCCATCTTTCTGTGTTATACCTCTGAGGATGCCAGTCACAGCTGCTGGCAAAACGCCAGGTCCTACAATGCCAAGACCATGGCCACACAACCTGGAAAATCTACAGCAACTAATGAACTCCGGCTGTGAAAGCCTTCGATGACAAATATTGGGAGGGTTCATTTTACATGTGTTTATTGTTGAAATACCCAAGAGACTCATAAATAGCCTCACTGTTCAATATAAAATAGTCGTTATACATCTCACTTTATGATTTCTGCAGATCAGTGAGATACTTAAAGCAGTGTTGAATTTTTTTTAAGAAAACTGTTGCAAAATGTCTTAATTGTGGAGTGCTCTGTTTGTCCAGCTCTGATATTTCCAACGACGTATAAAAGCAGTTGCATTCCCACCAGCTTCCATTTATTTCACAACTAATCCTTGCTGGGAACATTTCCTGTTGCTTTTTCTTCTCTAGGCTGATGGTGTGAAAGATCATCTGCGGTTTAGTTAGGGTGAAATGATTCCTAATAGAGCATCAGCTCAAGCCTGTGTGTGGGTGAGAGATCTGGGTATAGGTTTGCTAGTGAATCCGTAGCTGCACGTTTCTGACTTCGTGTCATGAGATCAAATTTTGCAGTATTTACTTACAAATATGCAATCAATACAGGGAGAGCTTTCATTTTTGAGCAAATGATACACACTCTTCTCAGGCAATGTAAAGAAAGTGTAAAGTAAAGCTGCTAGCCAGAGCTGAATGAATATATATATATATATTGAAGGTGAATTACAGTGTAAATCAATACAGCCAGTAAGATGAGGCATCTAATAAGCAATGTACTAAAGGTTAGAATTACAAACATCTGAGACAAAGCATAGAGTAATGGACATATGTTAAACAATGCAGAAAATAATACTACATCAGTATAAAATAATGAAATGCGAGTAGGATACAGCAAACAGATTAATACATCCTATACACAGTGGTATAGTCCACAGTCTCTTTGCCTTTATAAAGTGCCTCCTGAACCATTCTGAAGAAGAAGGAGAAGTTGTTTTTTATACTCCTAAGGAGTCTCAAACTGGCTTACAATTGTCTTCCCTTCCTCTCCCCACAACAGGCTGAGAGAGTTCTGAGAGAACTGTGACTGGTCCAAGGTCACCCAGCAGGCTTTATGTGAAGGAGTGGGGAATCAAACCCAGTTCTGTTCTCCAGATAACTATACTATAACAGAATGGAGCCAGCGTGGTATTAAATATAACATTTAAAATACAAGTGTATATAAAACATTTAAACAATTTGATAAAACATATAAACACACAACCACAAATAATATCACAACCAGAGAAGAGGGTGGTAACAGTAAGTGAAGGAACACCAAACAAAACGGAAAGGTCTTCACTGACTTGCAAAAGAGAAGGACGGAGGGAGTTCCAGAGTTTTGGCGCCATCAGGGCTGGTTCCAGATTTTTTTGGGCCCCAGGGAGAGTATTCCTAGGGCCCCACTCTCCTCCTCTGCTCACCCCAAGGCCTCTGCTTACTGAGGGGCTTTCTATGTGAAAGTCCCTACCTTGAATTGGACTGATAGGCAGCCAATGGAGTGACTGCAGAATGGAGGCAATATGCACGCTCCACTTAGCTCCCGATAATAACCAAGCTGCGGCATTCTGTATCCAGCTGAGTCTCTGAGCTGTTGAGGGAAGACCATGCAGAGTGCATTACGGTAGTCCAGGTTTGATGTTACCACAGTATGGATCCAGGTGGCCAGATTGGCTGAGCCACGATAGAGGGGCCATCTTCTGGGCTCAATGAAGTTGGAACAAAGCATCTTTTGCAGCTGCATTAACTTACCCAGCCAGGGCATAAATGATAAAACGTGAAGTAACTTAAAATGAGTCTTCTATATTTTTAGGTCAAAAAACAGACTATAAAACAATGTTAAAATATCAACCCCATAATAAAAAGAAGTGGTAAGTTTTTTGGTGGGCCCAGAAAGCGGTCACTCACTTTGTTGGCGAGATGATTGCTCTGGATGGCCAGCCCTTCTCCCTTGTGGAGGAAGTAGCCTTTCACTGGCTGCTGCAACACCTGGCTCCCTGGTACTCCATCCCCTCATGGAGGACCATGAACTGACAAGTCTTGCCTGCCATGCACAGCTCCGCAGTGGCAATGGTCAAGGGCGAGCTCTCCAGAACACAAGGCAGAACCATGCACTTCACGGCAGACCTCTGGAGCAGCCGGCAGCATGGCTACCTCTTCCTCACCGCCCACTGGTGGCAACACCTCTCTGTCCAGACTGTCAAGGTATGGCCCATGCCCCAGGAGGGGACAGTCCTGCTTCCAAGCTACAAAGTGGTGCAGGGGATAGATACAGACCACATGGCACAAAACATCGCCACCATGATACAGAGTAACCTGAAGGAGTGGGCGGGCAGGTGGCAACATAATCCATGACTACATGGTCTCATACAGTGGCACCAACAAGCTGCCAGCAATGGAGGCTGTGTGCCTCAAGGGCATCGTTTGCCTAGCACATACATTTCACCTGGTGGTGAATGATGCTCTGGGGCTGGGGAGCACTTTCAGAGCCACCTGGGAGGCTGCTGCCCTTGCAATGCAGGCCTTGCTGAAGACCTGCCGGTGCTTGGCCACCCACTTCTCACACAGCATCAAGTCTGCCTTATCTGCTCTGTTAGAGGCAGGGGGAGGGGGGATAAGCCCAAACACCAGCTGATCCTGGACTTACCCGCTGGAACTCCACCTATGCCATGACTGCGCATTTGGTGGAGCAGAACTGCACTGTGCAGGATGTCATCTCCTCCGTGAGCATCCTGCCTGGGGAAGAGGAGCTCAGCATCAGCTCCAAGGACTGTCCGATCATCTCCCAAATGATGTGTGTCCTCAAGCCCTTCCAGGACACCACCAATGGGCTATGTGCCCATACAGCCAGCTTGGGGCAAATCATCACCCTGATTCGAGGGCAGGACCATATGCTGGCCTTCAAGGGGACACCTGTTCCCCCACAGGTCAGGGCCTTGACAGAGAGGCTGCGGGTGGGCATCCATGGGTATGCCAGGTATGCAATGGTGGAGGATTCAGCAGAGGTGATGGTGAGGGAGTACCTTGCTGCGTCCCCTGAGCCCACCTCTGCCGATCCCTTGGAGTACCAGTCACGCAAGGTTGCCATCTGGCCCAATCTCTCTTGTTTGGATGGTGGACTCTATGGAATAACCTCCCCCTCCCCAAACTCTACCTTCTCTGGGCTCTGTCTTCCAGATCTTCAGGAATTTCCCAACCCAGCAGAGTTGGCAACTCTTATTACTTTCCCTCAGCCCTGATAATGAAGGCCTTCTGTCTTGTGATTTCCTTGAGGTTTCTACTTAACTCCAGTACTGCAGCAAGTCCTGTGTCAGGGCTCTTTTTGTAAAAAAAGCCCAGCAGGAACTCATTAGCATAAAAGGCCACACCCACCAGCAGAAACTCATTAGCCTATTAGGCCACACCCCTGACAGCACAGCTCATTATCATATTAGGCCACACTCCCATGTTACCAGAAGTGTGGTCATCCAGCCCAACCCACCTTTTGTTTCTTATTCTGTTTACCTTGTTTGTTGTCAAAACCCAGGGTGTTTTTTGTAGCAGGAACTCCTTTAATGTTAGGCCACACAGCCCTAATGTAGCCAATCCTAATGAGTTTCTGCTGTTGGATGTGGCCTATTATGCTAATGAGTTCCTGCTGGGCGTGGCCAACTTGGAAGCCAGCTGGAACTCCGTTCCTGTGCGTTCTTGCCCAAAAATAGCCCTGCTGTTAATACACTAAAAATGAAACTCTGAAACACTTTTTCAGTTTCATTTAAAAAAAAAAGTATGGTCTTGGCTTGCTTAGGCAAAAAGCTATACTTGGCTTTTCCAAGGCTTTTTTCCCTGAGATCCTTGCCACATTAAAATATTTCATAAACATATGCTTCTTCTGTCCAGAAACACTTTCCAAAAATGCTCTGCAGCCTCTTAATATTGTATTACTTTTAATTTCTTAAGTAGAATCCTGTTCACTTGTTTGAATTGAATAAGCTTTGGGCTGGCTGTTACCTGTCAGGTGTCCACCCAAATAAACATGCAAGGAAACTTAACCATGTGGCTCCCAAACAGAGAAAAATGGAGGTTTAATTGTCCCCCAAAGTTTCAGTTTGTGAATGCAGCTCCCTGGATCTGGCTCTTGCCAGCAGCAGTGGCTGAGCAGCCAACAGCCATCTGGCCAGAGAATTCAGGCTAGGTAAAATCATTCCAGAAATGGCTAACATTCATTAAACAGGTTGAAAGGATTAGCAGGAACACTGGGTGCATATAGATGATGGAAACAGAATACCATGAAGGAGAAATAGGAACAGTAATAAAGGTTCACATGGTTTTAATCAAACTCTGCATCGGGATAGGCAACCCCCAGCCTGGGTGCCAACAGCAGCACACCAGACCATTTTGCTTGGCACCCAGGTCAGATTATTGCCCAAGCATGGAGGCATTGGCAGCATTCCTGAGGCCAGCAGTGCCAGAGAAGGCAATGGGCATGGTTTATACCTGTCATCACCTCCTAGTCCTGCACAACTACCAGCAGAGTCCAAGGCGAATCCCTGAGATGCTGGCAGCACAGCTGTGGCTTGGCCTGCTCCAAACATGTCTGGCCAAGTACGCCAACTTCTTCATAGGTAGATGTTGTATTCCCCCCCACCCCCAGCATTTGGGCCATTTTTCTAGGCTGCCTGCCTCTGCTCTATGGGGCCATAGTGGCTCAGAAGTTAAGATGCTGAAACTGCAGGCTGGAAGGTCTGTAGTTCAGCAGTTCGAATCGAGACCCTAGTGCTGCATGACGGAGTGAGCTCCCGTCTCTGGCCCCAGCTCCTGCCAACCTAGCAGTTCGAAAGCAAGAAATTTCAAGTAGATAAATAGGTACTGCTTCGGTAGGAAGGTAACAGTGTTCCATGCACCTCGGCTTTTAGTCATACTGGCCACATGACCACGGAAATGTCTTCGGACAGCAATGGCTCTTTGGCTTGGAAACGGAGATGAGCACCGCCCCCTAGAGTCAGATTTGACTAGCTTTTGAGCAAAGGAAACCTTTATCTTTACTTAACTCTGCTCTACATTTTTTAAAATACACTAATCTATATACTGGTCATCTTTCTCCCCCCTGCCGCTGGAGATATCCTCCTAGCGTTTATTACTACGATTTTTCTTCCTGCATTCAGTGTACACACTAAAGCCATTATAGTTTCTGAGCCCTAACTTCAGTGGCTGTTTGTAGCAGGTGTGCGATTGTCTCTGTTTCATTTTTCTTTCTATAGCCCAGGGAGCAGAACTGCATGTTTCAAATCGTTCCATGGTCCCCTTTGTTAAAGCCAAGTTTAGATGCTGGGGTAACTCTTTCAACAGGGAGACTGGCATGTGGGAACAGGGCCATTCTAACACTGGCAACTCTGGGAGACTGAGGAGAGTGGGACTTACATAAATAGCATCCATCAATGCCATGATGTCACTACTGGCTGTATAACCAGAAGTGACATCACCCTGTTACAAGATGCTATGGCATTCACTTGAAGCTCTATGGTAAAACATGAAGTTTCAGGTGAATCCTAGAGAAACCTGCAGCACAGTGATGTCACTTCCATTTAGCAATCCAGAAGTGATATTATGGTGTCCATAGATGCCATTTCACTCCCCATACTGTTCCCCTCTACCATATGGGGCATTGGCAGGGGACTAGAGTGATTGGTGACAGGTCACTCACTAAAGTTGGTTACTTCACCAGCCTTATTCTAACTTTGCTCTACTGAAAAGTGCCATTTTAAGCTTTTTTATTCCATGCTGGGGAAAATGTATGTATTTGTTGTGGAGGTAAAATCTTCTTGGTGGGTGATTTTAGTGTGAAAATGAGGCAAAGAATTAACTAGGCCCCATTCCCATTACATCATTTATCCCTCTTTAGATCATAGATCCCGTGGCTGCATTCTTTTTTTTTTAGCAAATTTTGGGGGAAAGGATCATGAACTGCACATAACATTTATCCCCCCCCCAATTCACACTGAGGTAACCTGCCTAGGATGTTTCACTTCATTCAGCAGGTGTGGAAGTTTGTATGACTAAAGCTTCTTCACATTTTTTAAAAAATCCTCCACATACCAAATTAGCATGCTAAGGAGAAGAATTCCCAAATCTATCCCTTTTTCCAAAATTCTGTCATTGTTTCTACTGTACACAAGGGTTTTGTTTTATTTTTGAAGAAGCATTCCCTCATGTGAGCAGTAGTCCAAACTGATACAGCCTACCTCAATGAGAAATAGGCCTTGGGTTTCTATGACTGACAGAGAAAAAAATAGCTCCCTTAGCCAAAATAATCTGGGTTTCGCAAGCACACGTAACTGTCAGTGTCAATTGTATTACAGACCTTGAAAGCTAAAGCTCTGGAAAGGAGTTTAGCTACCATCTGTTTTGAAGACTTCTCTGGTTTCCTTCTCTATTCAGTTAGCCCTGAGTTGCTATTTCAGGGGACAGAAATTCTCTGACTGCTTACATTACAAAGGAAGCAAACTAATCTGTGTCTTTTTCACCTTAGTTTTTATTTCTTACAATGACATGGTAAGGACCTAATCACACAGATGCAATCAGACATGCTCTGCCAAGTCTACACTCAGAAGTGTATTCTCAGGTGTGTGTGTGTGGGGGGAGGTCAGGTTTAGACCAAGGCAGTGAGGAGAAGGGCTTGAGCCCCCCATACACACCATTTTCTCAATCTGAAATGGCCCTGTGGATCCAGGAGCATTTGGAGGGCAGAGACTCTGTAAACAGGTGTCTTATAGCACCAGGACATCATTTTCAGTTGCAAACCCAGAAGTGATGTCATGGAATTGGCTAGAACATTGTGCCATGCTGTGACATCACTTCTGGTACCCAACCAGAAGTGATGCTACAGCATTGCATAATGCCAGTGTGAAGCCCCCAGTGCTAGGGTCCACATCTCCCTGGGATGTCTCATCTTTTTATCAACATTGCCAGAGCTGAGTCAACAAGAAATGCAGAGGTTGCCTAGCTCAATACCACTCACCAGTTCCAGAGCTTTAGCTGCACATTTCCATGCATAAAGCCTCTATTAAAAGGGGCAAGACATTTTTTCTCCAAATTATTGGCAACCCCTACATCTAATTCAGATGCTGGCTCCCTATTTACAGACACCCAAGCTACAGACCAGAAGGTCTATAGTTTGGCAGTTTGAGACCCTAGTGCAGTGGGACGGAGTGAGCTCCTGTCTCTGGCCCCAGCTCCTGCCAACCTAGCAGTTCAAAAGCAAGAAATTGCAAGTAGATAAATAGGTACAGCTTCAGTGAGAAGGTAACAGCATTCTGTGTGCCTTAGCATTTAGTTATGCTGGCCACATAATCACAGAAATGTTTTTGGACAGCATTGGCTTTTCAGCTTGGAAATGGAGATGAGCACCGCCCCCTAGAATCAGATTGGACTAGCTTTCAAGTAAGGGAAACCTTTACCTTTTAATCTGGCCACACTGGCTCATGGTCCAATAACCTTCAGGACAGCCTTTAAAGACAATCCAGAAACTACAACTGGAGCAAAACACAGCAGTCTGTTGGTTGTCTGGGGCTAACTAGCAGGGACATTGTACTCCTATCTTGAGGTCCTTTCACTGCCTTCCAATTAGTTTCTGGGTCCAATACATGGTGCTAGTGCTTACCTTTAAAGTACTTCATGACCTGGGACCCTCTGCTTGAAGAACCACCTCTCCCTGCATGTTTCTGTGCAGCAATTTTATTCTTCACAGCAGGGTCTACTGTCAGTAAGTACCTTCCCTAATCCAAAGCATGTTTGATAACAGTTCAGGCTTTAACATTTTTAAAGGCTGCTCCATGCCTCTGGAACACCCTCCTGGAAGATGGGGGGGGAGCTTCCACAGAAAGAGGGCTACCACCTTCTGGCTTTCCAGTGAGGCTACAAATGCAGCTGTTCCTGAGAACTTTGGGGACAGTCTAAGCCTTGGGAAGGGGAAATACCTGCTGGTGGAGGGAATAAGGTATTTTTACCAGGGCTCTTTTTGTAGCAGGAACTCCTTTGCATATTAGGTGATACACCCCTAGTGCAGCCAATCCTCCAAGAGCTTACAGTAGCCCCTGTAAGAAGAGCTCTGTAAGCTCTTGGAGGATTGGCTACATTAGGGGCGTGTCGCCTCATATGCAAAGGAGTTCCTGCTACAAAAAGAGCCCTGATTTTTACACTGGTTTTATACCTATTGTTTTTAACATTTGATTTATAATATTGTAACCTGCCTTGGGTCCTGAGATGCTCCAAAAAAGGCAGGCATACGAATATTTTAAATAAACAAACAGGTATTTTTCAATGGACCTCCCCAGGCTCCACCTCATGAGCTTCAGGGTTTGGGATCTTGAGCATCTGGCAGTGCTACTAATTCTGCATAGGAGCAGACTGCAATCTTATGCACACTTACTCCAGAGGAAACACGGAAGGGATTGGGCTGTTTTGTGGCAATGCAAACATTTAATGGCCGTCCTATCAGTCTTACTACTTTCCAGTCACATGTTGATCATAGTAAATAATTACCATAGGATGCTTAATTAAAATATCTCACTTTTTTCTAAAACAGCTTACAAATAAAGCAGCTCTGCTTAGAAGTCCCATACTATTCCAGGAGGCTTACTCCCCAGAAAAACATGCTTAGTATTGCAGCCTGAGTTTGATAGGAATTATGACGGGTTGAATCCAAACAATGTCAAGTCTTGAAGATGCTGCAAGACACCAAGAAAGTATGAAGAACCTTGCAGGATCAGACCAGTGGTCCATCTAGTCCAGCACCCTGTCCCACACAGTGGCCAACTAGATCCTCTGGAGAGCCAACAGCAAGGCACAGAGGCCGAGGCCCTCCCCTGATGCTGCCTCATAGCACTGGCATTCAGAAGTTTTCTGCCTCTGAATGCAGAGTTTCCATTTAGTTGCCAGGACTATTAGCCACTGATGGACCTATCCTCCATGAATGTTTCAAATCCTCTTTTAAAGTCATCTATGCCATCACCACCTTCTCTGGCAGTGAATTTCATATTTATTCACTCATTGAATTAAGAGGTATTTCCTTTTGTCTATCCCGAATCGATTGCCTATCAACTTCATTGGGTGCTCCCGAGCGCTAGTATTTTGGGAGAGGAAGAATAAGTTCTCTCTAGTCACTCTCTCTTCCTTAAGCATCATGTTATAAATCTCTATCATGCCCCCCCAGTCATCTTTATTCTGAACTAAACAGTCCAGTCATTTTCGCATTTCTCATAGGAAAGATGTTCAAACTCTTTAATCATCTTGGTTGCCCTCTTCTGTATTTTTTTTCTATCTCTGCAACAACCTTTTTGAGGTACAGTGACCAGAAGTGTTATATTGTAGCACAGACTAATATAAATACTGTTCTAGAATCCAAAGATTCTTGTCACATTGCTGTTTTAAACTGGTTGTTATCAACTGCTGTTTCCTTGTAAAGTGACATGGGGACAGAGGTTTCAGACAGTATATTTAAATCCATCTATGAACCATGTCTGAAGTATTCTTCCCTTTTCTAACCACACACATTTCCCTCCTGCCCTTTTTCACAGCATATTCTATTTTGGCCTTTTAGACCAACATAGCAGTTCAATGACAGCTGCGATATCTGGTCACTGTCAATAAAGCATTGAATTGCTATACTGGTCTAGCGCTACAGTGCAAACATTTGAATGTTTTTTTTAAAAAAAAAGCTGAAATAGAGGGAGGGAGCACAAAAACATAAGAAGAGCCCTGCAGGATCAGACCAATGATTCATCTAGTCCAGCATCCTGTCTCATACAGTGGCCAACCAGTTCTTCTGGAGAGGAACAGGGCAGAGAGGCTGAGGCCTTCCCCTGATGTTGCCCCCTGGCACTCGGATTCAGAGGCTGACTGCCTCTGAACATGAAGGTTCCCTTTAGTCACCAAAAAGTGCTGAAAGCAGCACTTTCAGAAGTGCCACAGACATTTCAAACACCACACTTTGGAAATTCAGAAGCACAAAGAACACCTGAGAATGGGGGGGGGAGGAGTTTTAAAACAAAAAAAAAATGGTCAGCCCTGCTTTGCAAATGGGACACCATTGTGTGAGAAGGTTAAAAAAAAACCCATTAGAAGCTGGTCCCCCAAACTGTTGTGTCTGAAATGACATTAAAAAAATTCTTTAGCAACCAGCAAGTAAAACGGATTGGAGAGGCTGTTTGAAAGAGGCCTTGTCCTAACCTGCACAGCTGATCCAATGAAAGGCATAGCAAGCATGGTTAATTTTTCTACTCTACCGATGCATCTTCAGGATGAATATGGTAAGCACTTCTGCAGTCTTTTAATAATTTGATTTTCCTTTTAATCATTGTTTTCCTTTCACCATCCTGCTCAGTTTGGGGCACCACTCGTTGGCCCGATCTGCATCTAGCATTTGCTCCACTGTTTTACTAAACCCACACTGGAACAGAAAAAGATGAGGCTCAAAGTGACATTCAAATACCCTGAGCCAATGCTGTACGGACTGCAGAGTCACCCCCAAATGGCCATAAAACAGCCATAAATCTATGCAGAGGGCTACCATAAAACCAAGAGATCAAAGGAAGTGAAAGTGGCATGCAGTCTGGACACTGCCATAAAATCCGACAATCAATCAGAGTGAAGTGGCCTGCAATGTAGAGGGGAATTTCTGTTCCAGCATGGGTTTGGTAAAACAGCAGAGCAAATGCTAGATGTAGATCAGGTCATCAAGCCCTTACAGCATATGGTAGGAAAAGGAACAAGACTGGCCCTTCGACTTGCTCCAGCTCTGTAAGGTCAAGGCCACTGAGCACATGGGTGGTATCATTCCCCAGCTGTCTTGTTCTGGCAACCAGGCAATTGTATCTTGAGTGACACGATTAGATTTCCTGTGAAAACTCACAGGAAGAGAAATAAGAGAGCTAAACAATTGCAGTAGCGTTAGAGATAAGACTTGAGCACTTACCATGTACCCAAACTCCTGTTGCGGAATGCTGCTGCTGTAATAAGTAAGCGTTGACAGCTATTTATGTCGGGTACCTTTGAATTTGCAAACAGAACTTGACAAAACTAAAGCAAGTGTCAAGAGGTTGCTTTACACTCTGTTGCACTACATAATGTGATACGAAGACATTTCAGAAAAGTTTAATGCAACAGAGGAGAGAATCTTGTTCTTTGTTGGACAAAAAGCCAGATCATGTTAAGGAAGCAAACGTGACATGACACACAAGGATTTCCTCTCTTAACATTGCACTTAAGATACCAAAAGCTGACAATGGTAAAGGTTGCTAGACTTTCAAGAGATAGCAGGCAACCACTAAGTAGAGCAGCCCCTTGAAAGAAAACAACACTGGATTCTGCAATAACAAATGAAGCCCCAATTCTGTTCAGCAGATGGATGAAACACAGGATACATATTGTAGTTTCTTAGCCAGATTCTTTCAACTTGAAGTTTATGGGTTTTTTAGGATCTAAAGACTAAAACAATTTTATTTTTACATAAACTTCCATGAGCGACACCATCAAAGGAATGGAGTCATATTACAGGCAGATGGGTAGCACACTTGAATGATTTACAATGGGATTTCTCTGCTACAGCTACATCTTTCCCCTTGCCTACGGTAGCTGGCACCCTGGTGGGAGAATTTGGGTGAGACAAGCTCTGGTGTCAAGTCAGAGGCACAATGTCCCTTCCAGTATGAAACCAGAAGTGACATCACTGTGTCCAGCCAACGCTCTAGGAGACACCTAAAATTCTATGGTTAAAGCATAGCTTTGAGTAAATCCTAGAGCATTGCCCCAATATGATGACTTCACTTTCAGTTTCACACCAAAAGTGACACTATGCATTGGTGCAACAGTAAATCTCACCCCCATTTCCCCCCACTGGCCTGTCAAACGATGGCAGGGAATGAGGGGACCAGGCCAAGTAGTTTCCCACTCTCGCCTCCTTGCCCCCATTTAAAATTTTGGTTATACAGATGTCTCCAAAAAGATTATATACTCCATATCTACCTTGACAGCTTATACTGCAACAGACTTACACATAACCTTTGGAAAAGGGGTTCCCAACAGTGTTCCCTCTAAGCTGAGTTAGTGTAAGCTAGCTCACAGTTTTTTAACCTCTGGCTCACACATTTTTGTCTTAGCTCAGGAAGGATGGCTCCAGAGCAAACTAATGTATGCAGTAGCCAAATTGCTCTCTCACAGCTTTTAATGCCAGTAGCTCACAAAGTAGAATTTTTGCTCACAAGACTCCACAGCTTAGAGGGAGCATTGCTTCCCAATGTGGTGCCTGTAGGCACCTTTTCTGGTACCCAGCAAGTGTTTTTACACATGAGCACACATGAAGCTGCCTTATATTGAATCAGACCCTTGGTCCTTCAAGGTCAGTATTGTCTACTCAGACTGGCAGTGGCTCTCCAGGGTCTCAAGCAGAGATATTTCACATTACCCACTACTTTATCTTTGTAACTGGAGATGCTAGGAATTAAACCTGGGACCTTCTGCACATCAAGCAAATGCCCTGTCACTGAGCCACAGCTCCTCCCCAACAGTAGGTGGGGACAGGTGGGGCTTTCCCCCAGCAAGTCTTCTGATTGGCTATTGGAGATTTGATTAGCTGTGCAGATTTTTTATAATGTTGCTTTGGCAGCTGCTGCCACCACAGCATAAGGGCCTTCACTATATGGCTGAAGGTAAGCAGCTGAAACAATGCAACATCTGTTAAGAACATAAGAACATATGAGAAGCCCATGTTGGATCAGGCCAATGGCCCATCCAGTCCAACACTCTGTCACACAGTGGCCAAAAAACCAGGTGCCATCAGGGGCTCCATCAGTGGGGCCAGGACACTAGAAGCCCTCCCACTGTTCCCCTGCCCAGGCACCAAGAGTACAGTGCATCACTTGCCCCAGACTGAGAGTTCCTGTCTAGACCTTGTGGCTAATAGCTACTGATGGACTTCTGCTCCATACATTTATCTAATTCCCTCTTGAAGCTGCCCATGCTTGTAGCCGTCACCACCTCCTGTGCCAGTGAATTCCATGTGTTAATCACTCTTTGGGTGAAGAAGCACTTCCTTTGATCTGTTCTAACCCGAATTTCATTGAGTGCCCACGAGTTATATTGGCCATTTTATAAGGACATCCATTCTACATATCTCACCCCTAGTCTGTCCAAGTTCCCAGGAAGATCTGAGAAATTCTATATATATCTCCTCCTTGCAGACTTCTCCAATGAGACCACCTCTAAAGTGGCCCAAGCAGATATGCCAAATGTTTAAATAACTTTTATGTATAATTAATTACAGCACAATAAGGCTATAAATTTTAATCTCCATATATTAATTTTACACTTTTATGTAAAAAGCTGCTGCTAAGTTCCTGTTGACCAGGGCTATTTTTGGGCAGGAATGCATGGGAACGGAGTTCCAGCTGGCTCCTGAGTTGGCCATGCCCAGCTGGAACTCATTAGCATAACAGGCCACACCCAACTGCAGAAACTCATTAGGATTGGCTACACTAGGGGTGTGTGGCCTAACATGCAAAGGAGTTCCTACTACAAAAAAAGCCCTGGGGTTTTGATAACAAACAAGGTAAACGGAATAAGAAGCAAAAGGTGGGTATGGTTGGATGACCACACTTCTGGCAACATGGAGTGTGGCCTAATGTGCTAATAAGTTTCTGTTGTTGGGTGTGGCCTATTATGCTAATGAGTTTCTGCTGGGCTGTTGATTCATAGGTAAGCTGTAGCAGCTATATTGTGGCTGGCTCTGCCTCCTACAGCAGACATTTTGTGGCAGCCATTTTGTGGCTGTGCCCACCACGCTGTGTCAGAATTCCAAAGGTGCCTGAAGGCTCAAAAAGGTTGGGGACCCCTGCATTAGAATGATAGTCTATGTGTTCCTAATGTAAGGTGCAGATGCTTAACAATTATAATAAGTAACATTCGTACGCTTCGCTAGGGGGGAAAACTATACATGAATCAACTCAAATTCTGCAACAAAGAATTGTTGGAATCCGCAAATTAAGTTCTTTGGAATCAATTGGCTTATTTTACATAATTTATTCTACATCTGCTACCTACAAATAGAGACAGGAAGCTATGTGGGAACTGAAGGCCCACATCCTGACCACTTAGAAGTCTTGCTTGGCTTCTCTCTCCCCTGCTTTCATCAGTGTCACATAATACTTTTAAGACTTATCTTTACACTCACAGCTATATAAAGGCTGAAAACTTTCTTTCAAAAACAGAAAATTTAGATTAGCCATCTTAGTCTGTGACAGCAAATCAAACAGCCATCCAGTGGCACCTTCAAATCTAACAAATTGTATTACAGCATGTGAACTAGAGCTCACTTCATGCACCTGGTGAAATGACTTCTGACTCAAGAAAGCCTATACTGGAATAAATGTTGCTAGTCTTTAAGGTGCCAGTGGACTTCTGAGTAATTGGAGATTTGGACAGAGTAGATTTCCTATGTACTATACATTATGAATATCTGGTCAAGAACGATTGTAAAAATGCATTCCCCCTCCCTCAAAAAATCATACTTCTCTCCTTTTAAAAATTATTTCTTAGGAGGTTGTTTTTAAATGCCTTTTGATGGATGCCAAGTTGTTCGCGGCTGCCAGTGGCCCTCTAAGGCAGCAGCCCTCTGAAACCTTTCCTGTTAAAAAACCAATCAGTCCCCAGTAGATAGGACCTTTCTGGCATTAGAATCCATGATGAAAATTCCAGACGAGTGGCCACGTTAGTCTTGAGTAGCAAAATAAAACAGGAGTCCAGTGGTACCATTTATTCCAGCATAAACTTTTGTGAGTCAGAGCTCACTTTAGAAGTGTATATTCCAGACACAAAAATTTGTCTTCTGCTTCTACCTGTGAGAATACATGCAAAAATCTGTTGAAGTGAGTGACTCGGCATGCCTGGACATTGGGGGGTGCTACATCACTCTAAGGGTGTATAGATGTTATCTCCCAGAATGGGATGCCTCTCTTTGTCTTAACCTGGGATCTGCCCTCTGCCCTCTCCTCTCTCACTTTGTCCTTTCACACTTACAGCTGTCTCTCCTGTAGATACACGGCCCTTATATTCTCACTAAACATGCACACCAAGCAGATGCTCTGTCACTGAGCCACAGCCCCTCCCCAACAGTAGGTGGGGACAGGTGGGGCTTTCCCCCAGTCTTCTGATTGACACGCTGGACAAGCTGGCCATTTGTGATAGGGAAAGTGCTCTATAGATTAGACTTCTTTATCTTCTTTTGACTGTAACTTTAATGTGAACTGGATCTTTAGTTTTCCCACAACTGCCTCTCTCCCTCCCTCCTGCTAGATTTAAAGGGCCCTCCAGCTGGTTGGTGGGCCACGTGGTCCTCGCTGATCAGCTGAAGCCCTTTAAATTGGGCAGGAGGGGAGGGAGTGGAGTGGGGCTTGGGGCATTCACACCCACCCCCAGAATGTCCCCCCCAAGCAATGAGGGGATCTGGCAACCCTAATATGATACTACTTCTGCTAATAATTGCAGTCATGTTCAGTTAAGTAAAGCCTATGATGACAGAGCAGCTAAGATTGGAGGAAAGCTAACAACAATGTTAACTACTGATTATAAAAAGAAATGTGAGGTTCTGGAGAGCCAGCATGGGGTAGTGGTTAAGAATGGCAGATTCTAATCTGGGGAACCAGGTTTGATTCCCTACTCCTCCACATGAAGCCTGCTGGGTGATTTTGGGCTGGTTACCCTCTCTCTCTCTCAGCCTCACCTACCTCACAAAGTGTCTGTTGTGGGGAGAGGAAAGGAAGGCAATTGTAAGCCACTTTGAGACTCCTTATAGTAGAGAAAAGCAACAAATAAAAAACCCAGATCTTCTTCTTTACTTCTGGATGAGTTTCATAGCACTTCAGGTTCTGATTATTTTTATATGCTTTTGATTACATAGCATTTACATACACACATGTGTGAGAGAGGGAGGGAGTTTTGTGCAGTCAAGACACAGTTGTAATTTGATGATTCATTTTCTTTCAGTTGGGGTAACCAAGCACAACCACACAAGGACTCCCTCCAGCTGACCTTGTAGTTTTGCAGGGTGGAAAAATTGCCCAAACTTAGCTGAGTTGGTAGACAAACCTTGCAGGAGATCTTCCCCCTATAGCCACAATGTGCATCCTTCCCTTTCTAAGTACCAGCCACACCTAATAATGCTTCTTTCTGAACGCAGAAGAAATCATGCAAATATAATATGATCACCCCAGATAAATACATCACAGAATGCTCTGTGATTCTCCATGGATGTACTGTTGGATTGGTTCAGGCTTTGGAGGGCTGGAGTAGTTCCGCCAAGCCACCCCTGCCAACCGCATGGGCCATCCCCACCCTCAGTTCCTGTTGCTGCCAGCGCTCCGAGTGGAGTGAAAAAACCTGGCAGTATTTCATGTGCTATATCACTTCTGGTAAAAGCCTGGATGTGACTTAGGGTAATGCTAGGAATTGCCGAAAACTCTATATGGTTTTACCTGGCAATTCCTAGAGTTATCCTTTGTCACTTCTGGGTTTTTACCATAAGTGACATAGCACTGCAGCCAGTCTTATGGTTTCCCAATGCCCCCACCCATAACCCTCCCACTGGTTGCCTGGCAACCCTAGGCTAGAAGCAGATTTCCTCTGGTTGGCCCTCCACTCATCACACTACAGTAGCCATCACCTCATATGAACATATGAAACTGCCTTATATTGAATCAGACCCTTGGTCCATTAAAGTCAGTATTGTTTACTCAAGACTGGCAACGGCTCTCCAGGGTCTCAGGCAGAGGTCTCTCACATTACCCACTGCCAGATCTTTTAAGTGGAGATACCGGGGATTGAACCTCGGACCTTCTGTATGCCAAGCAGATGCTATACCACTGAGACACAGTTCCTTCCTTCATCATCCTTCACCCTATATGCCTTTCTTCAGATTGAGACAGGTAAAAAGCAGGCAGTGTTCCTGCTTGGTGCCTGCACGATCACTTATTCAGCCAGCACGCAAGTGGATCTAGGAAGAGGAGCAGCCATGCCCATGCAAAGAATATTTATTTATTCGATTTATACCCCACTCTCTCCGCCGAAGACAGAAACTGCTGTTCTTCTTCCTAGCTGTCCTCACCACTCAGTCACTTGGGCAATGTAGGAGGGGGGCAAAATCTCCTACGTGGCCCCAATCTGTGGTTGCCAACTCCATCTTGGAAAATTCCTGGAGGTTTGGGGGGCAGTGCAGAGGGAAGGCAGAGTTTTTTGGGGGGTGAGAGAACTCTGTTGGGATGAGGCACCATAGAAACTGCCATTTCTTCCATGGGAATTGATCTCTGTAGTCTGGGTTATTCATTGTAATTCTTTAAGAACTCCAAGCCCCACCCTGAGGCTGCTAACCCTATGACATAGAGGCATGTGCAATCAGCTGGTGAACTGTGGCAATCCATAGTTTGCTGTACGGCTTAATGGCTCCAGTTTTTTTCTGACTACCATATCAAACTGCAAGACTTGAAGTAAAATGTCATTGGTTAAGACATGTCCTATTTTTCAGTTAGAACAAGAGTCCCCAACCTTTTTGAGCTCATGGGCACCTTTGGAATTCCAGGAGGTGGAAGCCACCACAAATTGTAAGGGAGTGAGGTGACTAATAGTAACTCTTCAACATTTCAGGCAGGGGAAGATGCCTTTCAAAATGAACATATTGTTTAACATTGTTTTCTTGCTTACATGCCATTTTCCTACGGTCACATGGTGAAAATCATTGTGCTGTGGTGACAACTGCTGCCAAAGCAATGAGGTTTTGCATGTGCCCAGCCAGGCAGATCTCCAGCAGCCAGTCAGAAGCCCTGCTAGGAAAAAGCCTCAGCTGGCCCTGCCCACCTTCTAAAAGACTTGGCAGGTACCAAGAAAGGTGTTGACGAGCACCCTGGTACCCATGGGAACCACACAGGGACCCCTGAATTAGAGACTGGTGGCATGCATTTATATTAAAAAAATTAAATATGCCTTAAGTCTTTGATACTGTTTTAATGGCATCCATTCCCTGCATTTGTCAATATAATAATACAGTTTATTGGTTTTTTTAAAAAGTTTTCATTCTGCTTTTCAGGCCACTCAAACCTCACCAGAAGCCATGGCCAGCCAAAATTATTTTCATGTCTCACTGATTTCAGTGGAAGAGTCAAGCTTAACCTTGGCTGGTTTGTGGTTTATATAGAGATGGGCTGTGGTCACACGAGCAGTTTATGCCCATCTAGTTGTGCTACCTTTGCAGATTTAAAGAGCACGATCAGACAATGACACCTGCCTTCCATGCCCCAGTCGTCAGCACCCCACTTTGCCTTGCTTTGGAAGCGGAGTAAAGCACTGGGGAAAGTCTGGTATTCAGGGATGCCTGTGCTTCCACTCCACATTTCCGGCTATCTGAACTCCCCTCTTGCAAAGTCAAGCCATATGGGAAATCTGGTAACCTTCCCTTCCATTTTTTTGGAGGGAGGAATCAGGTAGTGATGTCCACATAAGCACATAATCACCCCTGGCATTGTCAATGACCTCCGCCAAGTAGTCATTCTGGATTGGGAGTCCCCAGGGGAGTTGTTTTCGAGCAACAATGCCCCCCCCCCAAAACCCCTCTCTCTTGTTTCTGCATTAGTCTGAGAGCATCCCATGGTTGACACAGGGGTAAATGCACTGAAGTAAATGGGACTACTCTCATGTAAATCTGCACTTTACCCTCTCCATGTATTCCATAGAAGAGAGGTGAAGGGAAGGAGACTGAGAGGGGCTGGAGTACTTGGCAGAGAGATTGTGAAGCTATCAAGAAGAAGAAAAAGAAGAGGAGGAGGAGATTGGATTTATACCCCGCCCTTCACTACCCGAAGGAATCTCAGAGTGGCTTACAAACTCCTTTCCCTTCCCCTCCCCACAACAAACATCCTATGAGGCTATGAGGTAGGTAGGGCTGAAAGAGCTCTTTCGAGAACCACTCGTGAGAGAACAGCTCTAAAAGAACTTTTAACTGATCCAAGGTCACACCAGCAACGGCATGTGGAGGAGTGAGGAATCAAACCTGGTTCTCCTAGAGTCTGCCCTCCTAACCACTACACCAAACTGGAGAAGCCAGAGCTTCAGATATACTCGTATGCACATGGGTGAAAGACAAAAGAAGAAGAAGAATGCTGCAACAATCTGAACAATCGACCATGAGTCGAGCCCGCAGTGAAGCCTCAAAAATTCCCACAACTATTTAAACCACCACAACAGAGGTGCAGCCAGATCCCGCCAAGCCTCCAGTGTGACTGCAGCCCTCGTGTGGTATAGTCATTAGAGTGTCATTAGAGTGTCACACTAAGATCTGAAAGACCCAGGTTCAGATCCCCACTTTGCCACTGAAGCTTGTTGGATGACTATGGGCTAGGCATACACTTCACCTAACCTACCTCACTGGGTTGTTGTGAAGATAAAATGGAGGAGAGGAGAATGATGTAAACTGTTTTGGGTCCCCATTGAGGAGAAAGCAAAGGTATAAATGCAGTAACTAACTAAATAGTGCTGAGTTAGTTTTAGAAATGGAAGCTAAGGAACACTACTGCATTTGAGTAGCACTAATACATTTCAAGAAAGGAGATAATGTTTTGGTGAAATTTGTGACACTGGATTTCAACTTTTTTACTTGTACTAAATGCCATCTGAACTCTAGTCACCAAATTAAGACTGGAAAGACAGAGGGATAATATAATGCTTGCCAGATTTAAAACTGTAAAACATGGAAAAATTTGTTGAACAGATGAATACAACAGATGGAGAGATCTTAAGGGAAATAAACAAAGTTTGGGAAAGCAAGCAACATGTTCTAGCAGTCATCAGTGATCTCACAGCATTAAAAGAGTCAAAAATCAAATGGAATCTACACACTGCCAACCCATGCTAATACCATCAGACAGAAGACAGACACACAAACAGAACTGACAGGCAGAGCAGGGACTGGTACTGGAAAAATATTCATTCTGCGCAGAAGGCATGTTGGAGACTGGAATGGAGAGCTGCCGGTTACAGGACAAAGACCATTCAGGTATGTGGTGGAGATATTCTTCTATTAGGGTACAAGTTAAATTCTTTCTTACCTTGAATACTACCTGTCTGCAAACATCACTTTGGGCTTTGCTGGACCAGCCAAGTGGAAGGCCTTTGCCACACATTCAGGCTGTAAGCCAAATGTTTAGGTTCAATTAACTCTTTTAGGGGCTTTGGGATATATTTAAGTGCTCATTAGGCCACTTCAAGACACAACGATTCAGAGACACCCCAGTTCATGCCAAGCAACCATAAGAAACAGAAAACTAGCAAGGCAACCTGTTGGACCCTTTGATGACAAATGTGTAATAGGATTGCTGAAAGAGGATAGGTAGAATGCACTTAGTGTAGTCTTTGTATCAGTCTTCCATGTGGAAGATGCTGAGTGGATACCTGTCCCTGAACCAAGACATATAAAGATTCTCCCATATTACTATTGTAAATTATTTGCATCCATAGCTGCTTTCTTGGCTAGCAAAATGCCTGTCTGTGCTCACAATTCCTGTAAAATTTCCAACTGGGACTTTTTCTCTTTTCTGCCTAAAATAGGGCAAGGTCACTGCCCTTGGCTTGGGGAAAGATTCTGAGATGTTCATCCCAGCTGGAGTGGGAGAGGGATTAGTGCTGGAAATGTGGTTTCCCATGAAAATTAAAACCAAATTGAATAACTTAAGTGTCTGATTTAATGCAACCAAATCAAGTTTGAAAGAAAGACTAATAACAATAGGAAGATTCATAATAAAAATGTATGTGTATCCCTGTTGAAAACTACTGTCTTACTTCCTTGGACTTTTCTTGAACTATAATCTATTTATTTCCATTCCTTTGCCACCATAGTTTAAGGGCTGCATGTGGGTTATGACACATTTGAAAACAAACTTTAAAAAAGAAACTGTGAAAGGCAGCATAGCAATTAGCTAAATATAGCAAATTAAAAAAAGAACAATTGGGTTCACTCAGTTCCCTTTCTTACTACAGTCCCCATCTCACAGGGCTTTTGTACATGCAGGTCCCATGATCCCTCAGCATGGTATTTACAGAGGACCTCTTCATCCATTTTTCATCAGTGGAAAAACTGGTAGGATCCAATTCATGACATGGAAATATACATCTCTATAGCTATGTTTATCACATGTGTTATCTAATCTTCCCTACATTAAAACAACTTGGAGGTACCAGGGCCTTTCTTCATGAATAGTGAAGTAAAAAAAAAAAAAAGCAAGCAGGGAATTGTGGGAGGAATCATGGGGGAGGGATGGACCCCTGCTTCTTCTCTTTGAGGCAGATTTTCCCACCAAAACACTGTTCCCCTCTCTGGTTGAACAGCATCTTAGTAGCCTGTTTGAATTGTAGAATCATAACTTTCTGCATGTCCCACCCTGTGATAGAGAAGTTATTTGGCTTTTGCCCAGGCCAGAGATTTATTGTAACTCAGCAGGAGCCATCCTATAAAACTGAATAGGGCAGAAGATGAGAAGGTGAGGTAACTGTTGCTGATTATACAAATTAGCAGGGCTTTTTTTTTTTGTAGAAAAAGCCCAGCAGGAACTCATTAGCATATCAGGCCACACCCCATGTTACCAGAGGTGTGGTCATCCAGCCATACCCACCTTTTGCTTCTTATTCTGTTTACCTTCTTTGTTGTCAAAACCCAGGGCTTTTTTTGGAGCAGGAACTCCTTTGCATACTAGGCCACACAGCCCTAATGTAGCCAATCCTAATGGGTTTCTGCTGTTGGGTGTGGCCTATTATGCTAATGAGTTCCTGCTGGGTGTGGCCAACTCAGGAGCCAGCCAGAACTCCGTTCCTGTGCGTTCCTGCCCAAAAATAGCCCTGCAAATTAGAATATTTGAACAGGCAACAAGGTATAATTGAAGCTTATATTCTTAGAGACTCAGTTCTTAAGAGGTTTGTTTGTCTCTGAGATTTCTTTCAGCAACAATGTGCCTCAACAAAGTTTCATAGAACTATTTTAGTTTCCTGGAAGTTATTTATTTATTTATCAAATTTATAACACACACACACCCCAGCCAAGGCAAGCTCAGGGCAGTTTACATAAAAATAAGACACATAAATAACAGTAGTTTAGTGCTTTCTTCCTGTATTTGAATACTTCCCTTGTGGGATTATAACTTTCCCCTTTTCATTCCTGAGGAGTCTAAAACTTTTTACACAAACCAGGGGTCCCTTCTGAGTTGTCCCCTCTGGACAACTGGCTAAGAAATATCCTCCTCTTCCTAGGAACGATAATCTTTTTCTGTTTGTCTAGAATGGCAGTTTCAACCTACTGTCCAGTCCCTTCTGCCAAACCTAAACTCCAGTTCTGAAGACTGTGGATAAACAGAATTCAGCTGGGGCTGACACTTAGAGTTTAAGTTCTGATTTTTGAACTGTTCCTCAGTTGTGTTGGTACACAGTAAGGGCAAGGAGCTGTGTCCCTTCACTTCTCAAGTGACTGTCCATTTCCCTCAGACTGACACACACATTCCTCCTGACTGGCAACTGCCAAGCTAAAGTCCAAACCACAACTGACTCCCTCTGATAAGACTGACTATACTTTTGAAAGCTCTACTCAGCTGGCACTGACCAGTCAGAGAGAAGGGGTGCACACAGGCAGCAGACTGTCAATCAAACTGTGCTTTGGAGTGAGGCATTAACCCCTAATCTCCCAGCTCTCTGAATTTGATGCACTAAGGCTGAGTTCAGACTGGCAGTTTGAAGCGGGAGCCAGTCGTGACAAAAAAAGCCCCGGAACAAACTGTTCTGGGTTTTCCCAGTCACACTGCGCCGACTGATGCGGGAGCATACCGGGAGGAGGCATGTGAGAGCGTTCAAACTACTGGCCCGGAGGCATGGCTGTAAACGGCTTTTCCCTGGCAAATTGGCTATGTTTGCATGTGTATATGAGCACATGAGCGCTCATGTGCTCATGCACACATAGCCGATTTGGATCCCGTTGCGCCGACACCACATTTGGCAGTAGAGCGGAGCACAGCCAATCATATTGCTGCTGCCTTATGCGCAACGCGGGTTGCTTCCGGCTTTTTGGCTGAGCGTTCACACTTCCCGGAAGCAGAATGCGGTGGGAAAAAGGCACTCTCTGGGATTTGCTATCACTTTCAACAGGTATCTTTTAATCCCGGGAGCAAAGCAGAACAGCACGGGTTGCCTAAGGGTGGGGAACGCCAGGCAGATGTGCCTGTGTGAACACCCCCTTTAATCTGCTTGGGAAACATGGCTGAAACGTGGCTGAAACGTGGCTGAAACGTGGCTATAGCGGGGCAATTGCCAGTCTGAACTCAGCCTAAGTATCCTGGTTTTGGAGGTCAGTTAATCACAATCCCCCTTTTTTCTTTAATTGATTCTGTTCTGGAACATATTTAGTCCTCAGCAGGCTGGTCCCCCACCCCCATCTTCTTTTGGTGCACATCCCAAGACACATTTCTATGCATACCTGGGGAGCCCCCAAGAGTATACAGAGCTCTGCTTTGTCTGTGGGTGACCTGGTTTTGCTGCTTTCATTACCACAGCCGGAGCTACATCCCACCCCCCCCATTTATGCCTGCACTAGTCTCTTTACTCTTACATGAGGCAAGATAGCACTCGGATGGTCAACAAGTAGTGAAATTTATTCAGAGTGGGATCATGAATGAACTTAGTTACAGTGTCTCTGCTAACTGCTGTTTTTTCCCCTTGTGTGTTGCCTTTACTCACCACAAAACAAGGCCTGGCCCTGTGTTAAAGGACAGGGAGCTTTGCAGCTGCGAGAAAGCTTTCTCATTTCCCACAGGAAACACATCTCTCAAGTGTGATATAATGGCTTTCCTGCATTTGCCAAAGTGTCACCTGCTGCCCAAGTGTTGAGAGACTGAAGGTGTGCTGAGGCAGGAGCAGCTGATTGCTTTCAAAGACCACAAGGGAAGGGAAGGCAGCTGCTTTTTTTTTTTTTTTTAAGAAGAAGTAAAATCAAATGTAAGATGTTTGAAAGAAACTGCCAAGAACACAGCTGGGACGTCACAGGGAAGCTAGGAAGCCTGAGGTGAGATTCTTAAAAGGCCCCTGCCTTTATAATGCACCTCAGCCGCTTGCTCTGAGACACAGGCAAAGGCCTTGTTAACCTTTCCTCAAGAGGTGTTCTTTATACTTCTTCCATAGCTCCCCCCTTTTGAACCATTTGGGATCCACTTGAGATGTGTAAGTGCAGAATTGCCAAAGTCTCAGGTTCAGCTGCATGTTCCATTCATTTTTTTCAAAAAAATTCTTCCTCTGCTGTTTCCTCATCAGAAATGTCATGCCTGAGCTGCTTTTACTCCTTTGGGGAAAATATAGAGGGGGAAAAAAGTAATTTAAAATAAACATGGGGAAAACAGAACGTGTTCCTGAGACTTCAGTTGTTTTTCAGGGAGCAGGTGAAAGAAGCCTTCCCTTGTGACTCATCTAGCAAATCAGTGGGTGGAGCATAGGGTTGCCAGACCCCCCCAGTGGAGGTGGGGGTCCCCTGCCACCAGACCCCACCACTTCACTGCTGATCAGCTGGCTAGTGGGGGGGGGGGACTTTTCCAGAAAAAGGCAGGCCCAGTCAACACTGCAGCAACATGTCTATGTCACTTCCAACATGACGCGGAAGGGATGTCATCACTTCGGCGATGTCAGGGTGATCCTCTGGTATTTAGGCCAAAACTCTACAGTAGAAGCAAAACTGACCGTAGAGTTTTGCCCAAATACCAGAGCATTGCCCCAAATTTGCTGTGTGATGGCATCACTTCCAGGTCATATTGGAACTGATGTAGATAACATTGCTGGCACATCAGCTGGGCCTCCCTCCCACCTCCATTAAGTTCTCTCCCATCCCCTGCCAGTTCCCGGGAGGGACCAGGCAACCTGAGTGGAGCCAATGTCTCGTGGCTGAGCCTTCAGCTTCTGCTCAGTTCAAACTGTGTATGCTAACTGCTGTCAAGTTGCTTCCAACTTATGATGACCCTATGAAACAATGACTTTCAAAACATTCTATCATTAACAGCCTTGCTCAAGTCTTGCAAACAGAGGGCTGTGGCATTCTTGATTAAGTCAATCCACATATGGCCTCCCTGAGGTTCTGTCATTCCGTTCATTCTCTCATTTATGCAACAACTACTGGCTATGGCCAGGAACCTCCCACAACCAAAAAAATTCTTTGCTATCAGCTGTGACCACCATTTTAATATTTATGATGTTTTAAATTTTATTTTTTTTACTGTATTAACTAATATACTTTGTATAAATGAAATGTTGTTACAGGAAGGGCGGGCTATAAATGTGAATGATGGAATCTCATTCTGGGACTTCCTGCTTTCCTGCTGCCATCAGCTTTTCCTAGCCTTATTGTCTTTTCCAGAGACTCTTGTCTTCTTACAATGTGGGCAAAATATGACAGCCTCAGTTCAATCATTTTAACTTCTAGGGAGAGTTCAGGCTTGATTTCATCTACAACAGATTTATTTGTCTTTTTGGCAGTTCACAGTATCTATAAAACTCTTCTTCAACACCACATTTCAGATGAATCAACTTTCAAATTAATTGAACTGTGAGTCTTGATAAAACAATTGTCAATGACCAGCAGTTATAGGAAGTTATCAGTGACCCGAAACCTCACTACAAAGCATCTGCCAAATGGGGCCACTTAAGAATACCTTAAGACTTCATTGAGATGCAGTTATTGATGCCTCCAGAGTGCACACATACTTGGGAAAACTGGTTGAATTATTATCATGTATGCCCCCATGATTAACATTTTGTACTAGAGAATGTACACCCTAAGTAGAGTTTATAGATTACAAGTGCATTGATGGAAAGTGCCATCAAGGCATAGCTGACTTTTGTGACCCTGTAGGATTTTCAAGGCAAGAGATGAACAGAGGTGGTTTGCTATTGCCTGCTTCTGCATAGCAACCCTAGACTTCCTTAGTGGTCTCCCATCCAAGTACTAACTAGGGCTAACCTTCAGGTGAGTAGCCGTGTTGGTCTGAAGCAACACAGCAAAATTTGAGTCCAGTGGCACCTTTAGGACCAATTAAATTTAAGACCAAGTTTAATTCTAGGTATAAGCTTTCATGTGCATGCATCTGAAGAAGTGTGCAAGCATGCAAAAGTTTAGAATTAATTTTTAAAAACATTTTTATTGCTTTTTATCTCTACACACTACAGGATATAGGGAAAAGGAATATTCTAAACTAAAATACTGAGTAAGCAAGGATCAAATAATGTTCTAAAGTTTGGTTTCTTAGTGTTTCCTCATTATTTAGCTTTTACATAATTGCAGATTAAAAGTTAATATTTCTACCTCAAGCAAAACAAACAAAATTAGCTGTAATGTGTGCATCTTAGTAAATAATCAAAACAGAAAGAACAGAATTTCAGAATCAGATTATTTAGCTGCTTTCTTCCCTCTGTGTTTGTTCTTATCAAAAGGCAGCTTAACCTTAAATGTTTTAGGAGCCACAGCTCCTAATTCTGATTCAGAGTTAAAAGCTTCTTCTAAGGAGCTACTTGAAGAGCTGTCACTGCTTCTAGAATCATGTTTGCTAACATCTTCTGTAACGATATTGTCCTCTATTTTCCCTTTTCCTTTTGCTGGACTTCGATGCTGTTCCAAAAATGCTTTTGCTTTAAGGTCAGAGTCAATCTTTTCTTTTTTCTCTTTGAAGTTGAAGATAAATCCTTCTGGGATTATCCATCTATAGGGAGTAGAATTTTTCTGTAGAAATGAAGTCAGGTTTTTATATCGCTTTCTCCTCTTTCTCACCTCAAATGAAATGTCTTTTAAAACTTTCATTTCTTCTCCTTGGATTTTTAAGGTTATTCCATTAGTCACTTTCAGTATCATATCCCTTGTTGACCTTTTAGAGACTTTAACAAATACTTCACTGGGCAGGTTGTTTTTCTTGACAAATTCTGGATGGGTTCAATATACCATATCCAAGTCACTTTGTAAAAGTTCCACTTTGCAGCCTGCCACGGGAGTTAGGGCTTGGCTTAAAATCTCTTTCAGGTTCTCTCCATTTCGTTCTGGAATACCTTGAAATCTCAGGACATATGCTGAGCATTCCAACTGAAGATGTAACAGCTGTTGTTTTTTGCAGGCCCTCTCTTTTTTCACTACCTGTTATTTGGTTCAGTATGTTTGTCTTGTCATCAGCCTTCTTCAGGTTTTTAGTTGTCTTCTCTGTTCTTGCATTAGTTTCTTTCCGTTCTTTTTGTAAGGCTTCAAAGTTGCTGTTCAGGTTAGTCATCTGGTCCAGTAGAGGGTGCAATGCTGCAGTAATCATGGAGATATCTGTGGTTACTTCCGGTCTGGGGGCCGGAGAAGATGAGCTGGCAGTTCCTGAAGAAGCTTTCACTCTGGGTGCCATTTTTTCACCTCGATGTGATATTGTTTACATTAAAGGTAAAAGTTTTTTAAAGCTTCTGAAAGTCTTTTTAAAGTATATGATTTCTACTAGTCTACATACCAGTCAGCTGAGTTAACATTCTCCCATCATAAGAACATAAGAGAAGCCAATGTTGGATCAGGCCAATGGCACATCCAGTCCAACGCTCTGTCACATAGTGGCCAAAAATACCAACTGTCATCAGGAGGTCCACCAGTGGGGCCAGGACACTAGAAACCCTCCCACTGTTGATCCCTCCCAGGCACTAAGAATGCAGAGCCTCACTTGCCCCAGAGTCCCTATCTATACTTTCTGGCTAATAGCCACTGATGGACCTCTGCTCCATATGTTTATCTAATTCCCTCTTGAAACCGTCCATACTTGTAGCCACCACCTCCTCCTGTAGCAGTGAATTCCATGTGTTAATTCTTCACTCTTTGGGTTAAGAAGGACTCCCTTTTATCTGTTCTAACCCGACTGCTCAGCAATTTCATTGAGTGCCCACGAGTTCTTGTATTGTGAGAAAGGGAGAAAAGTACTTCTTTCTCTACCTGTTCTATCCCATGCATAATCTTATAAACCTCGATCATGTCACCCCTCAGCCATCATTTGTCCAAGCTAAAGAGCCCCAAATGCTTTAACCTTTCTTCATAGGGAAAGTGTTCCAACCCTTTTATCATTCTAGTTGCCCTCTACTGTACTTTTTCCAAAGCTATAATATCCTTTTTAAGGTGTGGTGACCAGAACTGTACACAGTACTCCAAATGAGGTCGCACCATTGATTTATATAGGGGCATTATGATATTGGCTGATCTGTTTTCAATACCCTTCCTAATAATCCCCAGCAAAGCATTGACCTTTTTTATTGCAGTAGCACACTGTCTCGACATTTTCAGTGTGTTATCTACTATGACTCCAAGATCTCTCTCTTGGTCAGTCTCTGCCAGTTCGGATCCCATCAACGTGCCTCACAATCCTCCCTGGTTTTCACCACCCTGAACATCTTCATATCATCCACAAATTTAGCCACTTCACAGCTTAGTCTCAACTCCAAATCATTAATGAACAAGTTAAAAAGCACCGGACCAAGTACTGACCCTTATGGTATCCCACTGCTTACCGCCCTCCACTGAGAAAATTGCCCATTTACACTCACTCTCTGTTTCCTATTAATTAAACAGTTTTTGATCCATAAGAGGACTTGTCCTCTTATCCCGTGATTTTTTTAGCTTACTTAGGAGCCTTTGATGCGGAACTTTATCGAAAGCTTTCTGGAAGTCAAGGTAAACAATATCTATTGGGTCCCCCTTGTCCACATGTTTGTTCACCCCCTCAAAGAACACTAACAGGTTAGTGAGACAAGATCTTTCCTTACAGAACCCATGCTGAGTCTACCTCAATAGTTTTTGTTCATCAATGTGCCTACTAATTCTTTCCTTTATAACAGTTTCCACCAATTTACCCGGTATCAGTGTCAGACTGACTGGCCTGTAATTTCCTGGCTCTCCTCTGGAACCCTTTTTAAAGATGGGAGTGACATTAGCTACCTTCCACTCCTCAGGAATGGAGGCAGATTTTAATGAAAGATTACATATTTTTGTCAAGAGATCCAAAATTTCACATTTGAGTTCTTTCAGAACTCTTGGATGTATGCCATCCGGGTCTGGTGATTTATCAGTTTTTAAGTTGTCTATCAGTCATAGGACCTCCTCTCTCATCTCCTCAATCTGACTTGGGTCTTTCAACCCCTCTTCCGAAATCAGCGGTTCTGGAGTGGGCAAACACTTCTCATCTTCCACAGTGAAGACAGAGGCAAAAATGCATTCAGCTTCTCAGCCATTTCCCTATCAGCCTTCAGTACTTCTTTTACCCCTTGGTCATCCAAGGGCCCCACTGCCTCCCTGGCTGGTTTCCTGCTTCTAATGTATTTGAAGAAAGTTTTATTGTTGGTCTTTATGTTTTTTGCTATATGCTCCTCATATTCCCTTTTTGCCTGCCTGATCACAGACTTGCATTTTGTTTGCCACAGCCTGTGTTCCCTTTTATCAACCTCACTGAGACTAACCTTCCACCACATAAAAGAATCCTTCTTACCTTTTACAGCTTCTATTACTTTACTTGTTAACCATGCAGGCCTTTTTCTATATTTATTTGTGCCTTTCCTAACCTGCGGTATATATTTTTTCTGAGCTTCTAGGATTGTAGTTTTAAATAGTCTCCAAGCTTCCCCAATGGTTTTGACCCTTTCTACTTTTCTTTTCAGTTTCCTCCTCACATGTCCCCTCATATCAAAAGTGGTTGTGTCAGTCTTTTTGGCCAGTTCCCTATTTATACAAATGTTGAACTCAATAACATTATGGTCACTGTTCCCAAGTGGTGCAATCACTTTTACATCTCTCACCAGGTCTTGGGTGTTACTTAGGACCAAATCCAGGATTACGTCTCCCCTGGTAGGTTCCGTGACCATCTGCTCCATAGCACAGTCATTAAGAGTGTCTAGAAACTCAATCTCTTTTTCCCGACTAGAACACATATTGACCCAAGCAATGTGTGAGTAGTTCAAGTCACCCATTACGACACAGTTTTTTTGTCTAGCTGCTATCTTTAATTCATTCATCATTTTATAATCCTCCTCTATCTTTTGATCTGGTGGGCGATAACAAACTTCCAGTATTAAGTTTCCTTTGGGGCCCACTATTTCAACCTATAGCATTTCCTGAAGCAAATCCAATTCTCTTACCCTCACAGTCTTACTGGACTGTATACCCTCTCTGACATACAGAGCCACCCCAGGAAAGGATACCCATTCACCAGTTGAAGAAGAGGTCCCTTCTGAGGGCACATTCCCCTTATCCTCAGCATAGCGCCCTTTTTCCCCTTGACCCTCATGCTCCCTGACAGTGGGACATATCTAACAAGTCCCTGAGAGTCTTCTCCATGCGCCTGACTATCTCTGCTTCTCCAGGTCAGCCAGCTTGGCTTCAAGGGAGCAAACTCATTCCCTGAGAACAAGGAGCTCCTTGCACTGAGCACACACCCAAGACTTCTGTCCAGTGGGCAGATAGTCATACATGTGACACTCCATGCAAAACACTGGATAGCCCCCAACCCCCTACTGGCATTCTGGCTTCATAATTGCTTTTAAAATAATTAAATATAATCCTCTTTTTAAAAACCTTTGTATTTATGTGGTTCTCCTTGTAGAAGTCTGCTCACCTTACTGGGAACACAAGGAGACTAGGGCCTTGGCTTTCTGGCTCTTCCTGGGCTTCTTACAGAGCCCCTAGTCTAAGAGTCCCTAGACTAAGAGCTACAAGCAAAGAGCTCTTTAGCTCACCCTTCAGCTCATGCCTTAAATAGAGGCCTCCCCCAGGAAAGGGCAGGGCAGCAGCTATTCAGATTCACACAGGCACTCAATTTACATTCAAACAATGACCCTTTCTCACCCTATCTCAAGCAGCCAGGACTCTGCAACAACTCTGATCTCTTCCACAGACTCCCAAACACAGTTCTCCCACACAATACCCTCAGCTAAATCCCCTCAGCTGAAAGCAAATAAAAAACACTCACCCCTCTAGCAGCTCTGTCTCTTGCTCTTTCTCAGAGCTCAGCTCTGCCTCTGGCAAGGTCCGCCATCAAGTCCACCATTTTGCCCTTCACTTTCCTTCTTTTTTGGTTGCTCTTTCCAGAGTAGGGTAGCCTCCCCCCTTCACTGTATATGGGGCTATGCTGAGGTTTTGTGGGTTTGCACCTAAGCACTTACGTGGTTTGCCAAGTAGTCTCTCATGCTTTACTCCTCGGCTTGCATCCAAAAACAGGGAAAGTCTCTCAATGCCAAATCTCTTGCTTGCTCGTTCTGGTTTTTTTCTTTAAACCCATGGCTGGTCTCGCACTGGGGGGACCTACTGGGGCAAAAGGAAGCCTCAGTCCTTCGGCTGTCACCTTGGGAGAGGCTTCCCTCATGCCCCAGGCTATGAGCCCCCTCTGAGGGCTCTGAGCCCCCCCTGGAATAATCCGGGACCCCTCCCATCTGGCGCAATTACGGGCCGCTCTCATCAGAGCTGTGATGGAGCGCACCTGCCAGCAAGACGCCAAAACCAGAAGCTCTACTCAGAATTAAAATTTTGTTGGTCTTAAAGGTGTCACTGTACTTAAACTTTGTTCTAGGGCTAATCTTGTGTAGCTTCTGAGAACCGATGAAATCAAGCTAGCCTGGGTTATCCAGATACGTTAACTTTGTCAAATATCTGACAGCTTAATTCCCAAGAATGATGACTGTCCTAACTATAAAATTGCATTCTTGAAATAATTGTAATCCAATATCTATCTATTTTCTATCTATCAAACGTTTCACAACCATGATATTAAAAGTTTCACTCTGCCATGTTCTGTCAGAGTTTTCCATTTTTTGGGGGGGAGTGAACAGATTTCCCTTCACTGCATCCTAAGGAAGAAATAATTGGAGGTCTGATAGCAGAAAGGACTGCGGTAGGAGCTGTATGCTGCACTGGCTTCCTGAGGGAATATGGCTGCGGATTTTGATCACGCCACTGCCAGTCAACCATAGTGGGAGCGAATGTCACCTTCCAGAGCAAAATGTCAAAATAACTTTTCTTTGTCAGGCCAGAATGTCACCCATAAAATTGGGGAAATAGAGCCATGTATGAGCATTGAGGTTATGCTTTCTTTCTTTTTTTAAACAGATGTATTTTTAAAATGTGTTTAAAATGTATTTTTAAATGTATTTTAACACAAACACACATTTTTTTGCTTTCAGCAGTCAGCTGAGCTGAGCACCAGTTGTGTGCAAGCCCAATTTACAGATTTTTTTCAAGTCATCCTGATGTATAAAACCTGCCAAATTGATTGGTGTAGTCTAGGATGTGCTTCAGTTGGGGCACCTACCTTTGTCTGATGAGCAGGGCAGAGCTTGGTGGCTCTGTTCCTTTCCCAAGAATGCACCATCTGTTGTCCCCACAGCACCACATCATTACAGCTTTGGGTCAATTTCCAGGGCTTATATGGGTTTAAATGGCTCTTTGGTGCCCCTCAAGGAGACTTAGGGGAAGATCCTGTCCTTTCCCTATCAAAGAGGGCACAATTGCATTCCATCAGGCAGGGTTATAACATGTAGTGATTATAAACAGGCGTGCTAAATTCTTTTTTACAACACTGGAAAATTTCACCTGGTCAGTTTCTTTCTGCCTATCATGTTCCTTGCTAAAAGCACAGATGCCCTAACAGAATGTAAAGAATGGACACAGTATGGATGGAGAGGAATCATATGCTGCGATGCAGCAGCCAATAGCTGCACTAATACAGGGGCCTTGACCACATTCTCTGTGTACAGCAGCACCATGAACCTTACACTGGCTCTTATTAGGCATTGGCCCAGTTACTGCTGCCAGGTCCACAGCATTCCAAATCCTCATGGTACAGAGCCTGGTGATGTCACAGGGTGATTCACAGAGTATCACTTTGAATGGTATTCCACATGCTACTAGGAATTCTGTCACATGGCAGGGGTCCCCAGCATGGTAGCCATGGGTGCGACAAGTGCCTGCCTGCCATCACCCTTCCTGGGCCTGCGGAGTGTGGCAGGGCCAGGTGGGACTTTGTCCAGCAGGGTTTGTGACTGGCCACTTGAGATCTGATTGGCTGTGCAGATTTTTAAAAACAAAATTGCTTCAGCAAGAGCTGCCACCATAGCACAAGGATCTTCAGTGTGTGACTGAAAGTAAGCTGTGTGTATGCAAGAAAATGCTTCAAAACTATATGTTCATTTTAAAAGGCATCCTGTTAAGCAGAGCTTCAGTCTGAAACTTTGAAGAGTTACTATTTGAAGAGTTATGGATAACCTCACACACACACACACACCGGCATTTTGTGGTTGGCTCTGCTGTTTGTAGCAGCCATTTTGTGGGTGGCTCTGCATCCTGTGACAGTCATTTTGTGGTTGCGCCCACCACCCTGCCTCAGAATCCCAATGGTGCTTGCAGGCTCCGAAAGGCGGGGGACCTTTGTTATATGGTATCTGTGAATCTGCATAGTCACAATCATGTGGCTTTGCAGAAATGGACATACAGAGAAATTTTAAAAAACATGGAAATGAACTGTGTGCCAGAGTACCAAATCATTGTTCCTATCTCTAATTACCATGTGCAATGGTTACCATAAGCAGACATGCACAGCGGCCTTGAAAGGAAAAACTATTAAGCGTGCTCACTTGCTGACAACCTAGAGATTTCATTCTGCCATCCTGATGATGAGCTCCCAAGCTGAGTCTCAGGGCCAAAGCCTGAGATTTAGCACTCCTAGCTCCAGTGGAACGGCTCTTGCTGCTATTTAAGTTTCAAACCCTGCTATCAAGCAGGACAATAGAGCCTTCAGTTTTCTTGTTTCCTGTGCAATTCTTGGGCATGGTGAGTTGAAACACTTCTGGACCACAAGAGAAAGAAACATTTGTATGCATTGATTCACAGATGCAAGTGTAGCTGCCATAACTCTGCAGAAGTAGGCTGCTATTTTTTCTTGCGGGCAGAGGTTCCATGCTTCGGACAGTTGCGTCACAGGCAGGAATCAAGAGGAATTGATGTTTCCATGCCCTAGAGCTCTACGGCCCCAAGAGCATACAGCAAGGAAGTGTACAGCACCATGTACAGCAGCACTTATTCTGCTTGCAGTGGGCCTATTTAGAAGAATTAGAAGAATCAAGGATACGCAGCTTCACTCCACTCAATCACCGACTTGTGAGCCAATTTAGATAATAAAAAAAAAAAAATCAAGTCACTGCCAAGGTAGGTGGAATTTATACGTTAGACAAGAGCAGCTAGGAGAGGGCATGTGTGGTCTGTAAGCCTTATGGAATGTAGAGCATCAGCTCTTGGTTCTTTTTCCTGTATCTTATTCTATTGCACTTGTGTATTTTTTTAAAAAGTTCTTTAACTCAGGTAGTGTTATGTCCTGACTTGTGAACAGCCTGTATACTTTTACATGTTAAGCTTGAAGTTAGGACCAGGATTGTAAGCCTCGATGATCCTATTGGTTGTTTTGATTCTGCACTGTTTTGTAACCAATCAGAACTGACTGAAATGTTATGGAGGGAACAGGCCTCATTGGTCCTTATTCCTCAAATGTTATTGGTTGTTAACCAAAGTAGGGGCATGATTTTGTTAGCCTGGACTGTTTAAAAAGGAGCTGTGCTCTGCTGTTTGTGTGTCGCTGATTTCCCACTACAGCTGCCTCCAGGTTGTGCCGCCGTTTGCCCCGATACTATTCGTCAATTTCACACCTGAAGCCGCGGAGCTGCGTTTTGATCCGCGGCTTCGCCCGATTTCCCCGCAGTTTCGTAATCCTCAAAAAACAGGATTACGAAACTGCGGGGGAAATCGGGCGAAGCCGTGGATCAAAATGCAGCTCCGCGGCTTCGAGTGTGAAATTGACGAATAGTATCGGGGCAAATGGCAGTGCAACCCTGAGGCAGCGATTGTCTTGTTGTCTGTTCTGAGCTGTTCTGAGTTGCTGAATCACTATTAAAGCTGAATAACTGTTCATGACTCTCAGAGCTAAGTATCATATTTAACAGGTAGTTTGTTAGACTGCAAGTAAATATGAATGGGCTAGTTTCCATGCTGATTTCCACACACACAAAAATGTGATTTTACACACATGCAAGATTTTTAAAAATATAATTCAGGATGTCATGGTCATCTTACCTGATGTTTTTCCTTTTCAGATCTAACTGGTGTTTAAATGAACAGGTAAGGAAATGGTAACTGCGGCGCCTAGTTCTTATTATATTTCAGAATAGTGGCATAATCCCCTAGTTCGCTATAGCTGTAGTAGCTAGAAGATGTAGCGAAAGGAAAGTAGTAGAACAAATCACCACCCACTGCTTTGGCTTTTAATTTCAGCGATCTAAATTTATACACTTCTATGAATATCGGCTTTAATTACATTTGCCCATATGCGAGTCTAGGCCTTTAGCTCGTATTATTAAATAGATAACCTTGAAGGTTTCCTGTGAGGTAAGTCTCCTGCTGGGACAAACAAATCCAGCACAGAACACCACACCTGCCCCATTCAGTTAACAAACAGGCCACTCTGTTCTTACATACCAGTGTTTTGCAGGTACTGTTCTCCTGCTGGAAAATACTCAATGTCTTACTGTGTCAAATTTATTGTGAGCTGGGGTTGGGGTGAGGTGGGCAGGTCTGGTCGGTGAAATCTCGAGTGAGATCACATCTGAAATAGTAGTAATGGACACCAACGTTTTAAAAATCAGAAATTTCTCTATTATGAAACAAAAAGTTTCAATTCTTTACACAGTATGTCATAAATGGCAAAGGAACCTACTTCTGCAAATAACTTTTAGATGGCCTCTTGCATCCACTGCTGGCATCTTGACCCCCACATGCTACTGACATGCCATTTATTACATTTTTATTCCAGCACAAGCTTTTATGGACGACAGCTCACTTCATTAGATGCATGTAAGGGCCCCTCACTAAGTGGATACCATATGCAAGGTTATAGAGAATGAGGCTGCAGTCACATGCACTAGATAATCCATTTTCAGTGCACTTTCCAACTGGATTTTGCCAGTTCAGGCAGTAAAATCCAGTTGGAAAGTGAATTGAAAGTGGATTATTTAGTGTGTGTGACCACCAACTAAAAGTGGTAAACAGAAATGATGTCAAACAGCTAGTGATGCAAAAGGTAAACTGAGGGAAAGGACCAGCAAAGAGGCTGAGGCATATAACTTGCACCAGGAACAGGACAAGTTTTGTAGCTACATTCAGATTTTGGCATTAGATTCTGACTTCAGTTATAGAACTTGGGGTCTGAATGAAAACAAAACAAAAATCCCTTTTTCATGGCTTGGCAAAAAGGGATCCAGGTAAGCTCACAAATATTGTCCAACAACTAGAAGGACGAAGGTCCTAGGTCCTGAAGACAATCCTAAATAAGGGAAGGAGAGGAGTTCTTGGGGTGGAGATGAGGCGTTTTGGAAGAGGTCTTATTTACCCCATTGAGCTGGGATTTGGGGAAGATATTCCAACTGGCTCAAATTGCAGTTAAGGCACAACAAAAATAATCAGCAGATTATATACAGTGTAGATGCAATTCAATATTAATAACCAGCCTAGATAGAGTGTTCCAATGAAATGTGTACACACAAATAAACAATTTTTTAAAAAGTTAATAAGAAGTTTACAATACTATTGCAGAAATGCCAGACATGTTTCATCTTAATGGGTCATAGACTGTAACTTCTTCCCTGGCTCATAATAATTAAAAAGCAATACATCAAAAGAACCGTCAGGGTCTTTCCCTGTTTGTTATCCTCAACAGCAGCTGACAAATATGTCAAGTATGATTTTGGGTTTTCCACCTCTCTGCCCTCTCCAAAACAAGGGAATTTGTAAATCTGGGGGGGGACCAGCTGTATGAAGTGTCAAACAGAGTTAAATAAGGGGCAATTGAAATCAGAAGTACATACAAAGAAAAATAGCTCCTCTGATCAATTTATAAGGCAATGCATTCTACATTGGAGTTCCATGTGCTTTTACTAGGCAAAAATACAGATCTTTGCCCCTAAAAGGCTATTCCATATATACCATTTGAACAGTGTAAGAAGAGTACACTGTTTTAGGCTTGATCCACATCTGGCACAGGGACTGTGTGATTAGGTCTTCAAGTCACAGTTGACTTATGCGACCTCAGCAAGGGGCTTTCAAGGCAAGCGAGAAGCTGAGATGATTGATTGATTGATTGATTGATTGATTGACTGATTGATTTTAATTCATTTATACTCCACTTTTCTCCCCAGTGGGGACCCAAACAGCCTACATCCTTCTTCTGTCCTCCATTTTATCCTCGCAACAACCCTTTGAGGGAGCATTAGGCTGAGAAAATGTGACTGGCTCAAGGTCACCCAGCGAGTTTCCATGGCACAAGTGGGGATTTGAATCTGGCTCTTCCAGATACTAGTCAGACACTCTCAACCACTACACCATGCTGGCTGTGCCATTGCCTTCCTCCACAGAGTCTTCCTTGGTAGACTCTCCTCTAAGTACTGACCCTGTTTATCTTCCAAGATCTGGTGAGACTAGGCCGCATTCCCTCAGTGTGTGGTTACATGTGTAATATGGCCATAAGAAACCAGTCTGGGGAGACTCAGTATGAACTGCAGCACTGGGGATGGGAGATTTCTTTCTCCCTGTGCCTGATCAAAAACACACACCACTGGCTGCTTAAACATGGTACGGGCACAATATTGACCTTTCTCCCCTACCAGTTTCAGTTGGGGAAACAACATGGGAGAAGAGCTCATCCCCTTAATCCTCAGATCCATGGCTACAGCCCATACTAGTCCCCCCCCCATGACCACTTCTTAGGGCCCAGATTGGCTCAAGATGTAACTCATTTTATTTACTTGTTGATTTCTATTATATCTCTGTATTGTTGCAGGCCACTTTGAGTCCCCATTGGGGAGAAAATCAGGATGTCGATATCTAAATAAATAAAATAAATACATTAAACATAAACTGTATATCAGGAGTTCCAGAGCAACAATGTTGCATATCATTTTGTCCCAAGTTTGTTTAAGACTTCATCTTCCCTGTGTTTGGTTCTTTCCCACTAATGTCCCAGAAATGTGCTGCCAGGTTATATAACTATCTTTTTCTTCAATTTTATTTTTCTTGCTTTTATTGCTTTCTCATGTTGGTTATTAACTCCCCGGGGAGTCAGGCTATTCTGAGAAACTTTTTATAAGTAATTAATATAAAGGTTTCTGGGGAAGGAGAAAGAAAGTCAGCTGTATCCTGAAAGAATCTGAATAAGGAATAAAAAAATCTTGGTTTGAGATACCATCCAGTGAAAATATAACAGCTCTGTTCCATTAAGAGCCTAGTCCAATCATACAAACACACTGTTACCTGACTGCCCTGGGTGACTGACATATTGAATAATAATAATATAATGAATGAGCATTTACATAGCATGGGTTGGCTCTAGCCGACAAGCTTTTCCACTGGTGAAAAAGGGAGGAGTGGGTTCCTTAAACCACCAAAGGGGCTATATTTGGGACCATGGGACCAGCAGGGACAAAAGCCATGAGAGATGATAACTGCAATAAGTAGGGGAATTGGATGAGATTGATCTTAAAAATGCTGATTGCATCCAACCCCATGACTGGCAGTGCAATAGTGATGTAACTGCCTGGGATTACCCTGTAAGTGCTCATAGCATTCCATATATGTTATCTCACTAATCCTTACTATGCCCTTACAATGTAGTCAAGTATTACTGGGTTGGATCCTACCCCTTCCTACCACTAAGCAAAGGTGGAAGCCTTCCTCTAATTTAAGTGGCTCTTCCTGTGGAGAAAGGCTCCATAGATTGGAGAAACATTTTCTCAACAGAGTGGAAGGATAGGAGTAGGATCCATCCCATTATCTTCCACATCATGGATGGGGGTGCAGAATTTGAAAGACTATGGCTAGGCTAAATCCAATGAATTAGTGTATAATCCTTGAGATCTGAAGCAACTGTAATCCATGCTGTTATTACAGCTTTATTACCAACATCATAAAGAAATCAGTCTATTTATCAGATGGAGGTGTGGCAATAACTCTCTCTCTCTAGTAAATGTTTTGGTTTCTTTGGAAGGTTAAAATATTACCATGCCTGAGTCTTTAGATTATCCTCCAGGACCCTTCATACCCTGTTGGAATATGCAAGGTCTATTCTGCATAGATAAAGAAGATGAAAAGAACATCTTGCAGGGGGCAGCAGAGGGGACAACCAGTTAGCATAGTGACATTAGGGACTGCCTACTATTTTCAAATACTCTCCTTCCTGTCTCCTGATTGGCTCAATTAGGGCTCTTTCCTGCTCCTACTGAGAACTGTTAGTCTGCTGACTCCCTTCTAGTTAGTTAGACAGTTAGACTTCTTTTTCTCTCTCCTCTTTCTTACAAAGTTTGTTCTCTTCTTAGTAAGCCGATTTTATTCTTTAAACAGCTTGTGCTCTGCATTACTGCATATCTACACTCCAACATGCACTATCCTCAGAAGTAAGTTGGGTGGCAACTAAGGACAGGGCCTTTTCAGTTATGGCACCTTATTTTGGGGATTTTCTCACCTGGCATTCTACCTGGCGCCTAACCTGAACATTTTTAGTGCCAGGCTAAAGCTTGACTTTTGTCACCTGGGCATTCACATGTTGCTTATTTTGAATTTTTTTAGCAGATGGTGTTGGGATTCATTAGGAGCACTGCTATTAGGCTTTAATTTTTTTTTAATTAAGATCTGGTTTCAAAGTCTATTGGTTTCCCTCTAGAACCTGAAAGCATCGGAGTGTGTTTAAGGAGTCTGCAGGTTTTCTAGCATAATCTGTTTCCCTTGAAAAGAAACTATTCTCAAAATTTGCTGGGGCACAATTGGGAATGCCACAAACTCTGCAGCAAACATGTTTGATAGGAGAACATACCATGTCTGATAGCTGCAGTCACCTCGTTACCTAGTCCCTGCTCCTGGTCACATCATTTATTTATTTGTTTGTTTCATTTCTATCCCACCCTCCTGCCTAAGCGGCTCAGGGCGGCTCACAGCATCATAATATCCATATACATTAAAACATTCGCATCTCATGTAGAACAACTGGCTAAAATGCAATAAATAACAAGATTCTCATACAATGCACCATGAAGATCTTTCAGCCGACATAGGCCCAGAGACCAGGATTGCCAGCTTCCAAGTCAGGTGTGGTGTTCTCCTCGAATTACAACTGATCTCTGGACTCCCTGTAGAAAATGGCAGCTTCAGAGGGTAGACTGTATGGCCCCCAGGCAGCTGAATGATCACTCCCAGATACTCTCTTTCAAGCGCTAGAGCCCAGAAATCTCCTCGGTTTTCTGAGGGGATGCAGGCAATGAAAAGATAAGGGAGATGGCTGGAGCGACAGTAGAGAAAGACTCAGGCTGACTCTGGTAAGACCTGGGCAAAAGCTCATTTCAAAGCATACTCCATGGCAGTGATGGCAGCAAAGAAGAAAAAATTCCACCACTTCTGCATCTGCATAGTATAGCCCAACAGTGCTGTTCTGGGTGATCAGAGGCCTGTTGGGATCTGGCCTGCAGGAGAAGGTGGACTGCTCGGTGGCCGCTGTGATCATTTTGCTCAATGCTTTTCAGATATAAACTCTCACATCTGTTCTGACTTTGACTCCACATTAGCAGTGACAGGGGTCAGTTGATGCCAGGGTGCTGACCTGTCCAGCTGTTTGCCATATATTTCAGTTTATTCAGTCTGACACCTACTGATCCTTGCCCTTCATCGCTACGTAAATCTGCTGGGTGGGGGGAATGGCTGACAGGATCTGAGAGGTGGTTAATGCCTCTTTGAGTGAGGGAATCATTAAAACAGTCTGTTTAGCATCCACTTCTAAATAAGCCTATTCTGGACCTAGGAGACCTCAATAACTATAGATCAGTCTCAAATGTCACATTCCTGAGCAAGGTGATTGAACAGGTGGTGACTGGACAAGTTCAAGCTTTCCTGGATGAAACAGACCTGGTTATGGGACTGAAACTGCCTTGGTTGTCCTGGGTGGACAGAGGGAGTACAATTCCATCGGTTCTCCTGGACCTCTCAGTGGCTTTTGATACCATCGATCACGGTATCCTTCTGGACCACCTGGATTGGAAGGCATTGGCCTGTGGTGGTTCCAGTCCTATCTTGGAGGCAGGTTTCATAAGGTGGTGCTGGAGAACTGAGACTCAGCCCCATGATCTTTGGCTTGTGGGGTCCTGCAAGGCTCCATCTTGTCTCCAGTGCTGTTTAACATCTACATGAAACCACTGGGTGAGTTCATCCATAGATTTGGGCTGGGCTGTCACCAGCATGCCGGTGACACTCAGCTCTATCTTGTGCTTCCAGCCAATACCAGGGAGGCTGCAGATTCTCTGAACCAACGGCTAAAGGCAGCTTTGGAGTGGGTGCAGGCTAATGAACTGAAGCATAATTCTGACTAGATGAAACTGCTACTGGTAAGAGGAAAGTCTGACCTAGGATCTAAGGTGTCATCTGTTCTGAATGGGATTGCATTCCCCATGAAGGAACAGGTCCATAGTCTAAAGGTGTTCTTGGATCCAGGACCACTGCTGGATAAGCCTTTTACCAGCTTTGACTGGTTAGCCCGCTGTGGCCTTTCCCAGACAGAAAAGATCTGGCCACTGTGATGCATGCCTTCGTTACATCTAGATTAAACTACCACAATGTGCTCTGCATGGGGCTGCCCTTGAAAAGTCTTCAGAAACTTCAATTGGTACAGAATGCTGCAGACAGGATGTTGAATGGAGTGGGTCATAGGGACCATGTCACTCCAGTCAGGGGTCTTTTGATGGGGGAGCGCACTGGAGCACAGCTCTGGCAGCTCAGGAGCTGAGCCCCGCCCCCAGCCGGCGTCCCCGGGAGTCTTTCGGGTAGCCGAATGTCAATTTCAGCTCCATTATATACTATGGGCCATTGAAGTCAATGGTGAAAACATAGGGTATATTCTGGGGGCTGGAAGGGAGGGGGTTTGAGATAGAGGCTCCAAACTCACAGGGTAGCTATTGGAGCCTTTCCCCAAGATACCTACCAAGTTTCAAGAACATTGGACCAGGGGGTCCAATTCTATGGGCCCCCAAACAGGTTGCCCTCATTCTCTCCATTGTTCTCTATGGTGGGGAAAAATTTACTTCTTTCCCATGGTGCTGTTAGTAGCTCTGTGGGGGAGGGGGTTTGAGGGAGAGGCTCCAAACTTTCAGGGTAGCTTTGGGAGCCTCTCCCCACATGCACCCCCATGTCTCAAAGCAATTGGGCCAATGGGCCGAATTCTATGGGCACCCAAACAGGTTACCCCCATTACCTCCATTGTTTCCAATGGGGAAACCCAGCCAACAGCACTTAAGGCAGGCAAGCAGGCAGCGCCTAGCAGTCAGACTCTCCCAGAGAATCTCAGGGAAAGTGAACTGTCTTGGGAGGTGCTTGTTTGCCATGAGAACAAGTGGCACACTCCAGAACAAGTCGCACTGTGGCAGTGCAAGCGTGCCACAGTGCCACACAGAAACCCCAAAAGACCAAAAGGAACAACATTTATACACAGGGAAAGTGTCCTCCTCTTATTATTGCAGGTGCCCTTTTTTGCATTTTCCCCAGTGCTATAAATATTCTTTTTGAGGTGTGTGTGGTGTGAGTGGTCCAGTGAGGTTGCACCATCAATTTATACATGTATAAATTTATTTTTTCAGCTCCACTGCAGCCTATGGGGATCATTATAGACAATGGGCCTCATAGGCTGTAATGGAGAATCAATCTGGGGTTATGTGGGGTTATGGGGGAGCTATTTTTTGAGGTAGAGACACCAAATTTGCAGTGCAGCTGCTGGTGCCCCTCCTCAAAAAACACCCCAAGTTTCAAAAAGTTTGGACCAGGGGTCCAATTCTATGGGACCCAGAAGAAGTTGCCCCCATCCTCCATAATTTCCAATGGAGGAAAAATATGTGTGAGCTGGAAGCTACATTGTCTGAGCAGGAACTAAAATTTTGTGTACCAGCACCTCCCAGTGCAGCTTAGAGGGAACACTGGATCTAAGTAATAATGAAACACATGTGAATACAGAACAATTGTTCAGCAGACAAAAAGACAGATTGTTACCTGTTGATATACCGTATTTTTCGCTCCATAAGACGCACTTCCCCCCCCAAAAAAATGGGGGGGAAGTATGTGCATCTTATGGAGCAAATACTGCAAAAAAGAGTGCAGTTGGGGGGGGGATGGAGCGCCGGCTTTCCTGAGCGCTCCGCAGCAGCGGCACGCCCAGGAAAGCCAGGGAAGGGGCGGGTGTTCTAACCCCCCATAAGAACATAAGAATTTAAGAGAAGCCAATGCTGAATCAGGCCAATGGCCCATCTAGTCCAACACTCTGTCACACAGTGGCCAAAAATACCACGTGCTATCAGGAGGTCCAGCAGTGGGGCCAGGACACTAGAAGCCCTCCCACTGCTGCCCCCTCCAGCACCAAGAATAGAGTGCATCACCTGCCCCAGACTGAGAATTGCCATCTATACCCTGTGGCTAATAGCCACTGATGGACTTCTGCTCCATATGTTTATCTAATTCCCCCTTGAAACTGTCTATGCTTGTAGCTGCCACTACCTCCTGTGGCAGTGAATTCGATATGTTAATCACTCTTTGGGTGAAGAAGTATTTCCTTTTATCTGTTCTAACCTGACTGCTCAGCAATTTCATGGAGTGCCCACGAGTTCTTGTATTGTGAGAAAGGGAGAAGAGTACTTCTTTCTCAACCTGCTCAATCCCATTCATAATCTTATAAACCTCGATCATGTCACCCCTCAGCCATCATTTCTCCAAGCTGAAGAGCCCCAAGCGTTTTAACTTTTCTTCATAGGGAAGGTGTTCCAACCCTTTTATCATTCTAGTTGCCCTTCTCTGCACTTTTTCCAATGCTATAATATCCTTTTTGAGATGTGGTGACCAGAACTGTACACAGTATTCCAAATGAGGTCGCACCAATGATTTATACAGGGACATTATGATACTGGCTGATTTGTTTTCAATTCCACCCCCCTTCTCTCCCAGCCCCAGCGCCAGCTTTCCTCAGCACGCCGCAGCAGTGGCAAGCCCAGGAAAGCCAGGGAAGAGGCGGGCTTTCTAACTCCTGCCCCTTCCCTCCCAGCCCCAGTGCCGGCTTTCCTGAGCGCCGTGCGTCTTATGGTCAGGTGCGTCTTATGGTGCAAAAAATACGGTAACTTATAACGAGGTCTTCTTATACCATCTTAATTCAGATCAAGAGAATAAAGATGCAAAAGTTCTTTATGCATTCCAGATAATTGTATCTGCTGACCTTAAACTTTGTGAAAGCAGACCATTTCAGTCTTACATTAATGACTTCACATGTAGCACACTGTGCAACCTTTGCTTCTGAGGTTGGTAACTTGCTGAATTAGCATCACTGTCACATCCCAGCAGCAGCACAGCAACAGGGCAGAAGGAGGCACCCTGGGGAATCAGTAAGGGCATGACACGAGCAGATCAGAGGAAGGGCATCCAGAGCCAGTTCCTGAGGGAGAAAACACCTACTCCAGGGCAAAGGTCTCCTTGGAAGAAAAGAACTACTCTAGATAAGCACAGGGCAGCAGCAGGGCTATTTTTGGGCAGGAATGCACAGGAATGGAGTTCCGTCTGGCTCCCGATTTGGCCACGCCCAGCAGGAACTCATTAGCATAATAGGCCACACCCAACAGCAGAAACTCATTAGGGTTGGCTCCGTTAGGGGTGTGTGGCCTAACATGCAAAGGAGTTCCTGTTCCAAAAAAACCTCTGTGTTTTTTCAACAAACAAGATAAACAGAATAAGAAGCAAAAGGTGGTGTGGCTGGATGACCACACTTCTGATAACATGGGGGTGTGGCCTAATATGCCAATGAGCTGTGCTGTCAGGGGTGTGGCCTAATATGCTAATGAGTTTCTGCTGTTGGGTGTGGCCTATTATACTAATGAGTTCATGCTGGGCTTTTTCTACAAAAAAGCCCTGGGCAGCAGGAATAGGCACGATCAGGAGAAGGAGGTAAAAGGGGCCAGATGAAGGAGGTAGGGTGAAGTATTTGGTGGGGACCCGCTATGGCCAGGGAAGGAGAGTAGTCAGTCTGGCCTGAACTCCCTACAGTTGGTAGGGACTCCGAAGGTGGCACAACTGGCCAAAAGGCCACAACTGCCATTGGGCCAGGCCTGGGTGAGCTGGCCTAGCTACTGCAGGTGATAACTCTCCCAGAAGATGAGATAGCCAGAGCTATGGCCTACCAAGACCAGGCAAAGGACCTCAGCAGAGGAAACTGGCTTAAGAACCTAGGTGGAAGCAGGTGCAGGTCCTACAGGACAAACTAGCCAGGCTGCAGGGTGGTTGTTAACCTTGGAAACTGCTGATTGGTAGTCAATACAGAGGCAATCTTGGTATCTCTTGAGCATTGCTGAAGGTGATAGCCATATGAGCAGAGAGAGAGAGAGAGAGAGAGAGAGAGAGAGAGAGAGAGAGAGAGAGAGATGTGTGTGTGTGTGTGAGAGAGAGAGAGACTCATCTTTGGACAACACAAATACACCCTGGGGGGTTGGGGCATCTGACTTCAGGGGTATCACAGTTGCATGTACAATAACACAACAGTCCAATATGGATCTATCTGCCTGAGCCTTATTTCATGCAGCTGGCTGAATGAACCACATTCCACAAGATTAATTAGATTGCTCATGCTGGTTGGTTTCCAGCTAGTTACCTGGAAGGGCAGGGCTTCACCGCCTCTTTCCAGTTCTTGGAATCATTAAGTCACTCTTGGTGGTTCTTACTGTTCTTCCTTCATGACTTCAATCAACAGTTATCCTGAAATTAATGAAACTACACTGGTATTACCAAAACCTGTGGTTAGGATCACATATGTGTGAGGCTCAGATTAGATGTGATGGCAGTAGACCCATTTGGCTAAACCTAGGTCTTCTCCCTTTATATATAATGCAGAGATTATGCGTGCCTGATTTGTACAGCAAACAAGGTTCATTGGTAGAGGGCCCAAGTATGGGGTTGGGAAATGGTCCCCTTAACAAGGTGCAGGAGGACTTGGGGAGGGTTGCCAGTTCATGGTCATGACACAATTTATTTATGAGAGCCAGTTTGGTGTAGTGGTTAAGACTGTGGACTCTAATCTGGGAGAACCGGGTTTGATTCCCTACTCCTCCACATGCAGCTGCTAGTGTGACCTTGGGTCAATTACAAGTTCTCTCAGAGCTGTTCTCTCAAGAGCAGTTTTCTTAGAGTTCTCTCAAACCCACCTACCTCACAGGGCATCTGTTGTGGGGAGGGGAAGAGAAAGGAGATTGTACACCACTCTGAGACTCTGAGTGAAGGGCAAGGTATAAATCCAACTCTCCTCCTCCTCTTCATTTCAGAAATAAAGCTGGAATTTTTTTTCAGATAAAAGAGAGATTTATGAGCTAAATATTCATTCTGCCCAAGACCGGCCTGTCTGTAGTCTCTCTCCCACTTTCTCCCAGTTAGGTGCCAATAACAGAAGTGAACCTAATTGGGAGAAAAAAGTAGTACAGAGGAGAGTCTATGGAGAATAAAATGGCAGCTCTCTAGAGTGATCGGCTCCCCTTTCACACTTGCCTCTTTTAGCTCTAAAACCTGGAACTTGCCCTGTCTTTATATGTGCCTGGAACGGACCCAGGTTTAGACAGACAGGCCTGTTGTTGTCATCTGTAGTTCAAGTCATAGACAATTATACTTCTTCTTGCTGGTTTTCAGAAAACGGTTGGGTAGCTTTCAGACTCAGAGGAGGCCAGATGGAATGAAAATCCTCTCTAATGTTTATACACTGCCCTGGCTTGCCCCACTCTTGTAAATGACAAAAAAGGTGAACTACTCTACCAGTCTGTCGAATCAATCACAGCTTGCATAACACACATTAGATCACTTTGATATGTCATTAGGTAAGGGAATACAGGAATAACAGAATATAAAGCAGGGTGTTTCTATCCTTTCAGTTTAGTCCTGAAAGCATTAAAAAGATTATGAATCAGACAAATGTGCAGGTGGAATAAAAGGGTCATAAATTATTATTTATAATAATAAATTGCAGATTTAGCTTTGGCTGGGGCTTGCATCTTGGAAAAAATGTTCAGTATTCTGGTAGAACATCAGGCAGAGATCAAAGAGCAAACCAGCACTTTAGGTTTTTTTTTTTTAATGGGGTGGCAGTGGTAACTGGAAAAGGCTCACAATTGACATAGCAGAAAGCTCATGATGAAATGACAGCAGAAGAGGTTGGGAAGATCAGACTTTTTCTTGGGGAGGTGTGTGTCATGATGTATAATTTGAAAAGCTTGAAATTGCACAACCAGTTTACACAGTGTGAGATTGGACACACATGAATCTACCTTACATGGAGTCAATCTTGGCTAATCATTGTCAGTATTGTCTCCTTGGACTGGGTCTCTAGGGTCTCAGGTAGAGGTCTTCCATGTCCCCTGCTACCTAATCTTTTTAAAAAGAGATGCCAGATATTGAACCTGGGGCTTTCAGCATGCAAAGCAGATACTTTACCATAGAGTTATGTCCCCTTCTCTGGGAGTTCTGTAAGGGAGCTCTCAGCGTTTCTTTTTCTTTTGGACAGCAGGCAGGGCTCTCATTTGGATAAGAATACAAGCAACCTATAGTTGGACTAGACTTAGACAAATCTAAACACAGATGGAATTCTACAGGTTTTTCTATAACCTATTTGTATGTGTGGCTTTAAAGCATAAACATAAAATGGAGCTAAAGTTGTACATTTAGCCAAAGAGGGCAAATAGTAATTCTCCAAAGCTGTTTTTTCAGGTCAGAAAAATGACATGGGGAGAAAGTTTAAAACCCTCCTTCCTGTGTGTCTCAGTCAGGATCAGAATCAGTCAGCCACGGGCCTGAAAATTTAGTTTATTTTTTATTTAGTTGCCTCTTTTATAGACTGCCTTTCTCACTGGGATTCAAAGTGGATCACACAGCATGAGACAATGAAATCAACAGGAATGGGGAATCCAGTAAACAAAGCAATTAAGTTTGAATTGCAAAAATCTGAAAATAGACCTGAAACCAAGCTGAAACCAAGCATAAGCATTAACGCAACATGATAAACGATGCAGAAATTACATACTAGGATCATACCTATAGCAACAGACAGTACGTATTATACACAGTTGTCTAGTCCACAGTCCCTAACCGTTTAAGATTTTTTTCCCAAAAAACATTTCTTTGCCATATAGCCCTGTTACCTGTGTAAAAAAAAAGCCTCCTAAAAGTTCAGTTTTGCCTGGTTTGCAGAAAGCCAGGAGGGTCTGACCCTTCCTTGACCTCTTCTGAAGGCCATTCCACAAAGTGGGGACCAGAACAGACAGTGCACTTGTACAGGTAGTTGTTGATTTTGCTCATTTACAGTGCGACACCTGCAGAGGGCCCTACGCAGACAAGCAAAGATGTTATGGTGGAATGTAGGGGGAGAGGTGGTCCTACAGATGGGCCCAGGCTGTGAAGTAGGGTTGCCAACCTCCAGGTGGCACCTAAAGATCTCCCATTATTATGGTGGATCACCAGATGGCCAAGATCAGTTCCCCCGGAGGAAATGGCTGCTTTGGAAGGTGGACTCAGCCAGTACACCCTACTGAGGTTCCTCCCTTCCCCAAACCCCACCCTTCCCAGGCTCTGCAAGGAAATGTAATCTTAATTAAGGGTTGGAACAAGGGAGGAGCAACAAAAGTGAAACAGAAATTAGAGAAAGACTACAGTGCAAGAAGGATGCTACAAAGCAGAGACTGGGAGAGCTGTTTACCCTTTCCCTATCTGTGTTATGGAAACTTAATAAATAACTAGTTTATGCTAAACTACTGAAGTCCTTGGCATTGATGAGACATGTTGTCAGGAGTCTGAACCTTCAGTCACTGCTTTGGTGTGGTGCTTGGATCTTTTTGTGCACTCTCACCGTAGTCTACGGGGCAACTGGCAGATGAGGCCCAGAATGGCAACGTTCCCCCCATTTTCTCCAGGGGTGCTGATCTCTGTCAGCTGGAGATCAGTTGTAAAAGTGGGAAATCTCCAGGCCCCACCTGGAGGCTGGGAACCCCAAGTCTACAGTTCTCACTAGCAAACAGAAACACAGAACTAAGGGGCAGGGACAGACAAATACCAAACACACAAATATGAGAGAGGGAAAACAAGACTGTTCCACTCTAATGTATACAATAAATAAACCACAGTAACTTCCAACACCCACCCCCATTTTTGCTCCCACTGGGGTGAAGCGGGGAGTGGGGGCTGGGAGATTGCCTGTCATGGTGGGGAATCTGGTAATCCTGGCTCTCTTACCTGGCAATTTGCAGGAAATTCTTTGGGGTATCATGAAGCAGGTAGAAGAAATGCCCTCCTTCAATCACTATGGCCGCTGTTGTGGGAACCCAGGTGATTTCTCCTGCTGCTTCCTCCCTTCCTGTCTCTCCCCAGTTCAGCAGCTCATACTCCTAAGGGTCCCTCATGGTGAGGGGAAGGGGATAAGAGGAGAGCATGCTCGGTAAAGATGATGGCGCTTTGCTTTCTTGGCTTCTAATTTATGATATTCAGTGGCAGCATCAGATCTAAGCAGATGGTCATGATATGTAACTGTTTATAAGTCAAATTTCCTGTCTGGTGACACCCTATGGAAACAGGGAAAACTGGCTCATCAGCAGCCTAGCAATAATTGTCACTTTCCAGTGGGAAAGAAGGAACCACATTCATGCCAAGTGGAATGAACTGCTCCACTTTATTGACTGCAGTAAATCCTTGAAGTAAATAGCCTTTTTAAAGGTCAAAAGGCGGCTTTTGCACTAAGCTCCTCCCCCAGATCAACCTGAAACCATAGGGTCCTGGCTACCCTATGGGACAAACTCCTGGTTTGTACCATGATGACCTACAGAGCACAAAGTTGGGTCTTTTTATTTTATTACAAGAGTGGAGAAACCTAAAAAGTGAGTGAGTTATGGTCCCTTCACCTCTGTTGTTGGATGGACCTAGTTTCTGATTAGTAGTAGGAATAGTAAGCAGGAGTGCTGTGGGGTGATACACCTGAGGAGTAAGCCAGGGTGCAGTGAAGCACATTTGCACATATTTTACTCCTACAGGATTCATTGAGACCTACTTTGGCCACAGTGTGGAATATTTGTTAATGCCTTGATTTCCTTAGATTAGGCCAATAATCTATTCTCCCTAGGCTTTCCAATATCATTGCCATATCCTGGCATCATACCCATTCCTTATTTTCCAGTGAGCATTGCATAGTTTTGACCAGGGTTGCCAGGTCCTTCCTGGCTGCTAGCAGGGGTCTCCAGGGCCTGTCCTGGGATCTTCTAGATGTGACATCATCACATCGCTGACATCAGGGGATGACACTCTAGTTTTTGTTGAAAACTCTATGGTTTGAGCCCAATTTTGCCATAGCATTTTGCCCAAAAACTAGAGTGTCATCCCCTGACATCAGTGATGTGATGACATCATTTCCGGGTGATGTCATCACATTGTGTTCGGTGGGGTATTTGTGGGTAGAGTTTCCCCCTGCCGGCCAACTTGCTGGTGGCAGAAAGGAGCCCACAAAAGCAGGGGAACTCCTGCCCAGATTGGGGGCCTGGCAACCTTAGTTTTGACTGCACTATGTTTTTATGAAGAATGCAATTTACATTTAATTTTTCCTCTTCTCTTTACTTTGGGCAACCCCCCAACCCCCGCCCCCTCAGGCATTCATGAAGCTGGTGTGGTGCTGGAAAGTGCCATCTAGTCACAGCCAATTTATGGCAACCCTGTAAGGTTTTAAGGAAAGAGCCGTTCATTATTGCTCGTCTCTGCAGAGAGACCCTGCTATTTCTTGGCAGTCTCCCATCCATATACTAACCAGGGCCAACCCTGCTTAGCTTCCGAGATCTGACAAACTCAGGCTAGTCTGGGCAATCCAGGTCAGGTTTTTCATAAAACTTGAAACCACCTTAATTAATGGACATAATTCACTAAACCTCTGAATCCCAGAGCCAGGAGGCAACATAAGGAGAAGGTCTCAGCCCTGTTGTTGGCCCTCCAGAGGAACTGGTGAGACAGGATGCTGGATTAGCTGGACCATTGGTCTGATCCAGTAGGGCTCTTCTTATATTCTTATATTTTAGAATGACTAGATATGCATTTAGCCAGATTATTTTGCCATCATTGCCACTAGGATACCATGCTATCCAGCAAAGGAATAAAACAAGCCCCTAAGCATGGACAAGAGAGACATGTTTCTAATAGAGCTGTATGCATTGACTATATGAATTATGGTTTTGCATTAGGGTCATATTTCTAAATAGCTATGAAGAGCTGATAATATGATTAATGCATTAATAAATTTTAATCATAAATAAAACTAATAGTCATTAGCATTTGGGAAAATATATAGTACTTCAAGCACTGCTGTAACAATTTGTTATTAATGTAAAGATTGGATTATATGCTGGTCTCTCATATTTCATCCAGAGCTGGACAAGATATGGCCAGTTTCCAAATGCAGCCTACCAAGTCATATTTTGACACATACATAGCAGAAGCACTGAGAACTGTACACTGCCTGACAGGGTGAGCTGTGCAGGCTGGGCATATTTACACTACAAACACATATTGTTTTGCATGCCTGAAATTTCAGTCAAAAATGGGAGAGTGGGGGCCACAGGTCTTAAAGCTGGTAAGCCACAGGAACAATTGGTTCAGTAGCAATGAGAAGGAAAAGCGAACCAGTGTGATGGCAGCAGAAGCAAAATGAATGAATGAATGAATGAATGAATGAATGAATGAATGAATGAATGAATGAATGAATAAAATCCCATTCTTGTGATCATTAGGAATGGAAAATAAAGTGGTAGAGTAATATAGTTTTTATATTGCTAGGGTGGATCCCAGAGTGCTTTCCATTGTTGGAAGGATTTCTGCCCACTGGGTTGCTAGATCCAGATTGGGTAACTCCTGGAGATTCAGGGAGGACAGGGATCTCAGAGCCATAGAGTCCACTCTATAGCATCCATTTTCTCCAGGGGAACTGATCTCTGTAGTCTAGGGATAAACTGTAATTCCAGGGGATCCCCAGGTCCTATCTGAAGGTTGGCATCCCTACATGGAGAATAACTTCCTGACCTTTCCTCCTCCATCTGCCACCCAGCATTTGGGGCAGCAGTAGACAGGAGGGAGGTTAAGGAAGTCATGCTCTATGCTTCCATCGGCAGAAGATTTTCTGTGGGATCCACCCCTGTATCTGCTTGTCTGTTATGCAGCTGCAGATTTTTTTTTTGCTTAATGTTTGGCTAAAGCCTATGTGCCAGACTCCTTCACCATTCCAAGTCCAAAAGGTCATTTGTTTCAAAACATGCGAAAAATTCCAATTCAGGCATCTCATCTCTATGCTATCAAACAGCTCCAACCTAATCATGTGTTCTTCATGTGAGAACTACAAAGAATGTGAAAGTGATTCTTGGGCCTACTTATTTGTAGCACCTGAAAGCATCAGCAATGGGTAAAGCATCACTTTTGGACCAGTCAATACTATACATATCAGAGAGATACTATCAGAGGCAGAGCTTGTGGAAAGCCAATCCGGAAAGTTTTTGTTAATAGTTTCCACTTGGAAACTATTTGGGTGGGTATTTGGGCTTGCAGCAGCAGAAGTTAAAGAGTGAGAATATGAGCTCCACTGAAAGAAATCGTCCCACAGAAGACATTTTCAGCAGGATCCAAGCCACTATATCCTCAGTTTTGATAGCCCTGATCATATATTTCTGGCTACATTACCTAACATGCTGTGAAACCACAGCTGATCATACAGTGCTTCTTGGATTCCCTTTCCCATGAAGGGCTTCAGTTAAGGGGGGGAGGATTCTTTTTCTAGTTCATCCTTGCTGATCTTATTCAGGTAAACATGAGTTTGGTTTACATAACAGGAGTCCAACATTATGAAAATGGTCACCACTTATTTTTGTCTTTCAGTGCCTGAACTTGTCATGTTGAAGTACTGGATTTCTTAATGACAATGTCAATGTTTTAAATGTCTAGCAAGCAACATAGTTACTTAGGGTCAAACTAGACGTTACACCTGCCACGAGTCCTAACATTTTATAAACACACATGATATTGGCGAACAATGTCTCCAAGGGCTTTGAGGTCTCATTTGGCTTGGGAATACAATGGGGGTGGGGTGGGCTTGAGCCTTTCGCTAGCATTATTTCCCCAAGGTGAAATGTCCATGGAGGGGGACTGGAGCCCCACTCTGGGCCACATAAGGCCCCTCAGCCATTTCAGCTCAGGGAAATAGTGCATGGGGAGGCTGAAGCTCCTCTCCTCCCACCACAATCTCAAGCAGAATTAGGTCTCAAAGCACTAATTCCCTGACATCACATCTGTCTATAAAACAGGTTGGCGACCCAACTCATGGCAAATATCGCATCTAATTTGGTCTGTAACTTCCCCTGGGGAGCAAATCCACAATTGCTCATTCCTCAGCTATTTTCCTTCCACTAGCAGAGAGCGAGGGGGAAAAAAACTTCTTCACTTTGGTATGGCAGAAGTAAAGCAAATGTCAATCACACCATGCCACACTATTTTTATTAGCACTAATTAAGCTATTTTTCTTGAGTGTTTCATTTCTCACTAGCTTAGTTGTTGTGGAAACGTCAGTGAAAAAGATGAATTCCAGAGACAGCTGAGCAAAAAGGCACAGATGTGTACAACAGGGACACGCTTCACTTTGCACTTCAGCTCTCCAAAAGCGTAACAAATTTCATGATTAAATAAAAGGATTTGAATAATCTAGCTGGCATATCAGCTACTAATTAATTTTATTTTACCATCCACAGTGGTTCCATTATGGTGCTAGACAAGCCTTTTTCGTGTGTGGAAAAAGAGGTGCTGGAACTCTCAAGAGGGAAACGAAGTTTTCAATCTGTGTACTGAAAACACATGAACTTTTAAACTTTTTCAAAATAATCTTGTCAGAGAGGTTCCAGAACTCCATTCCGGTGTGTTCCCCCAGAGAAAAGAAGCCCTGGCTAGAACATTAAATACTGGAGACCTGTTCATTAATAAAGTTTTCAGATGCAACCAATGTAGAAAGTTCTGAAGTGAATATCATTTCCAACAATTAAGTCCTCCTCCAGCTGAACAAGACAGACTGAAACAAGACAAGCCTCATCTTAATTGGGCTTCTTGTAAGATTAGAGCACAACCCTGCTTTCTGCTCCTGCCTTCAAAGACACACTTATAAAGAAAGTGTATATCCTGCAGAATCCCTACCAGGATTAGAAAAAAAAAAAAAACATCTTCAGCTATTGGGTATAATGGACCAAAGTGGTATCAGGTACCTATGCAGGTATTTCTTGAATTCTGGCTCTTGTTTGTTCTTTTCAAGTTGAGTGCAGCTTGGAGTGGAGGAAAACTGGAAAACTGCATGCATGATAGAACTGCCACTTAGATAATGTACATGCCACGTCTCTGCTCAAGGTAAAAGTGATACAATAAAATAATTTAAAAAATAACACCATATATAAATATTATTTAAAAACCATAAAAACAAGCCAAGGTCATAAAAACAGACTTAAAAACACCCAGCAGGCTAAAGTAACACCTCCAATACCCACAGCTGATTTATGGCCATCCTGTAGGGTTCAAGGCAAGAGCCATTCAGAGGTGCCTCTGTATGGCAACTCCATAGTAGTCTCCCATCCAAGTACTACTAACCATGGCGGGTCTTGTATCCAAGTACTAACCACGGCTGACCCTGCTTAGCATCTAAAATCTAACCAGAGGGTAACCTGGGCCATCCAGGTCAAGGTTTAACACTCAGCATAAAAGCAGACTATGAAAACAACTTTGAAAGATTTAGTCAAAGGGCTGCTAGTTTACAGTCTGGGGCTGTGGAATGGTATAGTGTAGTCTGCTGTCATCAGATCTCAGAAGCTAAGCAGGGTCAGTACATGGGTGGGGACCACCCAGAAAGACTCTGCAGAGGAAGGCCATGGCAGACCACCTCTGCTTAAGCACCTGCTTTGAAAACCCTATGGGATCACCATAAGGTGCCTGTGACTTGACAGCACTTCACACACATATAGTTTGCAATTGGGTAGCAATTTTCTTTTTTTTTAATTTTTATACAACATAGGACTGTATCTATAACCCTGGAAGAGAAGACTGGAAGGGAATTCCCATTTCCCCCCCACCACTTGTGGTGCCAAAAATCTTGAACCTCCTCTGCAGGGAGATTTCTCTGTCTCCCTCTATTCTTGTGTTCTTCCAGATTTTTACTTGGTATACCCTCCCCCAATAACTCCTCCCCCATTTTGGTGTTTTAAGTGTTTATATTGAATCATTTTGTATATACTTTATCTTAAAATGTTGTTTTAATGTTGAACTGCTTTAATGTTTTGATGTTTGACACCTTGGGGACCCTATTTGGATGGAAAGGCAGCACAGGAAAGTTTTAAATAAATAATGAATAAATAATCTGTCAGTTTAAATGACAATATGAGACCTTATGTTCATATATGATAGATCATTATCAGCTTTTATTCTTTTACATAGCAAAATGTACTTTGGGATTAAATGAACTATAGCTTTATAGTGGGGGACCTGTAAAGACTTTTTGGGAGGGCAAATTCTCATATTTTCCCCTCCACACTGGCTTACCCAATATGCCCTGGACAATGACATCACCTGCAGGTGACATCATCACACCAGGCACGTTGATCATGGGCAGGGCGGTGGCAGATTGGGGCCCCCAAAAGCAGGGGGGGGATGTCAGCCCTAATGACTAGATTTATCACTGCCCTGCATCTACCCTGTCTAATTTACTAGTGAAATATGTAACACTGGGTGTATCAAGGTGTTGTCCTCTTCATCTAGATTTATTACCGTTGGCCAGAGTTTTGATAGCAGGAGAGTTTAAATAAAGAAACAGTGGAGGGAAACTGTCGCACACACATACCCATGCCACAAGGGTCACTCTTTGTCAAGTAGGCACATGTGAAACCGTCACTGACAAACTGGGTGCTCATATTCCCAGATGTAGGACTGAGACTTCACACAGTTTTTAAAAAGACCAGTCTCTGTTGCAGCAGGCTGTCACAGAAGCATGACAACTGGAACTTGTGCACTGCAGGGAGGACGTGCTGTGTAGCACAAACATTAGTAGGTTACTGTAACAGGCCTCTTGTGGCAGCTGCAGTTGTCCTTAGCTGAGGTCAGATGGAAGATGCAGGTGGGGACAATGAAACTTCAGTGAAAGCTGCTCTCCCCACATATCAAGACACTTTGCAATGCAGAGTATGCTCTGGGACTTTGAGAGGTTGCAAGAAGTCATAGGCAGGGGAGGGTGAGAATAGCAAGACCAAGATATGAACCTCAGGAGTGCAGCTGGGTATATTAAAGAGGAATCACAATCTCCAGCATTAAAGCAATCTCCAGCAACAGCCCTCCATGAACCACCAAATCAAAGGGGATTCATTTAAATCAAAGCAGTTCAAATTATTTACTGATTAAAGCATGTGCATACTGATTGATTGCTTTAGCAATCAACCTATATGAGTTTGCAAATAAATATTGCCTTATATAGGAACATATTTCCAAATTGTTGACCATACCTATACCATTTGCAATTATCAAATTCTCTGTAGAAAGAAGAGGGAGAACTGTGGAATAAATGGTGTTAGCCTCATTTTGTGTGTGTGTGTGTCTGTGTATACATCTATATCTATATCTATATATAGATATATTTCTCCCTCATGGATCACTGCCTTGACATGGCGAGGGGGCTTGCATGGTTCGATGAGGCTGTGGGCTAATCAACCCTGACTGTTCCCTGGAAGGCCAGATCCTGAAGCTGAAGCTCAAATACTTTGGCCACCAAATGAGAAGGGAGCCCTCACTGGAGAAGACCCTGATGCTGGGAAAGATTGAAGGTCAAAGGAGAAGGGGACGGCAAAGGATGGGATGGTTAGACAGTGTCATCAATGCAACAAACATGAAATTGAGCAAACTTCAGCGGACAGCGGAAGACAGGAGGGCCTGGCGTGATCTGGTCCATTGGGTCACGAAGAGTCGGACTCGACTGTGTGACTGAAGAAATATATATATATATATATATATATATATATATATATATATATACATACACCTAAATAATGTTGATTATACATCTGATCATTTATTTAATCTTATCTAAGGTCCTACAACCCACCTAAGATTACTCAGGATCATTTATGTGAAAACCAAGTGCCAGGTGCCGGATGCAAGGGCTGGCTCTTATGCATAAATTGCAATTGTCCCTGTTCACCAGGGAAAGCTTCTTGTTTTTGAATCGAGAACAAAGGATGGTTCTGAGATCCCCACCCTGTGCGCCTTGTAATAATCAAATGTGAGTTGTAGGTTCTCATCAATTGCTGCGCACATTGTGCTCAGTTCAGACGATGTGCATGGAGAAGGAGAGGCTTTAGTCCCCCTCTCCTGACATCATATTACCAACTTGAAACATACATTCCCAGCAAGTGCTGTTTGTCCTAGTGGGGAATCCCCATGCTGCTGTCAGTCTTTAGGGTTCATTTCCAAGGTCTTGAGAAGTTAAAGTTCAGTCCCTGAGTGTGTTTTTGATACTGGTTATATCTTACTCATGAACTGCAAGGAATAATTTCACAGGCTGGTGGGAATCATTCTGAAGTGTCATTAACAGATTGTAGGTCAATTATATCTTACTAGATTTGAGTTCAGTTGCACCTTAGAGACCAACAAGATTTTTGGGGTATGAGCTTTGTCAGATCCTGGACTTGACTGTAGCTTTTCTACTGCAGACCAAATATGGCTACCCTCTGAAACTATATTTTTGTAGTATCTCTTTAATCTAAAGAAATCCTCATTGCTTTGCTTTTAAAACAGGACAGGACAGCTTTTGCAAAATAAATGACCACAGTGTTCAACAAATTTAGAACCCTCAGAAATGTTCAACAAATTTAGAACCCTCAGAAAGGAGGAGGTTCAGGCAGGAATCCTTGGTATGGCGATATGGTTCTTCCAAGTATATCCCTGTTTTCATCTGTGAAATGTTAGCAGATATGATTACTGGGCAGAGCATTTGTTCCTCCATGAGATGGAAAGTTAATATACATGATGCTTGGTTACTATAAATATTCATAATTTGAGAAATGAACACATAGCAGAATTCAGAAGGCATAAAATAGGAGTAAAAGTTCACCCCTTATGGACTTAGTATAAGTTCCTGGTGCATATGGCATCTCTTGAATTCTAATGGTCGGTGATGATTGACAGCTCTTCTAATCCACTACTTTCCACATGCACATCCAGCTGCTAGATGCAGAAGATAGAACCACAGATGTAAAACTGATGTACAAACTGGAATGTCTTTCTGAATTTGAATCCAATTCACACATGTGTCACTACTAAAGAACAACTATAATCAACGGTAATAGAGATAACTAACACCTTGCACACTTCAAGTTCATTCAGATTATATAAAAGCAGACTTTTTATTTTAAGAATATGCAAGCTTATTTCGATAATCATCTGTCACTTGGTTCAACTTTAATTAATTAGTTGCCTTGCTTTAATGGACTGATAAAATACAGAAAGGAGTCCAAAAGTCCGTGCAACTCATCCTTTCTGGTCAAGGAAAATATGCTTTTAATTTGTTATTCCATTTCTGATGGCAAGAGAATGGGCTTGAGAGTTCCTTGTCTTCTGTATTATCAAAATGCAGTTATAATAAATGACAGATGCAGTGAGAGCAAACTGAACAGTTATGCCAACTGGGGGAAACAAATATAAATAAGGAATAAAAGATACATATCACACATAATATTTACACTCGGCTACAGATATTGTGAATAGTTTAGATGCAAGCAAGAGTAGTTTACGTGGCAACAGAGTTTAGTTTAAAATGGACGTTGCAACTTATATTAGTTTAGTTCTAATGGGGTCATTTTTTTGATTTAATTAATTTGCATGTAAGAGGGGGAGAGGGAGCAGCCAAGAGCACAGCAAGGGTGTATGGAAGCTGGAGAAGTGTGTCCCTGTAAGACTCTCATTCCTTGGCAATGCTGCCTGCCCTACAAGGAATCTGCCCTTTCCTCAAGCATATGAGCTGCCCTGATGAAATCCAAAGCTAAACGCTTGCTTGCATGCTTATAATATAAGCTGCAAATGAGTTTGAAAGCAGAGGAACAGTTTGCATTAGGACAGTGCCATTCACACTACCCTCTGTTTTCCACATCTCCGTCTAGCACAATATATTTGGTAAGGCAGAGGAAAGGTAAACACTGTCCCTTTTTGTATGGCAGGGGCTGAGAAATTAGAGATGGACAGGAACTGTCTTCCCGTAGAGCAGGTCATTTAGTTCAAAATAGTATATTACGCCGATTAGTTGTCACATAAGCTCCTGGCCTGATAAACTTAACCCTATTCCTGCTAGAAAGTATTTTTGCAGTGAATCCAGGTTCTCTCCCTTGATTATCACAATGATTTGAATATACACACACCTGGTGGAGGGGGAGTACAGCTCAGTGGGACAGCAGCTCCATTGCATGCAGAAGCCCCCAGAGTCAATCCCCACTATCTCCAGATACAAGGAGGGGGTAGTGGGTGATTAAAAATTACCTCTTGCTGAGACCCTGCAGAATAGACAGCACTGACCTGGATAGACCCAATGGCCTAACTCACCATAAAGCAGCTGCATGTGTTCAGAGGGAAGCAAGTTTTGCCAATCAGTGCTAAGCAATGTCATTTGGTCAGTGCTAAGCAATGTCAATTGGTCAATTGTTTCTAAGCCAACGAGCGGGGGCAGACTTATTTGTGCAGTTACATTAGGCTTGCCATTTTCCCCTGGGAGTGGGGGGGTTGTCCACTTTAGGGGCCTCCAATCTGCCAACCCAGATACAGCTGGCAGGGGAACTCTGCCCCCAAAGTGCCAGGATTGTGGTGATCTGGAGGTGATATCTTCATGCTGGGCATGTCGCCGGGGTACATTGCCGGAGGAACACTCTAGCACTCAGCCTAAAAACTCTATGGTACCATAAAGTTTCTGGCCAAATGCTAAAGTGTCCCCCTGGCAATGTACCTAGCACAGTGACATCACTTCTGCATGATGTCATTGCGGTGCATGCACTATGCATGAATGCCAGAAGATCCCAGCGAAGAAGCTCCATCCCTTGCCAACAGCAGGTAGGCATTGGGCAACCCTATGTTACATTAATTAGGTGGTACAACACACACAGTTAAAGGAAGCCATCATATAAGTGGGGCTAGTTATTCCTCTGTTATGGGAGGAGGGGTGAGAGAAAGATAGAGTTCAACTAGGCTTGCCAGCCCCCAGGTGGTACCTGGAGATCTCCAACTATTACAACTAATCTCCAGATGACCAAGATCAATTCCCCTGGAGAAAATGGCAGCTTTGGAAGATGGGATGTACGGCATTATACCCTGCTGAGTTCCCTGCCCTCCCCAAAGCCCACCCTCCCCAGGCTCCACCCCCAAAATCTCCAGTATTTCCCAACCCAGAGGTGGCACAACCCTGGGGCCTTTTCTATTTTGGCAGAAAAACCCCACACTTAATATATTGACAGTGTTCCTTAGTTGATAACATATTAATTTGTGAATATTAGAGGTCTTTCTTCTGCATTTCTACCCTGTCACTAAGCAAACTTTAACAAACAGATCTGATTATGAACTGGCCCGTTCCCGTTTTCTAATTCATTGGATTGTGAGGTAAATAATTGATGCTGTTCACACCTGTCTCCTGCCCTCTCCCCTGCTCTGCTATTTAACCCATTATAAATTCGTCCATATATACCAATGACATATCTGGGCTAAACACAAACAGAACTTTATTTCTCTATAGGGGAAAAGAAAGGTTTATCTATTTATCAAAACATTTATATCCCACATTTCCTCTTGGTTCAGGGTGGCTTAAAATAAAAATTAAAACATCCCCAGGCAAAACCAAAGATAAAATAACAAGCCCCAAATTCCTCTCCCTCCCCCCTTAAAAGATGCCTGCTGTAGCCCAAATTCAAATAAATAACCTGTCGTCAAAAGATTTCCCACTATCATGGGATACCAGACAGGGCTGTCCATTCTCACCCCTACTTTTTGCCCTTTCTATTGAACCTCAAGCCATAGCTATTTGCAAGAATACCCAAATCCATGGTATCATAATAATCCTATAAGATCCATCTCGGCAGTTGATATAGAACTGAAACAATTCTCAGAGATTTCAGGTCTCCAAGTTAACCAAGATAAGACAGAAATATATCCTATACAACTTTACCAATCGTGAACCACCCAAATCAAAATTTTTCATGATTATAAATGGGTCTGTACATTTTGGTGTCATTTAGGAGTCAAAATTCCCCTGGAACTAAATGACCTGTTTAAATATAATTTCCTGGATCTCTACCATTTGACAATATCCCTCTTTAGACATTGGAATAACCTACAATTAGCCTGGCTAGAAAAAAACCAATTTAGTCAAATCATTTATCTTACCTAAATTTATTTTTTATTATTCAGAACTCTACCAAATCCTCTTCCAAATACTTTTCTCAAAAATGATAAAAAAATCATTAAACGACTTTACTTGGAATAACAAAAAAACCCAGGATTAGTTTTAAAACATTGAGTGAGCCTACAAAACTAGGAGGTCATAAAGATCTTGGTTTTACGTTCTCTTGACAACCAATGGTGAAAAAATTGGCAATCTAACACAGCCACTTCTAGATCAATCAATATTAAAACCCAGATGCTTAGAACACTCACAAGATGGTACCTAACACCAGTGAAAATACATCATATAAATCCTAATCAGCAACTAACCTGCTGGGAATTATGAGGACCGAGGATCCCACTTAGTGGTCTTGTAAACATATTCAATCATTTTCGTGAATAATCCAAGCCTAAATATATATTATCACAAATTATTTAATTCCCCTTAAACCAAAAGTAATGCTGCTAAATCTATTTCAAAACACAAACATTCCCCTAATAAGATGAGATTTAATAGCATTATTATGTGCTGCAGCCTGCATAATCATTGCAGCAGCTTGGAAAGCAGTAAACTCCCTTTGTTATCGGATTGGTACAAGAAGATATGGGATGTATTTGTTATGGAAAAATGTCTGGACCAACTGACACAGATCAAATCAAATCAATATATCTCTAATTTTGTTGAAATGCGGTATCCTATAATTGAATTTATAATAAATAATACCTCTGTCTTCCATTTTACCCACCCCAAACAGTTCTTAGTTTTGTAATGCAGATATGTAGTTAGTTATAGCTCTAAATACAATCATAGATGTTTAGTAGTTTTGTTGTAGTTTTTTTAACATAGTTATTTAGCTAGTGTTTATTTAAATTGGAAATATCATAATTGTCAAATTTATTATATTTGGTGTACTTTCTATATCACTGGTGTATAGTGACATGTGTCATTGCTTAACATATTGACTTTTAATTTTTGTGTATGTTGTTTTTGTGGTCTTATTGTAAAACTTTTAGCTATTTCAATCAAGTTCTTTTAAAAAAGGATGCCTGCAATTCTAAGCCCTTCAAAAGCTCTGGCAAACAGGCAAGCCTTGCAGCACCTCCTGAATATCTCCAAGGAGAGGGCCCCCTCTCACCTCTTCAGGGAGCCCAGTCCAAAGAGCCAGAGCCGCAATGGAAAAGGCCCAGGCTCTGGTTGATGCTAGATGGGCCACCCTAAGTGGCGGAATAGCCAACAGATGGCAGCCTAATGGCTGTAGTTGGCACACAGGGACACGTGGAAGGAGACGGTCCTTCAAATATGTGGGTCCCAGGTCATTAAGGGTTTTGAATATCATAACCAATACCTTGTATTGAACTTGGAAATAGACTGGCAGCCAATGAAGCTGTTTTAAAATAGACAACATATGTTCCCTGTGGCTAGTCCGTGATAGCAGTCAAGCTGCCATGTTTTTATTTATCTGTTTATTTATTTATCGAGTTTATACCCCCCTCCCAGCCAAGGCAGGCTCAGGGCAGCTTACATAATGAATAAACACATCAATAACAATTTAAACAATCTTAAAATCATCTAAAAACATTCCAGCATTAATACTAAAAGTAGACCTATTATTAAACAATGGCAGCCATCAATCAATAGCATAATCTGGTGATCGGTCCATAGATCTAATCCCTATGCGGCTAGCACAGGCTGTTGTTAATGGCTCCAGGGAACAGGACTCTCTACTTTTCAACTATTGGTGGTGGCTCCTAGTTGAAAGCCTGGTGGAAGAGCTCCATCTTGCAGGCCCTGTGGAGCTGCATGAGGTCCTGCAGGGCTCTGATCTCTTCTGGGAGCTCATTCCACCAGAATAGAGCCCTGGCTCTGGCTACAGCCAGCCTGGTGTCCTTAAGGCCAGGGAGGGCCAGTTCATCTTGCCACTGTAATCGCAGTGCTCTCTGGGGAACATGTGGGGAAAGGCAGTCCCTCAGGTATGTAGGCCCCTGACCATAAAGGGCTTTAAGAGTAAGCACCAGCACCTTGAAGCGAATTTGGTATGCTATCGGGAGCCAGTGCAATGCTTTCAGCCTGGCTGCAGTATTTTGCACTACTGTGGCTTCTGGATTTGCAACAAGGGCAGCCCCATGTAGAGAGCATTCTGTTCTATTCTGGATCAGTTGCAATTTATAGGTTGTCTTCAAGTGCAGCCCCACATGGAGTGCATTGCAGTAATATAGCATGGATCAGTGTGGCCAGATCAGCTGAGTCTAGATAACAAGAGAGTTGGCGAACCAGATCCAACTGATAGAAGATACTCCTGGTCTTTGGCATTCAAGAATAAACTGCATACAGTTGTAGCAACCTAGTTTAAGATTTCTAAAGTTTTTATTACGCAGACTTTAGTCTGCCCCTTACATTTTGGCTGCACAGGAATACTAAATTTGAGAGCTTACAAACCAATGTGTGCCCCGCCAGGCCACCACACTAGACCCAGTATGCTGCTTCCTGAAGACAGAATATAAGACAGGGCTATTCCTAACCTGCTTGTCAAAATGTCTAGAGCAGAGGTGTTGAACTCATTTGTTAAAAGGGCCAGATCTGACATAAATGTCACATTGTTTGTCCAGGCCGTATGTGCCATAAAATGTAAAAATCTGGGTCGGGCAATCTCTGGAGATCTGAGGAAAGACCCTGGGGAGGGCCTGTGTTTGGGGAAGGGAAGGACCTCAGCAAGGAGTATAATACCCTAATATAAGTCCTTCTGGTCCACATTTGGACTGGTTCCCCCCCCCCCCTGTTTCTTGCAGGTTAGATAAGAGCCCTGAGCCCCTGGATGGGCCAATTCTGGCTCCCGGGCCATATGTTTGACATGTCTGGTCTAGAGCCTCTCTGAGGAAAATAAAACACTCCTTTTCTTCTACCAGTTCCCCCTCCCTAGGCTCTGATTGGTTGTTTCTGGCATCTACACTGCACCAAGAGGGTGAGAAGGGGGAAAGGGGATGGACTTAAGCCCTGTCTGTTACAGCAGGGGCTGACTATACAGATATTTTAAATAAGATGATTTTGATGACTCTCACATTACAAAGGTTAAGCTATGAATTGGCTTTGACTTCTACCGATATCTATGGGACTTTCAAATTAGTACACAGAACTGGGGAGAGAGCCCTTCCAATGACAGCCAAAAAGCATGTGAAGGAATCCATGCAGTGCATCTTGCGGGGAGGGTGGGGTATAAGTCTGATAATAAATAAATAAATAAATAAATAAATATTTACAATATTTTTATCCCACATTTCTGCCTGATCAAAGCCACATATTGAAGCAGAAGTGTTAATAAAATACAAAGTAACAAGTGGTGCAGTCATTTCACCCCATACATATTGGCCTGGATCCACCAGTCCACAGAAGCAGGATTTTGGAGGGCATTTGGAGTCGTTCAGGTTGCCAGCTTCCAGGTGGTAGCTGGAGATCTCCTGCTATTACAACTGACCTCTAGCTGACAGAGGTTAGTTTCCCTGGAGAAATGGAGAAAATTGCCACTTTAGAAAGTGGACTCTATGGCATTATATCTTGTTGAAGCTCGCCCCCGCAGGCTTTATCACCAAAATTCTCAGGTGTTTTCCAACCCACGTGATGCTCTGTATTCTTGGTTCTTTGGGGGGGGGCAACAGTGGGAGGGCTCCTAGTGTCCTGGCCCCAATGCTGGACCTCCTGATGGCACCTGGTATTTTTGGCCACTGTGTGACAGAGTGTTGGACTGGATAGCCCATCAGCCTGATCAAACATTGGCTTCTCTCATGTTCTTATGTTAACTTATGTTAAGTTGTTGTAGAAAGAAAGAGGCAACAAAGTCACACTCTGCAGACAGAAATTCTTGCATTCACAGAAAAACTCCAGCAGATCCAAGTCAATAAATGTGTTTTAATAAGATTTTCCCTTAAGCCACTGTGTGGAAATAAGCAAGAATCTATTTGTATAAATATCAGTTGTTTCCTGACCTTTACTACTATACAAAAAATATCCTAATTAAATTTATCCATTCCTTCCTCCATCCCTTGAAGCCCCCAAAGTAAGTTTATTAAGGAAGAAAATGAAGTTTATCTTACAGAGATTAAGCTTATCCACTGCACTTTGTTATTAATTCATTCCTATAATTAATCATAGATACAGAATGGTGATCCCATATATTACCGCACACAGTAACTTCCTGAAATGTTGCCCAAAGTGTAATTGTTGCCTTGGTAGCAAAAAAAAGATAAAAAAAAATATAGTACAGCTGTCCTTCAGGCCGGAAACAATGAAACTTCTTGTTATTGTAGTTTTCTAAATTTCCACAAGCAATTACTTCATTAGATTGCTTTGGGGTCAAGCCAGGCTAGGCCTGACCCAGGTTCTAGATAGCTGTATAAGGTTGTCATCTTTTAACTTGGAAAACTATGGACATTCAGTTGGTCTTAACTTCCATTTTAATATTTCATTTTAATATATTTCACTCCCAGACAGAGTTTTGGGACAGAACTATTGTAACAGTTTACTTTTTTCTGTGACCCCCCTTATAGGTAACACCTCTAAGGGCACCTCTCTGTAGTGTTCTGAGGTGACATGAGTTATGCTGCCTCCTCTGTTCTTGCCTTTGAATTTTAGTTGGATCCAAGTGAAGGTTGATTTATATTTGGTAGAATGACAGAACGGTCAGCGTTTGGGAATCCTTTACTCTAAATAAAACAGTTGTTTTCTCTTTAAAATGAATAGAGTTTATTTAGAAATAAAAGAATGGAATGGTTGCAGTAAAGGTAATAAGTAAGATTACCAGTCTGGGGTGGGAAATATTGGAGATTTGGGGGGTGGAGCCTGGCAGGGGCAGGGTTTGGGGAAGGGAGGGACATCAGCAGGGTATAATGCCATAGAATCCATCCTCCAAAGCAGCCATTTTCCTCAGTGGAACTGATCCTGGTTATCTGAAGATCAATTGGAATAGCAGGAGATCCCCAGGTGCCAGCTGGAGGTTGGCAACTCAAGAAGTGACAAGTGTAATGTTTTTGGATAGGTACAGTTCTTTCTTTCTTTCTTTCTTTCTTTCTTTCTTTCTTTCTTTCTTTCTTTCTTTCTTTCTTTCTTTCTTTCTTTCTTTCTTTCTTTCTTTCTTTCTTTCTTTCTTTTTCTTGCTTGCTCGCTCTACAGTTCCTTAGATAGAACTAGACACAAAGATTTAGTCTCTCATATGCCACTTGGGCTAATAACTTCCACACAGAACAAGGATTTTGCATGTACTCTACAACACCTCACTTAATCTCTTCTCCCTCACAAACATACACTGCTGTCTCTCTCCAAACAAGTCCATTCCGCCCTTTACAGTAGAACTACCATTGTTTTATAACACACTTCAATCACTCATCCAGTCCACCTTTCTCTTACTCTCAAGCCTATATTTTGATCCACACCAACAAGCATATAAAACCCCATATTAAAACACAGAAATAGAACATGGACAAAATATTTACATGGCAAAACGTCACAACTATGGATTGGAATTAATAACTAATTAACTTATCCCCAATGGCAATCTAAGAGGCCTGGGTTTTGTGCAATTTCATCTGGAGATAAAATTTCATCTGGAGATAAAATGGGTTAGAAAATAAAATGGGATAACTGGATTTGATTCCCCACTCCTCCACTTGCACCTGCTGGCTGACCTTGGGCAAGCCATAGTTCTGGCACAGCTGTTCTTGAAAAAGAGCAGTTTCCGTCAGAGCTCTCTCAGCCCCTCCTACCTCACGGGGTGTCTGTTCTGGGGAGGGGAAGGGAAAGGAGTTTGTAAGCTGCTCTGAGACTCCTTTGGGTAGTGAAGGATGGGGTATAAATCCAATCTCTTCTTCTTCTTCTATCCCAGCAGTTTTGAGGGAGAAGGGAAAGAGCCTCCAGGTAGCCTTCCCATCCTCCTATCTGCTGTACTTTTTCAGTAAGTAGAAGCCAAGCTGAAGAGACTGTACAGGTCCTTTCTGTATTTGCCTGCCACTCTGGATTTTCTCAGTGTTTTGAGTCAAGGCAATTTAAGTCTATGGCAAAACAGCATCCAAATAACCTGGGGCAACAGCAGGGAACTGGACTGACCACTGAAGGGAGGCAATGTAATGCAGAATGGGGATGTGAGTGCTGGAAGGATCCTGAGGTGCCTAATTTGTGGCACTGACTGCACCTGGAGGAGCTTGCACAAGGACTCAGCTCTGCTTCATAATGCAGCCCTCCTGTCAAGGACTTTGCCATCAGGTGGCACCAGAGGGATCCCCCTGGCACATGTCCCTGCAGCAGGGAGCTCTGGCAGCTAGTGTTACCTATTGGGGCGTCTACTGCAAGTGGTGGTTGCAGAGGCCAGGGGGAGGGAGCTTGCACTTGGCTGCCTTCCAGCATGTGTGTTGTTCCATCTCAGACCAAGATGGTGCAAGAGGCAGGAATGTGTTGGAAGGAGTGCAAGTTGTCGAAAGGTATGCATGGAGGCATAATGGTGCTTGCTCTGAATAGCAGGCACCTTTTAAGGGGGGGGAGGGGTTTGGGGCTTGTTATTTTGTCTTCGATTTTAGCTGGGGATGTTTTAACTATTATTATAAGCTAAGCCAACTATTTTTGAGCCAAGGGGAAAGGCAGGATATAAATGCTTTAATAAATAAATGAAATAATACCTGATTTGAAAAACAGAAAGTCCTTCTCTTCTTATTTCTTCCTTATTAATTTCTTTGCTTTCATTTATCACCCAGTGGTCTTTAAAAAAAACACAACACCCACAGACAGCAATGGTTCAGTGTCAAAAACGGATCGGCCCCCTGAGGGCTGTACATACAATAATATAAAGGAATATTTTTAATTAATTTAGAGTAGAGTAGAGATTATGCCAATCAAATTTTAAAAGATAAGAAAGTAAGAAACATCACTGCTGGTTTGTGAGCTGGAACAAAACGCTATAAGATTTTGAGACAGCAGTCACAACAAAGCATCGCACTTGGATGCAACTGGAGAAAAGTACTTGAGATAGGGCTTAAGCAGTGGAATCATAGGCTGCGTTCAGACGGCCAGTCAATCGCGCCATGAGCCCTCCTAAAATTTTATCCCGATTTTTTTAATCCCGCCTAGCACGACCAGACGCCCCCCATGAAATAGCCTCACCGCGCGTTGTTCCCACCGTGATTTGTCTACACGGCATCCACCGAGGATTTTTTTAAAAAAAGTTTTGTACATTCGCATAGGCAAGGCTGCGCCTCCTTGGAGAACTGAGGCGATCGCGGAGGGTTTTCAGCAAAGTCCCGGTCCTCCCCCTTGCCATCATGATCAATGGAGGGACTATTTTGCAAGTTAGAACAGTCCTTCCCCCCTCCATCTCCCATCGCGGTAACATCTTGTCCCTAAAAGAAATAAGCATGAATATTACATTCCTCGTAGCGCTTATCGCTGAATGCGTTTCCTCGTTAAAGCGCACATGGGGTTTCAATTTTTTAAAAATCGTGCCCCCGTCAGCTTGGTCTGACGTCAGACTGAGCCGACGGGAGCATCGCGCGCTAATGGAGTGACCAGATGGAAGAAAGTCTGCAGTTGTTGCACGGGTAAGCGAAAACCCTACATTGAAACTGCTACTTTTTAAATCAGGATTGGAGGCGCAGCAGAACGGGATGCCTATGGGACCGGAATATTTCGCAGATGTTTCTGTCTGGTCGTGCATTTTTGATCCGCAAGGGAGTCGTTCCTATGGCAGATCAAAAGATCCGTCTGAACACACCCATAGATACAGGGATGTGAGATGGTGGGAATATATTCAGCCTAAATCAGTGCCTTTCAAATTTTGTGGCTGGCTCGATTGGGGGAAATCAGAAAGGGGGGGGGGAGGGAGGGAGGTGAGGAGGATGAGAAGAAGAAGAGTTAGTTTTTATACTTTGCTTTTCTCTACCTTAAGGAGTCTCAAAATGACTTCCAATCACTTTGCCTTCCCTTCCCCACAACAGGCTCCTTGTGACATAGGTGGGGCTGAGAGAGTTCTGAGAGAACTGTGACTGGCCCAAGGTCACCCAGCAGGCTTCATGTTGAGGAGTGGTGAATCAAACCTGGTTCTCCAATTAGTGTTCACTGCTCTTAACCACTACACAATGCTGGACAGGATCCTGAAGCAAGTGGAATCTTTCTCATTCATTCAAGACCTAGGTTGCTTGAACTGATGCTCCCAGCTGAGGATTTTCACTGATACACATTAGAGCTGTAAAGCTGACATCAGTCCAGTCTCCTTAGCTGCAGACACCAGTTAACCTGATTTGTGAGAAAGGAAGCAGGCATATTTTCTTACAGTCCCTTGAAAGTAGTTTTTAAGGGAGACAGACCTATTCCTGTTCTAATCACTTTACGATGTTAGAGTTGGATTTTTTTCAAATTTTATTTTTATTGTTTTTAGAGCAACATACAGAAATTGAAATAGTATAGCAAATATATGAAATCAGTGTGTCAGACATCAGGAACATTAACATTAATACATAGAACAAAGTCTAAGAAAAACACTAGGGTAGAGCTTACCAAAAGTTGTTTTATGGGAATTGGTATGGTCGCTAACAGGAATACCTGAGAGTGCTAACAGTGAACATCAAGAAAGAAGTTGTTGGCAATGTTGGTAACAGGATTATGTATGTATGTTGTGGTTTGTGAGTATTACTGGGGATGTGTGGGCCCTAGACAATCTAAAATGTATTTTAGAGAGTTAACCATTTGCGGTACAGCGAATTCGAAGGGAGTAAATCATGCGTTAACATGAAAGAAAAAATTGGGTACCAAGTCATCTTGAATTTAGAGTGTCATGCTTGTTTGTGATCTGTGAATTGAATCTGTTATTTTTGCCATTACAAATTGCTCCCATAATTTGTCGTGCCATCTAGAAATTTCGGAGGTGAGGAAGATTTCCAGCATGTTGCTAACGTCAGACAAGTTGTTGCAAGGAGTATTGAGGTAAGGTCTTTCATTCTGTTAGACACAAAGTTGTCCCAGAGATTTAGAAGGAAGATTTCTGGCTTGAAGGAGATGTTTTGTGATGTGATCTCATTCATTTGTTGTCTAATTTCTTCCCAGAATTGGCTGATCTTTGGGAAACTCCACCAGCAATGAAGGTAAGAGCCTTCATGTCAGCATTCTTTCCAGCACAATGGACTATTATATTTGTTTATTTTGTGTAGTTGGTGATGTGTCATGTTGTCAACCTCCCGCCGTGGTCCAGGAGGCGCCCCATCCGTAGCCGTGACATCCGCGGTCCCTAGGTGGGGTGTCGGTCCTGGGGTTGAGGTTGGAGGTAAGTAGGGGTTGGAGGTAAAGGCCTCAGAACGGCCGGTCCTGGGGGTTAACTCCACCCCTAGGCGATCTCGGCCCCGGTCCCAGGAGACGTACCACTGTGGTGCCTTCTCTCTCGTGTGCCACACCAGTGAGTGAGTCCTTGGACCGAACTTCCTCCCCGGCCCCCTCATCTTCCCCGTCCTTTATTCCCCATGCCTCTCCCCCAGCACCGCCCTTCCGCCCCGCCGGCTCCCACCCTCTCAGGCTCCGCCCCCCATTATCTTCGGGGACACTCCCCTCCTTCTGGGAAGGCTGCCGGGGCGAGGCCGGCGGTAGTCTGGTCATCCGGGAGGCCGCGCCGCTGGCGCCGTCGTCGGCATTCTTTCCGACTGTGGTCTCTCCTCCCGGCTTCGCCCGTGCCGTGCGACCACGGGGCCTTGCTCGCCCTGTCGCTGTCGTCGCCCCTGCGGGCGTTGCGGAGAGGCTCCCACGCGATGTCTTCCTGTCCCGACCGTCACTTGTCGGTTGGCCTCTGCTGCTCTTGATCTTGCCGGCGGGTGAGTACGGCGGAGGAGATGCGGTTGGGTGGGGTGGCCTTCCCTCCAGGCCCGGAGACTCGGGACACATGTACCATCTGGGGGTAAGTTTGAAGAAGCTGGAGTTGGATTTGTACCCCAATCCACAGATCAAAGCATATAGGCAGCATTGGAACTGCACTTCTGCACGTCCATCTGTCTGTCTGCACAGTCTTGATGTTGAGAGCAGAAAAACACAAAGGTATCAATTCAGAAGATGAAGTCAAGGTTCAAAATGTTTGCAAAACAGTAGCCTGTAGGGATGGGCACAACTCAAACCATGAACTAAAATTTGTCATGAATTTTGCCCTATTCATCATTCGCAAACAGAAGTTCATGACAGGTCTATCATCATTACAAGTTGACAAGCAAGGAACGCTAGCTTCTCCAGGTATTGTTGAAACATTGGTTTTAATGGTTTTAACTGCCACCAGTATCTTGTATTCTGTATTTTGTAATTTGTATTTTACATTTTGTATTTGTAATGTATTGCTTAATTGTTGTATTTTAACAACGTTTTATTTATGTATTTTATGTCGACTGGAAACCGCCCTGAACCTGCCTCACAGGGAGGGTGGGTTATAAATCTCATAATAAATAAACAAACAAATAAATAATCATTCGCTTCCATGAACTTTCAAAGCATGGAGCAGAAAGCAGGGGTTTAAAGGGACTCCAAGTTGCTTTAAACCCCTTCTTTCTGTTTCCCACAAAAACAACTGAGCAGAGGGAAGACATTCTCCACTGCTCAGCTGTTTCGGGCTGTCTTGTGCAGTCCCTTAAACTTAAAAGAACTACAGAAGATTGTTCGAAAAACAGCTGAGCTGGCAGGGAGCAGCTTCGGGCTCTCTTGTGCAGGCTCATTTAAAGTGGCTGTGCAATGGAGCTCAATACAGCTGAGCCCTCAGGGAAAAGTCTCCCCACCGGCCAGCTTCATATTGTAATGGACTCCCTTGAGCAGCCCCATTTAAAGGGGCTGCACAATAGATACTGAAGTTGGGCCTGCTGGCTCAGCTCTAAAAAGACTGCACAAGAGAGCCCAAATCAGCTGACCAGTTGGGAGACTACTCCCTGTCAGCTCAGCTGTTTTTTGGGCTATCTTCTGCAGTCCTTTTAAAGTTTAAAGGGACTGCACAAGACAATCTGAAACAGATGATGGGAGGGGAGCAAGGTGCTCCCTGTCACTCAGCTGTTTTGGGGGCTTTTTGCAAACCCTGTTTAAAGGGACTGTGGTCCCTTTCAATGGGGTTTGCAGAGGCCATGAACCACAAACCAGTTTGGTTTACAAACAGGCCTCCTGGTTTGGTTCGGTTCATGGTTTAGCAACAAACCACAAGCCAAACCAAACTGCATTTTCCCAGTTTGTGTCCATTCCTAGAAGCCTAAGTGGAATGAAGATGGGTTGGAATGCAGTCTAAGAACTTTTCACCCATTCTCAGGCTACCATAGCTTGGTTCAAAAGCAGCTGGTCTAGGTGTGAAGATCTGCCAGTGTGAAACCTTAATGAGAGGGGGTGGATCAAGAAAAAGAATGGCAATCTGGAACATGAAGAAATCTATGTTTCCTTGAAGGGTCTTGTATACCACTGGAGCATGCAACAGTAGATAGCGGAGTTAGCTGGATTTTTAAATGACGGCTCCAGAGATGGCGGAGGAGGAAATTCAGAGATAGCGTCATCTGAGGTGGCCCACAGACTACAGTGAGTGTGTTTGAAGCCATGCCTTTTGCTGGGACGTCTCCTTAAACTTTACCTCAATACCTTGCTTTGCCATTTGCTGTCCCATGCTCTAATGGTGTCCCACCAGTGATCGAGTCGTGCCGACACAAAGATATCACTATGTCAGCCTGAATTTTTCTACCTGCTTGTGCTGTGCTCTTCTGGTACAAGGGGAGTCAGCAGCAATTCTCTTTCTGTGGAGCCAGCAACAACCGTGCTATTAAACGTCTTCTTAATGGCAGCTAAATTTGTGTTGCTAAATGGTGGAGTTTAATGAGGTATAGATGTGCTTGGGAATGTTTTAATAAGCAGGGGGGAAATTACATCTCACCTTACACTCTCAGCTGAAAAAGGAAAAATAAATAAATTTCTACTTAACTGAAGCCCTGTTTCATATTAGAACTTGCACAGAGATCCACGAGATTAGTTTCTGGATCTGAAAATTAGAATGGTATGTATTTGAAATTTGCATGATTTTTTTTTACAGGTAATGTCCTGTTTCTGTACTTCCTGAAGTATAACTTATATGTCGTCAGTCTTTTAAAGTATATGTAGTCATTGACCATTATGACTTTATTCTCTCTCTCTCTCTCTGTTCATCGGTCTGACATTCTTATTATTTTTCCTTTTTGCATTTAAAAAAGAGACACCAAACCTTTTAAAAACCTTTTCTTTTAAAACATTGGCACTTAGGGCCAAATTACAATCAAATTCCCCAAGAAGTAGTTTTATCTTTGTTTTTGTTCATTGCCATTGCAGGTCTTTTCTTTAACCATTTTTCATTGTTGGGATTCCTGATTTGTTTGCAGGTTTTAAATGGCATTTACATTTTATTAGTATCACTGGAGAGAAAGGCAACTGCAGATTCATCACAAGCTGAAAGGGACTGCAGCCTCCTTTCTCATTTTTGCGTGTGTTGTGCCACTTCTGAGGATCGCGCTATCAGTTGGATCTGTTCAGAATTCCCCTCAGGAGTTCCATCTGTTCTGGTTTTGTTTTGTGTGTGTAATGTACCCAAGACGACCATGTGCACCAACCGGTTCTAACCGGTCCGACATGTGGCCAGGCCAAGTGCCCGAGCTTGGACCTTGAGGACAATAGATGCTCGGATCCTGAGTCCCCTCCAATCGGGGAACTGGGATTTGAGAGGTTAATGCAATTACTGTAAATAGACCACTCATGGGTGTTTGGGGTGTGTGTTTTCCTTGGGGCGTATAAGCCAGCCTGTGAGCCAGCTACTTTGTCTTGTCCCTGATCTGAAATAAAAGTATGAGCTGATTTCACTCTATCCGACGCTTCAGTCTCAGTACTTTTCAGTGTGTCTGTGTTTGCATGTGTGTTTGCACATGCATTGAAGTAGCTGAGCGTTTCAGCAGCCTTCTTTACACAAGAGTAGATCCATTTACTCTTGTGTAAAGTCCAGTAGCTGAAGCACAAAAGAGAATTTATTTGCACCATTGGTTTTGGTACTGAAGAAGGGGACATTTTCCCAGCTTTCTCAAGCTGGAGAGAGAGGCCGAGAGAGGACACCAGAGTAGAGAGTGCGAGAGAGAGGCAGACTCACAAGGCAAAGAGGAAGGTGCCCCAACACAGGCACCTTCAATCTGTGAAACGTTTCACCATTGAAATGCAATTAAAAAAAATCCACATCAGTCTGCCCTTTCTGGACAGATTTTGGTGGGATGGTGGGATGATGGGTTGTGCCAGAAACCTAGTTCAGATTACAGAGGAGAGGCTTTGTTGTGAATACATTTTGCTTGGGGGGGAAAGTGCAGGAGAAACCAGTTTTATTAGGGACTGGGGGAAAACGGGGAAAATATGAGAGAGTTCTGGGATGTTTACAAAGTTGTCTGAACATGAGAAAAAAACAAAGTAACATCAGGTAATGAAAGTGGTTTTTTTAAGGCAATGTGAAAGACACCTAAGTTATGTTCTTGAAAACTGGTAACATCCCAAATCAAACTGATCTACTATTCCCCCATTAGCCCAGGTTCAGGAAAAAGACAGGCAAGGAGATAGTGGCTGTCTTCCCCCCCTGCTAGTCTGGAGGTAACTGGCCCGGATAAAAGAGTTAACTCCCCCTCCTCTCAGTGCTGTGGCCTCGATTCTTGCCCCACTGCTGCATTTTAAGCTACATACTAGAAAATGCAGTTAACTGATCATCAGCTAGAACAGTTCTCTCAGTGGACAGAAGTGAGCAGTGGGCTACCACAAGAATTGGTATTGGGGCTGGAGCTATTTAATTTGTTCATCAGTGATCTGGAAATGGGGGTGAGCAGTGCAGTTGCTAAGTCTGCGGATGACACAAAATTACTCAGGATAGAGAAAGCCAAGGCCAATTGCAAGGAACAGGTAGAGGACCTCTCCAAATTGGGTGAGTGGGAAAATATTTGGTAAATGAGGTTTGGAGTAGGAAGTGTAAGGTGATGCACATTGAAACAAAAAAGATCCGAACGTGAAGTATATGCTTATGGGGTTTGATCATGCTGAAATGGAGAGGGAAAGGGACCTTGGGGTCATGGTTCATAGCTCAATGAAAATGCCCACCCGGTGTGCAGCAGTGGTGGAAAAGACAAACCCTATGCAGGGGGTTGTTGGGCAAGGGACTGAAAATAAAAGTGCCAATGTTATAGAGCTATGGTACAGCCTCATTTGGAATACCGTGTGCAGTTTTGGTCAGCATATCTTAAAACGATATTGAAGAGCTGGAAAAAGGATGGAAAAGGGCAACCAAAATGATTAAGGGGTTGGAGCACATTTCCTATAAAAGGCTAAAGAAACTGGACTTTTCAGTTCAGAAAAAAAATGACTGAGGGGGCACATGATAGAGGATTATAAATTTATGCACAGGGAAGGGAGAGTGGATAGACAGAACATTCTCTGTCTTCCGACATACTAGAACTCTGGGGCATGCAATGAAATTGCTGGAAGATAGATTCAAGATAAGTGAATCAGGAAGCTGATGGACAATAGATTCAATGAGTGATTCAGATATGAAATTCACTTCCAGAGGATGTAGTGATGGCCACAAGCAGAGATGGCATTCAAAGGGGATTACATAAATTCTTGGAGGATAGGTCCATCGTGGAGCTACTAGCAATGTTGACTAAAGGGAACCTCCCCATTCAGAAGCAGAAAACCTCTGAATACCAGTACTAGGAGACAATGTGTATGCCCTGCTGTTGGACCTCCATAGTAACTGTCTGGCCACTGTGTGAGACAGGATGCGGGACTGGATGGGCCACTGGTCTTCTAATATTCATATCAATGTCAGAGATGCGAGTTGCTCTCACCAAGAACAAAGCTTTACAGAGACGGACCTTTTCAGTGAAGCAGAATAATTTATTGTACAATACACTCTTGCAAGCATGGGTGATCAATTCAGATGAACTGAACACACCTTGTATTTGAAAGCAGGCAGTTTTATACTTCCTTTCCCCGACACTTTGGAAAATAAGAAACGCCCTGGCCAGTCCCCATAGGCTGGAGTACGTGGCTCACATTCTCAAATCACGTCTCGCCTTTAGGACCCCGTGACAACACGCCTCTGATTACTCTTCCTCTTTTCCTAATTAGTCCACTCCTCTAAATATGCTAAAATCTGTTTACTTTCTCCTAAAAAAAGTTATTAATCTTCCCAGCCTTCCCCTGACATTTTTCTACCATCTACTGCAAATGTCACTCTCGGGTGAGCCTGGTCATTCTTGTGTCATGTCTTCCTGTTACTGGGCTTTCAGACCGCAGGATGTTCTATCCTTAGGCCTGTCTCCTTTCGAAATGTTCGTTCGACAGAATTAACTTCCCATTTTTCTGTTGGTTATACTCTGCAAGCAAATCAAGAATAGCAAACATGTCTCTATGCTGACCATTGTGTTTCTGAATAGGTACTTTCCAGATGGACTAGACATGACCTATCTTATCCCAATGGTCAGTTCTAATCTTAGGTTATCTGGCTTTCTAACCTTATAGACTCATGAAGCATATGTATTAAGCTTCCATAGAGCACAAGCTTAACATTTTAATCAATAAAAATCTTCATTTTCATTTCTCACATCAACATAAGACATTTTTTTGGCCCTTATGATATAATATTAAAGACAGCAATTGATTTTGCATATTAAGCACAAGTGTCTCCCTTATTTGCCTCATTTGATACCAACATCCCTTAAAGACTGCGTTTATTCTTGGTAATTCCATACACTTCCAAAGGTACAACTGGTTCTTGATAAGACAGCCGACACAAGCGTATAAAATTTCAAGTTGTTTTAGTCGCCCACTCAATGCTTCAGACCATTTCCCATGTTGGAACAGGCTCCCTCCCTCCTCCTCTCTCCCTCCTACATTTTTTTCCCTGACATCTGTTCCACGAAGCATTCCTGCTTCAGGGACCGGTCCACCTGCTCTCTTTGCCCTGATATATCCCCATATACATTTCAACAATATGCTTTTCAGGGCAAAGCTCAGGTCTCTGTGGAATCTTTGAACTGTGGGTGCAGTGGAGTGTACAGTTACAGGATTGCGCAAACGATAATCAAAAGATGATGAAGTTAACCTAGAAGTCTGCTCTCTTTTTAACACCTCCTACATGTGGTGATTAAGTACTGGGATCAGGAACATGCGACAAACACAATGAAGATAGATTTCGAGCAAGAAACTGAGCTCTTATGCAGAGAGCTTGGTAGCTGTGGGCAGATTGCTCAGCACATCAATAATCAATCACAGTTGTAATGGAGAGCGGGTGATTGACGAGGTGAGGGTTTTTTTAAGTGTCTCAGCTAACAAATCCTTCTCATGCTAATATGGAATTAGACGCTGCATATTTTTGAGCCGTCAAAATACAAAATCCTAACAGGGTTATCACCACAAGGTGTTGACAGGCAGTAGTGTGGAGTCCTGTCTCGTTCTGATGAAACTGTATGCAGCAGGGAGAGTGGCAGTTTATGTAAGATCTCCCAGGTGTAGATTCGGTGAACATCAGCAGCCATTATATAATCTAGGGGTGGCCTCTGGATTAGGTAATAGAAAAGAAAGACCTGCAAGGACTTGTGGGGAATAAGACATCCCACCACCCTGTTGCCTCCGCTTGCCCACCTTCCCACTGGCTCCTTCCCCTGCCCTCCTCCTTGTGTTGTTTCTGCTTCTGCTTGCCCCCCCTCCAGTTCTGCTTTCCCTTCCCCCTCCCTCCCTTTCACTCTTTCCCCCCTCCAGTTGAATCTGGCTCCTCTTCTTTCTTCCCTCATTATCTCTTCCTCTAGGAGATGTCTGGGATTACTACAGCCAGAGTTTGTTTTATTTTGGTATTTTGGAGACAGTATTCACCAGTACTGGATACTGACACCTTTGTGGGGGCCTCTCCCAAGTCCTGAGGGGGGCATTGGTTGAAATCGGTACAATCTTATATAGGAGTACTGTATCACTTTTTTTAACAACCCCCCCCTTCTACAACAATGTAAAATGCTACCTAGGTTTGCAAGATCCGGGTTGGGAAATACCTGGAAATTTTGGGGGTGGAGCCTGAGGCGGGTGGGGTTTGGGGAGGGGAGGGACTTCAGTGGGCTATAATGCCATAGAGTCCAGCTTCCAAAGCACCCATTTTCTCCAGATGAACCAATCTCTTTTGCCTGGAAACCAGTTGTAATCCCAGGAGATCTCCAGATAACCCTAATGCTACCTAAACACCACTTTTTTTCAGTGTCTGTGAATGCATAGGAATCACTCTTCAAAGAGGGGAATTTTGCTCCCAAATTATTATTTTAAAATCCTGTTTTGGTAGCCATGACTTCTTTGTGTGGGTATGTATGTATGTATGTGGATAACTGCCATGGACCCTACTCAAGGATGCTTACAAAGTAAAACATAATAAAAACATAACAACATAGAAGTAATAATATAGAATCTGTTGAATAACCAACATTAAAATTCCAGTAAGAGCATAAAAACAAGTTAATACACAGAGGCATGGGCAGTGTCATACAGTCTGAGGTAAGCTGTCTGCTTAGCATTACCTCTGACTTGGAAGCAGATCAGTCTTTAAGTCCTCCACAAAAGCACTTTTGGATACCCTGGGGCAACACCGTACTGACTCCGAAGTCACCATAAAGGTATACAGAAACTCCAAAAAGACCCGATGCACACAGAAAGTGAAAGTTTGATGCAATACAGAGGGTGATTAATGGCTCTGGAAGAACAGTGGGGAAACAGACGGCTGTAGAAAAGCCCATAGACACCAGAGGTAGGGTAACTACTGACTGCTGAACCTTCAAGTATGTCCATCTGCAAACAGCCAGAGGGGGTGTGGGGGGGGGGGTTGCACAGGCATTTAAAAAAGGCAGTTCTCTCTATTACTGGGAGGGAACTACCAAGTGTTTAACATGAGCTTGAGAAACTGAACACAAATGATGCCAACTCAAAGCCCGCTGCAGACATCCCATTCACGTGAATCAGGAATCCAATGAATGCAGCTCCCCACAATGCAAGTGATATTCGTGGTCACCATCTCATATGAATTGGGCAACACATGGGTTTTACATTCATATACAGCTTTCAGTCACATGAACCAGAACCATTACTTTTCCAGGGTTTTGGTTCACATGAATGAATGCTGTACACCACCCAACTCTGTAAATGGAATGGAACACCTGCAGAACTCTCAGCTGACCAAGGAATCACATGATCAATCAATATACAGAGCCCTGTACATATGACTCTGCATGTTGACTGAAGGCACAAGAGGGAGAGCAGGCACAAGGATGCTGGCCCTGGCCCTGGCCCCCTCCTCCATTTGAGTGCTAGCTCAGGAACACAGCAGAGAAAAAGCATCTACACATCTCCTCTCTCCCTATGATCAGCAATGTTAGGAAAGCAGCATCCCTGATCAAGGGGAGGCAGCGTACATGTGGACACTTCCTCCACACATTTTGCCCCGGGCATTTGCCCCAGCAATCATGCAGAGGCAAGGAATGGAGCCAGTCTGCTTGTCTCTGCCCTCCCTCCCCACACATTCAGCCAACATGCAGAGGGCTCAGATGACACCAAGAGGCATGGAGACGAGAGATGTAAATGTCTGTTAAAATGATGATGATTCCTGTGCATCCTGTAAAAATACATTTTCAAAGACATGTTTTTAAAGATGTGTTTATTTAAATGTGACTAATTTTATCTACAACTATTTTGCTATAATGTATATGATATCAACACTCTACAGAATAGTTCAGTGTTTTCTGTGTTATAAAGTTTAATTTGATATCCAAACATGCTGTTAGTCCTGTTATGACTGTATAGGACTGTTTCTGTCTAAATAATAAGCTCGTTTGGTGTGTTTTTTTTTACAAAATTTGAGTCTTGTATTTTCAACTTTTCTCCCCTGTCTCCCAGATGGCAAAAACTGAGATATACGGGCTAAGGTAGCACAAATTCAAACAGTGGCAGCTGTCCCTGTATAGTATTGGGTATATTAACAATTTGGCTTGTAGCAAATAAAGGCATTTATAGTTTTACATTTTATAAATATGCCAAATGGCATGAATGTATATGTTAATTCGGTTTAAAATGATGTATTTTAAGTTGTTATACCAGTAAGATAAATTTAGGTTTGATAAGAAATTATTTACATTTTATAAATATGCCAAATGGCATGAATGTATATGTTAATTCAGTTTAAAATTATGTATTTTAAGTTGTTATACCAGTAAGATAAATTTAGGTTTGATAAGAAATGACTATTGGATAGATTTCAAATTCCCCCTCAAGTTTCCAGTTCTTTCTCCTGGGGTGGGGGGGAGAGCAGGGAGATTTTCCCTTTGTTTTCAAAATTTCTGGAAATTTTATGTTGCTGTTGGAGACTTTACCCTCATGATGGAAGGAACTAGGTTGCAGCTAGACACTGTGCCCCAGGGACCATTGGGCCATTCTCTAAATCAATGAAAAATAGCAAAACCCTACACATAGATATAGTCCAATATGTTTAAACTTATTAGGTACATTGTATAATTTTTATAAAATACATTTATTCTTCACAGACAATTTTAAAGGTGCCTAGTGATTCCAGTTGGCTGCCATTCACCCCTGTGCTTTTGTACTCTCTAGCTAAACAAAACACTGAAAAGCTAAAACAGCAAAAATTTGGAAGCATACAGCTTACATATTTTCCTTTATATCTCCATAAGGAAAAGAGACAGGGATATAAATGTTAATAAATGAAGATGGAAAATCTGGGAAAATGGCTATTTGGACAGACAGACCCCACCTACCTGGCAACTACTACTGGGAGGGGGAGGGGGACAGAGCCAAGCCCCTCTAGGGCTACTCCACCTGCTGCCCAGCTGATTAAGAGCTCAGGGTGGGACCCCCAACTGGTCAACAGCATAGAGACCGAGGACAAGCAAGCCTATGCCAGCCTGGGGCAGGGACAGGGTATGGCAATTCCATGGGTGATTTTCTACATACGCTGGTGGGAAGCAGAAGGGAGAATGTACTCTGGGTCAGGCTGCCTGCATAAGCTGAGAAGATGCAAGCAGATGAGGAGGTACCACTGTCTTGCTTCTGACCTCAGAGGAAGAGAGGCAAAGAGAAGAGGACAATCCAAGGGTACATTCATTGTCATTCCTTCTTTTTTTAGTTGTAAAACTCTCTTAAAGAAGAGAGAATTTTATTCTTTTTATAAGAAAAGGGAAGGGTAGACAGATGGAGAAAGAAAAAGGTGGAGTGAAATTTTTTCTGTTAGTGAGGGTTAGTTTAGGTTAATAACCAATACCAAGTTTTGGCATCAATCATGGTTAGAAGATCTTCTTTTTTTAACTAATTCAAAGTCCAAGGTCACTCTGTTAATACAGTTAGTAAAGTCCATTGGGGTTAGTAATTAAACAGCTCCTTCCAGATGCAACACGAACAGTCCTCAAAGTATCTTCTTCTTAATTTTCTTCCAGTTATGGATTAAGTCCATTTTAACTTTGAAGTCTTCCGTTCCATCACCTTCCCCTAGGCTGCTGTCTTCTGCACTTATCCCAATTTTAGGTGCTGCATCCTTCCTGCTGGTGTGTCTCTTCAGGTGTTTCCGTGTTTTAAAAATGGAATCCATCTTCTTTCTTTTCTTTTTTTCTTAATCATCTGGCCTTCAGGCTTCCAGGGCTCCACAAACTCTTCAGATGAAATTAGATCTCTCGTCTGTCGCCTGCTATGTTCGACATCCCCTTCTACTGGCAGAGTACTTCTTTTTATAAAGGCGGAGTAGGCTTTGGGAGCCTTTTCCCCCTCTTCTTTTAACTTTATCGCTTCACTGCCAGTTAGGGGTGCCAAGACATTTGTCAAGGTAAATCCGAGATCTTCTTTCTCTTCCTCTTTAGCGCCCTGGAAACCTGGAATCAAATTCGATTTCTGTTCAATCTCCTTCATCCTACTAGTTGTTTCCAGTATCTGTTTCTGTCGGCTGATGAGAACACTTTCCATTTTGAACAATGTTTGGTTGATCTTCTGCAATTGATCCAGCAGGGGGCACAGCATCTCCTTTTTCTGTTGATTGACAGCAAGCTCTTGGGGGGGCTGTCTGGACCGGAAGTCCCTCCTCTCTTCTCTTCCTGTAGCAACCGGGCTTTTTCCATTATCGACATTTTGTTTTTTTGTTTACTTTTAAAAAGCTCGTGCCGCATCCCCCAGGAAGCTAAGATGATCACATTCTTCTATGCAGCCCCAACGGTACTTTCACCAACAGTTTGATTTCTTTCTGTCCCCCTTCGCGCTCCCTTTGTATGACTTGCTTCTCGAGGGGGTGGGGACTCCTCCCTCCTCCCAACGCTTATACGCATATAGGGGGCTCCGATTTACGCTTCAAAATAGATCTTCAACTCACGATTCGATGCTACTTCTTCTTTTTATGTTGAACCATAGCGCTGTTTTCACTCCTGGAATTCGGTGGCGCCGCTAAGTCCCATTACGGGCACGCCGCAGCGGGGCCGATTGGGGCAGGGGGAAAGCCTCAATTTCCCGGCTGTCTGCCGGTAAAGAGGCTACTCCCCAAGCGCCCCCGGTTCGGAGCCTTAACCTAAGGCTCACTAGGGTCTTTCGCATAAGCGAAGACCCCCCTGACTGCGCGTGGGCTAACCGCCTCCGGGAGCGTCCCGAGAAGCGGCCGCCATTCGCGACGCCGAAACCGAAAACCCCCATTGTCATTCCTTCTCATGCTGAGATCTCAGAGGAGCAGATGACCTTACTAGGAGGCCAATAACTGCTATAGAGGGCGGGGCCACCACCAGACCTTCCCTCCCACACTGGCCAGAAATATCTGTGAAGGGGGCCTGTCTTGTCAGCTCTTTTCTTTGGCAGTATACCCTGCCTTGGAAAGGCAGTAATGGTTGCTTGTCTTCTCTGTATTTTTTGGGGTTCAAAGGCATGAAAAGACCTACATAAGTTCAATGGGAGGAAGTTAGCCTGGCTTTTGGGGCTTGAACCAGGGCCAGGGGATGTGTGGGGAAATAGTTCTGAAAAGCCTCCATTTTTTCCCCCTCCCCTTCAGGACATGATAGCCCAGAGCAGTCTGCTGAAGCCTAAAAACTAAAATCCGACTAAGCAAGTTCATTCACCTACCCATCTCAACTTTATTTAATAATTTCTGATGCACCGCTGCAGTTGTAACCCCTAGCTAAAAATGGAATGAGCCAAGAAGGGGTGGAGCATTTACATGCGGAAGGGTGCAGGATGTGTGGAAAGTAAAAGAGGGAAGTCAGACTGCCCTGCTGGGGAGTTTGAACCTTAATCGTGGGCCAGTTTGGTGTAGAGGTTAAGTGTGCAGACTTTAATCTGGGAGAACCGGGTTTGATTCCTCACTCCTCCACTTGCAGCTGCTGGATGACCTTGGGCAAGCCATAGTTCTGTCAGAGCTGTTCTTGAAAAAGAGCAGTTTCTGTCACTCAGCCCCACCTACCTCACAGGGTGTCTGTTGTGGGGAGGGGAAGGGAAAGGAGTTTGTAATCTGCTCTGAGACTCTGCATGAAGGGCAGGATATAAATCCAATATCCTCTTCCTCCTCCTCGTCCTCATCTTCTTCTTCTTCTCCTTGTTTAAGGTAACTATGATTTGTGTATGAAAACTGTTGAGGGAGACTTTTGTTCCAAATTGTAAATTTTAACATTATTGTTTCAGGGCTGCATTATCTAATGGGGAGTTCATTTGGGACTCTCATCTTCAAAGCCATTGCTCAGCTGGAGACTTCCTGGGCCACCAACAAGAGGAAAGAGATGGACTTTGGTGGTGGCAAGCAAAGAAGGAGGGAAAAGTTAATTGGACTTTCAAAGATCATTGTTCTGTTGTGTTACAAAGTTCTATGTTTTTGTTACATAACATGATGTTAAGTGAAAGGTACAAATGTTTTATTCTCTTTGCATTATTGCAAGAGTCATTCCAAGTTCTGCCCACAAGTTCTGCCAGAGAACCCACAAACTGAGGTTACACAGTCAGTTCCCAAATGGTAAATTATTCCAGTTTAAGCATGTCTCTACAACATTGCTTTGTTGCATTATGGTCAAGTTCTCTTTGCAGGGAAAGTCATTAAAATATATTGTTGCAAGGTGTCCTCTAGATCATTTTATGTCCCCTCTGCATTAGTTTTTTAATGGCCTAAGTTTTCAACTTAGCTCCAGGAGACACAAATCTTGCCTTGGATGCAAGCTCTGCATTTTAGTGTATATATGTATGATTTCCACTGCTAAGTGAATAATAAAAGGTGGACATACAGTCCCTGCCTGGCTTTTACAAAACCATGAATCTGGAACCCATAAATCTACCATTTACTGGGATGATTTCTCTTTATATTTTAAAACCCCATAATTTTTTCTCCTAATGCATATGTGGCAAGATGCAGGCTTTTCACCTCTCCCACGCTGGCTGTCTTATGGGACCTCATATTGCTATGAACAGCAGTGAAGCACGATTGCAGCAAAAGATTCATGATAAGGTGAACCCCCCAGCTAGATGTAAAAAAATGCCACTGACTCAGAACTATGGATTTCTTCTGTGGAACCTCTTTGGTGGGCACTTTTGGAGGCATCAGCAGTATCGGTTTCTATATTTTTATTTAAAACATTTCTGTGTTGCCTTTCTACCAAAATAGGGTACCCCAGTGTCAGGAGGGGAAGAGCAGCACACCCCTCCTGACGTTCCCTCCCATAGTCAAGGGAACACTGGCACTCACCAGGGAGCATAGTCTGGCAGAAGAAGTGCCACCATAGGGGGAAGAATGAGATGGGCCCAGACTTTGCTATGGGGATCAGGAACAGTGGAGTTCCCACCTTTTGCCACCAGAAGGAAGGGGGAAACCAAGGAGGCTACCCTGGAGGGCCCGGATTCCTGCCCTGCCATCTGGCTAGAGGTTCCCCAGAGAACCCACAAATGGAGGTTACACAGGGAGGGCACCTGGGAGGTTGTGGCCAACATCCTCCACAACGCTGGCCTGACCAAGAGGAAGAAGGCTGGGAGCACACAGATGGAGACGGGAAATGGGCCAATCCAATGACCACTCTCCTCTGAAGGGCAAGAGGGAAGGGCAAGAGTGGGGCAGGAGGATTCAAAAATGAGAGTTGCGAAGCAGGGAGGATCCTCTGTGCCTATGAAGGATGAGAAATGGAGAGAGAGAGAGAGAGAGAGATCAACTTGTGAATAGGAGTGAGGAGAAGCACAGGGGACCGGTGAGGTAACCCTCCCCTGTGGCTTCAATATTTGAGGTTGAGTGTTGACTCATAGTATGAATCTGGGACCCTTGAGCCTGCCCCTCTTCAAAATCCCACTAAGAGCACCAGGGAATGTGACACCCAGTTAAAGGTAAAGGTAAAGGTTCCCTTGCTCGAAAGCCAGTCGAATCCGACTCTAGGGTTGCGGTGCTCATCTCCGTTTCAAAGCCGAAGAGCCAGCGCTGTCCGAAGACGTTTCCGTGGTCATGTGACCGGCATGACTAAACACCAAGGCGCACGGAACGCTGTTACCTTCCCACCAAAGTGGTACCTATTTATCTACTTGCAATTTCTTGCTTTCGAACTGCTAGGTTGGCAGGAGCTGGAACTAGAGACGGGAGCTCACCCCGTCATGTGGCACTCTCGGGTCTCGAACTGCTGAACTACTGACCTTCCACAGCCTGCAGTTTAGCGTCTTAACCACTTGAGCCACCGCAGCTCCATGACACCCAGTTAGTGAACATCAAAATTCTAAATGTAAGCTCCAGGTGAGAATCCAAGGGAGGGAAGATATTGTACAAGATGGAAGCCCTCAAAGAAAATATCCTGTCTTTAATCATGGCCTAAGTTCTAAAGTGTCTTTGGCATCTTACAACACAGGTACCCAAGGAATGCTTTCCATTCACCCTTCTACACACCAAACAGAAGGAAGAGGATGATTTTTCATAGAGACTCACCATTTCCCCATGGGAAGAAGTTCCCAGGGCAGCACATACTTGGGACGGATCTCTTTGGAAGGCAGAGCACTGGAGATGTACAGCATTTTATCATATTTGTTCTACATACAAACATGCAAGTAGAGCACAGGTGGCATTCCTATGGGGAGCAAATCCACTACCTCACATCAGATCCTCGGGGAGGGAGGGAGAGAGAGAGAGAGAGAGAGAGAGAGAGAGAGGGAGAGAGAGAGAGAGAGAGAGAGAGAGGTCCTCAAGGGGCTTCAAGTCAGTTCCACAGCAGCCTTTCCTTTCTTTGGCCTTGCCAGAATCTAAACTGCTATTTTTTCACTGCAGCTGGGAAGGGTCAACTCACTCGAACTCTGATGGGTCATTCAACAGACCCATCAGGAGAACATCCACTAAAATATATCCTCCACTGATGAAATATCCACAGTAGTAGGGTGTGAGACATGGCATATAGATTCTGTATCTAATGCTGGTGGCTAATACATTATGCACTACAAAATGGTTCATTAAATGCTTATAGTTCTGCTTCTAAGTCTGCAGGACTAAGAAATAGATATTTAGCTATTGCAACAGTCCCTGAAACTGTCTGTGGATGCAGTAACTTTACCCTGAAACTTCCTAAGTCTGTTTAGAAATAGAGAATGCTTGCACGTGTATGTGGGAAATGTTTGTATAAAGTAAAAAGCAGCAGCAGCATTTAGGCCAAAGATCAAGGATCCCACCTGCTGGCTCTGGAAAAGATAGTTGTGACATGGCACATGCGACGTTCTGGAACCTCTCAGTGTGAGCCAAGCCTCTTCTCTCCCACCATGGGTATTGTGAGATAAGGGAAAATGACCCTGAAACAGCAATAAGAGAAGAGGAAGCTACCCTGAAACAGCCGAAGACTGCTGGAGCCAATGAGCTGGCCAAAACTAATAAAGGTGTCAACAGGAATATCTATTCAGGTGGGTAGCCATGTTAGTCTGAAGCAGCAGAACAAAGTTTAAGTCCAAGTGGCACCTTTAAGACCAACAAAGTTTAATTCAAGGTATAAGCTTTCATGTGCAAGCACACTTCTTCAGATACAGTGGAACAGAATCTCTTCAACCATTACAGATAGAGGGGTTCCTTCCTGACAACCAACCCCCCCCCCCCCCGGGGACTCAAACTTTGTTCAACCGGAATATCTGTTACCAAGAGAGAACTGGCCACTCCCACATTTGAATTGTAAGGGGGAAGAGCACAAGAATGGCAAAAGAGGCAAAGAAGAGCAAGGGGTAGAGTTCTACTCTCCTTGCATGCAACTAACAGGTTTGGGCAGCCTTGGGTGAATGAGAAATATGAGTGAGATTAACATAGGATGTATAAATGTTTTCACTAAAGCTTTATTTAATTTAAAACAGAGGTGTCAAACTCATTTGTTACAAGGGCCAGATCTGACATAAATATCACTTTGTCGGGCCAGGCAATGTGTGCCATAAAATATAATGCCAGGTACTGGAGATATAAACTGTATAAGGATTGCAGCTGGTAAGCTCCAAGTTGTATCCTCACTGCAAGGCCCCATGGCTGTGAGGGGGGGTGCAAAGGGAAACTCATATGGGGGGACTGGAGAGTCAGTGGTGCAGCACCGGGCAGATGCTCCCATGTTGCTTGAGTGCTACAGACAAGGTTGTTCCGCCATGCTGAAGCCACAATCAAAGTGACTCCGCCCATTCCCTCCGAGCAGATGCCTGTTCTCCCCTTGCAGTAGTTGCTCGTGGGCCACATATGAGCCCTGGCCAGGCCAGTTCCAGCCCCCAGGCCTTATGTTTGACACTTCTGATTTAAAGGATATTTGCCAGGGACTCTCCATCTGATCACTGCTGGATTGGGAACCCACAGCCCTTCCCTACGGTTTGATCAGCCCTGGGATAAGAAGCCAAGTGGCCCCAGGTGCAGTTTAGTACCTGACAAGGGAACGTTTACATCCTTTTAAAGGCCTGGCTCCAATCTCTTTAGGTCAAACCCAGGAGAATGACCTGACCCGGATGGCCCAGGCAAGCCCAATCTCCTCAGATGTCGGAAGCTAAGCAGGGTCGACTGTGGCAAGTACTTGGATGGGAGACCTCCTTGGAATACCAGAGGTGGGAGGTGGTACCTCTCTGAATATCCTCCAGACCCCTAGTATGGGTCAGTGACCAGAGATCACCGTGACTTCCAAGTGCACACAAATACTCACATGTGTACACACGCACACACAGACATATAAAAATTACAGAAAAATACCAACACCAACCCCCAGGAGAATGTTTCCATGTGCTATTTCTACAATTAAATCTATATCCTTGGTTCTTTGTGAGTGCCAGTGATATGAACATATACCCAAAGTGATCCAGGGCTGTCTCTCTTTTAAATCCCCAATCGCAGATAACCCTTTTGATCATTTCAGCACCAGAATGTCATTTTAATGGTGCTGATTAACATTAGGAACTGTGGCAAAATACATCCAAATAGACATCTGTAAATAGACATATGCAACTAGGGTTGCTAACCTCCAGGTAGGGTGTTGAGTTCTCCTGGATTTTTACATTTTTATTTTTTTATTATTATTTTAATTGCAACCCCCAACACAAAAGAAATACCTCCCTAAATATAATAACAATGGTAGCAAGTCTACATGTACAAATCTATAAAAGGGTTCCAAATATCTAAAAATATGCCCATGTGCAATTTTCACCTATATGCCATACATACAAAGGTTGATAAAGTTGTGAGGTCCTCAGTCCATTACATTATGGAGGTGGGCCTTTATGACTGATCTCCAGATCACAGCGATCAGTTTCCCTGGAGAAAATGGCAGCTTCAGAGGTTGGACTCTATGACTTCGCATCCCTGCCCAGCTGCCTCCCCTCTCCAGACTCCCCCATCCTCAGGCTGTACCCCCAAATCTCCAGGAATTTCCCCACCCAGAGCAGGCAGCCCTAATTCACACTAATCTTTTTACAGTGATTGACAATCATAATCTAGTCTCAATTCAAAAGCAATATTAATTGACATTTACTTATTCTGCTCAAACATGAGTTGAGTTATGAAAACTGAGGGCTGCCATCCTAGGTGTACTTCCTTGGAATCAAGCCCCATAGAACTCTAAGGGATTTATTTCTGAGTAATTATGCTACAGATTGGGTTATGAACTGTATGTCTGTAGTTATGATTGGGTTATGAACTGCAGTGGGGATGTCCTGGCCCCACTGCTGGACCTCCTGATAGCATGTGGTATTTTTGGCCGCTGTGTGACAGAGTGTTGGACTAGATGGGCCATTGGCCTGATTCAACACTGGCTTCTCTTATGTTCTTATGTTCTTATTTTAGTATCAAACTTTCAGCTCATGGGACACCATAAAACTGCAAAGCACAGAACCAGTCCCCTTACAGGAAGATCTCTGTATCAATAGCATAAAAACAGAGTAACATAAAATAAATTAAACCTAGGTCATAGGGACATATTTTGTTTTACAAAAAAAATCCTTGAGTAAAGGTATGTCAAGACAATGTGCTCATTTCATCCCAGGTTAATCTTTCAGGGACGATATAATGTGCTTGTAAAACTAAATGGTAAAATACCACGCTGGTTCTAATTTTATGTTACCTTTTTATGGATATTTTGAAAGGTCAAATTGCCTGCACAAGGCAAGTCTGTTTATCTGATCCAAACATATGAAATTGACCTCCTGATGAAAATATCCTACACAGTCCTTAAATACTCTGCTGTGTGGTAGTTCCATAAAAGTCAGTCAAGGACACTTGCAAATTGTTATTCTTGAGAAGGTGAGCAAGATGGTGGTTACTGCATCCTGGTTTTCCAGTTAAATACAGTAATCTCTCATTCTCTCCCTCTCCCTCTCTCTGTATATCAAGACGGGTAGCCATATATCTTAAGCAGTGACTCATGAAGGCTCCTACCCTACCACAAATTTTGTTAGTCTTTAAAGTGCTACTGGAATCTGTATTACTTTTAATTCCTTTTGTGAATATTGTTTTGTGAATATTTATGATTTTAACCGAATAAATTGAACTTCAACTACACCTGGAAGTTCAAGCTTAACCAAGTTTATTACCACATTCAAAAAACTTGCCTAGTTCCAATGCATTCCAAAATCCAAGAATCATAAATTAGAGTGACCTGAAATTCAATTATATAACATTAGACCCTAATAAAAAATTCACAAGGCCTTCCCGGCATTGCGAAAGGTCAGCAGAGAGGAGACCAGGCACATTACTTCAGGCAGGCTGTTCCACAATAAAGGAACAGAACGTGAGGAAGACTGGATCCTTGTAGATACCAACAGGTCTTCTTCATAAGAAGACATTGCTAACTGAAATCTAAGCAGGAACACCTTTAATCTTGACCTTCCTTGTTTTGCATTGCCCCAGCACAGCTGGAAGCTTTGGTGACCACCCACAAGATCATCATACCTCATTAATATAGTCCAACAAATAATGCATGAATCATTAAGTTTGCAGTCTGATTCATTGCATATTTATTCATAAGTAAGTTTCACTGTGGCCAACATGGCTTACTCACAGAAGAGTGTACATAGTGTATTGGTACTGTAGTTAAGTGTATCAGGCTAGAATGTCAGGAGTTAAGAATAAAGTTTGAGTTGAGTGGCACTTTTAAGACCAACAAAGTTTTGTTCAAGGTATAAGCTTTACGTGCATGCACACTTCTTCAGATTCATTGTATCTGATGAAGTGTGCATGTACATGAAATTTTATACCTTGAATAAAACTTTGTTGGTCTTAAAGGTGCCCCTGGACTCAGACTTTGTTCTGCTTCTTCAGACCAACACGGCTACCCACCTGTAGTTAAGAGTGTGAGGCTAGAATCTGAGAGAGACCTAGATTTGAATCTTCAGCTTGCCTTGGAAGCTTTCTAGGTAGGGTTGCCAGAGGGTAGGATGGAAGTGGGGACATGCTGGGGAGGGGTGTCATTGCAAGTGTGATGATGTCACTTCCAGGGAAAACCAGAAGTGGCAGTGGTAGCTTTGGGAACAGCTGGAAACTGTATGGTTTTACAACAGTGTTTCTAACAATTCTTAGAGCTACTGCCATCACTTATACATCTTCCCTGTAAGTGATGTCACTATATTTATGACGTGGTTGAGGTTTTTTATTTCCCCACCCCGTGCTGCTGCTTGGAGAGGAGATGAGCAATGGAACCTCAGGGCAGGGGATTTCCCACCATGACCAGAATGTAGCAGCCCTATCTTGGCCCCCTCATATAATCATAGCCTAGCCCAATCCAAGGTTTGTTGTTCCGAGGATAAAACGGATTCCCACTGGGGAGAAAAGCTGGGATATTAACATTTAAATAAAGAAAAGGAATTCCAGACTTAGATATCTTATTTGTAACTAGAAATTGCTGTCATGTTTCACCTAAAATTAACACTGGAGGCATATCTGAAGGAATGCCTATAAGAATGTTGACAGAAATTAATAGTATCTGGGGAAATAATGACTTTTCCTATAAATCCTTATTAAATAGTGTGTGAATACATCCGAGGAAGCCTTGTGGAAATGAGCCTGTATCTACTTACATGGCCACTCTGGTGCAGAACAGGATTGGATTTTGTCCAATAAACCTGACGCTTCTTGGATGAAGGGCAAGTTAAAATGAGATAGATATTTTATATTACTGTCATTACTCTAAGATTCGGGACAGGAGAGGTTATAAATCTAAAGCGGTAAAAAAAATGCTGGATAGTAGAAGAAAGCATGAATTAGTCTCATTTCCAAGGCTGGTTTAAGTCATGGAACAGATCTTTTTGCTTTCTGCTTACTTCCCAAGTATAAATGAACCTTCTCTAACTAGGGAGAGAAAGCAAACACTGTAACTCCTTATTTATATTTCTGGCTCCTTCAAACATATCAACACTCTTAGCTCCTGGACTGGATCCATTTAGTATAAGTCTGGCAAGGGTATAAAGCTTGCTCAGCGAGAGCGGTTTCCAGAATAGCAAAGTCTCTCAATGGTCAGGCATGAATGCAGCCCTTTCTGTAACCAGGTGGTTGGCACATTCCCTAAGAACACCACTGCAAATAGTCTCTATTTCCTCTAGCAGACCTAAGGAGCAACTCCCATGTGCAAACAAGAGTGATTTGTTTACACAATGACATAGAAAAACAGGCAACATTGCCGTTTATGAATGAGCTATTCTTCTTCATCAGGTCTAGAATGGAATGATTTTTCTCTTGCCAATTTAATAGCACACTACAAGGACACACAAACAGGCAAATTACTTATAGAACTGGTTGTGCTAAGCATTTTCTGTGCATGCAGAGTCTAGTACCAGAGGAATGTGTTCTGGAATAGAGGGCCATGCTGTCCAGACATAAGGAAAGTATAGGATTCACCCTTTTGTTCTTAGTTTCAAAAATATTTCTAAAAAGATGGTTATTGCAGGGGCTGAGGGCCAAACTAGATGGAATAGAATTCACTGGTCTGACCTGTGGATGGTGCCACCATTTTAAAATGCTGTGAAGGCCTGATCCTGACTGGGCCCACAGCATGGTGGCCTGAGGTGCTCTTGTCATCTTCCCCCCTTTTCAAGTGCCAAAATGGCTGCAATGCTGCATGTACAGCTGCATCGCTGTTTTGGCACTTGAAAAAGTGGGGTGGGGGAGAACAAGAGTACCTCAGCCCACTGCACTGTGGCTTCATGGCATTTTAAAATCATTAGGTCAGACCTGTGGATGCTGCCATGTCCTATTTGGCCCTGAGTCTATGAGAGAGCAATTCTGAGCAGCTCTACTCAGAATCCTACTCAGGTCTATTTATTGGGGCTTAATCCCAGGAAATGTTGTTAGAATTGCACTCTAATGTGGGAAATCTGCTGACCAAATTAGATTTCAGATTTTCCATCACTGCTGTTTTAACCCCCCAGCCCCCATTTTGATTGAATTTTCTCTCTTATGCAAACTGAACCTCTGATTCTTTATCTTTGCACAATTTTCTGTTTTCTTGTACTGAATTCCTTCTATAAAATGTTTCCAGGATGTGGAATAGTATAGTGTAGCCCAATCTTGTCAGATTGCAGAAGCTTGGTTGGTACTTGGATGGGAGACCACCCAGGAAGACTTTGCAGAGGAAGGCAATGGCAAATCTTCTCTGCCTGATCACTTGGCTTGAAAACTCTATGTCATCAACAAATCAGTACTATACTTCAGGGGTACATTATATATAAATGTTAGGGACACTCAATAGTGTATAAAAACCACATTTATATACAATACAAATAAATCTACAAAGCAAAGACTGGAAAGCTGAAACAGTTACAAAAGCTCCAAACTGATATAAAAAGGAATGGGAACATTTGCTCATCCTGAGTTCAAAAGTCACCTCAGGTATTAATCCTTTTTGTGGCCATAGGCATGCAACTCTCTCTCAGGCTCAACCCCCCCCCCCAGTGTGTACTGTGGAATCAATCCTACTGACATTTCAAAGAAGGAAACAGATTGTCATATATCATGGCATATGTAGGCACACAACACAAGCCCTTTTCAGATATTTTAGTTTGGTTGCATGAACTACCCACAACCCTCCCAAAACATGTAGTCAAAATTCTAAGAACATTTTGAGACAAGTTGAACAACAATTTCCCTCTTTTACAAAGGTTTCCTTAGTAAAATACTTAAAATACATTTGTAAAGTATTGCTATTATAGTTCATTTGCATCTTGGAGTATCCAAGGAGAACCAGTTAATACTTGAAGATGATTCACATTAGGGAGAATTTCAGAGTCAGCTGCTGATGAGTGTCAGGAGGTCTGGATGCATGGCATACAGGGTTAGTGCACACAGTGATGGAGTGAACATGTGGGCTCCACTTCTGCCTCCATGCGTTTACTTCATATGGGCAGGGTGCCTATGTGCAGAAAAAATGTACATGTCTGCTATGCCATCCGCTTTTTTAAATGTTCCAGATCACTGGGATGGAGTCTATTCATGTTCAGTATGAACATGCTGGGATGAGTGTGCGTAGGCAGAAGGTCAGTGGACTTGATCATGAGCATAGGAGAGCAGGATTAGCATATCCAGTCCCACCCACTCTCTCTGCACATGTTGTCCTGTATTCCCAATATTACCTGTCTGTCTGGGCTGGTGTGGCCCAGATGACACAGTTCTGCAACTATGGCTGCAATCCTAAGAACCCTTTCCTGGAAGTTAGTCCCATTGAATAAAATAGACCTGATAGACCTGCTTAGGCTTTCTCCCTACATGGCCTAGGACAAAAAACATGATGTCCTTGGGTAGCCCTGGACAAATCCCTGTATTACAGCCATAGGTTCCAATCAGAGAGTCCTGGTGAGATTAAATGGTGGTTGACACACACATTTTAATATTCAATCTGACTAATCCTATTTGTATCCAGTATGCATAAGATGCCACTGCACATCTGGATGTGTGGTGGTGGTGGTGGTACAAACTGTCAGCAACTCCAACCAGAGGCACCATTTAGGGAGGGCAGCAATGAACAACAACGTTTCCGAGGACCTGAGATTTGGAGGAACTTTCTCTCTGGCCACCTCACTGGTCTCTGCATACTAAATGATTGTCATAAGGGATTAAATGAGCCTGTGCATTAAATAGGTAATAGGTTTGTTGCCTTGTATGACAGGCATCACCTCATTTTTGCAGCATAGTCTTCTGCCTTTGTAATTCCTGCACTGCGTATGACGTACCTTGTCTTAGACAACATGATATTCACTTTGTTTTCTAACTGATTGCATTGTTCACTTTTGTTTTATGAGGTCTGCTTGCATCGTTACATGTTCTGTAATCTGTCTTGAGTCTCAGTAAGAATGGAGGGCTCTAAAGTAAATATATGAAATAAATAAGTACCACTTTGCTTATAAAAATTGTGATTGTTGCCATATGTAGTGATTTGTGCAGGCATTATGAGCTATTGTAAAAGTAGTCAAAAATAAATGTTCTTAAAACAGTATTTTTTAAAAAAAACTAATAACAACAATAATCTTGCAAGCATATACTAAACTGATGCTTAACGTCTTTCCCGACCTTTCTGAAATGATAACTCTGTTCCAAATGCTATATGAACCTCCTGCTTTATGCAGAGTCAGAACATTGGTCCTTACAGCTTAATGTTGGGCAGTAGCTCTATTGCAAAGAAGGGTCTCTCCCAGCACTTGCCACCCAAGAACATTTAAGTGGAGATGCCAGGGAATTTTTAAAGCCATAGGGATTTTTTCCTCCCCTGGGAAAAAAAAACACCCTCAAACATTTCGGAAAAAAATGAAATATATGTAATAATTTTACTCATTCTGAAAGAGAAAATATGGCTGACTGTTATGCTGAGGAATTAAATGCTAGCACTTTAACAGCTGTATAGTTATGGTTTTAAATATGTGTTGATCGGATTTTATTGTTATATTGTATTGTTTCATATTGCTTGTATGCCGCCCTGAGCTGGCCTAGCTGGGAGGGCGGGGTAAAAATCTAATAAATAAATAAATATTGCATAGGAGTTTCTTTCCAGGGCTCCCCCAAATTTTCCAATTCTCCCATCAGAATTTTTTTAAAGGCCTCAGGGAAAAAACTTACCTTCCTATCACCCCATGTTTTTCCATTTCCTTCCCAGGTCCTCACATCAGTTACTTGGACCTTCCTACAGCTGACTCACAGCACCTATTTGTCCATCAGATCAGCACGCACACCAGCATTGGCTGCCCATCTTATCCCTGTACTACACAATGACCACCAAGATGTTTCAGTGTACCATTCTCATTCTGGTCTTCCCCACCCCCAGTAATACTGTGCTCTTTGGGAAACAAAGAAAAAAATGAATTGAGGGGTTTAACATCTTATAAAGGAAGAGAAGGATAGAAAATACAACCAGGAACTCACAAGGACTTATTTATTTATTAGTTCGATTTATGCCCCCCGCCCCCCCGCCAAAGCAGACTCAGGGCGGCTTACATAAAACTTGTTACATAAGACAAGAGTTATAAAAATTATAAAATTATAAAACCAATTCATAAAGTGCTAGTATTAGTCAATATTTCATACGACAGCATAACATAGTGGCAGATCACTCATAGTGCAGGTTAATCAGCATTGATGTTAAAGCAATAACTTCAATCCATGCATGTTGGCGTAGCACAGGCTGCCAATGATGGTCTCTAGAGACAGGGCCTTGGCCAGTATATTTCTAGGCAACTCCTTGATTGAAAGCCTGGTGGAAGAGCTCTGTTTTGTAGGCCCTGCAGAACTGTAGAAGTCCCACAGGGCCTTAATGTCTTCTGGGAGCTTGTTCCTAGTACAGGGCCGCCACTGAAAAGGCCCTGGCCCTAATCATGGCTAGCCTGGCATCTCTGGGTCTAGGGAGGACTAGACGATGTTGAGACCCTGAATGCAGTCTCTCTGGGGAACTTGGGGAAAAGCAGTCCCTCAGGTATGCAGGCCCCTGACCATAAAGGGCTTTAAAGATAAGAACTAGAACCTTGTAGTGAATTCGGCATGCTATAGACAGCCAATGCAGTGCTTTCGGTGCAGGCTGGATGTGCTCCTGCCTGGGGAGACCTAGCAGCAACCTGGTCACAGCATTCTGTGCTAGCTGTAGCTTCCAGATTTGGGACAAGGGCAGCCCCATGTAGAGAGCATTACAGTAGTCTAATCTTGCGGTAACCATTGCATGGATCACTGTTGCCAAGTTGCGTTCAAGGAAGGGAACCAACTGCCTAATCAGCTGAAGATGATAAAAGGCTGACTTAGCAGGGGCTGCTACCTGGGCCTCCATTGTCAAGGAGGCGTCCAAGAGCACTCCCAAACTCCTAACCTCTGGTGTTGGCAACAACAGCACCCCATCGAAGGTTGGGAGTGGGATCACTAACCCTGGGCCACCTCGACTTAGGTACAGGACTGCTGTCTTCATCAGATTCAATTTCAATCAGGTCAGTCGAAGCCATCCTGCCACAGCGTGTAGTGCCAGGTCCAGATCTTCCAGTCCAGAGTCAGACTGGCCACCCAACAACAGATAGAGCTTGAGAAAGGATGTCATTAACCCATCTCCCACTATTTCCTCTTTCCTTTATCTGAAAGACCCCATAGCCTCTCTTCTTTTCCAGCTTCCTTCTTTATTTCCCACCCAACAGCCAACCTACCTTAATCTGCCCCGCCCCAATGGCAGGTTCTACCTTGAAGAAACTATGGCACAGTTGTGTGGTGCAGGCTGCTGAGGCAGGCCCATTTGCATAGTAGGGAATCCTCAAGGACTTGTGGGGGGCACATCATTTCCCCCTGTATTCCCCTCCCTACATTATTTCTCCTTCCTCCCCCTGGAAACCCCTGTATCCTCTCCCCTGTCCCATTTCATTCTCTCCTTCTCAGGATTCACCAACATACCTTTTATCTGCCTCCCATCTTCAGCTATATTTATTACTTCTTTACTTCATTTATACCCTACTTTCTCCCATAATGGGGCCAAAGCACCTTACAGCATTCTCCTCTCTGTCTGTTTATCCTAACCTCAGTTTGGTGAGATAGGTTAGGCTGAAAGTATGTGACTGGTCCAAAATTGCCTAGTGAACTTCCATGGCAGAACGGTGATTTGAATTTGGGTCTCCCAGACCCTACTCTGAAGCTCTAAAAACCCCAATGTATTTGTGTTTATGTTTCAATTTTTCTGCAAACCGGTGGCATTTTTCAAGTTTGTAGAAAGTTTTGTCTTGTTTATTCATGGCTCCAATCACCAGGTTTAAGTATCCTCAGATTTGACTGACTTGGCTATTAGAATACACAAGTGGAGGACTCATGAGGATGCACAGGAGGATGCAGGAAGAGTCTGATGACTCCATTTATCTCCCTCTCCATCCTTGCTTACAGCCTCTTGCCTTTCCTTCTCTCCCACCCACCTGCACACTTACACACTTCCCTGTTTCTGGTTTCCCTAGTCAGCCTCTTTCTTTACTCACTCACCTTTTTTGTTTCCCCATCCCCCCTTTTATGTTTTGCCTTTTCACCTTTTCTGCTCCTCCCCTCTAAATTTTTATCTTCTTTCTGTCCTGTATTTTATTTTGGCTCCCTCCTCACCCACCCGCCTTCCAGCTTCCTCCCGGCCCCATTGTTGGCTCTCTGCTCATCTCCCCTCACTGTCAGCTTTCACTTGCCTCTCCCCATCATTGGCTCTCTGCTTGCCTCCCCCATCACCTGTTCTTTGCTTGCCTTCCTCCCATATTCCTCCCATCATAAATTCTCTGCTTGCCTCCCCCGCCCCCCTTGCCCCCGGTCAGCCCTCGACTTACCTTCCCCACATTGTCAGCACTTTGCTTGCCTGGGCCCACAGTGTTGGCACGGTGCTCACTTGCTCGCTCCCCCCCATCCTCAGTGGACTCCTCGCCCACTTCCCCTCCATCCTCAGTACAGCAGTTGCCCTCCTGTTTTCTCCCAACTTCAGCACAATGCCTGCTTGACCACTGCATTTCCACCAGCTCTCCAGCTTACAGCACAATCGCCAAATTGTCTGAGCCCAGAGTTGGCTGCGTTTGTCTGTGCATGCACAAGAAATACTCATGTTTGGGGGGATTTAAATCTCCCATTTTTTTAAGGCTTTCAGATTTTTCTGCAAACCTCATGGTAATCATCCTGTTGTACTTTCACAAATATTCTATGACAAGTTCATTGTTTTTAAATTAACATGTGAATCCCCTGCCCTGAGAGGATGGTAAGATCATGTGGGTAAAAACCACAGAACCGCTGTTAAATTATGTGTTTTAAAAAGTGTTCATTTTAACAGAGCCTGGAGCAAAATATTTTATAAATATGTTACATATTGGAATGATAGTACCAAACTCCCACATAACATCTGCAGTGCCACAGAGAAACATATACTTTTTTTGCATACAATAACAGTTGTTACTTCTTGTGAAGTGCTTGGCATTATTAGAAAGCCAAATCAAGATAATCAATTCTTTTTGAACTTTTTGTGTGCTCCCATTCCAGGCCTTCTTCTGGAACTGAAGGGGGGGGGGAAGCAATACGACTTTAGGCAGTTTACAAATCATAATTTTAAAAAATCATTATAATTTAAAAGTGATAAAGTAGAACCCCAAATAACTATTCTTCCCCAGGGGGTTAGGCCATGACAATGAATATGTAAACAAAATACAAATGCTCTCAAACATACATTGCCCAACAAATATCTGAACATTCAGATATCTGTACAACTATTCAGAACATAGTGAAGATTTGATGAACAAACAAAATTCCACAGCTGAATTTTTTTTGCAAAGCAAATTTTGGGGGACCAAATTAATTTCAACTCTGGTACTAAATGTAATTTCCCTTTGTAAACTGAAATGCGAGGTACACATTTGAAATAACATCTCTAGTGCTGTTTCATGTTACTTAATTTGAATAAAAATAATCAGTTTATTATTATGTTGGGTAATAATCCATCTATAAAAGGTTGCAAGTGCCTACGGGAAAATGTTAGATGAAAATTGTACTTGCTCCTAATTATCTTTGTAATATTAGTTTTAGGAGTTATTGCGTCTTATTTACATTATAGCAAGATCTTATTTATTAAAAAGAAATGCAAAGGAGTACATTTTTAGAAGTCATGCAACTTAATACACATTATACTGTTGCTATTTCTCTGGCTATTTAATCAGAATGCAGAATCCTTAATACAATTCATCAGATTTATGGTTACAGGAACTTATAGAGATGCCAGTTGCTGGCTTTGGTGGGGCAGTCTCTTGCTGCTGGACCCCTCCACCTGCTCGCATCTCTGAGGCCAGCAGGAGAACAGTGTGGGGTGGAAATGACATTGAACTACATGCTAATGTCACATCCAGACAAAAACCTGGATATGATGTCAGCACATCAGCTGATGCTGTACCAACTGATAGAGTTTCTAGAGCATTGACTGATGGGGTGATGTCAGATCCAGGTTTTTGTCCAGGAATGCCACAGACGGCACACATACAACCTGTGCTGCATAAGCTACACTGGTTACCGGTGGAGTCCTGAGTCAGGTTTAAGGTGTTAGTGTTGACTTTCAAGGCCTTGAGTGGTCAGGGACACTGGTACTTTCGGGACCATCTCCTCCAATATGTTCCCCAAAGAACACTGAGATAAGCTAGTAACAACTTGTTGGTGATCCCCAGCCCTAAGGAGGTCCAACTGTCCTTTACTGTGGCCAGGGCCTTTTTGGTCCTGGCCCCGATCTGGAGGAACTCTCTGCTGAATAACATCAGTGCCTGTGGGATTTGATGCAATTCCACAGGGCCTGTAAGGCAGAGATGTTCCACCAGGCTTTTAGCTGAGGACAGCAATGGGAGGTTAAGACTGGCACTCTTCCTCCGCTTTCTCTGGCCCCCATGTACCCTGCCCTGCCCTGCCATGCAGGACAGCTGTGTGGCCAGTAAAGGGGGATTATTATATCACTATCTTGGATCAGTTTTGAATTATTGATTTACTGTTGGTAAACTTAATTATATATCCTGATTGTATTTTAAATGTTTTATAAGGCTGTAAATCCCCCAGAGCCTGCTTGCAGGGTGGGCAGTTCATAGATTTAATGAAATAAATAAATAGTGATAAATGTAACATTGACATTTCAAGTGACAAAATTAACAAAAGAGATGATAAAGGATAAGAAAAGGTAAAGGTTCCCTTGCTCGAAAGCCAGTCGAATCCGACTCTAGGGTTGCGGTGCTCATCTCCGTTTCAAAGCCGAAGAGCCAGCGCTGTCCGAAGACGTTTCCGTGGTCATGTGGCCGGCATGACTAAACACCAAGGTGCACGGAACGCTGTTACCTTCCCACCGAAGTGGTACCTATTTATCTACTTGCAATTTCTTGCTTTCGAACTGCTAGGTTGGCAGGAGCTGGAACTAGAGACAGGAGCTCACCCCATCATGCGGCACCCGGGTCTCGAACTGCTGAACTACTGACCTTCCACAGCCTGCAGTTCAGCGTCTTAACCACTTGAGCCACCGCAGCTCCTTGATAAAGGATAATCTTGGCTTATTCCTTTTTGTATTCAAGCTGTCTGCGAAGTGTAAATTGACTTCACCCATTTCATAAAGTTTTTTCCAAAATTAATTTCTTCTAAAATCTTAATCAAGAAATTCCAGTTCAGATTGTCAAATGCTTTCTCTGCAGCTAAAAAAATCTGTGCTGCTTGTTTTTCATTGTGTTTATCCTGGTTTTCCAAAATGTTCAAAAGCATTCTAATATTACCCTTTAACTGCCTCTTATGGCAAAAAACCACACTGATCTTCCTGAATAAATTCTTGTAATATAATCTTCAATCTTTCTGCAGGAATAGTTATAACGGTTTATAATCATTATTCAGCAGTGACACTGGTCTGTAAGATTGTGCAAGAGAAAGGGTTATACATTTCTTACTGAGCAGCTTAAACAGAAGAAAATTATATTTAATTGGGACAAGCTGGAAGGAGTAATTTTTAAGTTCAAACAACGAAGATAAAAGTTGAATTTGGTACAAAAGGCAAGGGACTTTCTGAAGAGATTTAAAGCAGAGTGTGAGGAAACAGACTCAGCAGAAGAAATTCCACAAGATCCACAGCAGCTCCAACGGATGAAGAAGAAAGATGATCTGGATCAGAGGATACTAAAATGGACTAATTATGGATTACAAATGCTTAACTTGAAATATAAGAGGGGTTAATGATCCTCAGAAAAGAAAGAAACTTTTTTATTATTTGAAGAAGTTAGAACAATACTTTATTTGCTTGCAAGAAACTCATATTAGAAAAAAAGACAGTAAGTACTTGACATACAAAACTTTGGGAGAGGAATTTATCTCTGCAAGTATTAAAAAGGAAAATGGTGTTGTTTTATATATTAAACCTCACTTATATTAAGCCTCACTTTATATATTAAGTCTCACAGATTATCATGTATGGGGTTGTAGGGGCTGATCTTACTTTATCTGGGGTTAAGACTTTGTTATTAGGAATTTATGCCCCTAATCAGAATAAAGGGTCATTTTATAAATAACTGATGGACAGACTTTTAACTTTTTCTTGTGACAGTTGGTGCATGATGGGTGACTGGAATGGAGTAGTTTCCCCACAGTTAAACAAACTGTCTCAAAAGAATGTTAAAATTACACAAAGAAAACTTACTACGTTTTTTTCCGACTTAATGGAAAACTTGGGTTTAGTGGATATTTGGAGACAGCTAAATGGTACTTCAAAAGAATTTACTTATTTTTCATAAAGACATAGGTCCTTCTCAAGGACAGACATGTTTTGGATTTTTAAAGATTTAGCTACAAAGGCTATTAAAACTGGTTTTACCAAAAGCTTTTTCAGTTCATAACCCAGTAAGTTTGATACTTTAAAAGAAATCTATCACTTTTCGATGAAGATTAAATGATATCTTGTTGCAGAAAGAAGTAATAATTGAAGATTGTAATCTAATTCCAGTACTTTGGCATTCATTGGCTACAGCCAGTGTTCCCTCTAAGCTGCGTTAGTGTGAGTTAGCTCACAGTTTGTAAACCTTTGGCTCACATATTTTTGTCTTAGCTCAAGAAGCTAAATTATGCAGTAGCCAAATCACTCGCTCACAACATTAATGCCAGTAGCTCACAAAGTAGATTTTGCTCACAGGACTTCACAGCTTAGAGGGAGCATTAACTACCAGAGTAATTGCTTTTGGTACTCAGTTTGCAAGTGTTCCACCTTGCGAGGCTGGACATCTTGATTAAGAACTGGAAGGGCTAGAGACTCTGCCCTTGGACTTTGGTGAGAGGTTTGGTAAAGCAACTGGTGGTGGCTCATTACCCTAGTCTTTGTGTTGCCTGACCTGTCACCTTAAGTCTCTTGACATTTTTGACAATATTTACTTCTATTTTTTTTAGGTGTACCCTTCAATTCTCTTATAGATACATTCTAAAAAATCTGAGATGTGAAGTTGTCCTCATCTGTGCCTATTAAACCCAAATTATCATCCCCGTACTGATATTTGAAGTATATTTTAGGTTGGGTAACTTTGGGTTATTCCTTTTAAAATTATGGGCTTAAAAATAGAAAGCTGTTGAATGTAGCCTAGTGATTTATGATGGTGCATATAGCTCCCTCCTACTACATTTTACCCTCATATTAACCATATGAAGTAGATTAGGCTAAGAGATAGCATTCAGGTGAAGAGCATCCAGAAAGCCACCTGACAGAGTGTGGATTGGAACCCAATGTTCCAATATCCTTGTTAAGCACTCTTAGGGTTGCCAGGTGAGGCCAACAAGCAGATGTGGGAACTTACCAGGAGATTCTGGGAGAGAGAACTCTGAATTGAGTTCCGGGTGAGCTGCCATTGCATTTAGTGGGACTGTGTTCCTTTTAAATGTTTTCCCTTTATTAGATGTAATGGTGGATGGGGACACCTTCTTTTGGGGCTCATAGAACTGGACCCCTGGTCCAATCTTTTGAAACTTGGGGTTTTTCTTGAGGAGAGGCACCAGCAGCTATGTTGAATATTTGGTGTCTCTAACTAAAAAAACAGCCCCCCTCAAGCCCCAGAAACCCATGGATTGAGTCTCCATTATACCCTGTGGGGACCAGTCTCTGTAAGGTATAATGGAGTGCCCAGCAGCTATTTCCCACACATACTTTCTGATAGCCCTGAAGGAGGGGGAGGGCTATAAACCAGGGGATCAGCTGCCCCCAACTGGAGATTGGTGCACTCTAACCCCTGCACCACATTGTCTCACTAGCAGAGGGCTTTCTCCATCAAAGACTGGGATTGATAAGTGGGTCTTGATGTATAGCAAAATTCCACTCGATTGGCCACAAACCTTGACACTTCTTGTCATTTGCATCTTGCAGTCTGACACTTTTTTTGTTAAGAATAGAGCACAGCTGATATATTCATATTATTTACATAGATTCAGGTTTTGCACAACATTGCATCTTTCAGTCTGTCATTAGCCTGAGCCTGGTACACAGCCATACATTTCTAGGACTCTTGTATGCATGACTGCAATCCAAGAGTATTTTCCTTTGCACTGCTAACATTATTATTTTAGTTGGGGTGACGTTCAGTATGTGCTAGCACACCCGCCCCCCATGGCTTTTTTGTTTTGCACAGATATACCACAGGATGTCATATTGGGGTCATCACATAACACTCCTTCTACAGTTTCCATGGAATCTTTAGAACATACAACGCGATGTAAAAATATTTAGACCACAGTAAATGTCCTTAATAAGATGCACAGTGTTATATGACTGCATCAGCCAGCAACACTACATCCCTCTCTTATCTAGCACTCATGGGAGGGGGATTCCCCACAACTATTGCAGGTCCCCACTTGTCTATATACTAATAGCAAAGTCAGTCAAATCTTTGGATACTTCAATCTGGTGACTGGAGCTGTGAATGGACAAGCCGGATCTTTCTACCAAGCTGAAAAGGGACCCAGGTTTGCAGGAAAATGTGAAATATATATAAAAAATACATTGGACAGCTAAAAAAAAAATCGAAAATGATAAAAGGAGTGCTGGTGGCTTTAAGCAGTGGATTCCCTCAGAGGCTATTGCTAGGCAACCACAGTATTCCAGGCTTCAGTTTCTATGAGTAAAAAGGCAGGGAGAGAGGGAAGGGTCTTTTCCATGCCTATTTCAGTTTTTGAGGGAGGACTTATTGGGGCCAGGCCTGATTAGGCATGTCTGCTCCAGGTTGGGAAATTCCTGGAGATTTTGTGGTGGAGTCTGAGGAGGGCAGGGTTTAGGGAGGGGAGAGGTCTCAGATGAATATAATGCCATAGAGTCCACCCTCCAAAGCAGTTATTTTCTCCTGGGGGACGGATCTTTATTGTTTGGAGTTCAGTTGTAATTCTGGGAGATCTCCAGGTCCCATTTGGAGGTTGGCAAAGGTAAGCATGGGAGCAACCTTTGGATGACCTGATATCACCCAACTTGCATGCTTTAACTAGGCCTGGCCACTTGCTACTTTTCAACAACAGCCACCCAATGAAAGCCAGTGTAGTGTAGCAATTAGAGTTTCAGAGTAGGGTCTGGGAGACCCAGATTTGCTGTGGAAGCTCATTGGGTGATCTAGGACCAGTCACATACTTTCAGCCTAACTGATCTCACAGGGGGGTTGTGCAGATAAAAAGGAGGAGAGGATAATAATGTAGATTCCTTTTGTCCCCATCAGGGGACATTCCTGCTGAAGTGCACAGAAGCAACGCTCTGGCAGTGAGGAGCCCAGGGGGTGGGCACATACAGTAAAGGTGGGTTGCTTGGCAAGATGGAGGGAGAAAAAGAAGCATGAAAAAGGGAGAAGTTGGGGGGATGCTCCCAAGGAAGGGAAATAAGAAATAATGGGGGAGGGGGTACAGGGGGAAATGACATGCCCCCTGCAAATCCTTGCTAGTCTCCTGCTTGTACTCTATAAGTAGCAAAGGTAGCTAACCCAAATGGTTAACCCAACAGATGACTCTTTTCCCATATTCTTCTGGTGTGAAAAGTTATTACAATTCCACATTCAGTTGTAATGGTGATAAATGAAGTAAGTCCCGTTGAATATCCCTGAGTATGAATCTGAGTGGACCTGCTTAGGATTGCACCCTTAGTCTTACTGATTTGTTGAGGAAATTGATTAATTTAGTTTTGTTTTCAAGAGCCTTGGGCTGGATTGATAAATGACCTAAATTGCTCATCTTGCCTTTAGATTTGTTGCATCTCTTGCACTTCTGACAATCACATTGCTGTTGAAATGAGACAATGAAAGGGGGGGCAGGAATGAAAGCCACTGACAATTGCTGCTGCATTGAAAACACTAATTCAGTAAGAACTTGAGGATATATAAAATAAGCTGTATAGCAGAAATATCATAGGACATACTATGTTGGATCTAACCAGCTTCTCCACTGATGAAAAAGGAGGGCTGGTATCCTCTCTGAACATGAAAAAGACTATGCTGGGGATCATGGGACCTCCATGGACAAAAGCCAAATGGTTAGTGGCTGTTGTATGAAATGGAATTAGGTGAGATTGGGCCAAAAACTGTTTTTATAGGGTTGCCAGCCCCCCAGTCCAGGCTGGGGTTTTCCCCACTTTTGTGGGCTCCTCCCCACCCACAAATGCCCCCAAACACAGTGCAGTGATGTCACCCGGAAGTAGCGTCATCACATCGCTGACGTCGCGCATTGATGCTCTAGGTTTTGGGCAGAATTCTATGGTAAATCTGGGCTCAAAGCCATAGAGTTTTGCCCAAAACCTAGAGCATCAGCTCCAGAGAGGGGGAAAGATCCCCCCCACACACACTGGCAGCAAGGTAAGACCTGGCAACTCAATGTCAGGATCCAACCTAACGTAATGGCAAATATGCATTTTTGATACACAAAACAATTCTACAGGAGACCAAAGGACACTTGGTTCAGTAATGCAGTCTATCACATGTAGAAATTTTATTCTTTAGTTCTCCCAGTTTCCTCCAATGAGCAGGAAGCATCTAAAATGGTTTCCTTGTGAGGACAGAATGTTCATACATTGTGGTTTTCATAATACGAGATCAATCAAACACTATACACTTGCACCCAAGGTTGCTTCCCACTAGCACATAATTGCCAAAGTGATTGCTTACACATATGCTGGCTTGCAGTCCAAAGGTACTCTGGTGAGCAAGTGCAGAGACACAGGATTTCAAGAGATTCCTTCCCTCATACACCATGCCAGCAGCTTACTGTAAATGTTTATACAAATGTTTATTTGTATAAACAACTGTTCATTCCTTTTGCTAAAATAAACTGCAAAATTCTTTCAAGGATTGGTATGGATGTGTATGTTCAGAATGTCACAGACATTAGACAATAGGCGCCTTCCCTCTTCGAACTGGACCATGCTAAAAACATGGCTTCTTTGGCACTTGCTCCAGGGCAGAAAAAAATGTTATGTTTCTGTACAGAGCAAAAACTATCAAATAGCCTGTATCGTTCTTAAGAAAAACTTGTGTCTTCACCTTGAATGTCTATGGAATGCCTATTAAATAGTGCTTGAACAATGAAAAAGGCGACTGCCCAGAGCTGCTCATAGATTCTTGACTATTCATTTCACAGTTGTTAATTTTCACCCAAACGTCTCAGCAAAGGCCCATAGGTGAAATATCTAAACTTTCTTTCAAATAAGGCAATGACTCTATGACCTCTCCTTGGCTATGAATGGAATAACAGGCCTATTAGAGCTGCACAAATTTATGTTCAAGGCTGTCAAGGGACATTTGCGAACACAGTGTCCAAAGTTCATCGAGACTACTGTTGCATCCTGTCCTGCAGAACTCTGTGTCTAAAAATTATTCAGCTGCAACAGGATAGACCTGAACAGGACACTGAAGTTTAACAACTTGCTTTGTTAAAGCTATTGTTCCAAAGCAGACTAAAAGCAGAAACCTTATTTAAAAAAAAGAAGAAGAAGCCTGAGTTGGAACATTCATTATTAGAGGGAAAATGTCTTCAGATATTAATTGATTGGATGAAATTTGTTTTAAAGAACTAGATAGATCTATCTGTCTGCCAGTTCCAAGCATTCCATTTTTGTTTGTTAAGCCAACTAAGGGCCAAACTAGATGTTACTGTTTTGGTGCATTGTATCTGGGTATTCTCAACTTCTCTGTTCACTGATGCCACACAACAGCAGCAGGGAATGTCTTTTTGAAGACCAGAGAGTGCCCTTTTCCACTTGGAACTCTGGCATGGGGGGAAGAGGGGCTCCTGCTCCCTACCACCATCATTTTGAGAAACTGAAATGGGCCCCAGCAGGGAGTTATTTACACAGTTTTGGAGCAGCACATGTTTGTACTACTCCACAATTGCCTGCCGGGGTCATTTCAGCTTCTGAAAAGGTATGGGGGGAGGAGAAAGGAGCTCCCTGCCACATATACCATGATTCCAAGTAGTAAAGGTTTCTTCTGATCTTTAACAACATTCCTTGCAACGGCCGTGTGACTTCAGGGAACATGAGTTTACCCACCTCCAAGCTGGATCCAACCCTCCACACAGAATTAACTAAACATTCTCAAGGTTTAACACAAGAAGAAAAGTGGCTATATCAATCAACAACCAAAACATGACATTTCCCTCCCTTTACAGCAGAGCCCAATATATGTCTAAATTGTTAAGGTTTTTGATCAACAGGAGTCTGGAGATGCAATGAGCACAAGATGATATGTTTTGTTAGTGGATTATTTAAACAGAAAAAAGACATAATACCTTTGATTGCAATAAAGTGTAATATTCCGAAGGGCTTCAGAGGTATCGCTTGCCATTTATGTATAAATCATAGTGGCATCTAGTCATCTCCAAAGAATTATAACCCAAATTTTATATATCATACATAAAGAAAGGCAGATATAAGGAAGTGAAGCTTCCTGCAAGAAGCTCCAAATCATACAACTTTATCAAGGATTCAGATCTGAGTTACCATCTCATGCATTAAAAGGCACTTACGGTTTCTACATCACATGCACAGGTGAACTAACAAACCCTTTTTCCTCCAGTATCGTATACCAAGGGTCTGATTGTTCAAAAGGAGATCAGCTTTCTCAGAGGGTTACATTTCATACACTTGGCCTATAGTATACACAGCTACTTCAGATAATAAATGGCTCATTTCCTGTCCTATATTTATACCAGTGGCAGTGGAGGAGATTACAGAAACATATACTGGGGTTTCTGTGACTGATGTTTGTTTGCAGAAGGGGCTGGTAAGCAGGGCTTTTTGGTAGAAAAAGCCCAGCAGGAACTCATTAGCATAACAGGCCACACCCATCAGCAGAAACTCATTAGCATATTAGGCCACATCCCTGACAGCACAGCTCATTGGCATATTAGGCCACACCCCCGTGTTACCAGAAGTGTGGTCATCCAGCCACACTCACCTTTTGCTTCTTATTCTGTTTACCTTGTTTGTTGTCAAAACCCAGGGCTTTTTTTTTTTTTTTGTAGCAGGAGCTCCTTTGCATGTTAGGCCACACACCCCTAATGTAGCCAATCCTAATGAGTTTCTGCTTTTGAGTGTGGCCTTTTATGCTAATGAGTTCCTGCTGGGTGTGGCCAACTCGGGAGCCAGCTGGAATTCTGTTCCTGTGTGTTCCTGCCCCAAAATAGCCCTGTTGGTAAGTATGGTGGGACTTCAGTAGCAGGTGCTGAGAAGGCCTCTCTCGGCCTGAATGCCATGAAGAGGCATTCCTAGTCCAAGTAGATAATACTGAGATTAATGGATCAATAACTTGACTTTAAATAAACTAGTTTCAGAAGTTCACAGGACCTGTCAGCTTCATTTCTGGACATCTGAGGTGGCTTTCAAGATATGTCAAGCAGCTGGGTAAAACATGCTGAAGTTAGAGTTGTGACCCAATCTGGAAAAACAAAATGGCCTGCTTCCATTCATTCAACAGGGCTTGATCTATAGAAATCTCTAGGTAGAACTTTTAATGGCATGGAGATAAGTGAGCAATAGTAAATTGAGGTAATCACAAAATGAAATTAAAAATAACAGTGTAAAAAATTGAATGTCAGTTGAGAAAACTAGTTCTGGGGGTGGGAGGAAGATCAACCACATTTGCAACTAAATGTTTTTGGCTGTACATCTGTTTCCATCAAGTCAAAATAAGCAACCTTTTCAGACACACAGCTATCAGTATTTGTTAATAACAATCCAGTCATTTGCTGGTTGGACCAATATTTCTTTCCACAAATGAGGTGTTTCAAAATTTGAGATTTAGGGCCCAACTAGATGTGATTCTGGGAGTTCCATGAATCGATCTCCCCCATCATTTTTTAAAAAGGAAAATGACATCTACACATAGCCTTAATGGGTTCTGGGGCCACAATATGGGGATGTATTGCTGTTTGAAACTGATACTTCCCCCTATTATCAGCCCTGGAAGGGGGGAATAGATAGATACCCTAGCAGAATAGAGTGGTGGGATGTCAAGGAACAGGTCTGAAGATTGAAAAATGGATTATAGGGGCTGAAGTTCAACAGATATGCAACCAGAGAGCTAGTTCAAGATGGGTAGCTGTGTTTGTATGTAGCAATAGAAAAGAGGAAGAATCCAGTAGCACCTTAAAAACTAACAAAAATTTGTGCTAGGGTATGAGCTTTCATGAGTCACTGCTCACTTCTTCAGATATCTGAAGTATCTTCCCTTCCAGGACTGTATTCTGACACACCAAGAAATGGGCCAGACAGGATGAACTCATAAGGAAGAGGCTGAGGGTGAGTGGACTAGTCCCCTTCCCTTCTGAACCTACCATGCAGGTATGCTCATGGTTGCTGGTAACCACAGAAGAGCAGTAAGTGGTAAAAATATTGTTAGCCCTAGCTGGAGTAGTGATGGTAGGAAGACAGCAACAATCTGAAAACAGCTATTATATTTTTATTTCACTATTCCTCCAAGAAGCTCAGGGTGATATACATTGCTTCTTCTCACAGCAACCTTATGGCTGATCCTTACAGCAACCTTGGTTAAGCTGACAGAATGCATTGGCCCAAGTCCACTGGACTAGCTTCATAGTCTAGTCCAGATCTGAACCAGCCCTATTCCAGCATTACAGCCACTACTTCTGATTGACAGTCAAAGCCAGAAAGAGCTGTGTCCACGGACATCTAGAAAAACATTCCAGGTGGATATCCAACCCAGATCCAGATGTCATCTGAAAGCAAATCATATGACTTCCCTGGCTCAATGGACCCTCAGGGCTTCCTGAGTGTTATTCTTCCTCTCCAAATAAAATTTTTATTTTTATAATAGACAAACAAAACACAGACAAACATACATATATAAATTGGGGATTCTGTTTCACCTTTGAATTGTCCATTTGCCTACCTCATACAATACCTAATTATATTTTGTATTTGTTCCACCTTGTACTTTTATATAGATCTTTTGCAATTGATTTAATAGTTCTTGATTCCTTCTAAATTGGTTGTATGTCAATATATTTTATTTGTTATATTCTTCAATCCATTTGTAGAATCTTAACCATGCATTCTCAAAACTTCCTTCAGTTTGTCCTCTCAAGTTAGTTTGTCCATTTCTGCAGTTTCAGGCACTTTATTTATGATTTCTTCCCTTGAAGGTACGTACCTCATTTCTTCTCCAATATTTAGCATACAATATTCTTGCAGTTGTGACTACATGTATAATAAGATAGGAATCTTGCTTTTTACAATTTTCTGGTAATATATTCAATAAGAACAATTCTGGTACATAAGGTATGATACTTTTTAACATATTTTATAATATGTCATGAATCCAAGACCAATATTTTTTTAACTCTGTCACATGTCCATCACACATGAAAAAAGGGCCAACTTTTTTTTGGCATTTCCAACAATCATTTGGTAGGTTAGGGTAAAACTTTGATAATTTATCTGGAGTAATATACCATCTATAAAACATTTTATAAATGTTTTCTTTATATGAAGTTGCTTTAGTAATCTTTACATTTGTTTTCCATACCTGTGACCATTGGTCCAAATCATTATTATGACCCAAGTTTTGTGCCCATTTAACCATAGAATTTTTATCTACTTCATCTTGGGTTTTAATGTTATCCTTCCTCTCAACAGGCCTGGTGCGTGGTCAGGAACAGGAAGCATAAAGTTCATCCTCTTCTACCATAACAATCAGAACATTCATGTCCTTTTGCCATAAGAATCAGAACATTCATGTGCAGAAGGCATATCCCACTCTAGATGTTTGTTTGATCCCCATTCCTGTGGTTTATCTTTGAATATGGCAACATTCCTGGATGAGTGCCACATCCTTCCACTTGTTTGCTTCTCCCTCTTCACGTTCAAAATCATTTTCAAGTGTTTAATGATGCCATGGACAATGGGCAAGAATAATTTTCTCTCAGGTCATAACAGGCTGTTGCAACATTCGGCTTATGTCAAGCATGGCTATAGCAGCCGAGCAACACCCATCAGCCAGAGAGTTAAATATGAAATCCATTTTTCTCTGGTCTGCAAAGTGGGCATAAATGACCCAAACATATGACAGGCTTGTTAATTAAAATGCTGGCAGAATTCCAGTAGGACTACTTGGAGGTTTGTTATATTAAAAGCTGTTTCCCTGTCTAGCAACGCATGGCAAATTACCATATGTCATTTCACCAGTCTGGAGAAAGAGGGTTCTTAATCTTCTCCCCTTTCATTAATGAAAAACGAGACTGTTTTGCTCTGTGGCTTGGTTGATTTTGTTAGAGAGAAAATAAAAATTTCTGTTATTCCTGTATCACACAGAGTTCCTTCCAACAAAAGATTCTCTTGTATATAATATTCCAACTGTTGCAAAGATTTTCAAACCTTTGGGAGGTTTTCAGAAGGCCTGATATATGCTTTGCAATTTATTGAAGCATGGAGTCAATGAGTATAGCCAATAGCTGTCAGTCTGTTGGCTGATCCTGGCTGCATGCACAATGCACAGTAAAAAATAGCTTTCACCTATGGGCACCTTTAAAGCAGACTGGCAGTCTACAGGTGCAACTTTGCAGAAGTTTATTGCTGCTAAAGGATGACTCATTCATTTTATATTTCCACTGATGTGCTGCATGGGTGCAGAAGAGCTTCTTAAATCAAACCGCTTATATGGCAGGCATAAAAAAACCACCCAGCTGAAGTCATTTAAAGTTTTACAATAGGCCTCTTTGGTTTTTTCCAAAAAACACGTTAGCGTCTGCTTCTCTTAATCACTACACTACGCTGGCCCAAGGTGGCAAATATCGAAACATTAAAACAAATTTAAAATATAGTATCTGTAAAATAATTCAATAAAAACATATAAACACAGATAAAACCAAAACCAGGGTGGAAGGCCAATAAGAGTAACTGAGGGTGTGTCAAATGAGACAAAAAAGTCTTCACCTGCTGGTAGAAGACAATAATAAAGGGAGTCAGATATATCTTCCTTCATATTATAAAAATATTAAGGTATAGTTAAAAAAGACAACGAAAAAAAACCAGTTTAAAAACCAGAATGCAGAAAATCCATTAAATTGTCACATCAGGCAGGAACATCTTTCCAGAACAAGAAGAGCTTCAGTTACTGACCAACAGAATCCTGTTATAGAAGAGAATGGAAGGTCTCACTTGATAGGCTATTCTGTAATGAGGACACCACCACCCCTGAAATCCCCAATCTTGTGTATTGACAGATACGATTTTTCTAATGAAATGTATTGGGTCTGACTGCATTTTCTAGCACTGTGGTTTACAGCTGTTTTGCAGCTGCAAAGTCAGAGAGGGGCAGACTGGTTTCACTTTTAGCCAGTCCTTATATAAGGAATACACAAGGAGCTAGGCCCCCAAGAATAAACTGGCAATAGATAACTGATTGTGTACTTTTGGTGGTCTTAGTACTAGAACCTTTTCTAATATACAACTAGAACATTGGGGTTTTTTTTGTGGGGTAATAGACAATTGCTGGAGTAACACTTAACAAAACCATGAGAAACTAGAAAGACAATTCCAAGGGACTGACTACAACAAGCTTATGTTTTACAGCCATAGACGATGAAAAAATATTGCCTTCTGTTTGTTTTTCTCATAATTGTTTTTTTAATAAGAATGCCTCCTTGTGAAGTTCCCTGGGTCGGGGCTTCCTCCTGACAAATGTAGCCCATCTTCTTCCAGTCTCCACATCAGCAGCCACTGCCACCAAGTGAGTAGGTAAGCTCTTCTCCCTCGCATAGGGGTTGTCAGCTCTGGGTTGGGACAGACCTGGAAATTTTGGTGGTGGAGCCTGGGGAGGGGGGACCTCAGCAGGGTATCATGCCAGACAATCCACCTTCCAAAGCAACCATTTTCTCCAGGACAATGGCTCTCTGTTGTCTGGAGACCAGTTTTAATTCTGGCAGATTTCCAGCCACCACCTGGAGGTTGGCAACCTTATGCCTTGCACATTGTGGAATTTGCAGGCCTCGCTGGTTGCTTCCTTCCCAGGTTCTCTACCAATACTAGTTGCTGGCCCTTCTACCAGTTTATTTATTAATTAAAATATTTATACCCTGCTTTTCCTCTTGGCCTCAGGTGGCTTCTAAGAAAGCAAATACTTCCCTCCCTCCTGCTGTTCATATCCCATCAGAAGCCCTGGTCAATTCCAGGTGGGCTACTCTGAGCAGGGAAACAGCCAGCAGGTGGCAGCCCGAAGACCCTAACTGGAGCAAGTGTGCATATGGGAGGAGACTCTCCTTCAGATAAGTGGGCCCCAGGCTGTGAAGGGCTTTAAGGGTCATAGCCAGCACCTTGGATTGAACTTGGAAACAAACTAGGAGGCAATATAGCTATTTCAAGATGAGATACGTATGCTCCCATCAGCTAGCCACTGACAGTAATTGGGTTGCTGTATTCTGGACCAGGTTGTCTTCAGGGGCAGCCCAGTGTAGAGTACATTACAGTAATCCAGTCATGAGGTTAACAAAAGCATGGATGAGCCTGGCCAGGTCAACTGAGCATAAGAAAGGACAAGGTTGGCAATTCAGATGCAGTTGATAGGAGATGCTCTTGGATACTGCACCAACATGCTTTGCAAACAGCAAGTCTGTGAGCACCCCCAGGCTCATAACCTACTCTGCTCCATACAGGACAAGTGGATCCATTCCCTCTAGAGCATCACCCTTTCCACCTCTGCCTTGTCTAGATTCAACTCATATTGCTTTAGCCACCTGATCATGGCTTCAAAGCACAGGTTCCTTCTGTCTCCATCTTTCAATCACCCCCTCACTACCATAACCACTTCCTGGCTTTCTTATCCTACTCCTCAGCCGGCATCTACTGCAGGCATCTACTACACTCTTAAGCTAACACTATCAGCAATTTTCTCTTCCTGGGGACCTGAATTGACTCTCCTTCCTCTCTACAGCTGAAATTCTGCTTTTCTTGGGACTATCCCTTTGCTTCCCTGCCTCTCCCACCGAGCAATAGAGAAACTCAACTCCTAGTTAGGTCCTCTGCCTCCCAGTTGCTGTCCAGCAGAAGCAGTTCAGTGCAACTTGCATAATCCTGTGACTTTCATTTCATGAAAACAGGAACTTTAAAGCATCCCAAGAAAAGCACTGTACATTGATGAATATACAGTGCAATGCGTTTATGAATTCCAGTGTCATTAAAGCAACAAAGCACATACAGTATGTATGGCAGATGCATCCTTCACGTTTTCAGCTGATAACATGGACCCTTCAGAAGATCAAAGGTATTAAAAATAAATGAGAGGATGCAGGCTTTTTCAAAACTGTCTCAGTCCTCCTGCTGTTACAGAGGTATTTGATGCTCTCTTTTTTTTGGGGGGGGGGATCTCTTCCTACATCTCCTGTATCAGAAAGTGAATAGCAATGATCATGCTCTCAGCTTTCTCGGAAATGTTTTGCATAATAACCCAGATACAAAGAGAGTTCTCTCCATTGAAATGTTTTTTGTTAAAAATCTCCGCCAAGAATTAGTTTTTATTAGATTATCAAGGAAGATGTGGCGTAGTATACCTGGAGACCTTGGTTGGAATTTGATTAGGTCAGGAGTGCAGTGAAATGAGTTTATTGCTCTTGGCAGAGTAGGAGGTCATGGCATTGTCTTTCTCACATCCCGCATGAGGCAGGTACAATCTTTCTCAGTAATTACTTTTTCCTCTCCTTTAGGAAAAAGAAATCTTAAATTTAATTCTTAAGAGTGCTGTCTTTTCAGCTGCATGTGGAGTGATGCGCTGTATTTGAGAGACGTCAGATCCGTTAAGTTTTGATTGAAAAATGAGATCAGCGGTCTCTCCCAAAACAGTGCTATGAATTTTTTTCCTAACACAGATTCTGTGAAAGCTACCTATCTAGTGCTCTAGCAAATTATTTCCACTTCTGATTTTTGGACAGAAAATAGCAATTTTAGGGGGGGGGGTTGTTAATTCCCCCCATACAAAACAATTCTGCACATAATTAGGTATATCTCAACCAATTGACTTTAACAGACTTTGGTGTCCTCACCTCTATACTAGATTGTGCCTATAGGTTGTACTGATTTTCATACACACCCTTTTTAAATCCTGCATGCCATTATTTCCACTGGCAGCTCCTGCTTTGGTACCATGGTGCACACTCAAGACAATCAGCTGCTTTTTTTCTCCTTCCAGGATTAATCATGTTGGTGAACCCACAGTAGAACAAAGTTTGAGTCTAGCATCACCTTTAAGACCAACAACGTTTTATTCAAGGTATAATCTTTAATCTTTCATGTGCATGCACACTTCCTCACAAACACTTCTTCAGATACAGTTTTGTTTCACTGAATCAGAAGAAGTGTGCAAGCCACTTCTGCCATGGAAACTTACTGGGAGACCTCCACATTCAGCCTCACCGACCTCACAGGGTTCTTATGAGGGCAATATGGAGGAGAGAACAAAGTAAGCTGCTTTGAGTCCCCACTGAGGAGAAAGGCAGGTAATCAATGAAGTAAATACATAAAAATCAATAAATAAGGACATTGCATGATCTCCTCCCCCATTTCTAATGTGCAATATCACATGAATTTTGTTATGGTGCATACATGCCTCCTTCTGTCACATCAACATGACAGGTTCTCTTATGTGTATAGTAATGGAGCACTCAACAAATCCCAGGCACCAGGGCACCATGGTGCCTAGAAAATTTCATTGGGGTGCCTAGTATTTTCATCAGTCATCAGTCATTTATTGTTAAGTGCCTCTTCATGATTCCCAACAGAAGTACAAAGCTTACTTAGGTGACAGAACAAGATGGGTAGCTGTGTTAGTCTCTCTAGCAGTAGAAAAGAGCAAGAGTGCAGTAGCACCTTAAAGACTAACAAAATTTGTGGCAGGGTAGGAGCTTTTGTGAGTCACTGCTCACTTCTTCAGATAACAGATAGAATGTGAGTCTGAAGAAGTGAGCAGTGACCCACAACAGCTCATCGCCTGCCATACAGTTTGTTAGTCTTTAAGGTGCTACTGCACTCTGGCTCTTTTTTACTGCTTAGGTGACAGAAGTTATCATTTGTTGTGATGAATTCAGTTGTGGTTTTTTAAAATTGTAGTGCAGTTCAAGCCATTCCCTTTTAACATTTTGGGCTTACTTGTCTGTTCCAGCTCTTCCCTATTGGTCTCTTTGCCACACAAACCTCTTTGCGGCCACCCCACTTTCTTGCCCCACCTAAACATCCTCCATGCCAAAACATCCTTTGTGATCCTTCCTCCATAATTAAGCAACATATTTTCTTGCAGTCAGCTATCGTTGCTGTTTTCTGCCAGTTGACAAGCTGATATTTTGTTGAAGGTGCCCTAGTTTGTAGTTTTCAGAAATTTCAGTAAGCAAACAACAGAGAGTAATTAAAAAAATAGATTATCCTACATCTATATTTAACAAGATGATATTTTACAGGACTCTTATGCTATGCAATCTAGAGCAGGATGTGGATCCCTACCCAAGTCCTCTTCTTCATTAGTTTAAGTAGAATTCTTGTAAATTGTATCTGTACTGTTATATGTATGAACATTACTATAAATGCCATTGGAAATTAACGAGATACAGATGGGTAAACCCAGTCCCAAATTCAGTGAGGCCTTTATTCATACAGTCCCTGGAAACAGCATGAGTAGTGACAGCTATTAAGATACAGTGCAATGCTAAACTGAGATACACCCTCTTAAATCCATTGGAGGGAATGGAATAACTCTGCTTATAATTGTACTGTTTATGAAGTCAGTGGGGAGAACACCAAGAAATGCTGACAATTTTTAAACCAGTATCCAGAAAAACAATTACAGAATTGTCATGCATTTGAACAGCAATTTCTTTTCTACAGGAAGTATGTCTGTTGGGAGGATTACATTAATGCACCTAAGCTGGTCAAAATATGTAACCCTTTTCCTGAGTTAAGGGGTCCATTGCAATCTTTGTGGGATGTGATTGAGGGACTCCATGGGAACCTAGCAGCCAGCACCTATGGCATCACTTACAGTGAGGGACACATACCATCCATGCACAAACCACGTTGTGATCCTAACACCTATGCTCAGGCTGCAAACAGTTTACTTGGTAATAGAAGCCTCTAGTTTCAAAGCCAAGTGTAGAGAAGCTCCTTGCAATTAAGTTTGCAGCCAGTTTTTAGACTTTGCGTTAAGGTCTTAGCTGAATTCTCAGCCTAGAGAAAACTGATAAGGAGTCTCCCCAGACTTTGCCTTGAAGGCAGTTGCACACCACCCTCTGATCTATCCTCGGGCAAGGCCAGTGCCACTTCCTCCCCCAAACATGGACGTTTTCCGCAGGGATGGTTCTTCCCACACCTGCACTTGTATTCCTCTGCTGCTTTCCCTCGTTTCCACAGATATTTTTGCAGTCCCAGGTGCAAAAATGCAGTTTGTCCCCTGTTGCTCCACAGCATCAGACTCCCCTGTTTCTGGGAATTCCCATGCTGTGCCACAAGAGGGGGCAAACTATGTTTTTGCTCCTGGGAGGGAGAAATCATCTGCGGAAACCAGGGAAAGCCACAAATGAATAGAAGAGCAGGCAGGGGGAAACTGCGGAAAATATCTTAGTTAAATGCTATTTCCAGCCTGGATGCAATTTCTTGCCAATAAGATGTTTGAAAATCTTACCTTACTCACAATGATCATTCTCTGCAGTAGGGGGCATTTGCTGATGATAACAAATTGGGAGAAGTAGCAAACACCCAAGAAGATAGAGTTAAAATTCAACAGGCCCTGAATACTCTGGACAAGTGGGCAGTTGCAAACAGCATGCAATTCAGCAAAGATAAATGCACAGTATTACATCTGGGCCACAAAAACGTCAAGCACAAATACTGGATGGGGGATATGTTTCTGGGGAGTAGTGTATGTGAGAGAGATCTTGGGGTAAGGGTGGACTGTAAACTAAATACGAGCAGTCAGTGGGTGCGTTCAGACAGCGTGCTGGAGCGGTTTAAACTGCTCCGGCCCGATGCGTGTTTTTTTTTAACCTGGAGAATCGCGATCACACTGACCTCCTCCTTCGGGGCTCCCTGCCGTCCTCATGCAGGTGGGGTTTTCCCCCCTCTTGTTTGAGCATGCGCACAGGCAGCTGTCTCCAGAACTAAAAGTTTGGCGCGTGCGCAGAACAGCGATTTCAACCCATCCCTTTAAAGTTTAAATGAAGACTTCTGTTTAAATTTTCTCCCTGAAACTGGCCTCCCCGAGATCCTGGACTCATCTAAATGCCTAAACTAGGCACCATTGAAGCTTTTCTTTACTTAACTTAAGTGCAGAGCTCCGCTCAAGCGCACACTGCTAACGCAAAAAAAAAAAAAATGGCGGACTAAAAGCAGAAGCTGGAGGCAGCTTCCCAGAGGGGATGGGGGTTGAAGCACCCAGAAGTGGCTTGACGGAGCGATCAGACAGCAGAAAGTGCGGCTCGAAACGGAGAATCAGGAAAACACCAAGTGGTGTCAAAATACTCCAGTTTAAAGGGGGTTTGCTCTGGAAAGCAACGGCTGGGGACAGTGCGCAGATGTTGGGCGTGTGAACGCGCACGTAAAAGCCGTTTCTGAGGCATGCCGAAAGCGGCTCAAATGGTGCGTCTGAGCGCATCCAGTGTGATGCAGTGGCAAAAAAGGCAAATTCGGTCTTGGGCTGTATTAAAAGGACCATAGCATCGAAATCGCAGGAGGTCATAGCCCCTCTGTATACTGCCTTGGCCAGGCCGCACCTTGAGTACTGTGTGCAGTTCTGGAGGCCTCATTTCAGAAAGGATGTGGACAAAATCAAGAGGGTGGAGAAGAGAGCGATGAGGATGAGCAGGGGTCTGGAGACTGAGCCCTACGAGGAAAAGCTAAGGGCCTTGGGAATGTTTAGTTTGGAGAAGAGGAGATTGAGGGGGGACATGATTGCTCTCTTTAAATATCTGAAAGGCTGTCATTTGGAGGAGGGCAAGGAGCTGTTCCAGTTGGCAGCAGAGGATAGGACCTGAAGCAATGGGTTTAAATTACATGCAGAAAAGTATTGGCTGGATATTAGGGAAAACTTTTGCACAGTCAGAGGGGTTCAAAGGTGGAATCAGCTGCCTCGGGAGGTGGTAAACTCCCTTTCACTGGCAGCTTTCAAGAAGAGGCTGGATTAATATTTGTCAGAGATGCTTTAGTCCTGCATTGGGCAGGCAGTTGGCCTAGATGGTCTGTATGGCCCCTTCCAACTCTATGATTGTATGATTCTATGATGATTCTCTTTCTTAAGTAGCTTTACAATTTCATTTACTCATTTTATTTTTAAATTTGCCTTTCCACCCGATTTAGGGTCCCCAAGTAATGAACAATAAAAACAATAAAAGATTCAAAATACATATAAACACATAAAAGTAATTACAACAAATCACATGATGGCAACAGTGAAGGAGAAGAAGAATTGGATTTATACACCCCCCCCTTCACTTGGAGTCTCAGAGTGGCTTACGGTCTCCTTCCCTTTCTCTCCCCACAACAGATGCCTCGTGTGGTAGGGTGGAGCTGAGAGAGCTCTGAGAGGGAATCAACCCCGGTTCTCCAGATTAGAGTCCACTGCTCTTAATCACTATACCAAACTGGTTCTCCAGTGATTTATTTACAATTTAAAATGAGAATTATTCTGGGTATTACTTTGTGTGCTTTGTCATGCAGTTGGTGGCATTCAGCATGGTGGCTGACCCAGTAGTCAAATTATGGATGCCCCATGACCATCATCATCATCAGATCAGCCAAAATTTGTATATTTGCTGCTTTTCTAGCATTGCAGCCACTGATTCTTTTATTCTTTTTTTCTCTTTTAAAAGAGGGATTTCTCTATCATTCCTCTTTGAAGAGAAATCAATGCACCCTTTTGTAATTTCCACCCTTGCAGTTATTTTATGTTACACACCTCAGGGCGGTGACCTAGCAGGAGGATAGGAAGGTTTGGGAAGACATTGCCTGCCTCTGAACAGCTACAGAGTGAAATTCCAAAAATTTGGCAGAACCTGTTCAGTATGGTTCATGCCCAGAACCCACTGAAGTTCCCAGACATGAGTCCAAGACTGCACAAAGCTTTTAGATGAACACCCAAACTTTAAAAGTGCTCATAAATATGCTTCAGATACAGTGATGAAATATTGAAGCAACCAGTAAAGATAGCAAACCACATGTAGAAAAGGGAGGGGAGATTATTATTATTATTATTATTATTATTATTATTATTATTACTATTACTATTATTATTGTTATTGTTATTGTTATTGTTATTATTGTTATTATTATTATTGTTATTATTGTTATTATTATTCATTGTGGGTGATCTGGCAGCACTTTAGCATTATGCACCACTAGGTGGTGAGCTAGACTTGGTTTTAAGGCAAGAGACGTTTCAGAGGTGATTTGCCTTCCTCTGCGTCATGACCCTGGTATTCCTTGGAGGTCACCCTTCCCAATACTACCCAAGGCTGACCCTGCTTAGCTTCCAAGATCTGACGGGATCAGGTAGCCTGGGCTATCCGGGTCAGGGTGGAGATGCAGTGGGGGCACACAACTGATGAAAATATGACATGCAGAAAATCCCAAAAAGAACCAGAACAAAGTGGGAAATAATGGGGAAGGGGAATGAAAACTAAAGACACAAAAAAGCATGTGGAAACTGAGGCATACACTAAAGCAGTAGGGGGCCAGAACTGACCAGGGGACGGAGGGAAGCATATGGAAAAGCCCTAAGAGAAGAAGTTCAGATGAGGAGAATTTCAGAAGTATCCCTAATTTAAATGGATTATCTGGATAGATACAAATAGAAATACAAAGGCTCTCTATGACTGAATGATTGAACAATAAATTGAGTTATAATGTGGCTGTTACTATAAACTGCTATAAAATTATTACGTGATTTAATTGGACTGGACATTTTCCATTTTAAATTGTTTTATAATATCTTCGAACATTTTGGAATTTGATTCATGAGGGGAAAAGTTAAAATAAACAGTTAATTATTAACTAAACTGTTGGCTACCCTCTGGAGCCATGAGTCTGTTGTGCTTAAACTCTCTCTGTGCCTTCTAAACACTGCTCCTTACAATGTGTTGAGCTCCTGCAGAATATTGTTAAAGTATTTAAGCAAAAAAGATGAAGAAAACATGTTTGTCATGATTTGGAATGGTTATCTTGCTAATAAATTTTGGTAGCTACAAAGATGCCTTGGGAATGCCAAGATGAAAGTTTTTCTTTCTGAAGTTACAGCTTCTGTCGCTTGTTATCCTCAAAAGCCTTCGCACACCCTTTTTTATTAGAAGTTGGCACCTTGACATACTTCAAAGCCCAATACAATCTAGGTAAGATGAAATACTCAGATTTAAGCCAGTAGCCGTTGACCTCATAGGCATGCACTGAATATGATTAATTATAAGGTTAAAAGTAATTACCATCATGTCCAAAACACCACTGCAAGGAAGAATAATCCAAATGTCACCAATCAGCTCACATAATCCAGAACACTCTGTACTGGATGTCACATGATTCTCAAATCAGCAAAGGATTTATTTTGTTACAACATCAATAAATGCAATATCTATCATTGCATTATAAACCATGTAATTATTTTCCAAAGGATTTCTGGGAAGCTGTGGGCAGTAAGGTTTGTTTCCATTGTTTTAAAACTCCTGTTTTATATAGAGGTTGTAGAAGGTTATAGAAAGGTGGGCTGGCTCTGTCATGTGACCACTGAATGAAAAGACTGTGACAATTTCACCCTAGAAGTGAAGACAAGCAGAAAGTAGTTTATTTAATTTGACAGTGGCTGTTTTCTTCCTGCACAGTTTTCCTACTTTGAGCTACAAACTAGATCAGGGATAGGCTGATTTCACTCTTGCTTCATCTTCTTTGTCTGGGATAGGGACCATGCCCAGACTTACTGTAGGACCCATGAGTGGCCAGGAAGCGAAGGCCACCAGAGTGGCCCTGTTCGTCTGATCAGCTGTGGTGGGTTCAGTCTCAGATTCTGCCATAGTGGTCAGCCTCAACTGACCTGGTATGGCCAAAGAAGGCGTGCCGGGGAAGAACTACATGAACAGCTGATGTCATCCCTGACCTCTCTTCAGATTTTCCTGCCACACCAGGCTCATAAGGTCCAGAGTATAGGCTGACCAGGAACTGTTTGGGTTGTCTCCCTAAGCTGTGAAGGAAAGGCCTGAGAAGAGGAGGAAGAGGGAAATGATGGTCCTGCTCACCAGGTTGGAAGCAAGTCTTAGGCCACAGCAAGCCTCCCAACAAGGGTTCTAGGATTACATTCCAAAGTGGGGTTGCCAGGTCTGGGTTGAAAAATACCTGGAGACTTTGGGGGCGGATCCGGGAGAGGGTGGGGTTTGGGGAGGGGAGGGGCCTCAGCATGGTACAATGCCATAGAGTCCACCCTTCAAAGCAGCCATTTTCTCCAGGGGAGCTGATCTCTGTCAGCTGGAGATCAGTTGTAAAAGCAGGAGATCCCCAGGCCCCACCTGGAGGCTGGCAACCGTATTCCAAAGTGAAAGACTGGTGAAGAAGAAGAAGATGAAGAGATTGGATTTATACCCTGCCCTTCACTCAGTGTCTCAGAGTGGCTTACAAATTCCTTTCCCTTCCCCTCCCCACAACAGACACCCTGTGAGGTAGGTGGGGCTGAGAGAGCTCTTACCAGAACTGTCCTTGAGAGAATGGCTCTGCCAGAACTATGGCTTGCCCAAGGTCACACCAGCAGCTGCAGGTGGAGGAGTGGGGAATCAAACCAGGTTTTCTCATATTAGAGTCCACACACTTAACCACTACACCAAACTGGCTCTCATAGTCCAGAATCACAGTCCAAAAGCAGTCCAAGGTCAGGTAGCATGCTTCCAAGAGCTAAGCAAGTAAAGCAACTGGTAGGAGTATCAGGGACCTAAACATGTTGATGCAGCCTTATAAAGGGAGTTTCTCTAGAGGTGATGCCAAGTCTCCCACAAGCTGAGTCAGCTCCTCTACTCATAAGGAATACTGGAGTCCAGATCTTGTGGTGACTCATCGGTCTCTCCTAGCATTTCCTTAGCAGAAGGGAGGGATTGGGTCATCAGGCGCACACTCCTGCACATCGTCCATGCCTCACCCATCACCTGCTCTGCTTCTAGAGTGCTTCAGGAGACTGTAGTATGTCTAGTTGCAGGTGGGTCCATGCAGGAATCTCCAGGCCTCTGCTGGTTCAGGGGGTGGTCCTGGTGCTGGCTCAGGGTCTCTTTGAGGATGCTAAATACTGGGTTCTGGATGCATTGCAGTGATCAGTTCTAGTTTATTAGTGATTTCAGGAACATGGCTAGGACACCCAGCAGGGTTTGAGCCCTGCTTATAAAGCATATCAACACAATACCCCACACACACCCACTCCCAAGGATAAGCTATTTACATTACACTACTTATCAATTGGTTAATCCCAGGATCCTGGTCAGCTATTGTTCTTGGGGAGCAAGCTCACCCAGTTCAAGGTCCACAGTCAGGGATGGCTCAGGCTCAATACATAACACCGGAGAATCTGCCTCACTGGGACAGTCTGCCAGGGAGGGGGTTTGGGGGAAGGCTGACTGACTCCTCCAAGGACTCCTTCCCATGCTAAACCAGGGCAGTCCATGATGATGATGAAGGCAATTCACTATACCCTTCTTCAAACAGGTAGCCTTGTGGGCTTCTAAAGGGGGAACAGGGGGTCCTGTAGAAGGAGGCTTGCCAGAGGGGTCCTGTTTGGACAACCTGCAGTGTCACATGCTTTTTATTACTAGAATCCTCAAGGTCTATTTCCATCCCAATCACAACAGCTCAGATCCAATATGGTCTATCCTGGGCCTGAAGAAGTCAAGAAATGTCCATATTTGTTTGAAATTATGCTACTCTAGTAGAATATGAAGTGTGAAGATAATCCCCTGGGGATTATCAAAAAACAGGATCACGAAACTGCAGGGAACATCAGGTGAAGCCATGGGTCAAAATGCGGCCGCGCGGCTTCGAGTGGGAAATTGACCAATGGAAACGGGGCAAAGGGAGGCGTGACGGCGGCACAGATTCTTGTGCGAAATCGGCCATAATGTCATTTCATCACCCCTTTTCTCAGATCAAATGGGGGTAAGGGAGGTAGCAGAGAAATCTTTTAAATACCACCATCATTTATCGGTCTGATTTAACAGTTCCCTGCAGACATTCCTGTCAGCAAGATTACTACGTGTCTGTTGGGTGTTCTTTCCTAAATGCAAAATGCAAATAAAATCATGCAATTAAAACGTCGTATTATGCAAAGGTGTTTGTATAAAATTCCAGTGGGAGTAGTAGCATTTGTTAGGGGCTTATCTTACTTAAGAGTTAAATGCTTTCATCCTGAATCCCTACACTATCCGTAAAAGTGGCCATGTGTGGATTCGGGGGTGATAGTCATTATTTAAACATGGCAATTGGTAAGAAATATTAAACTGAAGGTCTGCATTAATAAGTGTTTCAATTACCTTCTCTCTCTTTTTCCCATTAAAAGGAGGGTGTTTTTAAAAAATTATATGGGAATCGCAGTAAGACTCTGCCAACATTCCCAAACAAGACATGCTTAGAAATACTGACAAGCTGGCCATTTAAGATACTGGGTCTGAGCAAGAAATAATTTGAGAATGTGGGTTAGGGATGGGGGGGGAACCTGTCCTGATTTTGTTCCTTTCATCATTTTGTGATTTTGTTCTGCTTTGCATTCAGTGCCTTAATTCTGGAATCTCAGGGTGTGCAGCTTGCCAGCTTGTCGCGGCTTTCAGATCCTTGTGCTGATTTGAACATGCCCCCTCACCCCACAGAAGCAACAAGCACGTGTGCAAGCGATCAAACTCTGCACGCACATAAAAAGCAATCTTGATGTGTTGGTGCAGATTCCTTTATGCACAGTGGCGGCTCGCGAGGGGTGTTTCCTGAGGCTGCCGTCCTCGGCTACCATCTCATGCTGTGGGGGCTTTGTTTCCCACCCCCACACGTCGCCACTCACCATCCCTTGCCTAGGAACCAGAGCAGCTAATTCTCCTTCCCTCCTCATTCCCAGCAAATTGTACAGGCCATGTGGGGTGTCCAGAGGTTGTGCAGAGTTATTATTCTTAACAAGCCCTGTATAGGATTCTTTTATACTATAAACATTAATCTTTCTATTTTTGTATTTTCTTTGATTTCGGGTGTCATGAATCAGTAGAAAATGACTGAGGCAGAAAGAGTTGCTGTTCTGCAGAGAAATGAAGCGGGAGGGCATGGCACCGATCTCCACAGGTGCTGCATATGCCAAAAAGTTAGTCTTGGCATGCTTATAAGGAGTGAAAGGGACTGTAAGCATATTCCACAGCCACCAATTTACTGGTAGCTGCTTTGAAGTTGCAGGGCTGGGGTACCAGCTAGAAAAGGGGGCTGCATGTTCTGGGCATTTGGGGCTGGGCCCCACTAGGGCAGTTCTGGGGCATTCTGGGCGGGGCACAGCAGGCTTCCTGGTGGCTAGCCAATTGTTGGCTGCCTGGGAATGCTTCCTGCTGGGCTGAGCGAGGGGCAGACCGACAAACTAGGTGCTTTGGTTTGGTCCACTCCTCTCCTATTTAAAGCCCCACTGTATGCTCTGGGCACCCCTTCCTCCCACCCTTAGTTATATGTTGTTTTTGCAGTTATTTTCTTGTTACTGTATGCCAGCTTCAGGCATTGGGCCAGATCCATTCAGGGAGAGGCTGTGCTTGTGTGCCCACATCCCTGAGTGTGACACCTTTAAGGAGTCTTGTGGGTTGAACCCTGCAGTGGCATGCCTGGGTCCAGTCCCAGGTGGCAAGGGTTCCACACAGAGGCTTGTGCTCATATGGTACCACCTGCTTGCCACTCCAGGTCACTCCCAACATGCTAGTCAGGGATAGGTTCCATCGGCTGACAGGCAGGTCGTCTGATGCCTGGATCTGTGCCCTATGCCACGCCAGTGCTCCACCTGCTCTAATCAATAAAGCTGTGCCCTGTTTCACTCCAACTGGTTCTCTGTGTACTTTGTCTGCTGTGTACTCCCCTCCCCCTTTCCCCCTTCTTGGCTGCACATCCCTGCCCTTAGGACCACAATATTCCCTTAGCTGTTCAATGCACTTGCCTATAGTTTGTGCAGTAATGTGGATTAGTGACAAATGCATCATGGAATTCCCACAGTTGTGTGCTTACTTAGACTTTGAAAAAACTGGGTCTTGGAAAGAATTGGCTATCCCTTAGAAACATACACTCCGGATTGTTTTCAGGTGGTATTTATCCTACAATCCTCCAGATTTTGTTCCTGAGCCTATGACATACATTAGCTCAGAGATTTTCAACCTTGTTGGGCCTGCAGGCACTTCTGAAATTTTGAGAAAGGGTAGTGGGCACCACCAATGGCTGCCATGGAACAAATCGCAAAATTGCCGGGGTGTGTGTGTGTTAAAATGTTGGGAGGTTCCAAGCCAAGCATCCTCCTCTGCTGAGGGCAGTTCATTCCAAATGGGTGCTCTCTGAAGATCCATGGGTCTTCTGTAGCACCTCATGTTCCAAGGGGAAAAAGCAGGAACATGCCAGGAAAAGCAGGAACATGCCACAATGCCCAGGAACATCATGTTTGAGAACACTGCTTTAGTCATTAAATAGCTGACTTGAAATGACTGTGTGGATGTGTTTGAACAATTTATCATAAATTAGAGATCAGCAAATGTTCCATGTTTGTTTCTTTTTAATATACTTTTTAATATACATTATATATATTATTTTATATACATTTTATATGCACTATATATATTGAAAAATGCCTACATTTTAGGGGGGAGAGTTCAGTGCAAAAAATAGAAAATTGTGTACAAATAAAGAATAATAGGTTCAGTTCCCACAAAGGTGTACAAAATCAAAATGAGGATTTTGAGTTGAAGTGCAAGAGACAGGAAACTGAAAATGTCAGCCCTGTGAGTCTTCCTATACTACCTGTCATACTTCTGTGGTCAGAAAGTTGCTCAGTGGATTGGGTTCTAGGCCTGGTTCCTCCCTCTTCTTTGCTGATCTCACCATATACTGCTGTTTAGAGATATGAGTTTTGCCTTGAATCCTTACCTATTGGGTTGGGTTGCCAGCTAGCAGGAGTCTGTGGGAGGTGGAGACATGGGGGTATTGTCAGCATGATGTCACTTCCAGGTTCACCATATAGTTCCCAGTGATTCCCAGAGCAGACTGATGTCACTTCAGGTTTTTCCCTAGAAGTGATGTCATGCCATCACCTGATGTCAATTTTTTAACATAATTTTTTCCCCAGTGGCTACAGGAGCAGCAGGGAACTAGCAAGCCTGGTGTGGGGAAAGGTCAAGGGTTCTTTCTGTGGGTTCCCTCAAGCTAATTCTTAGCTTAAGCAATCCAAGAAGGAACTTGGGCACCACAATGAGGCCATGGCATGAACACACTGCTAGGGTTCAGCTTCCTTCCAGCAGTCAGCATATAAAGGAGGTGATACCTGTGGTGGCTTGCAGCACTCATTAGTTCCTGGCCTCACACTGCTGTTGACCCAGTCCAAGGCAAGCCCATAAAGTGCCAGTATGCTGCCAGGACTCAGCTTGCTTCCAGTGGTGGCAGCTTGTGGGAACAGGTGACAAGCATGGGTGGTAGTCTTTGCTGCCTCTTGGACCTTTGCCACCACTAGCTGGTCTGAGATAATTCCCTGTGGTGTGCATAGTGTGTGTGGTATATTGGGGATATATGTGCAGCCAACCCCTTTTCTGCAAGATCCCCACAGTTTATCAGCTGCTGTTTGTGTCTTCCAAGTTGAATCTGGAGTGCATAGGAAGGCACAGTGATGTCATGGGAAGATTCCAGGGTTATTCTACGGAGACTGGCTTCTTCCATGCATATGGAGGATGTCATCAGCATGCCCTATGCTGTGACTGGTGGTGGTTAGAAGTATTGCCATAGGCTCTGGTCTGTTGATGTGTGATCAGCTGCCACATTTTTTTAAAAAAATCATTCATTGAGAAAACAGGATACTGGCTAAGGTATCCCAACATGAAATTGCCATTTGTGGGGTGTTGGTGCAGTGGAACCAAAGGTTTCCCTTTTCTGCATATCAAAGACTTTTCTCTGTCTGAAAGCTTTCATATGCAGGGTTAACTCCGGTGACTCAGTAGTCAAGGGTGGGTCACTGCACTCATGCCCAAAGGTGCAGTCTTCAGTTCAAGCCACTATACATCAATATGATGCATCCTAAGTGAGCCATCCATTCTGGTTTTATCTGACAGCCAGGGAAGCTTGAACAGGCAAATTCTTGATTTAGGGAGACTCATAGCAGTGATGTTTCTAGCGATGCCAGCACTGTTTTGGGATTATGTAATGCCACACCTTTGACATCCAAGCAGTTGGTAGATCACATTTAATTATTACCTCTTATTTCGAAGGAAACAGAAAATGTAAATTGTGCCAGATCCCTCACAGCTAGTAAACAAAACCTTTCCTTCCTTTTTCTTCTAGTTTCAGTGGACTGATTTGGTTAGAATAGACTTCATTTTGGTGTTTCTGTAAGAGAGCCATTTAAATATACAGGAACACCCCCTCCAATAATCCATGTAAATGAGTGATTCAATGAGACAGATGCTTCCAGGCTAAAGAGCATTTTCAAAATACAAAAATTACTCTGTTTGTTTGAATATCCCTGTTATTCCTAATTGCATATCCTAGCTCTGTTTTAAAAAGCCTTTAGACTGACAAACCACTGAGCAGATGGCAATTATTTTTAACTTAACATGCAAGAAAATAAAAGGGTCAATAATCTGGGATTTCATTAAATAAAGGCCTAATTATAAAGGGTTGAGCTATTAGATATATAGCCTTCATTTTCTGCTGTACCGTCAAGATTAACCTTAATTTTATTTTTTAAACATATTCTAATACTGCATAGTTCTATTAGTCTTCTTTTAAAAAAATCTTCTCTTAATAATAACTGGATCATGAAAATTCTGATGCAGATCAAGAATCCTCAGGCAGACCGAGAGCAAGATTCTGGAAGGAAGAGAGGAGTCTCCATTTATAATGCTAAGTATGTGAAGGAGAGAAGAAAGGAATGTGGGGTTAGGCCCCTGAAGCTCTTGCAATGGCCAAACACCCAGCCCCACTTTTAAAGATCATTATTTCAAAAAGAAAAACTGACAAGACAAAACAACATTAAATCATGTCTTTTGTTTTGAAACTACTCACCCTCAAGACAAAAATTGTAATCATTCCAATGTTATAACTACAAAATTTAAACCTTGCTGATATAACTGTTACTTAATTAACACTCAGTCTTGACTATTCATTTCCATTATACTATTTAATGTTAAAGTTAGGCACAAACGTACAAGTCTAAAGTCATACGTCATTCCTGCCTCCAAAATTCAAAAAAAGATTTCCAGCTATATAAAAAAAATGCTTTTTAATATAACTGTCTCTCAGTTGAACAAGTTCTGGTGCAATACCCCATACTTTTTTAATTCAAAATTTGATTGTGAAATGTTTTACTAGTTATCCAGTTTTTTGCTAATAGAAATTTTGCAGCTGTAATCATGTAAAGAATCATCTATATATTAACTTTTAGACAATATGCATTAACTAGTCCCAGTAATCCCCCTTTGGGATCTAGAGTGATGATAATCCCTGTAATAAATTAAATTTCTGTAAGAAGCTTAGACCAGAATGTTTTCACCACTGGACATTGCCAAAACATATGTATAAGATCACATTTCTAACATGTTTATTGATTTGTGTGATACATCTTAATTTATGTGGAATTAAATACTAGTTATAGATGACTATGAAGGTTCCCCCCCACTTCCCCCCCCTTTTTTTCTTAGCTGTGGCTCCTTTTTCTTCTTGTTTGTTTGTTTGTCCCCCCAGTTCTTTAAACATATACAAATATATTCTGAACCAGTCTAGGAGGCTGAGGGAACTGAAAAACCCTTTGCTGGTATATGTCAGATTATGGCACATGAGAGGCTGATATTAATTCACACACATAAACTGTTTTGACACAGAGAGTACTACATCTTTCTGTGTTATACTTCTGAGGATGCCAGTCACAGCTACTGACGAAACATCAGGTCCTGCAATGCCAAGACCACAGCCATACAACCTGGAAAATCTACAGCAACTAATGAACTCCAGCTGTGAAAGCCTTCGACAACATATAAACTGTTTTATTTCACTTTTATCAGGAAGCAGTCATGTCAGACTTTCGGGTAGGTTTTAGGTTTAAACTTGGCAGGTGACAAGGCAACACGAATGAGGGATACTTTGTATAACTATATTAAGGATGTCAGTCTCCAGGTGGGACTTGGGAATCCTCCAGAATTATACCTCATCTCCGGACTACAAAGATCAGTTCCCCTGGAGAAAATGAATGCTTTGGAGGGGGGGATTTTATGGCATTGTGCCCCACTGAGATCACTGTCCTCATAGGTTCCTTCCCCAAGTCTCCAGGACTTTCCCAACCTGGATCTGGCAACCCTAAACTATATACAATAGATTGTCACAAAAATGTAGCTATTTTGTTCTGCAGACAGCTCTTCATTACTGCTGTGAGAGATCATTTGACTGCCATTTCTTCGATAAACAGGCATAAGCTTATTTGTCACAACATTACTAGTCTGTGGAAGCAGGAACACAGGTTCCCATTTTCCTTCTTTAACACTTGATAGGAATCACATACCCCCCTTTCCTAGGAGCTATTTCCCTCAGGGAAAGACTGCTGGTCCACTTCCCTATTTCAGGATCCTCCTCGATCCTGCCTTCCTAACTGTCACCATCAGCTACCACTCCCTCAGGTCCACAGTAGAATTCCATTCCAGTCAATCAAGGTTCTCAGACCAGTATAACAAATCAGCTGTTAATTGTCCATTACAATGATCTTGTAAAAATTCTCTCTCATATATATTGCTATAGCAGAGAAAGAGGAGAAAATAGTTTGCCATTATTTTTTGGTAACAACTTCACCAATTAACTGTTGCCGTTTCTTTGCAAAATTACATCTGGATATTTCTGAAATTGGAGATAAACAGCCATATATGGCTGAGATAAGTCCCTTTGGTAATTTCTTATTATGTACTATATCCTCAAACTTTGTTCATATTATTTTCCAACTGTTATGCCATAAAACTGCATATTTGAAAAATCTGAAAGTATTTTGTGCTATGTTCCCCCACCCTTATTTCCCTATAAAGGAGACAGTTCCCATTAAGGGCTACATCCAATAGCCTAGTACAGTTTCCTTTAACCCAGTCTGTCCATGGTTGCATGATTCTAAAGTGTGCATTAAACACGGAGGACTGCATTAATGAACCATCTGAGCTTAAAATCCTTCTAAAAGATGTTCAGATATCAACTAGTATCTCAATCATTGGGTTACTAAGCTTAATAGAGTTCCTCCTGATAATTTTGCTTTAGAAGCATACAATGGGATATGTTGTTGTTGTTCAGTCGCACAGTCGAGTCCGACTCTTCGCGACCCCATGGACCAGATTACGCCAGGCCCTCCTGTCTTCCGCTGTCCGCTGAAGTTTGCTCAATTTCATGTTCGTTGCATCGATGACACTGTCTAACCATCTCATTCTTTGCCGTCCCCTTCTTCTTTGACCTTCAATCTTTCCCAGCATCAGGGTCTTCTCCAGTGAATGCTCCCTTCTCATTTGGTGGCCAAAGTATTTGAGCTTCAGCTTCAGGATCTGGCCTTCCAGGGAACAGTCAGGGTTGATTTCTTTGAGGATTGACTGATTTGATCTCCTTGCAGTCCAAGGGACTCTCAAGAGTCTTCTCCAGCACCATAGTTCAAAAGAATCTATTCTTCGGCGCTCGGCCTTCCTTATAGTCCAACTCTCACAGCCATACATTACTACGGGGAATACCATTGCTTTGACCATGCGGACTTTTGTTGGCAAGGTGATGTCTCTGCTTTTTATCATGCTGTTTAGGTTTGCCATCGCTTTCCTCCCAAGGAGCAGGCGTCTTTTAATTTCATGGCTGCAGTCACCATCTGCAGTGATCTGGGATCCTAGGAACGTGAAGTCTGTCACTACTTCTACGACTTCCCCTTCTATTTGCCAAGGAGTGATGGGGCCAGATGCCATGATCTTCGTTTTTTGATGTTGAGCTTCAAGCCCACTTTTGCACTCTCCTCTTTCACTCTGAGCAAGAGGCTCTTTAGATCCTCTTCACTTTCTGCCATCAGAGTGGTATCATCTGCATATCTGAGGTTATTGATCTTTTCCCCAGCAATCTTAACTCCAGCTTGTGATTCATCCAGGCCAGCATTTCGCATGATGTACTCTGCATATAAATTAAATAAGCAAGGTGACAATATACATCCTTGTCGTACTCCTTTTCCTATGCTAAACCAATCAGTTGTTCCATATCCGGTTCTAACTGTTGCTTCTTGACCCTTACACAGGTTTCTCAGGAGACATATGAGGTGGTCTGGTACTCCCATCTCTTTAAGAACCTGCCATAATTTATTGTGATCCACACAATCAAAGGCTTTAGCATAGTCAATGAAGCAGAAGTAGATGTTTTTCTGGTATTCTCTTGCTTTCTCCATAATCCAGCGAATGTTGGCAATTTGCCTCTGGAGTGGGATATAAGGTAATGGAATTAAACTACGTTCTTGACCTATCTTAAACCAAGGTTCTTCTTGACTTGACTGTATTCACTAATGAGTTGTCTTCAATATGGCTGCACGATATATTTGGACATATTAACCCACTTTCTAGCTTTCCTGTTTCTAAAATTTGTAGGGCTACCCTTGTTTTTTTAATTAGTCCATATAAATTTTGTGCATGCTTTTTGCCATGAATTCAGTATTTGTCTTGTAATTTTTATAGGTACATTTTCAAAAAGGAAAAGAAGCCCAGGTATAATCAGTTTTAAGGTTTGAGTTCAGCAGCACCTTTAAGACCAACAAAGTTTTATTCAAAGTATAAGAGTTTGTGTGCAAGCACACTTTGTCAGACATAATGAAATGAAATCTATTCAAGCCCCACTTACAGGACAAAGAGGGAGGGGTGCAGCCCTTAGGAAGGGCCAGTCACAGCCAAGATGCATAAGTAGGACTGAAACTGGATCCGGTAGGCAGTAAGATCAATAAATGGCAGCAAATTAGCACGTAAATGTGAGGACAAAGCTAGAATCCAGCAGCACTCCAGAGGCAAATCAAGTTCAACCCTGGGTACATATGAGAACAGAGACCCTCCCTGTGTACCCTCCCTGTGCATGTACTCTGTTCTCACATGTACCCAGAGTTGAGCTTGGTTTGTCTTTGGGGTGCTGCTGGACTCTAGCTTCATTCTCACATCTCACATCATTCTCACATCTCAGCCCTGATTAGTACTTGGATGGGAGACCACTAAGGAAACCCAGGGTCGCTATGCAGAGGCAGGCGATGGCAAATCACTTCTGTTCATCTCTTGCCTTGAAAACGCTACAGGGTCACTGTAAGTCAGCTGCAACTCGACGGCACTTTCCACCACCAGCTGAGAACATACCCTTTATACAAATTGTATGTTTTCCCCCCGTTGCTATATGATTGAGTGACACTTGCATTTTGAAAAAAAGCTTCCTTCCTCAAAAAGAGGAACACTGGTGTCCAGCGTTGGATATCAAAAGGATCAAATCATTTTGTGTGCTGAAATCTTGCCAGCAGCGACATGAAAAGTTGTGTTACAGCAGCCTGATTCTTTCATCCCATTCTCACCATGTAGTGGCCTAGTTATCTGGGTTTATTTTGAGCACAGATGAAGATCTTTAGTTTTTTTAATTAATAATACATAGCAGTAGGATCTGAAAGGCTATCTATAATTCATATATTGGTATCTCAAAAGAAGTCATTCATTCACTGTGTATGTAGAGGGGGGGATCCTCTCTTTTATTTTAAGATTTTTTTTTTTGAATAGGGTGCCTTAAGATTTTTTCCCCCTTAGATAATCCCTTAAATGGATGAACATTTGCAGTCCTCAGACATATCTGTGCGAGCTCACAAGAATCTAGATGTAGCACTGGTAGTCAAAGAGTACAAAAAAAATCACTGGCCTAGCCAGTGTTTTTGTAATTTTTTTAAAAAAAAATGGTATAAACAACAAGCAGCATAGAGAGACAGGACAGAGAAGAGTGGCTAGATAAGACAACCCCCCTCCTTCATTATCGCTTAACAGAACCTTAACAAAACTGTAGAACAATTTTAGAGTTCAGTGATACCTTTAAGACCAACAAAGGTTTATTCAAGGTATGAGCGTTTGTGTGCAAGCCACACTTTTTCAAATATATTGGAATGGTAGACGAGGTTCTAATCTTATAGACAGGGATTTAACAGCAAATTAACATGTAACATGATGATGTTTAAGTTATGCAAAGTGAAAAACTAGATAACAGTTTTAGAGTCCAGTGACACCTTTAAAACCAACAGAGGTTTATTCAAGGTATGAGCTTTCGTGTGCAAAGCACACTTTTTCAAATACAGTGGAATGGGAGTTAAGGTTCAGACTCATAGATGGGCTGAACAGCTAACATCATGTAACATCATGTAACATGATGAAGATGTCTTAAGCGATGCAAAAACAGAATTAAATAACAAGCTAAGGTTATAAGATCAACAATTGTAAAGCATAAATATGTCAAAATAAATATGAGACACTCCATTCATTCTCAGAGTGTTGAGGTCACTTAACAGCATTTTTACTTTCTCTTTTGAGGTGGAAGCAGTGTATGTCTTCCAAACAATCCAATATTCCTTGTATAACATTCAGAATTCTAATATACTATTCTGAAAAATAAATGCACTAAAATACAGAGGATGTATAGTCCCTCTGTATGAGAATACATATGTGAGGACTGAATGAGTTAGCATATGTAATGAGATAAGAAACCAATATCCCTGTTTAGTCCTGGGGAGGTCTTTGTTCCAAATGTTGTAATAACTTGTAATTCACCAGTTTCCCTTTCCATTCTGTTCCTGAAGTTCCTTTGTAATAAAAGATAGCTATTGTTAAGTATGAGACTTAAGGCAGCAGCTCATAACAAGTGATTCAGCTTTATTTACAAGGTAGGATGAACACAGAGAACATGAGAGCAACAGGCTCTCTTTTAAACTATCCGGGCTTGGTAGGCCACACCCTTAGTTGAGATAAGAACCAATCAAAATATGAACATAACAACCAATCAAATCATTTCCCTCCTGCACCCTTCTTGTATCCTGTTTGGACTGCTGTGCAGAGTATCCAATCAGCTTGCAGGAGTTACGATACCAGACTTAAATAGGAGATAGAATTCCAGCTCAAGCATTATGTATACCAATACATAACAGCTATTGTGGCTTTCTGTTGATTAGTTGCTGCAAGGTGGAGGAAAGCATGTAGCCAAAAGTGTGGGGTGCATCAAATCATTAATGAATGCTGTTTCATGCTACAAACTATGGCTTCTCTTAAAGTGGGCTGAAGTTTTGTGGATTTACAGTCATTGGTGTGCACAAGACATGTGAAGTTCTTTGTACATCCTTTGACAGTGATGTTTCAAATTCCTAATCAGGGCAGACACAATACATCTTTTTCTGGAATTCATGTTATTTTATGTTTTATGTCTTACTAGGAATAAGGCCCGTTGTGGAAATAAATAGAGGCTCTAGGAGAGTGCCCCAGCTTTGGGAACTCAGTGACAATTTGCTGTGGCAATCTCAGCAGGGTATAATGACAGAGTCCACCATTTTCTCCAGAGGAACTGATCTTTGCTACCTGAAGAGCAGTAGTAATTTTGAGTGATCTCCAGCCCACCCCCAAGATTGGTAACAGTGGTTCCACAGGAGGGAGTGGCTGGTTTGGAGGGTGGAGTCTATGGCATTCTACCTGTCTGAGGTCCCACCCCTCCTCAACACTCACCCTCTCCAGGTTTGACCCTTCAAATATCCAGGAATTTCCCAACCTGGAGTTGACAAGCCTATCTCCTTCCCAGCCAACCATCAACCTACCTTTAGTTTTTCATCTCCTCCCCCTCCCTCCTAGAGAGCAGTTGTAATTTTGAGCGATCTCCAGCCCCCACCTGGAGATTGGCAACAATGGTTCCCCATCAGGGAATGGCTGGATTGGAGGGTGGAGTCTATGGCATTGTACCTGTCTGAGGTGCCACCCCTCCTCAAACCTCACCCTCTCTAGGCTCCATCCCTCAAATCTCCAGGAATTGCCCACCTGGAGTTGGCAACCTGATCAGGACTGGGCCCAAGGAGTTTTCTCCCAAAGGCCAACATAGGTGTGGAAAGGGCCTTTTACTGGCAGAGGAGAAAGTACAGGTGCCAACTATGATTAGGGAAATACCTGGAGATTTTGGGGGGAGGTGGATTCTGTGGAGGGCAGCATTTGGGGTGTGTGTGGAAGGACTCAGCAGGGTATAATGCCATAGAGTCTACCCTCCAAAGCAACCATTTTCTCCCGGGGAACTGATCTCTGTCATCTGGAGGTCAATTGTAACAGTGGGAGATATCCAGGTCCCACCTGGAGATTGGCAACCCTAGAGGGAAGTCAGCCGTACAGCAGGGAGTTGAAGAAAATGGTTTGATGGTCGCTGGCCCACCTCGTTAGTCAGCCAGCCATGCTGAAGCTAAGCAGGAGAGAGAGCCTTTTTCCATTTATTCTGACAGGAAAGTGGCCGTTGGGGAGGGGGTTATGCTGAAAGTCCTTTGTTTTTTTACTCACAGAACCAAGCTTGGGTGCCAACCAACAGCCACTGAGGGGACAGTCCCTCACAGGAGGCAAGAGAACTGTCTTCCTCAGGAGAGAGAGAGCTGTCTGCCAGTAAATCTGACATGCAAAAGGGGGAGTGGGTGGGGAAGAGGAGCAGACTCAGCACCCGGCCAATGGCACGCAAGTACTCTTGAGTGGCGGCTGATGGGCCAATGGCTGAGTGAGGGCATTTTACAGCCAATGGGAGCGCATGGAATCTTGTGAAAACAAAAGATAATTATTATTATTATAAGGAGAGATGTTGTTTACCTGGGAGACAATTCTATTTAAGGCAGGAAGTTTGCCAGAAGCAGAGCTGACCCAGCTGAGCTCTGAGAAGGAGCAAGGTGTTTGAGCTGCCAGAGGGGTGAGTGGTATTTTTATTTATTTACTTTCAGCTGAGGTGCTTTAGCTGAGAAGGTACTGTGTCAGGGACTGTATTTGGGAGTGTGTGGGTGAGTTGTAACGGACTCCTGACTGCTGGAGTTAGGGTGTGAAAGGGTCATTGTTTGCCTGGAATTAAGTGCTTGGGTGAAATTGAATAGCAGACTCCTGGCTGCTGGAGTTGGGGTGTGAAAGGGGCTTTGTTTGACCGTCATTAAGTGCCTTGGGTGATTTTGAGTAGCTGCTGGCCACGTCCTCTCCTGGGAGACAATTCCATTTAAGGCAGGAAGTTTGCAAGAGGCACGAGCCTCTGGCACGAGCCGAAGGGTGAGGCTCTTTGCCTGTGGCTCTTTGCCTAGGGGCTCTGTAAGAAGCCCAGGAAGAGCCAGAAAGCCAGGACCTTGGCTCCTTGGTAAGGTAAGTAGACTCCTACAACAGGAGCCATATAAATACAAAGGGTTTTAAAAGGGGGTTATAGAAAAGTATTTGTTTAAAAACAATTATGAAGCCAGAATGCCAGCAGGGGGTTGGGGGCTATCCAGTGTTTTGCATGGAGTGTCACATGTATGACTATCTGCCCACTGGTCAGAAGTCTTGGGTGTGTGCTCGGTGCAAGGAGCTCCTGGTTCTCAGGGAGCGAGTTTGCTCCCTTGAGGCCAAGGTGGCTGACCTTGAGAAGCAGGGACAGTCAGTTAGGTGCACGGGGAAGACTCTCGGGGACTTGTTAGATATGTCCCACTCTGGATCTGGCAGCCCGGCTGCTGCCAGGGAGCATGAGGGCCAAGGGGAAAAGGGGCACCATGCTGAGGATAAGGGGAATGTGCCCTCAGAAGGGACCTCTTCTTCAGCTGGTGAACGGGTATCCTTTCGTACCAAGGAACCGTCCCTGGGAAGGGTGGGAGGGGGCTCTTGGTAGTTGGTGATTCGATCCTTAGGCAGGTAGACAGCTGGGTGGCGAACCCGCGTACTGACCGTATGGTGACTTGCCTGCCTGGTGCGAAGGTAGCGGACATTACGCGTGTTTTAGATAGGCTGGTAGATAGTGCTGGGGAGGAGCCAGTGGTCGTGGTGCACGTCGGCACCAACGATGTGGGGAAATGCAGTCGTGAGGTCCTGGAGGAGAAATTTAGGCTGCTGGGCAGGAAACTCAAGGCCAGGACCTCCAAGGTAGCCTTCTCGGAAGTGCTACCTGTTCCACGCGCAGGGCCGGAGAGACAGGCACAGATCAGGAGTCTCAATGCGTGGATGAGACGGTGGTGTAGGGGGAAGGGTTCAAGTTTGTTAGGCACTGGGATGCTTTTTGGGACAAGAGGGAGCTGTACAAAAGGGACGGTCTCCACTTGTCCCGAGAAGGAACCAGGCTGCTGGCGCTCAAAATCAAAAAGGTGGCAGAGCAGTTTTTAAACTGAATAATGGGGGAAAGCCGACAGGAGATGAAAAGTCTCTGGTTCGGGATGGCTCATCTCAAAGAGATGAAGGGGTAGCTATTACTTTTGTACAAGGAAATGGATTACAATTGTCCACTGAGACTGTGGCTAATGATAGGAACTGCCTGGCATGGTCTCGAGGCAGCAAGAGGAAGGCTGTGGGCTTAACAAACGTGGGAAACTATAAGTGTTTATACACAAATGCTAGAAGTTTCCGAAGTAAAATCGGGGAGTTGGAATGCTTGGTGTTGGGGGGGAAATAGACTTTGCGGGTATTTCAGAAACTTGGTGGGATGAGGAAAATCAGTGGGATACGGTGATTCCTGGTTATAAATTATATCGGAAGGATAGGGGGGAAAGGGTTGGAGGTGGGGTGGCTCTGTATGTCAGAGAGGGTATACCGTCCAGTAAGATTGAGAGGGTAAGAGAATTGGATTCACTTCTGGAAATGCTATGGGTTGAAATAGTGGGTCCAAAAGGAGGCTTAACAGTGGGAGTTTGTTATCGCCCACCAGATCAAAAGATAGAGGAGGATTATAAAATGATGAATGAATTAAAGATAGCGGCTAGACGAAATAACTGTGTTGTAATAGGCGACTTTAACTACCCACACATTGATTGGGTCAATATGAGTTCTAGTCGGGAAAAAGAGATTGCGTTCTTAGACACTCTCAATGACTGTGCTGTGGAACAGATGGTCACAGATCCTACCAGGGGAGAGGCGATCCTGGATTTGGTCCTAAGTAACACCCAAGACCTGGTGAGAGATGTAAAAGTGATTGCACCACTTGGGAACAGTGACCATAATGTCATTGAGTTTAACATTTGTACAGATAGGGAGTTGCCCAAAAAGACTGATGCAACCACTTTTAACTTTAAAAGGGGTAACTTCTCTGGTATGAGGGGACATGTGAGGAAGAAATTGAAAGGAAGAGTGGAGAAGGTCAAAACCATTGGGGAAGCTTGGAGACTATTTAAAAAGACAATCCTAGAAGCTCAGAAAAAATATATACCACAAGTTAGGAAAGGTACAAATAGGTATAGAAAAAAGCCTGCATGGTTAACAAATAAAGTAATGGAAGCTGTAAAAGGTAAGAAGGATTCCTTTAAGCGGTGGAAAGCTAGTCTTAGTGAGGTTGATAAAAGGGAACACAGACTATGGCAAATAAAATGCAAGTCTGTGATCAGGCAAGCAAAAAGGGAATATGAGGAGCATATCGCAAAAAACATAAAGACCAACAATAAAACTTTCTTCAAATACATTAGAAGTAGGAAGCCAGCCAGGGAGGCAGTGGGGCCCTTGGATGACCAAGGGGTAAAAGGAGTAGTGAAGGATGATAGGGAAATGGCTGAGAAGCTGAATGCATTTTTTGCCTCTGTCTTCACTGTGGAAGAGGAGAAGTGTTTGCCCACTCCAGAAGCACCGATTTTGGGAGGGGGTTTGAAAGACCTGAATCAGATTGCGGTAACAAGAGAGGAAGTCCTCCGACTGATGGACAATTTAAAAACTAATAAATCACCAGGCCCGGATGGCATTCATCCGAGAGTTCTGAAAGAACTCAAATGTGAACTTGTGGATCTCCTGACAAAAATATGTAATCTTTCTTTAAAATCTGCCTCCATTCCTGAGGACTGGAAGGTAGCTAATGTCACTCCCATCTTTAAAAAGGGCTCCAGGGGAGACCCAGGAAATTACAGGCCAGTCAGTCTGACATCGATACCGGGTAAGTTGGTGGAAACTGTTATTAAGGAAAGAATTAGTAGGCACATTGATGAACAAAAACTATTGAGGCAGACTCAGCATGGGTTCTGTAAGGGAAGATCTTGTCTCACTAACCTGTTAGTGTTTTTTGAGGAGTGAACAAACATGTGGACAAGGGGGACCCAATAGATATTATTTACCTTGACTTCCGGAAAGCTTTTGATACAGTTCCTCATCAAAGGCTCCTAAGTAAGCTCAATAGTCATGGGATAAAAGGACAAGTCCTCTTGTGGATCAAAAATTGGCTTATAAATAGGAAACAGAGAGTGAGTATAAATGGGAAACGTTCTCAGTGGAGGGTGGTAAGCAGTGGGGTACCACAGGGATCAGTACTCGGTCCGATGCTTTTTAACTTGTTTATTAACGATTTGGAATTGGGAGTAAGCAGTGATGTGGCTAAATTTGCAGATGACACAAAGTTGTTCAGGGTGGTGAAAACCAGGGAGGATTGTGAGGCACTCCAAAGGGATCTGTTGAGGATGGGTGAGTGGGCGTCAACGTGGCAAATGGGGTTCAATGTGGCCAAGTGCAAAGTGATGCACATTGGAGCCAAAAATCCTAAATATAAATACACGTTGATGGGGTCTGATCTGGCAGAGACGGACCAAGAGAGAGATCTTGGAGTCGTAGTGGATAACTCGCTGAAAATGTCTACACAATGTGTAGCTGCAATAAAGAAGGCCAACGCTATGCTGGGGATTATTAGGAAGGGAATTGATAACAAATCAGCCAGTATCATCATGCCCCTGTATAAATCATTGGTGTGACCTCATTTGGAATACTGTGTACAGTTCTGGTCACCACATCTCAAAAAGGATATTATAGCATTGGAAAAAGTGCAGAGAAGGGCAACTAGAATGATAAAAGGGTTCGAACACCTTCCCTATGAAGAAAGGTTAAAATGCTTGGGGCTCTTTAGCTTGGAGAAACGACGGCTGAGAGGTGACATGATCGAGGTTTATAAGATTATGAATGGGATTGAGCAGGTTGAGAAAGAAGTACTTTTCTCCCTTTCTCACAATACAAGAACTCGTGGGCACTCTATGAAATTGCTGAGCAGTCGGGTTAGAACAGATAAAAGGAAATACTTCTTCACCCAAAGAGTGATTAACATATGGAATTCACTGCCACAGGAGGTCGTGGCAGCTGCAAGCATGGACAGTTTCAAGAGGAAATTAGATAAACATATGGAGCAGAAGTCCACCAGTGGCTATTAGCCACAGGGTATAGATGGGAACTCTCAATCTGGGGCAGGTGATGCACTCTATTCTTGGTGCTGGAGGGGGCAGCAGTGGGAGGGCTTCTGGTGCCCTGGCCCCACTGCTGGACCTCCTGATGGCACCTGGTATATTTTGGCCGCTGTGTGACAGAGTGTTGGACTAGATGGGCCATTGGCCTGATTCAACATTGGCTTCTCTTATGTTCTTATGTTCTTATGTTCTTAATGAAATTTTTAATGAAATGTTGTGACCCACCCTGAGCAGAATATAAATAAAATCAAATGAAATAAATAAATAATATAATATAATATAAATTCTCAAATCAGAATATGCAGGAGTTTAGATTTGTTCTTCAAGGCTCAGTTTTTTACACTGGGCCTATTCTGAATGCTTAATGTTCCTGGCCTCTTTACAGAGGTCTTGGGTTATAAGAGAACATGAAGTAAGCAATTCAGTTTTCTCACCATTTCCTCTGCACCAAGGTCCTGAGAGATCGTACAGCCTAACTAGACGGTACACTTAATGGGTTTCTATTGTTCCTCAGCTGTCTTCAGTTTCATTTTAGTTCCTTCTAAATATGTAAAGGTGATTTGGCAGCTATTAGTGCACACCATTTAGAATTCTCATAAAAAGTCAGATCATTTCACATCCCTCACTTGTAATAGCTGTTTATGTGTCAATATTTTAAAGTCAAGCAGAGGGCAGCCAACAAAAAAAAACCTGAAGAGAGAATGCTAGGCTTTAAAACTGCATTTCCCCAAAATGACAGCTCTCAGCCCATCCCCAGCTCACCCCCCCACCATGGCTGCCTCTTGCCACCTATCTGCAACATCGTTCTCCTTCACTGGCTGCATTCAAATGATTTCCTCTGCCCCCATCCATGCCAGTGTGTCACCAGCAGCCATCAAGGGCCAGAGAGTAAGCATGCAAGCAAAGGAAATGTTGCAAAAAGTCTAAAGAGATAACGAGATGCTCATTTTGGCATGACAGAGCAGCATTCCCGTAATATCAGGTAGATCCCATTCCTACAGATTAGTTCCTAGGATACGTCATTCTACATAGTGGTTAGAGGACCTCTGAAGGTGCAGAAATATTTGCAAAACAGTCATGTGTTCTCTCATTATTAATGTGGAGCAGAGCCTAACCCACAAAAAACAAGAAGTGAAGATATTTGCCTAGTCGAATGAATATCTCACTTCTCCTTTCTGCCAAAGCATTACATCCTTTAAGATTATTACAGCTTCTATCTACTTTTCAAGCATTGTCCCTGGATCCTATGACCCACCAGCCCTTGTCACTGAACATTCCAGCATTCCCCTCCCTGCAACTATTCCACGTAGGAACAATTCCATGTAATAGCCATGTAGGATGGGGGGCAAAACTGGGGAGGGAGAAGGGGCAAAAGTTATCTTCCTGTCTCTTAAGAACATAAGAGAACATAAGAACATAAGAGAAGCCAATGCTGGATCAGGCCAATGGCCCATCCAGTCCAACACTCTGTCACACAGTGGCCAAAGGAGGTCTATCAGTGGGGCCAGGACACTAGAAGCCCTCCCACTGTTGCACCCCCCAGCACCAAGAATACAGAGCATCACTTGCCCCAGACTGAGAGTTCCTATCTATACCTTGTGGCTAATAGCCACTGATGGACCTCTACTCCATATATTTATCTAATTCCCTCTTGAAGCCGTCCATTCTTGTAGTCACCACCACCTCCTGTGGCAGTGAATGCCATGTGTTAATCACTCTTTGGGTGGAGAAGTATTTCCTTTTATCTGTTCTAACCCGACTGCTCAGAAATTTCATTGAGAGCCCACAAGTTCTTGTAGTGTGAGAAAGGGAGAAAAGTACTTCTTTCTCAACCTGCTCTATCCCATGCATAAACTTATAAACCTTGATCGTATTACCCCTCAGCTGCCGATTCTCCAAGCTAAAGAAATCCAAGCACTTTAACCTTTCTTCATAGAGAAAGTGTTCCAACCCTTTTATCATTCTAGTTGCCCTTTTCTGCACTTTTTCCAATGTTATAATATCCTTTTTGAGATGTGGTGAGCAGAACTGTACACAGTACTCCAAATGAGGTTGCACCATTGATTTATGCAGGGGCATTATGATACTGGCTGATTTGTTTTCAATTCCCTTCCTAATAATCCCCAGCATAGTGTTGGCCTTTTTTATTGCTGTCGCACACTGTCTCGACATTTTTATTGAGTTATCTACTATGACTCCAAGATCTCTCTCTTGGTCAGTGTCTACCAGTTTGGACCCCATCAACGTGTATTTATAGTTAGGATTTTTTGCTCCAATGTGCATCACTTTGCACTTGGCCACATTGAGCCCCATTTGCCACATTGATGCCCACTCGCCCATCCTCGACAGATCCCTTTGGATAGCCTCACAATTCTCCCTGGTTTTGATCCACAAAAGGACTTGCCCTTTTATCCCATGACTATTGAGCTTACCTAGGAGCCTCTGATGAGGAACTTTATCAAAAGCTTTCTGGAAGTCAAGGTAAACAATATCTATTGAGTCCTCCTTGTCCACATGTTTGTTCACTCCCTCAAAGAACACTAACAGGTTCTTCTATCTGTGGAGCTAAACTGATGGGATGAAGAGGCAAATTTGCTCCCTTTCTGCCTACTGAGTTCATCCTTCAGACATGAGTCTATTAGCTCAAGGAGGTCCCACAATGCCAGGAATCAACTCAGGTCCGTAGCCAGGACTTTGTGGCTTGTGGGGCAATTTTTTTCTAGTGGGGCTGAAGTTCTCAGTGCAGAGAGAAAAGCCATTTAGCCAACAGAAAGCTGTTACCACGATAGATCTCTAAATTGCAAGCTGTCAACCACTTTAGATGACAGTTCTCAGCTGCTGCAAGCTAATCAGTTCTGCCAGCCTAAGCAACAATTCTGATAACAAAGCTGGCAGGTGAGGGTGATGACTTCTATAGTCAAGAAAGCTAATACTTAGGCAGAAAGACTCTCTTAAAGGAGGCCAGTTTCTGGACACAGAGTTAGAAGGGATCCTGGAGGTCACCTACTCCAACTCCCTTGCTCAGTGCAGGAATTAGTCAACTACAGCACCCCACTCTGCTTAAAGGACTGCACACCTTTAAAAATGTTTTAAAATGATTGAAAAAAGCATTTGCAGGAGAAATTCTTTTGGGACTGTGCCTTTAAGAAAGGGGGCAGAGCCCCCCAAAGCCCCACTGTAGCTATGCCTGGGTAAGGTGGGACAGTGGAGGGAGTGGGGAATACAAGAAACAGCCCTGTTCCTTGCCCTCATGGACTGCAGGATCCCACCCAATAGTTAGCTACGTGGTAACTGACCCAAAAAAGGTCAGTGAGTCAGTTACCACATAGAAGTATATACAGCAAACTATTTATGTGGAACAAGGCCTATCCCTCTGTGAACTCCCCCATTCACCACAACAGCAGCACACAAGGGTGCATAGCTGTAAAAGGCCCCAGAGTGTGGTCTGAAGGAACAATCTGCTGAAACTAAACAGGCCTGGGGCTCAGTCACCGCTTCTGATTCGGCTCTTTTCCGGTCAGGGAAAGCCATGTGTGAAATGGCAGCCCTGTACCGGTTTACTTCAAGACGAATCAGAAACGGCTTCAATCCGGCAGAATCTCTGTAATGTGAAATTCCTAATCGTCTGGGTGGCTGACATGACTATATATCCCTTTTGGGTTCTATGATGGAAGAAAGGCAAGATATAAATGTAAAGTAAATGAATAAGAGTCAACATCCGGAAGAGGCCTGAGCAGAAATCAAGAGTTGGGATAATTTCCTACTGTGTTCTTTATTGCATAACCAAACACTAAAGCAGGATTTCTTGAATTTAAAACAAATAAACAATGGCAAGCACCAGATCTACTTGAGAGTCTCTTCTCCAGTGAAAACACTTGCAGAAGCTTTTTTAGAACAGGTCAGTATGATGTTTTTCAAAAAACGTACCTATGTGTATACTGCATCTTTCCATATAGATCAGACCAGCTTACGTAACAGAATACAAAAGCAGGTTTGCACTGTACCCTTAGGTTGTGAAGAGCTGAAACAGCAACAACAACAACAACAATATATCTTCCTGTACCCAATTATAAGTCCATTTGTAATGTGAAAGTAGGGTTGCCAATCTCCAAATGAGGTCTGGAGATTTCCCAGAGATCAGTTCCCCTGGAAAAATTAGATGCTTTGAAGAGTGGGCTCTTTGGCATTATACTCCACTGAAGCCCCCACCACCACCACCACCACTGCACCCTCCAAAGCTCCAACCCCAAATCTCCATGAATTTCTCAACCTGGAACTCCCTTGTACTGCACAGACCGGAATCTGATCTGATAAGCCACCCTTAACATTTTGATATCTTGGCTTGCCCAGTAGCAGTTTCTCATTTAAGAGATAGTTATCAACAAAGATATCTAGTTGCAAGAAGCAAAAGTTCCCCCATCTGAATTTTAAAATTTGTATTTTCTACAAAAGAGAAGCCAAGCCACCTTGCACAAACTTAAACACATTTGCTTCAGTTGAACAGGACTGATTCATTCACTGGACATACAGTGAGACTGAGAATTAAGAACCCACAGATCTATATGCTACTTCCCTGTTTAAAGAGCTTACAGACTAGACTCCAGGGAACACTCAGCAAGAAATATGGTAGCCTCACTTGTAGGGGTACCCCTGCCCCCAGCTCCCATTTCCTGTCACCCCTGTTTGGCCAGAGGGCGAAAAGAAGTCTAAGAAAAATTCTGTTGGGTAGTAGTGTGAAGTCACTTCCTGGAAACACCCAGAAGGAGGAGGAGGAGATGATTGGATTTATACCCCACCCTTCATTACCTGAAAGAGTCTTAGAGTGGCTTACAACCTCCTTTCCCTTTCTCTCACCACAACAGACACCCTGTGAGGTAGGTGGGGCTGAGAGAACTCTGAGAGAATTGCCCTTGAGAGAGCAGCTCTGAATAGGGTTGCCAGGTCTGGATTGGAAATCATCTGGAGACTTTGGGGGTGGCTCCTGGAGATGGTGGGGTTTGGGGAGGGGAGGGGTCTCAGCATGGTACAATGCCATAGAGTCCACCCTTCAAAGCAACCATTTTCTCCAGGCGAACTGATCTCTGTAAGCTAGGGATCAGTTGGAAAAACGGGAGATCTCCAGGCCCCACCTGGAGACTGACAACCCTAGCTCTGAAAGAATTTATGATTGACACAAGGTCACACCAGTGGCTGCATGGGGAGGAGTGGGGAATCAAACCTGGTTCTCCCAGATTAGAATCCACACTCTTAACGGCTACACCAAACTGGCTTTCATCAGTGATGCCAGTCCTCTCTGGAAATCACTGGAGGAAATACTGGTCATTCCTGGAAAGGCATGATGTCACTTTCAGGGTTTTTGCAGGAATGATATTGTGCCATTGCTAACAGCACCCATCTGACCTCCCAGGTGCTGGTTGCCAGGCCATGCCTGGAAGCCCTAATGAGGAAGGCTGGCTATACCCTTGGTCTGGCTATAGTAAAGGTAAAGGTTTCCCTTGCTCGAAAGCTAGTCAGATCTGACTCTAGGTGGTGGTGCTCATCTCTGTTTCCAAGTCGAAGAGTCAGCGCTGTCTGAAGACGTTTCCATGGTCATGTGGCCAGCATGACTAAATGCCAAGGCACACGGAACCTTCCCAACAAAGTGGTACCTATTTATCTACTTGCAATTTATTGCTTTCGAACTGCTAGGTTGGCAGGAGCTGGGACCAGAGATGGGAGCTCATTCTGTCACACAGCACTAGGGTCTCGAACTGCCGAACTACAGACCTTCCTGTCGGCAGCTCAGCATCTTAACCTCTGAGCCACTGCAGCCCATGGCCTGGCTATAACCTTGGTATAAATCAGACCTGTAGTCCTAAGGAAGGGAGACTTAACTCTTCCCCCTTGTCCCCATACTTGTTTATTCCACAAAAAGGATTCAAGCAGCCTGGAAAGGAATTCCAATTTCTGACTGGGGAAACAGCATGGGAGGAAGCATTCATTACCACCTCCCTTTTATCCAGTGCTTCTAGGGATGCCAGCTTCCAGGTGGGACCTGGGGATCCCTCAGAATTACAGTTTATCTCCAGCCAACAGAGATAATTTCCCCTGGAGAAAATGGATGCTTTGGAAGATGGAAACTATGTCATTGTACCTCACTGAAGTCCCTGTCCTCCACGGGCTCCATCCCCAAATTTTCAGGAGTTTCCCAGTCTGGATCTAGTAATCCTCCCCCCATCCCCTGCTAGTGGCCAGGAGGGACGTGGCAGCCCTAAGTGCTATACCTGCAGTTGATATTGGGTCCGTCGCCTCTGGTTTTCAGACCACACTAATGGTGGGAGATCTGATCCTGGACTGCAGTGAGATATTAATTTGCTCCTAAATATTAACCCAAGGTTTGAACTGTTGGGGGGGGGGATGTTTGCAGGATTATGACTGAACTTCTGTTTGAAATACAGATTTGGCATACATATTTTTGTGCCCTGATGAATGAGTCTGTTCTGTCACCATTTATTTATTTATTTCACTTATTTATATATGCTGCCAATGGATAGGCAAGAGATTCCTGTCATCGACCGATGCTATCGTAATTCTACTGAAAGTATTTAGTTTGTCTGATATGATCTATTTCGTATGCAGCATGCTTTGTCTTTTACCAATGATGCCAGCTTTTTTATTCCTCTGTGATTTCAGACTCTTTTCCTCTGTTGTTATTAGCTCCATTACTTAACAGATGCTGAAGTAAAACAAATTATTGTGACAAATAATAGGCCCGAACCAGTCACAGGCTTATGCAAGTTCCACTGAAGTTGGAGAAATGTAATGATATGGGTGAGGAACCGAAACACTGGATTGTCTGACTTCTGGGGAAACTGGGTAGAAGCCCTGCTTCCCCAGTTCAGTCTAACCGTCTCTTGAAAGTGGGACAAAGTTAGAATTGCCAGATTATTAATTTTAATCATCCGATCTTCAAATGTCTTGAGGCTTTGTACTCCTTTTTTTCTTATAGTAGCAACTGCACTTTAAGTGAAAATGTTCCTCTCTCTAGCCAAGAGACACATCCTTCCACTCACATTTGTGCTTGAGATCCCCTAGCCCCACTATTTATTTATTTATTTGATATTTATACCTTGCTTCCCCCCCACAAAGGGCATTCAAAGCTGTTGATGACATCATTCTTCCTTCCTCCATTTTATCCTCACAGCAGCCACCATTTTAGGTAGGTTAGTCTGAGAGTCAGTGACTAGCCGAAGGTCACTCAGCAAGCTTCCATGGCAGAGTGGGAATCTGAACCTGGATTTCCCGGATCCTAGTCCAGCATTCAAATTATTATGCCCCACTGGCCCTTTACCAATTGTTGCCATGTCTGCCACAAATTTAATCCTCCATTTACTTATATTTGCAAACAAAAGCGCAAAAGGTCTTGTATCTTGTACTGCCAGACCCCTACATATATTTGTATTCTCATGTGTGGCAACTCTAGATTAAGGCGACAACCTTCAGAACACTTTTTGGTCCCTGTCAGGAAGTCGGCAGACAGGCACTGGTCTGCAGCAGCAGGAGACAGATCTATGCTGTTTTCCTCCGATACCTAGAGTTGCCAGCCTCCAGGTGGTGGCTGGAGATCTCCTGGAATTACAACTGGTCTCCAGCTAAAGGAGATCAGTTCCCCTGGAGAAAATGGCTATTTTGGAAGATGGACTCTATGGCATTAAATCCCAATGAGGTCTCTTCACTCCCCAAACCCAAACCGCCTTCCCCAGGTTCCACCCCACAAATCTCCAGGAATTTCACAATCCACATTGGGCAACCTTCTCCATACCCTTGCCACACCTATGTATGCACAAGGGAATAGCCATGTTACAACCGAAAAAGCAATAGATGACTCCTTGTCACTAAGAGTTTACAATGCAAAGGGAAGAAAGAGAAAAAGAAGGTTAAGCAAGGCTCATGAGAATACCCAAGAATTTTCCTTTCAAGGGATTAGATGGAAGAAAAAGCCTTTGGGTTCTGCAGCATTTAGATGCTTATTTCTGAAATACGTGTTTCATCTATTCCATTTTCCGTGTAGAGAATTAATATCAGGCATAATGGCATGGGGGCACTAAATCATTATGATTTTGAGCACCTTCCAAGGCAGGGCATTAAAATTATATTGCTATGATAAAGATCGTGCTCTCTCTTTCTGAGAGGGAACATTTCCAAAGTCCCATTCAGTCTTTGTACTCTTTTAAACACTTTAAATAATGTAACATGTTGGATTTCTGGGATTAATGGAACGTGTATCCATTTGGAAAGTAAATTTAAATGACTATTGCATTAGCAGCTCACTTAGATTTTCTTGCTGGCACGGTGAAAGAACTTGCACATAGGTGGAGATTGTTTCTTCTTATCAGTTTGAATCTTCACAGCCTTGAAGATGAAGGCGGGTTACTCTCAGCCTAGCCTAATTCACAGGACTGTTGTGAGGATAAAACAAAGTTCAAATGAATGTTGTTCTGTGATCCTTGGAGGACGGGCATGATAAAAAAAAAATGTGAATAATGTTTGCAAGTACTCACCCACACAGAGACACTTTTATAATCTTTTCAGCCTTTGGGAAGAAAGATGGAAATTCACAGTACAATCTATCCTTTTTTTAATCCCATCCTTCTTCCAAACAGTTTAGAATAGTATACATCAGGGGTGGCCAAACTGTGACTCGGGGGCCCCATGCAGCTCTTTCACACACATATTGTGCGGCTCCCAGCAGGGCAGCTGAGGAAGTCAAGGGGAGGCAGGCTTCTTCTCCCCCTCCTCTCTTCCTCCCTCCCTCCCTTCCCCCTCCCTCCCATCTATTTGCTTTCTTTGTTTCTCTCTCCCTTTCTTTCCTCCTCTCTTTTTCTCTCCCTCTTAGATAAATAAATATCATTAGCAAACAAATCAATATCATCAGACAAATAAATATCATTATCAACATCTATTTTGACACCTTTGGTTTTTATTTTTGGCGGTCACATTTAATGTTAATAAAAAGCAAATTTGCATATATTAATAAAAAGTGTGCATAATATTTGTTCATGTTTTATGGCTCTCAAACATCTGACTCTCATGTTTTATGGCTCTCAAACGTTTATTCTATGTGGCTCTTACATCAAGCAAGTTTGGCCACCCCTGGTATGCATGATTGTTCCCTCCCTCATTTTATGAACAGAGATTCAAATCCTGGTCTCCCTGTTATATTCCAGTATTCTGACTCTAAACCCAATTTATTATCAGGGTTGGTCACATAGTGAATACTTGTATACTTTATCTCAGAGGCAGATATACTCACAGTGGGGTTCTCTTTTTAGTGGCTTTAAGAAAGAAAGGCCAAAGAAAGTGGCTTTAAGAAAGAAAGAAATAAGCCAAAAAGTAAGTGTCCATTAGACTGTGAAGTACTCTAATCTGAAAGCCATGGCCCCTTTCTTCAGGAAAAAAGGCCTATGATACATATGAACATACCACTCCAGAAGTGTGGTATGTGAGGAATTACATGCTTGAATGTTTCCCCAAAACAGTGGATGTAGAAAATTCACTTCTGGGAGAAGTCTAGGCTAGAAATCATATACTTGAAATACTAGATTAAGGGTCCGGTCACACTGCCATTTTGATCGGGATTCGCCGCTGTTTCCTTGCGCATGTCAGTTTCACGTTCACATGCGCCAATCTGCCTCCCACCCCAAATCAGGCTTACTCGCGCAATGCTTCCAGGTTTTCCTGACCCCTGGAAAATCTAGTGTTTTCCTGGCACTTCCGCTTTGATTGAGCGATTTCGCCTATGTGGACAGCCCATCTCTCACAAGGATTGCGATCAGGGTCATCTGAACGATCTTTGTGCTTTTTTTTTAAAAAAAGCTTCCGGTTTGAGCGCTTGAGTAAACATGCGCTTAATAAATCCATTTAATGTTTAATAATGGATTTATTAAGCGCATGTTTAGTCAAGTGCTCAAACCAGAAGCTTTAAAAAGAAATGCACAAAGACGGCCCTGGAGGTGGAAACGAGAGGCGGGGGTTCCGGCAGCCTGGATGGAGCCAGCAAGGAGGATGGCGGAGATGGCGGAGATGGTGGAGCCTATTTTCGTGGGGCAATGGCGGCGGCACCCTCCCCCAAAGTGTCAGCAGGAGCTGCAGCCACCCGAGTCTCCCCGTGGCCGGCAGGATCGCCTGGAAGGACGGCGCAGCAGCAGGCAAGCGGGTGCTGGGAAAGAGGGGCTGGCTGCATGTAGACAGCCCAATGTGAATAAAAATGTTCCCGATTTAAATAAACCGGGAACAAAGCGCATGTCATTTGCAGTGTGACCAGAGCCTTACTCATGCAGGGAGGTTTGTTTCTTACACAGAGGCATTCATACATAGAATTCCCTACCTCCATTTGAAAGTAGTTCAGTCTACATCCCATCCTTTTGTGGAATGTGTAGGTTGGTTGCCTGGCTCTTAAAGGCCTACAGCAATAACTTCAGCTATGCCTGTTATACATATATGCATTTCACATCCTTGATACAGACTTTGACTTTCTCAGTTGTGGTGAGAGGAAGTCCGAAAAGCCCACAATGTAGATTGTGCTATATAAATGCTTCTGGGAGAGCGGTTTCACATCCGCAATGAAGCATAGTTCCTTTTGAGGAGTTACCCAGAAGGGGGACTGTGAGGAAGTGAAGATGGTGAACAGCAACAGAAGTAGCCTCTTGTGAGTCCTTGGACCCCATCCTTTGCAGAGGTCTGCGAAACCTTGGAGCAAGGTCATTCTGAGGCCATCGTCTGGCAGAGCTGCTCTTGCTTCTGCTGCCGCTTCCTTTGGAGAGAGGGAGGAACAGGGCTTCACCCAGAGAGATGGCTGGCAATTCAGGTGGGTGATGCTAATGCAATAGGAGAGGACTATCTATCGGTTAAGAGGGGGAGAGGTCCCACTTATGAAAAGGTCACTGAACTCTTGTGTGATGCTTCCAGTATTTAGAATTGGCCTTAATATGTGCAGTGGCTTCCCTCATCCATTCATCGAGGCATATATAAACAGTGCACATGCTGAGGGAGAAGCAGTATTGGAGATGCCAATAGAGTAAAGTAAGGAATGGCTAGGGTGGCCAGGTCCCCCACCTATGGCCACTGGTGGGGGATGGGACCCCTAAGGCTTTAGAGCAGAGTGCCAGCTAAAGAGCTCCCTGAGCCAAAACTGGCCAGATTTGCCACCTATTTATCATCCCCCCCCGAAACACAGAAAATGAGGAGAAAGTTTAATCTGTAGCCACAGACCTTCCTCACAGGTCTCTTTCTGTGACGGGAAATAAGGCATGGATCCAAGAGTGCTGGTTAGGGGATCTTTATGTGTCTCTGATAGACACAGGGTTGCCAGGTCCCCCTGGTCACCGGCAGGGGGTATGGTTGCCAGATTGCAGTTGGGAAACTCCTGGAGATTTGGGGATGCAGCCTGGGGAGGACAGGGACCTCAGTGGGGTACAAAGCCATAGAGTCCACCCTCCAAAGCAGCCATCTTTTCCAGGGGAACTGATCTCTATAGTCTGGAGATGAGCTGTAATTCTGGGGGATCCCCAGGTCCCACTTGGAGGCTGGTATCCCTATGTAGAAAGAAAGTAGGCAGATGAGCCGGATGAGAGACTAAGAAAAGAAGGGCAGGGCTGATGCCAGAGTCTTCCAAATACATGCTAGTTCTTCATCCCTTTTGCTGGAGAGGTAGAAGTGCTTTGTTAACAATATTGTCAACAATCACAGTCAGCTAAGCCCAGCGTAAAGTTTTTGTTTGTTTGTTTGTTTGTTTTAAAAAAAGATGCTTTAATATATTTTGACAATGTAGTTATGCTAGCTCCATGTGGTTATGTGCAATTAACAGAAGAATAAGGACTGCAGCACAAGATAGCCTTCATGATTCATATTTAGACACTGTAAGTGATTTATATTATCATTTGTTTTATTCATGTATAAACAATGACATAATAAACAGCTGGATAATCAATAGCAGTTGGTTTTCAAACAAGACTGTGAGCTGTAAAACCGAGATGGTCTCTTAAGCATCAATGTAATTCAGGAAATATTTCTATTTTAGATCCTTTGTTTTGAAAACTGTGCATTTACTTTGCCAGTTTTCCTATATATGATACCTATAGCAGCCATTCCTCCAGCTGGTTGGCTATACATTTTTGTACTCATATGGTTGTCATTATTTTCCTCAGTTGATAAAGTATGCTTTAAAGTCACAAAGGTGATTTTCCCTTCTTTTCCCTGGTGGCTAGCTTCCTGTCTGAGCTAATTATTTGATATTCCTCAAATAAGACAACAACTTACATACCAAAAGAAAACTGATTTGTGCTTTTTTCAGTAGTCTGTTTTCCATAGCTGAACTTCTGTGATACCTCAGAATTTTAATAGAAAGTACCACTCATGGAATGTTAACAATCAGTGCAGTTTTTCTGAAGCAAGTGGAAGGTTGACTCTGTTTCACACAGGAAAGGCTAGGGAAGGAAAGCTGCAAAAATACCAGGAGTCTGCACTGACTTTAGAATTTGGAGGGCACTGGACACAATTCCTTCTGGTGGACAAGATTAAAACGCCTATTAAAAATGACAAGTCATCCACCAGTCCCAAGTTAAGCTCTTCTCTGCCAAGCAAAGACCAAGAAGCAACCCTTTGTTGTTGTTCAGTCGCACAGTCGAGTCCGACTCTTCGCGACCCCATGGACCAGATTACGCCAGGCCCTCCTGTCTTCCGCTGTCCGCTGAAGTTTGCTCAATTTCATGTTTGTTGCATCGATGACACTGTCTAACCATCTCATCCTTTGCCGTCCCCTTCTTCTTTGACCTTCAATCTTTCCCAGCATCAGGGTCTTCTCCAGTGAATGCTCCCTTCTCATTTGGTGGCCAAAGTAGTTGAGCTTCAGCTTCAGGATCTGGCCTTCCAGGGAACAGTCAGGGTTGATTTCTTTTAGGATTGACTGATTTGATCTCCTTGCAGTCCAAGGGACTCTCAAGAGTCTTCTCCAGCACCAGAGTTCAAAAGAATCTATTCTTCGGCGCTCAGCCTTCCTTATAGTCCAACTCTCGCAGCCATACATTACTACGGGGAATACCATTGCTTTGACCATGCGGACTTTTGTTGGCAAGGTGATGTCTCTGCTTTTTATCATGCTGTTTAAGTTTGCCATCGCGTTCCTCCCAAGGAGCAGGCGTCTTTTAATTTCATGGCTGCAGTCACCATCTGCAGTGATCTGGGATCCTAGGAACATGAAGTCTGTCACTACTTCTACGACTTCTCCGTCTATTTGCCAAGGAGTGATGGGGCCAGATGCCATGATCTTAGTTTTTTTGATGTTGAGCTTCAAGCCCACTTTTGCACTCTCCTCTTTCACCCTGAGCAAGAGGCTCTTGAGGTCCTCTTCACTTTCTGCCATCAGAGTGGTATCGTCTGCATATCTGAGGTTATTGATCTTTTCCCCAGCAATCTTAACTCCAGCTTGTGATTCATCCAGGCCAGCATTTCACATGATGTACTCGGCATATAAATTAAATAAGCAAGGTGACAATATACATCCTTGTCGTACTCCTTTTCCTATGCTAAACCAATCAGTTGTTCCATATCCGGTTCTAACTGTTGCTTCTTGACCCTTATACAGGTTTCTCAGGAGACAGGTGAGGTGGTCTGGTACTCCCATCTCTTTAAGAACCTGCCATAATTTATTGTGATCCACACAATCAAAGGCTTTAGCATAGTCAATGAAGCAGAAGTAGATGTTTTTCTGGTATTCTCTTGCTTTCTCCATAATCCAGAGAATGTTGGCAATTTGATCTCTAGTTCCTCTACCTCTTCGAAACCCAGCTTGTACTTCTGGCAGTTCTCTATCCACGTACTGTTGGAGCCTAGCTTGTAGGATTTTGAGCATGACCTTGCTAGTGTGTGAAATGAGTGCAATTGTGCAATAGTTTGAACATTCCTTGACGTTGCCCTTCTTTGGGATTGGAATGTAAACTGACCTTTTCCAATCCTGTGGCCACTGTTGTGTTTTCCAAATTTGTTGGCAAATTGAGTGCAGCACTTTAACAGCATCTTCTTTTAAGACTTTGAATAACTCAGCTGGGATACCATCACCTCCACTAGCTTTGTTGTTAGTAATGCTTTCTAAGGCCCATTTAACTTCGCTTTCGAGGATGTCTGGCTCTAGGTCAGTGATTATACCATCGTGGTTGTCAAGGACATCGAGGTCCTTCTTGTATAGTTCTTCTGTGTATTCTTGCCATCTTTTCCTAATCTCTTCTGCTTCTGTTAGGTCCCTACCGTTTTTGTCCTTTATCATGGCCAGCTTTGCATGGAACGTTCCCTTGATTTCTCCAATTTTCTTGAAGAGATCTCTAGTCCTTTCCAATCTATTGTTTTCCTCTATTACTCTGCATTGTTCATTCAGGAAAGCCTCCTTATCTCTCCTTGCTGTTCTCTGGAAATCTGCATTCAGTTGGGCAAATCTTTCCTTATCCCCATTGCCTTTAGCTTTCCTTCTTTCCTCTGCTATGTGTAAAGCCTCATCAGACAGCCACTTTCCTTTTTTGCATTTCTTTTTCTTTGGGATGGCGGTGAGTGCTGCCTCCTGTACAATGTCACGGACCTCTGTCCATAGTTCTTCAGGCACTCTGTCTATCAAATCTAGTCCCTTAAACCTATTCTTCACCTCTACTGTATATTCATCGGGCATGCGATCTAGGTCAAATCTGAATGGCCTTGTGGTTTTCCCAACTTTCTTCAATTTAAGTCTGAATTTTGCAATGAGTAGCTCATGATCTGAGCCACAGTCAGCTCCAGGTCTTGTTTTTACTGACTGGATAGAGCTTCTCCATCTTTGACTGCAAATTATATAGTCAATCTGATTTCGGTGTTGCCCATCTGGTGATGTCCATGTGTAGAGACGCCTCTTAGGTTGTTGGAAAAGGGTGTTTGCTATGACCAGCGTGTTCTCTTGACAAAACTCTGTTAGCCTTTGCCCTGCTTCATTTTGTTCTCCAAGGCCAAACTTGTCTGTTATTCCGGTTACCTTTTGATTTCCTACTTTAGCATTCCAGTCCCCTATGATGATGAGGACATCATTTTTTGGTGTTAGTTCTACGAGCTGTTGTAGGTCTTCGTAGAACTGGTCCACTTCAGCCTCTTCTGCAGCAGTGGTTGGGGCATAGACTTGGATTACTGTGATATTGAATGGTTTGCCTTGGATTCGGACCGAGATCATTCTGTCATTTTTGAGATTGTATCCCAATACTGCCTTTCTCACTCTCTTGTTGACTATAAAGGCCACACCATTTTTTCTACGGGATTCCTGGCCACAGTAGTAGATATAATGGTCTTCTGAGTTAAATTCGCCCATTCCTGTCCACTTTAGTTCACTGATTCCCAAGATGTCAATGTTCATTCTTGCCATCTCATTTTTGACCACGTCAAGCTTACCTTGATTCATAGATCTTACATTCCAGGTTCCTATGCAGTATTGTTCTTTGCAGCATCGAACTTTCCTTTCACCGTCAGACACATCCACAACTGAGCGTCCTTTCGGCTTTGGCCCAGCCGCTTCACTCTTTCTGGGGTTACTCATACTTGCCCTCTGCTCTTCCTCAGTAGCATATTGGACACCTTCCGACCTGAGGGGCTCATCTTCCGGCGTCATATCTTTTAGCCTTTTGTTACTGTCCATGGGGTTTTCTTGGCAAAGATACTGGAGTGGGTTGCCATTTCCTTCTCCAGGGGATCACGCTTGGTCTGAGTTCTCTGCTGTGGCCTGTCCGTCCTGGGTGGCCCTCCATGGCATAGCCCACAGCCTCATTGAACCACGCAAGCCCCCTCGCCACGACAAGGCAGTGATCCATGAGGGAGAAAGCAACCCTTACTTCAATGTTATTTACTTCTAGATTCTCCTCTGCTATTTGGTTTAGCTCTCTGTGCTAGAATATGTGGGGCAGAACCTTGCTAACCAGGGTCATCTGGGAACTGTGACTACCTGGCTCCAATCATGTTGCCAGGACCAGGTGCAATTCTAACAGCCACTCCAAGACCCTGCCAAGAAGGGCAGGGTATAAAAACCAACTACTAGTCCTCCCCCCCCTTGCACTAGGGTCTAAGGCATCCCAAAGCAGACCAGTTTTGCTCAGAGAAACAGAATATAGCTTGACCTCCCCAGCTTCCACAGTGCCATGGCCCCAATTCAAAGCCCCCTCATTATATTTTGAAACCAAATTGTATGCTGGGAACTTAATCATGGATCACTCAGATTTGGCTCATAGAGAGGCAATAGTCGCAGAGCACAGTTTTCATTTCTCAGTTAATTCTTGTGGGGAAACACACAATGTCCCAAAGGCTGAAGCTGGTAGAGAAAATGGAACCCAAAGCAATTTATCACACCATTCTCCCTCCTGTACTTTATCATCACAACAACAGCCACATGAAGTAGGTTAGGCTGAGAGATTGTGAAGGCTCAAAGTGCCCTGGCATGGTTGGGGATCAAATCCAGTTGTCCCAGGTCCTAGTCTGACATGATAACCACTACTATGTTGGCTATGTTATTATTGTCTTATTTTCCCTATATATGGTCACACACACACACACATATATAGTCACGTACATATATATAAATGGCCATAGCCTTGGTAACATCCTAGTTAGACGATTGTAGCAACATGGGGCTGCCCTTGAAAATGGTTCAGAAACTTACACTAGTGCAGAATGTAGCAACCAGCATGTTAACCATAGAATCATAGAACTGGAAGGGATCTCCGCAGGGTAATCTAAGTCTAATGGGGACTCACTATGGAGATAATGCTACCATAATTTTGCATTAATGGCTTCCAGTTAGTTCCTGGGTCCAATTTAGGGCTGCCAGCCTCCAGGTGGGAACTAGAGATCTCCAGGAATTACAACTGATTGTCAGACTACATAAATCGTTTATTTATTATTTGTTTATTTAAAACATTTATCCCACTTCTGGGGAAGAGGGCTGCTTTGGAAGGTGGACTACATGGTATTATACCTTACAAAGGCCCCTCCTCTTCCTAAACACCACTCTCCCAGGCTCCATCCTCAAATCTCCAGGTATTTCCAAACATGGATCTGGCAACCCTAAAAGTGCTTGTGTTGACTCCAAGCTGTTAATGGACATGAACCAGAGTGTCTGAGGGACTATCTTCACCCATATGAGCCTGCCTGTAGCATAATGCTATCTGTTATTGCCCTGTTCTGTGTGGCTGTCGTTGGTAAATAAACAAAAAATGGCTTTTCAAACATGATCCTCAGGCTCAGAATTCTCTGCCCTAAGAGGCCCAGTCAGTTCCCTCACTGTTGTCCTTCAAGAGGATGGTGAAGACCTTTTCTGGAGGACATTTGCTGGTGGCTGAATTGGGGCTGCCAGTTAGCCGCTGATGACTAATGGGAAATAATGAAGTAAATATTGCAACAGTATTACATCACTTCTAGGTGAAAACTGAAAGGACTGTTATGCCTTTCTAGGAATAGCCAGAAACTCTACAGTGCTCTGATGGTGTCTTTCCATGTCCCTCCCACCCCGATTCCTGCTAGTTTCCTAGTCTGAATCCAGTTTAGGTGGTATTCATACTGGGATCAGTTATTTCTTGTTATTTTATGGTTTTATTGATAATGGGTTTATTTGATTAGTTTTATTGTTGTTTTAGCTGATTTTTATAGTTTTAGGCTACTTCAAATGGTTTGTAGCGTGGGTTTGTTTTAATTCTGTATTTTAATGTTTTGATTTTTTGTAAGCCACCTTGGATATTTCATTAGAAAGATGGGATATAAATATAAAGAATGGTTTCTCAGGTTTATTTCTAGTTTTACAAACTCTGCAAAGGCATTTTAAACATTATTTTATGTTAGATTCACAAGTCTATACATCACCAGCAGCAATGCTTCTATGGTACTGTCTTCAATTTTCCAGAAGGCTATTGTCTCTCTCCTAGTTTTATAAAACCTTGTTTGCGGAGGTGGGATAACATACTGCTTTGCTTACTGTCTGCGTTTCTATTAAAACACTTCCTTTATTTAAAAAAAGTATTAAGTGGGTGGATCTCTTTGAGAATGTCTGCTAGATAGATTAATCAGAAGATTCCTGTGCTGCTAGTGGCTGAACTACATGGCTCAGTTCAGACATCATGTGAAATCATTTGCACAGTTTATTTTAACAGTGGTTAAAACTATGTTTGCTTTGGCTTGCAGTCAGTCAGTGAATCCTGGTTTTGTCTCTACAAGTGCTAGTTTCACTGAAGTCATTTGTGGAGCTTCACCGCTTTGCAGATCTGCCACTTGCAAGCACACACTAGGCCACTGCACTGTCATCCATATTCCTGGTTACATTATAGAACAGCAAAGCCCAACTACATATTCAGGAAAGAATGCAGTTTGTTTTCATCAGCTAATAGCACTTCACAACAGCCAGATCCCTCGGAGCAGCTGGTGGGGGATGGGGGGTGCATTTACTGGGAGCAGGGAGGAACACCTGCCATTTCAGCGACGTGCCCACAGTGATGTAGGGATGTCAGGGGACAACGCTCTGGGGTTTGGGGCAAAACTTTACAGTAGAATTATTTTCTACCATAGAGTTTTTGCTGAAAACCAGAGCATTGTCCCCAACATTTCCAGTGTGCCTAAGTCACTTCTGGATCACATAGGCATGTCGCTGAAATTCTGGGTGTTCCTCCCTTTTTGGGGGGGTCAATTCCACGCTGGCTGGCTGGTCAGCTGAGGTGGATCATGACAGCAAGAGACCCCACCCCCACCAGGGGGGTCTGGCATCCCTACACTTCACATAGTTTTCAATGGTCTCCCATGTAAAAAACCGCACCACCTACTTCATGGAATATTAGCATATCAGGGAGAAAAAGCCCATGGAATGTTAGCCTGTTTAACAGGAGAATTCCAACCTGATCTCCTCTATGATGTGCCAGATCCAAAGCATGTAACTCTGCAAACTCTCCCTTATGCTCCAAAGTGGAGCAGTACTCTATGGCCTGAAATGGTTGCCAACCTCCAGGTGGGGCCTGGAGATTTCCCAGAATTACAACTGATCTCCATATGACAGAGACCAGTTTCCCTAGAGAATATGGCTGCTTTGGAGGCTGGATTGTATTATACCCCACTGAGGCATTATACACTGCTAAATTACCTCCCTTCTCCCAACCCCACCCTCGCCAGGCTCCACCCCTCTAATCTCCAGGAATTTCCAAATCCAGAGTTGGCAACCATAGGCCCAGACCAGATTCCTTTTAATGTGCTCTTACTCCCAGTGATTTTAGTGCAACATACTTCTATCTAAGTGTCTGTAGGATCACACCATAAGTATAGTAAAGCATACATAATGACTCATCTTTTATGACATCCATCTTCAGTTTGCTGGATAGGCAGTGACAGAATATTTCCCTAATGGTTATGCCACACATGAGTTACTGTTTCTCTCCACATTCATGAAGATAAATGGCATAACTGTAACAGACATCAGGCTTATCTGTTTGTGTATTGTTTTCAGCTTAAAAGTGTTGTAACACAAAAATGACTGTCGTTGAAATATAAATTCTTAAAGACTGCTGCAGTCTGTGCCTTGGAATGCAAGCACAGCATTCCCATCATGCCCTTAAAATAAATTTAGTGCAATAGGGAACAATGGGAATAGGGCTAGAGATTATTCACAGGCCATGAAATAGTCAAGAGTTCACAATCTGTGGATGTTATCTCAAGGGCTTTTCTTTGAAAAGGCCATGTACTTTCATCTCCTTTGAGATGTCCAGTTTTAGGAGGCAGATCACCTGTGGCCTGGGGGCATGAAGTATGTATGGTGAATTATCTGTGGGCAATTTACAGCCACCTAGTCCTGGATGGGCCAGGCTTGCCCAGGTTTCTCAGCTCTTGGAAGCTAAGCATAGTTGGCCCTGTTTAATCCTTGGATAAGAGACACCCCAAGGAAGTCCAGGGTTGCTATGCAGAGGCAGGCAATGCCAAACCACCTCTGTTTGTCTCTTGCCTTGAAAACCCTATGGGGTCAGTATAAGTCAGCTGCAACTTGACAGCACTTTCCACCCACCACCAGTTTACAGCCATCTTTGATATTTAACAAGTAAAGTCTGTGCTTTGCATGGCACTTTTCCACCTCAGAGTTAGAATTTTTGCCTTCCAAGGAACCTTGCCACCACTTAGAAATGGTACTCTGTGCCTTAAGTATGTTCTTTGGATCACTGTTTTGTCCTCCAAGGTGCTCTCAAGATCTCCTTAAGGGCAATTTTTCTAAGTGCAGGAAAGGAGACATTGAAGGAGGCAGAACTGTACTCTGCAAGGCCCCTTAGAGCTGCTTTAAGTGCTAACAGGTCTCCATTTTCACTCCTGAGTTTCTGTAACACTTAGAACAGCTTTTCTAAGTGCTGTCAGGGCTAGACGACTTGAATTTTGATGTGCTAGATCCTTGGAGGGTAATATTGTGCTCTGTAACTCAGAAAGTTTTTTCCTAAGTGATATAACCTGCAAGCTCACAATGTAGGGACCATGGCAATTGTGGTTCCATGACTTATGTAAAATTTTCTAATCCCTAAATTGCAGTTGGGGATACATTTGACCATGGCACTTAGAATTTTGTTTCTCCATTGAAAAAGGGGACAGCACTGTTAGGGATGGAAGAGAAGAACTTTCCTAGGGTTCCTGTCCATCAAAGTATGAAGTTTGCAAACACCTATGGAAGCTCTTTAGATCAAATCCCCATGAGAGCAAAAGAATCAACCTTATACAAGATGTAACTGTAGAAATTACTATGTTAAAATTTGAATAGATTTAAAATAAAACAAAGAAAAACAATTTGGGACTGAGGCCACTCCCAATATTAACAGTTCGAAGTCTGAAATATTATTTTGCCATATATAATGTGTGTGTAATTATGGCGACTCTAGCAAGGGGCTTTTGAGGTAAGTGAGAAGCAGAGGTAGTTTGCCATTGCCTTCCTCTGCAAGTCTTCCTTTGTGGTCACCCGCCCAAGTACCAACTCTGCTTACCTTCCAAGATCTGAGAAGGTCAGGCTGCCCTCTCTCCCACCGTATAGAATATGAGTAATTCTACCATGCCATTCCAATCCCTATCCTGTGTGTGTAAGGTGCTGTCAAGTCACAGACGACTTATGGTGACCCCATTAAGGGACATTTGAGGCAAGTGAGGAGCAGAGGTGGTTTGTCATTGCCTTCTTCTGCAGAGTCTTCCTTGGTGGTTGCCCATCCAAGTACCAACTCTGCTTAGCTTGCACAATCTGACAAGAGCAGGCTACCCTCTCTCCCACCGTATAGAATATGAGTAATTTATTTTCCCAATGGAGAAGGAAATGGCAACCCACTCCAGTGTCCTTGCCAAGAAAACCCCATGGACAGTAACAAAAGTCTAAAAAATATGATGCTGGAAAATGAGCCCCTCAGGTTGGCAGGTGTCCCGTATGCTACTGGAGAAGAACAGAGGGCAAGTACAAGTAACCCCAGAAAGAATGAAGTGGCTGGGCTAAAACTGAAAGGACGCTCAGCTGTGGATGTGTCTGATGATGATCAAAGGAAGGTCCAATGCTGCAAAGAAAAATACTGTATAGGAACCTGGAATGTTAGATCTATGAATCAAGGTAAGTTGGATGTGGTCAAAAATGAGATGGCAAGACCGAACATCAACATCTTGGGAATCAGTGAATTAAAGTGGATGGGAATGGGCGACTTTATCTCAGAAGACCATTATATCTACTACTGTGGCCAAGAATCCTGTAGAAAATATGGTGTGGCCTTTATAGTCAACAAGAGAGTGAAAAAGACAGTAATGGGATACAATCTCAAAAACAACAGAATGATCTTGGTCCAAATCCAAGGCAAACCATTCAGCATCAGAGTAAGCCAAATCTATGCCCAACCACTGACACAGAGGAGGCTGAAATGGACCAGTTCTATGTAGACCTACAACACCTCCTAGAACTAACACCAAAAAAAGATGTTCTTATCATCATAGGGGATTGTAATGCTAAAGTAGGAAGTCAAAAGTTAACTGGAATAATGGACAAGTTTGGCCTTGGAGAACAAAATGAAACCAGGCATAGGCTAACAGAGTTCTGTCAAGAGAACATGTTGGTCGTAGTGAATGCCCTCTTCCAACAACCTAAGAGTCTACATGTGGACATCACCAGATGGGCAACACCAAAATCAGATTGGTTATGTCATTTGCAGTCAAAGATGGAGAAGCTCCATACAGTCAGTAAAAACAAGACCTGGAGCTGACTGTGGCTCAGATCATGAGCTACTCATTGCAAAATTCAAGCTTAAACTGAAGAAAGTTGGGGAAACCACTAGGCCATTCAGGTTTGTCCTAGATCACATCCTTTATGAATATACAGTTGAGGTGAAGAATAGGTTTAAGGGACTAGATTTAAAGGCCTGAAGAACTATGGATGGAGGTTCATGACATTGTACAGGAGGCAGCAATCAGCACCATCCCAAAGAAAAAGAAATGCAAGAAAGCAAAGTGGCTGTCTGATGAGGCTTTACAAATAGCAGAGGAAAGAAGGAAAGTGAAAGGCAAAGGTGAAAAGGAAAGATTTACCCAACTGGATGCAAATTTCCGGAGAACAGCAAGGAGAGATAAGGAGGCCTTGCTGAACGAACAATGAAAACTAATAGAGGAAAACAACAGAATGGGAAGGACTAGAGATCTCTTCAAGAAAATTGGAGAAATCAAGGGAACATTCCATGCAAAGCTGGCCATGATAAAGGACAAAAACGGTAGGGACCTAGCAGAAGCAGATTAGGAAAAGATGGCAAGAATACACAGAAGAACTATATGAGAAGGACCTCAATGTTCTTGATAACCATGACGGTGTGATCACTGACCTCGAGCCAGACATCCTGGAGTACAAAGTCAAAAGGGCCTTAGAAAGCATTACTAATAACAAAGCTAGTGGAGGTGATGGTATCCCAGCTTGTCGCCAGACATTATTCCCATCATCTGTTCCCTCAAGGACCACATTATGATGCAGCCATTGTCACATAGGAATTTATAGTGTAGCAGTGAGCCTGCATTTGGTCACTGTACCAAGGGGGGGACTTGTAGTATGCCTGGGGATATAAAGATTCTTTTTCAAAATTATTCATACTTTTCTAGTTTTATAGATTTTTTTCTTTTAAGTAAGATTTTATTAGGATTAGGACCTTTTCCCTTGTAGGTTAGGGTATTTTCCCAGTTGATGCTAGCAGACAAGACAATAACATTCTTTTGGTATAGAAGATAGGTATAAAGTTCATGGTTTTTTACTTGTTTAGGGTAAACCTTTGCCATGTCTTGGTCAAAAAGGATTTTAGCTTCGTATCAGAAAAAACATCTTTGTTTGGGTATAGAGAATCCTTGGCAAATATTATTCAGGTTAGGTTAAGTAAACACTTAGGCCAAGTTCAGACTGGCAATTTGCCCCGCTATAGCCATGTTTAAGCCACGTTTCCCAAGCAGATTAAAGGGGGCGTTCACACAGGCACATCTGCTTGGTGTTCCCCACCCGTAGGCAACCTGTGCTGTTCCGCTTCACTCCCAGGATTAAAAGATACCTGTTGAAAGTGGCTCATGCGCTCATGCACTCATACACACATAGGCATCCAGCTGATTTACCAAGAAAAAAACGTTTACAGCCGCGCCTCCAGGCCAGCAGTCTGAACACTCCTGCGCACCTCCTCCCAGTATGCTCCCACATCGGCCCCGTGTGACCGGGAAAACCTGGAACAGGTTGTTCCAGGGCTTTTTTGCCATGACCGGCTCCGGCTTCAAATTGCCAGTCTGAACTCAGCTAGATACTATGTAGGCACATCTTTCTTTACATTTGACAAATAAGGAGATTATCATTCAAATGATGTATTATTCTTTGTAACCAATTATGCTTTTTGAACGTTATTTTCATGATGATGTCATTTCAAGTATAAAACTTCATGTATTTCCTGATTGTACTCAGAAAGCAGTCAATTTTTGATAGGCTTGTTTGGCCTAACTGTTTTCAGGTGTCTTGATTGCAATTAAAACACTAAGACCCTCCTCCTCATTTTGACTTCAATTTTTTGACTAGGAATCTATTTGTATAACAAGCTGAGCTATTCAAAGTCTTAAAAGATGAAGCTGTTAAAGTGCTGCTAGAAAATTTGGAAAACACAACAGTGGCCACAGGATTGGAAAAGGCCAGTTTACATTCCAATCCCTAAGAAGGGCAATGCCAAGGAATGTTCAAACTATTGCACAATTGCACGCTAGCAAGGTCATGCTCAACATCCTACAAGCTAGGCTTCAGCAGTACGTGGATAGAGAACTGCCAGAAGTACAAGCTGGGTTTCGAAGAGTCAGAGGAACTAGAGATCAAATTGCCAGCATTTACTGGATTATGGAGAAAGCAAGGGAGTACCAGAAAAAGATCTACTTCTGCTTCCTTGACTACACTAAAGCGTTTGATTGTGTGGATCACAACAAACTGTGGCAGGTCCTTAAAGAGATGGGAGTACCAGACCACCTCACATGTCTCCTGAGAAACCTGTATAAGGGTCAAGAGGTGACAGAACTGGATATGGAATGACTGATTGGTTTAGCATAGGAAAAGGAGTACAACGAGGATATATATTGTCACCCTGCTTATTTAATTTATATGCAGAGTACATAATGCGAAATGCCGGCCTGGATGAATCATAAACCAAAATTAAGATTGCTGGGGAAAACCTCAACAACCTCAGATATGCAGACGATACCACTCTATCATCAATTTGAGAGCCAGTTTGGTGTAATGGTTAAGTCCGCGGACTCTAATCTGGGAGAACCGGGTTTGATTCCCCACTCCTCCACTTGCACCTGCTGATGTGACCTTGGGTCAGTCACAAGCTCTGGCACAGCTGTTCTTGAAAAAGAACAGTTTCTGTCAGAAGTTCTCTCAGCCCCACCTACCTCACAGGATGTCTGTTGTGGGAAGGGGAAGGGAAAGGAGTTTGAAAGCTGCTCTGAGATGCCTGTGGGCAGTGAAGGGCGGGGTATAAATCCAATCTCTTCTTCTTGTTCTTCTTCTTCTAATGGCAGAAAGTGAAGAGGATCTCAAGACCCTCTTGCTGAAAGTGAAAGAGGAGAATGCAAAAGTTGGCTTGAAATTCAGCATCAAAAAAACTAAGATCATGGCATCCGGCCCCATCACTCCTTGGCAAATAGAAGAGGAAGTCATGGAAGCAGTGACTGTCTTCACGTTCCTGGGATCCAAGATCACTGCAGACAGTGACTGCAGCCATGAAATTAAAAGATGCCTGCTCCTTGAGAGGAAAGCTATGGCAAACCTAGACAGCATAATAAAAAGTAGAGACATCACCTTGCCAACAAAAGTCTCTATGGTCAGAGCAATGGTATTCCCAGTAGAAATGTATGGCTGTGAGATTTGGACCATAAGGAAGGCTGAGCGCCAAAGAATAGATGCTTTTGAATTATGGTGCTGGAGAAGACTCTTGAGAGTCCCTTAGACTGCCAGGAGATCAAATCAGTCAGTCCTAAAAGAAATCAACCCTGACTGTTCCCTGGAAGGCCAGATACTGAAGCTAACGCTGAAATACTTTGGCCACCAAATGAGAAGGGAGCAATCACTGGAGAAGACCCTCTTGCTGGGAAAGATTGAAGGTAACAGAAGAAGGGGCCGGCAAAGGATGATATGGTTAGACAGTGTTATCGATGAAACAAACATGAAATTAAGCAAATTCTGGAGGACAGCGGAAGACAGGAGGGCCTGGTGTGATGTGTTCTATGGGGTCACAAAGAGTCGGACTCATCTGTCCAACTGAACAACAACAAATTTATTTCCAAGAAAGTTGGGCTGGATCCAGCTCCTCCCTTCTACCAAGTGAGGAATCGTCCTCCAGAGTAAAGCTTCTTCCACCGGAGGCATACTCCTCATTTAGTGATAATGTGTCACTGGATCCAACAGATAGCTAATTATGAAACACTGTCATCCATTTGGAAAATAATAATCCCTATTTCAAAATTGCCATGACAGCAGGGCTATTTTGGGGCAGGAACGCACAAGAGCAGAGTTCCGGCTGGCTCCCGAGTTGGCCACGCCCAGCAGGAACTCATTACCATAACAGGCCACACCCAACAGCAGAAACTCATTAGGATTGGCTACATTAGGGGTGTGTGGCCTAACATGCAAAGGAGTTCCTGCTACCAAAAAAGCTGACAACAAACAAGGTAAACAGAATAAGAAGTAAAAGGTGGGTGTGGCTGGATGACCACACTTCTGGTAACATAGGGGTGTGGCCTAATATGCTGATAAGATGTGCTGTCAGGGATGCGGCCTAATATGCTAATGAGTTTCTGCTGCTGGATGTGGCCGATTATGGTAATGAGTTCCTGCTGGGCTTTTTCTACAAAAAAAGCCGTGCATGACAGTATAAACAGAAAGAAGGATTTTTAAGTGTATAAGAAATTCTTATATTTCTTCAACCTATAATCCTAGGATTCATATGTTCAGTAGTTCTAGCAGTAGTATAAAGTTAAAGATGAAAAAATAATGTGTGCCATCATTTGGTTTTCAGTGTTACTGTAAGTCTCAGTGCTTAATTTTAAATTAGCCTAACGATGGATATCATTTGCATATGTGTTGGGACCATTTAGTACAAACCATCTGAGTTCAGAAAACAACCCAACCCCTATCTGATCACGTGTTTAACAACTGTAACTATCTTGAAATCCTCTATTAGTGCATATTAATAGCCTTGATGAACAGCTTTGATTTTTCTGTATATTACTCGTCAGGATATAATGAATAGGTATTTTCATAGTATGGCTCAGTTCCAAATAATGCCTGCTTACCACTGCGCAAAAAGCACATTAGTCATCAAACAGCATTCTGTGAAATTGATCTCTTCATCAAAAAATCATTTAAATTAAAAATCCAGCATCTTGAATGGCCATTAACTGATATACTATTTTTTTAAAGACACCTGTTTTGAAAGGGTGCTTTCTTATTGATTTGCACATTGCAGCAATGCCCAGAATTAATGATATATGTAGGCCATTCCGAGCATGGTCATGCGAAACAATATGAATTATGGTTTATGGGGTACAGGATGCTCAGTGAAACTGATACTTTGGGATATATGGATGTTTAGTTTGGCATTTGAATTAATACAAGTACTGTTTAAACAAAGGTTATGTTGACTTAAGAGGAGGAAGTAGATTCATAACATCAACATTTTGTTAATAGTAGAGGTTCTGCTTTGTATATTTGTAGTCTTATTAATGGAGATAATATATTTACTTTAAAATATTATGTATTTTATTATAAGCTTTTATATCCTGCCTTTCAACCAACAGCTGGTTCTCAGGTCTGCTCACCAAAATAATCAAAAATCCAAACAATAAGATGATACAGATCTAAAATACCACATCTCAATGAACTCTTTTATACAAAGGGAACCAGAAAGAGATGTTATCAGCCTAGTTAAAGAGTATTATATAGTTGCCATTAATCACACAGGGTTGCCAACCTCCAGGTGGTGGCTGGGGATTTCCTGGAATTATAACTTCTCTCCAGGCAACAGGTGGACTGCATGGACAAATCTCTGGTGGATTTGTTTTTCCCTTGAAACATATATTTTAAACTTTAGCTAGCTGGCATGGAGCCTCCAAAGAAGTATGATTAGAACTAGCAAGGACAGCTTTTGTTGTGGTTAACGAGATCTCTTTAATTTCTATCAAAAGTTCCAGTCTGCAAACACGAATTCTCTCTCATGCCAGCCTCACAGTTACCTTGTGAGGCAGAAAAAGCATAGTCCCATTTGAAGAACAGGATTTGTTATTTGCTGTGGTCACCTTTCCACTGTGTTCATGCTTGAAGAAGGCTTGGAATTCCCAAATTGCTGCTCTGTGTACTTGGATCACATTGCATTTATTACTGTTTCAGTTTAGGATTTACTACATCACAGTGCCGTCCTAAATGGAGTTAATCCCTTTTAAATCCACTAACAGCTCGGAAGGATATAACTCCATTTGATGGTACTGTTAGAATCTTATTTTAGATGGGATGGGGTTGAGCCATAATTTTATGTGCAATGTTCCAGGTCCATTCCCTGGCATCTCCTGCATAAAGGATTACAGGTCTGGGAAAGGCCTCTGTGACCTTAGAGAGCTTTAGGAGCTCATTGTACTGAACAAGATGGACAAGTAGTCTGACTCAGTACAAGGCAGATTCATTTGGCCAAACTTAAATATTTTTAAAAATATTTGCTAATGATAAATTCTTCTAGAAAAGTTCTGATGGAGGACAAGATTCAAAATGCACAGTCTTCCATGCAAAGACTCACACTGAAATCCATTGGACTGGGTGCTGCAGAAAATTGCATCAATAACAAACTCTGTGTGTTGGAGAAAAGTGCCACCAATATCACACTTCCCACAAATCTACATGTAATTTTTCTCTATCAGTCTCTATTACCTTAATTTTAGAAGACAGAAGGGTAGAGTCTAAGTTCAGCCCCAGATGTTTCAGTAGGGCTTTCCTTGACAAATTAATGCAACAGTTATGAAGCAACAGTTCTTGACAGACAGAGCCTGAAATTGCTTCCATTCATTATGCAGTATGATTTTGGTATCTAAACCCAACCTCTAAGCCATTCACAATTTCAGCCTTAAAAGCTTAAAGAAGGGGATTTTTTTGCAATATGTGATATGCAATGCAATCTGACTGCAGAAAAAAAAAATTTAATTAATGAGTTGCCTAAAAAATTAATAGAGTTTTGCTTATTTATACAAGCCTGCTGTCTCAAACACAGGAAGTTGCCTCATACTGAATCAGATGATTGGTCTATCAGTATTGTCTAGTAAGACTGGCAATGGCTCTCTAGTAGCAGTCCTTCACATTATCTGCTACCTGATGCATATAACAGGAGATGGTGGGAATTGAACCTGGGACTGTAATGGTAGTATTCTACCACTAAGCCATGCCCCCTCCACAAGGATTTTACTCTTGATCTCTATGTTGGTTGCTCTGTAGTCCTATCATTGCAGGCTTCAATCAAGCAGGTGCATAGTCATGATGGGGCACATAGGGACGTGGGCCCCACCATTCATGGCTCACACCCCACTGTTATGTCCTAAGATCGGGAACTAGAGATAGCTAAAAGATGCCAAGCTCCGTTCCTGAGAACAATAGGGACTAGGCTCCTGAACTCAGAGGAGGGAGCCAATGGGAACACTGGTGGGAAATTCAAACCTACCAATGGGTTTTTGGGGCGTTCCCCCCCAACTGTATATAGTTGGCCTCTGGCCGTTGTTGGGTGTCTTTGTGTGTGTGAAGTACGAATAAACGCATCTTCTTGTATATCATCGTCCGAGTCATGAGGTACCGAACCCAGTACTTTACACCCACCACACTCACTGCCCCTGTGGGTAGGCACTGCCTCTCTGCAAGAGGAGGAAACAGATTGGGACCAGCAGTCCTACCATGGGAGTTGTTCACCTCTACCCCGCTCCCCCCTCCCCCACTGCCTCGCCCCACAGGATTTCACAATACCCTACCAGTTAACATTTTCTGGTCACACCCCTGCAATTAAGTCTGTTCACAGATCCAGTTTAGAAGAAAACACATCTAATTTTTACTTGAACCCATCAGTTGGAGACTGAAACAACTGAAATGGGGACAAAATATTTTCTGCAGAAGCATTTATGGCTGACTGGTATGAATGTTAGTTTTATAATATCATTTTCTGCTAACAGGACATTCTAGGTTTGGATTTATCTCTGTCTTTCCTTCGTTGATTGACTAATTTAGATGTGTTGTTCCTTTGTCACTCACCTAGATTTTAAGAATAGCTACCATATGAATCAATTGCCTAGTCTAGTGTGTTGTGCACTTCTGACAGCAAAATCCCCAGAAGCATATGTCACAAAAGCAACGAATGACCTACAAAACAAGTTATAAGCATGTTGTATAATATGCCCAGCCAGGAGCCATCAGTATTGCAACATCCCATTCTCTGCTTCTAAAGTGTTCACACTAAACAGGATGAAGTATCTGTAAAAAAAAAAAAAAAAGGAAACATGTTGGAACAGTACAGATCGCACAACAGTCCCTTTGAAAGAACAAGGGTATCTCAACAGATCTGGATTTAAGTCAAGATCAGAAAATGTAAAAATGAGACCCGGATGAAGACTTCAAAAACAACGAGTCAAAGCATTAGCTGAAAAGTAAGCCAGGGGAGTCCGTAATCAGCATTTCTTCTATATTGATTTAAGATTAAGGAGTGCAATTTAGAAAGTAGCCCAGATAATAAGGACCTGTAACATCTAAGATAAACAGTCAGGAGATGACGCATGTTTTTAGTCATATCTGGAGATTGAACTCTATCTTGTATGCTGGGATACAAAGTTCTTGTGTATCAATGTAGTCAGAAATAAATCAACAACCTAAGACTTTGCAGACTTGAGTTCAGTTCTAATGGGTACAATCCCTTGGATTCAGTTCAGAATGGATCTAGTGATTAACAGCGATGTTAGAGAATATTCCAGAAAAAGATGTTCAGAATACTAAATGCACTTGTAATTGCTTGTCCTTGAACCTCCAAACCAGCTCCCCACAAACCCCCAAGCCTTCATACCTCCTTACCTGGTATTTGTACTAGTGACTGTGGTAGTAGCTCCATTGCTAATGGTGTGTGAGAGAGTGGCCCCTGCTTCTGTCCTCCTTGCCATGATTCCTGGAACAAATGGAGCTATGACACCATCCCAGGTGCCAGAGATACATGGGATTACAGTATGAGCTGGAGACAAACTAAGAGTCCCATAATGTTACATTCATATTACCAGTGAATATTATGCGTCACTGAGCTGCCTGTTCCAACTTCAGTGGCATCACCAAATTTCCCTATCGAGATGTTCCTTACATTTACCAGCTTCACTTTCCTTGCAATCTGCTGACTGTACATCACAGTGTCTGGGCCCCTTCTACATCCATAGAGGTAATTTCTTCCCTAAGATTTTAGGCCAGTTCTTTTTTACATATCCATAAATATATGTACCATTAATATTGCTGCTCATGCATTCCAGTAAAAAGCTGTACTTTATGAACCACAACCACTTAGTGAACCACAAGTATAATACTTATTGGGAATATGGCTGAACATTCGCAAGTCGAAGGTTTTGCAATACATAGTATGTATAGAGAAGGCATAATATTAGTATTACTGGGCCATGCACTGCAATTGACATCAGAGTATGTGCCATTTGTACAGAGGGGAATGAGCCACTCTTCAGGCACTACTGCTCATTTCATGCTGCCCTCTACTGCTGCATCCACCCTAGTACTTATCTCCAGTCTATACCAGTGACATGACCAAGATTGTACTGAACGTTATTCACATGCACCACTGTCAAAACAGTTCTCTTACATAGGCAAACATGGCATAATTAGTAGAAGCCATGGAGTAATGGCCGTGTGCTTCTAAACCTTCATACCTAATTTAACCAAGTTGCAGTCATATCCATAGCCGAGTGCAGGGCTCTTTTTGTAGAAAAAGCCCAGCAGGAACTCATTAGCATAATACGCCACATCCAACAGCAGAAACTCATTAGCATATTAGGCCACACCCTGACAGCACAGCTCATTGGCATATTAGGCCACACCCCAATGCCTTCCCTTGACTTGCCTGGGCACCCTGCAGCTGCAGGGAGCCTGGGCAAGCCCCCTTGAAGGGAAGGGAAGGCAGTTTAAACTGCCTTCCCTTGGCTTGCTCAGGGAGCCCAGGCAAGCCTATCCTTGGACAGGCCAGAAAAGGCACGGGGAAGCATTTAAATGCCTCCCCAATCCTTCCAGGGCCCCCCCTGGCCCGCCTGCCTCGGAGTCACTGGGGGGGGGGTTGCTCTCCAGGCCTTCCCTCTGTAGCCACGTATGCAGAGGTTTTGGCTGTAGTGGGCATGGCCAACTCTGAAACCAGCCAGAATTCCGTTCCTGTGCATTCCTGCCCAAAAATAGCCCTGGCCAAGTGCATTACTGTATCTCAGAAGAAAATTCAGAAGGCTCTAGTGTAACAAGAATTCCAAAAACTCTGCCCCAGCATACTCCATCATTTACCACTTGCTGGATAAGAGACGAAGAGACACTGTAATCTTCTTAGTCCTCAGTAGGGTTACCAGTGGTGGCTGGACATCTCCTGCTATTACAACTAATCTCCAGGCAACAGACATCCAGTTCTCCAGTTCACCTGGAGAAAATGGCTGCTATGGAAGTTGGACTCTTTGACATTATTTCCTAACCCCTGCCCCCTCATGCTCCATCCCCCAAAGACCTCCAGGTATTTCCCAACCCAGAGCTGGCAACCCTACTCCTCAGTAGAATTGTATTTGAAGCTCTCTTTCCTCTCCTTTGTCTCTTGTGGGACAACTGAAGAATCCTTAAACCCTGCACATATATGGCCAAGGTATGGAGTGCAGGGATGTAATAAATCCCCTTTTGCAGTTTTCCACACTCTCTTGGAAGCCATATAATATTAGTCCATCGTCATCTGTTTAACCCTCACACATCAAAGTGCCTCAGACATCTAAGCTATGTACCCATCTCTTGGATGCTAACAGTCAACAAAAATGCCCTTACTACAGATAATACTACAGTATTATGACATTGGAGAGATTGGGGCTTTTTTTCTGGGGGAATGCGCCGGAATGGAGTTCTGGCACCTCTTCAACAAAATTCTTTTAAAATGTTTAAAAGTTCATGAGTTTTCAGTATACTGATTGAAAACTTCATTTCTCTCTTGAAAGTTCCGGCATCTCTTTAAAAAAAAAAAAAAGCCCTGGGAGAGATCACTACCCATGTCCTTTAAATCAATGGACTGAGGTCCTTACACCTTTATCAATATTTGAATGTATGGCATATAGATGACAATTGATAAGGAGTTATTTTTAGATATTTGGAAATCTTTTATAGAAACATACATATAGCTGTACCACCACTGTTGCTAAAGATTCTGCTTCATATATACTTTTTCGTTTTTTCATTCATTGCTGAATTTTGGTTATTTTTTCCTTTCCTGTTCTTTTTCTTCTTTTTTTTTTGAAATAAAAAAATACAAGTGCCTCAGGCATAGGACAGTGTTCTGTTTTGAAACATTAAGGTTGGCTTAATTAGAAATATCCGACCAGACAGTTGTCATGCTGGCTGAATTGATGTTACATTAGAGCCATCCAATAAAAACAGCAATGAGGAAATGGAATTTATTCAATAATAATTTTAAGGATTAGAGTCAAAGTTGCATAAAAATAAACAATAAAGCTTGGATTCCCATCCTTTTGCCTCAGAGAATGTTCCAGTACATGAGCTGGAGAGATTTATGTGGGTAAAGAAGAAAAGGAGGACTATGTATGGTTATGGTTATATGCCCTAATGAACACGGTTTGTATGTAGAGGGTTACAAAGTTGGAAAGGGTCTCATAGGCAATGTTCCCTCTAAGCTGTGGGGTCTTGTGAGCAAAAATTCTACTTTGTGAGCTACTGGCATTAAAGTTGTGAGCAAGTGATTTGGCTACTGCATAAATTAGTTCACTCTGGAGCCATCTTTCCTGAGCTAAGTCAAAAATGTGTGAGCCAGAAGCTAAAAAACTGTGAGCTAGCTCACACCTACTCAGCTTAGAGGGAACCCTGCTCATAGGTCATCTAGTCCAATCTAGTCTGATAGCTGTGCATCTGGTTACTTTTTACCAAATGCATTTGTCTCTTTTGGCTTTCATTTTTTTAAACTTTGACAGTTTTTCAATACACTAAGCTTCTTTTGAATTCTGTTTCTGTCTTCTCACAGTTTTTATGTCATCTGCAAATTTAATGAAGATTCTATCCATCTACAGAGTTATATCCTTCTAAACCCATTGACTTCAATGGACAGATGAATGACACTCAACCTAGGATTGCACTGTTAAGGTCTTCACGCTCAATCCTCAAATGCTGGTAGACGCTGCCCATCTGAAGAGACTGGGAAGTTAGATGGATCAATAGTCTAAAACAACACAGCAAAAAAAAAAAAAACCAGCAAAAAAACACCCTTATTACAATGGGGTTTGTGCAAAAAACCTCCTAGTATCCTAGAAGTTTTACTGAGTTTTATTTACCTATTCCTAATAATTGACCTATCTCCTAGGAATCAAAAGTTAAGAAATTACTTGTGAATTCAATTGTATTATCTGTCATTTTGGCTAGAAGCTGTTTCATTATATATTGAATCTAACAGTAGCGTTTGCTACAGTCATTACCTTTCACAGCCATGTTTGCCTGTTCTTCAGCTGTTTGGTGTATAATGGGATCCATTCTCTTTGGCATGCTCTTATCAGTAATACATTCACTCTGAAATGACTTATTTGTTTTCCAGACGCTGGAAAGTGGTGATAGGACTAGCGTTTGTGTGGTTATTTAACAAAGGTTGTACACAGGTTTTAGAAGAGAAGGTGGTATGATATAGACCAATCTTGTCAGATCTTGGAAGCTAAGCAGGGTAGGTACTTGCAGGGCCGGTGCCAGGGTTTTTTGCACACTAGGCGAGGCTACCTTCTGGCGGGTCCCCCCCCACACACACACACCATACATACATAAATGCATTTCAAACATAAATGCATTTTAGGAAGAATGGAAAACACAAAATTTGAAATTGCTAATTTCTTTTTTTTTAATCGTGAGAATAAGTAATACAATCTCTGATTTTCTTTCTCAAACTGAAAAACACAAATTACAAAGCATTTTGAAAAATCCTGTTAATTGTGATGTTGAAATTTAAGTCAATTTAATGTTTCCATTTCAGGCAGATCAAAATCTCATTTTGCATGCCTTTTCTTTAGCAGATTTTGTCACCAAATCCTTCAGGTCAAGCACTGATGTTTCAGCATGCTCAGTTGAAATAGTTGCCAAACCAAGTAGGCTATTTTGCAATATTGTCAAGTGTATGTGTGTTTTTATAAGTTTGAGTTTTGAGCTGTGTTCACCACTTGCCACTGACACTGGAGTGTGAGAAGGATCCTTAGGCTGAGTTCAGTCTGGCAATTTGCCCCGGTAGGGACCCGGGCCAACGACGATTCAATCCCGAAGTAAATGGGGCGTTCACACAGGCACATCTGCCTGGCGTCCCCCACCCGTAGCCAACCCGTGCTGTTGCGCTTCACCGCCAGATTAAAAAGATACCTGATAAAACCTGTAGCAAATCCGAAAACCCATGTGTGTCGTGCAGCCGAAAAGCCAGGAGCAACCCGCGTTGGGCACGAGGCAGCAGTGGTGTGATTGGCTGTGCTCTGCTCCACTGCCCAATGCGGTGCCGGCGTTGCAGGGCAAAAAAAAAAATCAGCAAAATGCGCACACACACCCATACACCCACAGCTGAATTAATGGGGAAATGGCGAATATAGCACGCCTCCGGCGCGGCAGTCTGAACGCTCCCACACGCCTCCGTCCCGTATCTTCCAGCAGCGGCCCCCACTGTGTGAACGGGAAAACCCGGTATAGTTTATTCCGGGGGTTTTTTTTTGCTACGGCTGGCTACCGGAGCAAACTGCCAGTCTGTACTCAGCCTTAGAGCAAGAGAGACATTAGGCACACTCCTGAAGTTTTTGTTGAAGTATGAAGAGAAGTACTCTTTGTGGTGGCATAGACCTCTGAATGCCAGTGCCAGAAGACAACATCAGGGAAAGGCCTTGGCCTCTGTACTCTGTTTACTGGCCTCCTCCAGAGCAACTGGTTGGCCATGCTGGACTAGATGGACCACTGGTCCTATCCAGCAGGGACCTTTCATTTGCTTCACAAGACCCTTTGAATTAATTCGGGGGGGGGGCAGCCACTTGCCTGCTCACCTCTGGTAAGTTAACAGTTGCTTCCAGGCAACAGGTACAGTTCTGGTCACCACACTATAAAAAGGATATTATAGCTTTGGGAAAAGTGCAAAAAAGGGCAACTAGAATGATAAAAGGGTTGGAACACTTTCCCTATGAAGAAAAGTTAAAGCGCTTGGGGCTCTTTAGCTTGGAGAAACGACGGCTGAGGGGTGACATGATCGAGGTTTATAAGATTATGCATGGGATAGAGCAAGTTGAGAAAGAGGCACTTTTCTCCCTTTCTCACAATACAAGAACTCGTGGGCACTCCATGAAATTGCTGAGCGGTTGGGTTAGAACGGATAAAAGGAAGTCCTTCTTCACCCAAAGAGTGATTAACACATGGAATTCACTGCCACAGAAGGTAGTGGCAGCTACAAGCGTGGATGGCTTCAAGAGGGAATTGGATAAGCATATGGAGCAGAGGTCCATTAGTGGCTATTAGCCACAAGGTATAGATAAGGATTCTGGAGTGATGCTCTGTATTCTTGGTGCTTGGGGGGGGGATAACAGTGGGAAGGCTTCTAGTGTCCTGGCCCCACTGGTGGACCTCCTGATGGCACCTGGTATTTTTGGCCACTGTGTGACAGAGTGTTGGACTGGATGAGCCATTGGCTTCTCTTATGTTCTGATGTTCTTAACCAAGCTGATTTTTTAAAAAAATAGTAGATTCAACTGGTTATCTGTGCTGGTCTGAAGCAATAGAACAAAGTTTGAGTCCAGTGGCATCTTTAAGATCAACAAAGTTTAAATCTGGGTATAAGCTTCCATGTGCATGCATGAAGAAGTGGTCATGCACACAAAAGCTTATACCCAGAATTAAACTTTGTTGGTCTTAAAGGTACCACTGGGCTCAAAACTTTGTTCTGGTTTGTTTGTTTTTTAAGGTAGAGTGGATGTTTTGTTTTTGCCCACAAATGGACAGTAAGCATACCTAAGTAGATAGGTAGGAAAAATATACTTTAAGATTTACTTCCAAGGTTGAATTATTTGGGTTTTCTGAGGAGGATAAAACATCAAGGCCCCCAAGTTGGCAGCAGCACCAGACCTCTCAATGGGGCTGGTTCAAATGGGTCACATGTTAAGGGTGGAGCTAGATCTCAGTCCAGTCTAGACCAACAAGATTTCCAGGGTATAAGCTTTCAAGGCCCAAAGTTCCCTCTGTTAGGTACCATTTCGACTTGCAAAGCTTATACACTGGAAACCTAAGGTGCCACTGGATTCGATCTTCTCCTGCAGGTTCTCCTAAGGTTGATCTTCTCCTGCAGACCAACACAGCTACCCACCTGAAATGTTAAGGGTAGATTATTGAGATCCAGAAAGGGTATAGACCTCCAGAGGTAGCTGATCTTGCACCGTTCTGCCACACATGTTAGTTCAACGCCACATTTCTGGTTGGCAGCTGCTCTTAGTTGTTTCCCATTTTTGTTCATTTCAAACTAACCTTTCCTTATTTGCATTCTGCAAAAAGTGCCTCTCTTTTTTTTAGAGCCAAAGTTCAAGCTGCCTACAAGTAGTGTTGCTTTCCAGAATCAATTCCTTCTCCTTGCCTACATCCTGCAATGAAATCAGGAAGGCCTTTCAGGTCATTCATTAGCATTGCCAACTTTTTAAAAAAACTGTGGCTGATATGCTCCTCTGCTTTCAGGGCAGTCCAGAAGTTAAGCTTTTCTCTCCCCCTTGGTCCCCCATGCACTTAACCACCATGTCAGGAAATAGTTTACCTGCTAAAATGTATGCTGGGAAAGGCACAAGAGCGGGACCACGTTTTTTCTTGGGGGGGGGTTAAACTTGACCAAGGTACAAGCTTCTCACAGCAGAAGAAGCTCTTTGAAGCAAATCCTCCTTTCCTCCCCTTACAGCAAGAAAACAAGCCTATCTGCCCCCCCGCCATCCGCTGCCAAAAGAAAAGCAAATCTGAAAGGGGGCTTCTCTCCAGGCCAGGCCCTTCTGAGAGCTGCCTCTGTTTAATTTCAGCAGCAATCTTGGCCGGAAAGGAGGAGGGGGAGAGGCTTCCAAAACTGCCACACGCATCCCTCTTGGGGAGGGAAAACAAGTTTGAAACTTTCTCCCTTTTTCCCCGCATGAAGCTTCCCAACGCAGCTTCCCAACACTGCTGCCACCCTGTCTTTGCAGAGCCAATTCTGGACACGCAGAAAGGAACATGGGTCCCCCCCTCTTTTTCTTTTTAAGTCCAGTTTGGGGGTTGCAAGCAAAGAAGAGGCTGTAGGCAGAGGACTGGAAACTTGGGTGTCCCACCACCAGGAAAAGGGGATCGCCTCTCTCTCTGGATCTCTCACATCTTCCCACCCCTCCAGGACCTTGCTGGAGTTTCCTTGGGGGTGGAGGCAGCAGCTGCTGGGCACCTCCTGGCTGCTGAGCTCTGTTTCTCCGTTCTGTTGGGGCGCAGGCTCAGAGGGATGGTCAATCACAGCCACTGAGAGAATCAGCCAGAGAGCAGGGCCGGTGTGTGTCCATATTGGCAGGCCAGTGGCACCCCCTGGTGGTGGCGCCCTAAGGCAGCAGCCTCACCTCACCTCTATGAACCAACCGGCCCTGGGCACTTGGATGAGAGATCACCAAGGGAGGCTCTTCAGAGCAAAGCAATGGCAAACTACCTCTGCTTCTCACTTGCCTTGAAAGCCCCTTGCTGGGATTGCCATAAATTGGTTGTGACTTGAGAGCACATAAACATGTATAAACAGGTTTCAGAGGATGGCAAATGAACACCAGCGCCTGTGTAGCTTGGAAATATACCAGGTATACTATAGCACAGGTCTGTGCTCACACCTTGCTGTCCATTGAGGGTCCTCCACTAAAAAATGTTATGGGTTTGGTGCAGTGGTTAAGTGTGTGGACTCTAATCTGGGAGAACCAGGTTTGATTCCCCACTCCTCCACTTGCACCTGCTGATGTGACCTTGGGTCAGTCACAAGCTCTGGCACAGCTGTTCCTGAAAACAGCAGTTTGTGTTAGAGTTCTCTCAGCCCCACCTACCTCACAGAGTGTCTGTTGTGGGGAGGGGAAAAGAAAGGAGTTTGTAAGCTGCTCTGAGACTCCAAGTGAAGGGTGGGGTATAAATCCAATCTCTTCTTCTTCTTCTTCTCTTCTTCCTTGGGGGCTTTGTCTCCTGAGTGAATTAGGGAGGGTACTAGGTGACAAACTAACACTACTCATGTTGCCTTCTTTGTGTGTCAGCTTATAAAAAGAACTAATACTGGTAGAAGTCAAGGTCCCCTCTACAGAGATCTCAAGAACCTGATAGGCATTGGGCTATTAGTAAGCATGCCCTAGTCCTCCATATGGTAGAGGGTTGCCTGTCTCCTCTCTTTCCTGTTCTGTGGGGAAGGAGGAGTATGGTTGACCATGTGAATGGACATGTCCTGCTGTCAAAGTGCATTTGTTGGATTTTTCCATATATGGCTCATATAGAGGTGTCATTGCCATTTTGCTTTGTCACTGTCAGGTATTGGGTGTGTCACTATGGAGTACTGTGCTGTTGTTTTGATCTCAGTTCCTTGGTATTAGGTATTTTTTCTCTCTCTCCTGAGAGAGCACAAGATACTGACTATAGTGTAGTGAGAGCTTTGAATGAACAGTCATAGTTAGAGGGGCTCCTTGCAGCTACATTCAGATTGGCTGCCCTTGCCAAGTCGGCCAATCAGGTAACAGAAGCGTAAATGATACCATGCAAATGAAGTCTCCAAGCAAGTCTCTGTTCCTATTGGTTTACTTGTATTTTGTGGGTTTGTTTTGGGCTGGGTTTTATATATAGCCGCAGCTTGCTGTTATGTTCCTGAATAAAGAGCTATGTTGAAATCACTGTAGTTTCTTGAACCCACTAATTAACACTAGCAATGAGGATGGGATTCAGATAAAGGAGCTAGGAAGAGATCTGGCTGAAACAATACACTGACTGCAGCAGCATGACTCCAGGGCTTAGGGATGGGCTGCAAATCTAGCAGCTACAAGGTAGAAACTGTTCCTCAAAACAGTGACCCATGCCCTGATTATATCCAGATAAGATTACTGGTTTGTTTGTTTTTTGCTTTATATGGGCCTGTCTTTGAAAATGGTCTGGAAAGTTTGGCTCATCCAAAATGCAGCAGCCAGGTTATGGGCCCTTTCTACACTCTCTTTTTAGTCTATGTTCACGGTGGTGTCCTCCAAGAATTTCTGCACTAAAATCATGTTCAACCTTCTTTTTATCCCAGGTCTTTTCCCTATTCTGCATTACATTACCTCCCTTCAGTGCTTAGCCCAGTTGCAGCCTGCTTTTGCCCTGGGTTATTTGGATGCTTTTTGGCCATGGACTTAAATTGCCCAGACTCGAACACTGAGAAAATCTGGAATGGCAGGCAAATGTGGAAAGGACCATTGTCAGGGGCAGGATACAGAGATCGCATCAGCCCATGCTAAAAGATCTGTACTGGCTGCCCATTTGTTTCCAGGCTCAATTCAAAGTGCTGGTTCTTACCTTTAAAGCCCTTAATGGCTTGGGGCCAGGATGCTCCCATACTGTCACACTTCCCAGTTAAGATCTGCCTCATGAGAGCTGCCCTCTGTGCCCCCGCCTTGAGAGGTGACCAGAGACAGGGCTTCCTCAGTACCTCCCTTATAGAATGCCCTTCCCTTTGTGGCTTGCCTAGTGCCTAAGTTTCTCTATTTTAGGTACCAGCCCAAAACATTTCTGTTCAAACAGGTTTTTGATTATGAGGTTGATTTATTTAAATACTATTTTAATCTGGAAAGGGTTGTTTTAAGCTGTCTGTAGTCTGTTTTTATGATTTATATTTTTATGCCGGGCTGGGATTTTAAATGTTGGATTTCAATTCATGTACTTTAATGTTTTCTTTTTATTATTTTTATTTTGTAGGCTGGCTAGGGCAGGTTCCTAGAGAGGCAGCATATAAAATGTCTACATGCATAGAATTAAAATTAATTGACGGGCCAGAGGATGGGCATGTTTGTGTGGGACTGAGTGTTCCTTAACATACTCTGATCCTTAGGGCTTGAAAGGTCTGGGCCACTATTACAAGCTGGGCTAAGGAATAAGTAAGCACCTCATGAAGCTGTTAGACGCTAGAGAAATACACTGCATCCAGTCAACACAAATCAGGGTAGTGTTAATCTGGATACTTCTAATCTAGTGTTAATCTAGAAAATGTCTGTTCTACCCACCCTTCATATCATGGTGAATCTGTCCAGATGGTGGTTGGGAACTATGTACCATCAAGGGACCAAAGAAAACAATTTTACTCCTAATCAATTCTTTTCCAGTCAGAAACTTACCCTATCCAGCTAAGCAGAATAAGCTTCTAACAGTTCTGGGCTGGTGGCCTGTTAGAAGGCAAATCCATACAGCAAAACTGAAATGAATTTACCAGAGGGGAACAGTAAGAAAGCACTTTAGCTGAGCTCTCTGATAATGGGAAATGATTTTGGTCGTATTGCTTCACAGAGATTTGCCACTAATGGAAATAAAGTTCATAAAAGACTGCTGATGAAAACTTCAAGGTGACATCAGTAATCATGGAAGGCCCCCCGGGAATGCATCTTCCTGTTCCAGTTAACGCAGCTATGTTCTTGTGTTGGGAAATTCTTACTTTACTCTTATGAAGGTCTCAGTGATGGAATTTACATAACTGCTAAACGTATTGCTGAGGAGCTGCAGCTCAGAGGTAGAGCACAACTTTTGCTTTCTGCTGCACAGCAAACAAAAACCACATGGGATGTCTGGTCAGATAATTAGGAAGGCAATTTGGGCAGTTAACAGTGGATTGTTTCATTAGACATCTACTGACATCTGAAGATGATAGTTCCAAAAGGAGACTACCTAGATTCTGTCTACGGTTGCTTTAGCAGCATACCTCTTAACATAAATGCTGAAATTATCTCTTGTAGCTACTGAAGAATTCATATTTCTGGATACTGATTGAGCCTTTGAATTTGTATAGAACAGGAAAAATTGGCTGTCCTCGTGCTTTATAATAAAAGCTGCGTGTGTTTGGCATTTCATGCAAAAGCAAAAAAAGTAACAGTAGAGTATAGGACTGAGCACAAAATCCATTTTCCTGAGAACTTCATCTTGTTTTAATTTTTTTAAAGGCAAATTTTTGCTCTGGTAGATGGGAAGTAGTCTTCAAAACATGCACACAATGTTACAGGAGTATCAAAACCCACCTGGGTAGCCAAACAAGGTTCTTAGCAAGACTTTAGTACCACTGCATTCCTTCCCCCTGCCCTGTGATCAATAGAATGAATAAGTTATGCAAAATAACTTAATTATGATGTGTGGGAAGATGAACATTGGATTTGCATTATTTATTCAGACAACATAATTTTAGAGCAAAGTTTGGGTCATTCTTGCACATAATTCAGACATATAAAGTTACCATATATCACCCATCCACCTAATTCTGTATTTTCTTTGTATATTCTACTTGATTTGATTGGTGGTCACTCTCCAGGATAGGCAAAGAAAGATGTTTCCCATCACCTGATTAGAGCAGAGTATGTACATGGGCTGGACAACCTCTAGCTGGATCCTGGAGTTCTGCTGGAGTTAAAACTGATCTTCAGACTACAAAGATCAGTTTCTTTTGAGGAAATGGCAGCATCCTGTCCCCTGCTGAGATCCATCCCTTCCCAAAATTCCACCAGCCCCAAATCTGCAGGAATTTTTGAACCCAGAGCTGGCAACCCTCCATTGTTTTTGCCAACAAGTCGCAGCTGACTTACAGTGACCCCATAGGCAAGAGATAGGAACCCTGGGAATTCCTTGGTGGTCTCTCATGCAAGTATTAACCAGGGCTGAGCTTTTGAGATGAGATAGGGCTAGCCTGGGCCCCAGGCAACCCTACATGTGATCCTTTTAATACTGATGTAAAAACCAAGGTAAATTGGATCAGTAGGAAAAGTCATCCTTTTGAACAGAAGTTGCAACTGGTGTCATGTGCCTTAACTGCATTTGCCAGGAGTGAGTTTCTGGCAGCTCTGTGGCTGTTTTGGAGGGCTATCAATCACCAAAGGACAAATTGCCTTCAGTTGTAGCCTCCCCCCCCCCTTTTTCATAAAGAACACAGGAGGAACTAGGCCTGAAAAGGACAAGTTGAAATGGATGTTTTTACATTTAGATTGCCCAGTCTGTTTCCCCTTGGATCTTCCAGTGTTGTAAATAAATGGTTCCTAAGTAAAGCACAGAAGTACTTAATTTTTGTTTTGCCATTCCCCCTACACAGTAACAGCAATTTGTTAATTTTACCTTCCATCGAGCTGAAAAACAGCCTAGAAACACATTCAGGGAAAGATTTCCTGAGCATTTCTTCTGTTCTCCTTCCGTGTAATCTTTTCTGACATGAAATTTTTCTGCCTCCCCTTCCCCACCTACAGTTATTATATTCCCTCCATGCACTACAAGGGGGGGAACCCACTCTGTGCTTTCTTAAACCCACACAATCAATATTTCTTTCTGAGCAATGGTTGAGGTGCCACATTTGGTAGTTCTGTTATATTATGCTTTTATGGGTGGCTGCACACCAGTAACCTTGAGAACAGTTTGCCACGTCAGAAAACCCCTCTCCTACTCTGGATGACAGCATGCAATTGCCCCTTGTTCCTTATTGCAGGGCTAATAATACCTTTTATTCTACCAGGTACAAGTAAGTGAAGCATAGCTTAATTTTGTCAATGCAAGGATAAATTCTATTATGCTTCAATTGTGCAAAATCCTTCTTATTTTCCATTTATACGTGAAATGCAATAGTTCTATTAGGGCACCAATTGTTTTGTTGGGTTCAGTCTAGCAAAAGTGAGACGTGACTTCAGTCTTTTGTGCCCTTACTTGGGAGAGAATTAAGTCCTATTGATTTCTGTGTGATTTACAACTGAATCAACAGGTTGACCTGCTAGGCTTGCCATCCTCTTGGTTGGAGAACTCCCAGAATTACAACTGATCTTCAGATTACGGAGATCAGTTCCCCGGGGTGGGGAATGGATGCTTTGGAGGGTAAACTCTATAGCATTATAGCTCTCTGAGTTCACTCCTCTCCGCAAACAGCCCCCTCCCCAAGCTTCACTTCTAAATCTCCAGGAATTTCTCAAACTGGAGTTGGCAGCCCTATGGCCTGCTGGCATGACAGTGGTGTAGTGGCAGTATTTGTACCTGTGGGATCATGAGCTGATTTCCATTTGTGCCTTCCTTCATCTGTTGCAAATCTGGTCCTCTGTAGCAGAGCACATTCTTCTTGCACTAGGCACTTTTTGCCTCCTTGAAAGACACTGCTCTTCTGCAAGTGAGAGTGCCTTGTGCTAGAGAAAGTGCGATCCCCAGCGGAGGGTGACCTCCACAAAAGCCAAACAGGAGCACAAGTGGAACAAAGCTGTTGGACATCACCCAAGCGTTTGAACATAGATTAAACAAGGTAGGATTATCCTTTGTAATGATAATGAGAGAAGGAAAAATCAAAATGAAATAGCACAAGGCAGAAGTCTGGAGCATAGTTCCAATGCAGTCCTTTTTGGCTTGCCCTGCATGAATAATTGCATGCACTGGCACTTGAGGCATCAAATTTGTAGAGGTCCCCAGCATGATGTGCGACAAGGCAACCAGCACAACTTGTAGTGGTTGTTGCCTAACCAAAAGGATCATATAGTTAATATAGAGAGTTAATGTCTGGGGGAGGTACCATTTGTCTCCTTGCAGAGTCTGGGAGGAACCCTCAGGAAGGTTTTAGGATGGTTCCTGGAGATGCAGTTAGAGACTGAGGGACTAGGTTGTATTATATGTAACATAAACATGTTGGTATCCTGGGATCAGTTCTTCAGGGAACATGGAGGATCTCTCATTGCACGTGGTGACAAGGCAAATAAGAACCTTGTTTGGCATTCCTGAGAATTTTTTGGAGTCTGTGACAGCAGGAGTTAAACTTAGCCTGTTGCAAAATGGATTCCATGCCTGGAGAAGCAGATTTGACCTTTGTAGAAGGTTCTGACTCATCCCTCTGTCACATTCAGTGATTTAAACAGTTTTTGCTGGTTGGAGGAAGGTTGGCAGGAATGGCCTGGTAAACAGCAGGAGACCCCCGGGGGGGGGGTTTCAGTGATATGGAGTGGGCAGTTGTCAGCAAAGGTGTGACATAATTTCAAGAAAAAACTGGAAGTGATGTCATGCTATGGTGATCTTGCCCTCCCCCTCCCCCTCTCTCCTTCCCTCCCTCCCTCCCTCCTTTCTTCCTTAGCAGTCCCTTTATCTATTTTCTTCTTATTTGTTGGTCTATGGCTGTCCCACCCAGTCACTTTAATATATGTGTATTGATGCTAGCCTAGCCCAAGGATGTGAGGGAAGAGACAAAATCACCTTCCTATCTTCTACTTCTGAAATGGCACATGAGAGGCTCTTGGAAGTTAGAGGAGAAAAAGTCAGGTGGAATCAGGGGTAGGATGTATGAGGTGAACTGATAATAAAACTGAGGTAACTTCATAATCACACTACCTACAGATAATTTGTTGCCAACAAGTAAGTGTTTTTGCTTTTCAACCAGGCCTTTGAAACTTTGAGGAGAGAGGCTTTATTTTTAGTTTTTTCTTTAACTCACAAGCATAGGTTTCTGAGGTTCAAAGAATCATCATAGAATATTAGAGTTGGAAGGTCATCTAGTCCAACCCCCTGCACTCTGCAGGAGCATAGCTGAAAGATAGCCCTACAACATACCTGAAAAACGGTCGTCCAGCCTCCACTTGAAAACATCCAGTGAAGGAGCATCCACCACCTCCCAAGGCAGTCTGTTCCACTGCTCAACCACTCTTACAGTTAAGAAGTTTCTCCTGATATTTAGCCGGTACCGACTCCCTTGTAATTTCCACCCATTAGATCTAGTCTTGCAATCCGGAGCAAGAGAGAATAGATCTGCTCCATCTTCTACATGATAGCCCTTCAAATATTTGAAGACTGCAATCTTGTCCCCTCTAAGCCTTCTCTTTCCCAGGCTAAACATACCCAACTTTTCCAGCCTTTCCTTGTAAGACTTGGATTCCAACCCTCTCACCATCCTGGTTGCCCTCTTCTGGACACTGATACTTCATGTTTAGAAGGCAGGAATGTACAACCAAGTTACCAAAATCCTTCCAGGGATCACCCCTCTTTCAAGAGCTATCTCTCTTTTCACTGGGCAGGGCTTACTTCTCTTAACTAATAAAAGCAATTTTCCTTTTTGACTTGAAGGAGGATCCTCATTGATCTGCCCACTCCTTCTTTGCCTCCTTCCCAGTTCTCTGTCAGTGCTAAAATGTCTCTTCTTCAACTGTCAGTTCCCAACTATCATTTCTTAACTGACTCTCTCCACAGAATTTCATTTGAACAGCCTGTCACACAAAGGTTCTTATACTGTTAGAATGTTAACCCTTGATAATCCATCACACATGCCCCTCTAGGAATAACTATAACATTTCTGGAGAGGATTGATACCAGTTCTGGATTTTCCCACAGAAGTGGCATCACACCGCTGCTCTGAGCCTGTCAGTCCTAGGCTATAGGCAGGCCTGTAGCCAGGATTTTGTAATTCAGGGGGCCTTTAAATACGTCGGGGGGCCCTGACATCACAAAATAAAAAGTAAAATAAAATTTAAAAAACTCACTTTTGCAGCATTCATACTCTGCTTGCCTACGCGGGGAAGCAAGCCACGCTTGGAGAACAGGCAGTGGTGGGGAGTCCTCCAGGTGACCCAGAGGGCCTGGAGGCTGGATGGAAGTTAGGGGGCCTTGGCAGGAAGTCAGGGGGCCAGGCCCCGAAATGCCCCACTGTAGCTATGGGCCTGGCTATAGGTGAATCTAAACAAAGGACTATTTTCTTTTCTACTGGGTAAGTGTTGTTTTGTATTGCTCACTGACATTTGGGACCCAGCCTTGCCCGAAGAGATTCCATTAGACACTATCTTATTCTCAGAAGCAGTATTTTGAGCCTTACAAAATAAACTGATTCACAGATTGCTCTTTATCTCAAGGAAGAAACTAGTAACAGATTAGGCGGTAGATTATGTGGATGTTGGCAACATCCTGTGGGTTTGCAGGTTCTTTATGGGTATGAGTAATGGGACAAGAAGTTTTGAGAAGTCTCTAGTGATGACTTGCTTTTGACTACATACATAAACTCCTTTGGCCCCAGAACCATGGAGACAGTGGAACTGTTTGAAGCTATGAGGGCTAATATCCCAGTTCTTGCTCTTCAGGAACAGTTCAGCAGCAGAAGAGCAAGTACTCCCTTAATGATGACAGGTTTAAACTGTCTCTGATGTCTGCCTGTGCCTCACCTCCTAACATATGTTCTTTTCAAAGTACTCTCAGAGAACTTGTATCAAAGAATATGAGAGACAATTGCAGAAATCAAATAAATAATAAATAACATCAAATAAATAATACATTTTATTTAGACAGCCAGAGTGGTGTAGTGGTTAAGAGTGGCAGACTCTAATCTGGAGAACGGGGCTTGATTCCCTGCTCCTCCACATGATACCTGCTGGGTGACCTTATCTCAGAATTCTCTCAGCCCCACCTACCTCACAAGCTGACTATTGTGGGGAGAGGAAAAGAAGGCGATTCTAAACTTCTTTGAGATTTCTTAAGGTAGAAATTTTGTTACTCTTTTTCTACACTGGCCATATGATTCATTATTCAGGTATTACAGATTCATGTTTTCCTCAGAAGGCAGTCTCTAATAGGGTGTTGACTGGGCTGGATACTTTCTGTTGGCCTGGTCAGCCTTCCATGCATCGACAGATACAAATACAATAGAGTATGACTAGCTGAATTGGCAGCCAGAGCTGACTCAATGCCCAAACAACCCAAGCAGCCTCTTTGTGCATCAAACTAGTTGGGGTTTGCTCAGGTCATTACCTCCTTCAGATACAGGGCTGCCAACTCTAAGTTGGAAAACTCCTGGAAATTTGCAGGTTGAGGGCTGGGTTTGGGGAGGGGTTATAATGCCATAAAATCACTCTCAGAAGCAGCCATTTTCTCCAGGAGTACCGATCTCTGTTGTCTGGAGAAAAGCTGTCATTCTGGGAGATCTCCAGGCCTCAGCTAGAGGATGGCAACCTACTATGCTGCTGCTGCTGCCTGAGTCCAAAACTGGCTGCAAAGACATTGAAGCCTGGCATGCAGACAGCTGGGGGGACATGCGAGACGGTCCACGCCCCACACTTGTGCTGCCACTTCTGGGCTCGGAGAAACTGCAGACCACCTGTGCAATCCACCTCAGAGCCCATGGGGTTGGCACAGGAGGAAGTGTGTCCCCTTAAGCATGCCGCTGGCTGATGTGGGGGGGAAGCATGGATGCTTAGGGCAGCAAAACATTTATTTTATTTATTTAAATATTTAGGCCCTACCTTTTCTCTGTGGCTGATATTTTAATACTGTGGTGATGGCGGAAAGTGCTGTCAATTTGCAGCCAACCCATGGCGACTGCATGGGGTTTTCAAAATAAGAGCTGTTCAGAGGTGGTTTGTCATTGCTTGGCTCTGTGTAGCAACCCTGGGCTTCCTTTGTGGTCTTTCAGCCAGCTGCTGACCAGAGGCAACCCTGCTTAGCTTCTGAGGTCTAATCAGATCAGGCTAGCCTGGGCCATCCAGGTCAGGGATCAAAATACAGTGCAACATCATTAATCGCTCTCCCCATGAATATGTCAGCTGGCTGAACCCCATTAAAAGCCCTCAAAATAAAAGGGTCTTTAATTACCTCTTAAAAACCTTATTTATTTATTAATATTTATTTAATTCATTTATACCCTGGGGACCAAAGGCAGCTTAAATCATTCTCCTCTCCTCCATTTTTTCCTCATAAAGGCCCTGTGAGGTAGGTTAGGCTGAGAGAGTGTGACTGGCCCAGGGTCACCCAGCAAGCTTCCTTGGCATGAGTGTGGATTCGAACCTGGGTCTCCCAGATACTCGCCCAACACTCTTAACCACTACACCACACTGGCACTCAGTCTAAATCTAGGGATGGGGGCAAACCGACTGACGAACTAAAGTTCATCACAAATTTTTGCTAGTTTGTGGTTCGTGACATGATGTTCGCAAACTGAAGAACCACCACAAACTTCCACAAATTTTGATACAGTTCATGGCAGTTTGTGAAGAGCTCTTCATGAAAAACAGCTGAGTGGTGGTCCTTGCTGTACAGCTGTTTGGAACCCCTGCTTTCTGCTCTCCCTCTCCATGAAAAGCCGCAGAGAGCAAAAAGCAGGGGTTTAAGCTTTAAATGGCTCATAAAGTGATACGAACCAGTTTTGTTTGTGAACCATCATATCAGTTCATCATTTGGTTCATGGTTCAGCCATGTACTGAACTGCAAAAATGTGGTTTATGCCCATCCCTATCTATATCACCTTGCCCCTTCTCAATACAGAAGAATGGATCTTTAAGGACAATGGCGTGCTTGAAATAATCACAATCTGTCACTCCTTGATTTCTCCTTGGTTCAAATTGTTCAAAAAAGCCCCCATGGAAGGGCCTCTTATCTGTCCAGCATTACTTTCCCCAGTCGTAGAATGGCTTTAACATCTGTGCAATTTCTGCTATTCTAGGTGGTTGCTACACCCAAACACCAATTGCTGCACATCTCTATTTGCGAGGCCTTGGTCCCTTCTGCTTTAAATTCTGATCCGCCCTTTGTACATAAAGCCCTTAAATATATTTCTGACTGACATCTTAAAATGTAGAAATCCTTCTCCTGCAATAGAGAAAGTAAATTCCCTTCTCTCTGATTTGGACCAGTATGTCTCTTATAGAGTGACACAGTTTGCCTTGGCAGCCAAGAAAACATCAGGCTAGAACTGTGTCTAAAGGCAGAAATACTTTATATGTACATAGAGAAGGTGCTCCTGCATCTTTACGGGCTTTTAACTGTATAATGCTATTGTTTTTGCTGCAGTCTGTCTATAATTGTATTGGCCTTTGGCCCCTACACAATATATGCTGCCTACCTATAAAGACATTGCCACACTTACCTCCTCAGGGAGCCTGTTCCACAATGTAGGAATCTGTAGTAGAGAAGGAATAGGTTGTAGGAAACGGGTTCAAGTTGATGCCAAGATGGTGGACACCATAAGCAGGAGTCTGAGTAGAAGGTGACAGTAGTTGGTGTACAGGGGATTCAGATAGCCATGCTGGTTGGTTCTTTAATTCTAGTGCCTTATATAGACACAGTGATTGATGATCTCCTGTCTGCAAGAATTGAATGTCATGGTCAATTGCTTTGATTTTGAGCTAGACATTTCGGTTGTTGTATCACTCCTCCTTTTTTCTTTTCTCTGTGGCCTAGAGTTATTGTACATGTACAAGTCAAACGTGCTTGCTAAATTTTGAACATCCTAAGGTGGGATCTATAGGTTCTGTACACCCATGCACTGTAACTGCTGCGGCTCTTCTCTTCCCTCTAAGTAACAAAACTTTAATATCATTGCTAAAGCCAAATGATACAAATCAATCCAGGATTATGGATGTCAAAGAGACCCACTCAATATCCCACCAGAGACATAGGCTCTGTTGTGCATAATATAGTAGCTCTGGTCCTCTTCTTCCAATCAATAAACATTTCTCCAGCTGGCATTACAAAGAAATACCATCTCTGCTTCACCCTTTCCCAAAATCAGAGGCCTGCATTATGGTTGTTGAATCACACATGAAATGAAAACATATATCACAGATGTCTTAGATCTAGGTGTATATAGAACATGAAAAAGAAATGTACCTCCTCTCTTGAAAAACATATTTAAAATCATAGCTATCATTCAAGTCAGTGACAGGCATTATGTCAGCTGGGGCTCAAATCAGGAACTGTATTGAACAAAGGTGCAAATACATGACCAGATTAGGACAGGTTAATCAGTATATGTCACATGCATCAGCACATGTGTACATATATCAGACATACTGAAAATCAAACATGTGCCAGGCTGCAGTGAAGATATACTAGGGAAACTCTACTTGGTTGAAAAGCATGCAAAGGAAGATCTGAACTAGATCCCCCCAAAAAACTGAAAAAGAGATGGAGAGAATCTCACACTTTTAAATATAAACATGGAGTGCAGAGAATTCTGCTGCTAAAGTTTTTTTTTAAAAAACTCCATTTTGGTTGAGATGTGAGAAAAATAAAATCTATCCTTCTGATCCTCGTGAGTAACATTGTGTGTTTCCAGGACTTCTTATTTCTTCAGTTACAGAAGTTGCTGTTCCTGGACCCTCTTCCAGCCAAGCCCATCATTTCTTGATGTCTGTCTAACCGACTCACTATAGCACTGGCCAGTCCATTTTATGCCAGTTTGGTGTAGTGGTTAGGAGGGCGGACTGTAATCTGGGAGAACCAGGTTTGATTCTCTACTCTTCCACATGCAGCTGCTGGTGTAACCTTGGGTGAGTCACAAATTCTGTCAGTGCAGTCCTCGAAAGAGCTCTTTCAGCCCCACCTACCTCACAGGGTGTCTGTTGTGGGGAGGGGAAGGGAAAGGAGTTTGTAAGCCACTCCAAGACTCCAAGTGAAGGGCAGGGTATAAATCCAATCTCTTCTCTTCTTATTATTCTAGACAAGTGGTTCAGCCAATTGCCTTCCTTACCACCATCTAAAATATCAATATATTTCACTGATTAGGAGTGGGGCTTTAAAGCTGGGAGCACAGCAATGGTCAGGGGAAAAAATATTTTATGGTTTGTAGATCTAATTTTTCCCCACAAGTTTTGGAGGCTATCCATCACAAACTGGCAGCTTAGTAAGTGGAGCCAGTCACAAAATGGCAGCTTCTACAAAAATTGCAACATGTCTATAGGTTTGGTTGGGGAAACCTTTCCTATTCTGCTTTCCCAATGCCATCATCACCACTCGAAATTGTAACATGCTTTGCAGGGTGGGGAATATAACTTGCCTCTATGTTTTCCATGGAAGAAGTAAAATACTAGCTTTGATGCAGGGGGGAAGAGCCTTTCCCATCCAGAGCAAGGGTGCACATGTACACACAGAGGAGGAGGATAGGAGGATAGGAAAAGGTTCTGTTCTTTTCCTAGTGAGAACAAAAGTTCATGCATGTGTATGCCTTCTCCTCCTATATGAGAAAGAGGAGAGAAGCTTCTGCAGTAGCTTTAAAGGGAAGGATTAGAAAGTGGTTACAGCAACAACGGAGGAGGCCCGGAGATCTAGTCTTAATTGCTTGGAGAGTAATTGGTCACTACAGAGTGACCTTCTGTCTGCCCCAATCTAAGGCTCAAAGAAAATCAATACACATTACAAATGCAACAAAGATGAACACTCCAACACATCCTGCTGGGAATCTGTATCAGGGCCTTGAGGCTTGGAACCACTCCAGTGATTGACCTGGGGCTGTGTGTGTGCTCCAAGCCTAGTCGTTCAGGCACAGAAAGGAATAAGGTTGTGCATTATTGGCCTCCCTAAATGGAAAAATAATATGAAATATCTGGATTGGTCAGGTTCAAATAAATAGTAGGAGTTGGGTTTTCTGTCTCTATTGAGTCAACAAAGCAGTACATTCTGCTTGCTGCCTTTCAGTGGTTCCAGATCAAACTGGTAATCTGGTTCTAGATCCCAGGTCCAGCTTCTAATTACAGAGCCCCTGTGAACGTTTATTCTAGTTTGGGTTCCAGGTAAGGACACCAGTCCAGTATTGGCAATAGGTCAAGTTGTTGGAACCAACAGGAGTAATCCTAAGCAAGTCTACTCTGTAGTAAGTAAGTCCAATTTTCTTACTCCTAAGAAAGTGTTCCTAGGATTTTGGCCAACATCCCTTAGTCATAGTTAAATTTAACTGGATTGGGCCAAGGTCTTCACCCACTAGCATAAGACAGCAATAGAGGGAACAGATGGATCTCCCTGGGGAGAGAGCTCCAGAGCTTTGGTGCCATGACTAAGAAGGCCCTCTCCCAAGTTGTCACCTGCCTAAGCTCAGAAAGGCAGGAATAACTGAAGCAGGGTGACCAAAGATAACCATTGTAGTTGGGCGGGTTCATAAGGGATTAGGTGTTCCTTCAGGTATGTTGGTCCCAAACCATATAGGGCTTTGAAAGTCAAGACCAGCACCTTGAATTGTGCTCCAAAACAAATTGAAAACCAGTGTAGATTGGCCAAGATTGGAATGATATGGTCCATACAACCCTAATGCAATCCTAGACAGCATGGACCTTTAAGTTTAGAGCAAACTATGTAACCAGCTTCCCACGTGGATTAGCCAAACTGAGTACAAGATCTGGCTCATGGTATAGTGACTATGCAACCTAGTTGTTCCAGATGACAACAGACAATGTGAGTTGGATTCTGTAAACCACCAGCACAAGGAGTCTGCAGAAGCAGATCTTCAGTGTCGATAAAAACCCAGTGCTGAGGGTTGGAAATTCTCATAGACAAAATGTCACATGGCATGGGATGGCTACAGTGAAGAGGAGAGACTGCTCGCTCCCTGATGTGCTGGGAGAGGAAGTTTGCCAAAGCAAAACTTTTTAATGGGAGAGGATGGAGCAGTGATTTCACTTGATTCCCCTTCCTCACTGTAGATTGCCATGCTGCATGGCACTTTGTCCATGAGAGTCCCCCATCCCTCATCATTGACTCTTCTAGGGTTACAGAATGTTGCTGGGAAAAGGGAAAGGCAAGGAAGAATCTCCTTCTGCAAGCTCTTTGCTGGTGGTTTGTAGATTTCATAATGAATCCCCCACCACACAGAAAAGTATTTAGAATCATAGACTCACATAGACTCACACGGTTGGAAGGGGCCATACAGGTCATCTAGTCCAACCCCCTGCTCAGTGCAGGATCAGCCTAGAGCATCCCTGACCAGTGTTTGTCCAGCCACTGCTCAGAGTGCCAGTGAGGGGGAGCTCACTGTCTCCCTAGGCAGCTGATTCCACTGTTGCACAACTCTTACTATAAAACATTTTTTCCTAATATCCATCCAGTACCTTCCTGCCCTTAACTTTCCCACTAACTTTTGAGAACCAATATGGTATAGTGGTTGATAGAGGTGTGCATTCGGCATAAACCGAGCTTATTGGTAGTTTTCGGGTATTTTTAAAGCCAGTTAACAAATACGGCTCAATTTCAGCTATCCAAAATGGCCAAGCCTCCAAAATCCAGAAAATATTTGGGAATTTCAGGGCTGCCAGATAGCTGAACTTAAATGGCATTTAAAAGGATTGCAGTCCCATTAAATGCCTTCTCCAAGCCACGTGACTCTGCAGTAAATTCACCTGGAAGGTGTTTAAAGGGCCCGCAGTCCCTTTAAATGCCTTCCAGGTGAATTTGACACTTGGAGAAGGCATTTAAAGGGACAGTGCTCCCTTTAAATGCTGTATTCCCTCCATTGGAAACAATGGAGTATGGGGCACCTTCTTCAGGGGCCCACAGAATTGGATCCCCTGGTCCAGTCTTTTTTAAACTTGGGTGTTGTTGTTTTTTAAGACAGGCACCAGCAGCTATGCTACAAATATGGTGCCTCTACCTCAAAAAACAGCCTCCCCCAGAGCCCCAGATACCCCCAGCTTGATTCTCCATTATAGCCTATGGGAACCATTGACTATAATGGTCCCTAAAGGGTAAAATGGAGCAAAAAAATTAGGCTTTCCTGAATATTTACTGAATCCAAATACTCAGGGCTGGCCCATGATTGTTAAATTTTAGACTGTTGCCTAGGGCGACGGCTTGATGAGGGTGCCATTCTGGCCGGCCTTGTCCCCTCCTTGCCGTGCACAGGAAGCCTCCCTTTCTGGCTTCTTGCTCCGTCCCCAGCAAGAGACTCCCCTCTTTGCAGCCCCCAGACAGAAAGAGAAGGAGGCAGGGGGGACAGGCACAGGGAACAGCCCAGGCCAACGGGAAAGTGTCACTCACCCTCTGCCACCCCCGCCCCCACGGTCTCTTTGGAGCTCCTTTTGCAGCCTTGCACAGGCCCCCTCCTTTCAAGCGATCCCACCCCCCACATGCATTTGCAGCTTGCCTTCTTGGCCCACCCACACGGGGGGGGGCACCAGAATGTATCCTCGCCTAGTGGGCAAAAAAAACCCTGGGGCCGTCACTGCAAATACTGTACTGATATTGAGATTCGGGAATATTGGAAAATATTGATATTTTTCAGGTTCAGTATACCTGAACCTGAAAAATACCTGATTTTTTTCCACAGTCCTAATGGTTAAGATCAGTGGACGCTAATCTAGACAACCAGGTCTGATTCCCACTCCCCCATGTGAAGCCTGCTGGGTGACTTTGGGCCAGTTACAGTTCTCTCAGCACTCTCTCAGCCCCACCTGTCTCACACATTTAGATATTATTCTGCACAGTTTTCTTAGAAAGCTTCTGACTGCCCGTTATTGAGAACCAGTTTGGTGTAGTGGTTAAGTGTGCAGACTCTAATCTGGGAGAACCAGGTTTGATTTCCCACTCCTCCACATGCAGCTGCTGGATGACCTTGGGCAAGCCATAGTTCTGTCAGAGCTGTCCTTGAAAGGGCAGTTTCTGTCAGAGCTGTCTCAGCCCCACCTACCTCACAGGGTGTCTTTTGTGGGGAGGGGAAGGGAAAGGAGTTTGTAAGCCGCTCTGAGATTCTGAGTGAAGGCTGGGATATAAATCCAATCTCCTCCTCCTCCTCCTCCTCCTCCTCCTCCTCCTCCTCCTCCTCCTCCTCCTCCTCCTCCTCCTCCTCCTCCTCCTCCTCTCTCTCTCTCTCTCTCTCATTGCGTAGCTGGGATTGCTATCAGAGCCAAGCTGGGGAATCCAATCCTTGGCGTGGGCCTCAGTCAATTAGAACTCCTTTTCACCCTTCCTATGGGCAGTCTTTTAAGCCTGCTATTAAGGGATTCATACATTAATCCCTGGTTTGGGCATGTATATATGCCAAACTTCAGAGGTTGGGGTTGGATGTAACTGGCCCAAAGTCACCCAGCGGGCTTCACATGGAGGAGTGGGAATCAAACCTGGTTGTCTAGATTAGAGTCCACTGATCTTGTTGACTATGTCTTTCTCCACAGCTTGCTCTTTGATGAAAAAATATTAGTTCAGTGGGGCCTAAATTGCACAGCTTTTTGTGCCCTTTGTGTGTGTTCTCCTGCTTACCTTGGCTTTACATATCTTAAATCCTGCTGCCTGTGATATGCTCCCTCTAAGCTGTGGGGTCCTGTGAGCAAAAATTCTACTTTGTGAGTTACTGGCATTAAAGTTGTGAGTGAGCAATTTGGCTACTGAATAACTTACTTTGCTCTGGAGCCATTCTTCCTGAGCTAAGACAAAAATGTGTGAGCTGGAGGATAAAAAACTGTGAGCTAGCTCACACTTACTCAGCTTAGAGGGAACACACCATCCGAGCCTATAGAAAAGCTTTCTTTTTAGGTAGGTTCAATGATTGCTGTCTTGACTTTTGAATGGGTGCTACACTAAAACGCCCTACTTTGAGTGTCTATGTGGCTGCGGATCTGCCTCCATTGAAACCATAGAGCATGTCTTTTTTTTCTGCCAAAGATATAAGCATTTAACAACATGATTCATTGATCCGTTAGTTCCCAGTGCTGACTTGCCCATAGCAAGTAAGCTTCAATTCTTGCTTGGTGGTTCTGATCCAGCCATTACAGTTCCAGTAGTGAAGTTTCTCCTGGGCTTGTTTGGATATAAGAGTCACGAGGAGAACTTAAAGAATCTATGTATTATTAAATAAGCAAAATACAGTAAGTAAAATAATTAAAAGGGAGAATAAGGAATAAGAATCATACATCTGGAAAATTATTTATTATTTGGCATGTTTTATTGACTGTAATAAATAAAACTGTAGGATCCAGTTTGGTGTAGTGGTTAGGAGGGCGGGTTCTAATCTGGGAGAACCGGGTTTGATTCCCTACTCCTCCCCATGCAACTGCTGGTGTGACTTTGGGTGAGTCACAAGTTCTCTCAGAGCTGCTCTCTCAAGAACAGTTCTCTCAGAGCTCTCTCAGCCCCACCTACCTCACAGGGTGTCTGTTGTGGAGAGGGGAAGGGAAAGGAGACTGTAAGCCACCCTGAGATTCCTTTGGGTAGTGAAGGGCAGGGTATAAATCCAATCTCCTCCTCCGCCTCCTTCTTCTCTTCTTCTTATCATTGCCCTAGATAAGTAAAGTATAATTCACATTTATATTTAAAAATGGACTAGCTCGCAGCCAAGTTGTTAACTAACCTCAGCCTTGTGACCTTTCCTGTGGTTAAATTTTTGCTCGTGATATTTAGTAATATTCTATAATGTAAATATTGTATTTGTAACTATGTATTTTATATTTCTTTTCATTTGCTTATGACTAATTGGTCTGTGAGCATTAATAAATGAAATGAAAAATGGTAACCTGCCTCACAAGGTGACTGTTGTGGGGAGAGGGAGAGAAGGCTATTGTAAGCCACTCTGAGACTAGAGGTAGAGAAAAGTGGCGTACAAAAACCAACTCTTCTTCTTTTAACAATCCTTGTAAAAATCACCAGAATATTCCACTGGAATGATTCTAGCACTAGCTATACAGACAAACAACACAAGTTCCATTGGTCTCCAGATTGTCTCAGAGCTAAGGCCTTTGTCATCCTCTTTTGTTTAGATTGGACTGAGGGTGGATTCATGGTAGAAAGTGGATTTATCATTGGTGAACATTCCAGTGCTGCATGTACTGCTGTCTATCACTCTTGTGTACAAAAGTATTTGAGAATATAGGCTACAGGATGGAACTCTGAATGGCTGAGAATAATCCTAGCAAAACAATTGCTTAGTATTATACGGAAAGAAATAACTGGCATTCTGATCATGGTTTGTTTGTTTGTTTTTCCCTCTCATCCTGACATAAACTCAGAACTGAGAAGTAAAGGTAGGATAGCCCGTCAAATTCAATTCAGCAATACTGGAGTCACAGTATAATGTGGTATGAATCTGAAAGAGCTTCAGAAAAAAAACGGTGGAATTCTCCCCCCCCCCGCCCCCAGTAAAATTATACAATTATAGCCAAGTGCAGGATGCATTTCATGCCATTTAAAAAACAAAACAAAAAAACCTAAGAATGTGTGTCAGTGAGCTGCTTTTCTTTCCTGTCTCCAGCTGTGGAACCCTGTAACAATTGCTTTTGGAACATATTCCTATTATGCTTCCTGAAGAAATAAGCCTGGAGCAATTGGACTACCTGTATTCATTGTTGTGTCATATTGTGCCTTGGAACACATTGTTAATGATCAATAGACCTGGTACAGGTAATAGGATCTTATTCTCTACAGTAGCCTCGTCACAGGGAAAATTATGCTTCATTTTACCACCTCACAATGCAGTCAAGCTCCAAAAATGCTAAGCTTGTCTGCTTTGATTTGATACGGTATTTTTTAACATTTTAATATCTGGACTGGTACAAAAGGAGCACAAAACATCCCAAGACAAACACAGTCTAGCAAAGACATGGAAGGTATACTCCTATTCAAATGACTACACCATAGTGACTGAAGAGGGCCTCCATCTACAGAGGTAGAGTTACTCCAGTCGAATTTTGATTTTAATGGGCTTAGATTGGAGTAACTTTGGAAAGGATTGCATTATGAATCTCTGAATACCAGAGCTGGGAGGCAGCATGAGGGGCGAGCCTGGGCCTCTATGCCCTGCATATTTGGCCTTCCAGGGCAACTGGTTGGCCACTGTATAAAACAGGATGCTGGATTAGATGAACCACTGGTCTGATTCAGCTGGGCTCTTCTTATATTCTTATTGTAATGCCCTGTTTAGTTTAGGAGGATGGTTTCCACGTGATGTCATCTCGAGATCTGCTGAGCTATGTGGATAGGCACTGGGTATGTTCCAGGGGTCCAGGCTGGAGATGAGATACAAAAGCACAAAATGAGTTGTCTCGGGTCAAGGAGAACTTCCAGCCATAGTTTGTTGCGCATTCTCCCACAATAAGGCAAGGAAGAGAATTCCAGTGTAGTACATATTGAAATCCCATTTGGAAGCCATTTGTGAGTCGAGGATTGTAGGCCAAAAGTTCTTTCACACAATTTTCATAAAGATAACCAATAAATGTCAAAAAGCCAAATGATGTTAGGAAATTATTATGTTTCCTAACAAGGTTGGTAAGACCTGATACTGGAACTGGATGGCAGAACTACAACTTGACAGCTTATGATTGTGTTGGTTTCAGGAAACTATCAAATGAGCTCTCTGGAGGTTTTTGTAAAACTCTCCCCCTTCAATGGCCCTATGAGCTAAACATTGTTATTAGTGTCGTCCTACAGAACCTATAAAACATCGCTTGGCATCTTTGTTTTCAATTCCCTTCCTAATAATCCCCAGCATAGCATTGGCCTTTTTTACTGCAGTTGTCTGGTTTAATTCAAACATTCACATTTTGATTTCATTTCTTCCTGGTGAGAAATGAACATATGATTCCTTATATTTACACCAGTTTCTCTTTTCTGTTGCCACAATTTAAGAAATAACTCTTGTGTCATATTGTCTTTTGCATTCATTGCTTACAAATGGGTTTTAATATAGAAAAAGTCCACCCTCCTAAGCAGCCATTTTCTCCAGGGGAACTTGTCTCTATAGTCTGGAGATCAGTTATTATTCTGGAAGATCTCCAGGCCTCACCTGGAAGCTGGCAACCTTATCAATTAGGAAAGCGCTATATAAATAATTATAAGAAGTAGTAAATTTCTTGTTTCCTACCAGCTTGGTCTTTTGCCTGAACAGAGGAAGACATGTGTTGGTTGAAAAGGGAAAGAGGGGTCCCTTTGACCACTGAGAAAGGCTGTCGAGGGGATCATGGGAACTGCATATGCAAAAGCCATGCAGGACAGTAGCTATAATGAGAAAGGGAATTGGCTGAGACTGAATTAAAAAGCTGGTTGGACCCAACTCAATTATTTTTGAGGACTAATATCTTTAAAAATGGAGCGTCTTTTTACTAGGTAGGATTTCAGAAAGATATTCAAACTACTGCTGTTTAGAGCCATGTTCTCACCCTGCAGTCTCAAATCCTTCAGCTTGGTAAACCACACAGATTTAAGAAGTGTCACTAAGGACACGGAGATTTCAGTGGGAAATTGCCAACTCTATGGACATCAAACACTTGACAGCCATTGTTCAAAGTTGATCTCAGCATTAGGTTTCTTAAAAAGCCAGCAGTGTGGATTTGTTTGGGCAGCTGGTTATTAGATACTGAGTAAGAGCATGTGATGTGAGAGCCATGTTGTGCTCATAATTATAAGGCTATTTCTTAACAGACAGGCGGTATCCAAGCACCTTTGGTTTGCTCTGGACTCAATGGTGATATTTAACTCAAATCAAAATTCAAAGTGTCTGTTTTTTCCAGCTAAAAACCTGGAGGATTTATCTGGAGAAAACCCAAAAAGGGTTCCATAAACTGCTGATACCCCACTTATCACTAGATATCCAAATGATGTTGGAGGTTCTTTCTCAGAAGAAATGTTATCTAAATGTGATAATCTAAATGTGGGTTTCATATGAATTTCTCCCTGGAACAAGTGCATAGGCATTTTGCCATGCAAGCCAACCTGTCAGGTTGTAATATAAAGTAATAATCATTTTTAATTCTTTTCCTTCCAGAAAACCCACAAGACATTCTCATAATCTATGAAGAAGATTCAGAAGAATGGGCATCGTATTTAAAGTCAATATTCAAGCACATCACATTTGAAAACAGAATCTTGCTTTACAATATAGATGCTGCGTCTCTTCACCACTTGGAGCTGCAATCCTTGTGCTCTTACAGATGTAAACTACTGATATTGTCAAGTGGGCTTCTAAACTGCCTGGATTTAAACAAAAGTCTTTTTTTGGAGGAGGTTCTTCAGCCTCCTGAAAATGTGGTTCTTCTGCTCTGTGGGGTTGAGAATTCAGCCATTCTGTATGAGATACTCAATACAGACAAAAGCAATCAGGTGATTACCACTGATCAAAACCCAGAAGTCTACCTGGCAGTAATTGCTGACATTATTCGACACGGTAATATTTTTATTTATTTATTTATTGCATTTTGTTTTATTGGAGAAAGAATTTTATAATTTAACACCACCACCAAAATCATTAATATTATGAAAAACAAGACTTCACTTGCATGCTTTATCTTCATATCTTCTTCATTTTCTTTCTTCTCCCAAAATTATTACATGTTAATATTTTAATTAACAATTTATTTATTTATTTTTTAAAAATGGTAACTATGGTTTCATAATAATTTTACAAGGGTTTCAAAATATTCTGATATATAAAATACATTCTGAAGAGTTTTACAAACCCAGATTTAATCCTAATCATATCATGGTTTACTTCTTACTTCAACAGTCCTAAATGGTATAATTTTTAATTACCTGCTTTAGAGTATGACCTGCTTTAGAGTTTGATCATGGATCAAACATAATGTCTCTGGCAAGTTCTTTAACTCATAATGTAAAATGAGATTCCAGACAGGTGCATTTTGTTATTATCATCCATGAGTTGGGCAAAATAGTCTTACATTAAAAACACATGTGTAAAATCTCATTTTACGTTACCCATTCTCCAATGATATTCATAATCAGCAAATGTATCTAGGTGAACTTGCAAGACTAAATAGATACAGTAAAGATGTGGATTTAGTGGCTCCATCTGCGTGGTGTTTTCCATTCCATGTGCTCAACTAGGAACATAAGAACATAAGAGAAGCCAATGTTGGATCAGGCCAATGGCCCATCCAGTCCAACACTCTGTCACACAGTGGCCAAAAATACCAGGTGCCATCAGGAGGTCCAGCAGTGGAGCCAGGACACTAGAAACCCTCCCACTCTTCAACTTAATGCTAGTGTGAAGCTATTTAATGTTTGCTGGCTGCTGGAATGGTAAATTTGGATATCTTGGATTCCTCTGTTTTCTTTATAAGAGCAGGAATTATGCAACTGGTGCTGCCCTAGTGGTTCATCTGTGTAGACATTACTGGATCAATAATGTGAGAACACACATGGGGAGGCAGCACCCACATTACTCTAACCGTGATCATGTTGCTCAAACATGCATAGCATTTAAAGATCATATTTCTGTTCAACCCTGAATTCACATTGGGACACAATGAAAAGGGCCACTGGGATATAAACTGTGTTCTTTTCATATGGCTGTCTTAAAATACAACAAGCGTCAATATAAACACTGAATTTATTGTGTGTTCTCCTTTTTAATGCACAAATTGATAAGGATAGGTGTATCAGAATTCATGTTTACAATGAACTGAGGTGGATTTTTCAGGACAAAATAATTGTGCATTGAATCCTATGTAATTCAAGTTGAGTTGTGCACACGGAACAGAAATTTCCCATCTTCTCCTTCCCAGCGCATCTGTGTTCTCTACAGAACTGCTCCAGCAGGTCCGTGAGCTTTCAGGATTAGTACAGGGTACTATGTGTCGGTCTGCAGTGAAGGGGGAATTAATGCAAATCTCACACAATCAGAAATAGACCTGGATTCCAGCACTTAGTATTTTGAAATGCTTCCACTGCTGACAGGAGTGTTTTCTGTTCCTTTCATCACTGGAAATCTGGAATTATGTCTTTGAATTCCCGTAACTTCTACAAGGTTATTTCAGATTTCAGTTTGGCTAATGAAAGACAGAGGCTTGCCTTGGGAAACAGCTTGAGCTGCTACTGCCTGGTGTATGAGTAATCTATAATGCAGTGGACCACAGCACAGATGTTGAGCATTATTTTAGAGAAAATAGGATTGAAATAGTTCTTGCCTGGATACAAAGAGCAGTAAGGTTATGTTGCTAAATTGGACTAAATTGCTAAATACATTCTTTAGGTAGTTTTTTTGTTTTGTTTTTTAATACACAGTTTGGGTACAACTGTGGAACTCACGTGCACCCCCAACAACCAATGGCAGGTTGGCAGGGAGCAAACCCACTAATCAGAGTCCATGCAGGATATCTTGGCTCTGCACTGCAGTCACCTGCATGATGGCAGCTGCTGATGAGCTGGTTGCTATGCGAGTCAGCTTGAGAAAGGGACCAGGAATCAGGGTTGCCAATTCGGGGTTTGGAAATTCCTGGAGATTTGGGGATGGAGCCTTGGGATGGTGGTGTTTGGGGAGGAATGTAATGTTGGTGGGGTATAATGCCATGCACTTTGCCCACCAAAGCCCTCATTTCCTGCAGAGTAGGGTTCCAGGTCCTACCTGGCAGGGAGATCCCGGGTCCATTCCTGGATCTTCTGCCATATGTGCAAAGCATGCGTGGTGCAATGACGTCATCCAGAAGTGACATCATCACATCGCCGACATCAGGGAGGTGACACTCTAATTTTTGGGTAAAACTCTATGGTTTGTAGGTGATTTTACCATAGAGTTTTACTCAAGTACTACAGCGTCGCCACACAACGTTGGTGACGTGATGATGTCACTTTCATGTGACATCATCAAGTTACCTTTTGGGCCAGTTGGGGGTGGGATTTCCCCCTCCGGCCAACTGGCTGGCAGCAGGCAAGTGCCCTGCAAAGGCAGGGGTTCCCTCACTCCAGAGTGGGTCCGGCAACCCTACTGCAGAGGAACTGATCTCTGTAGCCTGGAGGTCAGTTGGAGATAGCCAAGCTTCCCCTTGAGCTTAGCAAAACTACCAGAAACATAACCTTGGCCAAAATGCTGACAGGTCAGCAGGTCAGTGGCTTGCAACAGGCCTTAAAGGGTGAGGGTAGGAAGCAAGACCTGACAACTGTCCCGCAGGCTGGGATGGTTGTTTATCATATAGGAGGAGTGCAGAATGATGGAACATCATCAAGAAAAGGCTGGTCAGTCCAGCTTTAAAAGCCTTGCTGGCCTCTGTGTGTGTGTGCATGCAAGGTGCTATCAAATTTAGTGTAGTCAGGTCTCCTCACTGCCCCAGTAGGGAGATTGGGGGGCATTCTGGGACATTGCCAATTATCTGGTTTAAGGGCAAAACTCTATGGTTATGGGCCAAATTTACCATAGAGTTTTGCCCTCAATGCCATCCCCAATGACATGACGCCACTTCTGGGTGACATCATCACATCAGGGACATTGTGCCCAGATGTAGTTGTTTGGAGGCAGGTTTTCCCCTACCGGGCAGCTGCCCAACACTGGGCAAAACCCCCAAAAAGCAGAGGAACCCCCACTCAGACCTGGGAACTGGCAACCCTAGACAACTCTTCTGACTTATGGTGACCCTATCAATTAATGACCTCCAAAACATCTTATCACTTACAGCCTTGTTGAGGTCTTGCAAACTGAGGCCATGGCTGGCTTCCTTGACTGAATCAGTCCATCTCATTTCAGGTCTTCCTCTTTTCCTGCTGCTTCAACTTTTCCTACCATTATTGTCTTTTGTAGTGAGTCTTGTCTTCTCATAATGTGACCAAAGTATGATAGCTTTAGTTATCTTAGCTTCTAGGAAGAGTTCAGGCTTGATTTGATCTAGAACACTCTGCTGATCAGAATGAGGGGGAACTCCCAGTCTCCATTCTGGCAGCCAAGGTAGAGCAACCGCAGTGAGGAAGAGAAAGAGCAGGTGACATAAGCTGCATCCCCTCTGTTTCTGATGATCTGGGGGAGTCTTGAGGGAAGGTGGGGAGACGAGCCCCTTCCTCGTGCCTGAAAGCATGCATCCCAAGCCATATGTTGAACCTTCATAGCAGAGGCAACCTCGTCCTAAGGCCTGAAGAGGGCAGCAAGGGCCCACCAGTGTTTTATATCATAATGGAATAAGACTGCCTTGTTCTGATGCCACAGGGGCCCTTTCTGCACTCTCCTTTTAGTCCATGTTCACCACAGTGTCCTCCAAGCAATTCTGCACTAAAATCGAGTTCAACCTTCTTTTTTGGATTTCCTCCCCCCCCTTCTGTGTTACATTACCTCCCTTCAGCGGTCAGCCCAGTTTTAGCCTGCTGTTGCCCTGGGTTATTTGGATGCTGTTTTACCATAGACTTAAATTGCCTTGACTTGAACACTGAGAAAATCCAGTGTGGCAGGCAAATGCAGAAAGGACCAGTAAGGGTGAGAAACATCTGCTTAAAGCTGGTTCAGTGTGATGTCTGAAAGCAGCCATACTGTTATCCACTCGGCTAAACAGAGCAAAGCCCCAGGGGGTTGGATTCCTTTGGAAGAGAGAGCACTGGAGACTTGTGGTGCCTTTGCAATATTTGTTATATTTACACATATACAGGAAGAGCATAAATGGAGGCAAACAGGCACTCTTCGCAATAGATCCCCAGAGAGAAAGGATGTTCCCGAATCCCAAGGGACTTCACTTTGCAACTGACTCATAGGTCTCTGTGATGCCTCTGTGACTGCCTGTTTCAAAGTCCGGAACAATTGTTTTTCCCTACCTATCCTCATCCCTCAGCTATCATATTTGCTAAGTTCTGGAGAATAAATTGTTCACATTCAGAATTCCCTGCCAACAGTGGAATAATCTTCTAACCATTAGCTTACGCTCAATAAAGAAAAAGTCTGACCATTGTGGGGTATGAGCCCGTCAAAGGAATGGCCAGACAGCTGCCATAACTAGGGCTGCTACTTCCAGGTGATTTGGGGGGTGGAGCCTGTGCAGGGCAGAATTTGTGGGAGGGGAGCTCCATGGGGATGTGATTGAGATACCATTGAGTCCAACCTATGAAGTTGCCATTTCTCCTGGGGAACTGATTTCTGCTATCTGGAGAACAGTTGTATTTCCAAAATTCAGCCCCTGCTTGGAGGCTGAGAACGTTTGGAAGTTTTTAAACAGAGGCTAGAGGGCCATCTGACAGCAGTGCTGATTCTGTGAACTTAGGCAGAGAGGGAGGGCAGGAATGGCTGCATCAATCCTTAGTTCTAATGGCCCTTTCTTATGCACCCAGGGAAATGCTGATCGCCACTTTGGGGTCAGGCAGCAATTTTTCACTAGGCCAGTTTGGCCAGTGATCCTGGAGGTTTTTTGCCATCTTCTGGGCAAGGGGCAGGGGTCACTGGGTGTGTGTGGGGAGTATTTGTGGATCTCCTGCATTGTGCAGGGGGCTGGACTAGATGACCCTGGAGATCCCTTCCAACTCTATGATTCTATGATTCTAACCTTTGCCATGACAGCACTGTGGCTTTGTTTCTGTTGGAATGTAGACTAGAGAGTTAGCAAAAGATTTTACAGACAAGATGGAATGTAAGGGGGATATAAAAGAATATAGAAGTTTAAAGTTTTCTCCTTCTGAGGTTTATGGTCAAATGGCCACTGATGCTACTGCTGGAGTATCTGGTTTAAAGAACTATAAAAGGAAATAAATCAGTTGGTTCAAGTTTTCATGTACAAGCAAAGCGCAATTCTTTCTTCATTTCAGAATGAAAAAGTTGGGAAACTTGCTCACTCTGTATGCAAAGTGCCCATTCTGTGAAGTTAAAGGTCATTGCTGCGTACTGTGTGCATTACAGATTGTTCAGCAACATTCAGTACGTAGCTTCTCATTATGGGTTTTCCTTGTCCATCAGAAGCTTACAAGAAAAATATATTATGAATATAAAAGTAACACTCAAAGCTTATTAAATAGGCATTTAATGTGCATGGGCATGAATGCTATGCCCATTTTCATGCTAGAATACTTACGATGAAATGCAGGAATTGTGATCCACTGGGCCTGTAAGGAGCTCACTTCCAAACCACTGTATGTACCTCAGTTTTCTAGAATGTCTGGCTATATATAATGATTCAGCAGTATTTTAGAATAACCCATTCACTGAGAATCTTTGAGGACCAGTAAATGCATTGTTGGAATGTTGAACTGTAACACACTCAACTGCTTTGGGCACTTGTTAAAATTATATCAACCAGAAGTTATTTTCACTAGGAAAAGTGGTTGTAGAAAGAAGACAGGGTTGTACATTCTGTAACGAAATTTCCCAGACTGACTCAGGTCAGGAACACGGTGCAGACTAAACACGGCTCTCTACAGACACCAAATTCCCCGATCTAAATCAAGCAGCTCTCGTGTGCAGGGCCGGCTTCAGGTGTCTGGACACCCTAGGTAGGAAGCCTGGGGTGCCCCCCACCGGGGATACCAACCTCCTGGTGGGGCCTGGAGACGGGGGGGGCGGAGCACTGGCTTTCCTGGAGGCTCCGCAGCTGCGGGGGCCCCAGGAAAGCCAGGGAAGGGGTGGGGGGTCTAGCCTCCGCCCCTTCCCTCCCAGCGCCGGCTGTCCTAGGGGCTCTGCAGCTGCGGGACCCCCAGGAAAGCTGGGAAGGGGGCGGGGGGTCTAGCCACCACCCCTCCCTCCCAGCGCCGGCTGTCCTGGGGGCTCTGCGGCTGCGGGCCCCCAGGAAAGCCGGGAAGGGGCGGGGATCTAGCGGTGGTGGCGGGCGCCTGGTTAGGGCAGTGGGGGGGGTGCTTTTGGGGGGGGAGTGGGGCGCCATTTGGCGCCCCTGATGCCAGGGCGCCCTAGGCGAGCGCCTAGTTTGCCCAATGGGCAATCCGGCTCTGCTCATGTGAGGGTTGAGGAGAAGCTACAGCTTACATCAGACTATTATTTATTTATTTTACAAAATGTATATCAAACCTTTCTGCTCTCATAATGGCCACATAAGGGAAATTCATTAAAAGAAACAAAAAAACCCCATGTCATTAAAACAGGAGCTAAAATGAAACTTTGGGTAAGATGGGAACTCTATAATGTGCACTCCATTATCTGTGCACTCCATAATGTATGAATTGCAGCTGACATAATAGACAGTGTTTCCCTATAGTGGCAGCCAGAAACCTCAGAATATTGTACTGTCATTAGAGATCCAATATGGTATTATTTTTAGATTGTCAGCCTGAGGGTTTTTATTTTGCAATTGTGAAAAATATATAAATTTAAAAATGTCAGTCTAGGACTTAAACTGTCTATTATTTGTTAGTATCAAAAATCTATATATGTTGACAAAGAGCAGTCATTTTTAAAGATCTAACCATGTTTAGTTCAATTGGTGACTTGTAAGTAGACATTTTTCTGTTCTAAAACAAGCTTTCAGTCTTTCCATGGAAGCTGTAATCTCACAAATTTTAAAGCCTGTTACTCAAAAAAAAAAAAGTTCTTGCGGCAAAGTTCTGTATAATGTAGCACGATACACCCTCTGGTTCCACTTGGATTGTTTCCAGTCTGACCACAAAAGTAAGCAAGTGCTTCATATTCTGGAAATATGTGTTTGGTACCCTTCCCTTTTCAAATATATATAACCCCTTCTCTTGAAGAAGAGAGAGACTTTCAAGTAACTTTGAGCTGCATGAGAATGGATCAACTTGCCAGTTTATGGGCAAGAGTAATTTAGCCACAAGACTGCAGTTCTGTACCCCTGGATTTGTCTACCAGAAATTGCAAACTTTACCTTGAAAGCAAAATATAGTGATTTAGAAGCCAAAAGTTTTTTCCCCCTTTATGTGCTAAAGTTCCCCCTCCCCCGAATCTGGTTGCAGCATTTTGATTGAGGGGTATGGTTATTAGGAACCTCTTAAGGCTCTTAAGTGTCTAGCTTTTAACAGTTTTATTCCATTCATCACTTTGGATGTCTCAATTATCTATTCAGCTCGTCTGTGAACTAAACACTCTAAAGCTGTTCACATCTCTTAGGACCTTGTCGTATTTCCTTGCATAATTCTGACCCCTGCTTCTTTCCCCGTCTGCATCTTTTAAGAAAGTGACCAAACAGGGCACAGTATTGCATCCATTCTTTCCCCATAAATATCTCTGGATCTCAAAATATGCTTTTGCACAGGGCTTGAGTACCACTTCTTCTAGCTGGAGCAGCTGCTTAATCAATAGCTCTCTTTCTCACACCTCTCTTCAGTGCTAGTGAAGGATCAGGTAGTGTGTGCTTGAGGGAACCAGGATGAGGCATTATTGCAGCCTCCATGATGAGCCTGAGCTGTCTAAGGAAGGTGGAACATACCTTTCCAGCAGAGGAAATGACATGCAGCTTGAGGATCTCTTAACGGAGATTGTAGAACACTTGAAAGTTAGGGGCAGCCACATCCCAACAAGAAGAGCCTTTTTAGGAAACTCTGGGTGTGATATAGTGGCTCAAATAGCAGTCAGTGTCTGTGTTATGGTTTTTAAGGCCGCCCAAAGGAAGGGAGAGACCTAAGAGACCCTGGAATACTCCAGGGATAAACAAATGTTCTGTTTTAACCTAGTGGTGTTTTTTAAATTAAAGTTTTATCCCATTCATTCATCAAATAGTTCATGGCAGCATACATGGTTCACTCATCCTGGTTTTCCATCAGAACAACCTGGTGAGATATTTAGGGAAAGAGAAGGCAATTGGCCCAACTTCACCCACTGTGCTTCAGAGCAGAATGAACCCAAGTCGCCTTAGCAGAGGCAGACTGGGGAGGCCATGATCCCCAGCCTGCCCTGGCCCTGCCCCTACAAAGGAGGGAGGGAACTCTGCCAACAGGTAGGAGGGAGAAAGAGCCAACCACGTGGGCAGTTTGGCACCTCCCATGCTGGGCTGGGTACATTTGCATGCTGCTCTTCCAGGCCAGGGGGCTGCCTTCCCTGGGCTGCACATAGCTCATCCAGACTGGGGTGATATCTTCCCTGGGGTGTTTGTGGGTCACCCAGGCTGGAATGATGCCACTCTTGGGCCACATGCAGCTCACTCAGGCCAGAGTGCAACCTTCCCTGGGCTATGTGTGGCCCTTCTGCCCTGGGCTGGTCTGGCCTAAGTAGGGAGGGTAGGCCATCAGCCTAGTAGCATCCTCCCCTCCTCAAACACCACCTTCCCCAGGCTCTGCTACCAAGTCTCTGGGAATTTCCCAATCCAGAGTTGGTAACCCTACCCCTAGTTGAAGTTTAGCACTCCAGCTACGATACCACTGTGGTTCCCGGGTCATGTAGCTCCAAACAAAAGGAAACTCTAATTTTCTTTTCCATAGTCATTTGAGGAATAATGACTATATGGAAGGAACCACAATCTAATTTCTACACTGAAACCACACGTCACTAATAGAAACACATGCAATTGGCATATAGATGGATCTTTGTAATGCATTGTTAAGACACAGGTCTATCCTACCTGTGTCTTAGAATAATTATTATTGTTATTGTTATTGTTATTGTTATTGCTATCATCATCATCATCGATTTCTAAACTGCCCTCCCCTAGAGGGCTCAGGGCGGTATACATCATATTTAAGAGACAATTCAGTTAAAAACATCACAATAAATAAGTTAATTAGTTTAAAAACCAGACAAGCAGTCATATTTTCCAATAGAACAACTGTGCATAGAAATGGGTGGGCAGCATCCTGGGTAAATCGGGAACAGAGAAATCAATGTGAATTAGAATAGCCAGAAATCTCTTTGGTGTCATGCTTAAAAAATCAATAGAATATTGTGTCATTGTAGATTTAATATTTCAACTCTTCATTCTGCTCTGATATGTGGAGTAATTCTCTGGCACACAGAAAAGCTATCTCTGATGGTTTTAAGCCAGCAAAATGTCCCTGTGTGTGGAGGGAACTCTCTGCTGTTTCCACCCAGAATTAGTTGATGGCATGATGTTACTCAGAAAACGAATCAGAAAAAAAATCCATTTTTTTCATTATCATGCAACATTCTTTCCCTAGTCATTTTATGTCTGTGCAGTTTAAGATCATCAAGGGCACACTTTTTCCAGGGCTATGTTTCGAAACATTATCAAATAATCCTCACATTTTTGTATGAACAAAATAACCCTCCCCCCACCCCCCAAAAAAGACATGGTTGCTGATAGATCTTTTACAAATCCTTTGATTTTGTAAGGGAAATGGGAGGAGGGGAAAGCAAGGTCATGGGTTCCCTGTGGAAAGAGCATTCTGGGGGGAAAGAAGTGGTGACAGTCATAGAATGTGTTTCCTGATGATAGATTACTAATGTTTACATTTAATGGGAAGGGATGCGAACATTTTTGGTGTGGTCAAAACCATACATATTGTGGGGGTTTTTTTCCTCCATGGAACAATATCAGGCCTGGCACAAGTGGTAGTGGTGGAGTTGTTGTTGTTTTTTTAAAAAAACCACTATAAATTCAAATGCTTTACAAATTTATTTTTCAATATTTTAAGAGATGGCAAACACATCTGTATCATTTTTATCTTGGTTTTGAAAGTACAGTTCAAAAAGGTGTATTTAAACTCATTTCCCTCCTCTGTCATTCCTTTTCCCCATAACCTCTCATCATTAGCTAATACTTATTATCTCATGATTTGTTGGCAAGTAACAGGCGAGTGCATACTTTCTTTGGCAGTTATTTTCTTCTAAGAGTTATTTACCATCCCCTTTGATATTAGAGCTGCCGATGCCAATAGAGATATTAGAGTCTCCAACTTTTACAACCCATCTCTAGACTACAGGGATCAGTTCCCTTGTAGAAAGTGGCTGCACTATATGGCATTATACTATGCTGAGGTCCCTCCCCTCCCCAAATCCTGCCCTCTCCAGGCTCCCCCCCAAATCTCCACATATTTCCCAAACCAGAGCTGGCAATCCTACTTAATATCCTGGCAACAGTTCAGATTGAGAGCTAGTGCAGCGTGGTGGTTAAGAACATGAGTCTCAAGCTGGTTAGAATCTTAGCTGAGCCATGATATCACCAGAAGACTTTAGCCAAGCCACTGCCAATCCACACCTGTAACATGGCATTATTCATCTCGGTTTACTTTCACATAGGTGTTGCAAGGATTACTGAAGTAGTATAGGACCGATTCTGCAAAAGCAGTTGTTCCGCCCTCGGTCTCCTGTTTCCCCCCAGTTGTACTGCTCAGTTTCCCACTATTTGCCGCATGGCTGTATTTTGATCCACATCTCCCCCCGTTTTCCCCCGTGTCTTGAATCAATAAGACGTGCGGGAAATTGGGGGGAAATGCGGGTCAAAATGCAACTGCACAGCAAATAGTGGTTAATTCAGCAGTATAGCCATGGGAAATGGGAGACTGAGGGTGGAACAACTGCTTTTGTGGAATCAGTCTAGGACTATGAGCACTTAGGAAAAGTATAATTTAGGTCATGCAAAATCCTATGAGCATCTTATTAATTTCACTAAGAAATTGTTCTTCTTCAGCTCTGTCATGCTGTGGAATGCAAGCTTATTTATCTGTTTGTTTTCTTAGTGCATTTTTGTCCTGCTTTTCAATCAGATTTCAACTCCCCAAGGAGCTCTTAGGAATCAGAAATATATATATATATATATATATATATATATATATATATATATATGACTGTCCAGTAAAAAATAGGGAGTGGGTTCTGAGCATGTTGCTTTCTACCCTCTATGTAATGCCTCACTGATGGCAGCCAGAGACTAGAGGAAAGGACTTTTACCCTAACTGGAGCTGGAGCTCAATTCAGGCATGATGTGGGGAGGGGTCATCATGCTTCCTGCCCTCCCATTGAGGCTCCTTAAGGCAGAGGAGAGAAATACACTTGCCATTCTCCATGATACCCAGCAGGGGGGAAATTGGCAGGAAATGGGGGGCAGGGACACTCTAGTATTGTCTAGGAATGTTGTGGGACACTCTAGGATTCACCCAAAATTCTATTGCTTTACTATAGATTTTTGGGTGACTCCTAGAGCATCCTGTGATGCAGTGCCATCACTTCTGGTTATGTAGCAGGAAGTGATGCTGCAGTGTCAACAGACCTTGTCGCCCTTAGTCTCCCAGGAGGTCGCCATCCCTTCATAAATGTGTGTTTATAGCTGCCAACCTCAAGCACAGTCCCATAAGGACTTTTTTCCCCAAGGGGCATTTACATTTTTAAGACTGCAGTGATATTAATGTTAATTAAAATAATCTGAATGACTTTCTTTAAAGGGGGAGCCTCCAAGCTTGTTTCTAGCCCTTCCTTTTAAGGGACAGGGCAGCAAGAGCATTAGTTCCTAGAAAAAAGAAACAATTGAGGGCATTTAATTGCCTTCAGAAAGCATTTAAATGCCCTTTGAGTTCCCTTCTACAGGGCAAGAAAGCTTAGAAGGGCACTCATGAGTGGCACCTTCAGTCCATCTCTAACAGTCCCCTTTCTGCTAGCCCAGTCCTGATGTATACCACCTAGGTCATGGTGAGTCTTTTGAAAGCATCCCCATGAGCCTTTGGGAAGGACTGGGCTTTTAACAGGGGGGCAGGACCCAGAAAATGCCCCATTAGCTATGGGCCTGCCTAAGCCACTATGATTATTTTTTTCTATTAGGACCCAAGTCTATGATCCTTTGTTACTTATTTGTTAGGTAATACTGCTGAAATTAACAGGGCATATTCTCATTCACTATTTCACTAGCACTAGTAAAGCTCTTGAACTAGCAGGCACCAGACTTACAAGCACAGATGCTTATTCTTGGAACGGCCAGAACTTTGTAAAGAATCACACAGATGAACAACAACAACACCAAAAAAGAACAAAAGGATCAAACACAAATGAATGCTTTGAACTCTTTTTGTGGCAAGGCCGATATGAATCTGGTTGTATGATATTGCATAGTACAAGGATAGGTCAACCGTGTTTTTCATTGTACGCCTATAAATTATTGTCTGTGTTCTTGTGAATAAGTAGGGATGCCAGTGTCCAGGTGGAGTCTGGAGATCTCTAGACTACAGAGATCAGTTCCCTTGAAGAAAATGGGTGCTTTGGAGAGTGGCTTCTATGGCTTCCCACTGAGGCCCTTTCCCTCCCCAAACCCTTGCTCTCCCAGGTTCCACCCCCAAATCTTTGGGAATTTCCCAATCCAGAGTTTGGAACTCTGGTGAATAAGAGTAAATCTTTTCAAAAGCACATGAATGGTTTTATGGTTCTCAGGTCACCATGTAGGGTTGCCAGGCCCCCCTGGGGTTTGGATGGGGGGTTGGGAAACTCCTGGAGATTTGGGGATGGAGCCTGGGAAGTAGAGGGACCTCAGAGGGGTAGAATGCCATCCATTTTCTCCAGGGGAACTGATCTCTATAGTCCGCAGGTGACCTGTAATTCCGGGGGATCCCCAGGTACCCCCCTGGAGGTTGGCATCCCTATACACCATGCCACTGAGAGACTCCTGAGTCCTTTACAAAAGTGTGCTTGTGGGCAGAAGTTAAAACTGCAGGGGATCCCTGAATTGAAAAGAGCACACTCTAGAATCTGTGTAAGCCTGTATAGGATTTTATTTATCCAAAGTCTGCAGAATGCCTTCAGACAAAGAAAGGATCTGTTCATGGCAGTGCCTAAGTACCTGTCGAGGCCTGCAGTAATGTAATATTGATTGGATTTTTTTTCTTTTGCAGAGTTCATGGCATCCCTGTTCCTCATATGTTCAAATCAGATTGGCTGTGGTATTACAAGGAAAGCCTTGTTTGTGTTCAAACAAAAGAAAAGTGTAGGAACTGCAGCTGATACAAAAGGCTCAAAATGGAGTCATGGGGAGGTTGGGTAGAGCAAGTAATTTTTTAATAGTTTGATAATAGTTTTTGTCTCATCTTTCAGCCACAAGCTTTGGAGGTCCCCTCCAATAAAAACAAAACACAATAAAACCCTAAAATGGCTCATTTAAAATAACATGGCATGGTATCAGTGCTAAAACATATTAAAAACAAGGAAACCCCCACACACACCAAAACCAGAGCACAAGTTATTGCAATTTATTAGGTTAAGGAAAGGAAATTAGGGATTTTGTTGTTGTTGGATGTTTTCATTGTATATTGTAATCTGCCTTGAGCCTTGCCGAGAGGTGGAATATACAGGATTTACTAATGGTTAAAAAATACATCCCCCTCATACACAAAAACCAGCTGACCCATAAAAGACCTGGATATATTAAAAAAAGTCTTAGACAGGATGCCAGCAAAGCAAAGGCCCTGTCTTGTTTAGTGATGCACCTTGTTTCTGATAGGAAGTCACCTGGAACAGGACCTCTGAATATGGATGGTTGGTGGATTGCCATCTCTTTACAACACCTGTCTACAAAAAAAGTGCCCTGGTCCATTGGATTGCCAGCCTCCAGATGGGGCCTGGAGATCTCCAAGAATTACAACTGATCTCCAGATGACAGAGATCAGTTTCCCCAGGAGGGTCAACTGTATGGCACTGTACCCCACTGAGGTCTCTCTTCTCCCCAAACCAACCTGTTGAATTCCTTCCCTTCCACAATTCCTCCCCAGGCTCCACCCCCAAATCTACAGGAATGTCCCAACCTGGAGTTGGCAACCCTAGTCCTGAAAGATAAACACATGAAGCTGCCTTATACTGAATCAGGCCATTGGTCTATCAAAGTCAATATTGTCTACTCAGATTGGCAGTAGCTCTCCAGAGTCTCAGTCAGAGGTCTTTCACACCACCAGCTACTGGATCCTTTTAACTGGAGATGCTGGGGATTGAACCAGGGACTTTCTGCAGATACTCTACACCTGATCCACTGACCATTCCCTAAAGGTCTCAAAAATTGTTGTATACCCAGCAAGACCATGCACGTGGTCAGGTCCACACGTGGCCATGTGATGCACCTTGTTTCTGAAGGGCCCAAGCTTCACTCCAAAAGACAATAGCCTGAACGGATCCTAGCACACACCTATCGGAGGGCTAGGATCTGAGAATGGACCTATGGGACTCGAGTGCACTGTAAATAGTGTATCACAGGAGTGGGTGTGGTGTTGGGTGTGGTTTGGCTACAGGGATATAAACCGGCCAGGTACGCCATCTCAAGATCTGCCTGTAACTAAATAAAATATGAGCTGAAATCACTCTCCAATGCATCAGCCTCAGTACTTTATAAAAATAGTAATGATGTACTTCACTGAGGATATTAACAAAATGTGTTGCTCTTTCAGGTCAGCCTTAGTTTTTAATCACAGCAAAATCTACCATAGATTTTCTACCTTTCTTGTCAATGCAGGATGTAAGAGACTGGCAGTCTGCAGTTTTGCAAATGCTTGCTTTTCATGCAGAGTTCCAGGATGTGTTCCTGCTTGGCATTCAAAAGAGAGCCTGCCACTAGACGCACTGCTGCTCCTGCTGCTACCTACTTCTCCATGGAGACATTGGCTGGTGAAATTGCAGTGTGGGCGTACAGCATATTTGGTGACATTAAAATGCATGCATGGTGGCGTCACAACATCTCATACTTGGGCACACAGTAGCAGAGCATTCTTTAGCAGCGGGAGGGATGTGAAGTTGCTTGGATGTTCATTTCTGGGTATCACCTGACCCCAAGCTGAAGTTTTTCTAGCGGGGCAGCCTCAAGAGCCCTTCTTGCATAGATGTGATGATTCAGTTAAGTGGTCTAAAGTTGCATGGGATCACTGCTCGGTGGATTACTGATGCAAAGTCTGTATCGTATTCTGCTTTAAAACTCACTAAATGAATCTGTGCTTTCTGTCTGAGGTCATAATAGGGTATTGATTTCAGATTTGAAAAGTAAATGTGATGGGCACTGTAGCACACAAAGTTGGTCCATTCAGATAGAAGCATTCAGAATCAAAATGTTCTGCACAACAGCATGGCTGTCTCTTGTATATTTTACCGGCATTGAGGGGTTTCTGGCATGATGGCTAAGCTGCTAATCATGCAGTGTTCATGAACGTTCTGAGTAGACAGGAAAATATGAACAGCACATCTTTGTGACAAGAACTGAAAGCTTGCACCTGGATGTGTATTTTCAGTTTTTGCACATGCACACACATGGACGCACACTTTAATCCTTTTGTTGTTGTCGTCATCAAGTCACAGCCAACTTATGGTGACTCCATAGAGTTTTCAAGGCAAGAGACATTCAGAAGTGGTTTGCCATTGCCTGCCTCCGTGTGACAACCCTGGTATTCCTCAGTGATTTCCCATCCAAGTACTGACCAGGGCTGATACTGCTTAGCTTCTGAGTTCTGATGCGATTGGCTAGCCTGGGCTATCCAGGCCATGGCTTTGATCATACACAGCATTTAAACAGTACTATACTCTTTATCATAACTAGAAGGTTAGGAGACACAATCTGCTGCTCCGTATAGGCTGCTGCAATTTGCAGCTCCATGAATTCCCTGTGGGCAGGGAGAGGGAAAATAAACTTGGAGGGAAACATTTACTTACAGAAGAACAAGTGGCCAAGGAGCCACCTGAACTGCTGCGTCCAGAAGACAGGTGACTAGTGCATGCCCTGCAGTAAGATCTCTGTAACACTACAGGGCTCTTTTTCAAATTAGCTTTTAAAAATCTCATGTGCCAGAGAGGGTGCCTACTGAGCTCTGTGCTGTCCAGTGGTGTGCTTTGATTCCAGCATAGTGGGCATCCTTCGCAGACATGAAAGAATGAGCACAACCGCTTGCTGGCTGCCAGGTCTCAATGGGAGGGAGAGTTGCTGTGGGAAGCCTTGCTGAGATGTCTAAATAGCAGGGGAGGTTTGATGCTTTGTTCAGTCACAGAAATCCTGGCAACAGCAATCATCCTCTTTAGGACTTCTTTCTGTGGCAAGCATATGGAAGCATCAGCAGTTCTTAACAAGTCCTTATTTGTTTTTGGCCTGGGGGCGAGGGCAATCTCCTGTTGGCTACTGTCTCCTAGCCCTTGACTTCCATGATCTAAGAAAGGTGGGGCATAAATATAACAAGTCAGTATGGAAGCCTGCATCTTGTGAAATCTGAAATTTTCTCACTGTCTTGGAATGAATTTAATTTTGCTGATATATGCACTATATATTTTTTTTACTGTAGGATTTTAACTTTTTGTTATTTATTGTATGTTCTTTCCGGTTGTAAGCCACCCTGAGCCCTGCTTGCAGGGAAGGGCGGCCTAAAAATTTAATCAAACAAATAAATAAAGAGAAGCAGCAGGGGAAAACAGGGTCATTGGAATAGGCAGGCTTCAGAGATGGGTTGGTCTTCCAGCTCAGACCACCACATTCTTGCCTAGCCCATCATCATCACTCCCTGTCCATCATTACAGTCCCTTACACATATTGAACCTGAGATGTGATCCTGACTGCTAGGGAGTATACATGCTTAGGCTTGTACTGCTGGTTATCATGAGACTTGGCAACATGCACAGTTCTGTTGAAGGTTCAATGGGTTTGTTTTGTTTTCGTGATATGTGTTTCTATTGCATGCATTGTGGGAAAAAATTACATCATTCCTGAGGCATGCAGGGTAGAAGCAAGTACTCGATACATCCTTAAGGCATATCTCATTGGATGATAACATATGAAGTGACCCTTACGTAGACAGATGCACATTAGAAACCTGTAATCGATACACAGATTAGTCGCAAGCCTTCTAAGAGTTCTACCTCAGCAGTCGTTTTTTTGTGATGACCCTTTGATCGGACCATATTCTCTCCTCCTCAGCTCCTTTGCATGAATAGAAAACCTGGAGAGGGGAGAATCGTGACTCTCCCTTTGTGTGGGATTTTTGCAGAGCGGGAGGCAGAAATGGCGGGAAGGGCTCATGTCACATCAGCATCTGACTGCTCTAAAGCCAAAGTGAGATTCCAATCCTGGAAGAGTGGGATGGATATTTGTGCTGCTGGGAATCTAGGCCAGGAATGATTTCCAAAGGGGCAGAATGACTTGGTGATAAAATCTGTGAACTATGTTCATTGCCCACTGCCTAGGCAAATGAAACCATTATTTCAGGGTTTGTTGAAAGTCCAAAAGAAGAACAATTTTTTTTTAGCCAATAACTAAGTAGCTGTGGCAACCAGCAAGTTGGTAGTTAAAATCCCTTAATGTTTCTTCACTTTGCTTTTCATAACCCTGCAGAATCCAAAAGCCTCTTGCTCATCATATAATCAGACTTGCGTAACAGCCCGGCAGTTTAGGTTTTGATGCATCTAACCATTTGCAGTGCCCTGTGCCCTCTGCTATGACTACGTGATGTTTTTCCCTTGTTTCCAACACTAATTGGATGAAAACTGCTTACACCTGGTAAAGGGAATTGACTGAGTTAATAAAGTGAATTATTCTGTGCATCAAATGGAGCTCATCACTATTGAAATTTATTGTCAGGATAACCTGGCTATACAAAAATAAAATAGTGGGTCCTATATATGCAAAATTCAAAAATTCTGATCAACTTATGTGTGTTGTGGTTTTATGCACGAGCAATTCCTTCTTCTTTTAAAAAATTATGTAGCTGCTTTATGTTTAGCGGCAGCCCTAAAGCACATTCTGAATCTATGTTACATTCAACAACGAAACGTATAGTACAGAGGACCACCATTAATCTGTGGTTAGCTGCATAGTTACCTCAAATAAATAACTAAGAGCAATATGTTTCATCAAGTGTCAGCATTTCTTAGGTTTTTAAGAATGTAGGCATTGTATGTAGCAAAATTAAAATCAATACACCTTGCCCAGTCATACCATCTAGGACACACAAACAAACAGGAAAAATCTGAGGACCAATGCACTTAAAATACCTAGACCTAAGTGCTCAGGCTTATTTAGGGTTACAGATGCAATCCTATACAGACTTGGGAGAGCCTGAAAAACAAATTCAAAGCTTGTTTTTAAATCTTGGTTAACACCATGGTTAATGCAACCATGGTTACAGTTGCTGCAGATGTAAGACTAAACCAAGGCCAACAGGGGAGTGATTGTGGCTCGGTGGCAGAGCATCTGCTTGGCATGCAGAAGGTCTGAGGTTCCATCCCTGGTACTTCCAGTTTAAAAGGTCTAGGTAATAGAGAACATGAGAGACTCTAGAGAACGTGAGAGACTCTACCTGAGACACCGGAAAGTTGCTGCCTGTTAGAATATACAGTACTGACCAATGAGCAGACTTTGTATAAGCCAGCTTCATTTTTATCAGGGGAAGGAAACTGCCAACTGCCAGAGAATGGAGGGAGGGAGGGAGGGAGGGGGAGAGAGAGAGAGAGAGATCCTGATTGCAAACCATTATTTGCAGAGTGCAATTGTTACATTTGTGCAGCTCCGTTCTCTGGTCTTCTTGCAAATATAAGATGAACAATTACCAGAGAATGCTGCAAACTTCAAAAAAAAGTAATCAACAGTCCAGGCTCACCTAGTTCACAATGCCTGTTTTATGTTGAGCTGAATACCTCACATATTTGCCTCAATGATTTGTTCACAATTATAAAGGAACAGCAATTCAGATATTTTTCACATCTGCGAACTGGAGGCATTCAGCACTGCCACTCCTAACACATGCTCACAATGCACCGGTTTGCTTGGACTAGATATACTTCAGGGTCATTGCAGGCAGGTCACGTAAGCCTTAATAAAGTGACCTATAGGTGCTGCTTTTGCACCTGTGCACTTGGTGGCATTTATTCCCAGGCGTCAGCGCAAGAATGCATACATCCAGTTAATACAAATAAAAACATGCTTAGCGTTGGGGATCAGGCAGGGGGACAAAAGGGGCATGGTTGAAACAGTAGACTGACAAGTCATATGGCTCTCCCCATTCCAGCCGGATTGTGACAATCAGCCTCTTTTGGAAGCTTTTGCCTATCAGTTCCGTTGGGTGATGGGATGGGACAGGAGGAGCCTTAGGGGAGAGCCATGGCAAAGTATTTACTGTCTGAACTTAATGGATGGTGAGATAGCCAGCTTGCATGTAAAAAGTATTTGCTGCCTGGACCCAAGTAAATTAAGTCAGCCAGGCAAAATGAGCAACTTCCCCACTAGTCCTAGCAGAACTGAAACACCACTTTTTAAATTGATGGGTTAAAGGTAAAGGTAAAGGTTCCCTTGCTCGAAAGCCAGTCGAATCCAACTCTAGGGTTGCGGTGCTCATCTCCATTTCCAAGCCAAAGAGCCAGCACTGTCCAAAGATGTTTCTGTGGTCATGTGGCTGGCATGACTAAACGCCAAGGTGCACAGAATGCTGTTACCTTCCCACCAAAGTGGTACCTATTTATCTACTTGCAATTTCTTGCTTTCAAACTGCTAGGTTGGCAGAAGCTGGAACCAGAGACGGGAGTTCACTCCATCATGCAGCACTCGGGTCTCGAACTGCTGAACTACCAACCTTCCAGCCTGCAGTTCAGTGTCTTAACCACTTGAGCCACCGCAGCTCCAAACTGATGGGTTACCATATAGCAGAGATAATGGATGAAAGATGGGGAAATGGTATGAGAGCTAGGGTTGTCAGCCTCCAGGTGGGGTCTGGGGATCTTCCGCTTTTACAACTGATCCCCAGCTGTCAGAGATCAGCTCCCCTGGAGAAAATGGCTGCTTTGCAGGGTAGACTCTATGGAATTGCACACATTGTACACACACAAATATAGATATATAAAAAGACTCCCGAGAGGGAGGGAGAGAAAAAGATAGCTCTCCATACTCCTACTACAACAGCAGCAAAGTGGGGCTTGGGGGGCTCATAGGAGTAGAAAAGGGCATCAGGAATCCACTGTGCCCCCGATGATGTCATCAGAGGTGCAACTGATGGGTTTGGAAAAACTGGCGTAATACCATTCAACTCAGCACTTGTAGAAATCTTGTCTGAAAGAATGTGTTCCATTGTAGATATAGTTTAAGCAGGGTGTTGGCAAGTTAGAAAGAATTCACAATCCAAGCACAAGAGCTACCTCCATTCTATGCTCATTTATATCAAAGTAATCCCCATAGATTTTGATTTTTGCTGACTTCCAAGCAAGTATGCTTAGGAGATCAGCCAACATGTCTACAAGACAAATCACACAACGAAAGCCTGGAGAAAATGGGTGTTGTTTACTTAGGAGAAAGAAGATTAATAAAAGCGTTGGTTGACAGTATTGAAAGGATGTCAGAAAGATGAAAACTATTGTTCACTCTTTGCTCTGAGAACATGGATAGAAGCACCTGGTTAATCTACAGGAAGGCAGGTTTGAATTACACATTTGGAAAGTTCTCCTAACCCGAAGAGCAATTCCACATCATTGGTGAGTCTCAGGCTCAAAACAGAAGAGACCCTGGAAGATGCATGATCAGGTCTTCTAAAGTGGGACGACCTGCTGTGTGGGGCCCCACTTGGGATCAGGGCTCCCTGGGAAGAGGATATGGGGCCTGACCCTTCCACACCCATGTGGTTCCACAGATAAAGAAAACAACATACTGTGTCCTTGCAGTGTTATAAGCCCTTGGACGAAAAAAGACAGGCATGGCGCTGGCATTTTTTCCCCCAGTAAAGGGCTAATAGCAACATTGGGGTTTATCTTTGATTAACAAAACCCTCCCTACAGGGCCCAGAACTGAGTTGGGTCCCCATGTGGCAGTAATTCAGCTTTAAATGATGCTGAGGCATCTGTGACTACTGTCAAACCTGGTTTCACCTTCCCGCTTTGGAATCATTTAAGAAAAGTTTGGAGAGGTGTGTCTATTGGGTATATGTATTACTTAGGCCCTGGTCACATGGAGAATTTGCTGTGCGAAAGGCACGAATGCTGGGCGGATTTTTGGGGTGCAATCACACCGTGACATCTGGCAAGCATAGGGTGCCCGTGGTCAACCCATGGTGTCCCGCCGAAGATGCGCAGTTAAAAAGTACCTGCAAAAATCTACTAGCAAATGGTATGCCATGGGCTGCAGATGAACTTGTTCAGTGTGATTGCGCCGGCGTGTGCCTATTCCCTCCGGTTGTCCACTTTGCAGCATGTGCCAAAGGACGAAACCCCGGTGCGCTGCCGTCGCGTCTGATCGCATAATGGCAGATCAGAATGCGATGGTGCAAATAGCCACACCTCCCCCCTGCGTTTTCCAGCACGTGTGGCCAGGGCCTTAGTATAGCAAAGCATGGTATCTTGGGCAGAAAACAAACTGCCCTTGTGGAACTCAAGGCAGCTTACAATATAAATAAAACATTATGCAAAACACAATAAAAACAGCAGTTATAAAACCTATAAAAGTCACAGATTAAAAGCTCCCGTTAGATCTGCCAATAATAAAAGCTAAATCAATCAAAATGCAGTCCTGAATAAAACTGTCTCCAACTGCCTCTTGAAGATTGACAATGAGGGGGCCAGGTGCACCTCCCTGGGGAGGTTGCTTCATTATTGGGAGCTACCACAGAAAGGACCTTTTTCATGTACCCACCAAAGAAGCATCTTCAGTCGGTGGGACAGTAAGGAGGGCATCTCCTCACAATCTTAATTCTCAGGTAGGAACATATGAGAGAAGATGGTCATTCAGATACCCTGGTCCCAAGCCATGTAGGGTTTTAAAGGACAAAGCCAACATGTGGGCTCAAGAGCAGACTGGTAGCCAGTGTAATTGCTGTAGTATTGGGACATATGCTCCTAATAGATGGCCCCAACCAGCAGTTTAGCTGCAGCATTCTGCACTAGCTGCAGCTTCCCAAAACTCTTCCAGAGTAGCCCCAAGTAGAGCGCATTGCAATAGTCCAGTGTTGATAAAACTAAGGCAGTGTCAAACATGCGGCCTATGGTCTGCACGTGGTCCGCACAGGGCTCAAAAACTTCTTTCTCCTGCTTCCTTTCTCAGGGCTAGCTTGCTTTTTTCCCAGCTTTCTCAATGGCTCTTTGCTTCCTGCTCCCTCCCTCTCTCACACACACATACACAGGTAGAGTCTGTGGTCACACACACTAAATAATCCACTTTTAATCTATTTTCAATGCACTTTCCAACTGGATTTTGCCAGTTCACACAGTAAAATCCAGTTGGAAAGTGCACTGAAAGTGGATTGAAAGTGGATTAATTAACGTGTGTTACCACAGCCAGAGAGAGCCTTGTGGCTGCTTCCTGCCAGAGAGCTAAAAAGACAAGCCTGCTGCTTGACTGCCCCTTCCCCCCAACACACACACAAACAGAGATCACTTCTGCTTTCTTCTTCAGTGCTGCTTCTCCTTGGGGAGGGGGTGGAAAGAGAAAAAAAATGGAGTCCCAGTTTTAAGACCAACAGTATTTTATTCCAGGTATAAGCTTTTGTGTGCATGCACAATTCTTTGGAGGAGGAGGAGGAGGAGGAGGAGGAGGGAGGGTGGGTGGGTTGGTGGGTGGGTGGATGCATTCTTCTGACAAGCACAATGTACATTGAAGAAATTATTTTGGCTTATTCTGAAAAGTTGTTTTTAAAAAAATGATTGGATTTCTCTGTTCCTATCTGGGTTATTTTCTTTCAAAAAGACCCTGATTAGGAGTTAGAACACTTGGATTGGTCCTTATATCTTGGGGCCTGGAGTGATTTCAGATGCCAAATGATAATAGCACAGATAATGCAATTCAGCAGTTTCTCTAATCTCCCTTTGAAATTCCTTTGTAAGAGTGCTACTACTCTTAGGTCAGTAACTGAATGTTGTGGTTTCTAATGTCAGACTTATGTCCAATTATTCTTTGCATCCTCCTAGACTGAATCCTCCTGGATAAAACTGAGACCTAGGTTTCCTATCTCATTACCAATGCCGTTATCTCCAGACCTACTTCCCCTCTGCATATCACACCTAATCCAATCATGCCTGCTGTTGCCATTTGCCATCCAAAATCATCTTTATATCTCTGGTACCTCGTGCAACATTTTATGACACACATGGCCCAGCCCAACAAAGTGACATTCATATCAGATGCAGCCCTCATAACAAATGAGTTCAATAGCTCTGAACTAAGGTGTAGATCACTGTGGCTAGAACAGACTGACCCAGGAATGAATGCAGTCAATGCACCAGAAGGAGCTGGACAAATGCACTCCAAGCCACAGCAGCCACCTGGTTTTCTAAGGTGATCATTGTGTCAAGCAGCACTCCCAGTTTACATCCATTATGCAGTGGAAAGGAGAGAGAACCCTACTCTAAAGGATACTATTCCCCTATCACAAATGAGCAGCTAATCTGAGAGCACATGCATGCAGAATATAATGGCGTAGCTCCACAGGAGGGGCCTGTAGATGTGTCCTGCTTCTTGCAGGTCGGGGGCGGGGGGCGGGGAGAGAACATAAAGGTTACAGGAAAAGAAGGAATTAGAGAGAAGCTCCCAGCTTAGGCATCTCATTCATTAAGAATAAAACATACACACATCTAGAGCAATATAGCACCACCACCCCAATGTCTATGCATGCTGAGTTGCCTTTCATAGTTTGATTTTATGGGTTGTTTTTCACCCGTTTTCATAAGCAATCTACTCAAAGCATTCATTAGATCTATATTCCTCTTGGATTCTTTGACATTTTTAGTGTTTTACAAAAGAACAGGTTGATACATAACATTCAAAAGGATCCACAACTGTTTTCTCATTTTTTAAAAAAAAAATGTATTTTTTTCCTATTATACAATAGATTTCAAAATGTTTCATTCAAAAAAAAAATAGAAAGTACAGGCTATTTTCCATGATGGAAATAAAAGTAAAATAAGAATAGGTTATTGAGCAGGCTAATGTCTTCCATTATTGTATTTAATTCCACTCTGTGGAAAGCAACACACCATTATGCAGAATTTCTCTTATTTTCGCAGAACCTCAGTGGGAGACAATCTGCCTCTGTAATAATCTCATTTGTACGTGTGTGTGTGTGTGTGTGTATTAGAATAAGTTTTTATCTGAAATGCCAACTGTTAGTGCAAGCCCCCAGTTTTTGCTGCCACTGCGCAAAAGGTGTGGAACGCACTTGCTTTGTTCTAACAAGAGAGAGAAACATGAAGAAGCAGTGCTTTGTGCATATTGCTGGTGCACCTGAGCATGTGGCTTCTATATCTTCCTCCATATTGGAATGTTCCCTCGGGCTCTATGCCTGGCTAGATGTATCTTTTGAGGTGAAAACAAACAGGCGTGAAGTGGTCCACAGAACCAGTTGCCCATGACTATGGTCGGACTGAGGCCAAAACATTTTTCCTACTGATTCTATGAGGGCAAGATTTCACTTCGGCTAAGTACAGTGAAATTTCTACCTTGGGACTCTACTCTTGTTCGGAAAACACTCTGCTGACAGCCTGTTGGTTTCCAAGTTCAATGCAAGGAGCTGGTTATTAATTATTATCAATAATAATCTTTCATGGCTTCTGGAGCCAAATATCTACAAGCGTGCCTCTCTTGATACACTCCACTGTGATTGTCCTGCTCTGTGGATTAAAGTTTCTTATTCCATCTTGTCAACTGATTATGCAGATGTTCATTTCATAGCTTTCTCAGTAATGGCACCTATTGGTGGAAGGGTCTTCCTGAGGATGTCAGGAAGATCCCCACATTATAGGTTTTTCAGACGCTGTGCAAACCCAGTTGTTCAGATGGTCATGTATATGAACTTGGACTTTAGGGGAGGGGCTGAGGCTCAGTGTTTGAGCATCTGCTTGGCATGCAGAAGGTTTCAAATTCAATCCTTGGCATCTCCAGCTAAAGGATCAGGTGGTAGGTGATATAATAGCCCTCCACCTGAGATCCTGGAGAGCTGTATCTAGCCTCTGGCTGTATCTAGACCAATGGGGATTCAGTATAAAGTAGCTTCATGTGTTCATTTGACTTTCTGATGTTCTGTCACTTAGCAGCTAAGAAGCGACATAGCAATACATTTTTGTTTATTTCTGTTTTGTTGTGGTTTTAAGTAACCCAACTTGAGTCCTTTTTAGAAAAAGTTGGGCTTAAATGTCACAGTAAATAAAGATAGTTGCAGAGGGTCGTTGTGTTGGTCTGCAGTAGAACAGCTGTTTCTTTTTTCTTTTTTTGGTGAAGAGTGTGTGTGTGTGTGCGCACGCACACATATGCGCGTGCCCTGAAATCATGGTTGACTTCTGACAACCCCTAGTGGGGCTTGGGCTTTCAGAAAGGTCACTTGCTATTGCCTGCCTCTGCATCCCAGCCCTGGTATTCCTTAGAGGTCTCCCATCCAAGTACTTGCCAGGGTCAGCCACGCTTAGCTTCCAAGATTGGACGAGATCAGGCTTCAAATCCAGCAGCACCTTACAGACCAACCAGATTTTTGTTTTAGTTTCTGACAAAGGGAGCTTTGACTCTTATACTCCCCAAATTTTGGGTCTCTAAGATGCTACTAGATTCAAATCTAACAATAAGTAAATGCTTGCACAGCAGGAAGAAAAATTTCTTGGTCTGATTTTTATTTTATTTTTTACTATTTTGCTGTGGCTCCCACCCAAATCATTTTACATCATTAATATGTGGATCTTTTCATCAAGGTGCTAGCTTGGGTCACATCAGTTCTTCTAATTCATGTTGGATGAGTTCTCGAACAGTATACCTACATGATCCAAACATCCACGTATCATGAATGAGACGTGGGAACTGGAAAAGCAGTTTTGCTGCTGCAGATGACATTGCAAAAGTCACATGAGCTGGGCCTGACCAGGGGCTGGTTCACACGTATATACATCAGGTAATGACTTGCACATGTACATAGGGCACTAGAGATATTAACTTTACATAAAGGGATTGTCAAATACAAGTAGGATAAGCATACGTTTAATTCTGAGGATTGCCCTTCTCTGGACAAAATTAGGTATCTTTTTCTCCAAGGTTTCCACAGATTTCAGGGCATCTGGGTCATCTCTCTCTCTTTGAGCAAGGTGCATTGACCAGCCCCTGTCCCTTTGAGTCCTCTGACACATGCAGAGAACTTTGGAGTGGGAGTGGCAGCAGTCATTCACTTTTCACCATGTTTGAAGAAACTCACAAGCACTATGAGTCAGTCTTGCTTCCCCAGTGCCTGGTGTGAAGTGATTAACATTGCCTACCCCTTTAAGATTTGCCTTGAGAGTCCACAGGATGGATGCCGTCAGTTAATATATGAAGCAGTGAGGCTGGCAACAAAGAAATGGTTAACAGTTCAGAAAGGATAACAGAATCTCAACTGTGCATAGGCAGAGTACAGAGCCTGAGCAACTCCTGAGACGATCAGGAACCAAGATGAAAACGAATAGGAACACAGTACTAGAATGCCAAGGAAAGGAAAGCATCTGTACACATTCAAATAAGCTGTCATCACACCATCTCAACATGTCTAACACTCCAGTCCTAAGCATTTTGTGTTGGCATAAAGTCACTGTAGCACGTATAACTAGCATAGTGTTGTTTGACATTGCGCTGGCGTAGCAGCTGGTAATTATCTCATGTGGTAGCATGGCAACATTTGAGGCACACCTGCACATAGAGCTTAGGGGAATGGGCAATGCACTTTCAATCTCTACAATCCAGAGTGTTTCAACCTGCAGGTGAAGCTACCTCTCTGAAGTGCAGACAGATAGAGTTGCCGACTTGCAGGTGGAGTGTGGAGTTTTCCAGGCGTTCCAGTTGATCTCCGAAACACAGAGATCAGTTCCCCTGGAGGAAACGGCAACTTCAGAGGCAGATTTAATGGTATCACATCTCCGCTAAACTCTCTCCTTTCCCCAAACTCAGCCTTCCTCCGGCACCTCCCCCAAATCCCCAGGAATTTATCGAGCTGTAATTTCCTCTGAGTTGCTGCCTGGCATCATATAGTATGTCACTAGAAAAGACAATAACATTAAGAAAAGTTAAAGGCAACAAGAAAAGTGGAAGACCCAACATGAGATGGATTGACTCAGTCAAGGGAGCCACGGCCTTCAGTTTGTAAGACCTGAGCAAGGCTGTTAATGATAGGACAGTTTTGGAGGTCATTAATTCATAGTGTCACCATAGGTCGGAAGTGATTTGATGGCACTTAACACACATATGCACACAAACTCACATCACACAGTGATGTGGCAGTACAGTGGCAGCACAGAAATGCCTTGCTTGCACCTCCTGGTGGACAGGCAGGCAGGGATAGAGGTTTCAGCCTAGTCTAATTTCTCTCCCTAAGTCCATTGAGAAGGATGCAAAGGCTTTGCTTCCACACTATGGGGACAGTATTGGTGGGAAGAGGTGGGGAAAGCAGCCATGTTCCTGTGGGGTCTGCCTAAGAGTCAGAAAACTCTGTCATGTGTTCCATTGTTCCACATTACAGCCATCACAATGAGCAGCTTGCCTGTTATGCAGAGTGAAGAATTCCACCCTACCAAAAGCATGCAGAAATGGCCAGAAGAGATATAACAATGCAAAAGGGCTGCGACGGAGTGGCAGACCATTTGCTTGGCATGCCAAAGGTCCCAGGTTCAATGTTCGGCATCTCCAGTTAAAAGGCTCAAGTACTTGGTGATATGACAGATCTCTGTCTGAGACCCTGGAGAGCTGTTGCCAGTCATGGAAGACAATACTGGCTGTGACAAATTTAAAGCAGCTTCATGGGTTTATGTGACCAAGGGCCAGATTTTGCTATGTAAGAAATACTCTTGATTGGGAATCTGATATCCCTGGTTAGAAAGCAGCCTTTAGGGACTCAATTACCTACATCCAACTATTCCATGTAAAAAGGTTTGTTGTTATTGGGGTTTGTTTTGTTTTGTTTTTTGCAAAAGTAAAGTGTGTGTTGGTGAAGGAAACTAAAAGCCCAGACATTCCTGAACCTTATTTTTCTGTGCTTCAGTGTTTGCATGCAGTTGCCTCCGAGGAAGCTCACTAAAGAGGCACAGAAAGGCTAACATTGCTAACCTTTCACAGCATTTCTATGTGAAAATGATTTACTGTGGAGATGTTATCCAAATTCAATACCCAAACGGAAACATACCATTATGACAATAAAGAATCCAAGAAAAATGATTCACAAACCAAATGAACTGAATCCAAACTAGAATAAAATTGGCCAAGCGCATCCCCTAATGAGACTAGAAATGGGATGCAACTTGTGCACCAGCTAAAATTATTTTACTTTCTGTGCCGTATCGCTCCTACTGTCACAAGAAAAGCCTGCTGTTATTCTGCTCCCTGCCACCAAGAAAGAATTACAGGTCCCAGGAGATGATTGGAAGGCCCGTGATGGTAGAAAAGTTGCTGAAGCTCAGCAGTTGTGGGCCTGGATGGAATATCTCCTTGGGGGCAATCAGGGAAGAAAGATGACATGTAGGTAGTAGGGTTGCCAGTTCTGGGTTGGGAAGTACCTGGAAATATTGAGGTTGGAGCCTGGCATTTTGAGATGGGTATATCAGGGTATAATGCCATAGACTCTGCTCACCAAAGCAGCCATTTTCTCCAGGGAAACTGATCTTGGTCATCTGGAGAGCAACTGGAGAGTAACTGCAGAAGATCTCAAGGTGCCATGTGGGGGTTGGCAACCCTAATAGGTAATAATTAGTCCTTCAAGATACACTAGAGATGGGTATAAACCCACAAACAAACCCTGGTTCAAGCACGAACCAGGCCAGTTTATGGTTCCCGAACCAGGGGTTCAGGAGAACATGCCTCCCATGATCCCCCATGGAGGTTCATGAGGTTTTGGGAGGGTTTGTGCAGGCTCCAAAGGCATTTAAATAGCTAAACTCCCCAACTAAATAACTCTCCAACTAAAATGCCGTCAGAGCCCACCACTGGCCCTGTGGCATGACCCAAGTGAACTCCAAAGGCATTTATAGGCATTCAGAGCCCACCCCACGCTGACTCATCTCTGGGTCGGGCCGGCTGAAATCAGCTCTGAAAGTGAGCTCCAAAGGCTTTTATAGGCATTCAGAGCCCACCCCACGCTGACTCAACTGAGCTTCCAGAGTGAGTTCTGAAGGCCTGTGGAAGCCTTCGGAGTTCACTTTCGGAGCTTAGATGGGCCAGCCCGACCCAGAGGTGGGATCTGAAGGCATTTAAATGCTTTTGGAGCTCACTTCTGGGCAGGCCAAATTCCCTGAAGCATGACCCATGAACCAGTTCATGCAATGAAGAAGTTTGTTGGAGGTTCAGGGTTAATGAAAACCCTGAACCACGAACCTCCAATGAACCTCCATTTTCCCAGTTCATGCCCACCCCTCAGATATACCCTTAGAATTAGGTTTATGAAAGTTAATCATCCAGTATATACAGATGAGATGGAATTCCTACAAGTGCAGGATAGATCATTTACTAAAATGAAGAGGTCACTATGTATCCAGAAGAAGGTCTACATATAAAAGGACCAATCCACATAAGGGAGTGGAAAGCCCATGGAGATGAGGACTTATCTGTGTGTGTCTAGAACAACAACATCTGTTTCAAATCATTGTGCATGTGTAAAATGTCATGAAGTCACAGCTGATTTATGATGACCCCAGTAAGGAGACTTTCAAGGCAAGCAAGAAGTAGAGATAGTTTGTCATGGTATTCTTCTGCAGACCATGGCCAACCCTGCTTAGCTCCCAAGCTCTGACAAGATCAGACCACTCTGGGCTATTAGGGCTGATGTGTTTTATGAATGACAGAAATTATTTTGCAAAAACTGTTTTGCTTTGTTTTCTCCCAAAACATTAACACACTTGTTTCCTTTATACTGAAGTATCTCAAATTAAGAAATATTGAATGTGGTCTGTCAATGGGAATCACCAGTGGACCCCCCTCCCTCCGCCGACAGGTGATCACCCATTAATATGTGAGTCCTTCTGGCTAAAGGGCGGGAATTACATGTGATGGAAGTGTTCTGTAATTGAAACTCAGGACTAATTTAATTTAGCCCTAAAGAGTATAATCTGGATTGGGACCATGACACCAGGTGGAGGAAAACTGTTCCTCCCATGCCATTTCCCTGATTCAAAATACACACCTAGCCCTTATAGGAAAAAACCATGTGCCCATATTGTTCCTGTCTTGTGCCTTATGATGGTTTTAAAGCAACCAGGAGTGCCATTTTGAGAACATGATACTAGAGGAATTAACCACCTTCTTTCTCATCAGTGTGGCTGTATTCCACACTGGGCTCTGTCTGTGACTGCCTTTTACAGCCAAATTACACAAGCAGTGATCCCATCACAGACCTCTAGAGTTATGTGCCATTTGTCCTGTAAGTATTTTATGTTTCGCCCTTCAAGTTCTTTCCCTCCTTTTCTATTTATGTTAGAAAGACAAGAGTGAGAGAGTAAATGAACCACTGCTGGCTCATGACTGCCAAAAGATTTGCAAGCAGGCCAAATCTCTCCAGCATCACAATATCGTGTGTTGTTTTAACTATGATTCCCCCCCCTCATAAAACTACTATTGGGCTCACAAACAATCATCGAATCCTGGCTTGCCTCACCAAATCCTGATGTCTGTGCTGTTGCTCTTTAACCTGCCTCCCCAATAAGGACCCATCTGGTATTCCAACCTTTTTAATCATATACCCTGGTAGGCTGTCCCTGCTCGCCCCCTCGACACCATTGACTGCTGGAACTGTGAAGGTAGGGAATCTGGACTTGGCATTTTTTAGCGGCTGTCAACACAGCTAGTAGCCATTGAACCAAACACCCCATTTTGGACACTAGCAGAAGAAACCATCAGCTATTCACACTGACCTTTCCCTCACCGAAAACAGACTCCTGTCATTCGGACACCTTCCCAAGTGTCCTCTCTCTGCTCTATGCCATACAAGATTGTTGTGGAAGATAATCTACATACCCCTCCACTTTTTAATCATATGCTCTAGTATGCCCCCCTCCCCAACACAGATTTTCTCAAACACCACCTAACAATTCCTTTAGTATATACATATAGTTGATCCCATAAAGGTGAACCTGTAAAACCCAACCAAAGCTTTCACCAGTTTCCATTCACACAATAAGAACACAGACGATTTACATGACAAGAAGTTTCCCAGAGCAGGAAAATCAAATAGGAAGTAAGAACAACTGTGAAGAGGCTGGAAACAGGTTACCTCTTGTAGGACGGCCGCCTGAGAGAGGGGGATCAACAGCTGCACAGGAGCCAACAAGAACCAGGTGAAGGCTTGGGGATCAAAGCTGTGAAACTCCCTCCCCAGGAAGATTGGTCTGTCCCCTTCTGCTGCTATCTTCCACCAGTCGGTTAAGACTTTTTTAATTTCATTTGGCATTCTCTCAGTGACCCCCTCTTTCCTAGCCAATGTTTTTATGTTTTGTATGCTTTTTAACTGTTTTGTATGTATCTTAACTCTGTTTTTTACTCATTTAAAAACTGTTCTTAAGGTTATTTGGGGGGAGGGGTTAGAAATGGCAGCCCCCAGGCAGGAGCTGGGGTTCCCCTGGAATTACACCTCATCTCCAGACTACAGGGATCAGTTCCCCTGGAGAAAATGGATGCTTTGGAGGGTTGACTATATTGCATTGTACCCCACTGAGGCCCCTCCCATTCCCAGCTCCATTCTCCAATCTCTGGTTTCCCAGCCTGGATCTTGCAACACTACCCAACCTGCTGAAAGGGCCCATCTGATTCCACTTTGTGGCCCCAACAGATTTATATCGCTGCTGCCAATTTTATTTTTTATTGTTTCTATTATTTTAATGTGATTGTATTGTAATGAGTCTTTGGCTCAATTTGTTGTGATCCACCCTGAGCCCATTTAGGGAGGGTGGAATAAAAATCCCAAAAATAAATAAATAACCCCTCCATCCCCTATATTTGGCCAGGGGCAACCTGACATCATTAGGGGGGTTGATTTTAATGGCTTTATAATTGAATTTCACCATATATATTTTACATTGTTAAACACCTTGTAAGCCCTTGTAAGGACAGGGAGGTGGGATAAATTTTGTAAATACCAAAAACCAGGGGTCTTTTCGGGGGGAGCGCACCGGAGCGCAGCTCCGGGAGCTCAGGAGCCAAGCCCCGCCCCCAGCCGGCGTCCCGGGGAGTCTTTCAGGCAGCCGAATGTCAATTTCAGCTCCATTATATCCTATGGGCCATTGAAGTCAATGGTGAAAACATAGGGTATATTCTGGGGCTGGAGGGGAGGGTTTGAGGGAGAGGCTCCAAACTCACAGGATAGCTGATGGAGCCTCTCCCCAAGATACCCACCAAGTTTCAAGAACATTGGACCAGGGGTCCAATTCTATGGGCCCCCAAACAGGTTGCCCCCATTCCCTCCATTGTTCTCTATGGTGGGAAAAAAAGTTATATTTTTCCCACCATAGAGAACAATGGAGGGAATAGGGGCAATCTGTTTGGGGGCCCATAGAATTGGACCCCCTGGTCCAATGTTTTTGAAACTTGGTGGGTATCTTGGGGAGAGGCTCCATCAGCTACCCTGTGAGTTTGGAGCCTCTCCCTCAAACCCCCTCCCCTCCAGCCCCCAGAATATACCCTATGTTTTCACCATTGACTTCAATGGCCCATAGGATATAGTGGGTTCGAATTGCCGCAGAATTTCTTTCATTCCCTCCTTTCCTTCTCTCTTTTTCCTTTTTCCCTCCTTCTTCTCTTTCTCTCCCTCTCTCTCTCCCTCTCTCTCTCTCTCCCTCCCTCTCCCTCCCTCTCCCTCCCTTTCTTTCTTTCTTTCTTTCTTTCTTTCTTTCTTTCTTTCTTTCTTTCTTTCTTTCTTTCTTTCCTTCTTTCCTTCCTTCCTTCCTTCCTTCCTTCCTTCCTTCCTTCCTTCCTTCCTTCCTTTCTTTCTTTCTTTCTTTCTTTCTTTCTTTCTTTCTTTCTTTCTTTCTTTCTTTCTTTCTTTCCCACCTTCTTCTCTTCTCTTTTTTCCTTCTTTCCCTGTTTCCCTCCTTCTTCCCTCTTTTTCTTTCCCTCCCCTTTCCTTCTCTTTCTTTCCCTCTTTCCTTCCTTCTTTCCTTCTCTCTACTCTCTCTCTTTCCTTCCCTCTTTCCTCCTTCTGTGGCCCAACTCTCATGAGAAGGAGTTTAAACTTCAAACCCCTTCTCTCTTAGCTCCCCCACCCAGACCAGCTGGGGGAATGGAAGGGGAGGCTTTTGAAGATGCCTCCCCCCTTTTGCTTCCCCTTCTGACATCACTTCCGGTGATGTTAGGGGGCGTGGCATATGCTAATAGCCTAATAGCTCATTAGCATACCATATGCTAATGAGCTCCTGCAGCTGTTTTTCTACAAAAAGACCCCTGCCAAAAACAATATCTCCTTATATATAAAAGAGTTTTGGTGTCTCTCCTGGACACGCTTCCACAGCCTTTGGCCCGCTCAGCTGCCACTTTCACAGTCTCCCAGTCCCATGGCTGCATTGGCTGGCTGCATTGGCTTGGCCCCGCCCACTGAGCCAGTGGGCAGCGTTTCACCCTCAGTCTGGAGGGAGCTGGCGAAGGGGATGGACGCTCTGCCGAGAGAGTGGCAACCCCTCCACGGGGGAGAAGGAGGCAGACCTAGTGAGCGGCAGCAAGCAGGGGAAGCACTCACCTCCACTACCCTTCGCGACCCCTCTCCCTCGGCCGCAAGGCCTGCTCTGCAGAGAATGCTGTCCAGCACCTTTCAAAGGCTCCCCTGCCTTCCTTCAGCAGTAGCGGCAGTGCCAGGGAGGGTCTGGCCTAGAGGAAACGAGCTGCGGCTCCTGGAAAGCTGGACTCTCTCCTGAAGAAGACACTTATCTTGGCTCCTGTGTGGGACTAACTGTGACTGTCTCCTCAGTGGCTCTTGGTAGGCAACCAAACAACCAAGCTTGCTTCTGTGAGTAAAAAAACAAAGGACTTTCAGCATAACCCCCTCCCCCGCTTGGCCACTTTCCTGTCAGAAAAAACTTAACACACCTCTCATTCCTTTTTGGCTCCACCATGGCTGGCTGGCAAATGAGGTGGGCCAGCGACCATCAAACCATTCTCTTCAACCCCCTGCTGTGTGGCTGACTTTCCCCTAGAGTTGCCAATCTCCAGGTGGGACCTGGAGATCTCCCGCTGTTACAGTTGATCTCCAGATGACAGAGATCAGTTCCCCTGGAGAAAATGGCTGCTTTGGAGGGTAGACCCTATGGCATTATCCCCTGCTGAGTCCTTCCACACACACCTCAATGCTGCCCTCCACAGGATCCACCCCCCAAATCTCCAGGTATTTCCCTAATCAGAAGTGGCAACTGTGCTTTCTCCTCAGTGCCTGTTGCTAGGCAACCAGGTTCTGTCACTAAAGGGCCCTTTCCACACCTGTTTTGGCCTTTGGGAGAAAACTCATTGGGGCCAGTCCTGCTAAGGTTGCCAACTCCATGTGGGAAATTCCTGGAGATTTGAGGGATGAAGCCTGTAGAGGGTGAGGTTTGAGGAGGGGTGGGACCTCAGACAGGTACAATGCCACAGACTCCATCCTCCAAGCCAGCCATTCCCTCATGGGGAACAATTGTTGCCAATCTCCAGGTGGGACCTGGGGATCTCCCACTATTACAATTGATCTCCAGATGACAGAGATCAGTTCCCCTGGAGAAAATGGCTGCTTTGGAGGGTAGACCCTTTGGCATTAGTCCCTGCTGAGTCCTTCCGCCCCCCCCCCCAATGCTGTCCTCCATAGGATTCATCCCCCAATTTTCCAGGTATTTCCCTAATCAGAGGTGGCAACTGTGCTTTCTCCTCAGTGCCTTTTTCTAGGCAACCAGGTTCTGTCACTAAAAGGCCCCTTCCACACCTGTTTTGGCCTTTGGGAGAAAACTCATTGGGGCCAGTTCTGATAAGGTTGCCAACTCTATGTGGGAAATTCCTGGAGATTTGGGGGATGGAGCCTGTAGAGGGTGAGGTTTGAGGAGGGGTGGGACCTCAGGCAGGTACAATCAGGGGCAGATTAACCATTAAACAGACAAAGCACATGATTAGGGCACCAGGGCCAAAGGGGAATCACAAAGCTGGGAAAAGGGTGAAAAAATGTAGAAAAATTCCTTTCAGGTCATGAATATTGGAACTTTTAACTTGTGAAATATTAAAATAGATGTTGTATTGCATTTTTGTAGAACTTTATGTAGCCAAAACTTGGCTTAGTTTGTACAGTATATGGTGTTATCATATGAATAATTTTTTGTATTGCTGCAACCTGCATTGTATATCTGGTCAGACAGGTCAACAACTAAAATGGACTGGGTCAGTGTGGAAAGGAGGGGGGCACCAAGATTGGTCAGTGCTTAGGGCCCCAGTGAGCCTTAATCCGCCCCTGGGTACAATGCCATAGACTCCATCATCCAAACCAGCCATTCCCTTATGGGGAACCATTGTTGCCAGTCTCCAGGGGAGGGATGGAGATCACACAAAATTACAACTGCTCTTCAGATGGCAGAGATCAGTTCCCCTGGAGAAAATGGTGGACTCTGTGTCATTATACCCTGCAGAGGTCACCACAGCAAATTGGCGTTGAGTGCCCAAGGCCAGGGCACTCTCCCAGAGCCTCTTGTATTTATTTCCACAATGGGTCTTATTCCTAGTTTATAATAAAGCAAGAGCAGCTGTGGCAGGAGCAGAGCTTTGACAGGAAATAAATCAAGAATAAGGCAAGATACCGTGCTGATACACAACATGAAGCTATGTTATGGGTGGTTAATAAGCCAACTTCATAGCTTGGCTTCAGTTCCTTCAGGACCCTACCGAACCATATTTAGCTTAGAGGTGCAGGTCCACATAGTCATTTGACTCTTCGTCCATGGTTTCACATTACTCCTGAGATGATCCTTAGTGTAAAGGGTGATTTTCAGACGTTTGCAGTTTTTTCATTTGCCTCTTCTCTGAGCTAAAATGGAGAGAATGAATGTTTTCAGACTAGGAAACTCCGCAGGCCAACAAGCCTCTGTGCTACCACATCGACTCATTCAACACCCACACAAATTGCTCCTGGGTCTATCAGAAAGAGGAAGCAAGTTAATGACCCGGTCCCCCCTCCCACTCAGGAATATGTGGTAGTTTCGAGCACTAATGTCCTCATCTTCCAGCTGAACAGGGAGATCCAACTAAAGGAAACATTTCTGTAAACAGAAATGAAGAAAGAAAGATAATAGGGCAGCTTTTTTTTTCCTAGCGTCAATAAGATGCCGCTGGTGCTCCATCTAGTGGCAGGAAGCCTGAATTGTCTAATACACTCTGTAAACAGGAGCTCTTCCTATTCAGACCCATTCATCCTTCGCTTCTTCAAGGAGTCACTTTATACAAGCCCAAAGGAGTATAGACATTAGTCTAGGCATTTCAAGTGTGTAACAGTAAGAAATACACTGTTATCTGCTCAGGGAGTCATACATCATTGTATTCCTGGGTCTCTGTGGTTGCGTGGTGGTCCAGAAAAGACAACAAATTATCTATGAACATTGGTTTTTATAACAGCACAAACTCCAAACCTAAAACAAAAGCAAAAACCCCACCCTAAGTGTGCAGGTCTCTTATTTGGATTGAACTTGTACCTACTATGGTGACTTACCTTCTGAAGGCTTATTTTAGCTGGGATATGATGCTGGAGATATAATGTTGCAACTCTGCTAGTCTGAACGGAATTCTACAATTCAGAAAACATAGTTTTAGAAGTGAGAGGTGTTGTGACAATAAAATTATATACAATTTAAATATAAAAGTGAGCATTGTTGTTTGGAGGAAAAGACATGTCTTTGAGTGACAGATACTACCAGTCCCCCAGGACATGGCTCATTAGGGATATATTTTTGTCTTCCCACACTCTGGCATTGCCCATTGGGCACAGTTAGCCTCAAAGATAGATATATGAACATAAGAACATAAGAGAAGCCAATGTTGAATCAGGCCAATGGCCCATCTAGTCCAACATTCTGTCACACAGCAGCCAAAATATACCAGGTTCCATCAGGAGGTCCAGCAGCGGGGCCAGGACACATATGTTTTCACAATGCAGGTCCAGATCACCAGCACACATCATGTGCATATCTGCAGTATGCTTAATTGCACATCAACCCCCCCCCCTCAATTTATAAGCACAAACATCTGCCTAAGATTTCAATAACTGCTTAAGAGTGCCTGAGAAATTGGCTTAATTGTGCATTAGTTTGCACATCCAATTACTGGGTGTCCCCCCCCCCGCTTCCTAGATATAACCATGATAATCTGAAAGTCCAGTCAGCACGGTGTGGTGGTTACAGTGATGAAGTGGGGGACTCAATCCTGAAACTACCAAAATGTTCCCTGACTGATCTTGGGCCAGTCACTCTTTCCCAGCCAACCCTACTTTCCAGAATTGTTGTGAGGGTAAGTGAAAGGAAGGCAGACCCATCTATATGGAGAGGGTGGGAGGGAGAGAAATAGGATAGATAGTAAGCTCCTGGCAAAAGCCAGATTTAAATTCGAGACACGCTAGTGCACAGCTCAGGGCCAAACAAGATGATCCTACATTCCCAAGTCAGTCAGAAAGACGTGGAGACTGTGATGTGGAGACATGAGGGGATCCTCACTCCCCCCATGTTTGGGCTCTTAAAAACAGCATAGGGTGATAGGAGCCCCTCCTCCCTCCACAACACAGTCCCCAGAAGGATCAGACCCCCACTGTATTTTGAAAAGTTAAAAAAAACCCTTGTAATATGGCACTACATCTCCTGGACTGACTTGAGGATGCAGAATCAGCTAGTTTGGTTCTTAGTTTCTTAAATCTAATCTACACATGCAGAGAAGAATGAGGTTATGGAGAGGAGTGTTCCACTTCAGAATTGCGTGTGTGAGGTACTATTTTTTGAATGCCCTCAATCAAGAGCTCCCTGCCAGTAGGAAACCAGTAAATCCAAAAAACAAAGTCTCTAGCCCAAATCTCTATGCTGTGCTAGTTTTCTACTTCCAGGAAGATTTTTTTTTAAGTCGGAAACATTCAAAAACATCACCCTCCCTCCACGGGTTGAAATGGTCCTGTCCATTCTGCCCCTCACTACTTCATTTTGTTTCATCTGTATATCTGTATATGTATTGCTCTAGAACCCTAAATGCATGCTGGCAATTTTAAAAGTGAGTTTCCACCCAAGAATACCTCTAAACTTAGCTGCAGAAACTCAATTCTGGTTGGGACCACCATAGTGGGAGGAGGGGATACTGTCCCTCCACACACACACTGTTTTTCATCCACAGAATGGCACTGGGGTGTGTGAGGGCAAATAATGCCGCTGGAATTATTTCTGGGAGGGAAAACAGCTGTGGTTCTGACAGAATTGGGTCCTTCCAGCAAAGTTTAAAGGAGTTCCCAGGTGGGAACTCACTTTTTAAAATGGTGGCGCATGCCTGGGGTGAACCCTGGGACCCCCATCACATTTTGATGGGCTCTTAACCACTTCACAACACTAGTTCTCAAGAATATTTGGGATCTGAGGTAATCATGACTCTGACTAGAACAGTTCTTTGTAGAGACCCAGTGATGGCAATGAAGGAAAACACTGACATTTAGGTAAGAATTGAAAGCACATCTGTTTAGCATAGACACATTTCAGTACATAGAACTGAAGAAGAAGGTGGCACAAGGAGAGCCTGCTAGTGACTACATGGCTCAGGCATAGAAGAAGACCACATCCAGCTTATAACACCTGAACGACAATATGAAGCATCAGTTCTGGAGAGAATAGCACAAGCCCCTGACAAGACAAATGGCAAGAAAGCAAATAATATATCCAGTAAAGCAAAGAGAGATGGGGGCAAGGGAATGCACCAGAGCCAGCAGTCAATGCAAAGTGGCAGACAAAAGTGAATTGTGCAAGGCCCTAAGGAAAAAGTCGGCGTGCAGGTTTGAAAATGGGAAGAAAAAAAACACCATATGATCTCTGGGGGAAAAATATGTTATAACCAAAGTAACAATGATTGATTTATTAAGGCCTGGGAGTGATGAGAAAAACCCAGTGATGGAATGCTAATCACAGTGATGGAGATTTATCGGGCCCAATGAATAATGTGAGAATCATCTGATATGTAATTTTACATTGCCATATGGATCTATAGCACAGCTGAGTGCTTCAAAAGCTAAAGTGCTCTTCACAGGGTATTTAACCACTCACAGATATTCCCGTGTATTTACTTATGTTTTGTAACAGCATTCTTGATCTTTAATGGGAGTGAAATCTGTGTGGTTATGGAGCAACGAATCCAAAATGGAAATGTTGGCAAATTTTTCATCATCTTTTCTATGTGTGTGGGGGGGTGGGATGTGAGAAGTCACTTCCAACATACAGTGACCCTATGAATTTTTGACTTCCAAAACATCCTATCGTTAGCAGCCTTGCTCGGATCTTGCAGACCGAGGGCCATAGCTCACATGATTGAGTCAAGCCATCTCTTGTTGGATCTTCCTCTTTTCCTGCTGCCTCCAACTTTTCCTAGCATCATTGTCTTTTCCAGTGATTCTTGTCTTCTCATCATGTGATCAAAGCACAATAGCTTCAGTTCAGTCATTTTAGCTTCTAGGGAGAATTCAGGATAGATTTGCTCTAGAACCAATTTATTTGCCTTTTTGGTTGTCCATGGTACCTGTAAAACTCTCCTCCAACACCACATTTCAAATTAATCCATTCTCTTCCTGTCAGTTTTCTTCATGTTCCAACTTTCACACCCATTCATTATGTAATGGGATTACGATGGTATGAATTATCTTGATCTTGGTTGCCAGTGACACATCCTTACTCCTAAGAATCTCTTCTAGCTCCTTCACAGCTACCCTCTACAGTCTCAGTCTCCTCCTGATTTCTTGGTTGCAGTCAAAACAATGGCCCTTACAGTCTGTGGGCCACTGTTTAGTTTTCCACATTTGTTGGCATAGTCTTGTTGAGATTTTGATAGACCTAATTCAGCCCATTGCATTATCTATTTTTTATGTTTAGAAGAAGAAGAGATTGGATTTATACCCCGCCCTTCATTACCTGAAGGAGTCTCAGAGCAGTTTACCATCTCCTTTCCCTTCCCCTCCTCACAACAGGCACCCTGTGAACAATGTTCCCTCTAAGCTGTTGAGTCTTTGAGCAAAAATTCTGCTTTGTGAGCCACTGGCATTAAAGTTGTGAGCGAACAATTTGGTTACTGCATAAATTAGTCTGCTCTGGAGCCATCCTTCCTGAGCTAAGACAAAAATCTGTGAGCCGGAGGCTAAAAAACTGTGAGCTAGCTCACAGTAACTCGGCTTAGAGGGAATGCTGCCTGTGAGGTAGGTGGGGCTGAGAGAGCCCTTTTGAGAACTGCTTGTGAGAGAACAGCTCTGAAACAACTTGTAACTGACCCAAGGTCACACCAGCAGCTGCATGCAGAGGAGTGGAGAATCAAACCCAGTTCTCCCAGATTAGAGTCTGCACTCCTAACCACAACACCAAACTGGCTCACTTTTACACTTTTATACTTTTTCACATGCAATTTCCTTCCTAGTTTTCTCGCTCCATTCTTATTTTATTTTTGCAGTGAGTTAGAACAAGTTCATAGCACATCATTAAGGTAGGACATGCAATATATAAATGTTTGTGAGGATACACAAATTGTTTATTAATATGTTTATTTCATATGCATCATTGCAGTTGAACATATATATGGCTCATAGATGCAGCCAGCATAAATACACACCAATGAATTGTGAAGCGGATCTACAGTTCACATATATTCCTTGCGTGTGTATATTTATCATGATCACAAGGGTTGCCCACTAGCTAACTCTCCCCCCCTTTTTAATCAGTTAATCTGTTAAATCAAGATGCATTTACATATTGCAGAACTTTGGTAACTGCTGCCTTTTAAGCATCTTGATAAACATTTTCTCTTAACAATAAGATAACTCATGATTTAATATCCAACTGCTTCCAGGGGCTGTTAGAAAGAAAGCCCATCTTTTAACAATTTATTGTTCATACAGTTTGGGAATGCGGGTTATTACATTAATGCACCAGAGCTTCAGAACTAATTTCAAAAACAGCAATTCAAGACCCATCACCACTAGTGTGGAAGGCATGGGTTTTAGGGGTGTATTACTACTGATTTTAGCTGTGCACATTCAGCTTTACATTGTTAGGAAATGTTAGGGTAGTTCAACCTGAACTCAGACTGCACTAAAATTGTCCAAAGTAGACATGATGTTTGTTGTGTGTTCCCCACAGTGGCTGGCACCCATACAACAGCTGTCAGTCCCCTGGAGAACTCCCTCTAAAATGTTGCAGAGCCCCAGTTCTCATTAGGACTACAGTGCCAGCTGCACCATTTTCCCAACCCAAAATGGTGCTAGGAGATGTTATTTTCCATATCAGGCAGCTGCATATGCACTGATGTTTGCATGAGCAAATGCCCAACGGGGCACACAATGCCCCTGGCACTTTTTCAGGTTGGGAAGATGACACATGGGAGGCAGAAGCCTCTCCTCCTCTCACGCTGTGGTCCTGACCAGAATCATGGTCCCATCACCCTCTTAGAAGGAGTTCTTCATGAGGACTGCCAGCTGGCATGAGCAACAGTCCCTCTTCTAGGACCAGAGTTGCTGCTGAAACAAATTCTGAGACAAATGTAAGGGTTCACATTTAGGAGATATTTCAAGGAAAGAAGGAGAGAGGAGTTACCCACATCCCTACTTTGAAGCCTCAAAACAGCCCTTTTCAGATGTTAAAATTACAGGAGCCAATGGTGTACCAGGAGCCAATGGTGCATAACAAGAGCATACACCACCACTGATTCTCCCAATACACAAGAGTTCCATTTTGTGAGAACAGGGGCAACATAATATATGGGTACACCCTTAGTACATATGAACATAAAGCCTGGAAAATCCACTGGTTGGTTCATGTATACAGGGGAGGGGCTGTGTACTTCAGTTGTAGAGCCTCTGCTTGGCATGCAGAAGGTACAAGGTTTAATTCTTAGCATCTCCAGTTAAGGTTCAGGTAGGAGGTAATGTGAATTATTTCTGCCTCAGACCCTGGAGAGCTGCTGCCAATCTGAATAGACATAAGAACATAAGAAAAGTCATGTTGGATCTGGCCAATCGCCCATCCAGTCCAACACTCTGTGTCATACAATGAACAAAACACAGGTCCCAGTCAATACTGACTTTGATGAACCAAGTGTCTGATTCAGTATAGGACGGCTTCATGGATTTGTGTGAACCTGTGTGCACATGGTGAATACCCACATTGCTCCATTCACTCAACATAGTGACCATGAGTATTAGAAGTATTGCAGGTGGCATGCACTCTCATTATATGTGGTTGGCAGGCTCCTAGTACCTGCTGCTGTAGCATCTGAAAAGGGCTAATACATAAGAGATACCTATTCCCTCCATGAAATTCCCACCACAAACTGCTCATAACCGTTGAGCTGTATTGAAAGGGTAGAATCCTTCATCCTGGATACACTGCAAGATACGGTTTCCTTCTTTCACAGCTATGTTGGTTTCTGACTCAGTGACAATGGGCAGAATGTTCATTACAAATGCTGTGTTTATTCAGGGAAATGCAATTTCAGAGTCATTCCATCAATTCATTTGATAATGGAGGGCTGAAAGTCATAACGTCGTCCAAATGATTTTGCATAGGATAGGCTGAAATGAAGCTACTGAGTATTATGAATTAAGGAGAGTGGCTGAAATAAAACCCAAGGCATCAGCACGGTACCCAATTAAGTGAATCACTGAATGTATATAATGGAGACTGGGCTAATATTTGATTACGGAGATATAAAGTACAATTTGAGATTAATTCTTTGGGCATGAAGTATAGCAGTAGATATTTGTCAAAAACTTGCCAAAGACAGCAGCCTCAGATGGCACATGAGCCACTATAATCTCAGCAGGCATTATCTTTAATACTCAAGGGAACTGGACTGTAGATTTCTCTGTTTAGTTTCCACCGCAGAATGCAGTCGCGGCATCATTAGATACTGCTAATGAATTCAGACCCTGGAATTGTACAAGAGAGGGCATGTGGCTAGGCTGCCATTATTCAAAGTGCTACTCACACACAGGATAACCAGTATACATTGGTGAGGGCAAAACAGAGAAATTATGTGACATGTTCTTTGGAGAATACATCTTGAAGGTGGGTGAAAAACATGATAATGGATCTCCTGCATTAGTTTAGCCCTTAATTATGTCTGTTTTGCTTCTTTTTACATTCCTGGGGTGTTTTCCCACGCAAAAACTGCCAAATCACCCCCTCCATTTTTGCCTCAGGCAAAATTCTGACAATTATGTTTTTAAGTATATGCACCAGTAGATGTGTTTGGAAACAAGATGCCTGCAATTTCAGATCTTACTGTGTGGAATATTCCTGTTTTTCTAGGACAAATGTTATCATTTGCTTTTGCTTTATTGTGTATCTATGACCATCCTAAAGGTGTGTTATCAAATAACTGTGATAATGTGTCCAAGAAAACAATCTTAATTAGTTCCACTGAGAAGTCCCAATTTATTCAGTGGTATTGACTCTGAAAAAAGTGCCCTTAGGATTATACCACAACTCTGGTGACCCATCTATCTTTTGCAAAAAAAACCCACAATCTTTGTTCTGTTCTGTACCATTTTTATCTCATTTTCTTGGTTTGCTTCTTTCAAAATGCTAACTAATGTATGTTTACCTATAAGCTGATTTATTTGATTCTGGAAAAGTCCTGGTACTTCATTTGTAATAGGCATCCCCCCCACCCCACCCCAGCTGAGGTATAGCTGGAACAAGTCACATCTTCTTACTACTAAAGACACCATCCAGCTCAACTGCAACAGGAAGCATATAAAAATAGCATCACCTGTAGGGATATTTGAGCACCTCCTAGTTTAATTCATGTTTTAATCACTATTTGTGAGCAGAGACAGAGCCAGTTTCTTGACAGATTGCCTGGCTGTTCATGGAGTAGCTGGAGCCTGTCTTGCAGGTTACTTTTCAATGTACACAAATAGAACTTTCCAGCACATGTCCAGTTAAAGAATCTTAGGTAGGAAGTGCTGTGGAAAGGCCTTTCTTACCTGAGATCCTGGAGAGTATATCATACTGGGCCAGGTAGGCCAGTGAATTGATTCAGTATACTGCCACTTTATTGTTATGATCACTACTACAACAACTACAACAACAACGTAATTCAATTGTTGATCATTAAGAAGCTAAATTGTCATGTTTCATTTAATAATCTGTAACTAATAATGATTTGATTAAGCTCACTGGAAATAATTTAAAACAATGTTTTCTGTGACCTTCTGGGGCTCCACAAGTATAAGTCCTTTCTGAGGCCAGATGCCAAGCCTTCTCAACGCAGTTGGCTAACTTAAAAACAACGCTTTTTGTTTTCTAGGAATGAGGGCAGGAACTCTCCACCTCAGAGGAAGGGACAAATCAGCAAGAAGATGTTGCTGATTGGTTGCTGGGAATCAATTGCTCAGCCTCAGGAACTTTTGAGTAGCACCAAGGAGATACAGCTCTAATGCAGTCATCATAGTTTCTCTCTATATAAAATTCAGCTAGTTTTCACTTGCGGTTGTAATGCGTGGCTGGCAACTAACCAAGAGGACTAGGGAGGGGTCAAGGACAGCGCATAGTGTTACTTTCAGTGAAAACCTGGAAGCAGTGTCATGATGTCAGAGTTCACCCTAAACTCTATGGTTACACCATATGGTTAAACCATAGAGTTTGGGGCAAATCATAGAGTGGTGCACTGATTTTTCTCCTGCTGGCCATTGATGCTTTGGTGATGCTTTGTAACAGGAGGAAGAGAGAGGGTGACCTTGACTGACTGTTTTAAGTCTATTTTCCAGTGGAAATGATTTCACCTCCCTTATGCACACACAGAAAGAGGGAGAAGGAGAGCGGGAGTGGGAGCAAGAGAGAGAGAGAGAGAGAGATTTCTCTACATCCACAGACAATAATAGCCAATGGTGGTTTTCAACTGAATATCAGATGTTCAGATATTGTGTGATTATGTCTTTTTCTACTTCTATGAGCAACTCTGAAAGTTTTGCCTGGCCTCTTCCCACCTTTGTACAGCCGGCTTCTATCTAGAAATTATTAACTAATAAGAAAGTTTCTTGCTGTCTCTGTTGCAAAGACTCTTCCAACCTATGGTGACATTAATTAGTACCTAGAACATGGCCTTTTTGAGTTGCAGCCCTATAGAGTCAGCTGCCTTTTGAGACCTGACCTTGTAGACCATGTACACACAATAAAAGCTATTTCAAAAACCTGCTTTCACAGTATATGTGATAAAGGTCTTCTTGTGTTATTTTGTGGATACTGTGGAACAGAAGCTTCCCAGGGGCATGTGTGGCTTGCCACACACTCTTTGAAAAGTATTTCTCTGGCATGTGGCGAGAGCTGCTGAAGGAGGAAAGGAAGTCTGGGGGAGGGATCCATTAATGTTTTTCATCAAAATAGGGATTCTTGGGTTGCTAAAGTCTGAGAACTACTGTTCTAAAATGTTAATATGAATGTCCTGAATTACACTGAAGAGATCAGGGACCTAGACATTTGATACTTTAAAAATGCCTAGCAAAATAACAGACCATGAAGCATCTCTCCACACTGACCATAATTTTATAAATGTCTGTGATTTCTTTTATTATTTGTATTTTTAAAAGTTTTTAAAAGCCCCCAAACTCTTTTGCATTCTTCATAGAGAAGATGTTCCATCCCAGTCCCAGTTTCTAGGTCACACTACAGTATGATGGTGTGTTGGGGTAAGAAAGGATATATTGGACTGGCTTGTTTTGGGATAGAAGAAGAGCTTTTAATCAGTAGTTGTAACTTTGTTTTGGGCAGATCTTGATACACTGTCATTGGATTTAGCATGTGCTTTGAAGATAGAAGGCAGTGCAGTAACTGAGACAATCCCTGAAACACTGGAAAGGCCAGCAGTCTTAGTGCTACCCACAAGGATATCATGTGAGGTAAGACACAATGAGTTATTTTTTAAAAGGTTAAGTCAAAATGATATTATTATGTTCCTGCTTCCAAATGACCTGTCCTTCCAAGGGAGAGTACGAACAAAAAACTAACAGACACATTTGACTTGGTGGCCATGGAGCATTTGGCTTTTAAGTGCGGGCCTTCCATTGATTCTGTTCTATTGTAGGTCCTATGACTGGTTTCTTTTATTGAGCAGATTTGATTTTAAACTTATTTCAGTGTTATTTAGGTATATCTGTATATTGTATAAAAACTGCACTGAGCCTCAAAGGACAAGTGGGGTACAAGCAATGTTCCCTCTAAGCTGTGGAATCTTGTGAGCTACTGGCATTAAAGTTGTGAGCAAGCGATTTGGCTACTGCATAAATTAGTTTGCTCTGGAGCCATCCTTCCTGAGCTAAGACAGCAATGTGTGAGCTGGAGGCTAAGAAACTGTGAGCTAGCTCACACTAACTCAGCTTAGAGGGAACACTGGGTATTTCCAGTAAATAAATATTTGGGAACATCCACCATTTTCATACTGAGCAAGGGAAATATATAATATGACACTCAAAGGAAAGTATTGAATGGATTTATATTATGTATGAATTTATGTCAGGTATTTACAGTGCCATCCTAATGAAAGTTACACTTTTTAAAGTTTATAACCTTTTAAGTCAGTGGGTTTAGAAGGGCAGCACTATGCTCAGGATGGAACTGTAAGCCTGAGAAACAGTCTCCAAAAAGCTGTAGACCCTACGAGTGAAGGTAGAATATATCTAGTGCTTGTAGATCTTGTAGCCACCTTTTTTGCACTGCAAAGCAAAGGGAAAATGGTGACATGGTCTCTACAGCTTAAATCTTTGTGTTCTTTTCTCTGCAATTGTTAAGCGGGTGAAGATACACTTATGTTCCTGACTAATGGGAGAAAGACTTTTGGGATTGCCTTGAGTAGGAAGACATTGCATGTCTGACCATCAAATTCACCTCTGTAGTAAATCTGTCACTCCTGTTACATGTTGACAGGCACACCCTTATATTGTCAGAGGGTAGTCGTGTTGGTCTGCAATTGAACAGCTAGATCTAAGTCCAGTAGTGCCTCAGAGACCAACAAGCCTTTCAGGGTAGAAGCTTTCAAGAGTCAAAGCTTCCATAGTCCTTTCCCTGATGAAGGGAGCTTTGAATCTCAAAAGCTCACACCCCGAAAATCTTGTTGGGCTCTCAAGTGCTATGGGAATTGAATCTAGCTACCCTTACAGTGGAATCCTAAGCAGAGCTGACATCTAGGTCTGTTGATTTCAAAGGTGGTAACTCTTCTTAGGACTGCACTGGTAGTGACCGAGCTGCTATCCATGATTGTGTCTCAGAATGAAAATCATCTCCTGGTAACTTGTCAAGCAGCTTCAGCTTACATTAGAATCTTTTTTTGTTGTTTTATTTTTCATCATTCTGTCTGAACATCTAAATGGCTGTAATTCTAACTTCATAGAACCCTGAAGAAATATTCATTCTTCTGAGAGATGAAGTCCCCAGTGGCTCAGTAGAGATTGAGTTCATGACGGAAAATCAGCGAATCAGGACTCAGCCAAACTTCTGGAATCAAAATGTCATGTTTATGAAGACGTTCGGTAAGATAATTTTTAAGTCCTTTCTGATTTTATTCTCTTTTTTATATAGGAGAAGTTGAGGGAGAGTGACTGGCCCAAGGTCACTCAATGAGCTTCATGGCAGAGTGAAGACTTGAACACAGGTTTCCCAGATCCCAGTCTAACCAGAACACATCATACTAGTCCTAACATATTTAAATAGATATCACTTGCTTTATGACAGTTTTACTTTCTGTCATAGCCCACCCCTTTGTAGCTTTCCACTATGCCTGGATCATTTTGTACGCAGAATGCTATTTCATTAATACGCAGACATAAAAGCTTGTGACTTATGTGAAACTGGATTTATTGGGTTGTTTTTGTATGGTAAAATGGCAGGTGGCAGTCTTTAAAATGTCATTGATTAGTCACAGATTGCTATTCTCAATCAATTCCTGCTATAAAATGTGCACAGCTCTTATTCTCTTACTACCGCACAAAGTTCAGCAAAATGTTCTCTTGTTTTATAAAGAGATGCTATGGGCGTTTCCCCCTTCCTCGTTCAGCTTGTTTACTTTATGGTTATTCATACTAACATCAACTATTTTTCATTGTTTGGGGATTTACATCCAGTAATTTTTTTTTTGTTTCGTACACTCTTTCCTTCCTAAATAATGAGGAAAAACTGAGATTCAAAATGCCACCAGTACAAATGTTCTAGTTCAGGATTCACTTCTTCCCATTTACATGATGTAACATTTACTGAATTGATATTGCCAAATTGCTGGAAGTCATTATTCTCAAAAGAAGTCCCTTTAGACCAAGCTCCAAACTTTCTTATTCCTTTAATTTCAGAGAACTTTGACTCAGTGGTAGGGTACTTGTTTTGCATACAGAAGGAGTCAGGTTCGATCTTGTGTGTATTCTGGAGCAGGGGTCCCCAGCCTTTTAACACCTGTGGACATTTTTGGAATTCTGGCACAGCATATTGGGCCCAGCCCCAAAATGGCTGCCTTAAAATGGCTGTCACAGAAGGTCGAGCTAGTCACAGAAGGGTTGCTGAGGCTTACCTTTAGTCACACAGTGAAGATCCTTGTGCTGTGGCTGCCAAAGCATTGTTTTTTTTAAAATCTGCACAGCCCATCAAATCTCCAGTGGCCAGTTAGAAGCTTTGTTGGGCACAGGCCCACCTGGTCCTGCCCATTTTCTAAAAACACTTGGTGGGAAACAGAAAAAGTGTCTGTGGGCACCACATTGAAGCCACCTGTTCTGGAGGATACATATTTATTGTTGTTTTGCTTTTCAGCCTATTATATTTAGATCAGGAGGCTAAAGGAAAGAACCTGTTAAATTTATCTATGTATAGCACCTAAAATATTTTAGATCTATCTGGACATCATTCAGGATGATATAATTTTCCTGGACTAGCCTACCAAATGGCAGTATATATTTTATCCCTGAAATTGACTCTAGATATGAGCCAGCTTTCAGCCTTGATCTTATCTGTTTGGGTTGCTGGTTCCTTACAAGAAGTAGACTTCAGTCCAGTAACACCTTAGAGACCCAAAAGATTTTCAGGATATGTGCTTTCAAGAGCTTTGTCAGATATATGGTATCTGGTGAAGGGAGTTTTGACTCTAGAAAGCTTATACCCTGAAAATCTTGTTGGTCTGCAATTGAATTTGGTTCCTCACAAATAATTCCAAGATTCATTAATCCATTTAGGAACAGATCAAGATGGGTAGCCGTGTCAGTCTGTCTGTAGCTGTAGAAAAGAGCAAGAGTCCAGTGGCACCTTGGAGACTAACAAAATTTGTGGCAGGGTGGGAGCGTTCGTGATTCACTGCTCACTTCTTCTGAATCTCTCAAGAAGTGAGCAGAGACTCACAAAAGCTCCTACCCTGCCACAAATTTTGTTAGTCTTTAAAGTGCTGCTGGACTCTTGCTCTTTTCTACATTTAGGAACGGTCACCAATGCATTTAAGTTAGACTTCGCTGTATACACTGTTTATTGTACCTGTCTGCTTAACAGAGATTAGGCCTCTGTGATAAGAAAGAGGCCTGGCTGTTGTTGGTGTGTTTTTTGGTTAATGAAATTCCATCTCCCAATCTAAAAATTACTACCAAATGGGAAAACCCAGCTCATACTGCAGTGAGCACTGAGCTTCAACCCAACTTGAAGTGTAGAAGCAAATATTATTAACATCCAGAGATGCAAGACAGGCTCAGCTTCTCACTGCTGGATAGGCTTTGTGCTACTGGAGGGAATCAAGCAAACTGCAAAGCATCAGGAACCTGAGATGAAAATAAGGTGGACTAAAACCACAACTAGCACATGGGCGATTCGGCATGGTGGAGACTTCTGACTGGACACTAATGGAGAGGACAGAGAATTAAAAGGACATCACTGTGGCTCTTGACTGTTTTTCTTCGGAGAAAGAGTCCATAGAATTCATAGAAGAATTCATAATACCCTCCTAACAGGACAGGAATGCACAAGGCTTTGCAATATACTAAGAAATTGTGAATATCCTACCGGGCAGAACCGAAAAGTCAGCTTTCAGAATTTATTCACAACAGTGGCCAACCAGATGCTTCTGGGAAGCTTATAGACAGTCCCTGAATGCAACATGCCTCCCCTATTGTTTGTCTCCAACATCGTGTTCAAAGGTAGACTTCCTTTGAACAAGCTAATTAACAAGTCAAATGAATGAGCCACTTGCAATAGTTCATCTTCAAATTATATCTGTTAGAAAAACATTTCTTTTTAAAGATATATTTGTATCCTTCTTTTCAATTTTGGGCTTCCTAATTAGCTTATAATTAAAACTGATCACATTTTTTTTCATTAAAGACAGTTGCTGAAATAAAAATAAAAAGAGGGATGCTAAAACACACAGTTTTGTTTGGTGCTTAATTCCAACACAATGAAAGAAACTTTATCAAATATTGCAGTGTCCATTGGAGCTGTACACGTTTAAGCATCATGAAAGTATACCAGTGTACGAATATCCACTGTCAACTTCCAACATATTCAAATGATCAGAATTTCCAATTCAGTGCATGCTTCCAAGGCTGATTTTCCAAACAGAAGCAGTTTTACTTTCAAGAGATGACAACTGAAAGTGGCACTAGTAGGTGCACATATAGCACACAAACATAGGCAAAGAAGGTTCTGAAACACTTAGGTCCTCCTCGTCCCTTACGCTGATCCTGAGTGCCTAAAACCAAAGCCAGCACATGCTCTTTGGTTCTCCTCCTACTCCCTCCTTACGAATCTGGTGCCAGCATCCTGGGCATTGCGGATTCCACCTCCCCTGCTCCCAAGAGATTGTTGCTGAACAGCAGGCAGAGGCTGCTTAAAAAGCCCAGTCCCTCCAATCAGTGGTGAGCCAGGATGCACCTCAAAGAGTCCAGTGCTGCCATTCATTGAGTCAGACAGTGCTTGAAAGGGCCTGCTTCCCAACTTGGGTATCCGACCGAGTAGCTTCCCCACCCTTAGGAGGGCATGCCATGAATCAATGTCCGCCACACCCTCAGCACACTAGAAAGGAAATGTTATTCATATTAATTTGGTACACAGTTTAGTATTGGAAGGTAACAAATAGGTACAATCCAATGATATGATAATTTGAACGATCCAAATTTTTCCTGAATGTGAATCTTGAACCTATTCGATGGGTGGAAGGGTGGCAGCTAGGGTTGCCAACTCCTGGTTGGAAAATTTCTGGAGATTTGAGGGTGGAGCCTAGGAAGTGGGTAGATATTGGTGGACTATAGTGCCACAATGTCCATTCTCCAAAGCAGCCATTTTCTCCAGATGGACTGATCTCTGGAGATCAAAGTAATTCTGGTGTACTCTGGAGAGCAGTTGTAATACTGGGAGATCTCCAGGTGCCAACTGGAGGTTGGCAATCCAGTTGTCCATAACGGTTCCTCTAACATTCCTTCCCTGCCTTTTTTATTTCTATTTTATCAGATTTTCCTGCGGGCATTGTAAATGTGATTGTTTACTGTGAGGGAGTCATTAAAGCAACAACACGGATTGAATATTACACAGCAGCAGAGGAGATTGAATGTATACTTCAGAAGGTGGCGGATCCAGTAGCCTTTGCTTGTCAGGTAAATTGACCTCTGCATTAAGTTAATAAAGGGGGGGGCAGAAGTGCCAATATTAGATAAGAGAACGTACGTTGTGTTGTACATTCTGTGGGTCGATGGAATAATAATGAGGAATAGATCGATAGGAAGCTGCAAAAAGGAATCCAGTTGACGACATTCCTAGATGTAACGTCTCAGCAAGTACAATAAATCACAGTTGCTTAGCTGCTGTTCACCACTGTCTGCCCAGAATCGTAACTGTGCATGATGGTTTCTGTATATAGAGAACACATTCTACCTGCCTCAAAGGTGAGGAAAATGTATAATAAACAGTAATTTATTACAACTGATATCAGTCACAGCCTTGATAGGGGAAACAAAACAAAACATCTTTCGGAAATCAGCTTGTACAATTCCCATGATACAGAGTCTTTATGTCTGCTGCAAAGGCTGGAAGTTGCATGCCTCCTAGCCTTGTAGGGGCTGTATTCCAATCACAACTGTAGCACACGTGGAGACGGGGCTTCAACCTCCACCACACATTCCGTACCATTTTTTTGCAAACCAAAACAACTCCAGAAAGCTACTCTTTGCTCCACTGAGCAACTTAAGTTGTCATTTACAAAAAAAAAAATCTTTTTCTTCCACTGCTACTTAGAGTCCCTGCCACATCCCTGGAAGGCCTGGGATGGGGGGTGGGGGTGGAATAAGGCTGAAACTCTCTTCTGCAAAAGTGCCAAGGTGAGGATTGGAATGCTGACCTAAAACCCCTCACAATCATGGAAAGCCCAACACATTTGTGATATGACAGCCATAAGAACTTTGTGTAATGTAAAGTGGACTTCAGTTATTACTCATTCTTCAGTGTCTACAGGAAGTTGCTAGAAAGGCAGTGCCCACGGGAAGGGGCTCAATGCATCTGGGAAGCAGCATCTGTAATGGCAGCAGAGAGAATATTTCTCTTGCTGTGGGTTGAAGCCAAATGAGAAGTAGTCCTGTAGATCAGAGACTGTTTCAGGTTCCATTTTCTTGCTGGTGGGTGCTGTGAACATCTGAAAGCTACATTCTGCCTTCACAATTAACTATGATTAAGAACATAAGAACATAAGAGAAGCCAATGTTGGATCAGGCCAATGGCCCATCCAGTCCAACACTCTGTCACACAGTGGCCAAAAATATCAGATGCCATCAGGAGGTCCAGCAGTGGGCCAGGACACTAGAAGCCCTCCCACTGTTGAACCCCCCCCCTCCCCCAGCACCAAGAATACAGAGCATCACTTGCCCCAGATTGAGAGTTCCTGTCTATACTTTCTGACTAATAACCACCAATGGACCTCTGCTCCATATGTTTATCTAATTCCCACTTGAAGCTGTCCATGCTTGTAGCCACCGCCACCTCCTGTGGCAGTGAATTCCATGTATTAATCACTCTTTGGGTGAAGAAGTATTTCCTTTTATCTGTTCTAACTCGACTGCTCAGCAATTTCATGGAGTGCCCACAAGTTCTTGTATTGTGAGAAAGGAAGAAAAGTACTTCTTTCTCTACCTGCTCTATCCCATGCATAATCTTATAAACCTTGATCATGTCACCCCTCAGCTGTCATTTCTCCAAGCTAAAGAGCCCCAAGCGCTTTAACCTTTCTTCATAGGGAAAGTGTTCCAACCCTTTTATCATTCTAGTTGCCCTTTTCTGCACTTTTTCCAATACTATAGTATCCTTTTTGAAGTGTGGTGACTAGAACTGTACACAGTACTCCAAATGAGGTTGCACCATCGATTTATGCAGGGGCATTATGATACTGGCTGATTTGTTTTCAATTCCCTTTCTAATAATCCCCAGCATAGTGTTGGCCTTTTTTATTGCAGTTGCACACCGTCTTGATATTTTCATTGAGTTATCTACTACGACTCCAAGATCTCTCTCTTGGTCAGTCTCTGCTAATTCAGACCCCACCAATGTGTATTTATAGTTAGGATTTTTGGCTCCAATGTGCATTACTTTGCACTTGGCCACATTGAACCCCATTTGCCACATTGGCACCCACTTGCCCATCCTCAACAGATCCCTTTGGAGTGCCTCACAATCCTCCCTGGTTCTCACCACCCTGAACAGCTTTGTGTCATCTGCAAATTTAGCCACTTCATTGCTTACTCCCACTTCACTGCTTACTCCCAACTCCAGTGTCTGGCTGGCGAAGGGGGGCTTTCCCATGCCCCAAAGGTCCCACTGCAGAGTGTCTGAGAATGGAACGAAGCACTCATACTGGGACAAGCGTTTGGTGGCTAAGTGTATGAGCTTTTAAAGTGATGACAATATTGAACTGTGAGTTAAAGTTTATGTGAGAAACACCGAAGATAGCAGAAACTCCACCTTAAAAGGTGAGGGGGGAGGGAACTCTCCCCCACTAAGAGGAAAACAATCAAACTTTTTACTATGTACTTGAGGGGGGGTGAACTATAAAGGCATGATGGACTAGAATAAGGAACTAGTAAGAACTTACCAGGCTTTGCAAAGAGTATTGGAGACTGTAACAATTTTTTTAAAAAAGTAAACAACTTCTCAACATGGCGCCTCCACAGAGGGATGAGAAAGAGAAACAAATGAAACCTAACCTTCTTGCTAGAAGTGCCAAAAGCCCAGCAAATCCTGCCCCTAGACAGGACACAACAGCAGAGTTTCAAAGGATGTTGATGGAAGTGTTGCGACCCCTGCTGAAACAAGTTACTGCATTACATCATAAGCTTGATGCACAGCAGACCCAGCTGAGTGAGACAGCTAAAAAAGCAGAGAAAATGGAAGAGGAGCTTCAAGTGGTTGATGCCAACTCTAAGAAGCTTCAAAAACAACTATACACGATGGAGAAAAAGAGACAAACCAATGAATCCCATCTGCTACGGCTAGAAATGAAAAGAGCAAGCTATGTCTTAAGATTCCAAGGGATTCTGGAAGTGAAGGGAGAGAATCTGAGACAGATTATGTGTGATGCTTTGGCTCCACTGGCAGATTTAAAAATAGATACAATACAAAGCAAAATTGATATGGTCTTTAGATCGTATTCAAAATTTACAAGAAAAAATAATCTGCCCGGGGAAGTGATTGTGAGATTCTCTAGAAGACAAGTGAGAGACAAAATATTAAAAGCGTCAAGTGGGGCTTCCTTGAAAATCAAAGACAAAGAAATAAAAGTGTTGAAGAACATTCCGTTTGAAATAAGAGGAAAAGAAGGAAATACAGGGACTTGGCTTTATTTTTACAGGAAAACAATGTCGCTTACAGATGGATTGTACTCAAAGGTTTAATCTTTAAATTTACAGATAAAAAAGAAAAAGTTGACTCTGTTGAAAAGGTACAGGAGTTTTTGCATCTTCATAGCCATCCAGCAAAAGGAGAAGAAGAGCTAGAAGACAACAGCACCAAAGAAAGTGAAGAAGAGGGCGCAGTGGCATCTTCTGATGAGAACTCGAACTCAGCAGCTGCCCCCCAAAAAAGTTATTGATTGAGAAAGAAAAAGGGCAAATGAGTAGCTGTTATACTCTGAATCTCTTGAAACTCTTGTTATGTTTTAGAATGGTTTTCTTTCTTACTTGGCTCCTTATTAAGGTTAAAATGGGGGAGGTTTCAATTTATGGTTTTTAAACAGACTATTAGATGACCACATTCAATGGATTATATTTGTAACCTTCAGCTAATAAATAGAATATTTTTTTGGTTAAACATTCTGTATGACCACCATCTCTTGGGTTTTTAGTGGGTTTTCTTTACTTTCACCCTTACTATGTAGTTACCCTTCCCTTTTTTCATTTGTAGTTTATAGAAAATGCAATTAAAAATCTCCTACGGGGGGCAAAAAAAAAATCCTCACCTCAAGCCCTTCTCTCTGTGCCTCTGCCTATAGAGGCAAGGCAGATAACATCCAAGACAGCTTTTTCAGTGATGACTACTCACTTGGATCTGCCTGCAAGTCCTTGAGGGTCACCTGGCACCTACTTAATTTCCTGACTTTTAGGCACCAGGACTAAACATTTCTCTTTCCCAGGCTTTCCATCTTTTAAAACTGGTTTTTAGTCAGAGGGTTGTTTATGGGTATCATTTTAGGCTGTTTAGTGTTGATTTGTGCAGTTTGATCTTGTTGTTCTAGGTTGTTACCAGTATGGTAGTTGTTGTTGCTTTTATGGTTTTAATGCAATTTTTTTTAACTTTCTGACGTGCATGGGGCAAGTCTGTATAAAGAGGCAGCACGTAAATCATCTAAACAAATAAGCAACATTATGAGGTGGGTGAAAAAGCTTTTGGCCCCAAGTTCATCCAATAGGGTTGCCAACCTTTGCGGGGGGGGGCTGGAGATTTCCTGGTATTACAGCTGATCTCCAGAATACAGAGTTCCATTTCCCTGGATAAAATGGCTGCTTTGAAGGGAGGACTCTACAGCACTGTACCCCACTGAGGTCACTCCCTTCCCCAAGCTCCATTCCTAGATCTCCTGGAATTTTTCCCAATCCAGAGTTGGCAACTATATCCAATAAAATTTATGTCAGAGTAAGGATTTGACCCTGGATTTTCCCCGTCCTAGGCCCTAATTACATAACATACAGTCCTTGGATAGCGTCCAGGTCTGCCATGAAGAATCTTGGTCAGTCAAATGTGTACTTGCGAGTTCCATCTTGGGAGCTCAGTTCTCACATGCGCTGGATTCCTGAGATCAGGATTCTGGCGTACAGGGAGAGGAGTTTATGTCTCCTCCTCCTTTGCACGCCATTTTCCTGACATGAAATGGCCTCAATAGGGTGCTGTTTTCCCCACTGGGGAAACCTTTGTGTGAACCTTCAGGACATGTGGATCCTCCAGTGGGGCAAATGGCTCCCTGAGGTCTGTTTCAGGCAGGGAAAATGGTGTGTGTGGGGCGGAAACTCTGTTATTGTGCATGACAGTCCAGTGGGCTTTGCATATGTGGGAATGGAGGTTCCACTAGGGAATTCACAAATGCATGTGGTTTGTGTGGACCCAGGGAGGAACTAGGAAAAAAATAGCATGTAGCTAGTCTCTGAGTTTTATACTCTAACCATGAATTATCTGCTTCTGTCGCTAAGAACTAAGAAACCATGAATGTGTGGATCTTCATGTGCTTTTCAGATTTTGGCAGATTTTTGGGTCGTACTCACTAAATGAATAAGGATAGGCATGTGGATTGCTTCTACCAGTCTTGTGACAGCTGAAAATCGATTCACAGCCAGCCAGGTTCAGGAATCCACAATTAAAATCTGTGATTAACCTATTCCTCAATTGAATGGGTCAATTAAGGCAGTCAATGGAAAGCATTACGATTACAGTGCATAGTTGGACCGTGGACAGGTGTTTGATTTTCTAAGAGGTTTGCAGATTGTATATTTCAGGGTTTTAACCACATCTAAGCCCCTGATAGGATAGGGCCCCTGCAGTGCAACGACTGCCTCTGCCAGGGCCATATAATGGAAAAGAAAATCTATTGCAGGAGAGGAAAGGACCTGAAATACCATTTGTCCAACAGTGGCCAGTCTGAGTGCACTTGACGTGTCTATATCGTAATTGGAAAGCAAGAGCAAAAATAATAGCTGTATTTGTAATTCAGACAGTCTCATTTTCCTGTGACAAATCTACCGTGTCTGCCGCCTAAGGCATTATGCTCATAACAAAAGGATTAATAAAAAATGATGCATTGCGTTATTAGCAGTTGGCTAAGGGCACTGGTAAATTCCTTTCAAACACACATTTTTAAGGATATTGTTGTTTCGGTAAAAGTAGCTGGCATCATAGTGGAAGCAAGATGGAGCTTGCCGAGTTTAATCTGATACTGGGAAGGGGCCACCACACGGGGAGGCTTTAGCATCTATGTCTCTTCTGGGACCATCTGGTTGGCCACTGCAAGGAGGAGGAGGAGGCTGGCAAGATGGACCGTTGGACTGATGCTGCATGGCTGCTCTCACAAACTAGCCTCTTTGTGCATTAATGAGTTTAAACCTTTGAATTAAAAGAGACAGGCTGTACAGCCCTGTTGGTTGGAAGCAACAGAACAAAGTTTGAGTCCAGTGGCACCTTTAAACAACATTTTATTCAACGTATTCGTGGGCGCACATAATTCTTCAGATTCAATGAAATGGAAATTACCAGTCCATACATAAAGGTAGAGGGTGAGCAGTAAGTGTGGCAGAATTGTAAGTGAGATGGGGCAGTTTTGTACAGCAGCCTGAATTGGCTTAGATCTCTCTGTTTGGCTCTGTCCCATAAGGCTTTGCAGGAGGCTCTTCAGCCTGACTATGCACCCCGCACTCTGCTCTAAAAGAACTGTTTACATTTCTGAGTAAATCTGTGGCTCCAAGCTCCTGCCTTGACAGGGAAGGTGTTTTTAAACTAGTAATACAATGATTCCAGTCAGAGTCTTCCGGTCAGAAAAGGAAAGGGTCTGGGTTTCGTCAGGACCATCTAATTTCTTGATTGATGCTAATCTGGATTCTAAAGGTATTTAACACCAGTGTTTGAGATGCTAAAGGCCCTCTGCTGACACCATGGTTAGGTCTTGCCAGAGTGGCCAGAATGCATTCCTAAACAGATAGTAATTCCTAAATGAATAATGAGTGTACGATTTGTTTATAAGTATTGGTTTGTCTTTTCCCTTCTGTAAGATGAATACTGAAATTGCTACATGCTTGAAAAATAGTGCAGTATGGTTTTCTTTTAATAAATCATAGATATTTTGGAACAGTTCTTTTCTCTCTTTCTCTCAAACTATGGGATTCTTGCTAGTTTCACCCCCCCACCCTTGTCAAGCTGGGCAGGGATGGGATTCCTAAGAAAATCTCCTGAACTCTCAATTCTCCCAACAGTAAGTTAGCATACAGCATAATGAAGATATTTAACAGATTCAAGGAGCAAACAGGAATAACAAGCTAGAGTTGAGTCTAGTAGCCCCTTAGAGACCAACAAGAGTTTCAGGGTGTATGCTTTCGAGAGTCAAAGTTCCCTTTGTCATTTTTTAATGTAAAGTGTAATTCTGTACAGAGTTATACAGTTCCAAGCTTACTAACTTTAGTGGACTTGGGAACATATAATCCTGCTTTGCATTGCATTGCTAGGCCCCTAAAAGCAGGTTGAATATGGAAGAGCCTACTCTTGTGACCTGCAGTCATAACGGTATAAAATGTATTATGCCAGTGCTGTCATTGCAATCTCAGAAGAACATATGGATACACAAATATGTCCTCTTTCATTTCTTTTTGTTTTCCAGTGTTATCATTGTCAGCCTTTTTGTTTCACCCATTTTTCTTTTCATTGGTATTTTTTTGTATTTTTGTGTGTGTACCTGGAAGTCATGGGAATGTCCGGTGACTGACCCCTACTGGGGGCCTGGAGGATATTCAGAGAGGTGGCTAAATAAAGCCTGCCACCAACCTCCCGCCTCTGGTATTTCAAGGAGGACTCCCATCCAAGTACTTTGCCAGAGTTGACAATGCTTAGCTTCTGAGATCTGACAAATTCGGGCTTGTCTGGGCTATTCAAGTCAGGGTACCCATTTTTCTTGCTGGTGTTCCTAATGTATTTATTTCTTTTACTCCCTTTTTATGATTTATTTATTTAAAACATTTTATGCTGCTGTTCCACCCAAACCGGGTCCCCAAGGCAGAAAATATCAAACCTTAAAACTTTTCAGCATTTCAAAATCAAAAACTTTAAAAATAAAGTATATATCCAGTACTTTAATAAAAACATATAAACAGACATGACACCAAAAATCAGGAAGGAAGCCAATAAAAATTATTGGGGGCATACCTGACTCGGGGGGGGAGTCCTCACCCACTGATGAAATACAACAGTAGAGTGAGACAGATGAACCTCCTTGGGGAGGGAGTTCCAAGGTTTTATGGCATTAACACACCACTTATGTGCAAGCAGTCAGGCGGTAGAATTCAATAGCATCCTAGAATGCACAACATTACAGTGTTTCTGCAGAGATTACTACAGAGACAGGTATATATATGTAGCATCAAATGGGCAGAAGGGCATGTGAGTGGACATAAATTATCTAATTCCATGTACACTGCATGGGAATTACGTAAATTAGCTCTCAGGGCTCTCTTGTTAAGGATGAAGGGCAGTTAAGTGTACTTTCATGCAAAAGGCCCACAACAGATGGATCACCAGTGGTGTAGTGTGTATTTCTGAGAAACAGGTTATGGAGTACACAGGCTGGGTCTGGAGTCCCCATCCTTTGCAACAGTGAGATGAGTTAAAGGTTCTCCCCAGTTCCTGAGGGTGCAGTGCTTGATCGGAACCGGGATTCTGGCACACATGGAGAAGAAGCTTCCTCCCCCCACCCGCCAGCATCAGCTTCTCAATCTGAAATGGTCTTGGGGGACACTATCTGGCCCATTAGGGAAACCCATGTATATATCTGTGCACAGGTTCCTCACCAGGCCAAATTCCACCTCTCTGGGATTGTTTCAGGTCAGGAAAACAGTATGAGGAGGGGGGGAGGCTGAAGCATGCTGTTTCCCTGACCTGAAACAATCCCAGAGAGGTGAAATTTGGCCCGGTTAGGAAATGTACATTTTTTTTCCATGCATGCTGTACTCCTGATCAGAACTGGGCACCACATATTCAGGAACTGAGGAGAACCCACAATTCATATCTGAGAGTTACACCAGGGAGGGGGACATAGCCTGCTGCATGCTGTAATGCATGAATCTGCCTACATAAACGTGACCCTATTCCATCACTCCCCAGATCAGAATGGCCAAGCTCTGGGCTACTGGAAAGTAGGAGCAGGGTAACATGCTACAGTAAATGCTTCTAGTGGTCTGGCAACAATAGTTGGAAGTTGGTGAAAACACAAAGAATCAGTTTGTAAATGCTGAATTTCTTCACTATTTTCCAATTACATATAATGTAGTGAAAATACCCCCCCCCTTTTCTGGTATGAATATGTCCCTATGCAGAAGGATGAGAATTTCATTGTTTTGGTTCATTAATAAATGCATATCCAAATGTTACTAGGTACTTTTCATTGTGTATTATTTCTAGATCTTGGCTGAATAATATGTTTATGATTCCTGTGTGTGTTGAAACATTAATAAAATGCTGCCCAATTAACAAAAAACACCCACCCACCAAATCCATTCTAAAACTAAAACCCAAATAATAATTTGGATGTTGTGAAAGAGCCAGCAAAAGGATAGTCCAGCCAATAAATGTGCTAGAGGATGGAGTCAGTGCAAATGAGAAATGGACTGCTGTCATAAAAAAGTGGAGTGAAAGAGATGAGAAAGCAGAGGAAAGTAGTCACTATATTTAGAGAAAATGGAAGGTTATAACATGGATGCACTCTGGAACATTTATCCCACTGTCATCTCTAGAAATGGGTTTTGTGGGCTGTTATGATGCTTCAAAAAACCTTGGAAACAAATTTGACCGGATGACAATTGGATGAAAGACAGAAAAATCTGATTGGATGCATTTTTTTAGGGCTTTACTACATGAGTAACTACTTATGTTTGTAGTTGACTGACATGAGTATTGTAATGCCAGGGTCCAGCTATGTGAGATGTGGAGACATATAGTGTATCTTCTGTTTATAGGACTCCACTCCAGTTGTGAGTGTGAATTTGACTGGAGGAGGAGAACTTAAGGGAAGGGGTGCTTTCTGTTTAACCCCTTTCCCTTGGGCATTTCATGATTTATAAACTCTCTAAAACTATTATCTGTGTTATTTAGTTATTTACTTCATTTATACCCCATCTTTCTCCCTAATGGGAATCCAAATCAGCTTACATTATTTCCCTCTCCTCCCTTTTATCCTCACAGGATAGGCTGAAAGTGTATGACTAGCTCTGAGGTCAACCAGCAATTTTCCATGGCATACTGGGGGGTTGTACCTAGGTCTCTCAGCTCCTAATCCAGTGTGCTAACTACTACAACACACTGGCTCTTAGTTTCTAACCTTGGTGACATGAAACACCCTAAATTAGCTGGACTTTTTGCTATATTTTGAATGACAAGGTGCATCGTATGTATTCTCTCAGCTTACTCCTTTCTGTCCTCCCCCCCCCCCCAAGGCTTCCAAGTTTTCTTCGGCTGAGAAGATTGACAGGATTCTCACATTCCTATTGACAAGCCCTGCCATTTCTTATGATTTTAGCGACCTTCCAAATGAAGAGAAGGGTCATCATCATCAACAGACAGGTGTGTAGTGTACACTCTTTGTTTACTTGTTTGTTTTTCCTTTCTCTCTGAGACTCAAGGTGAATCGCACAATTAAAAGCAATGTAATAAGGGCAATGTAATACATACAATTAGCAATGCAGTGAAACCAGATGGCAAAATTAAGAACAACATACTCCCAAATAATACAGGGTATACTATGAATAATGCAACAAATGCCCTAGAATTTCACATACATTGCAGCAGCCCTATTCCCTTCACAAAAATGGCCTCTTGAACAATTTCATTGTGCATATTCTGCAAAGTGATAAAAACATGGGAGCCTTTCTCACCTCTTCAGGTAGGTCATCCCGCCAGGCAAAGATGTTCCTGAAATATATGCTGATAGGACTACTGCAATGTGCTCAGACTGAGCATTATAATCAGTGAATCACCTATTCACTTAACTTATTATCTTTGAAGCCCTAAGCAATTATGGCTCAGGGTAAAAGGACACGTACTCCTATATGAATATTCTAGGGTTGCCAAGTCCCCCTGACCACTGCTGGGGTGGAAGGGTTGCTGTAGGCATCTAGTTAGTTTTCTTATATGAGATCATTAATCTCCTGGCAGGTGGTACACCTCAGCAACATTGTGGACCATTATAGGTATTGTACTCAAGTAAAAATATTACTAGAGATTCTTGCCCACATTTTGTCTTTTTATTAAAACACCACTATTTATATTTTTAACATTGACTAGTATAAAAGAATATGAGAATACCATCAATTGATTTTATATAGATAATAAAAGAGACCAATCACTTAAGCCTATTAAAATGCCTTACCAAAAGTAAGCAGGTTACAAAGCATGGAGTCCCTTCTAAGAAACCAATCAATTCTGACTGATATTATAGGTTTTCAAAACCATCATTTAACAGTAGCAGTCTAGCCTGATCTTGTCAGATCTTGGAAGCTAAGCAGGGTCTGCCTCATTTAGTAGTTGGATGGGAGACAATCAAGGAAGTCCAGGGTTGCAGTGCAAAGCCAGGCAATGGCAAACCACCTCTGCATATCTCTTGTCTTGAAAACCCTACAAGGTCTATATAAATTGACTGCAACTTCACGACACCTGCTACCACTAACTGTCCCAACTAATAGAGCTCACATTCTTATCTAATAATCTTATAACATCAAACACCATACAAAGTTGTCTGTACTCATGTATCTTCTAAACACATATGAAAAGTGTATTCTTGTTATTTTTAATGATAACAAAGAAACAAGCCTAGGTCTGCTCCCATTTCCATCAATCTTCATTAGAAAATCTTAGGTTGAGAACACTTTTGCCAACCTTAGAAAGTGTGGAAATGATTTTTCATTCTTGTAAACTATTGGATTGTCTGGGATAAAAATATTCACTTTGGGTTCCAGCTCTGAGGTGATTGTCTTTCTGTTAACGGTGAGATTTTCTGATGAAGACTGATGGAAACGGGAGTAGACCTAGGCTTCTCGTCAAATTCACCTTTCAACTAAGCTTATCAAGCCCTTTCTTCTACTCAGTTTGTTAGCCTTATTTATGGCTTAGTTTATTTGGAAATGGACTTTATTGAATAGGTGATTACGAATGTTGTTTCTTCATGGAACGTCTGTATTGGCTTCATTGCATTAGCATGTATTCTTTCTGAACACAATTGTAATAATGGATTTGTAAAAACTATTGTGCTTATTTGTATTAATGTAAGATTTATCTTTAAAATATTTGTATTTAGTAAATTAACTCACTAATATAAATAATATAATACACAATTTTAATATAATTCAACTGTTTAGTTACCTTATTATTTATTTATACAATGATTGGTTATAGTCAGGGGTCTTTTCGTAGAAAAACAGCTGCAGGAGCTCATTAGCATATGGTATGCTAATGAGCTATTAGGCTATTAGCATATGCCACGCCCCCCTGACATCACCAGAAGTTATGTCAGAAGGGGAAGCAAACGGAAGGGAGGCAACTTCAAAAGCCTCCCCTTCCCTTCCCCAGCTGGTCTGGGTGGGGGAGCTAAGAGAGAAGGGGTTTAAAGTTGCACCTATATGCATGCGCAAAAAGTTTTAAAAACAACAACACTGAGTGCACCTCCATCAGTGGACGCCATCTAGACAATCCATAGCGGAAGCAGTGTGCAGTAAGGCGATTCCCACGGGGGATGTCTGATCAGGTGAGGATGGATTAAAAAGATCTGGATCAAATTTGAGCCGGCATAATGGCGGGATTAGCTGCCCGTATGAACGCACCTTTGGTCCATCAAAGTCATATTATTGACTCAGATTGGCAGTGGCTCTCTGAGGTCTCAGGCAGAGGCCTTTCACATCACCTACCGCCTGCTCCTTTTAGCTGGAGATGCCAGGGATTGAACCTGGAACCTTCTGCATGCCAAGCAGATGCTCTACCACTGACCCATGTCTCCTCCCTAATTTGGGATTTCCCTCCAAACTGCTGTGTTTTGGAGGGGTACTGGGTGAATATTTAATCTAGATCCTCATTAATTCATAGGATTTTTACTGTGAATTGTTGTGTTTATTGTTCTGTATTGTGTTTTGTAATGTGTTTTCTTTCTTTGTCTTTGTAATCTTTATTTCTGAAATGAAAAAAAACTATTTTTTAAAGGATTTTTACAGTGAAACAAAACCAAAACCATCATAGCTCAAACCTTGGTCTCTAGGCAGCACTGTAAAACTCACAGATTCTCATTTTTTTACATGGGGTTACCCAAAACACATTGGAAGACTGCACATCACATCAATGTCCAAACAGTGCGCAACAGCATGGATTCAGTGCTGCTTCTCTCTAGAAGTGGGCTTTATATTCCCCCCATTGCTGTGTCTGGGGACAGATGAAATACAGCAAAGAAGAAGAGACTGGATTTATACCTCACACTTCAGTACCTGAAGGAGTCTCAGAGCCGCTTACAATCCCTTTCCCTTCCCCTCCTCACCACAACAGGATACCCTGTGAGGTAGGTGGGGCTGAGAGAGCTCTCTCGAGAACTGCCCTGGAGAGAACAGCTCTGAAAAAACTTGTAACTGACCCAAGGTCACACCAGCAGCTGTATGTGGAGGAATGGGGAATCAAACATTGTTCTCCCAGATTAGCGCCTAATGCCCCTAATCATTACACCAAACTGAGCCCTCTGATCTAGGAGTGGGTTTCTTGTCCACTTTCCCATGATGCTAATGGTTTCCAGGAAAAATTATGGCCGCACCAGTGGGCAGGAAAGACAAAAAGGAACAAGGTGCAAGGTAGAGAGTTTATTTAGCTCTTATGGATCCCTGTGCATTTCACTATGAGCTTCGTCAGGGGATCTTCTACAGAGATTTTTCAGCTCCCACCATGAACAGTAGGTGGAAGCTGTGAAATTTCTTTAGAAGATCCCCGGATGAAGCTCCTAGTGAAACTTGTAGGGATCCACAAGAGCTAAATAAATTGTCTACCTTGCTAATGGTTTCTAATCAGTCTGAATTAGCTGTCTCTCTGCCCAGGTGCAGTTTTGTGAAGTCCCAGTACATACTAACAGGTATTTGTGTTTGTTCAGCATGAACCAATCAGATTAGGTGATCAACTCGCATTTGACTAACACCTTCCAATACAGTGAGTTTGACTGTTGAATGTGTTTGCAGTGACACTGGCAGCATCCCTACCTTGGGCCAGTCACACATTCTCAGCCTAACCTACCTCTCAGGACTGTTGTGAGAATAAAATGAAGGAGAGGAGAATAATGTAAGCCTCTTTGAGACCCCATTGGGGTATGAAGGAGGGGTATAAATGAGGCTAATCTTATAAGAAGATCTGGTCATTGAGTTGCAACTGACACATGGCAACTCCATCCATGGAGCATTCCAGGCAAGGGAGGAGCAGGGGTGATTTGCCATTTCCCTCTTCCACATAGCAACCCCAGTCTTCCTCGGTGGTCTCCCATCCAAGTACTGATCATGGCCAAGCCTACTTAGCTCTAGGTTTGCCAGGTCCTCCCAGCTGCCAGCAAGGGATGGGGGGGGTCATAGGGTTGCCAGCTCCAAGTTGGGAAACCCCTGGAGATTGGGTACAGTGCCATAGAGTTTGCCCTACAAAGCATCCATCTTCTTTGAGGGAACAGATTTCTGTAGCCTGGAGGTGAGTTATAATTCTGGAGGGATCCCCAGGTGCCACCTGGAGGCTGGCATCCCCACTAAGCTCCCAAACCTTGGTGAGCTTGGGCTATTGGGGCTGCTTAAATAAATTAATAAATAATCCTTTCGAGTACTGGTCTCCCCAGGGTGTTCTTTCTGCCCGCCATAATGCTGGGTGTTTTGTTAGTCTGTCTAAACTTGATCAAACATCAGTGCAAGCCAAACACTGGTTTTGAATGATGAATATTGACAAGCCAGGCCCAGATTCAGCAGTGGAGAATTCTGAGACGGATTTATGGTGGTAAATTTATTTCCGCTATGCTGCAACTAACGACAGGCACACACTTCAAGATTGAAATGTATTTCTTTCCTGGGCCCATAAACCATTCCCAAAAGATGCAGAGGAAAGAGTCAGGTGAGGGAACGAAGAGAACTGAAGCCTCTGAAAGCTCATCTCTAAGCCATTTTTTTCTGACTTCTTATCGCGAGCATCCGGCTTCTAAAGGACTGAAGCACGCAAGAGCCTCCTGCTGTGGTGAACTGTGTTTATTGAGATAATTGCCACACACGCATTCAGATTCTCTCTGCTGATACAGAAGATGTAGGTTTGGAAGGTCAAGAGTAGTAATTATCTGTAATTACACTGGGCTCAGAATAAGAGTGGGGGGGATAAGCACTGTCCATTCAGGAAGTGATAATAGCTAGAAAATAGGCACTTCTCTGTGCAATTTGACTTAATAAGTAAAATACATGTCTTGGGCCTGAACTGATAAAGAAAATAAAGCCAATCTCCAGAATAAGTGTAGGCTTGCCATTCACCAGCCCTGTAAGGGGAAGGTGCTTGAAAGCTGGGAATTCCTGAACTGTTGGTAGAGAAGTCTTTCCACGAGTGGAAATAACTTGATTGATGTGATGTGCCAAAGCTTTGACAGCATCCAGCATCCAGACAGTGTGTTAAGTGCTGTGAAGTCACTTCTGACTTATGGCGACCCTATGAATTTTAGTGACCTGTAAAACATCGTATTGTTAACAGACTTGCTCAGGTCTTGCAAACTGAGGGCCGTGACTTCCTTTATTGAGTCAACCCATCTCATGTTGGGTCTTCTTTTCTTGCTGCCTTCAACTTTTTTCTGAAGCACCTTTAAATCCTATACATTTCAATGGGAGAGTTAATCATCTGCTAGGCTGGCCCCAGGTTTCAGCAAAATGTCCCAGCCCTGTTAGCTACCTTTAATAGTAGTGTGCCACTTGCTGTCTAGCTATATGCTTGCCTGCTCACTGATCCACCTATCTCTGATCCACCATTTTCAGCGTTCATGAAAACAGGGAGGTTCGCCATTAGCCACAGTGGAAAGTTCACCAGTTAATGGAATTGTTCTATGGAAGAAGAGCCTAGCCCCTTAGGCATCTCCCAACCTTGTCACTGCAGTGGTGGGGCAGGGATTAGTGGAGATGTGTCCCCCTAAGACCCAGGAGTCTGGCAAGAGCCTGACAGTATGAGCCCATATGGTAGTCTGAGGGCAAGCTTCAGTGTCTCTTCCATCAAAATAAAGGGGAAATAAAAATGTCCCACATCTTTCCCTGCTTTTCTTATGCAATGGCTAATTGGATGTATATCCCAGCAACCTGATCCAGCTGTTGGATGAGACACTCTTTTCCCTGTCTTTAAATGTCTTTCCTGCTCATTGTGAAGGATGGAACTGATGTTTGTGTCCATTAGGGGTGTACATTCAGCACAAGCCAAGCCAAAGAAATACCCGCAAAATACCTTACCTCTGTTTTGGGGGTATTATTTAAGTCGAACAAGTCAAAGAATCTGATCAGCTACTGGTATAGCTGAGCCCGAATGAAGCCAAATCTTTCGGGCTTTTATTCAGGTATATTCCACTATACCAAATGGCTGGCAGGCTCCTCTTGGAGCTTGGTTTAAACTGAGCTACAAGAAGAGCCAGCCCAGAATCAGCTGGGGTGGTGGGAGCCGAGAGCTCTGCACTGCCCCAGCTGATCTTCTCTTACCTCCCCACTGCGTGCAGATCCTGGGACCAGCTTTGCCTGCAGTCTGGTTTAAACCGCACTGCAGGAGAAGCCAAGCCAGCCCCAGGGTTGGGCTGACACCTTTTTTATTGGTATTTTCCTTCTCGGGTCTATTGGACCCGAAAAAATCCAGGAATTCCAAAAAAAAAATCCCAGATCTGAATACCATACCAGTATTGGGATCTGGGATTTTTCAGAAATGACAAAAAAAATATTTAAAAAATTAGGTCCAACAGACTTGAACAGAAAATAAAAAATTTTGCACACCACTGGTGACCATTAATTAGATGCACAGCTTGAATCTTCCCCATAATCCCCCTGCAGGTTATGTAGCAGGCTGTGAAAGTGCTAATAGCTAGACAACAGGCACTTTGCTGGGTTTTCTGCTTAATAAGTAAAACAAAAGTTTCAAAAAGTGCTTCCTGTCAGGCATGTGACTTCCTAATTTACTGCACAGAGCAGTCTGCTGTAGTGAGGATCCCTCCCTCACTTCCTCCTTTGGGTGTGTGAGGCTGGGGTAGAGTAGGGTAAAGTTCCTCTCTACCTTGCTTGTCGGGGTGGAGCCTTTTCCCAGGACTGTTTTTCCCCCTTCCATGCCACTCTTATGTTACACTAAAAAGGGAATTAATTTTCGGTGTCCAGAATTTCTGGTCTGAGTTGTGTTGCATCTGACAGAATGCTAAACAAATAGGACAGACATAAGTGATCTTTAGATTGGCACCTTGATCCAGGGATTGGGAAGCTCAGTAGAAGACCAAGGACCTAAGCAGAGGAAGGATCCAAATATCTTCTCTGATATTGCTGTTAGGTACCCCGGGCATAGGAGAGGAGAGACTGGCAGTGCAACCCTAAGAAGAATTACACCCTTCTAAGACCATTGACTTCAATAGATTTAGGAGGTGTTTACGACTGCACTGAAAGTCTGGAACCTTTTGCACTGTTCCTTTTTGCCACAACAGAAACCTTGCATTATTAGAGCTGATGCTGCTGATCATGTGCTAGATGGCACATGCATGCCGCTCCTGCATTGTCACAAAACACAGATGCTATGGGAGCAGTGCGGATTGCAGATGTTTCTTGCTGAAAGGTTATGAAAGATCCTTCTGTGTAAGCAGGGCCGGCTCACCCACTAGGCAAACTAGACTTTTGCCTAGGGCGTCGGGCCATGGCCCCTGGAGGTGGGCGCTGGAAAGGCCTGCGGCCTTCCCCCCACCCCACTCGGCTGCGCCCCCTCCTCTTCCTCAGGTGCTGTGGGGCTTTCGCTTCTCGGCTCCCTGCAGGCAGGCTTCCTGGAAGGTGCACCATGAGAAGGCTCCAGCATGGATGGGCGGGTTGGCACACGAACTGAGGCGCACAACTCTGAGGTGGCGAGTTGGGCAGGTGTTGGACTCAGCAGCCTCCCAAGGGGGCTGTTGGAGGCTCCAAGGGCTACAGGGCCAAGGCGAGGAGCAGAGGCAGTGCTTGCAGGGTTGGGGCATCACTGGCTGGCTGGCTGGACACCACATCCCCAGGTATGCACTCCCCTGGCCCGCCTGCGCCCCGCGGGCTTCTTCGGCACCCAGGCAGGAAGGAGGGGGAGGCAGAGGGAGCCCCCCACATCTGACTGACTGCCGGCTCCATGCCACTTCAACGCAATGAACAGCTCCTTCCTGAGTTACCAGGAAGGATGAGCATACAGCAGGAGCCGGGGGAGAAGGGAAGCTTCTGCTCCACAGCGCATTCTGACTGTTTGCTGCTCCTTGCAGCAGGATTGCCCTTGCGCAGAGTGGGCCAAGCGTCCAGTTGGGAGAGGGACTTTCCCTGTTCCTTGTGTAGCTCTTTTTAAAAAATTGCACCAGCCCGCTATAAAGCCTTGGGGGGGGGGGGGCTTTGCTGCCAGCACCTAAGATCTGGGCTGCATCACTTGGTGTGTGCTGCTGTCTGCTGGAGCAGCAAGAGGAAACTTGGTGGGCTTTTGGGCCAAACTGGCTTCCATCTCGGGAATGACGAGGGAGGGGGAGAGGCTGGGAAGCCTTCTCATCCCCTGCCGCCTGGAGCCCCACTGGCAAAACCCCCTGGTTAGCAGCAGCTTGTACATGAGGGGGGGTGCCACAAGACAACCTCGCCTGGGGGGGCACCACAAGCTAGCCCCTCCTAGGGTGCAAAAAAACCTCGGGCCAGCCCTGTGTGTAAGAAAATAAAAGGTTTGAAATAGTAGTTTGAGATAGTAGTTTGTGATATTTTTTCATCAAATTTCTTACAGGTTAAAGTGTAATTTTTAGAAAGTGGCTAATAAAAAGATATAATAACCAACCTGGGTCATCCTAGTGTAATAGAAGTTAAAGGGTTTATACAAAGAAGGCCTTGATAATATGCTATTAAGATGCTCTAAAGGTGCTTTACATTCATTCAAATTCAGTTTGAAATACATAGACAAGTGCAAGTGAAAGACATCTTCAGAATACTACATATGAGACTGTTTTTACTGAATCAGACCATCTAACCATTTCCTCTGCTGAAATAGTTTTTTTGGGGGGTGTTGCAGACTAAACCTGGGCCTCTTTACATGCAAAGTATGTGATCTGTGACTGAGCAAGGGCATATTTCTGGAAACAATACAGAGCCCAGGTTTCCCTGAGCACAAGAGCCTATAAGGCTCAAAGTCCATTCCAACCCATTCCAAGTGAAATCGCCATGCTTTTCTTGCAACAAGCAAACATATTTAATATACACACATACCTACATGTAATTTGAGAATAGAGTGTGCTCCTTCAAAAACAACCATTAAAATTTGGATTAAGAAAGAGAAAATAAGACATTTCCACTCACAAAACAACAACAGGATTCCATTTGACTTCCCAAAACTTCTTAAACCATTTTCAGTTTCCCCTATATCAGGAAGGGTGGGTGGAGGCAATAGTCATATCAGTCTTTTTGTGTCCACTACACATCCTTTACAATTTGCAAGTAATGTTTCTGAAGAAGAGAAACTATAAATTTCCATGCACTAACATGTTAAGTTATGCATCCTGTGTAAACTCAAGCTGTGAAGAAGCCAAAAGCAGATTTAAATTATTCAGGAACCTGAGGGAAGGCTCGGAATCACACTATAACTTAAACTACTTAAACAGCATTAGAGGCATTTTGAAAAATAACAAAATATTTTATTTAACAAAGAGGGGAAAGTTCAGGGGTTGAAATTTCTGAGGTAAAAACAGTACATGCACAAACTTTAGTTCTTATGTTTCAGGCTAATGAAAGTTTCTCAAGCTGTTCACAGTTATTTAAATCTTTATGTTGAGAGGCTTTTGTTCCAGTGTTTTCCCAAAGATTCTAGTACACTTTTTTTGAGTATTCTCTAGCTCTTTTTGTTTCCAGAACACTGGTACACTCTTCCCAGTACCCAAATCCCTTTTCTTGAAACACCAGTACAGAGTTTTTACTGACTCTTAAGGTCTCTAAAGGCAGTTTCTAACTACACCAGACCAGGGATTGCTACACTCTTCAGAGCTAACTCCCTGTTTGACTGGGTAGGGAATTTTCTTCTCTGTCTAGAAGATCTATCCCCTTTCTTTGGCCCAGATGGGAGTCTTCACCTAACCCCAAACTTTCTTGCCAACTTTCCTCTAGTTCTCTCTGTGTAAAACTGCTCTTAGCTAAGGCTGAAATCAGACTCAATTCAGTCAAGGCAGAAATCTGACAGACTCTTTCCTCAGCATGCAGCTTGCTCAAGACTTTATCTGCTCAGCTAATGCTAACCAATCAGATTGCTTGGAACAGTCTGTCACTCAAAGCTCTGGAAGAATTAACTAGGGATGGGCACAGACTGGACACAGATCTAATTTTTCCACAGGCTAAGGTCCAGTTCATGGTCTGTGATCCCAGTCCATGCCACCCCACTGACATGGACCTTCTGTGACCCTCCCAGGAGGTTCATAAGGTCCATGTTGGCAGGGCTTGCAAAAGCCATTTAAGCAGAATACATTCCCTTTAAATAGATTTTTGCAAAACCGCACAGCGTGCAAGTGAAGGGCGAGTGGTGACTCCACCCACCTGGAAGCCATCCCTTTAAATGGCTTTGTAAGCTTCGCAATGTCAAGGACCAAATGGACCACAACCTGGCCCATTAAACATTGAGGTTTGTGGTCTGGGGGTCTGTAAATCCCATGGACCTCAGACCTCCACAGATTACCATTTGTCTGGACTGTGCCCATCCCTAGAACTAACCCTTCATAGTCCTTCAGCTGTTTGTACAGCACTTCTAAGCTTTTAAATAGTGCAGTCCATCACAACTCCTATTATATTTATTTAGAAATGGCTTCCACATTGTTAAAACTGCATGGTGTTATCAAAAAACTGTAGGTTAGTTCTTTAATTTTAAATCTCATTTGCTAGTTTAAACAAATATGGTAAATATTATGCAAAATGTTAAAGAAATTCTGCCATATAGAGTATCTATAAACTATTTTGCACATAGCATAACATCACTGGATGTTCGGTCATAAACATGAATCTCTTGTATGTGCACTTGTCTTCCCATACATTTTAATGACTAGTGATGACAGCTAAACTTGGAACCATCACAGCTTGGTGATGCCCTGATCAAGAAATGTTGGGTGCAAATAAAAAAGGGGGTTTGGACAGACCTACCACTTTTTATTTGTCCCTAGTAGTACATTAGACAGGGTAACGAGGCCAGCCTCAGGTGGCAGACACGAAGGTAGTATTTGAGGGCAGCAAGTTGTCAATTATTCTGTTTGTATGTATTTTTTGCCACCACAGAGAACACTGCTGAGATTTGTTTGCCTCAGGCACTAAAATATTTTCACCCTTCTCTCAGGATGGTTCCATCTTTCCCCACATACAGTATCTGGTTAGCTAATGCCAGGCAGAGAGGGCTGTGCTAGACAGACCTTAGATCTGATGCAGCATGACAATTTTTCAGTTCTTATTTAGCCTACTGCTATCACAGTATAAGGCACATCTACAGGAGCATGTTCTCCTGTATGGCATCACCACCACCATTACACAGACACATACAGACCTTCAGATGGCAACAGAAAAATCCTGTTGCCATATTCCACCTTTTAACTCAGGGCCCAAAACAGCACCTGCTTATTCATGTTTCTGCTTGTTTGTATGTATAGGATGGGGAGCCTCGTATGTGCAGGATGGGAGTGGCGATGAAGGGGGAGGGAGCCTAAATGCTTTGCATGAAATGAAACAAAGGGGTGAAGGCATCTGGGTCTCCATTAGAAGGACCAGTTTTCCTAGTATAAGCCCATGCGGCAGCTTCACTCAGCACAACAAATCCTTTTGTTCTTCTAGGGTTTCCAGCTCTGGGCTGGAAGATCCCTGGAGATTTTGGGAGTGGAGCCTAGGGAGGGTAGTTGAGGGGGCCTCAGCAGGGAATAAGGCCACAGAGTTCTCCCCGAAAGCAGCCATTCACTCCAGGGGGACTGACCTCTGCTGTCTGGAGATCAGTTGTAATTCTGGGAGATCTCCAGCCCCCACCTGGAGGTCAGCGACCTTAAGTTGTTCCAGGCCCTGCAAAGAAGCATTCTGCTGCTGCATACTTGTGGTCCTTTTTAGTGGCTGCCCTAGTGTTGTGAAGTTATATCCTGTACCAGTTCTGTATGTATGTACCTAGAACTTTAGGACTAAGATGTCTGGTGGAAAGGTGGGTTTATAGGGATGCCATTCCCCAGTTGGGAGCGGGAGATCCCCCAATTTTTGGGGACTCCTGCCTACTTCTGACTAGCTGGCGGGTGGGAGGAAATCCTGCCCCTAAATGCAACATGCTGACATCACACGGGTAGCAACTACCTGCAGGCTTGCTTAGGAGCACAACATGGGGGAGAGACAAGCTGGCCTGCCCTCCCCAGTGCTGCCGGAGCCTTTCCTGGCCACTGCAAAAGGCAAGATCAAAGGAGTTCTACCAGCCACCCTTTGCTTTGGCGAGGGACTGATGGCAGCCGGGCAGTGAGGCCAAAGGAGGGGGAGCATTGCCAGCCACAGAACTCCGCTGCTGGAGGACGTAAGCAAGTGCCAGAAAAGAGAAACCTGGCCAGCCCTCACAGAGTTGGAAGGGCCATACAGGCCCTCTCTTCCTGTCTTTCTTTGCAGCCCTGAGCGCGCCATCCCCAAAGTGCTGATGTCACTTCCGCATGACATCAGAGCATCACGTCGCTCTGCCCCACTCCCAGAAAACTCCCTCCTACCCCCTGCCACAGCAGCGTTTGGACCTGGCAACCATATGGATTTATAAATATTTTAAATGAGCAAAATTAAATAGAAAGAAGTTCCAAAAGAAGTAGCCACCACTACTGGGAAGGCCTTGCTGCCTCTTCTTTCAGACCTTACCAAGGGCCAGATTAAATGTGATGGAGCAACACGTACATTTTATTCACGTGTCTTCACCATTCCTGTGTAAAGTGCAGGGAGGTGCTTAATACACAGAAAAGTGTGCAAGAGTTAGGAGAGAGAAAACCTCAGCTCCACACCCCCACCTTTCCTTGCTGTGTTCTATTGCTTTGAGCACTTTTCTTGACAAGAGAGCACAAGAAAACAGGACAGGGAGGAGGAAGGGCTGAGGAGCCCTGGCTCATTCTTTCTTTTTCAGGTGGGTAGCCATGGTGGTCTGCAGCAGAACAGAAAGATTCAAGCCCAATAGCCCCTTAGGGCCCAACAAGGTTTCCAGGGCATAGGTTTAGGAGAGTCAAAGATCCCTCCGTCAGATACAAGACAAACGGTCCAGTCCTAAAGTAATTCCCTTTAGAATTGCACTTTTTTTTAATGCCCCCCGAAGGGGGTTGTTTATTGCATTTTTTAAAAAACTACAGAAAAGGGGGAGGGTACTAATACAGACTACAAGAAGGGGAGATAGAAAAGAAGCTCCAAGTTGTGGTGATCGTATACAATGCTTACAAACGTGGCATTAAGAAAAACGTTCAGTTGTTAACCTCGAAGGTGACAGTTGAGTAAATCGCTTATAGAAGCTCTAGCCCGTACTGACTGTTTGGAGTATGCTTCTGAAATACACTTAAATTTCTTTTATGCAAACATCAGGCATCCTCATCATCTGATAACAATAACAATAATTTCTACCCATCTGGCTGTTACATGCTGCCCATCTGACTGTTTAAAAAAATTTAACCCACCATTGCCTGCAAACCTCCCAACATACAAAATTATTTAAATGGAATTACTAAATACATCAAAATTAGGCTTAAATATACTTCTTCTAAGAGCTCACTCCATTTGCAATCTTATTAACAAAAAAAGAACCTATATAGGCATCAGATAACATCCCCTTCACCTCAATTAGCATCCCATCAAACTAATGTCTTAAAATTAACGAAGCCTAATCTATTTAAGCTTATTAAAATCATTTCCAGACACTTCAACCTCTCTTCCATTTATAATACTTGTCTAAGTTGATAAGATACTATTTTTCAGGGAGTCACCAAATTACGTTTAAATTTCATTTGAGCAATCACCATCAAGCACCCACTTTTCCCATATGCACCTTTCACCTTTGACTCTTGATGTTTACACCCTAGAAATCTTTGTGAAGACCTTGAGTTCTGTTATTAGAGACTCACTATGGGAAGTTTCCTTCAAAAGTTGATAAGTAGAAATCAATAAGAACTGTGATTGCTACATGCTCAGATAAAGCAAGTCTTGTGAAACAGATTTGTTGATATTGCGCAGTATCCGTTGCGTGTGAGCGATAATAGAAGAGAATTTTCTACAGAGTTACTGCAGTAAATGATTTTGCACGCATATCTTTATTGACTCTTCGTTATCTTTGTCGCGGATGTTGTGTTTGAATTTCCACCTCCTCCCGTGACCCCTCGTTGTCAGTCTCCAGGTGGTGGCTGGAGATCTCCCAGAATTACAACTGGTCTCCAGGTTGCAGAGATCAGTGCCCCTGGAGAAAATTGCTGCTTTGGAGGGTAGACTCTATGGCATCACACCCCATGGAGGTCCCTCCCCTGCTGAAACCAAGCCCTCTCGAGGCTCCACCCCCAAAATCTCCAGGAGTATCCCAACCCAGAGCTGACAACACTATACATGAATGAGGAAAGAACATGCATTAAATATACACAGTTGCCCTTTCATATCTAATATAGCGCTCAATACGCCGAAAGAATGCAGCGAGGCTTTTCAGGTGGTGGCCCCATGCATTTGGAACAACATTCCAAAGTAAAACCAGCTGGCACTGTCTGCCTACCCCCTGCCAACTGATGTGTAACGTGTTTTGTTTTCTCAAGGTTTTGCTTAGTGACATGATCTGGAAACTGTGTCTTGTGCCTCCTTGGTTTCTTTTGCTCTTACATTGTAGGGTTGTTGTTGTTTTACTGTTTGTATCACATTTGCTGTATTTTGATTTGCAAGTTTGGCTAGGGCAGCTGTATTGCACAGTAAATTGCTCCCAGTGCCGCATCTGGGCTGCAAATGCAACTGACAGGTTTTAAAAACAAAGAAATAAAGGCAAGGGCTCCTAATTTCCCTCACATTAAAAATCCCTCCTTTTCTAGTTGCACTGTGACTGTATCCCTAGTCTTTAAAATGCACTTTCCTAATGGCATGAAGAAAGAATTGTGCCCCCCCCCCACAGCTGCTAACAATAGATGCTGGGTAACTATCAATTGATTTCAGTTTACCTTCTTCAAAAGCATCCCAAGTGGCAAATAAAAGGGACAACAAGCTCTGACCTACAATTTCAGAACGGAGCTTAATGACCTCATCCCCAAATGTACAATTACGATTACAGCCATCTTAAATGTTCTCGATGCTTAACAAACTGATGTTCTTCTTCACACATTTTAGCTGCAGCTATAATTCTGGGCCATAGAGGGGCTGAGGGGAGGAAAGCCATTATATGCCCAATTACAACACTGTATCGTGTATCCCCTCTAGAAATGTTGCATTTAACTAGACCACAAAGGGCAAATGTGCATTTAAAATCTCACTGATAATAAATGTGCATCGCAAGGGTGGGGGTTCTTACACTATGGAATTGTCTTTTTACAGAGAGAGAGAGAGAGAGAGAGAGAGAGAGAGAGAGACTCATTAGTTATCAGCTGTAACAACTTGTCTGACTTCCTGTTCCTTGCAGAAAATAATATTTTTAAAGAAAAAAAATCATTAAACTGAGTCTGCATTCTGTGAAAATGAATAATAATGAAGTGGAACCTGCGCACCCACCTGAATATTATGGGTTGTGTTGTGTCCTGGGATCAGAAGGCAGAGCTGGCGAAATACAGCCAAGCTTCGCTCTCTGAGAACAATAGGGACTAGGTTCCTGAGCTCGCCAGTAGTGGACCAATGGCAGCATTGGCGGGCGATTCAAACCCGCCAATAGGAATATAGGGCCGTTCCCCCTAACTGTATATAGTTGGCCTCCGGCCGTTACTGTGTGTTCTTGTCTTATGTGAAGTACGAATAAACGCGTCTTCTCTTATGTCGTCGTCCGAGTCATGAGGCCCGAAACCCAGTACTTTACAGTGGCGACGAAGGTGGGATTTCAACGCCTTCCATGACTCCATGAGCGACGAAAAGGACACCGCCGAGCATCGCATCGCTGACCCCGAGAGCAGCACCGCACCGCTCGCCGAGCATCGCATCGCTGACCCCGAGAGCAGCACCGCACCGCTCGCCCCGGCGCACGCCTTACCAGACAGAACCATGGCCGCTTCTCATGTAACACTGGAGCACTTCGATCCGTCGCAGCCAGAAACCTGGGACGCATGGGTCGACCAGCTCATCAGCTATTTGGAGCTCAACGAAATCCGCCACCCCGACCAGAAACGAGCGATCCTGCTGAACGCCTGCGGCACCCAAACCGTCCGCCTCGCCAAGAGCCTCTTGGTGCCCCGCACGGCCTTGGAGAGCTCGTTTGGGGAGATCCTGGATGTCCTCAACGCTTACTTCAGCCCCCGGCCGACCTTCCTGGCCAAGAGGATGGAGTTCCAGAGGCGAGTCCAGGCCCAAGGGGAATCCATAGCCACCTTCCTGGCCGCGCTCAGGGCGCTCGCGGTGGACTGCGTGTTCCCGAAGGTGGAGGACAACCTGCTGACGCAGTTTGTGTGGGGCCTGGCGGACTCCAAGCTGCGGCGCAAGTTGGTTGGGCACCGGAAGCTCTCCTTGGACGGGGCCCTAGACGCCGCAACAGCCCATGAGGCCGCGGAAGGGGAACGCCCGGCCGCGGCCGCCCATGTGGTCGGAAGGAGTCCAAGCCCCGGGAATGTGGACACGGAAGAGGTCTTCGCCCTCAGACCTCAACAACGCCGGCCGGCGCCATTCCAGCAGGCCAACAGAGAGCCAGCCAAGCCTTCCGGCAACCGGGTCGTCTGTGCCAGCTGCGGGGAAGGCCACGCAAGGAAATCCTGCAAGTTCCGGGATGCTGTCTGTCACGGGTGCGGAAAGCAGGGACACCTCGCACGGGTCTGCCGATCCAAGGACCCCCGGAATTCGAGATCGTCGGCCCCACCGCATCGCGCATCGTCCACCGCCTACGAGACGACGGAAGAGGTCGCCGAGTTGAACCACCTCACCGACCAACCGCTGCAGGTACTTCGCCTCCCCAACCCCAACCTCTCCTCCACCCCGAAGATCCAAGTAACCGTGCGGATCGAGGGGTCCCCTGCTGCATGGAGGTGGACTCGGGATCGGCGGTGTCCATCATTTCCATGGACACTTTAAAAGACTTTGCCCGTCAGGGGACCCCTCTACGTCCATCGCCACTAAGCTTGGTGGACTTTCAAAAGAACCCTGTCCCCATCCGGGGAGTCGGCACTTTCCGAGTGCAATACCGAGACTTTGAGGGGAACTTGGACTTGGTGGTGGTGGAGGGAAATCTCGTGAGTCTCCTGGGGCGGGCATGGTTTGAGGCCCTAGGCATCACAATTGGGGGAGTGAATAAGTGCGGGATGCGCGACTGGGGGCGGTGTGCAAGGAATTCCCCGAGGTCTTTGATGGGAAACTGAGGTGTTATAAAGGGCCCCCGGTGTCGCTCCACTTAGACCCCACAGTGACGCCCATCCGACGGCGCTTCCGCACCGTGCCCCTGGCCCTCCGCCCTAAAATAGAGGCCGAACTGGACCGGCTAGTGGCCCAGGGAGTCCTAGAGCCTGTCCCGAACGCTCGATGGGAGACCCCGATTGTGACACCCGTTAAGCCAAACGGGGAAATCCGCATCTGCGCGGATTATAAGTGCACCATTAACCAGGCACTTCAGGCGCACGCATACCCCGTACCCGTGGTCAGCCACGTCTTAGCAACACTGGCGGGGGCGCGCATATTTGGAAAGCTGGATCTCGCGCAGGCGTACCAGCAACTCCCGGTGGATGCAGCCACGGCCGAGGCGCAAACCATTGTAACCCACCGGGGCGCCTTCAGGGTGAAGCGGCTGCAGTTCGGGGTCAGTGTGGCCCCAGGGATCTTCCAAAATCTCATGGACGACTTGTTAAAAGGGATCCCTGGAGTGACGCCATTCTTCGACGACGTCCTCATCGCCGCGACCACCCCGGAAAGCTTCGCCGCCCGCCTCCGAACGGTACTGGGACGCTTCCAAGCCGCGGGGCTAAAAGTGAAGCGGGAAAAGTGCCTCCTCGGGGTGCCGGAGGTGGAGTTCTTGGGGTACCGGGTAGACGCAACAGGCCTGCATCCGGCGAGGGACAAGGTGAAGGCCATCGTGGAGGCCCCCGCCCCGAAGTCCAAGGCGGAGCTCCAGGCGTTCTTAGGCCTCCTGAACTTTTACCACGCCTTTCTCCCCCACAAAGCCGCCGTGGCCGAACCCCTGCACAGGCTGCTGGATAAGGCAACACCTTGGGCATGGGGAGCGAGGGAGGCGGCGGCGTTTCGGGGGTTAAAGTACTCTTGATTTCTAACGCGGTGCTCGCCCACTTTGATGAAAAGCTCCCGGTAATCCTTGCGTGCGACGCATCACCGTATGGGGTCGGGGCAGTCTTGGCCCACAAGCTACCGGATGGGAGGGAAGTCCCGGTGGCTTACTACTCCCGCACGCTGTCCCCCGCGGAGCGGAACTATGCTCAAATCGACCGGGAGGGCTTGGCACTAGTGGCGGGGGTAAAAAAGTTTCACAACTTTGTGTACGGGCGGCCCTTCACGCTCGTAACCGATCATAAGCCGCTCTTGGGACTGTTTGCGGCGGACAAACAAACGCCACAGGTACTGTCGCCCCGGGTGTTGCGCTGGTCCTTGTTTTTGGCGGGCTACCAGTACCAGTTGGAGCATCGGCCGGGCAAGGCGCTGGGTCATGCCGATGCCTTGAGCCGCCTGCCGCTGCCGCATACAGGGGAAGATCCGGCCCCGGCTCCCGCAGTGTTGTTAATGGAGGAGCTGCCAAACCCCCCTTCAGGCTGCAGACGTGGCCGCCCGCACGTCCCGAGATCCCATTCTCTCCCGGGTCCTAAACTGGGTGGTGAGGGGATGGCCAGCGGAACAGACAGGGCCAGAGTTCACGGCATACAAAGCCAGGCGGGAAGAGCTATCCGCCTTAAAAGGGTGCTTGTTATGGGGGGACAGGGTGGTCATCCCGGGGCCCATGAGACAAGGGGTTCTAGAAACGCTACATGAGGCCCACCCCGGCATTGTACGAATGAAAGCTCTGGCAAGGAGCTACGTGTGGTGGCCCGGGATGGACGCCGAAATTGAAACCTGGGTCCGAGGGTGCACACGGTGTCAGGAAGTACGCCCCAATCCCCCGAGAGCGCCAACCCAAAGCTGGGAGTCTACCCACAAGCCGTGGTCACGCCTACACATAGACTTTGCGGGGCCGTTTCAGGGGCTCCAGTTCATGGTGACGGTAGACTCCTACTCGAAATGGGTGGAAATAAGCCCAGTGTCTACCACCTCTGCCAAAGCGGCAATAAGGGCCCTGCGGAAAATATTCGCGACGCACGGGTTACCCGACACAATCGTGTCGGACAACGGGGCAGCGTTCACATCTGCTGAGTTTCAAGCGTTCCTCGAAAGGAACCTCATCAGGCACATACGATCCGCGCCCTTCCACCCGGCAACCAATGGACAGGCGGAGAGGACGGTACGCACCGCCAAAGAGGCCCTGAGCCGCATAACGGAGGGGGACTGGGAGTTCCGGCTGGCCCGCTTCCTTCTCACATACCGCACCACCCCAAACCCCATCTCCGGGCATTGCCCCGCAGAACTATTAATGGGCCGCCGCCCTACCACTTTATTAGACAGACTCCACCCGGACCGAGCCCCAGAGAGAAAGCTGGTCGAGAACAGGGAGGCGCCCCGAAGCTTCCTACCGGGAGACCCTGTCTACTTCCGGAACTACGGGGCGGGGCCGCAGTGGGTGGCCGGGCGCATCCTAAAACCCACCGGGCCAGTGTCATATGAAGTCCTAACAGATGGGGACCGGGTCCTCCGTAAACACGTCGACCAGCTCCGGAGGCGGCAAGACCCCGACACAGAGATCCAGTTACCGGGAAATGCCGCCGCCGCCCCATCATCCGATCGACCGCAAGCACCGACAGCGGAGCCAGCGCCAGAAAGTCCACGGAATCCGGAGGGGCCCCGGTGACAGCTGAACCGCCGCCGCCGCTGCCGCCGCCGTTACAGCCGCCACTGTCACCGCCTCGGCTACTACCAGAGGTCCAAGCTCCTGGTGCTGGCGGACCACCCGATAGGGGCCCCGCCAGTCCGGTACCGGCCCCCGACGTTCGCTAAGAGAACGGAGGGCACCAACTATACTTGAAAGACTACGTCACCTGATAGGAGACGAACTATGGGGGAGGGGTGTTGTGTCCTGGGATCAGAAGGCAGAGCTGGCGAAATACAGCCAAGCTTCGCTCTCTGAGAACAATAGGGACTAGGTTCCTGAGCTCGCCAGTAGTGAACCAATGGCAGCATTGGTGGGCGATTCAAACCCGCCAATAGGAATATAGGGCCGTTCCCCCTAACTGTATATAGTTGGCCTCCGGCCGTTACTGTGTGTTCTTGTCTTATGTGAAGTACGAATAAACGCGTCTTCTCTTATGTCGTCGTCCGAGTCATGAGGCCCGAAACCCAGTACTTTACAGGTTGGATCCAGCCAGCTTTTTTGCTCAATCTCAGCCAATTCTCCTCCTTACTATAGCCCCCTCCCTCGTCCCACAGGGCTTTTGTCTATGCAGGTCCCATGATCGCCAGTATAGCCTTTTTGGTAGTGAAAGGGAACCAGTTCCTCCACTTTTCACCCACAGAAAAGTTGATTGGATCCAATCCATTGGCTGGCCTCCTAATGCTGTGCAGTTGAGTTCCTTGACTATTTTCACTGTGCCACAGTGCCTTGGAACACTGGGGGGGGAGAGAGACTCTCATCCTAAGCTTCCTGTTTACCCACCCTTGAGGAACTGAGGAGTGGGAGAAGAAATGGCCTCTGCATAGTCATGGTATAGGAATTTCTCCTAGTCTCTATGGTAAAGACTTTATGAGAGGCAGCCTAGAGCATCACTCAGATGTTATATCACATCATCCCCTCCCAAACTTCCAGTCAGAGGTCTTTTTTGGAGGGAACACACCGGAGCACAGCTCCGGCAGCTAAGGAGCCAAGCCCCACCCCCACCTGCATCCCTGGGAGTCTTTCAGGCAGCCGAATGTCAATTTCAGCTCCATTATATCCTATGGTTATTTTTTCCCACCATAGAGAACAATGGAGGGAATGGGGAAAATCTGTTTGGAGGCCCATAGAATTGGACCCCCTGGTCCAATGTTCTTGAAACTTAGTGGGTATCTTGAGGAAAAGCTCCTTCAGCTACCCTGTGAGTTTGGAGCCTCTGCCTCAAACCTCCTTCCCTCCAGCCCCCAGAATATACCCTATGTTTTCACCATTGACTTCAATGGCTCATAGGATATAATGGGGGCGAATTGCCGCTGAATTCCTTTCATTCCCTCCTTTCCTCCTCTCCTTTTCCTCTTTCCCTTCTTCTTCTCTTCTCTCTTTCTTTCTTTCCCACCTTCTTCTCTTCTCTTTTTTCCTCCTTTCCCTGTTTCCCTCCTTCTTCCCTCTCTTTCTTTCCCTCATTTCCTTCTCTTTCTTTCCCTCTTTCCTTCCTTCTTTCCTTCTCTCTTCTCTCTCTCTTTCCTTCGCTCTTTCCTCCTTCTGTGGCCCAACTCTAGTGAGAAGGAGTTTAAACTTTAAACCCCTTCTCTCTTAGGTCTCCCACCCAGGCCAGCTTTTGAAGATGCCTCCCCCCCTTTTGCTTCCCCTTCTGACATCACTTCCGGTGATGTCAGGGGGAGTGGCATATGCTAATAGCCTAATAGCTCATTAGCATACCATATGCTAATGAGCTCCTGCAGCTCTTTTTCTACAAAAAGACCCCTGCTTCCAGTGTTTGCCAAGGCACTTTTGGGATCCCTACTTTCTCCCTTAACCTTAAGCAATGGGAACTAGGTTGTGATTTATTGATAAAGACATCTCAAGCTAGCCCCCATTACTTAAGAAAGGGGCTGGGGAAAGGTATGAAGACCATAAAGTTTTCATTCTTGAAGAGGGAAGCCAGAGGAATAAAATGGTTGATATAGTGATCATAATTTAGAGACAAGGACAATAGATGGTGGGAGTTTACACTGGATCCCAGCTTCAACAGTAGGCATCTCTATTCTGACTCCATGTGACAAATAGGGGTTTACTTACTTTGGAAGGTCATTCCAAGGAGGAAGTAAATGTAATATTTGATTGCCAAACAAATACTGTATTCCCAGGTTCTCTAACTTCCTGTTCCAGCTCCTTCCACTCTAGGCAGCAGAGATCTGTAGACACTAAGCCTCTGTGTTCTTTATATGTCTTATAAGTTATTACAGTCCCTTCAGTCTAGACATCCTCTGTTCTGATGTTCCAGTGGAAGGAATATCCTCCCTTTAATTTCCCAAGATTATGGTGCTGTTGACAGAGGAGTTCTGTTGCCCATTCAGCCTCAAGAGAAAAATGGAGGGACTAGCTTTTTTCTGTCCACTGTCCTCTCCATGGGTACATCAAGGAAAGCCTGGTTCCAGGGCTGCTGAGAACCACTACAGATCCCCAGATAAAGGGTTTTTCAGCATTCTCTATTTCCTTGCTTGTGTGTTCCTGTTGGGGGGGGCTATTCCACACATTTTTTTTGCTTGCTTTAGTGATTGATTCAGTATTACATTGCTTTATGTCCCGCATAACTCAACACAGATTTAAATTGGAGGTTTTTATGCTGGACACAAACCGATGTGATATTGAATCAACCATTGGCAAGAGCAAAAACATGTAGAACGGGGGGGGGGAACAAAGCAACAGGAACACAGAAGCAAGGAAAATGGGAATGTGGGAAAGAAAGCCCATGGATTCCTGCTGGGGCCCCTTTCACACCAACCAGACCTTAAACACCATATAAAAGCAAATTGCACAACTTGTTAAGCTCCCCAGACTCCCATAATTTTGTTCCCCTAGCCCCCCCCCAATAATAAGGTACATCTTGTGCGCTTGAAATTACATTAGTATAAGAGCCTTTCTTTCTGAATGTAGCAGACAATTTTTAACACTCTGCAGTACTATATGAATACTTTTATTTTTATTCACATTATCAAACATAATTGTAAGCCCTGCAGTTCTTTGGACGCTTTTTGTATATTGTTGTAAACTACCTGTGAAGGATGTGGCTCATGCCTATAACTTCACAAGAATAGGGAAAAGAACAGTGAAAAAGGCATTTCGGATCAGACTGGTGACAGGTTGTGTGGGGATGGGACATGTCTCAATGGCAGAGCATCTACTTTGTATGCAGAAGGTCCAAAGTTCAATCCTTGGCATCTCCAGCTGGGTCAGGAATTTAGGTGATGTAAACGAACAAGGCCTGAGACCCTGGACAGCCACTGGCTGTTTGAGAAGACAGTAATAACCTTGACAGACTAAGAGCTTCATGTGTTCATGTAACTGATACCCTGCCCCCTTATGATTAGCTCAAAGTGCAAGGAGGATTATACTGGAGTAGGTGATTTATTTTTAAAAAATGCATATGCCACTTTCTCCCATGCTCTCAAAGTAAATGCATAAATCAGAGATTTATTCTTAAAAAAAAAAAAGTGGTGCTTATGTTTGTTTCTCAATGCAGGCTCACATTTGGAAGAACTTCCTACTCTTCTCCACTGTGCAGCTAAATTTGGACTAAAAAAGCTTGCTACTGTTCTCCTCCAACATCCTGGGGCTATTCAGGCTTGCAAGGTAACCAATAAGTACGGCGAGAGCCCGGCATGTGTTGCAGCGAAGCACGGCCAGAAAGACATTCAGGAAATCATTAAAGAATTGTCAGTAAGTATCTGTACTTTTTCTGCAAGAGCCATATAATATGTATAACTAGCATCTTAGGAACTGCTGCTGGTGCTGCCAGAGAAGACAATTTTCTTTCAGAGAAGCAGGGACACCTGTCATAGTTAGAAATGCCATGGGGAGTATCTTTGTTCTTCCATTCCAAAAGGGGGGGGGACACATTCACAGTTGTAGGGAAATGTCCTGAACAAGCAGCAGATTTGCAAATGTTATCAGATGCAGAAAAAGAAGAAGAAGAAAAGCAGTGGCTTACTCCAGCAAGCTCTGTGATGTTCTGCTGATTATGCAGGTGATAGCAAACACTAGTTTGGATCTGCATTAATTTCACACGGCTCTCCTTGCCTGTGAATGAGAGAAAATACACAACCGCATACCTTTTAGGTAATAATATACTGCTTACAATGTGCAACAAGGATTTGGACCCACATTGTCAAAACCGCATATCCGTTCTTGCAAGTATATCCTGAACAGCCTGTGCCAACCTTCTGTTGAAATCAAGAGGTAACTTTTGTACCTCCCTCATCTTTCCCAGTGGAACGTCAAAGTGCTTTACTTTGAAACGACTATGAACCAGAATCATAGTAAATTCCCGAACAGGAAAGGCCCATTAGTGGAGCAGGATCAAAGGAAGGCAGTTTCCTGCTCAGTGTCTCATGATATGCAGCCAGAATGTCCATATTCATTTCTTAGTCACAGAAGGAGGAAGGGGAAGAACAGATTGCCCAGCATGTGTTCTGTTGCAGGAGCTCATCCAGGCTGGCCTCAGGCAGAGGAAGGCAGGGGCTGTCTCCCTGATGAGATGGTGCTGGTGGAATCTAAATAGCTGAGCGCGAGTAACTTCCACAGCTACAGCAAAAGTCACAGCAAAGCCTGATCTTCATCATTGCTCAGGAGGGATGCATCGGGGAGTAGCATTAACTTCTAGACAACTTTTATGGTACTACATGGTAATGAGGCAACCTTTTATCTCTCCAAGTTATGGGGGCAAAAAAAGCAGAACTTGTTGGCTCACTGGAGATGGTTGTGGCCAACGCCAATTCAAGTTAAAAGGGATTTGTGTATTTATACCGTTTCCTCTCCAGCGAGGAACTAAAGCAGTTCACAATCTCCTTCTCCCTTCCTTCATTTTATCCTCGCAAAACAACGCTCTTAAGGTGTTAATAACATCATCCAAGAATGTATGAGAATCGTAAGAACATAAGAGAAGCCGATGTTGGATCAGGCCAATGGCCCATCCAGTCCAACACTCTGTCACACAGTGGCCAAAATATACCAGGTGCCACCAGGAGGTCCAGCAGTGGGGCCAGGACAGGGTGTTAGGTGTCAGAGAGCTGCTCCGATATCACTTTCTTTCGGAACAACATATTTGGTGGTTGATGCACGGTTGGACTCATTTCCATTTCACCACCAAGTGTGTCATTTTTAAATATGTTATCGAAGGCTTTCACAGCCAGAGTTCATTAGTTGATGTAGATTTTCCAGGCTCTATGGCCGTGGTCTTGGCACTGGAGGACCTGACATTTTGCCAGCAGCTGTGACTGGCATCCTCAGAGGTATAACACAAAAAGATGGAGTACTCTCTTTCTGTGTTATACCTCTGAGGATACCAGCCACAGCTGCTGTTGAAACATCAGGTCCTACAATGCCAAGACCATGGCCACACAACCCGGAAAATCTGCAACAACTATGTCATTTTTCTTTCATTCAAATTAGATTAAAACCTCACTTTTGCCATTGCAGCAGCCATTTAAGTAGGAACGAGGAGGCAGGATGAAGCAGTCTTTCCCAGCTCAGCTTACAATTTGTACCCAAGAAGAATTCCTGGGTTGTGATCACCTTGGATTGGAGCCAAGCGTTACTAATTGCCAATTGCAAACCTTTAGCGGTATCAATAATGCCAACTGTTGTGTTGAATTTCTCCCATTTTTTTTAAAGTGTACTAGGATATCTTTGTGCACACAAGACTGCACAGCGGGTTGCTTTCATGGGATCAGTGCAATGGTCAGAAATCTCGAAAAGCTGCCTCTGCTGACAGGTGGCCTGGAGCCAAACAAAGCCAGTCAGCTTAACCTGCTTCCCAGAATCTCCTGTTACAGCTTGAAAGCTTGTCTTCCACAGTGAGCCTTCCAGAGGCTCATTTTAACATCGATGTAATGCTCACTCTTACACAGGTCTTGTATTCCATCTATGATCTGACCATTTGGGTGGCAATTCTGCTTTAGTGCTGGGAGAACTAAGGTCCACATTACTTAGGTGTCAGAGTGCCGGATCTCCTTTCCCAATAACACTTTCCCCCTTTCAGTAGTTGCTATCAGAATTAGATCCCTGGGAAGAGGGAAAGGGAGGGGAGGGGCTGCTTAACTATTCCCCTTCCTGCCATTTATCCACAAAAGGTACCCCCAAGTCATTTTCCTGTCCAAAGGGATGAAGGGAAAAAAACTGGGGAATGGATAAGCAGATGTTCTTTTGTTCCATTCCCTTTGATCTCTTCTGCTCCATCCACTACTCCCAATCATTTTCTGAAATTGTTTTTCAGTTGCAAAAGAAATCCTTGTTGGAGAGTCAGTGCTGGGAACGAGATAACAATTGCATGTTACATATAGTTTACCAAGCCCTAAGCATGAAGGGCACAGACTTCTGGATATGGGCAGTATTGGGTTGCAAGTGTATTGGCACTTCTTCTATGGGGCTCCAACCTCCCAATGGAGGTACATGCTGCTTTTCTGGAGTCCTTAGAAATGATCAGTTCCTCAAGCAAGAAGCTTATGTAATTGAGCTTCCAGTGAAGTTTCATTGTTTTATCAAGGGAGGGGAGAGGATAGGATAGAAGTTTATAGAATTATGCATGGTATGGTGATACAGGAATTTTTTTTTTGCTTTTTCTCCCTTATTTGTAATTTAAAATATTTATTCCCACCTCTCTAACCCATGTACAAACATAAAAACCGCACTGTAAAAGAAAAGTAGGAGTGACAACCAATAAACCAGCTCATCAACAGATAAAATGTACATAGCCTAAACCCTTACTGTGCAATTTTCAATTTATGAGAAACAAATGGTGCACGTCAGAATGGGTCAAGCAAACTTCTGGAGTGCAATGGCCGGGGGGGGGAATGGGGATGCGATGCCTACAAGACATCAGGTTTAGGACTGCCAACTTTGAGTTTAGAAATACCTGGACGTTTGGGGGATGTGGAGCATTCTGAGGACAGGGTTTAGGGAGGGGAGGGACTTCAGCAGGGTATAATGCCATAAAGTCCACCTTCCAAAGCAGCAGCTTTCTCCAAGTGAACTGATCTCTATTGCCCACTGATCAGTTGTAATCCCAGGAGATCTCCAGCCACCATCTGGAAGCTGGCAACCCTAATCAGGTGTGGTGCAGGGTGAACCACCATGGAGAAGGCATTCCAGTTTTGGTGCCACAGCAGAGATGACCTATGAAAGGTCCTGTGTTTGATTCTCACCTCATACTTATGAGTGGTAACGCAGAGAGCAGGGCCTCTGAGGATGATCTTAACCTATGGGCAGGTTCATATAAGTGATAATTGCTAGAACTCAAGACTGTCAACACAGTTGATGGGCAGGACTGACAAAAAAAATATAGCTTCACACAACACATGAAGAAATCCACTGCTGCCCTGACCTGGATAGCCCAGGCAAGCACGATCTCGTCAGATCTCAGAAGCTAAGCAGGGCCGACCCTGGCAAGTACTTGGAAGGGAGACCTCCAAGGAATACCAGGGCTGGGAGGCCAGAGGCAGGCTATCAAGCCACTTCTCTGAACATCCTCCATGTCCCAGTAGGAGTTGCCAGAGGTCACCATGACTTCCAGACATGCTCTGTCTGTCTGTCTGTCTGTCTGTCTGTCTGTCTGTCTGTCTGTCTCTCTCTCTCTCTCTCTCTCTCTCTCTCTCTCTCTCTCACACACACACACACACACACACATGCACACAGCAAAAATACCAAAGAAAGAAAATCTAGTAGTGGCTGCCAATGTCTATCAGGCACATTGGCTTAAATGGAGCCTCCGTGTTCAAAGCTTGTCCACTTCTGAACACTCAGGAGGACCAAAAGGAGGAAGCCGGCAGCTCCATATGCTTTCCTACATGTAGGCCTTCCAGGAAGATCTTGTTGACCACTGTGGGAAACAGGATGCAGAGTTCCGTGGCCCTTGATCTGATCCAAGGAGGCAGCTCTGACGTTTTACTTGCTGTGCTTTTTACATGTCATTTATTGATGACAATGAGGAAGAAGATGAAAGGTTAATAATGCCAACATATTGAGAACAAAGAGAAACAAAAAAGAGCAGACGGGTGCTCAACTGACTCACATTTGCATAGCCATACAATATTCATAGCAAATATATTTCAAAGACACTTAGTCTATGGTAACAAATCTGATATCTAAAAAGGGGGGAAATTGATAACAATTATCTCTTTTAGATGGATTTTGTTCCATTTAAACAAATTGTTTTAATTTAGCCAATTTTGCATTACTCCACAAGTCATTAAGTCATTCCTTAACCGACGCAGTTTGCAGGGACGTTCGTTTCAAAGCCACTAATGTATCTGCAATCAACAAACATATTTTCAACAAATTGCTTGGTGGTTAAGGTATTTGGAGAGGATCTTTAATATAACCACGAAGAATAGCAAGCTGATCTAACAGCAACACATATCCAATTATATCCTTAGTAACGTCAAACAAAACTTTTTAATCTTTATGCAGTTCCAGCAAGTACAGGAAAAGCATCAGCTTTGCCATGCCCTCCTCTCCATCAAAGTGAATATAGGTAAAGGTTTCCCTTGCTCAAAAGCCAGTCGAATCCGACTCTAGAGATGCGGTGCTCATCTCCATTTCCAAGCCGAAGAGCCAGTGCTGTCCAGAGATGTTTCCGTGGTCATGTGGCTGGCATAACTAGATGCCAAGGTGCATGGAACTCTGTTACCTTCCCACCAAAGTGATACCTATTTATCTACTTGCAATTTCTTGCTTTCGAACTGCTAGGCAGGCAGGAGCTGGGGCCAGAAATGGGAGCTCACTCCACCTTGCTGCACTCAGGTCTCAAACTGCTGAACTACCAACCTTCTGGTCTGCAGTTCAGCATCTTAACCACTTGAGCCACCACAGCCCCGTTCATAGTGAATATACTGTTCCGTAAATGCCCATGAGCATGCTCTTGCATTCCATTCTTTAGTAGTGCATGGAATTATAATGCTTAGTGTCAGGTATTCAAAGTACCTCACGTATCGTATAATCTTTACAATGGCCTTGTAAGATAGGCTATCATAATTATATCCATATTTCAGATAGAGGGACTAAGGCTGAGAGACAGCAGCTTGTCTAAGGCCACAGTGAATTCCTGGCAGGGGTGAGATTTAATAACAACACTGGGTTGGGGAGTTCTTGGAGATTTGGGGTGAAGCCTGAAAAAAAGCAGAGTTTGGGGAAGGAGGGAGGGGAGCTCAGTGAGGATGTAATGTCATTGAGTTCACCCTGCAAACCTGCCATTTTCTCCAGGGAAACAGATCCCTGCAGTTTGGAGATCAGTTGTGATTTCCAGGCCCCTGGCTAAGATTTGATCCTCTTGGATCACAGCTTGTTCTCTTAAATATTATATTATATCAGCAGCTAGAATGATTATCTTTGTGTTCATATTCATCCAAGTGTACAAAGTGAAAATTTTGAAGCCAGGTTTCTCTTCTACTCTTCAAATGTGAAATTATTTAACCAATTAAGTGGAAACTACATTCGTCCAGTGTTGAGAGTGATCCCAATAAGGGAATATGGTATCTGAAACTTTAGTGTCATAGTCAGTGATCAAGTGATCTAGAAAATAAGTTCTAGGGTGCGTTCAGACGCGCCGTTTGAGCCGTTTTCAGCACGGCTCAGAAACGGCTTTTCCCTGCGCGTTCACACGCCCAACATCTGCCCACCGTCCCCAGCCGTCGCTTTCTGGAGCAAACCCCTTTGAAACGGAGTATTTTGGCACCACTTACCCAAGCGGTGTTTTCCATGATTCTCCGTTTCAAGCCGCACTTTTCCCTGTCTGATCGCTCCATCCAGCCACTTCCGGGTGCTTCAAACCCTCTGGGAAGCTGCCTCCAGCTTCCGGTTTTAGTCCTCCATTTTTTTTTCCCCTTACCGGTGTGCGCTTGAGCGGAGCTCCGCACTTAGGTAAAAAAAAGAAAAGGTTTACTGGTGCCTAGTTTAGGCATTTAGAGGAGTCCGGGATCTCGGGGAGGCCATTTTTAAAAGGACTCTTCCTTTAAACTTTAAAGGGACCTGTTGAGCTCGCTCTTCTTCGCACCGGCCAAACTTCCTGTTCGGGAGAGGGCTGCCTGTGCGCATGCTCAAAGGAGAGGGGGAAACCCCCCCCACCTGCAGGAGGACGGCAGGGCGCTCGGAAGGAGGAGGTGAGTCTGAGCGCGATTCTCCAGTTTAAAAAAAAAACGCATCGTGCCGGAGCAGTTTAAACCGCTCCAGCACGCTGTCTAAACGCACCCCTAGTCTCACCGTTTCCCTAGCAACTGTTTCCTAAAGAATAAAAAAATCAGCAAAAGCACTTGTTACCGCTTTTACGGTCTGTTGCTATTCACTGGAATTTGTAGCATTAAGAAAGCCTTAAGAAGGATGGGTGTCTCTTTTGGATGCTTCCCACTTTCTTAAATGAGTGCATCCTTCTGAAGTTTGGAATTCAGTTTGGGTGTGGTTTTTTTTTTCTTTTACCAAAGCGGATATGATTGTGAGGGCTAATAAAGTGTCCTACAGTGCATTATTTTCATCTCCTTGAGAAGACAACGTGGCTCTGTCTGTTCTGGGATTGTGCCCTTCATACAGGCCCGTAGCCAGGATTTCTTAATTCAGGGGGCCTTTAAATATGTCGGGGGGCACTGAAATTAAAATAAAAAGGGTGTTTTTTAAGCCTTGGAAGCCCAGCACTGGGAAGCTGGCCTCTGCCAGCGCTCCAGCTGGGCACCCAGGCGAAGGAAGAAGAGGAGGTGCAGGAAGAAGGAGAGGCAGAAGAGGAGAAGAAAGAGTGCCCTGGCCTGGCCCAGCCGGCTTCTGAGCACCGCCAAAATTTCTTGCCCCCACCTCGCCTGCCAGCCCACCAACCTTGTTGCCTCCTGCCTCTTCCACACAGTCCCCTGCCGCCACCAGCTCAGGAGCCCCATCCCCTCCCTCCTATGTGCCCAGGAAGCCAGGCACTGTGGAGCACTCTGGCTGGGACTTCATCTCTCAAAAAACACGGCATGCCAGCCTGGTCAGGGGAGAGCAGAGCGCCAGGGAGCGAGGCGACGGAGGAGGGCTGTGCTGGGCTGCCGGGCACTGTGCCCAGGGGCCGGCAGGCCAATGCTTCTCAGCCGGGGCACGCCTGGTTGCCTGCCTGTTGCAGGTGACGGCACAACCCAAGCATGTGCTGGGTCAGGTGTGCCTGTCCAGCCCCTTCAAGGCCAGCAAGGGGGGCATGTGGAGGAGGAGAGGCTGGTGATACAGCCCTGGGGCCCCTCTGTGCCCATGGAGCTGGCCTTGCCCATTGGGGGGAATTCTGGGCATCTGTCTGCCAGCTGTAGGTGCAGGCTGAGCGAAAGTTGTGGGGCCTTGGAAGGAAGTCAGGGGGCCAGGCCCCAGGAGGACCCACTGTAGCTATGGGCCTGCCTTCATATCACTTCATATCACTGTCATTTCAGAGCAGTGCAAACGTAGGTCAATTTACTTTTCATTTTACAGATACTTGCGACCACTGCTGACACTTCATCAGAATAACAGTCTCCTTCCCCCTACACTGTTTTCACAATGCAACATTCTCAGTGAAATTAGAAAAGACAAGAGGCGGGACCCGTGATACTCGCGGGGGGGAGGGAGTATTCCGGCCGCCAAGCTTCCCCCTCCCTCCCCCCCCAGCAGCGGCAGCAGTGGCGAGGCCAGCTGGCCCACCGAGATTCCCCCTCCCCAGCAGCAGCGGAGGGGCGGCGAGGCTGGCCGGCCCCTCAAGCCTCCCCCTCCCTCCCCCCCAGCAATGGCGGCGGCAGCGGCAAGGCCAGCCGGCCCGCCGAGATTCCCCCTCCCCAGCAGATTCTCCCCCCTCCGGCTCCGGCGATCCTCCTCCTTCCCCCACCCCCCGGCTCCGGAGGCGAGGCCCGAGCGGCTTCCAGCCGCCGGGCCCGCCAATCTCCTCCCCCCGGCGATCCTCCTCCTCCCCCCACCCTCCGGAGATCCCCCTCCTCCCCCCACCCCCCGGCTCCGGAGGCGAGGCCCGAGCGGCTTCCAGCCGCCGGGCCCGCCCGATCTCCTCCCCCCCCGGCGATCCTCCTCCTCCCCCCACCCCCCGGCTCCGGAGGCGAGGCCTGAGCGGCTTCCAGCCACCGGGCCCGCCGATCTCCTCCCTCCCCCTTCAGCTCTCTCCTCCCCCCCCGGCTCCGGTGGCGAGGACTGAGCGGCTTTTAGCCGCCAGCCGCCACAGAGTTCCCAGAGCGTTCCCTGCGCATGCGCAGGAAACGCTCTTACTTTTTTGGGGGATTCTGATATCCCCCCTAGACTTTTAAACACTTTTTTAGATTTTTCTGCACACGTGGGGACTGCCCCACGTGCGCAGGAAAATCTCCCTGCCCCCCAGGTGCCCCCGATGTGCGGATTTAGATATCCACACATAGGGGGCCACTTGGGAATTAGATATATAGATGGTTTTGCATGACCAGGATGCCTGTGGAGACCTGAGTTCAAATTCCCTCTCCTCCATGAAGCTCACCAGTTGACTTTGTGCTGTCAATCTGACCAGGACTACCCCACCCACCTCACTGAGTCTCTGTAAATATAAAATGCGGAAGGAGCAACCATATACACTACCCTAAGCTACTTGGGAGACAGACAGTATAAACATCAGATAGAATACCACCCCTTCTTGGAGCTGGGGAGAAACAGGGCAAACCACAGCTCCAAACTGGAGGATGTGAAAGTGGAAGCAAGGGAGGAAAGTAGATTAGCCTACTCCCTATCCCTTGGTCCACTGCCATGTCCCACTCACTCCCAAGGCTACTCTTAGCATTTTAAAAGAGAGGACTGCAGGACTTAGTGATCCTGGATCTCTCATGCCATGTAGTTCTGGCTTTCCCAGAGAAGACCTCATTGGCATCCTATGGCCCTGTCATCATTCTGGCCAATGAAGGAAATTGGTATAATGTGGGGGCGGGTTTCCTCTTTGAGTAAAGCTTGTAATGATAAAATCTCATCACTCTCTCTAAACCTCTGCTTCTCCTCCTCCTTTGAGACGTAGTCATTGATGCTGATGACCACATGGCTCCGTTTCAGCAAAGGCAGGCAAATTGCTGCTCACCAGCATCAAGGGTCCAACTGAAATGCAGCACTGAAAACTTATCGCGATGGCTTAATGCCAATCAGTCCATTGACAATTCTCTTAAAATGGTTCCAGATGATGGCATTCAAGCACAATGATTGTGATGCTCATTAGAGGGTGGATGCTGCAGTATTTGCATTGAGTGATGGAAAATCCATAAAATGCTTTTTGCTACTCCTGACTTGGTTGCCTAATTCTGATTAAGAAAATTACAGATACAGTGAGCCTCTTGAACCCATTCAGAATAATGGACTCCAGAAGAACTTTTTGGATGTCTTAATGATTTGTTTGCTTAATTAGTCAGGTAAGACAGGACTGATGAGGAAGGTATACTTTGCTGCAAGCGACGGTTATCTTTATCAGCTATTATCGTACATCAGTAGCAGAGAACACAAAAGTTAACAAAGCTAGGGCCTGTACTACAGGAGATTTCACTTCAAGGGCTATTCAACACAACCATGATTTTGTAACATGGAACATCTCCCACCACTGTGTTCTGTGAATGCCCCCTAGAAACAATTTGTAACTTGCCAGTACCATAGGTTTCATTTTGCTTCCACTGTTATTCTTCTCTTCCCCACAAATCTCAATGCAGTGTACAGCAAAAGCATTCCAGATGTCATAAAAGCAAATGGAAAACAATAAATGACATCACAAACAGTATTGCTAATAAACCAATCTTAACATAGTCCTTCTTCTTAAAGAGCCTTTTTTTTTTTTTGGCCTGCCTACTAAAGCTCGATACACAACAGTTCAGATGAGGCTCTTACGAACATCAAAAGGACCCTGCCAGATCAGATCAAAGATCTGTCTAGTTCAGACACCTGCCTCCCCCAGTGGCTAACCAGGAAGAGAGTCTGAGCCACCAGGCAACAAGTAAAGGGGAATAGCATATGAGGGTTGCAGAGGAAGCCAGTCCACCTCAGCCCTCGCTCTGTTTACCAAATGCCGGCTTTTGCTTCTTCCCCAGCCATCACATCATCTTTCTACTGGAGTCTACTGGTCATTTGTACGCATGTGTGGGATCACTCTCAAGCTACGTGTAGGATAATGTGAGAATGTTTCTTAAGCGAGCACAATGTCTTCCTCCTTAAGAGTAGGGTAACCACTTACTTGCTTGTGGTGGGAGTCCTCCTGCCAATGTTCCCATGTCCCTCATGCTTGCTCAAAAGAGCAGGGTGGTGGTGGGAAATGGGAGAGTGTCTGATGTCGATGGACATCATGATGTCACTCTCAAGTTTAGCTGGGAGTGACATCAAAACACTCTAAGAAGGCCTCAAAACTCTGTCATCTTGCCTCAAAATGATGTCACAAGATCACTTTCTCTTCTCATGCTCCAGCCCCACAAGCTCCTAGACTTGAAGTAGTGTGGAATATTGCTTTCTTGTGCCTAAAGACTTCAGATGCTCAGAGACCCCCAAAAGAGGAAGCCAGGCATTTCTGCTCATATGAGAATGTTCCAGAAGCTGGCCATGGCTCCTTCTTTCTGCCTCTCATCAGTCTTGCCATTCATTTGGAACCATTCTCTGAATCTATAGTCAAGGAGCCAGATAAAGTTGTATGATGCCATTTGGTCATTTATTCATATATTTAAAATACTTGAAATACAAGGCAGGTAAGAAAGCACTAAGGCATTAAAAAAATAAATAACAGCAGCCGAACAAGGTAAAAACAATATGCAAGATAAAACATAGGCACAGCCTGTCTGTCGAAACAATTTACTGTTTACCAAATGCCCTTTGAAATAAAATAATTTACCATGCCTTCCTGAATGCAGAAAGATGCCCTCTGAACCCACTCTAGACTGGTTCTACCACAGAAGAAGTTCTGCAATCTGACTGTTGTCTGATAGGCAGTCCTAAGAGAATGGAATGTATAACACTGCCATCCACCTAGCTGAACATTTCCTGCTTTGACTGACAATAGTGCTCTGGAGTCTTGGGAAGAGAATGAAATTTCCCTACACCGTGCTGAACCGCTGAGGCATAGAAGCATAGAGCTGGGATTCCCCAAAGGTCATCTAATCCAACCCCCTGCACAATGCAGGAAATTCAGTTATCTTGGTCCATTCCCCCAGTGCACAGGCACAGAAGAAGGCAAAAAAAAAAAATTCCAGGATCTCTTCAGCTGGAGGCAAGTCCCCTCTCCAAGGTACCCCGATCTACATCACCTTGACTGAATTTGAGCAAAAAAGCTGGGGCTTGCCAGCAAGGGGTGTGTGTGGAATAGAAGATGTACATAGCCACAGAGAAGATATTCAAGTATGGCCACTGTGTTAATAAGCAAACAGGGATAAAGTATAAAACTGTCTACAAACTTTGTAACAGATTAATTATCTCCCATTTCAAAAGCCCTCCCATTAATTTAGAAAGTATCTAAGAGTCCTTTAACTACAGCTAATCTGCCACCCAGAGAAAAAAATAAGTAATGTGCTTCCTGTGCACAGCAATTGTGTTACTCATTTCAGCCTGTGAATAACAGCAAACCAGTGTCTATCGTATTCTGCTGCTATTCTATATTCTGTGTTTGATGTTGCTAATCTTTGCTGATGCAAATCTTTCATGACCCACAGCTTTCCCTAAACACTTCCATTATCATGACTTGTGGTATTTGCTGGCAGCTGTTGCACAATCTGATGCAGGGCGGTAGATTAGACAGTTTTTCGTGACACATCAAGCTGAATACGTTCTCACGTATTCTCCAAAGAGTTGTTCCTTTCATTGCCAAAGCCTAATCTGGAATTTGTTTCTAATAGCCAATCTTCTACAGTGTAGATTGGTACTGATGCTTGTGCTATTTGTACATTTATGCAAATATAATCAGTGAATTAAGTTCAAGGGGGCCATTAATCACCCAAACAATCTTCTAAACTCTTAACAATATGAGTTAAATATCCACTGAAGCAGGGGATAAAATCAGTTTACGAATATTTGCTGGAGACAAAGATCAGCTCTGGAATTGTGGTAGTGAAGTCACCCAAAATGTCAATTTTGGTCATGGACTAATCAGGAACTTTGCATATCCCATAAACCGGCCACTGAAAGCTTTCAGAGCATGGTCTTGATTTGTGTGGCTATGGAAGACGGGTGTGACATACTTAAACATACTGAAACGAATCAAAGATGCTCAGCTAACCATAGTTATTTTAGATAAACCATGAGAATAAATTCAAGGTAAATACGTTGAATAAACCTTTGTTGGTCTTAAAGGTGCCACTGGATTCTAAATTTGTTCTGCTGCTTCAGACCAACATGGCTGACAATCTGGATCTAGATAAACCATGGCTTGCAACTCAGAGAAAGTTAACTAGAACCACCCATATCTGATCTTTAGATTTAACCCTGGGTTAGAGCCCATATAGAACTTCCATGGCCTCCAGTAGCTGCTCTGAATGCCCCTGAAATGCTGCTTCTGGAGGACAGGGGGGACCACCAAAAACAGCACTGAAGGGGCAGTCAGAGGTCTGCAGCAGGAGGAGCAAATCAGCAAAAATCCAAACCTCTCCTGTCTGTGGAAATCTTCTGTGGAATCACAAGCCGCTGCTTCCCACACACCCACATACACATAATATTCTTGTTTGTTTGACCACTACAAAAAGCATATCTACAATCTACAACAGATGTGTCAAACTCATTTGTTTTGAGGGCCAGATCTGACATAAATGTCACTTTGTTGGGCTGGGCCAGGTGTGCCATGAAATGTAACATGAAGTACCGGAGATATTTTACCATTGACTGTGACCTGTACCCTTCCTCAGCAGAGCTCAGGGCCAAACCAGCCCTCCTCACCCTTTACGATTGCCAACTCCAGGTTGGGCAATCCCTGGAGATCTGGGGGAGAAAGACCCTGGGGAGGGCCTGCATTTGTGGAAGGGAGGGACCTCAGCAGAATGTATAATACCTTAATATAGGCCCCTCCGGTCCACATTTGGACTGGTTTCCCCCCAGTTGTTTGTGGGCTGGGTAAGAGCCCTGAACAGGTGGGTTCCGGCCCCTGGGCTGTACGTTTGACATATCTGACCTACAGTATAGATTTCTCACGTTCTGATGAAATATGCCTGTAGAAATGGTTTTCATAAACTTTCCCTTTACTTTGCAGACATTGTTACTTTACAGTACATCACTGTACAGAGTACATTATAATATACAGAGTCAAATTTTTTTCCTTATGAGAACAGTGGAAATAAAAAAGATGCATTTCTTTAATGTTTCAACTGAGGCTTTGCCTCAAAGATAAAAGACTAAAAAAACCAGACTCCATTTATTCATGCTTTTTTATCACTTCTCCACAAGACGTGCCTTAAGTGTCTTACAACAGTAGAAAGACATAAAAGTACATTATAAGCCATTAAAATCAATAACAACCAATCAAAATCAATACAACAGCAAAACAGTAAGATCAAATAGTAACGTAAAACAAATTGAACAACTCCAAGCAGATAAAAGAATAAAATAGCAGCATGTAAACATTTCGTTTTTACAGGCAGTTTAAAAGGTACAATAAAACAGACTCAGCAAGAGCATCTAGACACAATCCAAGCTACAAAAACCAAATAATTAATAAAATTAAAACAACTATGCAAACAACCAAGTTTTTTGCTGGCATCTAAACACTTAAAAGGTTAGGTGCCAGGCAAATATCTGTGGGAGTAATAATTCCTTCTAACAGCAGACTTGATGGATGAATACTCATCAATAGGACACTGAAATAGGACCTTCCACAGAAAAAGGAGAAGTGTTTTTCTATTTGGCTCTGGTCACCAGAAAAAAAAGTTACTTTGTAAATTAGAAAAGAAGCACACACATCCCCAAGTGACCTAATGTTGAATGAGTGGAGTCATTGCTAGGATCAGCATCGGCCTATCCTGAGGTGGGGCATCTGCCAGGGCCCAGGGCTTTGGATGGGGCCCACAGACCCTGACTGCACATCCCCCCTGTCACTGACATACACGTCCCTCCCCTGCCTGCCTCTGAGCACTCAACCACTCCTCCGGACTGCATGTGCTGCCCAGCACTGCTGAGGGAGGGGTGTGTAAGTGGTCAAAGTGGTGGCAGTCCCAGCTGCACGCTCTGTCCACTGCCATCAGGGAAATGGTGTGTGGACCGGAGAAGTGGCTGTGAGCAAAAGCAGTGGGAGTGCTCATAAGAGTGGAAGGGAAGGGTGCATAGCTAGATAAGGGCAGGATGGTAGGCAGGGAGGGGCTAAGCACTCTTTGGCCCAGGGCCCCTCAAAACCTGTGACTGGCCCTGGTTGTTGCTCTGAGAAGTAGAAGAAATTGGCCTGTTCCAAGTTCCTGTAGGGAGGAGATTTAATGTGGGGATAAGGAGATTTCCCAGTCATTGGACTTCCCCAAGTCATTGGACCTCCTTGTAGATCCCAAGCTTGTCACTTATGCATATTAAGTGATATGAGTTTAAAGAATGATACTGGTTTCACAACAGAGAAGATTCTGCCCTCATCTCTCCCATTATGTGGTCTACTCGGGTGGTCAGGTCATCCCTCATTACATTAACTGATCTGCTTATTTATTTATTTGATTTTTATCCTGCCCTACCCCACAAGTCGGTTCAGGGCAGGTTACAACATACAAGATACTGAACAAAAAGTAAAACAATTTAAAACCCTAGAGACAACTATTTCAGAAGTCCAACTCAGTCACAAGATGGCAATTTCAAAAACTTGTGGTTTCTGAGTAAACAGAGGTATGAATGGTCCAGGTTCTCAGAGTGGTAGGACCATTGCCATTGGACACAGAGGGCTGCTTAAGCAGGAGGGGCCAGATTAGTTCGATGTCTATCGCCTCAACCAAAGGCTCCATTTTACAGGCCCTGCTGAATTGTAAAGGATCCATCAGGACCCTGATCTCCATTGGGAGCTCATTTCACCAGGCTTGGGCCAGCACCAAGAATGCCCTGGTCAAGGCGAGGCACACATCTTTTGGGCCAGGGATTTCCAGCAGATGGTGGTCTGCAGAGCATAGAGCTCTTTGGGGTGCATATGGGAAGAAGCGGTTCATAGATACGTTGGTTTCTGGCTGCATAGTCTTTAACCAACACCTTGAAATGGATCCATTCAGTGCAATTGGCATAGCACCAGCCGAATGTGCGCCCATGGAGACATCACAGTCAGCAGGCACACTGCCGCATTTTGCACTAGCTGCAACTTTCGGATCAGGTACAAGGGTAGTCCCAGGTAAAGTGAGTTATAACAGTCTAATCTGGAAGTGACCATTGCATGGATCACTGTAGCCGAATTGTGGGAAGAAAAGTAGGGGACTAATTGCCAAATCTGCCAAAGATTATGCCGGGGTCCCCAACGTCTGCCAACACTTTTCCCAGCATCTGCCAAGGGTTTTAGAAAATGAGCGGGGGTCAGGCAGGACTTTTGCCCAGCAAGACTTTTGATTGGCCTTTAGACATTTGATTGGCTGTGCAAATTTTTAAAAATATTGCTTTGGCAGCAGCTGCAACCACACTGAAGCTAAGCTGTGGCAGCCATTTTGTGACTGGCTCTGCCTCCTGTGGCTGCCATTTTGTGGCTGGCTTTACTTCCTGTGGCTGCCATTTTGTGGCTGCACTCACCATGCTGTTAAGGTCAAATCTGCATTTGCATTTTTAAATCAGTTTCATGCTGCTGTGATGCTGTCGAGCATAGAGAAAGTCAGTGTAACGGCAGCACGAAACTGATTTAAAAATGCAAATACAGATTCGACCAGTATCAGAAAGTGCCCACAAGCTCAGAAAGGCTGGGGTTTTGCCATGGCTTTTGCCATGATATTAATAGTTGTACATCTAATTAGAGACAATTGCCTAAGTTGCTCAGGAGTCTGTTATACCATTTGTAGCCCATGACTGCTAGAACCTCTCTTCAGAAAGAATCTACACATGCTGTAGACAATATGGCCCCATGGCCAATTTGGTGTAGTGGTTAAGTGTGCGGACTCTAACCTGGGATGTGGACTCTAACCTCCTTTGGATGACTTTGGGCAAGCCATAATGCTGATAAGAGCTATCCTTGAAAGCAGTTTCTGTCAGAGCTCTTTCAGCCCCACCTATCTAACAGGGTGTCTGTTGTGGGGAGGGGAAGGGAAAGGAGTTTGTAAGCCACTCTGAGACTCCCTTGGGTAGTGAAGGGTGGGGTATAAATCCAATCTCTTCTCTTCTTCTTCTATTATGTGGGGAGGGCTGAAATTTGTATTTATGTGGCTTGACAGAGAGTGAGAAAAGCATCACTGGGGGGGAGGAGTTGATATCCTTATGAATCTGGCGCTGCCTGTGTTCTTTCTTCTACCTACTAATGCCTACTAATAACTGCCACTAATGTCTACTTATAATCTGTATATTTGTAAAGACACAGATCATTTTAAAAATACCATGAAATTAGTTGTCTCCTTTTGAAAAGAAAATGGCCATGGAAATGCTAAAACTGCCCGCTAAGTCTCATCATTCATAGAATCATAGAGTTGGAAGAGATCACCAGGGTCATCTAATCCAACCCCCTGCACAATGCAGGAAATTCACAAATAGTCTCCACACAATCACACGTACCCAGTGACACCCACTCCATGCCCAGAAGTTGGCAGAAACCCTCCAAGATCACTGGCCAAAGTGGCCTGGAGAAAATTGCTGCCTGACCCCAAAGTGGTGATCTGCATTTCACTGAGTATGTAAGAAAGGGCCATGAGAACTAAGCACTGATGCAACCCTTCCTGCCCTCCCTCTCATGATCTGCCTAAGTTCACAGAGACTGCAGTCACGTGGGCAGTTTGTGGCGCTATAGTAGAATTACCTGAGCAAAATAAATGGGCCCCTCCATACAAGAACATCTGCCTCCCGTAGCACAATTGTTGGCAACCCATGCTGTTCTGCAATGAAAGCGGACTAAACAGATACTGAGGAAAGTCTGGTATAAACAGGTTGTTTGGGATTCCCTCTGGATTTTCCAACGTCTGAACTCTCCTGCAGCGAAAGGAACCCGGAAGGGACGTCTGAACCTCCAGATCTGTTTCTGCCACTGGGTTTTTTGGGGAGTTTTTACCTATATGCACATGAGTGCACACGTGCATGCATAAGCACATATGCACACGTATGGGCACATATGCGTCCACCTGCATTTTAATAAATTACTGAGCAGCACACTCTGTGACTGAGGTGCTGAAGTAATGTGGATGCTTGACCACGGGACGGCCACATGGTTAACCCGCAGCAGGGTGTTCTGTCTGGATTATATGCCCCGCAACACTTTAAACTGGTACAATTAGAGGTGCCACCATATCACACCAAGCTGCCAGTGTGACTGCAGCCAGAATCAGCATTGCTTCTTTCATTAGATTTATCCTACCCAACCAATAGTGGCAGATGCTTAGACTATGCTGTGGCCCATTTAGAGTTCACTGATGAGTTGTTTTACTTGCTAAAGATTTACACAAGATTACTTAGCATAACCAGAAGGGGAAGGCAGCTTTCCCTTTCCAATTTGTGATTTCTCATGTCCTGTTTTGCTGTGGCTTCAGAATGCTGCAGGATAACTATGTGCTTTCTCTTGCTCGTTTTCCTTCTTTCGAGCACTGTTCTTTATTTACTTGTTTTTCAATAGTAACAGCCAGCCAGCCGGAATAATACAGACTCCAATCAATTTTATGGGGGGGAGACCTGAGCAAAAAACAAAATTAATTCTCAAGGGTCCTTTAGGCACTAGCATTGTATCAATAAATTACAGGCCTTGCTGACCACCTGCAAGCAATAAGCCATTTATAGCCATCAAGGCTGCAGCATAGCAGATAGCATCCTGATGTTACGTGCTTCCGAGCCTGTGTGGATCAATAATTGGTTTCATTAGTCTTTGTAGCAGTGGCATTATTTCTTCATCAGACTCCCTTGCAGCTCAGACATGTGTATCTCCCAAGGGAGATTCAGATTGTGGCAAAGACTACTAAATTCCAAACCCGTTGCGTCTTCAATCAGAGCACCAGCTGCTCTCAGGAGTCCCTGCCATTAGCTGCTGGTTAGGAATCCAAACCGGTGGGGGGGGGAGTGGAAAGGGTAGCCTAGATGGGCAACCATTGAGGGTAGTTGCAGTGCTAAAGACAGGAAGAAGTAAGCCCTATTGAACTCAGTATGGACTGGTGTGGCCGTTAAGATCCTTTGGGTAATTTCTCCTGACCATGCACTCCCTCTGGGAGGCTTGTACATCTTCAGTGTAACCCCAGCTTTTAAAAATCATTTTTGTATTTACTCAAAAGGAAAAGGAAGGGTGTGTGTTGCAGTTATATTGTCAGAAAAAAGGGTGTTGTCTTGCAGTTGCATACAGGTTACAAGTGTGTTGCATTGCATAGCACCATTTCTTTCCTTCACTTTTGCAGAGACAATAAAACGAAGCTATTCAAAAATGGCATTCGGTGGTTAGTTTTTGTTGCCATCTGCATGGGGTTTCTGTACATTTATGACAATTTATTGCTGTTCTGTGTGCTCATTCTATCAGTAGCTTGTTTCTTCGAGGTTTGTGGTTGTTATTGTGTCTTTTTTAAAGAGAAGAATGTTGAACTATGATTTTTTAAAAGAAAGAATCCCATCCATGTCCATGCACGTAGGACCGGACTATTTGTACCCAGTTTTCTTTCATTGCGATCTCTTTCACATACACCACAGGAGTGGCAAAGGAGAAAATACCGTGCTTCTTTTCCCCTGCTTCAGGTTTTGTATGAAGAAAAGAGATGCAGGGATGTGGTTTTTTCCTTATGCAAGCATAACTGGTGCATTTCTCCCTTTGACACAGCTGTACATTTCCATTCATATTGAGATGCAGAAAGCGCCAGGTGAGAGGAAGCATAATTCAGTCTCTTAAGTCTATGAAGAGTGATGCTTTTACAATAAAAAAGGAGTTTTGCAGGCTGAAAAGTTCAGTGAGTGCCATTTTTGGAGGGTGGCCATGTTGGTCTGCAGTAATGAGCAAGCTCTGAAGCCAGGAGCACCTTAGAGGCTAACAAGATTCTGAGGGGATGAGCTTTCGAGAGTCAACGCTCTCGAGTGAGTGCTATGTACTTCTTCGGTTAGAGCCCATACAGGTGATCCTGTCTATCCAGAGGTTATTTTTGAAGAAAGACATTTGTGCGGGGCTTCTTTTTCTCTCTGATTTCTTCCTTCTCATAGAGATGACTGCTGTGCTTGGACAAAAACAAACCTTCCCCCATGTTGTCATCCAGGGAGGATGTACATTTCACAACAAACCTCTCCAGCTGTCTGCTTCCCAGCACAGTGGAACAACCACGGGCAGATGATCTTGCTCTTTGACTATGAAGGAACAAAATCCAGGGATGAGGCTATCTAAATTGGGATGGGTTTCATGGCTCCACTGAGCCAAAGTAAGCAGGTTGCAATCTGGGCACAGATAAGGGGTTACAGAACCCGGTGTCCTGCTGAGGATCACTGTATGGGGGAAAGGAGTTTAGCTCATGTCAGATGTCTTCTGCATAAACGGGTCTCCTTGCCCCTACATTTGTATTCCTCCATCGCTTTGTTTCATTTCCGCAGAGGTATTTGCAGTCCAAGGAGCAAAAGCGCAGTTTGCTCCCTCTTGTGATGTAGCAAGGGAATTCCCGGAAACAGGGAAGTCTGATGCTGCGCCGCAAGAGAGGACAAACTGTGTTTTTGCACCTTGGACTGCAAGTACCTCTGCAGAAACTAGTGAAAGAGGCAGAGGAATGCAAATGCAGGAGCGTGGAAAACCTCTTTATGTGGAAAGCATGTAGGGGTAGCCTGAGAGAAGGCTGCAACAGGGTTGCCAGCTTTGCTATCCATTTGACAGATAAAACAAGTAATAAAGACAGTTCAATAGACCTGTGTGTCTCTTTCATGATTAATTTCAAAAATGGGTTATTAATTTGAAAGGAACCACATTCTCCATCTAAACAGCCTATAGTGGAAATTTTAAAAAGCACATTATTTCCTTTGGTTTTGTTCTACTTCTTCCATTAGTCTTACTCTTTCACTGGGTTTGCCTATACTAAGCAGCCAGCCTTGCTTAGGGCAAGGGGGAAGAAAGAGGCTTTGGCCTTTCTTGATGGACTGCAAACTATAGGATGTTTGTAGGATTGTATACATGTATGAGGCGCCGCACTGCAGTCCTGAAGGGTATGGCATGGGACTTTACCCTCCTCTCTCCTCCCACTGTTTTGTATGCCAAATTCCCCCTTGCCAAATTCCCCTTGCAGTCTGCACTCATCTCCAAACTTTATCCCTGGTACAGGCAAGTCTATTTCATGGTTCGCCTGCTCTGCATACTTGCCCAAATGCCCTTTCCTCATCAGTCTGTCTCTTCATTGTGCTACTGTTCTTCAAGCTAAATGTCTGCAGTGCCAAATTCCTTAGAGCTATTGTCTGTGTGACTGTTTGGAATCTTTCCTGTCAGTTCCTCTATAGCCTTTAATGTTAAACCTGGTTGTATTTCATCACTTCAGGGGGGAGGGGCCTTTATTCTACCCCAGTTTGGTGTAGTTGTTAGGAACACGGACTCTAATCTGGGAGAACCGTGTTTGGTTCCCGGGTTTGGTTCCCCACTCCTCCACATGCAGCTGCTGGTGTGACCTTGGGTCAGCCATAAGTTCTTTCAGAGCTGTTCTCTCAAGGGCAGTTCTCGAGAGAGCTCTCTTAGCCCCACTTACCTCACAAGGTGTCTGTTGTGGGGAGGGGAAGGGAAAGGGATTGTAAGCCACTCTGAGACTCCTTCAGGTAGTGAAGGGTGGGGTATAAATCCAATCTCTTCTTCTTCTATCTGTCTGAAATTTGGCAGCATGGATATCCTAGGGAGTACTGCAGTCTCTCTCAATTTTATCCATTTGGGGTGGAAAAGCAATGAAGAGAAGACAGAACCAAGAAGAGTGCTATGGTGTTCCGTTGAAACAAATGGGAAATAATAATGAAATAAAAGTATGAAAAAGAAACAATAGTAACACAATAAAATAATAACAAAACAAAACACCCCCCCCCAATTATGAAATAGACCCTTTTGGAGTTAATGAGATAAATGAAAGAAATGAAACTTTTTGTTTATAATAACAAGCTACCTTGAACCAAGAGGTATATCAATGTTTTAATTAATAAATATATGAAACTCCCATGTATGTCTACAGTTCATCTTCAGTGGTAAAGCTAGCAATGCCTACATTATGGAGTATATAGGTTGTATCTGCAGTTCCTACCCGTGTAACCATCAGAGATGATCTGAGTGTTCTCTAGGGTTGCCAAACTCCAGGTGGTAGCTGGAAATCTCCTGGGACTGAAGTCCCTCCCCTCCCCAAGCCCTCCCCTCCACAGGTCCCACCCCCCAAATCTCCAGGTATTTCCCACCCAAGACCTGGCACCCCTAAAGGTTCCCTTTAGTTTCTGCTTCAGAACAGGACCATGATGCATGTGGATAAGGGGATTCAACCTTCCCCACACCTGTGCTATTTTGTCATCTGAACACTTTGAGGAAACCCATGAGTATCCCAGTGTTGATACACAGTTAAGTTTCTTGATGATAGTGCATTTCAAGGTTTTTTAAAACAAAAAAGCTTTTCTGAGCTTAGCAGAAACAAATGTTTTTTTGCTTTTACAAATAAATACAGATTCTAGTATATACATGACTGGAATAAACTATACATGCAGATTGGTCATCCAGTGGGCTACACATGCAATGAAGAATAAGTTAATCAGAAGGTGAACAAATAAAAGGGGATGGTGGAGATATGCCTTGCCTGGAGTTTCCTCTTTTTTGTGGCAAATACAGATAAATTTACAAAATTATCTCTGACTCTATAATTACAAAAAAACCTCTCTTTTTTCCTGTTGTCTTAATCTTCAAATCCACAAGTCATCAGTTCATTTTTTTCTGTTTCATGCAAAAAGGCTATAAAGGGTTTCCAGTCAGCAATAAACATAGATGTTGTCTTTTCTCTAACCAGTGAGGTAAGTTTAGCCCACTCTGCCAGTTCCATCATCTTCACCAGGCATGCCTCTGTTGTGGGTAATAGCCTACCTCTCTGCTTTCAGTGGCTATAAATTCAAAACCTCACGTAGCTACCTACGACGGGACCAGTCCAAAGCTGGGCAGGAATGGATGTTTTAAAAGTTTCTTCTAATGGGCTCAGTAGCTTTAAAGAATGTCTTTTGTTAATGGTTGTTCTATTGTTGCAGAGCCTAAGGACAATTTTCCTAATTAAGCAATAAATCACCCTTGCAGAAAAATGTGATATGTCACTTCTAGAGCTGTGCAGAATTCTCTTCATTTAACTTGCAAAGGCTGCGGTGAATAAACCCTGGTGGGGCATAAAGTTGCACTTTTCTATTCTTTTTGGAGTTTCTCCACCACCAAAAGAATCTCTGGATTGGCACAGATATTTTTGATGTTTTTGCAACATTCCCCAGTATCATTTTCAATTCAGTATTGCTTTGGCTGTTCCAAACATTTTTGTATTTTAAATCTGGATAATTTAAGAGATTTCAAACAGCAGTGTATCTGTGATGGAATTCTGTATTGTCACAGAGAGGAATAATGAAGCGAATCAAATGTAGCCCCAAGATTAGTTGGTGAAATCTCATATTAAAGGGCAAAGGATGGTGGAACAGCTTGTGCTGAAACAGCCTGCAGCTGCATTTTTTGTTGTTGTAAAATCTCAAGAAAGAGAAGGGGATAAAGAATGATGTTGTAGTTTAAGATAAGTTGCGGTCACACACGCAAGATAACACAGCGGGGAAGCAAGGCTATTTGCTCCATAGAAATTCGACTCACATTTGCATAATCACACAGTCCCTGGGAGCTGCAAGGGCAGCCTGCCACTGCGTGATCGGATGCAACCGTGGGTGAATCGGGGGTGTTGCCATGTGTTTCTGGTACACTTCAACGAGGGATCGATGATTCGCATCTCCACACTGAGTGCTCCCTATGCAGTGTGCAATGATGTGCACACCGAAACGGGGGGGAAACAATGGCATGAAGTCGGGATAGCCTGATCTGACCATCCTGATGCCATCAGAACACGCTGGAGTGATCACACAGGGAAAGGTCTGTTCCTGGCCCGTAGCAACCCACTTGCTACTGGACTTTCCCTAGTGTCTTTTTACCCTGCTTCTACAGCAGAGCAATACAGGCTGCCGATGGGTACGGGACGCTTCCCAGATGTTTGCGTCTGATCACACACCTAAAATCCTCCTGGCATTTGTGCCTATGGCGCGGCTAGTTCTGCATGTAATCGCAGCCATAGATACTTAAGCTACATGGAAAGAAAATGTTATGTATTGAGCCTGAACTGTACTTGCAAAAGGACTTAGCTTAGGATGCATAACAATGGCTTGCTAGGATCCTAGAATGGACCAGTAGGGAGACTAGGATCCTGGAGAAAACCAGTTGGGAAACAATGGAGTGTAAATAGCCTATCGTTGGGAGTGAGGTGTGTTTTGGGTGTAACCTTTTCCAGGCATAAATACCAGGCTTTGGGGCCAGGGATTTCAGTCTTCTTTCTCTTGCTGAATCACTAATAAACTATGAGCTGATCACTTGAACACATCTGAACCTAGTATATTGCAGGAAAAAAGGGGAAACTCATTTCAAACTGATTTTGTATACTATATAGTATGTAAACTCGAACTATGGGTAGAAAGCAGCTTGCTTTTTCATACAGATCTTTGTTGTTGTTCAGTTGCACAGTCGAGTCCGACTCTTCATGACCCCATGGACCAGATTATGCCAGGCCCTCCTGTTTTCCACTGTCCGCTGAAGTGTGCTCAATTTTATGTTCGTTGCATCGATGACGCTGTCTAACCATCTCATCCTTTGCCGTCCCCTTCTTCTTTGACCTTCAATCTTTCCCAGCATCAGGGTCTTCTCCAGTGAATGCTCCCTTCTCATTTGGTGGCCAAAGTATTTGAGCTTCAGCTTCAGGATTTGGCCTTCCAGGGAACAGTCAGGGTTGATTTCTTTTAGGATTGACTGATTTGATCTCCTTGCAGTCCAAGGGACTCTCAAGAGTCTTCTCCAGCACCATAGTTCAAAAGAATCTATTCTTCAGCGCTCGGCCTTCCTTATAGTCCAACTCTCGCAGCCATACATTACTACAGGGAATACCATTGCTTTGACCATGTGGACTTTTGTTGGCAGGGTGATGTCTCTGCTTTTTATCATGCTGTTTAGGTTTGCCATTGCTTTCCTCCCAAGGAGCAGGCGTCTTTTAATTTCATGGCTGCAGTCACCATCTGCAGTGATCTGGGATCCCAGGAACATGAAGTCTGTCACTAATTCTACGACTTCCCCTTCTATTTGCCAATGTGTGATGGGGCCAGATGCCATGATCTTAGTTTTTTTACCCTGGTCCTTACTGTAGCCCATGCAGCTTTTGTCCATACAGTCTGCATGATCCCTCAGCACAGCCCTTTTGGTTCTCAATGGGGACCCTTCTCTTTTCATCAGCAGATGAAAAGGACTGGCGTTCTAACAAAGGACGAACTGTACGAGTGTCCCTCTCATCCTCATGAGACTCAGTGGTAACCATGTTGATTTTTCTACTTTAGGGAAAGGGTTACAGAGGAATAGCATGCCCATCTAAGATGTTACCACCTGACAGTGTGTTTCATGTTATTTGATGGTAAAGCCATTCTGTCACTGCCTAAGAGGCTTCTTAGTCAAAATTTGATGAGCAAATGGGTTGAAGGAAAAGTGGTAGGTAGGGTTACCAGCTCTGGGTTGGGAAATACCTGGAGATTTGGGGGGTACAGCCCGGGGAGGATAGGGTTTGAGGAGGGGAGGGACCTCAGCAGGGTATAGTGCCATAGAGCCCACCCTCCAAAGCAGCCATTTTCTCCAGGAGAACTGATACCATTCATCAGGAGATCAACTGTAATAGTGGAAGATCTCTAGGTGCCACCCGGAGGCTGGCAATCCTAGTGGCAGGTGAGCAGTGAAGTTGGTGTGGAGAGAATGAATAGCAGGAAATAATTCATGTTCTATAAGGCTAGAACTCTCCCAGGCAGAGCTACAGAGTAGTTCAGAAATAAATGCAGAGATGCTATTATCTGAAATCTTGCTTTAAAAACACTCACTGTATCTCTCCCTTTAATGATATGTCCTGGCTTCCCTGATTCTACATTTTTTAAAATGCTATCTCTGCGTATAATGTTTCATAGTGCTTGGACAATTGTGCCTTAACCTCCCATTCAAAGAGTATTTTGCTGCTGAAAGCATTTTTTAATTTAAAAATGTTAGACTGGCAGAGACCTTTGCAAATTAAGCTGCTATGTTTTTTAAAAAAAAAATTACTTGAGCAAAAGCCCAGAGTGCAGGGAAGCTAGACAGAAAACCACTGGAAATACATTCCCAGTCTAAAGGTAGGCATCATTTCAGTGGTACACAGTCTGCTCTCTGCTGAAATGTTGGCTCCTGCTGTCTTTCAGCAGTGATCCCTTTATAACAGATGGCACGTAAGAAAGGTTGCCAGCTCTGGATTGGGAAACACCTGGAGATTTTGTGGGCGGTGCCTGAAGAGAGCAGGGTTCGGATAGAGGAGGGACTTCAGTGGGGTGTGATGCCATCGAGTCCACCTTCCAGAGTGGCCATTTTCCAGTCTGGCCATGAACTAACCTCTGTCTCCCAGAGATTAGTTGTAATCCCAGGAGATCTTCAACCACCACCGGGAGACTGGGAACCCTCTGCATAAGAAAGGTATGATTAAGGAAACGTAGCTGGCCAGGTAATGGTGGCTGCAACGGCTGTATGGTCCTATGCAAGGCATTTTCAATCTTGTCCAGCTCTTGCTATGCATCTTCCCCACATATTTCTGTACAGGGTAGTCATATTGCACAAGGCTTCTTGATGCTGCTTGAAGATCTGGCGGCCATTGCTGGCACTGTAGCCATATCGTGTGCAAGCAATGACGGCCACCCAGAGCGGGTTTGAAGGAGTGGCACAAAATGATAGGTTCTTGAATAAGGCATGTATGGCTTGCATCTTTTTTTTTGGACCACCAGTAATTGTCACCATGCACTGTGGCTTTTATTTTACTTATCAGTAGATTTGGGATATAGCTAGAGAGAAACTTAGCCATTTTTAATTGGCTAAGGTAGGGTTCCCTAATGTGGCACCCATCATCACTTCCCCTGGCATCTGCTGAGCTTTTCAGAACGTGGGCAGGACCATGCTAAGACAAGGCTTGTTATAGCATTGCCCTCATTCAAATGAAGAGGATTTCCATGCCTACAAAACACCTGCAGCCAGTGGGGGATCAGGAGAACTGGTAACCTAGGCTTTGCTTAGTCATTGAATGGTTCTCTTCTCCCTTCAGGGTTTTCTTTTCATTTCCCAATTTTTCTCCCTCTCCTACTCCTTGAGGCTTCCCTTCCTGTCTTTTTTATTCCCTCACCCTTCCTCAAGCTTTTTTTTGTCATTTCTCTTTACTCCCCTTCTGCAATTCTTTGGCAAAGAGAGGAGGGGGATATTGGGTGCAGCTCCACCTCCTGGAGGAGAGATTTTGAGGTGGCATTCACCACTCCCTCTAAAAATTCCAAAGGTGCCTGTAAGCTCAAAAAGCTTGGGGACCCCAGGCTAAGGTCTTCTTGTAAATGTGTGCATTTTGCACAGGACAGATGTATACTGGGTTAGATCTGAAGAACCATGGATTGAAGTGGGAAAGGACAGGCCATTTTATGGATTAAAATCTGACTAAACAGGAGGCAAGAGTATGAGTCAATGGGTAGTTCTCACAATGGAGGAAAGCAAGCAGTGGGGTCCTGCGTGGATCAGTACCAAGATCTACTATCTAATTTGTTCATTATTCAGAACTGGGGTTGGGCAGTGTAGTGATCAGGTCTGCGGATGATACCCAATTATTCCCGGTGGTGAAAACCCAAGTGGACAGTGAAGTGCTGCAAGATGGGCGAGTGGGCAGCAACTAGGGTTGCCAGCTCTGGGTTGAAAAATGCCTGGGAGGGACTTCGGTAGGCTAGAATGCCATAGAATCCATCCTCCAAAGCAGCCATTTTCTCCAAGGGAACGGATCTTGGTCATCTGGAAATCAACTGTAACAGTGGGAGGTTAGCACCCCTAGCAGGAACACGGCAGATGAAGTTCAGTTAAAGGAAAGGAAAGGTGATACACACTGGAGCCCTCCCCCCCAATTCCAAATTCTAAATATATTCTAATGAGGTCTGAACTGATAGAGGCTGAGAGGGAAAGAAGGCCCCCTACTTGAGACCCCTAACCCAGCTGAGAAGGCCCTTGCCTGCTTTGGGGCTGTTAAGAGGGGGATCAGACGGAGAGGGCTTCTTGGAGGGGATGCCCCAAACATGCCACCCCCCATACAGGTCTTCCTTTTCCATGACAGATGTAAAGAAGGATCCAGATGGTAACAAAATTGCTCCAAAAGATCCTAGATTGCAGTCATAGTCACACTTACTTAGGAGTAAAAACTTACTGAATTCAGAGGATAGGGTTGCCAACTCCAGGTTGGGAAATTCCTAGTGATTTGGGGGAGGAGCCTGGAGAGGGTGGGGCTTGGGGGAGCCGAGGGACCTCAGTGGGCTATAACATGATAGAGGCTACCCTCTGAAGTAGCCATTTTCTCCAGAGGAACTGATCTCTGTAGTCCAGAGATTGATTGTAATTCTGGGAGATCTACATGCCTAGGGTTGCCAGGTCTCACTTTTCCTGTGGCAGGGGGCTCCTGGCTCCTTGCCAGGACTCTTTGGCTGCACATGCTTTGCTTGCACAATGTGATGACATCACCAGTAGTGACATCATCATGCTAGGGCATCATGCAGCGGTGCTCTAGTGTTCAGGGCAAAAACTCTATGGTATCCATAGAGTTCCCCCTGGAATGCTAGAGTGTCACTGTGCTATGGTCCCAGAATGATGACATCTCTACCAGTGACATCATTGCATCGGCAGTATCCCCATAGGATGCTGCTGTTCAGGGTGGGGCTTCCCTGCCAGCCAGCTGGCTGGTGGATTGAGCCCCTGAAATCAGGGTATGGCAACCCTATCCAGGCCCCACATGAAGGTTGGCAACTCTGTCAGAGGGACTTGTTTCCAGGAGAGCACATTAAGAAAGGAGATGAAAACATTTTAAAAATTCAGTCAGGAATAAAGGCAAATTGCAGAATAACTAAACATAGGAATACTCTGCATCAAGAACACAGAAGAAACTCCTCAGAGATAAACTTACTGGTGAGCAGCTGCATTCATGTAAGCAGCAGTCCTTTCATATCGTCCACTTTTGTTAACTGAGAATCAGAACTAAGAATAATTACCTTGGACCTCAAAACCTTTGATTAAAATACTGGACACACAGAGCACTTAATGTACACCTTTTAGTTTTCTACTTTATTGTCATTGGGGCAAGTTCTAATTTGCTCTGAATTTTGAATACTTGGGTATTGAATACTTGTAAGCTATTACATGGTACTTGTAAAATCCTACATGATATCAAAGCTGCATGAATCAGTTTAAGGCCCCTTCTAGGCAGGATCAGTATTGAAATTAATAGCTGGCAGTGATTGAGAGTTAAGTAATGGTGAACTGATCTGCCTTTTAGCACAATGTAACTCTGTCTGGGGCTCCATGTATTCGGAGTTATGGAATGATCTTGTCCTCTAGAAAACTGCCTCAGGAAAGGGGACAGGTTACATAAAAATCAGGTTAGTGTTGCATAGCTGTGTAGCTGCAATAACTTTGGAGGGGAAAAAGCAATTCTAAAATGTCTTGTTTTGATTACAGATTCTGCCTCCTGAGTCTGTCTGACTTCTACCCACTAACTTTGATTGTCAGATGAAATAAGCAAGTTTTAAAAAGGCAATATTAAGCACAGAGGGTTGGCTTACATTTGCTGTCTTCTGGATGTGGCTTCTGGAAATGCCAGGAGCTTTCTGTGTAATCTTGAAATAAGGTACCCATCATAGCTAGATTCTTATACTGTTCCCTATGGATAGGGTTGCCAGCTCTGGGTTGGGAAATTCCTGGAGATTTGGGAAATGGAGCTTAGAGAAGGCAGGGTTTGGGGAGGGAAGGGACATCAGTATGGCATAATGACAGAGCCCACCTTCCAAAGTGGTCATTTTCACCAGAGGGACTAATCTCTGTCACCTGGAGACCAGTTGTAATTACAGGAGATCTGCATGTTGGAAACAGAGTTGCCAGACCCCCTTGGTGGAGGTAAGGGTCCCCTGCTGCCAGGCCCTGCCCCCCAGCCACCAATCAGCTGACTGGCAGGAGGCATTTACCAGCAAAAAGAAGAAGGCCCAGACAATGTCACTCACATCACATAGGAAGTGATGTCATCACGCTAGTGGTGTCTGGGCAAAAACACTATGATAGATAGAAGCCGTTTTTACCATAGAGTTTTTACCCAAATACCAGAGCATCACTTGGACATCGTTGGTGTGATGACATCACTTCCTATGCAACGCCAGCAAAGTGGCCTGGGCCTTCCTCTTTCTTATGGCAAGTCGCTCCATCCCCTGCCTGTTGCCAAGAGGGACTTGACAACCTAGTTGGAAAATTAAGTACATTGTTTCCATATCAGTACATTGGTTTCTGTGAAGTACTGTACTGGAAATAATGAAGGGCCAGATCACATCTTCTTCCATGGCCTTGTTATGCAGTACCTTGAATTTTTATGTGCACATTTTCTGTAAGCTTCCGACAAGCTGTGGGACTATGTTATATCATCAGGTGCTTCTCAGGCATCAGGACATGCTTGCAGCTTCTCAGAAGGCTGCTTTGTTGTGCACAGAAAGCTCAACAGTCTGGAAAATTGAAAAATACCACATGCCCAGAACCGTAGAAGATCTGCCTTAGATGTGATCAGAATGTGTGTTCATTGTCTACGTTCTGTCCATAAAGAGGGGGAGGGAATTAATGTATGCAGGGCAGATAATTCAGTGGCAATAAAACTCCTTCTACTAAGTAAAGAGTTATAATCTTAGCTCAATATAAATGTGGAAAAGCAAAGAATGTAAAACTGAGAAAATCATGCTTTTAGTGGCTTGTGTGGTAGCCACTTATCCTTATTAAAATTTAGTTAGGGGATGATTCATCTATTCATGTGTATCACTTTGCCTCCCATTATCAGATTACTCTGCACAGAAACCCTGTAAATGTGACATATGTTTGTTTATTTTAGGTATGAATGCCCTGCTTATCTCCCCAATGAGTGTTAATTCAGGCCCCTTAAGCAGGAAGCCTCAACTCCTGTAGATTCCTATCACTCCAGTGGGTATTCGACTATCAGTGAAAAGACACAGACCCCAAGATGTTGTTGATATGAATTAAGCGATTTATTGGAAGGCACTATTGCATAATGCTCCGCACAAGCAAACTGAATCAGATGCATGATGCAGGGGGGGAAACATGGATCTAAAAACCATCAGAAAGATGTACAGGGTTACAGCAAACAATATGGGATACATAACAGGCAGTGTATAAGCAAATAAGTCATGAGCCTACAGTACAGTTCAGAATCAGTCACCAGTAGAAGACGCAGGAGGGAGCAGAGAGATGAGCCATAAACCATTATGCATTGTAAATACACTTTGAACACACAAAAGCTCATACCTTGAATAAATACCTTGAATAAACATTTGTTGGTCTTAAAGGTGCCACTGGACTCTAAATTTGTTCTACATGTATAAATAGTATCTGCACAGGGCTCTGTCCCTGTGTTTGGGAATGCTGTTTTCATATTGTTCCAAATTATAGGGATGTGGTTTGTGTATGTTTACTGCTTTGCGTTAAGGTACTACTGCACCAAAAATTCTCTAACATTAATCATATTGCATTTCTCCAGCCTACCAAAAAGGACAACACCCCCCCCGCATTGTTTTGAGTATTTGGACCCACCCACCCCAATTCCTGCGAGTCATTTGACTGCAGCTACAAAAAAAGAGGGATAATTATTTCAAGTAATTTTCTTTCAGCACTCAAAGAAATCCCATTCAATGAAAGATTGCATTTAAAGGCCAGAAAGAAACCTCCTAATTATGACAATTAGTTAATAGATTTAATTCACTCAGGGGCACATTATTCTGTTTCTTTTTAAGGCGATTTTGTACCTTCCAATATTTCATAGATTAAAAATAGGGACACTGTTGTGTATTTGTAACACTCTACTGTACTTTTGAAAATAGCTGCAAGTCAGATGCATTCCGCACCATTTGCTTTCTGAATTGGTGATCCAGTGAGTGAGGAAAGAGTGCACTCACGTATGGGCTCCATTCAGAATCTCAGATGTTGTTGTTAGCCGGCATTAAGTAGGAATGTGCACAAACTTAGCTTGTTGCTTGGTGCATGCCCTTTTACCTTCCCCATCTCTTCTGGCATGGAGACTCTCAGTAAGAATGTAGCTCTGGTTACCTGCAAGATATGAGAGCAGGACCCTGACCTGGATGGCCCAGGCTAGCCCAGTCTCACCAGATCTCAGAAGCTAAGCAGCATTGGCCCTGGTTAGCATTTGGATGGGAGACCACCAAGGAAGTCCAAGGTCACTATGCAGAGGAAGGCAAGGCAAACCATCAGTGTTAGTCTCTTGCCTTGAAAACCCTACAGAGTTGCTGTAAGTCAGCTGTGACTAGATGGCACTTTCCATGCACTTATGAATGGCCGGATGAAGATTTACCAAAACTAGGTATTTCTGTCAATGGATTCTAAACCAAAATATTGATAATTAACCTGGGGGGGGGAATCTCCTATTTTTTTTTAAAAAAAGACCTTCTTCATATGCAAACACACACACATACACACACCTGCCCAAGGCAAATAACCCCTGTAGTACAGTTTGGGGCTGGAAGAGCAGTGCTGAGGAGGAGGCTAAAGTCGCTCTCCCCTCCCACCTGCATCATGGTCCCAATTTTAATCAGGCCTTGGTGGCATTCGGACATTTAGTCCCCTGAAGCTGCCATCGAATTGTAAGAATATGGTGGTCATGTCAAGGAAGTCCCGACGTAACTAGGGGGGAAACATCATGTCTGCACTGGCCATTTAGTTTTATCCCTACAGACCAGGATTATATAAGTCTGGTTACTTGCATTTGTGAGTCATTGAAACTGGAGTGAGTTTCTAACTAGGGTTGAATCTGCATTTGCATTTTTAAATTAGTTTCATGCTGCTGTGACACCATCAAGCATAGAGAAAGGCCAAATCTGCATTTGTCTTTCCCACTAGTGTCCCAGCCTTTTGACTCCGTCTTCAGAAAAGCTGTCCACATTTGGTGTCATTTTCACACCTCAACAGTGCTAGCATACTTTTGCACATACACATATGTTTATCGTCCTTTCGGGGCAGCTCAACTGTCATTGCACCTCCGCACTGCTTTAAAAGAATCTTCTCCAAACAACATTCAAGCAAGCATAGAGAAAGATGGTGTCACAGCAGCACGCAACTGATTTAAAAAGGCAAATGCAGATTCGACCAAAGACAGCGTCACAGCAGCACGCAACTGATTTAAAAAGGCAAAAGCATCACGAAAATGATTTAAAAATGCAAATGCAGCATGAACTGATTTAAAAATGCAAATGCAGCACGAAACTGATTTAAAAAGGCAAATGCAGATTCGACCAAAGACAGCGTCACAGCAGCATGCAACTGATTTAAAAAGGCAAATGCAGCACGAAACTGATTTAAAAATGCAAATAGAGCATGAAACTGATTTAAAAAGGTAAATGCAGATTCGACCAAAGACAGTGTCACAGCAGCATGCAACTGATTTAAAAATGCAAATGCAGCATGCAACTGATTTAAAAAGGCAAATGCAGATTCGACCAAAGACAGCGTCACAGCAGCACGCAACTGATTTAAAAAGGCAAAAGCATCACGAAACTGATTTAAAAATGCAAATGCAGCATGAACTGATTTAAAAATGCAAATGCAGCACGAAACTGATTTAAAAAGGCAAATGCAGATTCGACCAAAGACAGCATCACAGCAGCACGCAACTGATGTAAAAAGGCAAATGCAGATTCGACCAAAGACAGCGTCACAGCAGCACACAACTGATTTAAAAAGGCAAATGCAGCACGAAACTGATTTAAAAAGGTAAATGCAGCACGAAACTGATTTAAAAATGCAAATGCAGATTCGACCTCGGATTCTTCAGGGTGCGGAATAGGGAGCAAAGGTGCATGCATGAGCCTAAACAAAAAGCCAGGTTCATATAGTTTCCCTTTTTAATTGTGGTTAATCTAAATACAAGCTCTGCATCCCTGTGCATGCACTGATATATATAGATATATATTGTCCCCCGCCCAAGAGGTTTAGCATCCAGAGATTCAAAAGAGAAGGCAGAACCTGAATTCCAATGTATATGTGTATATTAACAAAATAATAAAAGGCTTTTCCAGCATCTCCCACAAATACAAAATAGGGAAATGTCCTACCTGAGACCAGAGAACACAGAGACTCTCCCTGACAAACAGGGAGAAGCTGAGCATACAGGATTTGAAATATGTGGATCCTTTGGAAAGTAGTGTCCAAAGAGCTTCACATACCATGTATCAAAAACTGCTGTTTCTTTCCCAAATCCCCTAGTATATTGCCAGCCTTTAGATTCTTTGGAAAGAACAGAGAACAATCTACATAATGATGTATTCAGAGGCTGGAGCTTTATTGATTAGATTGAGTTTATATTGCGGTTTCTCGAGGTTAGCAGTTTGAAAACTTGCTGACTGTGCCTTACGACATGTATTTTTTATTACCACTTTAATCGGCAACTGACTACATCGTGGCATGATTTCTGTGGAGCTCTTCTATGAGCTCACCCCCAAATGCTGTGAAATGGGGTTTCACAACATCCAGGTTTGTTTGTTTTTTAGCCTCTTCAGCTGAATTCCATTTTTGTTTTCATTAGACCATCAAGTTTTGGAACATTCTGTGAGGGTAGCAGTTCTAGAAGAATGTTTTTAGTACCAGAATTCTATTCGGCCTTCCAGAGTGGGGGGGGGGGAGGTCTGGATCCCATAGATCTGTCCAGTTAATTAGGGTTGCCAGCTCTGGGTTGGGAAATACTCAGATATTTTTGTGGTGAAGCTTGGGAAAGGTGGGGTTTGGGGAGGGGAGGAACCTCATCTCTCCTTACAATATTTACCTTTTGGTTTCATAAGATTCCATGCGCTCCCATTGGCTGTAAAATGCCCTCCCTCAGCCATTGGCCCATCAGCTGCCACTCAAGAGTACTCGCGTGCCATTGGCCGGATGCTGGGTCTACTCCTCTTCCCCACCCACTCCCCCTTTTGCACATCAGATTTACTGACAGACCAGCTCTCTCTCCTGAGGAAGACAGTTCTCTTGACTCCTGTGAGGGACTGTCCCCTCAGTGGTTGTTGGTAGGCAGCCAAGCTTGGTTCTGTGAGTAAAAAAACAAAGAACTTTCAGCATAACCCCCTCCCCCGCCCATAACCCCCTCCTCAACGGCCACTTTCCTGTCAGAATAAATGGGAAAAAGCTCTTTCTCCTGCTTAGCTTCAGCATGGCTGGCTGGCTAACGAGGTGGGCCAGCGACCATCAAACCATTTTCTTCAACTCCCCACTGTGTGGCTGACTTTCCCCTAGGATTGCCAATCTCCAGGTAGGACCTGGAGATCTCCCACTGTTACAATTGAACTCCAGATGACAGTTCCCCGGGAGAAAATGGTTGCTTTGGAGGGTAGACTCTATGGCATTATACCCTGCTGAGTCCTTCCACACACACCCCAAATGCTGCCCTCCACAGGATCCACCCCCCAAATCTCCAGGTATTTCCCTAATCAGAGTTGGCACCTGTACTTTCTCCTCTGTCAGTAAAAGGCCTTTTCCACACCTATGTTGGCCTTTGGGAGAAAACTCATTGGGCCCAGTCCTGATCAGGTTGCCAACTTCAGGTGGGCAATTCCTGGAGATTTGAAGGATGGAGCCTGGAGAGGGTGAGGTTTGAAGAGGGGTGGCACCTCAGACAGGTACGATGCCATAGACTCCACCCTCCAATCCAGCCATTCCCTGATGTGGAACCGTTGTTGCCAATCTCCAGGTGGGGGCTGGAGATCACTCAAAATTACAACTGCTCTTCAGGTAGCAAAGATCAGTTCCTCTGGAGAAAATGGTGGACTCTGTCATTATACCCTGCTGTGATTGCCACAGCAAATTGTCACTGAGTGCCCAAAGCCGGGGCACTCTCCCAGAGCCTCTTTCTAGAGCCCGTTGTATTTATTTCCACAATGGGCCTTATTCCTAGTTGATATATAATGCCATAGAATCCACCCTCCAAACCAGCTCTGTTCTCTTGGGGAACTGACCTCTTTCGACTGGAGATTGGTTGTAATTCTGGGACATCTCTATGGTTGTCGGCTCTGGGTTGGGAAATACCTGGAGATTTGGGGGGTGAGGCTTGAGGGGGGGGGCATAACACCATAGAGTCCAACTTCCAAAGTGGCCATTTTCTCCAAGTGAACTGATCTCTGTTGCCTGGAGATCACTTGTAATAGCAGTAGATCTCCAGCAACCCCTTGGAGGTTGGCAACTCTAGACACCTCCATGTCCCACCTAGAGACTGTTACTCCTACCAATTAATGGCAACCCTTTCCTCCAGTGAAAAGAGATTTCCACTGGAACAAAGTTGCTCGTTTGGGCTCTGCAGAAGGCAGCTTTTGAATGAAAAAAACTCCATTAGCAGAAGGGATCTGCAGGGCCAAATCCACGTATTTCCAAGAAGTTCTTTAAAAAAAATCCATTGGTTCCTTGTTTCTATTTGCAGATGGAGCTTGTGCAAATAAACATTAGACCAACTTTCCTTGTTGTGGTAATTTGAAGGCAATAATTTTGACAGGGTGCTAAACTGAAAGCGCAGTGCTGAGAAGAGTAATGCGTTGTGAAATTCCATCGTATTAACATGACCCACTTTCTGCATCATCATCTCCGCTGGGTTGCTTAGCAAATTGGTGCGCCGCTTCTTTCTTTTTAAGCCCATGATCAATGTATTTTCCCACCTATGCAGATCAATTAGTTGGCTTTAAGGCTAACCTTTCCCTCTCCTACAAATTATTGATTGGATTTGCATGCATATTCAACATGGCCTGCCATGTATTAATTCACTAAAAGTGGTCGAATCGATGAGACAATAGCCATATGTGTTTGGACGGCTGAACTATATTGGGGAGGTGGGGACTACAGCATTACATTACAGCATTACAGCAGCAGATCCTTTTCCCCACAGTTGGAGCAGCTGGGATTCCCTCTGCCACATGGAGAGTTGTCAGCTCCACCCCCCGGCAGGGGATAAGGGGTAGGATTGCCTGACCCATGTTTGGAAACCCCTGAAGTTTTGGGAATGGAGCCTCAGAAGGACAGAGACCTCAGTGGGATACAAAGCCATAGAGTCCAGCCTCCAAAGCAGCTATTTTTTCCAGGGCAACTGATCTCTGTAGTCTGGAGATGAGCTGTAATTCCAGGAGATACCCAGGTTCTCCCTGGAGGCTGGCACCCCTAGACATGAGAACTGAGGCAGCAACAGACTGAGGATCTAACTACATGATACCTTTTCCCAGGGATGTCCCTGGGTCAGGTGCAGAGGCATGTTGTGAAGTTCTGCATTTCTCATGGGAGCACAGGCCCAATTCAGATTGGAAACATGTAAGGTTGCCACTCCGCAGGTCCCAGCAGGGGTTCCCCAATTTTCAGGGCTTCTGAAAACCCACCCCTAAACAGCCATGTCTGGGTGTGGTGTCCCAGATGTGATGACATCACCCGGACATGACGTCATTACATTGGGGACTTTGCACATGATACTCTGGTTTGAGAGCAAAACTCTATGCTAAATTTGGCCTAAAAATTTGTGTGACATCGCTGACATGATGACATTACTTCTGGGTGATGCCATTGTGTTGGCAACTCCCGGAATGCCCCCCAAATCCCCCCACCAGCTCAGTGAGGGGACCTGGCAACCTTGGAACTATGACATACAAAAGCCCTATCCTGTCCAGGTGTTAATTCTCCATGTGGGGAGACAGAAGAGGCACAAACAGGCTAGCTCTAACCCCTACCTCTGCAAGGTCACCAGAGGGTAGGGCTGCCAGTTCTGAGTTTGGAAATGCCTGGAGATTTGAGGGTGGCTCCTGGGAGAGCGGGATTTAAGGGGGGAGTAGGATTGGGGATTCCAGCCTCCAGGTGGGACCTGGGGATCACCTGGAATTACAGCTTATCTCCAGACTACAGAGAACAGTTCCCCTGGAGAAAATGGATGCTTTGGAGGGTGGACTCGATGGCCTTGTACCCCACTGAGGTCCCTGTTCTCCCTAGGCTCCATCGCCAAATCTCCAGGAGTGTCCCAACCTGGATCAGGCGGGGGCGTGGCCTGACACTAAGAAGAATGGCTGCACAATTCTAGAGCTCTGCTCCTTCTCACCCCAATACCTCCTAAATCGCACCACTTTTGATTGCAAACGACTCTAAATATATGGGGAGATCCAGTGAGAGACCCAGGAACCAGAAAAAAGATACAGAGCGACCACTTACTGACTACTTCCAACTTGCTACAACGACTGCAGGCCGATCTGCTTCTAAAACTACTGAAGACAAGATGGCTGACGGCACTCAGCAACAAGGTACAGATGATTTGCAAATTGACTCTCAAAATGTTTTAAAACAAATGAGCAAAATGGAGGCAAGAATTTTAGACTCCATGAAGGCATTATTTGAGCCTATACAGACCCAGCTAAATGATATAAAACAAGCTCTGCAGGAAGTTGATAAAAAAGCAGATCATGCAACTTCTTTAGGTTTACAAGCTGCAGAAGCAATTAAAACTTTTAAAACTGAAGAGACAGTAACTCAGAAAAGACTGTTGGCTCTAGAAATGGAGACCAGGCAATATAATTTGAAATTTCGCGGTTTTCCTGAGGACGCTGAAGAGAAAAGTGAATTACAAATATTTCTGGCACAATGGCTTGCATCTATTCTTAAGCTTGAAGATGGTGTGGCCCCTATGATTTTAAAAGCTCACAGATTGGGACAGAAAAACAAAGATAAGCGTAGAGGACCAAGAGATATTCTGGCAACGTTTCTGGATGCAAGAACCAAAAATAAAATACTAACAGAAGCCAGAGTAAACAAAAATCTTCCCTTTTTGGATATTAAAATAGAAGTTTTCCCTGACTTACCCCCGGATGCTATTGCACAGAGAAGGACTCTAAAGCCTATCACCATGCAACTCAGGGAAGCAAACATAAGATATAGATGGTCTGCTGCTGCAAAATTGCAAGTATGGCACAAAGGAACATTGTACACAGCTACAGACCTGGAATCTGGTCAAACATTACTGGAACTCCTGGAAATCACCCAGCAATCTATGGAGACTGACAGACAATCTTTTAAAAGAAGACTGCAGTACAATCTAACTCCACATAAGGAAAACAAAGTAATGGCACGTCCTTGACTTATAACTCACTGAGAGTAAATGTATAATTATCTGCTGTATGAAGGTTTCATAAAGTGGTCATTTATTCTAATGGTTTAAAGATTATTATGTTAAATATGTATACAATATTCTAAAGACCATATATGGTATTGGGGGGAAGGGGGAGCAAGTAATATTCACACCAGTTCCTTCTATAGTTAAAGTCTGGATATAGTCTCAAATTCATAACTTCGATCCTTGTTCTAAGGAGTGAGAGATTTAATCTCACTACCTCTCCCAAGTATTTGGGGAAGGGTTACAGGAAGTTCTTTTTTTTTACCCTTAGTCTTTTTATTTTGGTGTGTGTTTTCAGTTAGGGGTGGGGGGGTTGTTATTAGAGTTAGATATTGAGTATAGTTACCAAACAGGTTAAGTTAAGTAAAGTTACTGTTACACAGTTGATAAGACAGGTAAGGCAGTATTAGTCTCCAGGAGAGTAGTTAAAGCTAGTTACAAAAGTAATATTTTCCTTGACTTTTCATTTCTAGGAAAGAGTGATAGTAATTCCTTGGTTACGTTGCACGCATTGTTTTATTATATACAATAATCAGGTAGAATATATGTAAGATATACCATTTACATCTGTGCAAAAGTATTGTTATTTTGTTGATTCTATAAAATGTCAAAACTACTTAGATGCATGACTTATAATACCAGAGGCATGAGCAACCCTGTGAAACGTAAGCGTATTTTTGCGCAAATAACTAAAGAACATCCAAATATTGTTTTTCTTCAGGAAACACACAACACTGCTAAGTATCCATGTCTTTTTAAATCACAAAAATTCAAATATCAATGGCAGTCGTATGGCTCCTCTAAATCTCGAGGTGTAGCCATCCTAATTTCAGCTAATACTAACTTCACGCTTAAGAAAATACTCAAAGACCCTGTAGGTAGATTTTTATTTGTGGTAGGAAGTGTTGATACAACTGTTGTAACTCTAGCTGTTTTGTATGCACCAAATACAAATCAAATAGCTTTTATGACTGAAGTCCTAAATAAGCTAGCCAACTTTCAAGAAGGTGATTTAATAATCGGGGGAGATCTAAACTGTATTATGGATTATTCCTTGGATAGATCCTCCTTCAATAAGATGCAGAAAAAATGCATACAGATTGAGAAGAAACAAACCCCCTTGCGAGGTTGATCCAACAATATTCTTTAATAGATATCTGGAGACAGTTACATATAGGAGAACGTGACTACACATATTATTCACAGAGACATAAAACCTATACCAGAATTGATTACATATTAGCTTCACCATCTATAATAAATAAAATTAAATCAGCCCAAATTGGGAATCTGCAATGGTCTGACCATCATTGGGTCAGCTGTGATTTAGAACTAGGTATGGAAGTAAGACAAAAAACATGGAAGCTGAATACAAATTTATTAAAAAATCAAATCATAGCAGCTGAGATAGAATCAGTCATTAAAAATTATTTCATAGCCAACCTGGATCAGGCAACCCAACCCTCCAGCCCCTGCTTGTGGCCAAGAGGGACTTGGCAACCCTATTTATGGTTGCCAACCTCCAGAGGGCGTCTGGAGAGCTCTCACTATTGCAGCTGATCTCCAGACAAGAGATCCAGATAAGAGATCAGTTCACCTGGAGAAAATGGCCACTTTGGAAGGTGGACTGTATGGCCTCCCCTCCCCAAACCCCACCCATAGATGTCCTGCCCCACCCTGCCCCAAAGTTCTGAATTCTCCTGAAAAGAATGCCTTTTGAAAACAAACGTTTCACACACAGAAAGGCGGTTGGGTTCCATGCATGTCTTCCTGCCTACATAAGCTATGTTGACTAATTCGTGTGGTGGTGGCGTCTGTTCTAGAAAGGCTTCTCCTTGAGCAAAACTTTTCTGGAGGTGCATTTTCACCTTACTGCTCAAAAGGACATCCATTTGTGATGCTGTCTGCTCTCTGCTGTCACTTTTCCTAACCTTAGCAATTGTGACAAATGAATAACAAACTGCCATATTAATGTTCTTGTTGGAGGAAAGGGAACCCTTTGGAGGGGGGGAGTCAGTTAGTCCTTTTGCTGTGCTAATTAGGCATCAGCATGTTTGAAACTGTCTGTGTAAACACAGAGAATATAACCTGGACCTGTCCAAATGACGTGTTATTCAGGAAGTGCCAAGACACAACTGTGCTTCTTTCCTTTCTTTCTGCTTAACAAATGAGTTTTCAAAGTGTGTGTTGGGGGTAGGGTTGCTGGCTCCAGGCTCAGAAATACCTGGAGATTTGAGGCTGGAGCCCGGGAGAGTGGAGTTTAAGGAGGAGGAGAACCTCAGTACGGTGTAACGCCATGCAGTCCACCTTCCAAAGCAGCCACTTTCTTTATGAGAAGTGGAATACATATTTTAAATAAATGATAAATAAACAAATGATTTCTGTAGCCTGGACATCAGTTGTAATTCCAGGGATCTCCAGCCATCATCTGGAGGTTGGCAACCTTTAATGGGTGGGTGTGATGGAAAGCGTTTTTAGGAGGGAAGATTCAATTATTTAATCTGCAGCTTCTTCTGCAGCCCAAAAGACTGGAGACATTTGATGCAGTCTATCATGTGTTTCGTCGATTATGTACATGTGCCATTAAGAGGCAATCGACTCATGGCAACCCCAGCAAGAGGCTTTTCAAGGCAGGTGAGAAGCAGGCGTGGTTTACCATTGCCTTCCTCTGCAGAGCCTTCCTTGGTGGCCTCCTGTCCAGGTACTGACCTTGCTTAGTTTCGGAGCTCTGAGGAGATCAGGACACACCGTGCCGCCTTCCCTCCCCGTGTTTTGTCTATTGCTTTTCAGTAAATGTGATTAGAATTGGACAGAAGATTCCATTTTCTGAATTCTTGCTGACTTTTGTCATTGTATGGCAATGTAATATGATATGTTTTAAAAGTTATATTTCCAAAGCAGCTCTCTCCAAGTTTCAGACTTAATGTTCCAGATTTTTTCCCCCTCTCTGAATATATTGCATTTTATTATGTTCTGATTGTAGAAGGAAAACCTCATCAGAATGCAAACTCCTTTTTTGTAAATATCATTTGGAATACTTTTATAACAACATATGCATGTGATACAAAGGTTTGGGGTTTTTTTTGACAGGATGACAAAAATCATGATTGTTTTAAAGACACAAGTGGCAACAGGTCAGCTATTTCCCCACCATCCTTCAAGACCGAAATGCAGTTTGCAGCATGGATCTAATTCCAGTTGACACTTGGCAGAAGGCACCTGTCATCTCTCGTTCTTATCACTCTCCTCCCCTTTTGTATAAATTAAAAGTCACACAAGATAGGCAAAAGAGTAAAGCTTGAAATGTTCCAGTGAAACAAAAATTGTTGAAAGTAACCTTGATGCCTCTGCAATAGAGATCAGTTCCTCTAGAGAGAAGAACTGCTTTGGTGGGTGAACTGTATGGCCTTGTACCCTGCGGGGTTCCCTGCCCTCCCTAAACCCCACCCTCCCCAGGCTCCATCCCCAAAATCTCCATGTATTTCCCAACCCAGAGTCTCTAAGAGGACCGTTGTATGCTAATATGGATCTCTGTGGACACTTGGTTGAATGCACAGATCTCAACTGATTGGGCCCATTGCATGTATAAGTTGCACACAGTTTTGAACAACTCTACAACTCATGTATCTCTTATTCTAGATAGAGAAAAAGTTGAGCTGAGAGCAGGAAGGAGCAACAAAAGCTACTGTGCAAAGGAAGCTGGTGTCTGCAAAGACAATTTGAAAGAGGGCAGGATAATCTAAGGGGGGGCAGAATTGTTGAAGAGACCCTGTTAAAGCTGTTTTTGGCCAGAGGACCAAAAGGTGAAATAGTCTTCCTTGTTCAAAAATGAAGAGACCTCTGTGATATTTGGTGGTCCAATCTGCTCTAGGGTTGCCAGGTCCCTGCTGGCAACTAGTGGGAGATGGGGAGACTTATCACGAGGGAGAGGAAGGCCTAGGAAACATGGAGATGTCACTTCCAGTGCACACAGCAAGTGAAGTCATCAAGCTGCAATGACGCTCTGGTATTTAGGCAAAAACTCTATGGTAAAAGTAGCTTTTACCATAGAGTTTTTGCCCAGATACCAGAGCGTCACCTGGGCATCGCCAGTGTGATGATGTTGCGTCCTGTGTGTGCTGGAAGTGATGTAGCCGCATCACCGGCCCGTCACCTGGGGCCTTCCTCTCTCTCCCAGGACGCCCCTGCCTCCCACCAGTCAGCTGATCAGCAGCAGGGCAACCTGATGGCAGTGGACCCCCGCCTTCCACTGGGGGAGCTGGCAACTCTAGTCTGCTCAAACTGAAGACCATTGAACAGTACAAGAGAAAAAATAAGTATAATAATTTATTATAATACAAATAGTCTTGAATCTTTGTTACCCACTTCCTTTGAGCAGAGAGCTGGCCAAGCAGATCCCCACCCTACAAACTGCCTGAACCTGTTACCAGTGAAGGAAAAGGAAATGGTGTATTACTCACCATTTCCCTTGAACTGTATGAGCCTTTATACTGATTAGATTAATGCGTTTTAGCATATTGCAACTGATGTTAATAAAACGAGGGGAAAATGCTTCAAAAATGATGCATGAGTCAGATTTAATATTTTACATTTCGCTTGGAGACCGTAGGGATTAAGAGCTGCCAGGTTTGTGTTTAATTTTCCTTCCCACATCTTCAAAAGGTCCCCCCCCCCGGATTTTCACTGAACTTGGCAGAGTGCACTTATCTCTAGGCGCTGAACAATGAACAGGGAGCAAGCAACAGAGCATGCCTCATTGTTCTTGATCTCCGACTAACAAAAACTCAATATGACTGTCTTCTGCACGCAGGGATGGGTTTGACTGAAGTGGATTTAAATAGAAACTAGCAGCATAAAAAGGCTATTCTCAAAACTGTGTGTGTAATAGTTAGTTTGTATTATTTGCATTAGTTCCACTGGCAAATGGAGGGTAATCAGTGAGAGGGAAAAATAAATCTAAAATGGGCATTTTGTATTAAGGCAGTCCCTTTTGTGTTGAATCTGCAGTTGATTAGTATGGTCAAAAAACTATACTTGTTGAATTTCTACCTCTGTCACAGCTGTTCTTGGCACGGTGCCTCAGTTATGGGAGGGGAGGAAAAGTGGGAAGACTTAAAGAGATTTCAATCTACCATATCTTCCAAGGTGCTGCTAACTCTAGTGATTAGAGGATCACAGTTCATATCAGAGCATAGTTTAATATTGCATTACCTATGGTTGCCAACTCTGGGTTGGAAAATTCCTAGAGCTCTGGGGAGGTTATGGACTCAGTGGAGTATAATGCTATAGGTCTCCAGGGGATCTTCAGGCCTCACCTGAAAGTTGGCACCCTAGCCACCACACATATGCTACTTTGCCTCTCAGGGGTAAGGAGTAGCACCTGTAGTTTCCTTCTCCTTCTTTTTGTCCCCCAAATCGCCCTGCAAATTAGGTAGAATTGCCAGCTCTGAGTTGGAAACTACATGGAGATTTTGGGGGTCAAGCTTAAAGCAGATGGGGTTTAGGGAGGGGTGGGACTTCAATGGAGTATAATGCCATAGTGACCATTTTCTCCAGGTGAACTGATCTCTGTCACCTGGAAATCAGTTGTAATCCCAGGAGATTTCCAGCTACCACCTGATGGTTGGCAACCCAAGTCAGGTAGGTTAAGTTGAAAGATGATGATTGGCATATGGTTGCTCACTGAGATTTGTGAGCGCATCAGGATTAGCACTCTGGTCTTCCCAGTTCAAGTCCCAATACGTTAACTGTTATTTCTTTTATATTTATTTTAATATTACTACCATGGTTTTCTCCACACTGGGGACTTGAACCAGCATACAAACACAAATATTATTCAGAACAACAAATATCAATTTTTTAAAAAATACACAGTACAACTACTAAATCAGACTTACTTAATGTCAGGAGTCATTTCGTAGAAAAAGAGGTGCAGGAGCTCATTAGCATAACTCATTCACATAACTTATTTCCATATGGCACACCCCCTGACAGCTCCCTGCCCTTCGCCTCCAAGCAGAGTAAACGAAAGGAGGGGGGAAGGAACTCAGGCGCTTCTGCCTCACAGGAAAAAGTGCATGGGTTCCATTCCTCTCCACCTCTCCGTTCCCTTTGCCACCAAATGGGGTGAAGGAAAGGGCTAGGGTTAGGGTTATTAGGGTTAGGGTTACTAGGGTTAGGGTTAGCATTATTAGGGTTAGGGTTAGTATTATTAGGGTTAGGGTTATTAGGGCTAGGGTTAGGGTTAGGGTTATTACGGTTAGGGTTATTAGGGTTAGAGTTAGCATTATTAGGGTTAGGGTTATTAGGGTTAGGGCTAGCATTATTAGGGTTATGGTTAGGGTTATTAGGGTTATGGTTAGCATTATTAGGATTAGGGTTAGGGTTATTAGAGTTATGGTTAGGGCTATTAGCTTTAGGGTTAGGGTTAGGGTTAATTAGGGTTAGGGTTAGGGTTATTAGGGTTAGGGTTATTAAGTTTAGGTTTAAGATTTCTAGGGTTAGAGTTAGGTTTAGGATGGTTAGGGTTAGGTTTATTAGGGTTAGGATTAGGGTTAATAGGTGTAGAGTTAGGATTATTAGGGTTAGGGTTAGCATTAGGATTATTAGTTTTAGAGTAGGGGTTATTAGGGTTAGGGTTATTAGGGTTCAGGTTATTAGGGTTAGGCGTATTAGGGTTAAGGATGTTCATGTTAGGGTTATTAGGGTTAGGGTTAGGGTTATTAGGGTTAGGGTTATTACGGTTATGGTTAGGATTATTAGGGTTTGGGTTAGGGTTAGGGTTAGGTTAGGAGCATTAGGGTTAGGTATCCTAGGGTTAAGGTTAAAATTATTTGGGATATGCTAATTAGGGTTAGGATTATTAGGGTTAGGGGTAGGATTATTAGTGTTAAGGTTAGGATTTTTAGGGTTAGGGTTTTTAGGGTTAGGGTTAGTGTTAGGGTTAGGATTAGGCTTATTAGGTTTAGGGTTAGCAATGTTAGGGTTAGGGTTAGGATTATTTAGGTTAGGGTTTTGGGGGTTAGGGTTATTAGGGTTAGGGTTATTAGGGTTAGGGTTAGGATTATTAGGGCTACGGTTAGGGTTATTAGGGTTAGGGTTAGGTTTTTTAGAGTTAGGGTTAGGTTTATTAGGGTTAGGGTTAGTGTTATTAGGGTTAGGGTTAGGGTTATTAGGGTTTAGGTTAGGGTTATTAGGGTTAGGATTGTTAGGGTTAGTGTTAACCCTAATAACCCTAACTGTAACCCTAATAACTCTATTGGTACTGGGATCTTTGTAATGCTTTGTATAATTTCTTAATTTTTCAAGTTAATTAAATAATGAATAAAATAAATAAAAATAAATAAATAAAAATAAAAAAATAAAAAAATTAAGATTTAGGGTGATATTTGTTGAGATAAAAGTTTGAGATAAAAAGCTTAAATAAATGTTAGAACAAATGTTAAAATAAATGTTGAGATACATGTTGTAACAAATGTTGAAATAAACAGTAGGAATATAATTGGTTAGAGTTGACAAATGGATGTTTGTGAATTTATGACCTCTTTTTAACTTTGGGGTACTGTTAGAAATATGTTAAAAATACATTAAAATTATATATGTATGTTAATTTACTTGTATGTTAATTTACTTGTTTGTTAAAAAATTGGTTTTCATTATGTATGTGTAATGCAATTTATACTTCTTAGTTTATATCTCACAGTTTTATGTTAACTTTGTTATAAAAATCTGTTTGTATGTGGAAAGGATTTTAAAAATAAAACTTTATTTTCCTAAAAAAAAAAAAACTTTATTTTCCTAATAACTCTATGCCTAACCCTAATAATCCTTACCCTAACCCTAATAACCTTAACCCTAACCTTAATAATCCTAACCCTGTCTTTAATAACCCTACCCCTAACCCTAATAATCCTTACCCTAAACCTAATAAACCTAACTCTAACAACCCTAACCTTAATAACCCTAAACCTGACCCTATTAACCCTAACCCTAATAGTCCCAACCTTAACCCTAATAACTCTAACCTAATAATCCTAACCCTAATAATCGTAACCCTAACCCTAATAATCCTAGCCCTTAACCTAATAACCCTAACCCTAATAACTTTAACCCTAATAACTCTAACTGTAACCCTAATAATCCTTGTGAGCAAAAACTCTACTTTGTGAGCCACTGGCATTAAAATTGTGAGTGAGTGATTTGGCTTCTGTATAAATTAGTTTGCTCTGGAGCCATACTTCCTGAGCTAAAACAAAAATCTGCCAGCTGGAGGCTAAAAAACTGTGAGCTAGCTCACACTAACTCATCTTAGAGAGAACATTTATCCTAACTCTAACCCTAAGAACCCTAACCTTAACCCAAAAGCCCTAATCCTAACCTTAAAACTAATAAACCTAACCCTAATCATCCTAACCCTAACCCTAATAACCCTAACCCTAATAACCCTAAAAATCTTAGCCGTAACCCTAATAACCCTAACTGTAACCCTAGGGTTAAGATTATTAGCATTAGAGTTACAGTTATTAGGGTTAGGGTATAAGGTTAGGGTTATTAGGGTTATGGTTAAGTTTATTAGGGTTAGGTATTAAAGTTAGGGTTAGGGTTATTTGGTTTAGTGTTAGGGTTATTAGGGTTAGGGTTAGTGATTATGGTTATGTTTAGGGTTAGGGTTATTAGTATCAGATTAGGTTTAGGGTTATTAGTGTTAGAGTTATTTGTTTAGGATTAATAGGGTTAGGGTTAAGATTATTAGAGTTAGGGGTTGTAGTTAGGGGTTGTGGTTAGGGTTAGGGATTTAAGTTAGTGTTAGGTTTTTTTGGGTTAGGGTTCAGGTTTAGGGCTAGGTGGGCAGGCTGGGGAAGGGTCAGGCTTAGTGTTAGTGTTAGGCAGGCAGGTAGAAACAGCTCTTCTTCTCGTATGCAGAGGCAGCAAACCTCTGAATGCCAGTGCTAGGATATAACATCAGAGGAAGGCTTTGGCCTACTAGAGCAACTTGTTGGGCCACTGTGTGAAACAGGATGTCAGACTAGATATCCAGCAGGGGTCTTATGTTCTTAATACCATTAGGAGGACAGAGATGGTTTAATCAAAATGCTTGCGTTCCAAAACATTCATATGAATTAAGCCTTGGATTTACTTGGATTTAATTTTGTGGATAAGAGTTGGCACTGAATCCCATTGTGGTTTTTGCTTTGAGCTTTTTTAAAAATATTGTTTTGTTTAACAGTTTTTACACAGTGGTCCATTTGGGAGGAGGACTTATTGCCACTATAATGCTAACAAGGGCAATGAGTGTGATCCATCCACAGTGAAGTACTTTGAAGTCCTGTTGATTAAATACTGGACATTGCTCTGTTGCAGGAGGGACCTGGCAATCCTACTGCAATAGAGCAATGCCCGTCCTGGCAGCTGGTGGGGGATGGGGAGGACTTAACTGGAGAAAGAGAAAGGTCCAGGCCTTGTCACCAGTGTCGCACCGGAAATGACATCACCACACCAGCAACATCCAGGCCATGCAGTGTTATTTGGGCAAAAACTCTATGGTAAAATCAGCTTCTACCATAGAGTTTTTGCCCAGATCAGACTGTTACCTGGACATTGCTGGTGTGTTGACATCACTTCCTGTGTGGCATCAGCCATGAATCCTGGGCCTCTCTCTTTTTCCCAGTAAGTCCCCCCACCAGCCAGCTGGTCAGCAGCTGGGAGGCAGGGCCTGTCGGCAGGGTACCCCTGTCTCCACCAGGGGGTCTGGCAACCCTATATTGCAGTAAAGGGAGAAGACTGATCTCCTAAGGAACTTCCTGTGTGCAATGGAGTGCACAAAGAGCTTTGAATTGTGAAGTGGGGCAGCAGGGTATTATCTTGAATAGAAAACGCTCCATTCTGCTGTGTGTGTATTTGGTAGGCAATTTCAGTCCAGTGTGCAGGATCAAAATCATGGCTATACTAAGCTTTAGTCATGGGCACAAATTAAAAAGAAAGATTTGTGCTTTATAGCTACAGTAATGAAGCTATAAATTAATGACACAATGCTGACCTGGTATAATGTAATAATATTTAATTGCTTCCTTTTTAATATACCCAGTATGGTTTCATGAATTAACTTCAGCTGTTCAGTGAAAGTGGAACAGGTTTTAGACACAGGCTAATTCCTGCAGCTCTCAGCTGAAAGGGGATTCCTCTCCCCTTCACCACAAATACCACCCCTAGTTCATTCTGAGCTTATCCGAACCCTTGAAGCCACTTTGACCCAAACTAGGCTCAACTTAAAAGGCTCTGGTGAAACTATCTGCGGCGCTAATATATTATAGCCACTTCTTTAGTACATGGCTGTTCATTTTTAAATAGTGTACCTCTTGTTATTCATAAGGAACTTCCCCTGAAAGTTATGGTCTTCCCAATCCCACTTCTGCAGTTTGAAAAATGGCTTTTTCTAAGCCCTGCTCTCCATGTGCCTTTTCTGAGGAGGTGACACAAATAGGGTTGCCAGCCTCCCGGTGGGGCCTGGGGATCTCTCACTTTTACAACTGATCTCCAACTGACAGAGATCAGCTCCCCTGGAGAAAATGGCTGCTTTGAAGGGTGGACTCTATGGCATTGTACCATGCTGAGGCCCCTCCCCTCCCCAAACCCCACTCTCTCCTGCGTCCACCCCCAAATTCTCCAGGGATTTCGCAACCCAGACCTGGCAACCCTAGATACAGATGATGACCAGATACAGGGCTTTCTCAGTGCCTTTGGAATGCCTTTGCCTTTGGCTCACTTGGTGCTTTCCTTACTGCCCTTTAGGTGCCAGCTTAGGGTTGCCAGGTCCCTTTGGCTGCTAGCAGGGGATGGGGGAGTGTAGGCTTGCCAGATCCAGGTTGGGAAACTCCTGGAGATTTGGGAGCTGGGGAGGACAGGGAGCTCAGTGGGGTACAATGCCACAGAGTCCACTCTTCAAAGCATCTATTTTCTCCAGGAGAAGTGATCAATGTAGTCTGGAGATAGCTGCAATTCCAGGGGATCCCCCGGTCCCCCGAAGGCTGGCCTCCCTATCCCAGCTCAAAACATTGCATTTTACAGACATTATTAACTGAAGGGCTCCACCTTTTTTAAAGCTGTTTTCCATGGTTTGCTTCTAGCCTGAGGACTTTTTAACAGATATCATTTTAGGCCACTGAATGTCACTTTGTGCTGTTTTCATGCCCTGGACCTATTTTTATGGCTACTTTCATTATATTTCTTATGTTTTTTATTTCATTTTGTTTTATTCTATTGCTTTTGCTTTCAGCTGTCTTGAGTTGCATATGAATGGTCTAAATAAATAGATTATGGACAGAAATATAATGAAGGAGAGAGAAGGAGACCTGATTCATGGGAATTAAAGTTGCAGACTTGAATACAACTACTGCAGAGTCAGCATCCTTGAACTCAGTGAGATTTACTTCTGAGCGTATACGCACTGCGTCCCCATTGGGATGGAAGGAATGGATAAAAATGTGGTAGACAATATTTTCAGACTAGTTGTTTTGATTGTTTTTCATTTTTCTTCATAACTATAGTAGTGGTTGTATTGTCTATATAGACAATATAACTAGTATTCAGTGTTGTGCATTCCAGTCTGTGATTAAGGGCACAATCCTATACACACTAACCAGTGTGGGAGTAAGTATCACTGAGTATTGTGGGACTAACTTCTGAATGAACATACATAGAAGTGCACTATAAAGAAGCACTTTGTTGCAAGGCACTAGAGCAGGGGTCCCCAACATGTCCCCATGGGCGCCATGAAGCCAGCCGATACCTCTCCTGGTGCCTGCCAAGTGTTTTTTAAAAACTGGGTGGGGCCAAGAAAGGCTCTTGTCCAGCAGGACTTCTGATTGGCCATTGGCTATCTGATTGGCCGTGTGGTTTTGGCAGCAGTTTTGGCAGCAGCTGCCATCACAATCTTGGTTTTATTCTCCCTCTCCTTTCCCCAGTGGTTTGTTTTAATTACCCCTGTTCTTCCTTGCACTTGGGCTTCTTTGTGTGTGAATGGCTCTGCCTCCCATGGCAGCCATTTTGTAGTTACGCACACCATCCTGTCTCAGTATTCTAAAGATGCCCACAAGCTCAAAAGGTTGGGGGCCCCCAGGCTAGAGAGTTTCACTAGGACAGGTTGCAGATTTGGAGAGGAAACAAAACTGTTTGTCAAGAATTCCCAATCCAAGCGATCCTTGCTATGGGTTGGCAGAGCTCAAAATTACAAAACCCTGGGATGTGTGTCTACACACTCACCGGTATGGTAGTCTGCCACCAACCCTTTGAACTGACCACTCAGTCAGAAGCCAAGGGACAATCTTCTAACCCTACCAGGAATTAATTAAGAAAACCTCCCTGCAAGGTAGGTTACTTGCAGAATGAATTTCCATGAAAAATTAACCAGTTGGTGGGATGCTTTCAGTCTAAGGCACTGGAATTAGATGGAAGCCTCTGAAATACAGAACAATCAGGTATAGTCAAAGTATCTTTTTATTAATTAAAGATAGCAAGAATATTTCCCAAAGGACAAAGTGATGAGCAGAAATCTGCATCATAAATTCTAGCTACACATTATACCCTAAATTATTGGTCACCCTTCTTAGGTAAAGTCAAGTATCTTTCCAAGTCTCTTTGTGTGCCAGGCCCATTTCTAAACCATGACAGGGTTAGCCCATTGCCTCCAGAAGAGCTGAAGCTGGCTTGCTCCAACTGACAACAGGAAAGCTAAACTTCTAAGAGTCTAAGGCTGCAGTCACATACACTAAATAATGCACTTTCAATCCACTTTCAAAGCACTTTCCAAATGGATTTTGCAAGTTCACACAGTAAAAGCCACTTGCATAGTGCATTGAAAGTGGATTGAAAGTGGATTATTTAGTGTGTGTGGTCGCAGCCTAAGATTTGGACAGGCTGGGGCCTTTTAGCCAATCCAAAACTCAGATTGCTGAAGTTATCTTGACATGGATCTGTGACAGCAGATGGTTTAGCAGAGAAGCAGTTTGTGACAGGTTGCTTCTCTCTGAAGTATAAAACAAGCATCAACAGAAAGAGTGAGGTGTGTGTTCAATGACCAAATGGTGTGGCTCCATTTGGTCTCTTTTCTTCAAAGGCACCAAGGCAGACTTGTTAACTTTCTCACTCCAAACCCCAAATATTTCCCTTTGATCTCTTCCCCCATGTTTCAGGCTGAAGTTTTGATATGAAGTCTGAACCAATGTTTTAATGCATGAACAAGGAATTGAACTGGAGGTCCCAGTTTTCCTTGACACTGTTCACTTAGAGGATTATGTGTAGTCAAGAACTGGTGCTCTGCTCTCTAAAAATTTAACAAATGTTCCTAAAACAAAGAAATCAGGGTCATATTTGAAACAAAGATTTTGAAAAAAGGAAAAAGAACTGGGTAAGTAGACGGTGAACTAGCTAGGGTTGCCAACCTCCAAGTGGGGCCTGAAGATCTCCCGCAATTACAAGTGATCATCAAAGGCTCCTAAGTAAGCTCAATAGTCATGGGATAAAAGGACAAGTCCTCTTGTGGATCAAAAACTGGCTTATAAATAGGAAACAGAGAGTGAGTATAAATGGGAAACTCTCTCAGTGGAGGATGGTAAGCAGTGGGGTACCACAGGGATCAGTACTCGGTCCCATGCTTTTTAACTTGTTTATTAACGATTTGGAATTGGGAGTAAGCAGTGATGTGGCTAAATTTGCAGATGACACGAAGTTGTTCAGGGTGGTGAAAACCAGGGAGGAGTGTGAGGCACTCCAAAGGGATCTGTTGAGGATGGGTGAGTGGGCGTCAACGTGGCAAATGGGGTTCAATGTGGCCAAGTGCAAAGTGATGCACATTGGAGCCAAAAATCCTAAATATAAATACACGTTGATGGGGTCTGATCTGGCAGAGACTGACCAAGAGAGAGATCTTGGAGTCGTAGTGGATAACTCGCTGAAAATGTCTACACAATGTGTAGCTGCAATAAAGAAGGCCAACGCTATGCTGGGGATTATTAGGAAGGGAATTGATAACAAATCAGCCAGTATCATCATGCCCCTGTATAAATCATTGGTGCGACCTCATTTGGAATACTGTGTACAGTTCTGGTCACCACATCTCAAAAAGGATATTATAGCATTGGAAAAAGTGCAGAGAAGGGCAACTAGAATGATAAAAGGGTTGGAACACCTTCCCTATGAAGAAAGGTTAAAATGCTTGGGGCTCTTTAGCTTGGAGAAACGACGGCTGAGGGGTGACATGATCGAGGTTTATAAGATTATGAATGGGATTGAGCAGGTTGAGAAAGAAGTACTTTTCTCCCTTTCTCACAATACAAGAACTCGTGGGCACTCTATGAAATTGCTGAGCAGTCGGGTTAGAACAGATAAAAGGAAATACTTCTTCACCCAAAGAGTGATTAACATATGGAATTCACTGCCACAGGAGGTCGTGGCAGCTGCAAGCATGGACAGTTTCAAGAGGAAATTAGATAAACATATGGAGCAGAAGTCCACCAGTGGCTATTAGCCACAGGGTATAGAATGAGAACTCTCAGTCTGGGGCAGGTGATGCACTCTATTCTTGGTGCTGGAGGGGGCAGCAGTGGGAGGGCTTCTGGTGCCCTGGCCCCACTGCTGGACCTCCTGATGGCACCTGGTATATTTTGGCCGCTGTGTGACAGAGTGTTGGACTAGATGGGCCATTGGCCTGATTCAACATTGGCTTCTCTTATGTTCTTATGTTCTTATGTTCTTATGATCTCAAGACCACGTGGATCAGTTCCCCCGGAGAAAAGGGCAGCTTTGGAGGGAAGACTCTGTGGCATCACACCCCCATAGAGCCCCCAGGCCCCACCTTCCCCTGGGCATCACTCCCAAATCTCCATGAATTTCCCAAGATGGAGTCAGTAACCTTAAAACTAGCAAAAAAGTCGAAGCAAAATCATCTTCTGGTTGGCAACCCTACCTATAGTAGGCTGTGGGGGGGGGTCTCTCTCACACACACACTAAATAATCCACTTTCAATGCATTTTCCAACTGTATTTTGCCAGTTCACACAATAAAATCCAGTTGGAAAGTGCACTGAAGGTGGATTGAAAGTGGATTATTTAGTGCGTGTGACTGCAGCCATAGTTTGTCAGTGTACCTGTAGCCTCCAAGGCCATTTCAGGTCAGGATAACAGTGGGAGGGAAGGAAGCCTCTCCCTTCTCCATGCATCGTGGTTCTGATCCAGATTGGGCCTATACATGCCTGGAAAGCGTGGAACTTCAGAACATGCCTCCCCACCCAAAACCAGGATGTCCCCAGGTTAAATGTAGCATGTAGTTAGGCTGTGAGACATGAACGGGTCCGCTTAGGATTGCACTGGGGGTCCTGTTTGTGCAGGATGCCCAGTCCTGATATTTGGGAATAAGATTGGCATGAACTTTGTCAAAACTGTTAAAATGAAATTGTGGATTAGTTTGCTGTGATCACTACTGCTGAGATGACTGCACTGCCAACAGTGTTCTTTCTTGGGTTCAATTACTGTGAAGTAAGAAGCAGGGACAAAAAAGTTTCACAGTTTGAATAGACAGAAGTTCTAAGGTTAAATAATCTACCATGCAGAGAGTTCGACTCAAAAGGGTAGAATTTTGTTTCCTAGTACCACAGGTTAGATTTAATTATTTACTTGCTTGCTTTATTTTTATGCCCCCTTTCTCCCCAAAGCAGCTTACATCATTCTCCTCTCCTCCGTTTTATCCTTGCCAGAACATTGTGAGGTAGATTGAGGCTGAGAGTGTGTGGCTGACCCGAGGTCACCCAGTAAGCTTCCATGATGGACTGATTTTGGGATTTCCTGATCTTAGTCTAGGGTTGCCACGTCTTACCTCCTCGCTGGCAGGGGGTGGAAGGGAGTTCTCTGGGATTGGGGGGCGCGGCAATGTCCCCGACATGATGATATCACGCAGAACTTAGTTTTGCTCAAAATAGAGTTTTGCCCAAAATACCAGGGCGTCATGTGACTTCATCACATTGGGGATGTTGCATCGGTCATGGCTGTTGAGGATGGGGCTTACCCCACCAGGCAGCTAGCCAGCGGTGGGCACGAGCCCACAGAATCATGGGATCCCCTGCTCCCACCTGGGGGCTGGCCATCCTATCTTAGTCCAGCTCTTTAACCACTACACCACACTGGCTCTCTAATACGATAAGATAGATACCTGACCTCACGGCTGGGTGTGACAGCTCTGCTTGCTCCCGGGATGTTTCCACAGCCCATTCAGCCACTGGTGAAGTAATATACCTTATTATCTAAAGTCTCTGTCCCCATTAGAACCATGAAGTCAAGAGTCGTAATTTATTAGTTGCTGTAGATTTTCCGGGTTGTGTGGCCATGGTCCTGGCATTGTAGGACCTGACGTTTTGCCAGTAGCTGTGACTGGTATCCTCAGAGGTATAATCTACAGCAACTAATGAACTCCGGCCATGAGAGCCTTCAACAACATAGTCTTAATTTAAATGATCAAACTACACTGCTCCATTGGCCCACTTATACCCACTCCCTGCTTAGGTTTCCATTTGTTCCGGATCTTTATTCAGTCCAAACAACCTCATTTGGGAGATAGACCAGCCTATAAAATCTCATAAGATCCATTCCTAGCCTGACTTGTCAAACATTTTATATTCTGAGTTCCTGAAAACAAGGAAATCGAAAAGATTAATAGAAGGCACAGCAAAAGAAATGACCATTTGTCATCATAACAGCTTTCATTCAAGGGACTTGGAAGCTTTCCCATCCAATTATTCTTTTATTAGGCTCCTTTATTATTTTACTCTTGGAAACAACATTAGTCGCTAAACCAAGGAAACATTTAGTGCATAACTTTTCCATTGTAGAGAGAGATTAAAATGTTGAGTGTGACTGATGCTGTTCCTGGTATGCCTTAATTTCAGCTCATACTTGTGTGTCACTGAGTGGTGGGAGGCTTCTAATGTGCTGGTGGAGCTTGTTGTCCTTAGGTTTGGCTTTGCCAAGGTTGGGTTTTTGTTTTTGGGGGTTTTTTGGCTTCAAAGAACTGCTCAGCATGTAATTTGCGAATTGCCTTGATCCTGTGCCCAAAAAGTAACCTCTTTATACCACAGCTATTCCAAGCTGTGTTCCAGGACTGTTATTTGTTTATTTTAAGCAAATGGCACTGTTTTGGTTGTTAGTTAGCAAATTTATAGGCCACAGGCAGCTGCCTTATATACTGAGTTACTATTGGGATATTTGGTTAATATAGCAGAGTTAGCCCAGTCATGGAAGCATGGTACTGAGTGCAGTAAATAAATCTCCCAATAACTATATTGCAAAAAAGGTAAACTTACATTTATTCAAGTAGATCCAGCTCACATTCAGGTTGAAATCAAAAGGAGAGAGGGAAGCTTAATCTAAAGAGTACTTTCCCTATCACAAATGGCCAGCTTCTCCAGCATCACATGTGTGGGAATATGAGAGCATTGTCTCCGGGCAGGGGTTCCCCCGTTTTTTGGGGTTCTGCCCACTGCCGGCCAGTTGGCCTGCAGGGAAAACCCCACCCCAAAAAGCCACATCCCCGCATGATGTCCCCAATGCAATAACATCACCCACATGTGACATCATCACATCGGCGATGTTGTGGGGGATTCTCTGGTTTGAGAGCAAAACTCTATGATAAATTTGCCCTCAAACCAGAGTGTCACTGCACAACATTGCCAACATGATGATGTCACTTCTGGGTGATGTCATCACATCAAGGACATCGTGCAATGTCCCTGCCTCCTCCAGGAACACCCCCCAAGTCCCTCCTCCAGCGACAAGGTAGGACCTGACAACCCTGTCTCTACAGGAGACACCTGCAGAGACATGTGTCTCCGTGGAAGGCCATGTGAGAACAGTGAGAGGACAAAGTTGGAGAGTCAGAGGGAAGCTCCCAGGTTAAGACAAAGGGAGGCATCCCATTCAAGGAGATAACACCTATTTACACTTAGAGTGATGTAGTGCCCCCCAGTGTCCAGGTATGCTGAGTCACTCACTCCAACAGTTACACCTTTGAGCAGTACTGTCTACTCTGACTGGTAGCAGCTCTCCAGGGTCTTTCACATTGCTTGCTACCTTTTCCTTTTATCATGAAATGCTGGGAATTGAACCTGGGGAATGAACCTTCTGCACTCAAAGCAAGTACTTTACCACTGAACTACAGCCCCTTCTTGGGCTGCTTTTGTATTAATAAATACTGATAATGGCTTTCCAAACAAGATTTGAAGCAGAAGCAGAGTAACAGAGCAAAAATAAAACCAACCTGTAAAACAATCAGGATAACACCTTTTGCCACAGTTGGACACTCAAGGCAGCTTACAAAGTGTGTGTGTATGGGGGGGGTGATGGTGAGGCCACATATATATGCACTAAAGGCTCAGATAAACAGGATAGACTTTGCCTGTCTAAATGATAGAGGAAGAGGATGACACCAGTTGAATGTCCTTTAGGAGGGAGTTCAATAGTTTGTGTGCAACCACAGAAAAGACCCTGTCTCCAATAGACAGCCATCTAACTCCTGAAGGTGAGGGCACCTGGAAAAGTGCCAAAAATGAATCTCAGCTGAAGGACTGATCAGAATATTATTTCACCAATGCTCTGTGATTTCACTGACAGAGACTGGCAAACTCCTAGTGTGTTGATGATGTAACTCCCAGGTTTTAGCTGGAAATTATGTCAATACATCAATAAAAAAATTTTCTCCATGCTCTGTCTCCCAAAGTCTCCTGTGGGTTCCAGGAATTTGCCTGAACTAGGGTTGCCAGCTATGGGATGGGAAATACCTGAATATTTGTGGGGTGAATGGTGGGGTTTGAGGAGGGAAGGCACTTCAGTGGGGTCTAATGCCATAGAATCCACCTTCCAAAGTGGCCATTTTCTCCAGGTGAACTGATCTCTGTCACCTGGAGATCAAGTGTAATCCCGGGAGAGCTCCGGCCATCACCTGGAGACTGGCAAAACCTATACCCTGTCTACAGTCTATACTACATCCTCATATTGCAAAGGGTAAAGATGGTAGAGATTAAACAGAATTTGGGAAATGATGAGACATTTCCCCTAGTTTGGAAAAGGCGTAGCAGTAGTAATTGGAAGCCAATGGAGACCTTTGAAGTCTCCATTTTGTATTACTTGAGTGCACAGTGGCAGTTTAAAAAGGGGCCTTCTACTGTCACAGAATCAGGCCTCTGTCCAGGATCAAATATTCTCAAATTCCCAGCACCACTCATAGTGCAATCTTAAGAACATTTTCTTGGGAGGTGGTATTTTAGGGTTGCCAGGTCCGACTCAGGAAATATCTGGGGACTTTGGAGGTGGAGCCAAGAGACTTTGGGGCGGAGCCAGGAGCAAGGATGGGACATCAGAACTGAATTCCAAAGGGAGTTCTGGCCATCACATTTAAAGGGACCATGTTCCATTTAAATGCCTTCCCTCCATTGGAAATAACAGAGGATGGAAGCAACTTATTTTGGAGCTCATAGAATTGGACCCCCAGGTCCAATCCTTTTGGAACTTGGTTGGTTGGTTGAGGAGAGGCATCAGATGGTATGCTGAAAAATTGGTTCCTCTACTTCAAAATACACACACACACCCAAGCCCAGATACCTACAGATCGATTCTCCATTATACCCTAGCGGACTGGTCTCCACAGATTATAATGGAGTGCTCAGCAGACATTTCCTCCCCCCACCACTTTCTAATAACCCTGAAGTGGGGGAGGGCCAAACCAGGGAATCCCGTGTCCCCAACTGGGGATTGGAAACCCTATAGTATTCCCCCCATCACCACAGCTGACTTATGACGACCCTATGGGGTTTTGAAGGCAAGAGGCTAACAGAGGTGGTTTGCCATTGCCCTCCTTTGCATAGTGACCCTGGACTTCCTTGGTGGCCTCCCATCCAAACACTAACCAGGACCAACCCTGCTTAGCTTCCGAGAACTGATAGACTGGGCTAGCCTGGGCTATCTGGGTCAGGGATTCCTGGGAGTAATTGATATTAAATAAAACAAGACTTACCACTGAGTAGACTTACAAAGGATTGCTCCCCTCATTGCTGCTTTTATCTGCATATAGTGCTGATTTAAACTTTGCTGATTCCTGTTCTGTTCTTGCATAACAGCGTACAAATAAAGCCAAATAAAATTTGTGTGTTTGCTCTCTTTTTCTCTTGTGAAGTCTGCTGCTTTTTCTGGCTACATTCTTCACAGCCCTGTCTATTAACAGTGCAGAAAGGACTGGTATTTTCTTCAGCTATATCAGCCTCTTCTCTTAGAGCTGTGAATCCAATCTTGCTGCACCTTCCTTTCGTTGTAATAACTTTTGATCACATTGATTAATTTGTCATGTACCTTATAGTTTCTTTCACTCTTGCTCTATGGATACTATCAAATGTTTTCTTGCAATCAATAAACTTAATTAAGATGGGATTTGCCAAGCAAAGACTTTTTCAATAAACTGCAGGAGACAGAATATTATCTCAAAGAGTATGATCTATCTAGGATAAATCAAGCCCAACCACCTTCCTTACTCCATTCAGTGCAACAATAGCTGACTTTTTTGCTGGGGATTGATAATGTTGCAATTTATTTCTAGTTCATACCTGGGATAAATCCACTTTTTCTTTACAATATGAGAGTAATAGCATTTCTCATACCTGGTGACGTGTGTTCTGTCTCTCATACAGCTACTATTTTGGAATGAAATATGAACAGACAAGTGCCATCAGGTATGAAAGATGATCTCCCAAGTATCTAAGTCTGAATCATATCAGCAGAAATGGATTTAGCCTGGTTCAGGGTCTGTCAATGGCATCCAGTGCCTTAGGGGTCTGTTTGGCATTGTAAAAAATGTATTCCCCCCCCCTGTATGTGTGAGATCCCTGGGACCTGTGGTTTGGGGGGGGGGGTATACAGAGAGGGTCTAATGCAGAATCTGCAACATCTACTCCATACTACCAGAATTCTTTGAGGAGAAGCCATGTCAGCTTAGCTGTATAAAACCAATGTCAGTCAATAGTGTATATATATACCATTTTATTTATTTATTTTATTTGTTTATCAGATTTATACCCTGCCCTCCCAGCCGAAGCCAGCTCAAGGCAGCTTACATAAAAGAATAAAAACACACGAGTAAGCAATTTAAACAATCCTAAAACTATATAAAAACAATCAAATATTATAAGGTGCTAAACATTAAGTAATACTGATAAATTAATATTATTAGATGATGGTGGCCAATCTTCAGTGATCTATCCTAGTGGTCAGCCCGTAGATCTAATCCTTTATGCGGCAGGCACAGGCTGTCTCTGATGACTCCAGGGGACAGGGTTCTCTGCCATTCCAACTATTGGGGCAGCTTCTTAGTTGAAGGCCTGGTATAAGAGCTCCGTCTTGCAGGCCCTGCAGAACTGCATGAGGTCCCACAGGGCCCTGATCTCTTCTAGGAGCTCATTCCATTAGAGTCAGATATGCTATCTCTTTCTACGATTTGCATTTTCTTGTACTAGATTAATCAACAGATCCAAGTATTTACAGCCACTTCTGTAAAGTGAAATCCATACAATCAGGTGTGATCCCTACAGAGATATAATTGACATTTCCTTTCTATGTGATTGAACTTTGATGGGACCATTGCCTTTGAAAGTTCCTGGCATGAAAATATTCAGTGTTAATTGCTAAGTGAAATAAAACAAACAAAAAAACATCAATGTGAAATGTGTGTTGACTAAACATATCGCTATTTTAAAAAATATTTTAAATGTAAAACAAATTCGACATATCCAGGGTTACCAGCCTGGCCTGCTCCTGCAGTTTGATCTGCACATATTGGCAGGTGAACAAACGGGTATTTTGGGGGCGGAACGCACAGGAACGGAGTTCCGGCTGGCTTCAGAATTGGCCACACCCACTACAGCCAAAAACTCTGCATGCGTGGCTACAGAGGGAAGGCCTGGAGAGTGACCCCTCTGGCGACTCTGAGGCGGGAGGATCGGGGGGGCCTCGATGGATCGGGGAGGCATTTAAATGCCTCCCTGTGCCTTCCCCAGTCTGTCCAAGGGCTGACTTGCCCAGGCAAGCCAAGGGAAGGCATGGGGGTATGGCCTAATATGCTAATGAGCTGTGCTGTCAGGGGTGTGACCTAATATGCTAATGAGTTCCTGCTGTTGGGTGTGGCCTATTATGCTAATGAGTTCCTGCTGGGCTTTTTCTACAAAAAAAGCCCTGAATAAGAACATTAACTATAAAAGATTGTAATACTTTTCTATTACTTTTTCTCCCGCAGCCCAGCTTTCCTCTCTTGTGTCAATTTCTTTTTCCTTGTTTTTCCCATTCTTCATGCTTTTGTGATGGGAAGTGCTGTCAAGATGCAGCTGACTTATAGCTACCTCATAGAGTTTTCATGGCAAGACGTGAGCAGAGGTGGTTTGCCATTGCCTACCTCTGCCTAGCAGCCCTGGATTTCCTTGGTGGTCTCCCTAACAAGGGCCAACCCTGTTTCGCTTCCAAGATCTAACAAGTTTGGGTTAGCCTGGATCATCCTGTCTTGCCTGAATTTCTGTTTCCTTGTTTCACCCATTCTTCATGCATTACAACCAAAGGAATCTCATTCTGTGTGTGTGTGTGTGTGTGTGTGTGTGTGTGTGTGTGTGTGTGTGTGTGTGAGAGAGAGAGAGTGAGAGTGAGAGAGAGAGAGAGAGAGAGAGAGAGAGAGAGAGAGAGAGAGAATACAAACGCAGATGCTTTTAATTCAAGCACATCTGATTAAGTCAATTCATTAATTGCTGTCTGTGCTTCAGTTGTAACCCACTCATCTCTTTTCCTCATAAGCTTCCCTCTCGGATCAGATGTTTCTGCTTCCATCTTTGCTGGAATTCAGGCTGATAATGAGTAGTAACTGCAGGAGTTATGTTTTGTGTAGATTCAGTTTGTGGTATCATTTCTCTGCTGTTTAAGGCATCCTCTTAATACAGTTTTGAGATCATTAACATTTCAGGTATTTTTTGATAATAATACAGCCGTAATGCACACACCTGAAGCTGCCTTATACTGAATCAGACCATCCGTCCATCGAAGTCAGTATTGTCTACTCAGACTGGCAGTGGCTGTCCAGGCTCTCAGGTGGAGGTCTTTCACATCACCTACTACCTGATCCTTGAACTGGAGATGCCAGGGATTTTAACTTAGGATCTTCTACACACCGAGCAGATGCTGTACCACTGACATCTAGATGACATTCCAATGGATGATGTGTATTCCACTGTGATTTTGGGAGGGACTGTGGCTCAGTGACAGAGCATCTGCTTTGCATACACAAGGCCCCAGATTCAATCTCTCGTGTAAGCAGTTTAAAGTATGTTGTGTACCAAATGAGGACCACACACGCAGTCGGGTCATGCGAAGTAGCATAGCTTCGCATCCAGAGACAATAGTCAGCCCAGATCCTAGAAGGGACCCATCAGGTAGTCAGGATCTGAGGAATGACCGTCCTATGGGATTTGGGGACACCGTAAATAATCCTATCACAGGTGTGGGTGGGTGTTTGGGTGTGGTTAGCAACAGGGATTTAAGCAGGCCTCCAGTCCTGATTCAGTTTTCTCTAACTGAACAAACTATGGGCTGATTTACTACCAACGCATCTGGAACTCAGTATATTATAAAGTATAAGTTAGGAGATGATATGAAAAACCTCTTCCTGAGACCCTGGAGAGCCTCTGCTAGTCTGAGTAGACAATAATTTCAATGGACCAGCTATCTGATATAGTATAAAGCAGCTTCTTGTGCATATGTATGTGTCCATGCACACTTCGCCTCATTCAGTCGGAAGCCAACATAATTTCAATACCATCACCTTTGGAAGGACTTGCATGCATTTCACCTGGTGCTGAATTTCTTTATTGAAACCCGTTTATCTGACTTTCCTTCCTGTAAACCATGACACAAGGCAGACTACACTATTAGCTAAAGCAAATAGTTATATACATTAAAAACCATCTTCAGCAACTAACAAATTGAGCCTCTTCCATTTCCATCAAAGGTGTATCTAAATAAAACTGGCTTATGCTGGCTGCAGACCTGAGCCAGGGTAGGTCCTGTCCTCATTCCCTCTGGTAAGTAGGGTTCACAACCTCCAAGTAGTGGCTGGATATCTCCCACTATTACAACTGATCTCCAGGCAACAAATACCAGTTCACTTGGAAAAAATGGGTAGTTTGGAAGGTGGACTCTATGGTATTATACCCCATTGAAGTCCCTCTTCTCCCCAAACCCTGCCCTCCTCAGGCTCCACACCCAAAATCTTCAGGTAGTTCCCAACCTGAAGCTGGTAACCCTACTGTAAGGTATTCCAAAGAAAGGCATCCACTCTGATGAGGCTGGGCCCAGATGATATCCAAACCAGGGGTCTCCAGAAAATAGCTCAAGAGCTACCAGTAGCTTCTGACAGCTACAGAGTACCTCATGCATCCCCCAGAAAGAGGTTACCAGCTTCAGGTTGGGAAAGTTCTGGAGATTTGGGGTGGGTTCGGAGGAGGAATTTTGGGTTTGAGAAGGGGAGGGAACTCAACAGGATATAATGTCATAGTCCATCTTCCAAAGGAGCCATTTTCTCCAGGAGAACTGATCTCTGTTGCCTGGAAATCAGTTGTAATTCTGGGAGAACTCCAACCACCACCTGGGGGCTGGCAATCCTACCTAGAAGACCCAGGAAAAGATCATGAATAGATCTTCTGTAGGCTTAAAAAAAACAAAACCCCACATTTTTATAGGATTTTTCTCTGTTGTTCTTAGTTGACAGAATCGTTTCTGGTGTTCTGTGTCCTGTTCTGTTTTTAAGACATGCTGGGGGGGGGGTGTTAGCTCAGGATATTTCCCATTGCTCAGCAACTCTCATTAACGAAAAGGCTGGCAATGCCTGATCCAAACAAATAAGAGTTTAAAGAGGGCCCCAGCAAGCAGCATAATAGACGGAGAGGACCCGAGGAAGTGTGTCTGTTCATATTACCCTAAATTCTATTTGGCTAGTAATCCATTTGCCTAGGTATGTCTTTGTGATTATTTTATGTAGGAAGTCCCTCTTTTTGTATAGCATACTTACATGGTATAGATGGTTTCTATCAGGCAGACATTTCTTTTCACCGTGAAATAGATATATTAAAGTAGGGATTAGCAAATGTTCCCCATTTAATTTATTTTTATATATTTATCAATGGTTTATATTTTTCCCTTATTTTTGCTGTTGGTTTTACAGATTTTTTTGCCCTGTGTACACATGCTGTGCTGTTTTTACATGCAGTATTGATGGTTTCTACAGTGTGCATTGTTTATACATATAATATGCATAGCACAAAGCTCACTTTTGGGGGGGGGTATATTTTTCACATGTGCGTGTGTGTGTGCGTGCGAATGTGTGTGCACCTGGAAGTCATGGCAACTTCTGGTGACTGACCCCTACTGGGGGCCTGGAGGATATTCAGAGAGGTGGCTGAGTAAAGCCTGCCCCTGCCTCCGGACTGCTGCTGTTCCAGGGAAGTCTCCCATCCAAGTACTTGATAGAGTCAACCCTGCTTAGCTTCTGAGATCTGACAAGATTGGGCTTGCCTGGGCTATCCAGGTCAGGGCACAAAGTTCACTTATTGACTACTCATATTCAGTTTTATGAATGTATACTTGCTGTGTTAGCTAGCAGCTTTGCTTTATATACAGTCAACTCCAAAAGCAAAACATAATCGGGGTAGTCTCCATTGTCAAATCAGCTACCACAAACCAGAAAAACAGCGTAGAACAATATATTGAGATACCTGTTATCTCAGGTTTAGACACCCCAGAGCAATTCACAGAACCTTATTCAAAGATCTCCAAGGAGCAGATAGGTGCATAGTATACCATTTCAGCTGTCTCTGTCTCCTTCCATAAATCAGACATAATCAGTTTCCTCCTCTCGTAGCAACTTGGCATGCCACCTTCCTTCTTATATATCAGAACAAAAGTGGAATACTGCCTTCAAAGATAAATCAGTTCCTGCAAACCTATCCTGTCCCTCCCACGAACATATTTCCTTAGCAATAATGTGATGAGTACGTTGCAAATATTGTTATCCTGAAATATCAGGATCTCCCCCTTCTCAATTACATTTGATGGGTTTGATATTTAAAAAAAAACCCTGTTTCTGTCTCTGTCATCCAGTTCTGCCACTTCTTGAGTTTTCTCTGCCATTGTGTCGTGAGATTTATTGTCTGAAATCCTGGCTCCTACGGTGTGCTCTCTAATTATTCATCAATTAATTACTGCACATTCCTGGCTTTTAGTCTTTTTTAGCTGTTCAAAGGTTGGAGAATGAACATGCAGGGGGCCAGAGGGCACAGTAGCAAGCACTGTCCCAAGCTGCATGTGTTAACTGGAATGCATATATAGAATAAGGTTGCCAGGTCCCCCCTGGCCACCAGCGGGTGATGGTGGAGTAGGGTGGCCAGATCCCAGTTGGGAAACTTCTGGAGATTTGGGGATGGAGCCTGGGGAGGGCAGGGATCTCAGTGGGTACAAAGCCATCCACCCTCCAAAGCATCCATCTTTTCCGAGGGAACTGATCTCTGTAGGTCTGGATATGAGCTTTAATTCCAGGATATCCCAGGACCCAACTGGAGGCTGGAACCTTTAATATAGAACCTTCACACTTCCAACTCCATCCATGCTGTATGTGATCAGGAACCCAGAAAAGGCAGGGTTTCTGGTTGTGTGAAAGAAGCCATGCACATACACACTTCTCAACATAGGCTCAATGCATTGGTTGGGATGGAGCTTGCCTCCCCCCAATCTTGCACATTCATTCTCTGACTTTTGAAAAGGGCTTATATATATATATATATATATATATATATATATATATATATATATATATTTAAAAAACAGCTTGATACTCTTAGCATGGTGGTTACCTGGTTCATACTTCCCTTTCAGGATTTGTAGAATATTTTTGGTTTGTAAAAATAGCAGGAGTTTGGAAACAGAAGTTCTGCTCCACTTATGACAATGACCAATAGCCTCAACAACAGTACCTAGCCCCTTTTGTTGCAGAGAGATATAGGAAAGCTATATCTCTGCAACAAAATAGGCTAGAGGGGGGGTTCTTTTTAATGAAAGCTGGGAATCTGGAAAACCTGTTACATATAATTGCTATAATATAACATTGGCTGAGTTCAGACTGGCAATTTGCCCCGAGGTAGCCATTTTTCAGCCACATTTCCCAACCAGATTAAAGGGGGCATTCACACAGGCACCCCGTGCTATTCTGCTTCACTCCCATGTTAAAAAGATACCCGACAAAAGTGGTAGCAGATCCCGGAAAGCACCTTTATCCCACGTTATTCCGCCTCCCGGAAGTGTGAATGTGAATCCGAAAAGTCGGGAGCAACCTGCTTCTATAGTGTGTGCCGGGTGTTTCCGCGCATAATACAGCAGCAATCGGATTGGCTGTGCTCCACTCTACCACCCAATGAGGTGCCAGCACAACAGGGTCTACCCCAAATCAGCCGGATTCGCTTATGCACATGAGCGCATATGCGCCCATACGCACATAGAGGAAAAAGCCGTTTACAGCCGCGCCTCTGGACCAGCAGTCTGAATGCTCCTGCGCACCTCCTCCTGGTATGCTCCCACATCTGTCGGCCCCATGTGACCAGGAAAACCCAGAACAGTTTATTCTGGGGCTTTTTTGCCATGACTGGCTCCCATTACAAACTGCCAGTCTGAACTCAGCCATTATATCTAGAAATGATATTTAATTGCCAATTTAAAACTGAAAAAATCCTGTTTTTTCAGGGGTCCGGAATAGATGCTGCCAGGGGACTGGGGCAGGGAAACTATGGGAAGAACTGCCATGTAGGAGCCCCTTTGCTGCTGCACAGCAGCCACAGAGAAGCTTGACTGTTCCCGTGTGAAAAACACTTTCATTACTCGCAGTTGTAATGCAAAGCAGTTTTCCCAAGATGTCATCCTGTCTGAATCTGTTAGCTGGTTTGTGTAAGATGTAAAGGAAAGGGTGGGGAAGAGAGATTTTGTGGTACTGTTTTCAGCAAAGGTTATGTTTTAAAGATTGCAGCCTTGGGAAGCATCTACATGTATTGAACATCATGGATACTGCTGATTTTACTGTTTGCTTTATTAAGGAGACCCAGTTTCAACTTTGCTACAGGAGCTGAGTTTGAATTTTTACTGGGAAGCTTCAAGAGATTAGCTTTTATGTGCCTGCATGCCAGCACTAACACTTTACTGAGGGGTAGGTTCTCTATACGTCACTCAGCAATGAACAAACCCAATTTTTACTTGGAATGCTAACAGCCTCAGGGCTGCTGCAGACAGCGGCTACCTGGTCTAAAGGAGCATTTAAGCCCATGCTTTCCCTCTGTGGCAAGGGAAAAAACAATATGGTAATAAGAGGCTAACAAGGTTATTGTGGGAGGTATTTTTATAGGAAAGAGCTTCTTCAGTGTTAAAACTCTTCTTCAGTGTTAAAACAGGAAGAATTTATTTCAAATAAGTAATATCATAGCATCTGTCTCCAGGCAATTGTTGTACAATCAGGTAATGTGAACCCATGGGAAGCTCATCTGAAATGTTTACACTTTTTCCAGGCCAAGCTCTTCTGGAGTTGAGATTCCCAGTCCATTCAAAGTTGGTCTAAGTTCCTGGATAACATAGGGGTAGATTTCTTTGTGTTAAAACTCGAAATGCTACGGACTTGGCAGAACCCAGTAATGCTGGCCAGGGCACAGTAAGGCAGGCGGTGGGCATAGGAGGACAATCAAGAGCAGAGACTGCTTGGCTGGCTGGCATGTAGGCACAGGTGGAGCAGGGCATCCAGCATCTAAGAATTTACCCTCAGAGGCATGTGGTTTATACTAATGACCAGTAGTAGGAATTGACAGGGGAGGAAGTGAGGAATAGTTGACTTTCTCTTAACATCTGACTCCCTGGCTCAGAACATTCTGTCTGTTGGCATGAAAGGTCTGCAGGTTCCTCTTATTATTAGCTTCCTGGGTAGGGCAGTGAATAAAGAACTGAAGGGAAAGTCCCAGAATTCTTGGCTCAGTCCCTGTGCAGGGGCCAAACACCGGGTGCCAGGTCTCCCACTCTGTTAGGAGACCTCCCAATGACTCTCTCCTCTTCCTGCCAGCATCTCAAAGGCTAACAGGGGGGAAATGGAGGGGAAGAAGTGCATGGCAGCATTATGCTGGTGTATGATGTTGCTTCTGGCAATGTCATAATGTCATAGAGGATGTTGTGGGTATTGCCCATTTGGGATGATGACTACAGCATACACCACAGCACCATGATGTCACTTCTGATTTTTGCCAGAAGTTATGTCATGCACTGATATGACATCAGCATATTTCTCCCCAACCCCAACATCCTCCCAGTGGGATGCCACCTAGAGTTGGCAACCCTGGCCAAACATCATTTCTCAGAACCTGGTTGTTGTTGGATTTAAAAAAATTCTTTCTTTGGCTTGGATCCCCCCTAGATTTCCATGGGTGCAGCTGGATCTCCACCCCTCCCAGGGCAGCCCAAAACACACCCTGAAATGCTGCTCACAGGGGATGGGGGACTCTCAGGAATAGAAGAAGGAGAGATTGGATTTATACCCTGCCCTTCACTACCCAAAGGAGTCTCAGAGCAGCTTACAATCTCCTTTCCCTTCCCCTCCCCACAACAGACACCCTGTGAGGTGGGTGGGGCTGAGAGAGCTCTTTCGAGGACTGCTCTTGAGAGAACCTGGTACAAATTTGTAATATATGCTCAATTCCATACACACAGTTTATCAGTCATGAAATAAAAGAATGTTTTATTTCTGAAATGACATAATAAGCATTATTTTGTCAATAGAATTGCAACTTTGGCCAGGCCTAAGGATGCCAACTCCAGATAGGAGAATTCCTGGAGATTTAGAAGAAGAAGAGATAGAAGAGATAGGATGTATTCCCCACCCTTCACTACCCGAAGGAGTCTCAGAGCAGCTTCCAATCTCCTTCCCTTCCCCACAACAGACCCCCTGTGAGGTAGGTGGGCCTGAGAGAGCTCTCTCAAGAACTGCCCTTGAGAGAACAGCTCTGAAGGAACTTGTGACTGACCCACGGTCACACCAGCAGCTGCATCTGGAGGAGTGGGGAATCAGATTAGAGTCTGCGCTCTTAACCCCTGCACCAAACTGACTTTAGAGGTGGCACCTGGGAAGGGCAGAGTTTAGGGAAGAAGGGGAGGGAGCTTAGCAGGAATGTGATGCCATAAAACCCATAATTTTCTTCAGGAAGATAGTTTCAGAGGGTAGCCATGTTGCTGAGCAGTAGAAAAATAAGATTCAAATCCAGTAGCACCTTAAAGACCAACAAGAATTCCAGGTATAAACTTTTCAAAGCTATTTTTGTGAGCTGTGTGTGCGTGTGCGTGCACACGCACTTGTGAGTGTGCACGCTTGTGAGCCTGGAAGTGATGGTGACTTCTGGTGAACCCTAGTTGGGCTAGGGCATTTCAGAGAGGTAGCTTGATAACCTGCCTCTGCATCCTAGCCCTTGGAGGTTGCCCTTCCTTGGAGGTTGCTGTTCCTTGGAGGCTGCCCTTCCAAGTACTTCCAAATCAGCCCTGCTTACCTTCCAAGATCTGCAGGGTATAAACTTTTGAAAGTCAAAGCTCCCTTCATCAGATAGAGGGAGCTTTGACTCTTAAAACCTGAAAAACCAACAAGACTTCCAGAGTATAAATCTGGACTCTCAGAACCTTATACCCTGGAAATCTTGCTGCTCTGTGAGCTTCCACTACTGGAATCTTGGTTTGTTTGCTCTCTCTCTCTCTCTCTCTCTCTCTCTCTCTCTCTCTCTCTCTCTCTCTCTCTCTCTCTCTCTCTCTCTCTCTCTCTCTCTCTCTCTCTCTGTCTCTCTGTCTCTGTCTCTGTCTCTGTCTCTGTCTCTGTCTCTCTCTGCCTCTCTGCCTCTCTGTCTCTCTGTCTCTCTGTCTCTCTCTGTCTCTCTCTGTCTGTCTCTCTGTCTCTCTGTCTCTCTGTCTCTCTGTCTCTCTGTCTCTCTCTCTCTCTCTCTCTCTGTCTCTCTCTCTGTCTCTCTCTCTCTCTCTGTCTCTCTGTCTCTCTCTCTCTCTCTCTGTCTCTCTCTCTCTGTCTCTCTCTCTCTCATATTTGTGGTTTGGAGAGCAGTCGTAATTCTAGGAGCACTCCTTGCCCCACCTGGAGGTTGGCAGCCCTAACTAGTCCCTGGTAAAGGACAACCCTTCTGTACTTGGGTTTAACCGCTATGATTATTTTATTAAATTTATTAATTAAATAAATACAAACTGATTTTAAATTAGGGAGGTGTGTGTGTGTGTGTGTCAAGAAACAGGCACGGCAGTCACTGTGGATGGCTTTGGGAAAGTAGAAACAAACTTGGTTTCCACCTGCAAATACCAAATAGAACAGCAGTGATTTCCATTACGAATTGCATGAGAAAATGGAAAGGATGATGATGATGATGATGCCTCAGCCTAAAGTATCATGTACAGTTCTAGTAAAACACGCCTGCTACAGTAAAGTGTGTATCAACTGTCAGCCTCGGCTGCCTTTCTCAGGGGTGTTGTGAAGTTGGAGGCAGCATAGAATATCCTTATAATAAAATACCTACAAGATACTGGATGAATGTTTTTACAAGTTGGTGAAACATCTGAATCTGGTCCCTTTTGGAGACTGATTATTCAGCTGGATAAATCCTTGGTCTGATGTACATGGGTACTATTACATTCATACAGTGTGTTTTCTCTTGGAGGATTCATTTTAAATCCTTTGTGGTCTTTTTTTATGCCCTTCGCATCTAAAATATATTCTGGTTTAAAATTGTTTGGCCAGTTCTTGGGAACAGGGATTTTTGACTGCATCCTGTCTTTCCCCAAAGGGGACTGTGATTGATGGAGAAAAAACCAATAGAACAAAAACCCTGAAAAAATTGATTGCATTAATTTTAGTTTAGAGAGTTGCTGATAATTACTTAGTCCAAGGTATCCGCACCCTTTGTCAAAACTTTAGAATTATCTCAGCATATATTGGGAACATAAACGATCTGGATGATTGGTCATTAAAGCAGAATTCAATAGAAATGTTTTAATATTTTAGCAGTGTATAATAGATGTCCATGAACCATATGTGGGTATAGTCATCACTTTTATTTTAACCTTCCTGGAAGACTGAAAATTACTCAGTTAGAATTGGCTGTCCTTAAGACATAAAAGAAAAATTAAAGAGTGTGCCACACAACTGTACACTTATACTGAGTCAAACCACTGGTCTGTGGTTGGTACTGTTAACTCCAACTGGCAGCTCAGGTGGGGGTCTTTCTCATCATATGTTACCTGCTACCTTTAACTGGAGATGCCAGGGAATGAACCTAGGACCTTCTGGGGAAAGCTGTGGTTCAGTGGAAGAGCCTCAAATTGGTATGCAGAAGGTCCCAGGTTCAATCCCCAGCATCTCCAGTTAAAGGACCTGGCAGTGGGTAATATGAGAGACCTCTGCCTGAGACCCTGGAGAGTCGCTGCCAGTCCAAGTAGACAGTACTGACCTTGATCTGATTCAGTATAAGATAGCTTCATGTGTTCTGTGTACCAAGCAGATGTGCTAGGACTGAGCCATGGCCCCTCCCTAACTAGCCAATGATACATAGTGGTCAAATCAAACCTGATAGTGTAATGGAGGATACCTCAACCCGTCTTTGGACAAGATGGAAGATATTCCCCTTTGCTTTGTCCATCACCCACAGTTAGCCTACCATAACGACAGGAAAAGATACTTGACACCTCTATGGCAGACACAGGAGATTCTGTACTAGCGTGTCAGGAAACAGGCCGTTTACCAGAAGATGACTTCAGGTCTTCCAAAGTGGTTAAATTGTCTAAACTTTCAAATCCACCTAATAAAAGCCATGGTTCTCTACAGCAACATAAAATGTGAGAGTTTCAGTATAATTGTAAGGAAGAAACAACGATTGATGGGGGTAGTGTTGTTGACTGCCAGTGTGTGTGAATCTGTTTATTTTAAAACCATGTTATGTAATAGAAAGCAATCACAGAACAGCACTCTTTATGGGGGGGTTCCTTATATGAGGTGTTTTCCTTACTGAAGCTTTATGGGAGCAGAGAGACCTTCCAATTTCTTGAACAATTTGCTATAGGTTGTGCTAGACAGCCAGCATAGTTCTTAATATTGAACCATAGAAGCACTGGGGAGTGGAATGAATATTTTGTTTAGATGAAGATGAATGTAAAGCTTTAGAATACCATGTGGATAAGCATTACTTGTTGGTTTTCCTTTAGATTACCTGGCCTGAGAGATGGTGATTTCTTCTATTTTCTGGGATTCGTAATAAATCATATTTCTCCCATCTGTGCCCCAGGGAGGCATATATGTTATACTCACAGTCTTGTGAGCTAGGCTGGGCTACAGCTGCCCAAGGAACTCAGTGACTAAATTTGAACCCAGGCCCTTTCTTTCCAAGTCCTTGTTTGACTGCATGCCAATGGCACTGGGGCAGAGCTAATGTCCTTATTTCTGCAACGCTACTGAAATTCATTGTCAAATAGACTGGGAAGTAAAATGCTGTGGTGGTTTTTCAAACATATTAGATCACTTTTATAACCACTCACAGCTTCTGCTGTTCTGTAGACTCTGAGGGAGTGATTTAGTGCTAATCAGATTGCATGCTTTAAAATGTTAACTGCTTGTCTGCAGCAATCAGTAGGACAATTTTCCCGCTGTGCTGTCCTCTCACCTAACACTGGGCTGAAACCAGGGGATACTTCACTTGCCCAATATGGTGGCCAAACATATTTGTGTGTGAGCTTCTGCTAGTATGTGGCCTAACTACTTGCAAGACTGCCTGTTTCCCCATAGCTCCCCTGCAGGGCTGGTAAAACAAATATAGCATATAGCATTTCCCACCTCTGTCCCCCATTATTGGCTGTTCCTTCCTGGGGGTAAAGAAACAATGAATGTGATGGTCAAACCACACATTTATTTTATTATGGGTTTGTCTGATCTCTGGTCTGTTCAACAGAAAAACTATCAATGTTTCAAACCAAACATATTTTGTGGCAGATGTGGGAGGGGGAGACAGGATGACAGGTACCATGTACATAGGGGAGGGTTTTGTTTGTTTGTTTTGCTATCAGTTCACAACTGACCCCACAGGGTTTTCAAGACAAGAGACATTCAGAGATGGTTTCCCATTGCCTGCCTCCATCTGATGACCCCCATGTTCCTTAGAGGTCTCCCTCCAAACGTTAGCCAGGGTTGACCCTGCTTAGCTTTTGAGATCTGATGAGATCAAGCTAGCCTGGGCCATCGAGGTCAGGGCTGTCATCTGACTCAGGCCTAATCAAATTACTACCTGAATAATCCTGTTAAGGTATTCAATTAGGTATATACGAAAGTGCAAAGAGCATTGAGAACACACCCCTGCCCTTCTTAAATATAAGCATTCCAAATACACTGAGCCTACAAACGTATGAAGTGTTAGAATCCCCACTCTCGCCAACTTTATTCTTTGTGACAAAATGCCATTCTAATTAAAAAAGTCTCACAACTCTTTCAAAACATATACAGACTTTGTTGAGTCTCTGGCAGACTAGAGTTCCAAAGTCTTGCAATACTTATGCACGTAAGGGCTGTCAGGCCTCAGTGACTTATGGCGACCCCAGCAAGTTGCTTTCAAGGCAATGAGAATTAGAAATGTTTTGCCATTGCCTTCCTCTGTGGAGTCTTCCTTGGTGGTCTCCCATCCAAGTACTGACCCTGCTTAGCTTCTGAGAGCTGACAAGATCGGCCTGTACCCTGCCACCTTCCCTTCCCCCAAATGCAACAGTGTAAAAATGATGGTGTTACTAAGACAACAGCTTTGGATGATCTGAGATGCTACTATTGCTACTGCTGCTGAATGATGATGTTGCGCAGGCTGGGGATGTTTCAGATGGGGGGGGGGCATGCTCATGGCAATCCGAAAGTAGTCTTTTGAAAGATGGTCCATCTTCCTTTGAAATGTGTAATTTTATCAATTATTGAATAAAGAGCCTAACATATGACCTACTCTGTAGCCTAAATAGAAAAAAGTAAATCTGGGCTCTGGTTAGGAATTGTATCTATATGGGTCAGGAGAAGCTGACTGGGTTTGCATGGCTGCAAAAAGGAGTGCTTATCCTCCATGGCAGCTGAGCCACCACTTAAAGTTTATAAACATACAAAATCTTATGGAATTGACCAAATTGTATGTAAAACAGCTAGTCCTCATGCAATATATTTTGATTTACCACTCCAAAATTCAGTGTATAGTAAAAGCTGGCCATCACAGATCATTGAAATTAGGACTGAAACTGCTGTTTTGTTCATTACCAATACTGGCAACGCCATCCTCAGCCAAGCTTCACCCTTCTAAGCACCTTCATTTCAACAGGTCTTGGGTGGCCAAGTTCCTTCCAGAGTCCAGGTTTCCAGTACTGCTTAGTGGAGCAGCAGGACCAAAATGGGGGCAGCTCCCAAGTCCTTTAGTGAGACAGAGACTCTGGAAACCAGCATCGTCATTTATGTTGATTTTTTTTATAGTATGGCAAAAAGCACAGCGATTTGGGAAATTTCTAGAGTATCACACAAAGCTGTGACATCACCTCCATATACATAACCAAAAATGACATCACAGCATTATGTTATGATAATTTCCACAGTCTCTGCTCCCTACCCCCAAGAAGCTCCCTGTGGTAATGGACTTGGAAGAGCATAACTCTGGTCAGAATGGCACTATGGTTAACTCAATGACAGCATTCCCTTTCACCAACTACATTTAGCACCTAAATTCTAATAAATATTGCCTTGAAAGTTGTTCATAGCATTTACTTCCTCAGAGCTAATTCCCTAGAAACATACACATGCAAACACAACAATATACAGCACACATTTGTTACCCTGGTAAGAAAATACACACCCCATATTAAACCACTTTTGCTTTATATCTCTTTCACTCCTTGTTGATCTGAGAAGGAAGCTCCCATAACATGGCCTTAAAATTACAACAAACGGTGCTTGATTTCTAAACTGACTCAAAATTTTCTGGAAGATGATGGTGGGAGCCATTTTTGTTTTGTTTTACTAAACTCTGTCATGACTGCGATCCCAGCATGCCTTTATTTGTGTGTTCTTACAAGGCCAGGCTGAAAATCTGTTTTCCGTAGGATGATGAATTCATTAATTATAGATGAAGAATGAGTATATCAATAAAAAAAATCAACATAAATGACTCTCTTGCCAGTACATGGCAATTCTCTTTCAGCATATCTACAAAAAGATTAATTTCCAAGCTTAGGAAATGATTTGTTGGCACAAGCATTCCATGAGGAAATAGCACTATGCATGAAATATCAGAAATTTCTAGTAAGGATGTGCCTTTGGAACAACTGATCGAAATCCAATCTGAACATACCCTGCTCATTAATCTCAGGTTGTTAACTAATGGAATTTCTTCTGCCTTTTGGACCCAAACCAACTAGGGCAGACATGGCTAGCATTTCTGCACATTGCATTTTCTGCAAGCATAGCAGCATGGCCTGTCATAGGGAGGACTTTCATTCTATACATAATCAGGGATACTCCTTACTAGCAATATCCTAGTTTGGAGCATTGGCCTGATTTAGGGGCAGGCAGCCCTGATTCAAATAGTCCTGGATAGCCTTATCACGTCAGATCTTAGAAGCAAAGCAGTGTTGGCCCTGGTCAGTATTTGGATGGGAGGCCACCAAGGAAAGCCAGGGACGCTATGCAAAGGTAGGCAATGACAAAACACCTCTGAATGTCACTTGCCTTGAAAATCATGGGGGTTTCCATAAGTTGGTTGCAATACGATGGCCAAAAAATGGGGGACAGGCAAAATGCTTCACTTTCAGCCAAAGGCAGAGTGGTATAGGGCAGGTAGAGGAAAACCAAAGAGACAGGACCCATCTTCATCCCCTCCACTCTTCTGCATTGTTTTGGGACATTGGGAGCTTCCATTCTGCAAAGCAGATCTAACTCTGCTCATTTGCTTTGCAGAATGCAAGCTAAGACTCCAAATTTCCCAAAATTTAGAGGGGAAAGGGAAACATAGGACCAAACGAGAGCAAAACACACACACATGATGCTGCCTTATACTGTATCAGACCATCAGTCCATCAAGGTCTCCAGGGTCTTTTTTTAAATTGAAGATGCCGGGGATTGAATGTGGGACCTTCTGCTTACCAAGCAGATGCTCTACTACTGAGCCACAGCCCCTACCCAAAGGTCTGTGACAAACAGGGTTGCCAACTCTAGGTTCAGAAATACCTGGAGATCTGAGTGTGAAGACTGGGAAGGTGGAGTTTGGGGAGGGGAAGGAACTTGGTAGGGTGTAATGCCATACAATCCGCCTTCCAGAGCAGCCATTTCCTCCAGCAGAAGCGGAATAAATGCATTAGATAAATAAATAATGAAGAAACAAGCAATCTATGTAGTCTGGAGATCAGTTATATTTCTGGGAAGTCTCCAATTCCCACCTGGAGGTTGGAAACCCTAAAAACAAAGAGTCCTCTCCCCCCACCACCATGAGAAAAATTAATGATTAAAGGCAGCCCTGTGTGGACCTTATGCACAAGTCCACTAGTCACATCTAAAGCAGAGGTGAAGGGGGGGAGTTCTTTGTATAAAATGTAAATGCTGGTGAAGCGAAGTAAAGCCAGTATCCTCCCACGACCCATCTTGCTATGCTTCGTTATTTGGAGACATTTACTTTTCTCCATGCAGGTCTACTGGCTCTTGAGAAATATGTTAAGGAAAGGAATGGATGAAAAATGGTGATTATACTGGACCTCTAGTACAGGGCGTGTGTGTACGTGTGTGCGTGCTCGTGCGCACGCATGCACGCACATGGTTTATACTCCTCAACATCTCTGGTTAAAATTAAGCCCCCACCATCATCAGGATTTGGGGGCAGGAAAAGATGGAAGGGAAAAATGTCCATCCCTATGCTTTCACTTTTTCTGCATGGGACCATTTTATTGGCCTACAAAACAATTTCTCTTTTCCTCTGCCTTTTTGAAACTGGACTAGATGGACCATTGGTGTGATTTTAGCATGCCTACTCTTATGTTATTGTTTTTTTCTGACTAGCTGTAGTTTCTGTTGTGAAGGGATAGAACATAGTACAGCTGTTATTGTTGTCTACAATGCGGTACTAGAAGGCTAAGTCCATATTTACATATGGTCCTAAAATGGGCATCCACTGTCTATATTATAACCAATGGCATTCAGTTTATGCAGTCTGTATGTACATGTTAAAGTGCTTGGCCATGTTTTTAAAGCAGAGAGATCCCCAAGGGTGTCAAATGTTATGGTCTGCAACACCCTTCCCTACTCCACACAATCTGATTCTTTTTAAAGCCAAGAAAATGACTAGTGACCTCGCTAGCAGATTTATTATTACAAAAGCTGCAGCTTGCCAGTTAGCTATTTTACATGTTTCAGGCAGGCTTGCGGCCAGTCAGTTTGTCTCACATTGGGAAGGCAAAAAAGATGCCCAGGAGTGATTTCGATTGTATTCTTTCCAAGACTTCCTCCTGTCCATTCCTTTGCAGTGTTTCCTTCCTTACTCCAGGAAGCAAAAGACTTGCAGTAGAAAGCCTGCTGAATTGGCAATCATCACATTAAGTCACAAAAGACTTTTTTCTTGAAAGATTTATTTATTTGTTTATTTGTTTGTTTGTTTGTTTATTGCATTTTTGTCCTGCCCTTCACACAAGCGGGCCCAGAGTGGGCAACATCAAAATTTCATTAACAATACAATCAGTTATCAGATATTAAAACATTAAATTTAAAACAAATTTAGATTAAAATGAGGTTAACTAAAAATGGCGACATGTGTTTCTATATTCGCCTGAGCAGCTGGATAGATGGTAATAATGGGAAGATACTGTAGGACCACTTTGCATAGGGGGCCATGTGATTGGATGTCTATCGCCTCAACCGAAGGGCTAGCAGAACAGCTTAGTTTTGCAGGCCCTGCAGAATGGTAATAAGTCCCACAGGGCTCTGATCTCAATTTGGAGCTTGTTCCATCAGGTAGGGGCCAGGACTGAGAAAGCCCTGGCCCTGGTTGAGGCTAAATGGATGTCCTTTGGGCCAGGGATAACCAGTAGATGTTGATCAGAGGAGTGCAAGCCTCTCTGGGGGTGCGGGGTCATATGGGGAAAGGCAGTCCCTCAGATATGTCAGTCCCAGGCTGCTTAACGCTTTAAAGTTTAAAACCATCACCTTGAAGTGGATCCAGTACTCAATTGATAGCCAGTGCAATGGGCAGAGTGCCAGCTGAATATGTGCTCACATAGGCATTGCAGTCAGTAGGCAAGCCAATGCATTTTGCAGTAGCTGGAGTTTCCAGATCAGGTTCATGGGTAAACCCATGTAGAGCAAGTTACAGTAATCCAACCTGGAAGTGACTATTGCATGGGTCACAGTGGCCAGATCCTGGGCAGAGAGGTTAGGGAACCAGTTGCCTGACCTGCCAAAGATGATAGAAGGTAGACCTGGCAACAATGATGTGGGCCTCCATAAAAAGTGAGGCATCCAGAATCACCCCTAGGCTCCTAACCCTTGAGGCTGGCACCAATGTTACCTCTAAGCTGTGGAGTCTTGTGAGCAAAAATTCTACTTTGTGAGCTACTGGCATTAAAGTTGTGAGCAAGAAATATGACTACTGCATAAATTAGTTTGCTCTGAAGCCATTCTTCCTGAGCTAAGACAAAAATGTGTGAGCCGGAGGCTAAAAAACTGTGAGCTAGCTCACACTAACTCAGCTTAGAGGGAACACTGGCTGGCATCAGCGATACCCCATTGAGGTCCAGGAGCCTGACTCCCAACCCTACCCCATCCCAGTCCAGACACAGGACCTCCATCTTTGATGGTTTAAGTTCCAGCTGACTCTGCTGTAACCACCCAGACACAGCCTCCAAAGCTCTGCCCAGATGGTGGGTGTGAATTCTGGACATCCACTGGGTTGGGATTTGGCCTTCCAACTCACTGAGATTTGAAAGCTATCACTGATCAGCATTTGCCCCCTTTTCATCTGATCATCTTTCAGCATATGTTATTATATGGAATTTCCAAATCACAACATACATTTGAAATAAAATTTTACTAGAAACAATTATGTAAAGCTGAAAAAATATGCATTATAATTGAATGGGATGAACTAAATAGATGACCAGTAAACAAAGAAATTCATCTGGAGTGCTTGAATTTAAACCTATTGACTTCCAGGAAGCTGAACATCAGTGCATCCAAGCACTCCAACTTAAATGGCTGGCAGTCCATGTCCAAAATGTTCTAAGGCTAGGACTAAGTTGAAACAGGCAAAATGTGTTTGATGATCAGCTGCTCCTGGGTCCTGGTCACACGTGCCAGATAATGTGGGGGGGAAGCGAGGCTATTTGCTTCACAGTAATTTGACCCACCACTGCATGATCAGATGCACTGGCGGGTGAATCGTTTTTTTTCTGTTGCCATGTGTTTCCGGTGCACTTCAACGAGGGATCACTGACGCAATGGGAGCGTGCCAGAGCGATCACACGGGGAAGTCCATCTGCGGCCCATCACAAACCCGTTTGATACAGCACTTTCCCTGGTATTTTTTAACTCTCCTTCTTCAGCAGAGCGAGACGGGTTGCCGACGGGTGCAGGACACTTGCCAGATGTTCCCATGTGATCACACCCTTAAAATCCACCCGGCATTTGTGCCTATCATGCGGCTACTTCTGCATGTGACCGGGCCCCTGCTTTAGCAAACAGTAATACCAGCTCAGTCCTATAAACTATTGCATACCATCCACAGTTTATGATAAATTTATCTGAAGCAGTGTGCATACACACGAGAGCTTATATCCAGAATTAAACTTTGTTGGTCTTAAGGTGCCAATGGACTCAAGCTCTGTTACAGTGCAACATCACGATCAATTGTGTTCTCTTCAGTTCTGAGCTGAGTAGAATCTCCAGACAATCATACAGAAAGAGCTAAGAAGCTTTTCCCATTATAAAATGTGCTGAAAGTCTACAACCTAATAACTGAACCAAAATGGGCAGAGGAATGTCACGAGAGTAGGGAAACCAGTTCAGGGACTTCAAAAGGCACTGCTGCACACCATCCTGAAAGCTTTTCGGCCACCACAGGTCAATCACTGTCGGTGCAAATTGCTGCTTCTGCTATATGAAGGTATTTATAACACAATTTCATCAAAGGATCAAGGCATGAACTTAAGTCTGTTGCAACTGTATCTTTTGGCACAGCTACAGCTGGGCAAAAAATAACCCTAATATATATGATACTAGGAATAAGGCCCATTGTGCAAATAAATACAATGAGGCTCTGGGCGGGTGCCCTGGCCTTGGGCACTCAGTGTCAATTTGCTGTGCTGACCTCAGTAGGGTATAATGACCGTTTTCTCCAAGGGAACTGATCTCTGCCATCTGAAGAGCAATTGTAATTCTGAGTCATCTCCAGCCCTCACCTGGAGGCTGGCAATGGTTCCCCAGGAGGAAATGGATGTTTTGGAGGGTGGAATCTATGGCATTGTACCTGTCTGAGGTCCCACCCCTGCTCAAACTCCACCCTCTCCAGGATCCACCCCTCAAGTCTCCAGAAATTTCCCAACCTGGAGGTGGCAATCCCCTCCCCTTCTCAGCCAACCATCAATGTACCATTATCTGCCCCTCTGACTTCAGCTTTCCATCTCCTCCCCCCTCCCTGCAGCCTACACCTAAGAAAAGTACAGTTTTTCTCCACAGTGGGGACCAAAGCAGCTCACATCATTCCCCCCTCCCTCTTTCGATCTGTACAACAACCCTGTGAGGTAGGTTAGGCTGAAAGTCTGTGAGTGGTCTGAAATCACCCAATCAACTTCCACAGGAAGAACCTGGGTCTGGTAGGCCCTGCTCTGAAGTGCTAACTGCTGTGTCACACTGGCTGTCATAGGGAGGCCACCTCAGCAGGGTATAATGACACAGAAACCACCATTGTCTCAAGGGGAACTGATCTCTGCCATCTGGAGAGCAGTTGTGATTCTGAGTGATCTCCTGTGGTCATCTGGAGATTGACAACAATGGTTCCCCAGGAGGAAGTGGCTGGTTTGGAGGGTGGAGTCTATGGCATTGTACCTGTCTGAGGTCCCATCCCATCCCAAACTCTGACTTCTGTAGACTCCACCACAAAATCTCCAGGAATTTCCCAACCTGGAGCTGGCAACCCTGGTCAGGACTGGCCCCAATGCATTCCCCACTGCCAAAGTAGGCCTGAAATGGGCCTCCTGCCTTTGTTTTTCTTACCAACAGAACCAAGCCCAACTGCCTAGCAACAGCCACTGAGGGAAAAGTTAGCCCTACAGGAGCCAAGCAGGAGAAGCGTCTTCGTCAGGAGAGACAGCCGTTTTGACAGTTTATTCTGTCAGGGAAATGGCCAGGCTGGCAGTGGGTGGGGGAGAAGAGAGGACCCAGCACCCAGCCAATGGCACATGAGTACTCTTGAGTGGCGGTTGATGAGCCAATGGCATATGGAGTGCACAGCCCAACCAGTGGGAGAGCTGGAAAGTGCCAATACTTTGGGCTTTTAAATATATAGGATACTGCCATTACCGTATGGAAGCACAGCTGAGAGCCACCTTTGCCTAAAAACCATTGACTAAAAACCACAATGGAAGCTTTGTGATTGGGCTCTGGAAGTGGGGAATTGGGACATGGAGAGCTACAGAATTGCTAGAAAAATTCACAAGACAGAGATCTTACTGAACAAGACTGCTGATGCCCATAAACTGCTATTATATTTTGTATGCTTGCTTCTGGGCCTCTGTAATACCTGCTCAATCACCATGGGTCTCCACTATACACCTCTTTCCTCCAAAAACCTATTCATGTTGTGAAAGCTGCCTGAATGTCCTAGGGTAGGAGGTGGGTGCCTGAGATTTTTTTAAAAAAAAATCCAGTACCTCCAACAGCAGTAAGACTACTGTAAGCTTTGGTGATCACACTTTTTCTCTTGGAAGGTCAGCATTTTGTCATGGAAATAAGGTTCTCTCCAATCTATTAGAATCTAATCTGGACACATAAATAACTGGCCTTGGCTTCCACTCTGTAAACTTGCATAAGCTTCTGGAATCTGCAAACTGGCAAAATTCTGTATTGCATCCAGTCCAAGTTTCTTCTGGGTTTTTTTAGGCGAACTGTTTATTCAGCTATTTCCTCTCATCTTCCTTCCAGTTGTGCTCTTTCCTTACAATTTGCCATTTGCAAGTTACCCCCTGTCCCTATTATATACTGAAGGTCATATGTCTTTGTTGTTCAGACCTTCTGAGGCTTGCAACTAATTGATCTATGTAAATTACAAATGAAACAGCGAGGAAGTATTAAAAATAATTTACCACTAAATCCAACTCTTTTCCTCTATGGCACAAATGAATGAACACAAGAAAGTGTCAAATTGGGGTTCCACAATATGACCTTGGACCAATGGGGTTGCAAGGTGGGAGGTTCCAAAAGAGAGACCAGAAGAATGAATAGTTGTTTAAACAGTTTTTCATCTAAGGAGCAACTTCAACAGGTTTGTGAAAGCACTATCAACTACCTGAACTGCCTCTTGAATATATGACCTTAGGGAATGTCTTCAGAGCCCTGACTTGGATAGCCCAGGCAAGCCAAAAGCCCCATCTCATCAGATCTCAGAAGCTAAGCAGGGCCAACCCTGGCAAGTACTTGGAAGGGAGACCTCCAAGGGATACCAGGGCTGGGATACAGAGGCAGGCCTCTGCACCTCTCTAAATGTCCAAGCCCCACTAGGGGTCATCAGAAGTCAACCATGACTTTCAGGCATACACACACACACACACAAATACTCAACAGCAAAAAAGTATAGGGAAGGTCTGCAGATTAACACATTAGACTAATATAAGGGAATATCTTGAAAGTGTAAATTCTGTCACTACAGATGTCAAAGCACTTTAGTGTGGTACTACTGAATTTCAATGACGGTCTGTAAGTGATTTCAATCACCATTTCACTTGCAAGGAAAAGAAGTAATGAACCTCCACATGCATATCAAGTGATTTGTACTGAATCATTATCTAGTGTGTATTCTGGAAAGACAAAGAACCCCCATTGATTTACCTCTTGAGAAGATCAGGACATCCATTCCTCAGTCCCATCAGCAAATATATGCTCTATATTTGTTAAGTATTTACTGCTGGAACATGCTGTCTTTATTATGGATCCTCTCCACTTGCAAGGGATCAGATATTTCTGGTCCCTAGAAGTCACTGGAGAATACTTCTGATAAACTGACCCTCTGTGTTCTCAGGGTTTGGCTCACTCTTACAGCTCCAACTTGTCTCCTTACAATTGGTTCAGTTGACTCCATTCTCCCATCAAATGCCAAGACTGTTGGGGTTTTGGGTGCTTTGACTGACAGTTGGAGACTGCACAAGGACACCAAGCAGATGCTTCAGGCAGCTGTATTTTCAGGGAGTGCTGATGAAACAGAGTAACCCAGGAGCTGCATCCTGGTATCCTCAGAGAGGTTGCATAAGTTCCTGTGGCTGAGAAACACACTTCTTTTAATGCAGTCGCTTGAGGTACAAAATATCTTAGGCCAGTCCTGAGAACTTCTCAGCTTTTCCACAAGAATATGCAAGGTGACCTTATGAATTTGTCTCCAAGAATACTAAGGCGGTTGGAGCTACAAATACTGCAAGGCAGTTGAGCATGCAATGCAAAAGAGCAAGGCAGATTTCCATTTTGAACAAAGCTGGCTTGCGTCTGTGCACTTTTCATTGTACAGTGTGCCATGCATACTGTCTTTAATCTGTATGTAAATACTTATAATTATCCTCATCTACTAAATAATGTAACTTTTCCAGCATCTATGCTGTGCCCCTGCTTGTTTACTGGAGGAGGCAGCGCTTACTTTTTTCATATCACAAAGTAGGTCTTAATATGAATAATATATTAAGCAGCATTTGCATAGTCCTGCATAATAATTGTGTGCTATTAGATTTGGTGATAGACAGGAGAAGCAGCACATCCATCCTTCTTTAATTTGCTCAGTTTAATTTGCTCTACTGTTGTGCCCTTTCCTAATTCCTGAAACTGGAGCCAAATGAAATAAGATGTACAAGATCCTAAAGAAGCTACTCGTAACCACTGGTGGTCTTGAACACCGGACAGTGTTGTTGGCCCTCAGTTCTTATTTCACATGTCCTGACACCACTATCAGCCAGCAGGGTTGCATAGCCATCCAGTTTTTAAACCAGCCTACTAGGCTTTTAGTTTTGTTCAGTTTGCTCTTTGGCAGCCATTTGCTTGATTTTGTGGCTCAGTTGAAACCCGCTGCAACCCCCCTCCCCTGTGAGTACTCTGGGAGTATGTAGCTCCCTTGCCTGTAGCCACCATAATATGTACTGGCCTTGCCATGGGTGGGCCATATTTCATGATAGTAGCATCTAACCCCCCCCAAAAAAATGCAGATGCCAGCATTGACCAGGTGATGGCCTTGTATTCTCCTGAAGCATTTGCATGAAATGTGAGGGGTGGGTGGGGTCACTGTTCCCTCTAAGCTGAGTTAGTGTGAGCTAGCTCACAGTTTTTTAGCCTCCAGCTCACACATTTTTGTCTCAGCACAGGAAGGATGGCTCCAGAGCAAACTAATTCAGGCAGTAGCCAAATCGCTCACTCACAACATTAATGCCAGTAGCTCGCAAAGTAGAATTTTTGCTCACAAGACTCCACAGCTTAGAGGGAGCATTGGTGGGGGTCAGTAAATATTACAGAAAGAGAGCCTAAGGCTGTCTAGTCTGGTCTCATCCTGTAAAACACAATAACCAATTTCATACCATTCTCTTACTATTCCCTCCTATAACAATGTGGGCTATCATGCTAGTCTGTCCTAAAGAAAGTGAGCTTCCTCAGAATGCCAGGACTTCTTGCCAGATTAATTAAAACTGAAATAGCCATAGGGTTGCCAGTCTCCAGGTGGTGGGTGAAGATCTACCAAGTATTCAACTGGTCTCCAGGCTATAGAGGTCAGTTCTTCTGGAGAAAATGGCTGTTTAGAAGGTGGACTCTATGGCATTATATCCCGCTGAGGTCCCTCTCTGCCCCAAACCCCACCTTCCCCAGGTGCCACCTCCCAAATCTCCAGGAATTTCCCACCCCAGACTAGGTTTCCCTAACTAGCCATGGTCTGGCTTAAATTGAGTCTAAGGGTCAAATTGCTTGTTTTCTTCAAAGCAGCCAAGTAAGTATGAGTAATGCAGAGCAAGAATTGGATCAGGTCATGGCCTGTGTCCATTTTCCTGGTCTAAATCTCACAGGGGAGGGTGTACAGGTACCGTTTTATGACTGAATTTGAGGGCCCTGTGGCAACCTCAAAACAAAGCTGTGGGAGATCCTGTTCAGAGATCTCCTGTATAACATCTAGTTAGAACCTCTTTTTGTAAGAACAAGGTGGGTAGCCATGTTGGTCTGAAGCAACAGAACAAAGTTTGAGTCCCATGGCACCTTTAAGACCAACAAAGTTCATTCAAGATGTGAGCTTTTGTGTTCGTGTTCATTTGACGAAGTGTGCATCTTGAATAAAACTTTGTTGGTCTTAAAGGTGCCATTGGACTCTGACTTTGCTCTTTTTGTAAGGCAAAGGAACTACTAAACTGTTTTAATAACTGCTTGATTTTTGCAGAGGGATCTTAACTTTTCTTAGTGTTGAGCAGATTAGCGTTTTGGTCAAGTAGCAGCTGATTTATGGCAACCCCGTGGCATTTTCAAGGCAAAGGGATATTCAGAGGTGGTTTGCCATTGCCTGCCCCTGGTAATACTGGCCAGGACTGACCCTGCTTAGCTTCCAAGATCTGGTGAGATCAGGCTCACCTGGTCTATCCAGGTCAGAGCCAGACTTCAGAAAGAGTGGACTTTCTGAGAAGGCAATGCAGATGATGCATAGATGTTCTTCAGATGTAATAAAATAAATGCAAAAGACCATCAAAGAAAGAAAGAAATTGATCTAACACCCACCTGATGGGCAAATAACCAACTGCTGTGAAGCTCAGCAAAGTACTGAAGCGTTTGCAGTGATGATATTGACTTCCTAAACAACCTTTCCCTCCAGAAAAAAATGTAATATATTTTTTTTAAAAAATAACAAACGTGCGAAAAGTACAGAAGCAAGAACTGTACTCAGAGAAGAAACATGTTAAATAAATCTAAGAGAAATTCTCATTTCTGAAAGCAGGCATGTTCCTAAAAGAAATCCCATGGTGTTTGGTGTTCATATTACAGAAGGGCACAATCACAGGAAAAGTATTGTACTTCAAGCAGAGACCGAATAACTCTTTCTCTCTAATTTAATAAAAATGGTCCATGGTATTAGCATTTCCGTATATAACTGCAAATTCAATTTGCCGGTTTCAGTTTTTCCCTTTATTGTTTCTGAAGGCAATAGTGCAAAAGCATCTGCAGTTATTTGAATTGCTCTACAATATGACAGATGGCCACTTAGGATGAAAAGCTAGATCTCATCTAAAGGCATTTGGCTACAGGAGTGCAGATTTAAGTCATGTCTTGAAATTCAAAGCCGCCTAGGACCTAATCTGAGTTTGCTATACTTCATGTTTTAATTTCATGAAACTATATATACTTTTAGGGTACAGCTCTGTGTGACGCAGATGGGCACAGAAATGGATGCATTCCCCATTCCTTGAACTGCCTGAGGTTCCTGAAAATTTGACTCTTTCTGATCTAAATGATTCTTAGAGGCCTTTTCAAGTGTATTTCGAATATGACAGTCCCATCTGGGGATGCCCATTTTCCTTTATTGGCCCTGCTCCTATGGAGCCTGACAAAACAGAAGCCAAGCAGGTGAAATGCATTTTTATCCTCTCCTTCCTCCAGGAAACTCAGGGCCAAACTAGATGTCTTAGAGGCCATGGGTCCTACCCGTGGCTGCTGTAAAAATTTTGGAGACAAATTCAGCCATTTAAAAATTGCATGAGGGTACTACTGCGGCTTAGCAGGAACAAGGAATCTTTCCCCGCCCCCATGCCCTTTCAGGGGGTTAAAGAGGTGTGTGGGGCAGTTTCAGTTCTTGAAAAGGCATAAGGGTGGATAAGATCCCCTGTTCCAGCTAAGCCATGGATTCCTGAAGATTTGGGGACTGGGACCTGGAGATCTCTCAGAATTACAACCAAACTCCAGACTACAAAGAACAGTTTGCCTGGAAAAAAATGGCCACTTAGTGTTCCCTCTAAGTTGAGTTAGTGTGAGCTAGCTCACAGTTTTTTAGCCTCCGGCTCACACATTTTTCTCTTAGCTCAGGAAGGATGGCTCCAGATCAAACTAATTCAGGCAGTAGCCAAATCGCTCGCTCACAACTTTAATGCCAGTAGCCCATTAAGTAGAATTTTTGCTCACAAGATGCCACAGCTTAGAGGGAGCATTGGTGGACTCTATGGTCTAATGCCCAGCTGAGGTCCATCCCTTCCTCAAGCTCAGTTGGCAGAGTGCCTATGCAGCATTCAGGACACAGAACTGACAGAGAGTAAAGAAAGCTTTATATAGGAACTAAGAAACTGGATAGGTAAAAAAAGGTCCCTTCTAGCTCTATAATTCTATGATTCTACGATTCTATAACCTAGCCGCCTTTTTAGCTGAGGGAGACTACGGCACTGTTCTAGAAGAAAAGCCTATCAAAGTAGTTTTAGCCTTTGCGTGCACAAGCAGGTCCTTAAACTATGTTAGTGAGAAGGCATTCAAGGCACATATGAATGTTAACAACAATTTATACTAATGGATTAAAAGTTTATAATTAAAGAGATAAGAATCTATGATGAGAACAAGACGATAAATAACATATTCAATGTGGTAATAATGGAGGGAGGATAACCACCAAGTTATGTGTACTAGTGATGTATTGCCTCAGTATGTGCTTGAAAGGAAATGAAACCTCTTGCATTTGTTATCTCCAGCAGCCTGGTAAAAAGCCATATGGCTTAGACAATTAGACTAGAGATTGCAGAAGGAACATAATGTTACAGGTCATGGCTGCTGGCGACAGGGAGACTCAACTAAGAGTAGTGGTTTTCCTTTGAAATCTGGTACTGAAATCATTGAAATGATCATTGGAGCTAAATTTCTGTCACTAATCTTAAACATTCCTTCCTTTGCTCCTTGACTGCTGTGTCACAGCTTCAGATAGTTTCCTTTCAGCTGGCCTCTTTTCAGGATGCTAAACTAACTGTATGTGGTAGCACTATGTAACTGAGTGAGACATATAAAAGTTGTTGAAGTTACCCACAAAAGAAAGGAGGCTGCATTCACATGGGAGTGGGAAAATGCACCCCTGCAATGGCGGCAGCAGCAAGTGATGCAGGAATAGGTGAGAGCGGCCCCCCTTTCTTGTCCTATTGTGCTTGCACTCCTTTCTTCCCTTTTCCTTAGTAGTATACTAGTAGTATACCTAGCTCAGAGAGAGAGAGAGAGAGAACTACTGTTCTTACATTATTTATAGTTCACCTTTCCCACTTGTGTTCAAGGCAGTTTACACAGGGTGAGGCAACACAATGGACAGGAAAGGATATTCAGTAAACAGTGCAATAGGATTAGGGTTTTAGAACCAACCAGAAGTCTAAAAAACAAACTGAAGCAAAACATATTAACATAACGCATTAAATGATGCAAAAATTAAGTAGTAGGATTCTAGTTTCAATCAGCTATATGCAGTAGTCTGGACTACAGTCCCTAATAATTTCTTCAGCAACTTTGTGAATCCTTTAGTACAGTGCAACCCTATTTGTGTAGGAAAGCCCTCTTGTGGAAAGCCAGGAGACCAGGAGCCTTCCTGACCTCCCCAGGCAGGCCATTCCATAAGGTGGGGGCCACAATGGGGAAGGCATGGGTATGGGGCAGTTGTTGATTTTGCCCCTTTGCAGGGTGACACCTGCAGAAGGCCCTGCTCAGACGAACGAAGATGTTGTGCTGGAGCATAGGGGGAGAGATGGTCTAGCCGCAGATATGAGGGTCCAAGGCCATGAAGGGCTTTGTATGTGATAGCCAGTACTTTAAATTGAGCCTGGTAACTAATGGGCAGCCAGTGGAGCGATTGCAGAATGTAATATGCATGCTCCATCTAGCTCCTAGTAATAGCTGACCCACAGCATTCTGAAACCAACAGGAGTTTCTAAATTAATTTTGAGGGGAGACCTATATAGAGTACATTACAGTAGTCTAGAACTGATGTTAATGTAGGATGGATCCAGGTATATAGCATGACTTGACAAAGAAAGTGGGAGGAGAACTCTTCAGAACAGTAAAAAGAGAAGGGGAATAGCACACACCCATGAGATACCGTGCAGCATTTTGAAAGCAGAGTTATGCTCCACCCCATATCCATTTAGGAGTGACAGAGGGAATCTCCTCACAGACAATCCCCCACTGCTGCTACAAAGATCCCTCTTTTACCCAGACAAAAACAGGCTTATTGTTTTTCCTTCAGATTAAAGGGGGAACATTTGAAATGCCATGCCCCCTGCTCAGGATGAACATGACACCATGTGGACACTCCTCTTTAACAAAGGGTCCCCACTTTCCATGGGGGGGAATGGTGTGATAGGCACAGTTCTGCTTATTCCGCTAACCAGATCAGCAGCTACATTCTGGACCAGCTGAAGTTCCCAGGTTGTCTTCAAGGGCAGTCCCATGTAGTCCAACCATGAGGTTATTACATCAGAGGCTTTAAGGAAGATTGAAGTTGGTAAGCAAGTTCTTGCCCTGTCAAGATTACTTTGGGCAAAAAAAAAGCACAAAAACCGTTTAGCTTGCTGTTCTTTCTGGCCCCAGGCATGCATGCTGTCCCCTAGGCCCCTGCCTTCTGGAATTAGTTGGCACAGGGTCTAACACCGGGTCACCAACATGGTACCTGTGGTTTCCTGAGCACCCACTGACACCTTTCCTGCCACCCAACAAGTGTTTTCAGGAAATGGGTGGGACCAGTAGCCAATCAGAAGCTCTGATCTATCAGATGAGTGTTTCTTCACTAGCTCAGTAAATATACTTTTGCGTACTCCAGAAAATATTTTAAACAAAATACTCATTTTAAAAGCATCTTGTGAAAACAGAGCTTCTGTTTGAAATGCTGAAGAGTTACAATCAAATTTATGTATAGCCTTACTCCTTGACGTTTTGTGATTGGCCCCGCCTCCCATGACAGCCATTTTGTGGTTGCGCCTACCACCCTGTGTCAGGTTTCCAAAGGTCTGCACTGACTCAAAAAGCCTGGGGACCCCTGGTCTAACACATGAACACTTAACACAACTACACCACACTGTGCATTGCACTACTACACTAAACAGATAGATTGGCCACTCAGAGCAGGTGCAGGAGGCAGCCCAAAGATATCATTCCCTGTCTGTTTACAACCTCAGCATGGAGAATATCCACAGATACCATTGTCCTTGCACTGCAGGCCAGGTTGCCAGCGCTGGGTTGGGAAATACCAAGAGATTTTGGAGGTGGACGCTGAGGAGGGCAGGGTCTGAGGAGGGCAGGGACTTCAGTGGGGTATGATGCCATACAGTCCACCTTCCAAAGCAGCCATTTTCTCCAGGTGAACTGATCTCTGTCTCCTGAAGATCAGTTGTAATCCCAGGAGATCTCCAGCCACTACCTAGAGGCTAAAACTGAAAAAACAAACACAAACACTGTAATATCTTATTGCAAGTGCAAATGAATTGACCAATTTCAATATAATAAAATTCATAAAGGATCACAGTTGTTTGAAACATTCACAATGTCCATCAAATAGAAAGTTCAATACGCAATTCCTTTGCTAATTTCACAACAAAAAGTCTTCTTGGAAATCATGCAGCTGTGTAATGTGACAACAGACACATCTGGATCTTAGAAGACCATTTCAAATCAGAAATTCTTCCTCAAGGTTGCTTTATAATGAGGTCCCAATGCTCTTACCAGTGCTTCATGGGCAGAAAGCTATTCATCAGTTTTGTTGGCATTTCACTCCTTTCTCACTCTTTGTTCACTGAAAGTCCTGATTGTTCTAACACCGCCTGGAGGCTGGCAACCCTAACTGCAGGTCTGTAATATCTGCTGGCCAAGCTCATTAACATAGTGCTGGTTTGTATTCTAGAAGGGAGGGAAGCTGCATTAGGAATAAAGTTCACACGAGGGTTGTTGGTTTAGAAAAGAAACAGAAGTTCTTTATAGAACTCTCATACTGAGACAGGGAATTCTAGCTGCCTGTCTTATCTAGGATGGCAAGAGACTGCAGAGAACACACTATGCTTTCATGGTGGTAAAAAAGTGTGTGAGAGAGGATAGCAGGAAGTAGGGTCACCAGGTCTGGTTTGGAAAACACCTGGAGACTTTGGGGGTGGAGCCAGGAAACAGTGGGGTTTGGGGAGGGGAGAGGCCTCAGCATGGTACAATGCCATAGAGTCCCCCTTCAAAGCAGCCATTTTCTCCAGGGGAGCTGATCTCTGTTAGCTGGAGATGAGCTATAAAAGCAGGAGATCTCCAGGCCCCACATGGAGGCTGGCAACCCTAGAAGAAAGGAAAGAACCCCCCCCCAGGGCCAAACGAGATGGTACAGCAGCCACAGGTCCAACCTGTGGCCACCGAAAGCCATTTTAAGGAAGACTTTGACCATTTAAAAATGCCATAAGGCCTCAAACCTTATCAAGCTCCACAGGGCAGCAGGATCAGGTGATCTTGTCTCCCATCCTGCCTTTTCCAGTTCCAGAACTGTTTTTGGCACTGGAAAAGGCACATAGGAGTAGGGAGAAGAATTCCTGGCACCGCTATGCCATGGGCTTGATCAGGATTGGGAACCTAAAGAGATAAGTCAAACAGAGAGGAGGGCTAACAATTAAAACTTAATGTATATAGTATAAAAATACATGTATTTATTAGCAAAAAATTAAAAAAATATATAAGGGCCCAATTACACCTCATATGAAAATACCAAAATCATACACACAAGGGCCAATGGACTTATCCTGATGTGTTTTGAGCTGTTTAGGCTTTCTTCAGAGGTCAAACACAATGAGGGATAAATTGGCTTATACCATAATACAATACAATTATACAGTTATACAACATGGATGCAAAATGGACCAGAAAAGAATTGTTCCAAAGTGAAACCACTAGGCACAGAATAGAAGTATAAACAAGGCCTCCAAAGATGCAATCACATGACAAATGATATTTCACTGATAATAATTTCTGGTCCAGAAAGTGCCTTCCAATGATTGTTTAGTTCAAGTCAAAGTGTCCTCAGCAAAATTGTCCCTCATTGTCTTTGACCTCTGAAGAAGGCCAAAACAGGCCAAAATGCGTCGGGTCAAGTACACTGGCCCTTGTATGTATGATTTTGGTATTTTCATATGAGGTGTAATTGGGCTCTTGTATGTTTTTTAATTATTTGCTAATAAATACACATATTTTTATATTATATACATTACGTTTTAATTGTTGGCCCTCCACTCTGCTTGACTTACCTCTTTAGGTTCTTGATCCTAGGTTCCAGGGTTAAATTTATTCCCCCTTTTTTGTCCCTAGGTTGATTGGGATTGGGCCATTGCAGCATTTTTAAATTCTTGTTTCCATAACATCTAGTTTGTCCCTCAGAGTAGCATTTTGGATAAGCAAAGAGACAGCAGCCAAGTGACAAAGGGAAAGATTCAGAAAGTGACCCATCTAGCCTTGCTTGACGTATTGCCTTCTCTATTCAAGAAATATTGCAGTCCTTCTCTTTTAATGGTATGATCTCTCTGGCCTCAAAGCACAGTGCAATCCTAAATCGAATTCACCCTTCTAAGTCCATTGAAATCAATGGGCTTGTGCATACGTAAAGTGCCGTCATAAAGCTGCAACCCCAGCCAGGGGCTTTCAAGGCAAGTGAGAAGCCAAGGTGTTTTGCCATTGACTTTCTCTGCAGAGTCTTCCTGGGTGGTCTTCCTTTCAAGTCCTGACCGGGCTTAGCTTCCGAGATCTGTCAAGATCAGGCTATACCATGCTGCCTTCCCTCCATCTGTGGGTTGAGTAGAGTGTAACTCTGTTTAGGATTGTACTGTCAGATTCCCATACATCCTGTTGTTAAGAATTTCCCCTCTTTGTTTCATAGGCACAAACACCCCCTCCCCACAGGTTACTGTCTATTATACATGCACAACCATGCTTCACACACAATATCACACCACAAATTTTCTGTCTGGGGATGAAAATTGCAATTTCTCAGGTACAAAAAATGGATGTTTGTGAATATTAGGGGAATGCAGTATGTCTGCTACAGAAAAGAGAAACAACTGAATGACTAGGACGTGAAAGAGTGATTGTGCTGAGATCCACCCACACACCCACAGTTTTTGGTTAACCATCAGGCAAGGTGAGAAAGGCAATAAATATACTTCAGGTTGATAACTCTAATGAAGAGCAGAGTTGGTTCTAATTGTGTGCATGTGGGTAAATGGAGGGACCTAATTTCTTAAGCCACTTATCTGGGTAGTCTTTGGGAAAAGCGGAATTGGGGACAGAGGAAAATGGACAATAAATACTTCAACATTTCCAATATTCTGATGAATACTTTACATTGTAGAATGTGTGTATATTAGCAGTATTAATGCTGAAATGAGAACAGGAACTATGCTGCGTGGTTGCTAGGTTACAGCACTGAGATATTTAATGGATAAAATGAATATTTACAGCGCTGGCTGTATGGCTTTCATGCAGGTGTGGGAAACTCAAATGAGAAGTTTTCTGTAGGGGAAACCCAGCCACCGGGATTCGTCCAGCAGTGGAGGCAGGGATGACAGACCAGAGTGGAGCTGGCAGTGAAAAGGAATGCTCTGTAATGAATCTGGATAGATTTCAATTCCAAGCAAATCTAAGGAGAGGCTGGGCGGTGACAGCGAAAACTAAGGAAGGGAATGCCTTTTATTAACTGTGTCAAACCCACTGTAAGGAGGGGGGAAAGCTCTGGAGGAATATACTTGGACATTTAAAGAAAGAAGTATGATCCCAATTCTCCACACAGCTTGAGTGGTGTTATTTTGTTGGGGAAGAAGAGTCTCAATGTTAATCTTGGAATATAATGTGGGGCAATTCTAGGTTTGCCAACCTAGCAATGGGTGATAGGGGGGCAGGGACAAGGTGTATAGGCGGATGTCACCCAGGTGATGATACCACTTTCAGAGAATACCCAGAAGCAGCAATGGTAGCTCTGGGAATTGCCGTAAACTTTTTCCGGCAATTCCTAGAGCCACCACCATTGCTTCTGGGTATTCCCTGGAAATCATCTTATCACATGGGCAACTCCAGTGAATTTTTATTAATCTTTGTTTTTTTTAACTTATTTTAATTTTTAATTTACCCCCTGTACAGGAACTCAGGAGTTTGGCAACCCTCAAAATTTCTGAAAATAAGGTACTTACACACAACTTTGTAATGATGGAGGGTAGCATGCCCTCAAATATATGACACCTAAAATTAGCTATGTTTGTTTATAAGGAATCAAACAGTCCTCCACCATGCTTTAATGTTGGCATTCAGTTCACTTTTACAGTGATCCTGGCTTATTATAATAGGTTGTGCATTTGGGGTTAATATACCTCAAATTATCCACATATAGACTCCATTCCCATGCTACATTCAACATAAGGAAAGCCCAACAGGATATATAAATACACATGGAAGATGAAGCAGTATTATACCCCCTCCCTTGCTACCATATGGATTCTACATATACTTCAAGGCAGGCATGAATCAGGTCTTAATCTGTTCCCATTGCACTGAGTTCTGAAAGGCAATATGTTATCTTTCCTAACTTGAGGACTGCCAAGCTCATTTCAATTAATATCAGGCAGTCAGCTCAACAAAGGTCAAGAAAGTATCCAGCAATATTGCATTATGTTACAAGAATAATTGGTTGTTTTGTCTTTTCATACAATGTGGAGAAGACATTTCTGCTCTGTGCTCATGACCCTTCTTGGCATTGCTATCATTCTTGAGAGCGGGGATGGGAAAGCAATCAGGATTGTTTTTCTGCCTCCGCTGTTCAAAAAGTTGACCTTTTTGTAAGAGTGCGATCTAAATAGATCCATCCAATACCACACTACCACAAGTAAGCTAACGTGCTTTCTTTTAACGTCATTGCCATGTGGTTGTCAAAGAGTGACTAGATGAAAATATACATGGCATTCTCCTTTGCTATATTGCAGAGTATTATTGTGATTCAATGGTTAGAGAAATGGGACTAGGCTATTTCCCCATCATCAGCAGCCAGTTATTTTGAATGAGGATAGTGAGATGCAGAATGCCGTGCGTTACATTATGGGGTTCCACTAGACATGACAGTGGGGAAGGAACACTAGACACATGGCTTTCCATTTCCGACTGCAATTACTATAACATCTAGTTCATCTGTGAAACAAAAAAGCTGAAATCTGGTTTAGTTATTCATCCCAAGTATGAAAGGCCATTTTTAAAAAATAGGTTTCCAGGCCCTGATAACTTTTGGGATCTCCAGCCATATAACCAAAGATCTGCCCTATGGTTACTTGACAGATGTTTCTGTACCACATGTGCACTGCTAAACCAATGACTGGCACTGGCAGCTTCAGTGTCCCCCTCATCTTCCCATATCCCCCCCATTAGTTATGTACACTTTTGGACCTGACAACACCAATCATTTGTATGATGGGAGACATTCTTTTGCACAGCTGCATGATTTGCAGCTTTTTCTTATGAGCATGGATCTCTAGATCCTAGAAACCTGCTCTGGACCAAGGAGAGTTTAATAACTACTGGCCCGTCTCAAATACACCATTCTTTTGCAAGGTGACTGAACAAGTGATGGCGGGGCAAATTTGAGGATTGCTGAATGAAGTAGATTGTTTGGATCTGTTTTCAGGCCTGCTTATGAGCCTGGAATTGCCTTGGTTTCCCTGGTGGATAACTTGTACCAGGAGATAGACAGGGGGGAGTGCAACCCTGTTAATTTTCCTGCAGCTCTTGGTGGCTTTTGATACCACTGATCATGGTATACTTCTGGAGCACCTTTTGGGGTTGGGTCAGGAGGCACTGTTATACTTTGGCTTCTGTCCTACTTCAAAGGTAGGTTTCCAGAATCTGGTGCTGGGGACTGCTGCTCTGCCCCTTGGCCTCTGGCCTGCAGGATCCTACAAGGTTTCCCATGCTTTTTAACATCTGTGTAAAGTCGCTGGGAGAGGTCATGTGGAAATTTGGGCTATGTTGCCGTCAATAAGTGGATGACACTCAGCACTGGAGAAAATGGTAAGCTCTGTGTTGTTATATCTTGCTGAGGTCGCCACAGCAAATTGATACTGAGTGCCCAAGGCCAGAGCTCATTGTATTTATTTCCACAATGGGCCTTATTCCTGGTAGTTTAATAAGGGTGCTGAGACTTGTCAGAGAGCCCTACTATTCTCCGAGAAGATGGAATAATTCTTAAACCAGGTTAAACTTGTAGAGGCAGTTCTTGCACCGGTCTGTCAATTACTTAATGGTTCATTTTCTCAACTGGTACTAGTCAACATGAGAAGCCCCCAGGAATCATCTGCTCTCCTCATAGCTTACTGGACAGCTGCTCCTTCACAATAGATTTCCCCATTGCAGTTAGCTTCAGGGAATCAGGACCAATTTACATTGCTGAGTATCTGCAGCTTCTTTTAATTAACTATCATCCTAGGAGACTTCTTTGCCTTGAGCTCAGTTGCTAGAAGGAACGGTGTCAGCAGAGAAGAGCATTCCATGATGCTAAGAGATGGCAAGATTCTATCACTGGCTTGCTGTGGCTTCAAAACAAAAAGCGTTCTCAACCATATCTAGTGGGTTTTTTAAAAAGTATATTATTAACTGCAGAATTTAATTGCATAAAAATAGCTATGATAAAGAAGATTAGTAAAGATCAGGCCCGTGAGAATTTCTGTTTCCCTGGTGAAGCCTCTTCTTTAATTCCCTGAGCATCTTCTCCTAAATTTTCAAAAGTATGGGAGGATATTCACATTATGCAACAAGCACAATTACTATGCGTACACATTTTTCCTGTATTTGCCTCTTGAAATTGCTGGTTCATCTGGTTAGGTCAAGATTTCCCCGTGCATGTAAATGGGTATTTGAAAGGGGATGTCATTGGTCTCATGTTAGTTAATATTTATTTGATATCTAGCAGGTACAGCTGCTTCTACTTTCTACAAAGGAATGCCCCAAATTTAGGGACAGCTGCTAAATCAAGCATAGCAGAAATTATCAAGGACCTTTTCAGTTATATGCATGATGTACATGTGTCCCCTTTCTGTGCCATGTTCCCAAACTGAAGTAGTCTGGGGTGGGGCACTCTTTGGCTCTTTAGGGGAACCCACAAGTATACATGTGGGTTTCTCCAATAGGCCAAATAGTGCCCCACAGACTGTTTCAGGGGGACACCTCTGAATCGTATTGTCCAGGTGCACCACAGTCGCAATCGGTATTGGGCATCATGTGCTGGGGAACTCAGAAGAACCTGCAACTCACCTCTGACTTTTACTCAGATTGGGAGGGTTGTCAGTCTCCAGGTGGGGCCTGGAGTTGTCCTGGCATTCCAGCTGATTTCCAGGTGATGGAGATCAGTTGCCCAGCAGGTTCAGAGAGCAGATTCCATGGCATCACATTCCCAGTGAGCATCTTCTCATCCCAAATTCTGCTGTCTTCAAGTACTGTTCCCAAATCTCCAGGAATTTCCCAAGCCAGAGTTGGCAGCCCTACAGGGTGGGGACCCTACACCCAACCTCTGTACCTCTATAATGTGATTCAATATTATTAATCATAACAGTTGTCTGTATTTGTATACAGTTTCTATCTTACATCCGTTTTCTTTTTTCTGTTTTGTTTTGAATCCTGCATGAAAGCAGATTGAAACCCAATTTTTTAAAAAACAAAACAAGGAGAATTAAGAGATGACTGGTGGAAGAGTTTGGCAGGATATTCCATCTTGTAACTACTTATTTTCCCATACCAGTGAGCAACATTCGAGTGAAATAGCTCGCTTAATGCCAAGAAATATGCTATGTAAGTCTTGGGTGAGACTGCAAAGCCTGCTGCTATTTTCCTGCTACCCAAATACAATATATTTACACCTGTGAATCAGAGGAAGGCCTGGTACTTTATTGTTATGCTTGGCTTGCATCTGTTTGATGCTGGCAAGTGTATTCAAGGTACCTGACTTGGGAAACAGAGGTACAATCCATCCCACAGTTACATTCATTTAAGACCTGATCATTTCAATGGGACTTATGTACATACAGTTGTTGACTGGGTGGTAGCCAAGAAAAAACACTGGATCCTCTTTGTAATTCAGACTAATAGCTCTGAGCCACCTCCAGTTTGGCAGCTTCAAGGCCTTTTGCAAAGAAGAGAAAATCGTCTAAGGTTTGGATTCCATTTAAGGTTTTATGTGTAGCTGGACTCATCAAGTAACAACCTATTCATGAATTACAGAACAGAACTGAGTGCAGTTTTTATGGGAACGCTGTAGAAACCTTTACTTTAGCAGGGGCGGGGGGAGAGATGTCATTTATCTTTGTCTTAAGGGCTTTCCATGCCAAATAAACAAATGTAGTCTGTTATGGATTTTGCTGAAATTTTGCAGAGTCATTATATGTGTTGATATAAGCATTATATGTGTCAAAATAGATCCAAAACTATTTTATTAAAAAGGTAGCACCGGAGACAGAGCCATACCCTTCCCAAAAAGTGTTCAATGTGACATTTCCTAAAAAAAAAAATGTTTTCATTCTGCTTGCCATGAAATAAGATGTGCTCTATCTACATTTAGGAAATATCAACATTTTCAGGAATTTCTATACCCATTCTCTTTTAAATATTTTAATCTCACTTTTCTTCCACGCCGGGGACTCAAAGCAGCTTACAAAGCAAAATACTCACAAACAATGCAAATTTAAACAAATACATACAACCTAATAAGCTATGGTCGTCAGGCAGAGCCTGGTAACCAGAGGGAGACTGGGCGGGGGATAAGGGCAGCTGCAGTCAGTAACACCCTGACATTGCTTCCAGTAGAAACCCAGAGATAACTTCAGTTCACTCTAGAAATCTCTGGATGCAACATGAAATTGGCCAGCCACTTGGCAGACCTGCAATAGGCCCAACAATCAGACCTAAAATGGGCAATAAGCCATAAGAATATCCTGGAAGGGTAATGGTTGTGGGAGCACCACTCACAGAGGACCCCAGGCTGCAAGTAGGGTTGCCAATCCCCAGTTGTGGGCAGGGGATCCCCTGGTTTGGAGGTCCTCATGCTTTTCAAGGAACAGCCATAGCTGGCATATCAGCACAAGCTGACAGAAGTCACTACTTGCCACAGAGGTAGTGATGCCAGCCTCGTTCCCAGCTCCTCTCCAGATGAGGAAGTGAGAGGCTCACACAGTTTCCTGGTCTAGCTGTCATCAGGGGAGGGTAGCTAAAGAGGCCTGCAGAATAGTGGTTAGAGTGTCAGACTAGGAGCCCAGGTTTGATTCCCCTCTCTGCCATGGAAAGCTTGCTGGGTGCCCTGGAGCCAGCCACACACTCTCAGCATACCCTGCCTCACAAAGTGGTTGGGAGGATAAAACAAAGAAGAAGAGAATGATGTAAGCTGCTTTGGGTCCCTATTGGGGAGAAAGGTATGATATAAATAAAGTAAATAGGGTGTGTGGGCACTGTGCCTTCACAGAGAAGAACCATGCCAATAGAAATTATCCTGTAAAAAAAAACCAGCTAAAAAGCAGCACCTATATCAAAGACTGACTGCCAAGGCCAGTCTGAATGGGAAGTTCTTACAGTCGGTCTTACAATAATTTAAGAAACAAAAACAAAGGAAGTTCACTCTTTTGGCAGATTTCTATACGGCACAGGACTGCAACATAGGCTACTTAGATTTTTAAAAGTCCGGTAGCACCTTTAAGACTAACAAACTGTATTGCAGCATAAGCTTTCAAGGAACACAGATCTCTTTGTCAGATGCACGGAGGGTATGAAGAAACTGGCCAAAGATATATAGGTGGTAAGGGGAGGGTGGAGAGGATGCACCTATATCTCACACACACACACACCCCTCTATGTTTCTCTGGCCAGTTTCTTGATAACCTCCATGCATCTGACGAAGAGAGCTGTGTTTCTGGAAAGCTTATGCTACAATAAAGTCTGTTAGTCTTAAAGGTGCTACTGGATTTTTTACTATTTTGCAGCAACAGACAAACATGGCTAACTCCTCTGGATACTTAAATTTTGGCCTTGAAATGTCTTCAGTTTTTGAAACCCAAATGCCAGGCAGCAGTACCCAAGGCACTGAGCTCCCTGTTTAAAAGGGGAGGTAGACTATATTGAGTTTAAAGGGTACTACCGAAAATTGAAGGAGGTTCAGTTTGTCATGACACTGATTGTTGCACTGGATCCAAATGATGAAAGCCTAGAAACTTCCAAATGAATAAGAAAATAATATGCTGCCTATAGCCTACCAACCCCATCAATTGACTACAGATGAACTATCGCCTATAGGATGCTGTATCAGCAAGCACGGGACAAAAGTACAGAACTGGGCATAGAATTCAGCATCCAGAGAGGTCTCATTTTTTCACTTTTGAAAATATGCAAGTCCAAAAACTGTGCCAAAGTCCCCCACCCTGGCATAGCATTATAACCATTGTCAGGTGCTTGGAAAGTTTTCCAGTTGTGACTGGGTTTTGTTACCATTGCCTGCATAGCTCCTCCCCATGGTTAGCAGAAACAGCATAAATTATGTCAGCAATGTCCTTCCACTCTCTACATCATACGAACAGGTCAGTCCTCATGCAAAAGAATAAATGGACACAAATCTGATATTAAGAATCACACAAACACCGGCAGGAGAACACTTTAGTTTTCCTGGACATTCCATTGCTGACCTAAGAGTGCCAGTCCTCAAACAGAGAAGCTTCAAGTGGAGATTACAACACAAGATTGCTGTATCATGTATTGGCTTTAAAGTTTGTGGTATAGGTTCACCTGAAAAAAACAATTTTTTTACTCTTGTGCTTTGTTCCAGGGTTTTTTAATGCTTGTGCAGCATTAGAATTTGTGAAGTAGAAATCTCACATAGAAACAGTTCAAACAGAAGTGGGTGACAGGCAGAATAAGATATTGAGTATTGATTGGGATTACAGTAACCTCATAATCATGTTACCTTGTCTATCTGAGCTTAAACCAGCATCTAGGAATTGAAGTTCATTTTGTTCCTGTGGGTTTCCGGATATAGCAATATATCCTGGATATGGATCCTAGAGATATAGTTCCATGATAGAACCAGTGCATTATCAGTGATTCTCTTCCTTTTGTTATCTGGTTACTTCAATATCTGTTTCATTCAGTATTGTAGGAAGGGGGAACAATGTTGCAAGCTGCATTGAGTCTGCATGTATTCCCCAAATATTAATTATTAGAGGGTTGTTGGCTATATGTAATGTTACTTATTGTTAGTTTAAAAATTATATAACATCTTAATGCTATTTCTACTATGTAATTAATAAGGTTACATATTGTCTGATCTGGAAAAGAAACCTTTTACTATTAGGCCTTATCTCAGTTTCTCTTTCATAAGCTTTTACAGCATTAGAATTTATAAGCAGAGATGGAAAATCACTCAGAAATCTCACGCAGAAGTAGGAAACAGACAGGCTGCATTGTTAAGTATCCCTTGATTTTTCAGATTTGTGAAGATGACTACAAAAGAGGTGAACAGGAAGAAGAGAAAGTGAAATCTGAAGATGATGTTTACATGATTATGATGCGCCCAGAACCTCTCCATGATGAACATTCCTGTAAGTTTCTAGTAGAGAGATTTCAGCTACTGCTCTATTGAGTCCTATTATGCATCATGTAATGCATCATGATGGATAATACCCACTGGGAAGAGTGAAGTTTGCTGGCCAGTGCTAAACTTAGTAATTTTAAAGCACTTTAAAAGGCATGGAGGGGGACAAGAGTGCTTGTTGCCACTGCACTGGCTAAATCATGATTGGGCCCTTACAGCAATTTTAAAAGGGCTACATTTTCACCTAAAAGGGAATTAATGACCACAGGTTGGATCTTTATCTGCCGTAACATGTTGTTTGGCTCTCAGGTGTTGGGATAAGGGCTCCATATTTTTCATGGAGGAAGTCCTATCTTCAGACCCTGGTATCTCCAGTTAAAGGATTCCAAGTAGCCAACTCTTTCTGAGAGCTACTGTCAGTTAGAGTAGGCAATAGTCAGTTGGATAAGGCAGTGGTTTGACTTAGAATTGTTACTGAAACCCATCTGAATAATCCAAGGTCTCAAAGGCCAGGGGAAGATGGTAGCAGGCACCAACAATTCTGATGTTTCCAACAGCAAAACAGTTGATTGACAAGCCATTGCCTTTATGTCACATGTGAACACACATGAAACTACCTTATACTGAATCATCCCACTGGTCCATCAAAGTAAGTAAGTATTGTCTATTCAGACTGGCAGCGGCTCTCCAGGATCTCAGGCTGAGATCTTTCACATCACCTTCCACCTTTCACCTAGAGATTCTGGGGATAGAACCTTTTTCATGTAAAGAAGAGCCACTGAGCCAGTATGCTTTCACACATGCTAAATAATGCAGTTTCAATCCGCTTCAGTGACTATTTGCAAGTGGATTTTGCCATCTCACACAGTAAAATGCAGTTGCAAACTGCACTGAAAGTAGATTGAAAGTGTGTTATTTAGTGTGCATGAAAGCAACTCTCACCTTGCCAGACTTTCCTGTCAGGAAATTCTCTTGCCTGACCCTCCACCTATGTCTTATATCCATATGGTGGCAGTTGATGTTACTATCTTTGGTAGTGAGACAATCTACTTAAATGTAGTCAGCGCCAAGTGGCTCTGAGACACATCCCAGAAGGTCCTGCTCCATCAAGAGGTGGACAGTTCAATGGATGGAAAGCATTGTTTCTGCTGGTAGAAAAAAATACATGAGTCATATATTTTACTCCAAACTGACAACAACCTACCAAAGTCTCTTCTTCTGTAGTAGGTTTGTTGTTTATATCTGAACACAGTGAGAACAAAGTCACACAGAACCCCTCACAAACAGTCTTCACAGCCATTCAAATTGCTTCTCCCAAGGGCAATGTTTATCCCATGCTGAAAAATGCTAAATGATAAGCAGGCAAGCCACTATCCGTTAGGAATAAAGCATACCACTGCACAAAGTTACAACTTGCTTCTCTCTCCTGTATGTGCTGTGCTGCATTAGGAATCAGGCACTCTGAGCTGGGGGGGATGGAGAGGGGGGAGGGACAGGCACAATGCCTCTGCAATAATTTGGCAAAAGCCTAACGTTATCATGTGCACAAATGTGTTCTGTAGCGGAGTTGCAAATCCTAATGAAAGCCTCCACTGTTCATTTAATAAATATTTTAGTTGCTCCTTCGCCAGAGTTCTATGTCTGACAGCTTTCTGCTGTATTAGTTCATAAAAGTTTTATTAGTGGCTCTTCTGTTGCTTCGGTGGAAAATCTGCAAAATATGAAATGCATCCAGATGGTGTATTTTAAGTGGAATAACAATGCATCCTCCTTACATCAACAGACATGCCAAGGACAAGAGAACAGCCTGGAGTCCGCTGGGAAATCCAGAATGTAGCAGAAGCGGAAGCTGAAGCAGAACAGGAAGAAGAGGAAGGCACGGTAAAGGAAAGTGCTGATGAAGAAGCAAATAAGAATATGGAAGAGTCATATCAAGATGATGACAGCTTGTACGCTACTATAGACGAAGGGGATCCTGAAGCCAACACAAGAGACATGACCTGTGGTAAAGGGCCTCCATTGCCACCTCGTGTTCAGCTGACTATCCCAAGACAAGATGAACCTCTCTATGTGTCTCCAGGTACAGAATCATGGGGGAAATAAAGGCCCTCTCCCGTATATTTGCAGTAGGGTCTTAGTCAGTGTTCCCTCTAAGCAGAGTTAGTGTGAGCTAGCTTGCAGTTTTTTAGCCTCCAGCTTACACATTTTTGTCTTAGCTCAGGAAGGATGGCTCCAGAGCAAACTCATTGATGTACTAGCCAAATCGCTCGCTCACAACTTTAATGCCAGTAGCTCACAAAGTAGAATTTTTGCTCACAAGACTCCACAGCTTACAGGGAACATTTCATTTTAGGATTTTATACTATTTTTTAAATTGATGACAGTAGGAAGAATGGCAGTTTTATAATGACATTGCACTGGTATGGGAAGCACACAAGCAATTAACCTAATGGCCAGTCCATATCTCTGGGAACTGATGGAACTTCAGATTGTCATTTCAAGGATATGTTTGTGGCATGTGCAAAGCCAGATCATATAAGAACATAAGAGTAGCCAATGTTGGATCAGGCCAATGGCCCATCCTGTCCAACACTCTGTCACACATTTGCCAAAAATACCAGGTGCCATCAGGAGATCCAGCAGTGGGGCCAGGACACTAGAAGCCCTCCCACTGTTGCCCCCACCCAAACACCAAGAATACAGAGTATCACTTGCCCCAGACCGACAGTTTCTATCTATACCTTGTGGCTAGTAGCCACTGATGGATCTCTGCTCCATATGTTTATCCAATTCCCTCTTGAAGCCATCCATGCTTGTAGCCGCTACCACCTCCTGCAGCAGTGAATTCCATGTGTTAATCACTCTTTGGGTGAAGAAGTACTTCCTTTTATCCATTCTAACCTGACTGCTCAGCAATTTCATTGAGTGCCCACGAGTTCTTGTATTGTGAGAAGGGGGGGGAAGTACTTCTTTCTCTACCTGCTCTATCCCATGCATAGTCTTGTAAACCTCTATCATGTCACCTCTCAGTCGTCATTTCTCCAAGCTAAAGAGTTCCAAATGGTTTAACCTTTCTTCATAGGGAAAGTGTTCCAACCCTTTTATCATTCTAGTTGCCCTTTTCTGTGCTTTTTCCAGTGCTATAATATAATAGCATGCATGCTCCTCATCACTCATTGAAAGTAACATTATGATCACTTGTACACCATTAAATTCAATAGGCCCAGATGGAATTTTACCCACACAGAATGCTTTTCAGTGGAGGCAATTTTGCTTCTCATTGAAAGTAATCCTATGCTGAGCCATCCAGTAGAAACATGTAGATATTTGTTTTCTGTAGAAAATTTGTATGCCACTGCTCAAGGTGCCTTATAAAGTAAAATCAATTCAATAAAATCACAAAAACAACATTCAGTAGCTTAAAATGTTATTCATAAAACAGTTTTCAAGCTAGAAACAGACCATAGCAGCTTAAAATGATGGAACATCTCAGTTAAAATGAATAAAAAAGAAATCATTTGATTTGGTGCCTCAAGAATAGTAAGGTAAGCTTTAGTGGACAGGGTATTCCAAAGGAGAGGTGCCACTGCTGAAGAAGCCTCTCCAGTTGTCTCTGCCTCACCTCTGCAAGCAGGGCTCAGGGCTAAGCTGATGAGCTAGACAAGCCCACAGACTTGGATTCAGAAAGATCTAGAAGACCCAAATTCAAATCCCTCCTCTGCTATGGAAGCTTGCTGGGTGACCCTGAGCCAGTTACTCAGCCAAGCATTCCTCAGCGGTGGTGTGAGGATAAAATGGAGGAGTGGAGAATGATGTTTCAAGATACCTTGGATCCCCTTGGAGAGAAAACATGGTATAAATATCCAAATAAAGAAATAAACTGACAAATGCTGGTTTGCTTAACTTTTATGAGTAGGAGTTACCTCAGAATTAGGTTTGTGTTTGTTTCTTTAAAAGATTTTTCTTTTTTAATTTTTAGTTCTCTTTTTAAAAGATTTTTGCTACCATCATGGGTGTTCCACCAGGTGCACAAAATGCTAGCTGTGGCTGGCCTCATTGTGAGGATTTGGCTGTCCACACAAGGAGCCAGCCTTTGGCTATTAGCCATAGTGATAAGTAAGATGGACGCTACACATTTAAAGTGGTTTGTACATCCTTCCATTTCTGCAGGGAACTCTGGGAATGGTAGTTCTGTGAAAGGCCTAAGAGGGAATTCTTAGCAATAGCATCAAACTTCAATTGGCAAGAATCTTTTGGAGAAACCAGGGCAATTAAACTGATGTAACTTTGCAGTGTAGAAACACCCAAGGTATTTTAACACAATGTGCTCCTTTTTAACTGCTATTTTAACAGGACATGCAGTAGTTTGATTCAAAACATGGTGAGGTTCATTTCCATGAAGAAATTTAAAAGAAGTGCAAAAGGCAGTAATGCCACACATCATAAATATATCACTCCCCTGCAAGATAGAGCACTCCTCCCTTCCTTGTTATCCTTGAAACATTACTTTTCTCACAAGAAAATTGGAGAAGGGATTTTTAAAAATCCAGACTTGTTGGGCAGAATTCAGAATGGCTGGCTAGCCAGTCTGCTGAATGGGGCCTTGGCTGCCCCATACATGAATAATTCCATGGCATCACAATTTTTTCTATAAACAGACAGATGCACACTCAGATTCCAGGCAGCACCAGTTAATATCCTGGGAATGAAGTGGATTCCCACAGAAGCACTTTCAGTACGGATCTTTTGGTTTAATTGTGCTGTGTTTCTGCAAAACATTAGGTTGGTTTCATCTTTGTGAGGAGATAATAATATTTTCTTTTCAAAAGAGGAACTGGAATGAGTCATCCTTCCGCATATTTCAGAGAGCCATTTACCACAGGTACTGCACAAGAATTGCTAAAAAGCAATCTGGAGCTTGACGCCTCTTTCCTGGGAAAGCTCATTTGCCTGGAGCAGGGGTGCATCCTATGGATCTTCAGAGACCAAAAAGCGAACGTAGTCAGAAGAATGATAATAATAGCAGGGCAACTTATTCCTTGCAAGAAATGCTTGAAGTTGTAGGTGACAGGTCTTTTTTAAAAAACGTATTTTTTATTAATTGTGGTAAAGGACATATCCCCGACTGTGTGAAGAACAAATCATGCAATTCCTTTAAATATTTATATAACAACCCTTGCTGAAACAAGTTCTCATAGAATTAACAGCTGGGACACTGAGGCTGAGCAAGTAGTAGCAATATTGGGTAAGTGAGTCTTTTATCTCCTGAAGAGAAGTGGACAGATAACTTATCAGTGCGTGTCCCTGGTAACAGGTGACTAAGGCTGTCAGCTCCAGCTTGGGAAATACCTGGAGATTTGGGGATGGAACCTGCGGAGGGGTGGGGTTTGACTTCCTTCCAAAGCACCTTCCAAGGCAGCCATTTTCTCCAGGTGAACTGATTTCTGTCACCTGGAATTCAGTTGTTATCCCAGGAGATCTCCAGCCACCACCTGAAGGTTGGCAGATTTGCAGGTAAGCCATATGGCTCCTCTCTGGTCAAGCACTTAAACAGGATTAATAAGTATTGGCATTCTTCAGGGAATTCCAGAATGTCTGAGTAGGATTTGGGATCCCTTAACAGAGTTCTCAGCACCTTCACCAAACTCCCAAGATTCTTGGATGGTAGGGAGGGAGTCATACCACTTATATTGGCTTTAAACTGATAAGGTCCTTACTGAATATATGCCCTGAAAATACTCTGATATACCTAAACACAAGAAAACTAAGTAATGTAAGATTTTTCTTCTCCTAAAGTTACCAGCCTTGGGTTGGGAAATACCTGGAGATTTTGGGGGGTAGAAAAGGCAGGGTTGGGGGGGGGGACCTGAGCATGGTACAATGCCATAGAGCCCACCCTCCAAAGCAGCCATTTTATCCAGGGGAACTAATCTCTGGAGTCACCTGGAGATCAGTTGTAAAAGCAGGAGATCTCCAGGCCCCAGTTGGATGTTGGCAACCCTGGGGATATGCGTTTTCTTTTTTTTCTGACAGAATACTCCTCAAACGCTTTTTTTAAAAGCTGGTAATCTTCATGTATATTTAATGCACATAATAACAGCCAGCCATGTAACCCTAAATCTGTTGACATTCCATATGGACCTCATTTTGTTTTTTTGTTTTGTTTTTTCACTCAGTGCCCTTTGTACTGAGAAATAATTGCTTTGACCACGTGTACACATTTAGGACATGTTTGCATGAAAGTTTCTCCTAGCCCAGTTGAACATTAATAGTAGTTTATATAATGGATTTTTAAGTGTTCAAAGTACTTCATATATCTTCGCTCAGGCTGTGCTAAGCATAACAGCAGCTGCCATGTTTGTTCTTCACATGCATGCCCAGTTCATGTATAACACATGGGAAAGAAATCTAATTTGAACCTTCCCCTCCTGCTTATCTTCCTGTAGTCCATCACCCAGATTCCAGTTTTGGTCAGTCCCGATCCAATACTAGCAGAAAGCTGAGCTGGACAGAAAAAAAGCTGAGCTGGGGAGGGGGAAGCTGGAGGGTTTAGGGTTGCCATATCCCCACTAGCCACCAGCAGGGGATGGGGAGGGGAGGGTTGCCAGATCCAGGTTGCAAAACTCCTGGGGATTTGGGGGTGGAGCCTGGGGAGGACAGGGACCTCAGTGGGGTACAATGCCACAGAGTCCACCCTCCAAAGCATCCATTTTTTCCAGGGGAACTGATCTCTGTAGTCTGGAGATGAACTGTAATTCCAGGAGATCCCCAGTTCCTACCTGGAGGCTGGCATCCCAAAGGGGAGTGGGCAAGGAGACGGAGAGTTTGAGGACAGAAACATGAACAAACAAAACATAGCTGCCACTTTCTTGTGTAGTTCAGCTCTGAGGGCACCCTAACAATAGGCCTGTAAAGTTATAGGCCAATATTATGATTGCGTATTATAAACCATAAATTAGGGAGAAATTCTCACCAAAATGATATATATTGTGAGAAAGGACAACCAATTACATGGGAATTGCAAGGTATTTTCTACATGGGAGCCATTCTGTGTCAGAAATCTAGACTCTTAAAGACTCAAAATCTAGTATTAGATAGGATGAGGAATCTCTTATGGCTTCAGTGACTAATCCACACTTCTGCAGGTACATTTAAGTAGCTAAGTAGAGGTTTGTATCTATGGTTGTGGCTTTCAAAACAGCATGATTCACTTATGCATCTTACTCCCATTGAACTTAGAACAAACCCAGCTTCTAAATTTTCATTAAAAATTGTCACAAGCTGATACTAGTAATACTTAGCATTTGCACTTCTTAGGTGTTCAAAACATTTCATTCCAATGAAATGGTATTATTTTAAAGCCAATTTTGTTTCTAATAGACATTGTAGAAATGATTGAGTTCATAAGGGGATATACTTAGATATATTTAAAATGGAATATATGGCTCTCGGCATGCAATCTGATTATTATTTTTTTACAAATGTTTACATTAGCAGGTTTTTTCTGATGTTTACATTCACCTTGGCAACCCGGGGACTTGAAATCACTAGAATCTGAATTATGAAGGTGCCCTTCTGTGTTTTGCAGAACAAGAAATGGTTAAAGACAAAAAGAAAAATGAATATACATTTGAAGGCCTGAAAGAAGAGGATTTATCCAGGGAAGGAGGAGAGGAAGATCCATACACGATTGCTCAGTTGGATGATGGGGTATATGATGCAATACTGGCTAGTGCTACAGAAAAACGAAGAAAAGATGGTAGATCCTTTATTATGAACCGGCCGCCAGCACCTGCGCCCCGTCCTTCATCTGCCCCTGTAAAAGAGGAGGTCATGCCTTACATAGCACAAGGTAACCCTTTTTGGCATTCATCTTCAAGAAATCCATTTAATAATGCCTGATAGACTATTAGACTGAAATCAACATTTCAGTCTCAATCCAACATTCTTTGCTCATTCAAGTATTGGCAGTGGCAAGAAACTAAGATGCTAGAAAATTATGGGTTTCATTCTAGACACTGCCAACATAACACACTGGTGGGACGAGACTTTTCACATTTTCCCCTGTCTCCAGTAACCCCCTGTAAATCTTGAAAAGAGAATCCTGGGAGCTCGGAAACCCACATATACAAAACGTCATGCAACACGGGGCTGCAGTGAGGAGGCAGAAGCTAGTGATAACACCTCTCCTGATTCATCTGCCAGTGGTGTTTCTACCTCCTCACAGCCTCCACCCAGGACAAGCTTTTAGGCTTATGTAGGTCCCACCTACCTCCAGCATCTCCTTTTCCAAGAGGTTCCTGAGGGAAGGTGGAAAAGATCTGTCTCCACCAGTACCTTCACTGGTGTCTTATGAAATCCAACCCAGTGTTTTTGACTGTGGATAATCAGTTCTTGAGGACAGTGAATCAATCAAGAAAATATGTCAGGTTAAATTACATTTGCACTCAATACTGTAACTGCCCCCTCTGGCTGTGGGTTCTTAGGTCATAGTACTTATTCAGGCACTTGTTTTTAGGTTCATTCATACAAAACTGGAAACTGAAACAAGCGCTCCACCCAAGAGGATCAAGCTAAATTACACAGATATAGGGGGAGGGGAAGCAGACTGTTTTATTATATATATACTATAAATATACTACGAATACCAAATGTACTGGTCTGCAAAAGGATGCAGAAGTACAATACTGAATGGATGCATTTTTGAGGCACTCTGTGCTCAGCAACAGCACACATGTTGTGCATATGTGACCCCAGGCACCCCTAGCTGAAGGATGCCAGGGCTAGGAAAAATTCTGGTGCCTGGAGAACTGCTGGCCTTGAGGGACTAATGGTTTGGTACGGTCTAGAGGCAACTTCATGGACTCATGTTTAATTGGGCAAGTGGCATTAAGCAGATCACTGAACTAGCAAGCCAAGCCACTGCCATCATCACTACCACTACTCCTTACATGGAAAAGCAAATAGGAAGGGAAGCCCTTCCTCCTCTGGAGTAGCAGTGGGGACAGCAGCAGCAAAACCTCAAGCGGGAAACTTCCAGACCAGTCACAGTCACTCTTAAGGTCCTACCTGGAGTCCCCTGACAAACTCAGAAGCAGGCAATAGTGTCCACTGCTAGAACTGAGATATTTATGGGTGGTAGACAGATTGGCAGTCATACCCTTGAGTTCCTCCAAACAAGCTAGAAACAGAAAATGTTAGAGTAGGCAGAAAACAAGTTGAATTATTTTTCTCATACAGAAAGGCCCATGAGTACTTCTAGTGGTAATTACATCCATTTTGTACCAGTTTAAGCATCACAATATCCCACTGGAACTAAGCAGATGACAGTATTGAGAATCTTCCAGTAAAGATCACTAATTCACTTAAAGAGCTACAGTTTCCCAGGGGACCTTGGGGGAAAGCATGCTTGCAGTAAAAACATTTCGAAGCAAGCAGGTTAGCTTATGTGCAGACAGATTCGCATTAGTCGTATTGTCCTCTTCCGAAAATAGTAACGTGGCTTCCCTCTCCCAGCCATTGTGTAATGTACACCTGCATAAATATTCTGTGTTATGGGCAAATTTCATCATGAGATGAAGCTGCATAGCAATGCCAAATTTCCCTGCGTCCAGATGGTGTGTGTTCCCGGTATGCTCCCTTCCCCATTCCTTGAGTTTTTAATATTCTTCGCCAGGTTATTTCAATATGCTTCCAATTACACAGTGCCAGAATAACTGTTAAATAAATGTATGAGTGCTTTTTGTTTCCTAGCACATAGTGACTTTTTTTTTTTTGCACTCGTTACTGGAACGGGATCATCCACCCTGGGGACTGAAGTTGGTGCAGTTTAACCATAGACAGGTGCAAGTTTGCTTGCAACAATCTGTGATATAGCTCTGCACTGACCTTAGAGAAGTGCCTCAGGGCAGGGCAAGGGGGGGGGAATACTTTGGTCTCTGAGCCTGATGGTGACTCATTAGCATCCCTTGCCAAGATTGCCAGTGAAGAAACCTGCCAACTGTAGTTAATGTTTTTACATTTTTTGTCTGATGCAACTCACTTCCACTTGGAACTCAAATGGGAGGTTATGCGAGAGGTAAAGAGAGGGGATAACAGGGACATGGTCTTCTTTAGGGTCACAACAGATGTGATGAGAGAACTGATATTTATAATGTGATGAGGGGTCTATTTTAACCCAAAATTGAGAGCCTGGGGGAGTGAAGCGAAACCTTGCCCCCACCCCTCGCCTTAGCTTTCAACATTCCAGAATTTTAATCTAAGGCCTGCTCTGATTCTGGAAGTGACCTGGGCATGAAGAAATGGGCTTACAGCTGTGAAGCGCAATGTCTGATGGGGACCAGAATGTGAAAAGAGAAGTACATTTTTTAGGTGGAGGAAAATGGGATGTACCTTCCTGGATGGAATAGTAAAGGAAGAATGAAATTGTTCACAAATGGCCTCACACCAGATCAAACTGCGTTGCTAAAATTTCTGCAGAACAGAAGCCAGCTGCTCCAAAAGTCAAGTCACCCATGAACATGGCACCTCAGGGCAGGGCAAGCCAGATCCTGTCTGATCTTGAAAGCTAAGCGGGGTTAGCCCTGGTTAATATTTGGATGGGGAAATGCCCAAGAAATCCAGGGTTGCTACACAAAGGCAAGCTCACCTTCGTTTGGTCCAGTCTGCAGCTAGCATTTGCTCCACTCTTTTACCAAACCCACACTGGAACAGAAAAATATGCAGCTCAAAACCACATTCAGATACCCCGGGCCAATGCTGTACTGACTGCAGAGTCACCCCTGAATGGCCATAAAACTGGCATAAATCTATGCAGAGGGCTACATGAAGTGAAAGTGGTATGCAGTCTGGACACTGCCATAAAATCCGACAGTCATTCAAAGTGAAAGTGGCATGCAATGTAGAGGGGAATTTCTGTTCCAGCATGGGTTTGGTAAAACAGCAGAGCAAATGCTAGATGCAGATTGGGCCTTTGTCTCTTGCCTACAAAACCCTATGGGATTGCCATGAGTTGACTGTGACTTGACAGAAAAAAGGGGGGAAAGGTCCATGCTATTTTTACAACCAACATTGACTTCTTTTTTTACAGAGTGCTGCAGAGTGGTATAGGGGAGAGGAGCTTTCACCCTTGCTACATATTTGTTGTTGATGATGCTGCTGCTGTCAAGTTGCAGCTGACTTTCAGTGGTGCTGTAGGGATTTCAAGGCAAGAGACTTTCGGAGGTGGTTTGCCATTGCCTTCCTCGGCATCACAGTCGTGGATTGACCCTGGTGGTCTCCCATCCAAATACGGACCAGGGCCAACCCTGCTTAGCTTCCAAGATCTGACAAGATTGGGTTAGCCTGGACAATCCAGGTCAGGGGATATGCCCACTGGAAACTGCCTCACCCCCACAGGGGGAATACAGGCTTTTTAAAAAATCCCCTGCTCAGGTCAAAAGCTGTTTCAAGAGCCTGATCTTCAGTGGGAAAAGAGACAAAGAAAACAGTGGGGGAAGAACTCTCCCACATGGCAGTCTACTACCTCTTTAGATTTCTGGCTCGCAGCTCCAGCACCTGCATTACTTTTTACATGCAGCTCTGCCGTTAGACTTTGATCCTGTCTTCCCAACCCATTAATCTATTCAGCTTTATTTGTTAGGATTTAATGGCATGGCCGCAGTACATATGTCTTAACCTTACAGCCATTAGGGTACAGCTATCTTGCTTGAACTGCAGTTTTATTATGAGGGTCTGTTAAACCAGCAAATTCTCATCCAAAGCACAATTTCTTCTAATGTTGTTTCATTCACTGCCAGTGTTTCCTACAAGTCAATGAGACCTGTATAGTGTCATCAATGATATTTGAGAGCTTTTGTCATAACAGGTGGTGCTTCCAATGGAGCAAATCAGTCTTTGCTGCCTCTACATCCGACATCAGGCAGTTAAAGCAGATAAAATAAGATTGGAGAGAATGAACTGAATTCACTAAAGTTAATGTTTCCTAACATCGTCCCAATAGCTCTTTCCTCCTTTGCTTCACTTCACTGTTTTATATAAAATCAACTCATCCGTTCTCTTCTCCTCCCCAAAAAAGTTGTTCTTAAGGCAATGATTACCATTTTCTATATAAAAATCCATGAATAATAAGCAATAAGTTTTACCTTGCAATCCTAAACAGGGTTATATTTTTCTAACCCCGTTGACTTCAATGGACTTAGAAGGGTGTAACTTTGGCTAGGGTTGCATTGTTAGGTGTTTATCATAGATTAAGTTGTTGTAAGCCTTTCTTCATTCTGGTAATCTTTCGGAGCAATCCAGCAGGTCTACTCAGGAGTAGATCCCATTTTATTCAATGGGGATTACTTCCAAAAAATTTCTTAGGACTGCAGAAATGTCGACCCAGAAATATTAAACAGCAGAGGTCCATCAGTGGTTATTAGCCACGTATAGATAGGAACTCTCAGTCTGGGGGCAAGTGATGCACTGTATTCTTGGTGCTTGGGGGGGCAACAGTGGGAGGGCTTCCAGTGTCCTCGTCCCTCTGATGGATCTCCTGTTGGCACCTGGTATTTTTGGCCACTGTGCAATGGAGTGTTGGACTGGATGGGCTGTTGGCCTGATCCAATATTGGCTTCTCTTATGTTCTTATGTTGGCACCAATGCCTCAGCTAGTTTCCACTGGCTTCTCTTTACCTAGGAAGGGGCTGAAGTCAGTGCAGATTGGCTTTCTTGAAGTTGACTATATTTCAGTTGGCTGCTTAACACTGCAAGAGTTTATGGCTTCTCTCAGTGTAAGGGACCTACAAGTGGAAACTTTGCTTTCAAAGAACAAGTGCAGCATCCTCCAAGATATATTGCAACCTTTCTGCTCAGACACATTCTGGATCAAGCAGAGGGGATATAACAGCAGTTTGCAGAGCCTAGTGTCCCAGTTCAAGTAAGGAGAGCAGGACAGCTAGTTATTACTTGCTGGAATTGGGGGGAAAGGTGTGTGTGACAACGATGCCCTGGAAACCATGCACTAATGAGTACCGATTCCTCCCTTGCCCCCTTTTTGCAGGAAGAACTCAGTTTGGGAGGGGAGGGTTGTTCAAAGTTACCCTTCTTCCTCCTTGTTCCATCAGCTGTCTCCTCCAGCTTCTACATCTCTGTGGCCTCCATGGCCTAGGAGATGAGAACATAAGAATATAAGAGAAACCAATGCTGGATGAGGCCAATGGCCCATCAAGTCCAACATGCTGTCACACAGTGGCCAAAAATACCAGTTGCCATCAGGAGGTCCAGCAGTGGGACCAGGATACTAGAAGCCCTCCCACTATTGCCTCTCCCCCAAGCACCAAGAATACAGAGCATCACTTGCCCCAGACCAACAGTTTCTATCTATACTTTGTGGCTAATAGCCACTGATGGACCTCTGCTCCGTATGTTTATCCAATTCCCTCTTGAAGTGTCCATGCTTGTAGCCACCACCACCTCCTGTGGCAGTGAATTCCAAGTGTTAATCACTCTTTGGGTGAAGTACTTCCTTTTATCCGTCTTAACCCGACTGCTCAGCAATTTCATTGAGTGCCCTTGAGTTCTTGTACTGTGAGAAAGGGAGAAAAGTACTTCTTTCTTTACCTGCTCTATCCCATGCATAATCTTATAAACCTCAATCATATCACCCCTCAGCTGTTGTTTCTCCAAGCTAAAGAGCCCCAAGCATTTTAACCTTTCTTCATAGGGAAAGTGTTCCAACCCTTTTATCATTCTAGTTGCCCTTTTCTGCCATTTTCCCAATGCTATAATATCCTTTTTGAGGTGTGGTGACCAGAACTGTATACAATATTCCAAATGAGGTCACACCATTGCTTTATACAGGGGCATTATGATACTGGCTGATTTGTTTTCAGCTCCCTTCCTAATAATCCCCAGCATAGCGTTGGCCTCGACATTTTCATTGAGTTATCTACTACAACTCCACGATCTCTCTCTTGATCAGTCTCCGCCAGTTAGGACCCCATCAACGTGTATTTATATTTAGGATTTTTGGCTCCAGTGTGCATCACTTTGCACTTGGCCACACTGAGCCCCATTTGCCATGTTGACGGCCACTCGCCCATCCTTGACAGGTCCCTTTGGAGTGCCTCACAATCCTCCCTGGTTCTCATCACCCTGAACAACTTCATGTCATCTGCACATTTAGCCACTTTGCTGCTTACTCCCAACTCCAAATCATTAATAAACAAATTAAAAAGCATCGGACTGAGTAGTGATCCCTGCAGTACCCCCCTGCTTAGCACCCTCCACTGAGAAAATTTCCTGTTTATACTCAATCTCTGTTTCCTATTAATTAGCCAGTTTTTGATCAAGAGGACTTGTCCTTTTATCCCGTGACTATTGAGCTTATTTAAGAGCCTTTGATGAGGAACGTTATCAAAAGCTTTCTGGAAGTCATGATAAACAACATCTATTGGGTCCCCCATGTCCCAAAGAACACTAACAGGTTAGTGAGACAAGATCTTGCCTTACAGAACCCATGCACTTTCAACAAGTCTCCAGGGTCCCATGCACAGGTCTTTTACTGTACCTTCTACCTGATCCTCTTTTAACCAGACATGCCAGGGATTGAACATGAGACCTTCTGCATTCAAAGTGGGTACTCCATCACTGAGCCATGCCCCTTTTCCAAAAGGCTGTGATCTTTCCTCACATCTAGCTTTATGCAATTGCATCTCTCTTTTTTGGAAAAACAGAAGGTTTTATGCATGTGGCTTTAACTGACAGGTGCGGTAGATGAATTATGCATACCCATTTGTATATAAACAGTTCCTGAGCTGGTTAGAGACACATGTACAGAATGCTGTATCCACATTATATATGTGCCATCTGCTTGTTACGTGTAAGACAGAAAAAATCAGGAATCAAAGTACCCCAAATGTGCAACCTAGCCATAGAAATATAAAGGATGTGATTACTTGCCAGCACAGAAGGCAGTTTTTAAGGTTCTGGGGGTGATACCTAAATAACAGATGAATAACTTAAAAGATTTAGACATTTGTATCTATTATTTTGTCCAAATTCAGAAATCCATTATGTTCCAGCTATGCAGCTTTAGTGGGGATTTTCTTGAATATATCTGATGACCAAAAATGAGGGGGAAGAAAAAGCAACAATGTAGCTTGAGAAATGTGAGGGAAATCCTGATATGCTTGGCCCGTGGATGTTTAATCAGTGGCAATAGCACAGTATGGATATATGAAGACCAGCATCGTGCCAGTATAATATTAATGCTTTCCCCCTAGTTTCTTCACAGCAGTGCACTATTGAAGCTTTGGTCTTGTGAATCTCCTGGTTCGGTATAGTTTGAACTGTGGCTAAACTGCCCCCACCCCCAAATTCATCATTTTACTTGGAAATCCTGATATGCACATGAGCCTGCTGTATAGCAACCTTCCTGATTCAGTCCAAGAAGTGAATAATTTATTTTCTTTTACCTCTCCCACTCCCCTGTTTGTTGCCAGCTGAAATAATTTTCAGCAAGGCACTGAATGTAAAGTGGTCTTAACAATTTGACTTTCAACAGCTGGAGAAGTAATTCCATTTTTTATTATTATTATTGCTGCAGCGATGCAAAACTCAGCAGAAATCCCCAGGCCTGTCAGTCAAACTGCTGGGAACTTAGTAGGGGAGGAACAAGAGTTGGAAGTACCCAGTCAAAGTTCCATCTCCTCCTAATGACAATGTAGCATTACGCCTGCCAATGCAAGTGTGGTGCAGTGGTTACTCGTTGGACTGGAGCGAAGAAGACCCTGGTTCAAAACCCCATTCTGCCATGAAGCCCCCTGGGTGGCCTTGGGCCAGTCACTCTTTCTCAGCCTAAACTATCACACAGAGCTGTTTTTTGAAGATAAAATGGAGAGAACTGCATACACGACCTGAACTCTCTGAAGGAACGATGGGATAAAACAGTAAGAAATGTGAAAATCTGAAAGACACGGTGTAAGTTAAAACACTCCCATTAGAGGCAGTAGGGAACCCCATGTGATTGTCCACCCAAACGTTTCTCCCTTTTTGTCTCCATACCTGCAGGACACAGTTTGAGACCAGTGGCATCTTTAAGACCAACTAAGTTTAATTCTGGGGATATGCTTTTGTATAAGCTTATACCCAGAATTAAACTTTGCTGCTCTTAAAAGTGCCACTGGACTCAAACTTTGTTCTGTAGCTTCAGACCAACACGGCTAGCCACCTGATTCCATACCTGCAGGGAAGGATAGAATTCCGAGTAATTCTGCAGCCACTCAGCATCACCGATATCTCGGGCACAGAAGACCTTGGTTTCCACAGCTGTCATTCAGCTGTTGAGTCTGCTGCTGGGCATGCATTATTCTGGGGTTAGCATGGTGTGGAGCCAACAAGCATTGCAGAACCATGGCATCTCCCGCTAAGAGCAAAAGTACATGTTACGACAGAGAGCCATGATTTATCTTCCAACTTAAAAAAACAACAACCCCACACTAAAATGCATCAGTGGGGGTGGGGGGCTGCCAGTTTGTTCAGAGCAATAGGAAGGGGGCTTTAAACCACCACTGCCCTCTGCACCATTTCTTAAAATCAAAATGTGTTTTATTTACATTTTTGTCCTCCCTTTCCTCATGGCTCAAGGCAATTTACAAAGCATCACTAAAACATTAAACTTTAGTAAAACCCAAAATTCTTCTCCCAGACTAATGAAGTCTAATAAATCATCCACCAAGCTATGGTTTGCCCGGTGTAGAAAAATATAGGTGCCAGCTACCTCCTATAACTGCACGTGAATATTTTTTTCAAGTGAGGAGCTCAGCCACAGGTCATTGGCATGACTTGTGATTTGTGTCTAAGTTTACCAGTCCTATATGCACTTAAGCAGAAAGCCCCATTGAATCCATTCAGACTTATTGCCAAGGAAATATGCATAGGATTGCACTGCACATTAACATAACAGAGTGCAGATGCATTTTAACACCTGTGGTGATGGCATGGCCTCCATTTTCAGTTTGTTACCGTTTCCACAGACTTCAAGCCGTTTCTTCACTCTAGATCCATGGCATTGAAAGGATTTGTCCTTTGTAATAGTATCAAACCAAATGCCCAAATCTTTGCATTCAAAGAAGGAATTGCTATAAATCTGGGCTTCTCAGCCTCTGTCACAATAGACCCCTGCCTTAATTGCTCTTGAAAATGTTGAGCCTCTCTCAGTACAACAGTTCCTAGTACAGAGTGGTATATGGTCTGCAACTGCTAAGCAGGAGAAATAATAGAGCTGTAAGGCTATTTAGAAGAGTTTGGATGTTGTTTGGAAGTCTTGCTGGGAGGAGGATTTTTTTTACTCCTGTGTCTTGCAACATGATGTTCAAAGCAGGAGCCCTATTAACCTCAACACTGATTCCATACTTCCTAGAAGCCTGAATAGCAGGCCCATAGCCAGAAGTTTTTTAAGGGGCAATTTTTTGTTTTGTTACGGGGCAGTTTAGCATCGTGGAGAGCAGCCTGTTACATGTCTACACAGAACTGTCATGCTTATACTTCTAAATAATGAAGTCAACTGGTATACCACCCAAAAATGTTTCAGGATTATTACAAAGATACTCACATGTAGAATGTATTGACTGCTCTAACAGGTAACAGATAACACACATTTTCAAACTGTTCCACTCTGAAGTTTAACAGGATGTGGTATAAAAGGTACAATGAAGGCAAAATTGGATTAGACCACATAAAAGAGATTTTATACTGCACCAAAACCTACTGGGACATAAAACCTGGTAATGGCTGTTCTTCCAGTCAGCATGTGTATGACTATAGTGCTGGACCTAAGAGACCCAGGTTCAAGTCCCAACTGGTATTCTCAGCCTCACTTATTTCACAGGATGGTTGTTGAAACCTAGTGATTTTAAAACTGTACTTAAGAATCAAAACTATGAAGCAGATTACATCATGGGTTGCAAGCTGCAGTGGAAATGAAATGGAGACACCAATTGTTTAATGAGATGACTGTAGGCATTGATGTTTAAAGTATAATACTAGCCAGGGCTGACCCTGCTAAGATTCTGAGATCTGATGAGTTTGGGCTAGTCTGAGCTACCTCAGGCAGTCTGTTAAATACTGGAAAGCATGACATTCCAAAATAATACCTGTTTATGCTATGAATAAATCTTTCTCCTCGCAATCTGTTTTCAAGGGCCTTGGATGCTCTCTGATAATCAACTTTCTTTTTTTACTGTGTTGCTGTTACAAGTTTTCTAATTTGCTGTTTATTGTAGTTTTCCAGCAAAAGGCAACCAGGATTCCTGTGGCTAATGAAAAGGTGTTGTATGCAGTCAGAAAACCAGGTATGAGACTCACTTCTGATGTTTTTAACTGCATTGAACAAAGGACCAAAGAGTGTTTAATAGCAGTAGAGTGACTCATTTCTAGACCTAATAACTATTCTTGTGTATACAACTAGCAACACAAAGTATCATTAGCTGGCTGTTATCCTCAGCTCAGCTTGCATCAAGGTGTGCCTACATTGGTAGACTTTTGGCAGACAGCAGCATCCTCTGCTGTCAGCCTGTTAAGGTCCTTTGCTAGTCTTCATTGCTAACGGTGGCAAACACATTCCAGACGGGACGGAATCATGGTGTCTGTCTCTCCATGACTTCATCATTCCTGCTCCAATGGAGACCATTTCCCAGAGCTTACCTCTTCCTGTATTGTGGATCTGAGATGGCACATCTGAATGCCCCCAAAGCACAGAACACATTAAAAAAACAGAATTAGAGACAAGGCTAGTTCTAAAACAACTCTTTTTCCTAATGTGCTAGTTTTCTGGGTGGAGAAGAGGTTTTTATATGCCAAAAAATTAAAATATTAAGTCTGCCAGTCACTTCATTCTGTTGATCATAAAGCTCAGCTCTACAATCCTAACTCACAAAAAACTGGCAGATGTGGTTTTATTTTTATAACCCTACCTTAGGGATATGAATATTCCCTTTCCTTTAGTGGAACACTACAATACAGGATTAACAGTTCAATCCTATACACATTTACTAGAAAATAAACTCATTCCACCTGTTTTAGATAAACAAAGTTGGGCTGTGAGTGTATTATTAGGATCTCCACTAGGAAACCACTTTGTTTCTACAGAAGAGAATTTCTGTTTGACTACTTGTTCTTTTTTATGAGTAGTGAGTTTACTGTAACCTTCAAGCAGTATTCTAACATTTTCCTAGGATATGATTAAATATCTGTATTAACGCTGCTGGTGCACCGATGTCCAAGGTTATTGCCATACAAGTTCAAATAATTTCTAAACATCAATCACCTGCTGAAATAAATGTATTTTTAATACCCTGGCCAGATTTTTCCAATGTACTACATGACATGTAGCCATTAAAAAATGTGAAATTGTAACTGTGTGAGAATGGCTATGTTTTAAAGCTGCTTTACAAGACTGTATAATCAAGATCAACATATTGGTAGCTGAAATATCCCAGAGGTCCCAGGGATGATAAGAGCGGGTTGCATGACCATAGTTTCAGAGGGTAGCCATGTTGGTCTGCAGTAGGATAGCTAGATTCAAGTCCAGTAGCACTTTAAAGACTGAAAAGATTTTCAGGGTGTAAGCTTATGATAGTCAAAGCTCCCTTCGTCAGATACGAACCAGGGATGGGGACGAATAACAGTTAGCAGGGGAACAATCTTAGGTACAAGAGCTATGTGCCTGCCCTATGGAATGATAAGTATATCCACTAGGAATAGGGTTGCCAGACCCCCAGTGGAAATGGGGATCCCCTGTCACCAGGCACTACCCCCAGGAGCTGATCAGCTGGCTGGGACTTATCTAGGGTTGCCAGCCTCCAAGTGGGGCCAGGAGTTCTCCCACTTTTACAACCGATCTCCAGCTGATAAACATCAGCTCCCCTGAAGAAAACGGCTGCCTTGAAGGGTGGATTCTATGGCATCGTATCATTCTGAGGTCCCTCCTCTCCCCAAACCCCGCCTTCTCCCGGATCCACCTCCAAAGTCTCCAGGTATTTTCCAACCCAGACCTGGCAAACCTAGACTTATCAGGAGAAAGGAGAAAGGCCTAGGCCGGCTGGTCCTGATGACCAGGAAAGTGTAAGTGGCAAAGGAGGGGCAGCAGAAGCAGGGCCTGACTCACTGTTGCCAGCTGATGATTGGTCCTCCGAAGTCACCACCGCTCAACTGACAGACAAGCTGCCGCCTGCAGATGATACTTCTATCAGGATCAGCATATCTATCTATCTATCACACCAGCAAAGAACTCAGACAAAGCTTCCAGGGCTAGTTCACCTCCTGGATCCCCAGAGCTGCTGGAGCTCAGACAACTAGGGTGCAACACAAATTGCTCGAGGGGAAGTGGAGCACACACCTAGCAGCCCAAAGACACCTGGAACTACCTAGCCTTGAGGAATGCCCACACTCTGATCAAATGCAGCCCAGCTGTGAGCCAAGCAGCTCGGATGTAAATGGAGTTGAGGAAGACAGGCTAGTCGTGGAGGCAACGAGTCATCTTACCAATGATTCTGCCACCACTGAACTGGACCCTGTCATGCTGCCGTGACCTTGGATTGGCCTTGAATCTCTCACCTTGCACCATATGACCCCTTAGACTGACTCTTGGACTCTGTTCTTGGACTTGCCTACACTAATTCCCATAATAACTCTCCAACCTGGAGAGTTGGACTGGCTTTGGACTACACTATCTGAATTGCTGCATCTCTGTCCTGTCTTGCTCAACGTGGACACACCCTGGCCCCAGCCCCAAACCAGTGGGAACTGGACAGCTAGCTCTGGTAATTCAGTTGTCATCCCAGGAGATCTCCAGGGCCCACATGGAGGTTGGCAACCCTAATTGGTGTGTGTGTGTTTGAACATTCTGATTTTCAGGCAGAACAACTGTATGACAGATCTGGTTGTTCTGATCTCTGTATGTGAACCCGCCAGCTCTCAGTCTCAAAACAAGACAGTCTCCAGACATCATTTTACTGATTTGCTAGCAAAAACAGGAGCTCCTGTGCCCTGAATAAATGAGGCTATCACACAGCATTTGGTCATATTCCTTGCTGTCTGCACATCCCATCCTACTGTACCCTTGCCTGGGAGCTAAGCAGCATTTTTCGTGTGTGTGCGAGGCTGTGTTAAAAGGTATAGAGCCATTTTTGTTCCACATATTACTTGCCAATTGAGCATGAATGTGATGATGAATAGACAGACAGAAGCCCCAGCAAGACACAGTGCTTATCTTTGGGAAAGTATGGTGTGTGAGTTGCTCATTTGTTGTGAGATGCTATCTTGGTAATGTCACATTTCCTGTGCTTGTTTCCGTGATCCGCAACGCCTGGCCTTAATGTAATGTGTCAGTGCTTCCTTTCTTGAGTTTCATTATTAGTTAATGGTACAGTGCTATCTCACAATGACAACTCTGATGACAACTAAATTTAATGAACGGTGAATTAATCAGGCAAATGGCCGTGAATCTGGATACTTTGTACACCATTACAGCACTGTTGTCACTGGATGTTGGCTTCTCTCTGTTTTTGTGTGGGCAGCATTCAGCTCATTTATCATCACAGAATGTAATTCAGGAAGTTAAAGCTTATTGATATCCCCATCACAGGGTCTCTGCAGAGTAACCAGCGATTCCTTTCCCAGCAGGGAGCCATGGTCAGTCTTGCTTAGTGTTGTTAAGGGGAACAGAATCCCGCCTTCACTTTTTTAGATATAGCCACTGATCCCTCTTGGTCTCTTTTTTCTCTTTTAAATGAGTGGTTTCTCTTTCATTTCACTTTGAAGGGAAACCAATGCACCCTGTTGTAACTTCAGCCCTTATAGTTCTTTTCTGTTACAGATCCCAGGGTGGTGCTATAGCAGGAGGATAGGAAGATCTGGGAAGGCATAGGCCATGTCTGAGCATCTACAGAGTATAATTCTGGAATCCTGCAGAACCCCCCCCCCATTCCTGCCCGTCCTCTCTTCAAAATAATGTTTGACCAAAACAGGATGGATTAAAATCTGATTCCAAATTCCTGAAAAGAGTAAAAGAAATGGATTATTGCAGAGATGTCAAACTAATTTGTTACGAGGGGCAGATCAGTCATGAATGTCACTTTGTTGGGCCAGGCCATGTACGCCATAAAACAAATGCCAGGTACCAGAGATATCTCTCCTTATTATAAAAGAGTTTTGGTGTCCCTCCTGCACACGCTCCCTCAGCCTTTCACTCTCGCACCTGCCACTCTGAAGAAGCCGCTGCCTGCATTGGCTAGCTCCCTTGCCTCCGTCCCACACACACAGGCTGCAAGCCAGCCGGCAGCATCTCCACCTCACTGTGCTCTGAGCCACCTCAGGGGACAGGAGCTCCGGTGGATGGAGGGTGAGCAGGCCCACTGGGAGAGGCGAAGAAGAGCCGCGAGAGCCCACACACATCTTGAAATGCATGATGCGGAGGCACAGTGGTGACTGCTGCTGTGGCAAGAGGCTGCCCCTCCCCCAGCAGCTCTGTTGCCGTCGTCCTGAGGCGGCTCTGACACCATTCCGAGCTGTGCCCCACTGCCACCACACTGATAGGCCTCCCTGATGCGCACCTGCCGCTGCACCAAGACCCTCCTCCTCTCCAACCACGGTGGCGGGAGCTGGGATGCACGCACTGGTGGAACGGCTCTGCTCTGCCTGCCACGGCCTGCCACCGCCCCTTCTTCTCCCAAGGCGGGGGCTCAGGCCACGATTTCTTAAATCGGGAGGCCTTTAAATAATTCAGGGGGCACTGGAGTTGCACCCTTCTGAACCCCATTGACTTCAATAAGCTGTTTTGCTTTTTGGATCCTGCCTGCCCTCTGCGAGAAATGGGAGCTGTAATCTGCCAGTTTGCAGAGAGGCGGGGGCTTCAGGACTGGCCGTCTCAGGCACTCTGGTGAGGCGGGGAGAAAAGCACAAAAGCCGCTGCCGCAGTGTGGGACAAACAGAGTCATGTCTTTCCCTGTGGTAAGAGCTGAGGGGAGTTAGGAAGGGAGTGGGCTGCCGCAGGAGGGAATAGAGCCACCTAGAAGTGTAGTGCTCCCTCCTCCTCCTGTTTCCCTTCAGAGGCATTGTCTGCAGCCCCCACCGTGCCCACTCACCGTCCTATCCCAACCATCAGCACCCAGGCAGGCAAGGGCGCTCGCTCCCTCTGTCCGGTGTGGGAGGGACCAGCTGAGGCCAGAGATGGTGAGACAGCTGCTGGGAACAGCCCGGCCAGGGGAAGCTTCACAGGGTGAGGTGAGGCAAGGGAGGAGGGCTGCTCTGGGCCACGGGGCACTATGCCTACTGGCCAGCGGCAAGAACATATCATCTGGGGCCTGCCTGGTTGCCTGCCTGCCTTTCCAGGGTAGTAAGTTGGGGGGCCCTGCTGGAAAGTTGGGGGGCCAGGCCCCAAAATGATTCAACATAGCTACAGGCCTGTGGGGTCTGCTGGGCGGCAACCCAACTAGGGTCCATTGCATTTGTCTCCGCAACAGGCCTTCTCCCTAATAAACTTTATAAAGGACAGCAGCTGTTAAACTCTGAGTTGGTGTATCCTCACTGCAAGACCCCAGGGCCTGGGAGGGGGATGCAGCAGAAAACCCACATGGGTGGACTGGAGAGCCAGCGGTACAACACTGGGCAAATGCTACCATGCTGCTTGACTGCTGAAGACAAGGTTGTTCCACCAGGCTGAAGCCACAATCGCAGTGGCTCCACCCACTCACCCCCTAGCAGTCACCTGTTCCCTCCTTTGCTCGTGGGCCACATAAGAGCCCTGGAGGAGCTAGTTCTGATCCCCAGGTTTTATGTTTGACACCCTTGGCTTGTTGGATCTCAAGGAGAAATTGGAAGAGGAATTAAGAGACAATGCTAGCCCCACTAGACCTAACAAGACAGGAAGAGCCAAGGACACAGTAGAATACTGAGCCATGTCCTACACAGCAATAATAATTATTATTGGTCCCCATCCATAGTAAATCATGCTCCCTATTTTGTCCCTATTTTTGCTTTTAAAGTATTTTTTTTAATTATTTACTGTACTTATAGTCTTCCTTTCTCGCTGAGACTCAAGACAGATTACAAAACTTACAAAAATTTAAAACTGTACAATAAAAACTATAATAATACAATACACAGTGCAATAAAACTGGGTTACAGACTTTAAACCCAAGATAATAAAAGCGTATAATGCATACAATAAGGAGTGCAATATGAGATATTCTTCAGGGCTAAGCTGCCTCCCCTAGTCTCTAGGAGATGGAGTTGGATAAGTCTTCACTCTAATGCACATGCTTACAAAGGCACACACATGAACATTAAGGTGCCATGTAGTATCCACTCTGCTATTTCACACACTGCAGAAACTGAGCTGTATTGTTATGATAATACATTATGGGACAATTATGTTTTTATGTTAGGCCTTTAACATTTTGACTTTTAAATCAATGGAGACTCTCCACTGGAGAGCAAAGTCGTCCAGTGGAAACAATAGCAATAGTCGTGGGCTCTCCCATCCTCTGTTCCCGTGACACCATCCACAGGGTCTGATGAGAGCATCCTCTAAGCAAGGGCCACTGAGCTCTGACCCAGCCAGTGACAGTGAAGGAGAAGGTGACAGGTGAGCCTACACACTTATTGTCATCAACACTGGCCAGTTCTAAACTGAACAGTCCCTGCAATTGTATGAGTTCTGCAGGGGCTTAGTTCGAAGTGCTCAGCTTGCGCTTCCAGGCTGCAGCTAGCAACCTCCTCAAACATTTAGGGGGCAGAGACTGGTGTGCTGGCATCATGCAGGTGTGCTGACATAACTGCTGGTGGCAACTGGAAGTGCCATCATGGGATGAGCTGGGATGCTGCTAAACTCTTATGGTAAAATTCTAGAGCAGGGGTGTCAAACATGCACCCTGGGAGCTGCATCAGGTCCCCAGAGGGCTTCTATCAGGCCCACACTGGAACCAGCCATGTCCTGCTTCCAGTTCTGCTGCTGCTGCTGAATCATAGTTTGCTCCGCCAGACTCTCTTAATCACTCAGCCATTTCATGTCCTAGACTCAGAACTCTGAGCATGAGATGTCTGTGGTGAATGTCAATAAATCAAAAGGAAACTTGCAGCTTACGGAGCTAATGTTTTAAGCATGTTTTTATTTTCAGTTAAAAAAATCTTTGTGCCCTTTATAAAGTTTATATCTTCGCTACCTGGCATTACATTTTATGACACACATGGCCCGGCCCAACAAGGTTTCATTTATGTCAGATCCAGCCCTCCTAACAAATGAGTTCGACACTGTCCTAGAGTGTCCCTTGATGTCAGCACTCTGGGGCAAGCCACTGTTTCCAGGAGACCTTCCATCCCTACTTGCTCATCATTTTCTATTAAATCGAATCTAACTCTAGGATAACGTTACCTTTTCTCTTCCATTTCCTATCTACAGACCGAGTTTATGATGATAGGACTACTTATACAACTGTCAGGCCAAACATCCCTCTGGATCAAGAACAACTAATCCTGTTACAGGAGGAGGTGAAAAGGGGGATAATTTCGGTGGATGAAGCAGTGGAGAAATTCAAACAATGGCAGAATCATAAAAGCCGATTAGAAGCTCCCCAGCAGGTAGAAATCTCAAGGTTGTTGTGAATGCTTTGGAATGGGCCATTATTTTCCATAGAGAAGTCAAGTAAGCGGGTAGAATTTCAAGTTTTAATCTACCTGTGGCAATTCAGTCTCTGAGGCTGGTTTATGAATGGTTCAAACAGGAGAAAAGGTAAACCTGAGAGCTTCCAGACCAAGCATAAAGTTCAAATTGTCATGGGTTCCATACACTCCAGAGAACTGTGGGGCTTTCCCTTCCCACAAATGACTATAGCAAACTTGTGCTGATGGTAGGAAACTGCAGGAGTCTAGTAGCACCTTAAAGACTAACACAATTTGTGACTGGGTGTGAGCTTTGATGAATCACTGCTCACTTATTTAGAACACAGTTCTTCGGATTGTGCTGACAATCACTGCTGAAGGTCTAGAGTCTCAGCTGTATCCTAATGAATGTAGTTCCTGTGGAAGTGCACATACCCTTTTACTTCAGGAGCACATCTAGCTTCCTTGAAAGCCAGCATGGTGTAGCGGTTAAGAGCGACAGACTCTACTCTGGAGAACCAGGCTGGATTCCCCACTTCTCTGCATGAAGCCTGCTGGGTGACCTCGGGCCAGTTCTCTCAAAACTCTCAGAGCTACCTATCTCACAGCCTACCTGTGGTGGAGAGAGGAAGGGATTATGATTGTCAACCAAAACTGAGACTCCTGAAGGTAGAGAAAAACGGAGTATAAAAACCTGCTCTGCTTCTTGATTCCTGTGAGGAGCATTAAAGGGATTGGGGACGCCTCCGTGGACAAGAAGGCTCCGCTTATAATAGAGTCTTCCACACCCACAAAGAATCCATCAGCATGAGTGCCTTTTAAACATTTGTATAAAGTATTTTTATTCAGCATCTTAGAGCTGGTTCCAGTAGCACCAATCATATGAAATAGGAAATGAGGGAGAAAGCATTCCTTAAAGAAGAACTGCTATATATTTTGTGCTATCTTTGCTGGATTTATGCCCATTTGCTTTGAAAATTGCCTATATAGATATATATATATACACACACACACATTGGGCTAGGAGCAGTTAGCACAGCCTTCTTGTGGACTTCAGTCCATCTATTTATTCAAGCTATCCATTTATTATTGTGGGGGGGGGCAGGGGAGCCATTAACCATGTGCTTAAAGATTGCTTTTGGAATATTTCAAGCATTTTATATGCTTTATCTCAGTAATTCTTCCTCTCTCTTGGATTTAACATTGAGAACGACCGGGGTTTTTAAAGCAAGTGGGATCATATCTAATGCAAGATTCAAACAGAAGGTCTTGCTACCTCACTGTTTTATGATGATGTTACAACCAGATCAGCCAAAACATGCTTAACTGTGCAATCATGTGCAGAATAAAGTCAACTGAAATCAGTGGGTTTAGACTGGAATAACTGGATGGCCCAGACTAGTCGGATCTCAACAGATCTTGGGAAGCTGAGCAGGGTCGGCCTTGGTTAGTACTTGGAGGGGAAACCACCAAGGAAGCCCAGGACTGACATGCAAAGACAGGCAACGGCAAACCACCTCTGGTCGTCTCTTGCATCAAAATCCTTATGGGGGTCACTGTATGTCGCCTGTGACTTGGCAACACTTTCTGCCACCAACTCTGCATCAGATTTCACTATAAAGAGTCTTTTAAATTCTACAGTCCCCGATTCCAAGCCCTTCTGTATTTGTCATGATTAACTAACAGTACAATCTTGAACAGAGTTCCATCCTTCGGTGGACTCAGAAGGATGTAACTCTGCTTAGGATTGCATTATAGCTGCTTCATTGCCTGCTCGCGAGGAATGTTAGCTGGATCAGGGTCTGTGTTGCTTTCCTTCAGAATTTGCCTGCCATGATTTGTGCACAGGATATAATTATATAAATCGCTGGTTAAGAATTAACCAATAATGACCTAAAGGTTGTTGCTGTGCTTCTTGGATCAACTCTAGTCCCTTTGGGTGGGTCTACTCCAGAATCCAAAATACAAGGATGTTGCTAGTCTTTTTTTCTAAAGGTGATTTGTAGTGATTGCAGAGCACAAGTAAAGGTGGCAGAATAACGAATGAGACGGCCGTTCCTGGTAGCCCATTACTGCTGGGCTGGTTATAAAATACCTTGTTTTGATTAAGGCAGTGAGGTTCAAGGCAAATGTTCTGGAATGATTGCCTCTAGCCTTGGGGAGTGGGTGGTAAGGAGTGGTGGAACTTCATGTGCTGTTGGAGGAAAACTTTCCACAAATCTTTTGGTATCAAATAATGTGACTACAAATACACACACGCATACACAAACAAAAGGTGAGGGTTATTTTTTGTTAAAAGGTTTTTTTAAATTATTTCCTGTGCTAAGAAGCTTAAGCATTCAGAATACTAAAAAGCTCACCTCCTCCAGCTCCCCATTCATTATTTTTAACAATCAACTCCAGCTATTGATTTTTGTGGTTGTTTGTGTGTTGGCTTCTTACTTAAGGAAAAAATGCATCAGCGCCAAGACTCTATTACCAGAAAAACACCGGAGGAGGAAGACTTGCATGGTAAATCATATTTAACTAGCATTTCAATAGGCTGAAAAGGAGAACTATTAGATAAATACGTAACTTATTTGTTTTGTGCCAAGTTGTGGGGGAGGGCTTTGGGTGTGTTTTGCTGTTTAATTTGCAATGTGGAATGGGTCTTTTCTACTGTTGCTACTTTTTAATATTCCAGTTAAGCTGCTTGTTTTTAATTGCTGTTTGTTTTTATTGGTTTAATTTAACATGGATATGTTGTTTTAGTTGTTGTTAATTGTAACCCACCCTGAATGCCTCTTTAAATTAGAAATCTTTATCTAAATAAGATGTAGCATTTGTCCTTGGCAACTAATAGGTCCTTAGCTCATGCCAATGGAGGGGGAGGGAGCTTTCCGGGAGTGAGGGGAAGAGCAACATTGCTGCATGCGACATCCTTGACATGATGAAGTCATGTTGAAGTAACGTCATCATGCTGGGGATGTCGCGCAGCGACGCTCTGGTTTGGGGGCAAACTCTATGGTAAAATTGGGCTCGAATTATAGAGTTTTGTCCCAAAACTAGAGCATTGCCACATGACATCCCTGGTGTGATGACATCACTTCTGTGTGACATCATCATGTTGAGGATGTCACCCAGGGCCATCGATGTTGGGGGCAGGGCTTCCCCCTACAAGCCAGCTGGCCAGGGGCATGGCAGGCAGGAGCTCATGAAATCAGGGGATTCCCCACTCCCATCTGGGGACTGGTAACCCTAGCAACTGAAGCAAAACTCAGTGAAGACCAAGAAAGGCATTTTTGAGCTTTTTCATATTTTTCTGATTTCTGTGTTAAATGTGGAGACATTCCTACCTTAAACAGAGTTGTCAGCCTCCAGGTGAGGCCTGCAGATCTCCCAGAATTATAACTAATCTCTACACTACAGAGATCAGTTCCCCTGGGGGTGTGGAAGGGTTGCTTTGGAGGGTGGACTTAGCATTATACCCCACTGAGGTCCCTTCCCTCTCCACCTTCCCTGGGCTCCACCCCCAGATCACTAGGAATTTTCCAACCTGGAATTGGCAACCCTACAAAGAAATACAATGTGTTGCATATATTTTAAGCCTAAGTAGTTGTGAAGATTGCTAACATTCAAGTCAATGAAAATAGGAATCATGTTTCTAAAAAGATTCTACTTGGTTTGTGGGCACAAATCCAGTTGGTTGCCAATACCATGTGGTCTTTCCCTCCTCCCCTGGCACACAGAGCCCAGCTGAAGATTTCCTGGTTTCAGAAGTCTTCAGTCTCATCCCAGTTTGTTGTGGCATCTGAATGCAGACAATACAACAGGATGGAGTTTGTTTATCTCCCAGTAATTGCATTTATTTAAATATAAAAAATATATACCATCTCTCCAGAGACCTACGCTCAAGGCAGCTTACAGCTGATAGTCCAACACCATTAAAATACACCCATTAGAAACAAAATCAGTAAACAAAAGCATTAACAAGGCCATGAAATGAGAATTCTGACACATGAACTCCAGTTTCCTCATAATGTCTGAATGAACCCCAAGAGAAATTCAAGATGCAATAGTAAACCAAATCTACTGAACCAAATGAACTATTTAGTGCAGAAATGTTCAAACGTTCCTTGGGCATAAGCTAGATTACCACATTTCATTTCTGAAATAGTTACTTACAATCAACTTGAACCTATTCAAACAAGCACCTACCTACAAGGAGTGGTTGTGCTCATGGTCTGTGATTACATCAGTAGCATCACTGGGAGGTACAGTACATTGGACCTCAGATCTCTTCCTCAGCATAGTAGGAAAGAGAGGTAGAAAAGCCCCAGCCAATGTTCGTTGAAGTTCCTTCCAAGACCCCATTCTTCTTCATCATCATCATCTTCACCATCATCATATACAATACTAGGGCCCTGGTCACATGGGCCAGATAATGTGGGGGGGAGGCGTGGCTGTTCACCCTGGAGCAAAATAAAGCATAGTAGCCTGATCACACGGTCCCCCGAGTTGCCACGCTTTGGCTGTTAGCTGCCAATCACAAAGCAATGCTGAAGCATGGCAAAGAAGCAGCGTGGCACGATCACACAAGCCGCGCTGCTTTCGGTTTCTTGTTTGTGCGCATGCAACATTCCTGGGGGGCAGGGCTGCTGTCAGTGCAACCTATGGAGACTTACAACATCCAGTTTGCAACAGGACATGGATGGGTGCCAGATGCCACGGGATACTAGCTCTCCCGTGATCAGTCGCACGCCTTTGCCCTGCGTTTACCGGATACTAGTGCACTTTCCTAGGTACTTTTTAACTCCGCATCTTCGGCGGGACGCTACAGGTTGGCCACGGGAGCACTATGCTTCCCAGATATTGCAGTATGATCGCACCCCGAAAATCCACCTGACATTCGTGCCTTCAGCATGGCAACTTCTCCGTGTGACCAGGGCCTAGGAGCAGAATCTGAAGCTCAGCATGGTATATTAGAGCCCAGAAATTTCAGCAGGCAAATAACCTCTGCAGTACATTTTAAGCTAGTCATTCCCTTTCACCAGGGAGATCTCTAACAGAATTCTCAGCAAACTTCACCAAATTGTAATTCCCAGGATTCCTTTAACTGGTATAAAATTAGCACTGAACTAAAACAGCAAACCATGTTTCATTAAATTTTTCATCCACTCTAAAAAGTATCTCTGCTCTTTTTGCCAAAATGCCAGCCTTTTTTAGTAGCAGAGGCACTCATACTTACAAAAATATTTAACCCCCCCTTCTGCAAACCTTTCTTTTGATGTGTTTTGTCTAGGGGGAGGGGGAAAAGATGAAGGTCTTACAGTAGTTCTGTCCCCTTGAAGTGACAATTGCCACTTTTAAAGAAAGAACCCAATCAAAGCATTTGGTCACAAGTGGCAAATAGCTCAGTACTGATATTATACTATTTGGCCATGGCTTCCTCCAAAGAATAAATTGTTCCATTCATTTGTTTAAAAAGCAGTTTCTCTCTTTCTCTCTCTCTCTCTCTCTCTCTCTCTCTCTCTCTCTCTCTCTCTCTCTCTCTCTCTCTCCCTCTCCCTCTCCCTCTCCCTCTCCCTCTCCCTCTCCCTCTCCCTCTCTGAAAACTTTGCCCCATCGGCTCCAGAAATGGCGAATTTGATGCTGAAAATCTAACCACATGGAAAATCCAGCACAGAACTAGAGGAAGTATAAATCAGGGTTTCCAAGCCCTTGGCTGGAGAATCCCCCGCCCCCATTGCCCACTGCTGCTCAGAATTAAATTTTTAAAAACTGTGACACTGGCTGCAGAATCTGGATCTGAATTGGGCACTACACCCATGGGAATTGGGGAGGGGACTCACAAGTGGGTCTGACACAGGTTGAGGACACCAGACCCCAACTGTGTACTCTGTAATGGTTGAATGGCCATCCAGTCAGACACTGGGGCCACACATGTATATTCCTCTCAGAAATGACAGTTGTATCAATCAACTCATTTTCCCAAGATGGGAGAAGCAGGGGAAATGACTCCCACACCACACCTCCTACCTTCTAAATAGCTGATCAATATTATTTCAGCTTTTCCAATTGAGCTTTTTGCCCACACTGCCTCAGAAAACGGATCAGGGGAGGAATTGCCCACATAGCAATCATTTGCATTTATTGATTGTATTTCTCAGTCTCTCTCCATCTCCCCCTCTCCCTTTCAAAATTATAGACTCCTACACATCCAAGGCTTTCAAAGTGTGTTAAGGCAAAACTTGATTGTTAACAATCTAAACAACAACAATAGAACAAGGATAATATCCAAGGTAAATGGTTGTCTAGGTAAAACGCAACTGCTGATTCTAATACAGGAGAACACCCTCTGGAAAAGGCAAGGGGTTTTTCCAGCCTCTTGAAGTTGGAGACAGAAGTAAATAGGCAAAACCTCTGTGGCCAGGGAATGAGGCCACTATGCTTCAGCTAAGGGCACTTGCAAAAGAGCCTCCTTAAACAATCTCAAGAACATCAAGAATGATATATATGGGGTGACAGATCCAGGTGGGTAGCTGTGTTGGACTGAAGCAGTAGCACAAAGTTTGAGTCCAGTGGCACCTTTAAGACCAACAAAGTTTTACTCAAGGTATAAGGGATGAGGCATTCCTATAGATCAGCCAGTCCCAGACCATGTGACACTTTAACACTTGCTCATGTCTACACCCCTCTTTTGGACTGCCCCCATCTCAGTACCAAACTGCTAACAATTTCGAAACAACAGCAAAATGACAGTGGAATCTCTTCATTTTGATAGTCTCGATGAAAAAAGGAAGAAATAATCCTAATTCCGAAAACGTCGTCTACTCCAGGCCATTTAGAAAGCAAGTATGTCTGAATGCGTTCCCCAAATTTTGTATTTCTTTTTGTTTCGTTTAAAGTGATACTGTTGCTTTTGCAACATAGGTCCTCTTGGACAATATTATTGAATGCGTGCAAGATTCAGGCAGGTGATCCTGTCAAATTGTAATTTCCATCTGGTGGATTGTGTTATTGGAGTCTCCTGGTTTTAATTATAGTTATACGGTGATGTTTTAACTGTTTTATCCTGTTGTGAGCTGCCCTGAGCCTGCTTGCAGGGGAGGGCGGGATGGAAATACGATAAAATAAATAAGTAAACCATAATGGAATATGGACTAGAGCCCCTTTCTTCAAAAGCCAGGCATGGGTGCTCAGTGTACCGTCATTTTAAGTAGGAAAAAACAAAACTCAAACAACAGGGTCAAAGGGAAATGAAATGTAAGGAAAATGTATGGAATGTAATTAGGTAAAATTAAAATGTAATTGGGGAAATACAGAGACCATTCACTAGTTAAGCTAAGTTAACTGACACCTGTAAGTGTATGGAGTGACAGGTGTCCCACTATAACATTGGCTAAGGCTTGGTTCAACTCCGGGGCAGGGGCAAGAGTGTGAAAACTTTGAAGAGATCCCAGTTCTGCCATTCCAAAGAGTAGTAGTAGAACTGCTCCTCTCCATAAAGTTCCTTACAGCCCAGCTAGACATGATGTTTGTCATGGAGACTGGTAGCCATTTGCCAGCTGTCGGTCCCCACGGAGAACTCTCTGTAAAAGTGCCACAGGGCCCTGAATCTGGTCAGGACTGAGGTGCAGGGGGAGGAGGGGCTCTTGCCTGCCCCCCATGCAGTTTGCTGACCTGAAATGGTACTTGGGGGCATCATTCATCCTCCAACGCCATTTCAGGTGGGTGAAATGGCATGAGGAGGAAAGAGGGACCCGTCCCGCCGTACCATGGTCTCAACCAGATTTAAGGCCCTGCAGGAATTTTAGAGGGAGTTCTTCGTGGGAATTGGTAGCTGGCATATGTCTCAACCCAAAGAAGCAGAGAAGGTAACCAAAACAGTTAAGCAGACAGGCTCCAGAAGTATACAAATAAAGAAACCCAAACTAAAAATAAATTTTATTAATAAATAATACATGTTAATAATAACTTAGCTGGCATAGCCTTGACCTGGATGGCCCCTGCTAGCCCAATTTCATCAGGTCCTGGAAGCTAAGCAGGGTCAGGCCTAGTCAGTATCTGGATGGGAGACCTCCAAGGAAGTCTGGGGTTGCTATGCAGAGGCAGGCAATGCCAAACCACCTCTGAATGTCTCTTGCCTTGAAAACCCCATGGAGTTGCCATAAATCAGCTGTGACTTGACAACAAAAGAAAAAAAAATCTGGCATAGAGCTGCCAGTCCCCACAGAGAACAGATGCCAAACATCCTGTCTCCTTCAGTGATCCCATGCCAGTTGGGCATTAGATCAGCACAGGCTAGAATACCGCACTCGTGGAATGTGAGGATCAGAAAAGCAGAAACTTCACTAACTTCTGATCTCTGGAGTTGGAGCCATCTGCGTGCCATCAGGAATTCATACAACAGCAAATTCATATCAGCATATTCACATTTGCCCCTAGAATTGAGGGCAACACGGCTGAAAAAAAGACGCTGCACCTTCACCAGCTGCTCCAGTCCATTACTTTCTCTTAATGGACTCGACGAAGCCAACTTGCTGACTGCATAAGGGCATCATATGAATTGAATTTTGCAAATTGTGTTGGCTGAACCTGTAGAAGCTAGTGGCAATAAAGTGTATCTGGTTTTAATTAAATTTGCCCCTAAACGTCTGCCTGGATCCAAATTGCTTCCTCAGCTTCATCCAAAAGCCATTCAGAATAGCACCGGGTCCCTTTGACAAATTGTTAGTTTAATGATTACAAGCACTATCCTGATTGCCTGGCTGCAGATCTTGAGAGCCTCACCTCTTCACCAGCCCCTTGTTTCTGTTCCTCCCAGAGGCAGCATGCTCATTATTCATCTGCTGTGTCCGCTGTGAGTGAAAGGGATGTCTCTCTGTGTATCCTTGCAGAGTTGGCTTACCGCTGTGGAGCGGTTACCATTCCTGCTCCTCCCCAGCTGGAAACCTTAGATGCAGATCAGTAGTGTTATCCCCATATTATACATGGGAGAGTGGAGAATGAAATCAAGTAGCTTTGCCAAGGCCACTTAGTGAAAGGCTGAGTACAGAGGGAACTTAATAGCAAGCTGGGGGGGGATGAGGAATTCCAGGCCTCATCAGGGCATCTGTGAAGGGCTTTTCCCCCTGTCTTTGGGAAATCATGTTTATCTTCATTCCTGAGAAGGTGTAAAGAGGTGTAAAGAGGCCTCCCTTGTCCCTGGGTATCCCCATTGTGCTGTATTCTTCATCCACATGGAAAGCAACTACTATTAAATATAGTGATACGTGGACTCTGTATAGCTTCTTGAGTATTCTAAGCCCATCACTTACATTATGTTACTGTAAGGCTTACAACAGTCACATAAGCCCTGGTTTATACCATGCAGGACAATGAGGTAGAATCCCAGAGTGTGCAGCCCTGCTGTTGGATTCCAGTTTTGAATGCTCCTTCACACATATGGAGGCATGCATAAAAGCCCTTTATGCAACCGGAAAACTAGCACCACATGACTCTCTGATTGTCCATCCATATTCTTATGTGGTGCAATCCGTTGTATCACCTCAAGCTTTGTAGCACCTCATTCCTACCTCCTTCTTTTGCATGCATAATTAAATCCTGAGTGATCACTATAAACAGTGAAGGATCAAGAGGAGCCAGCATGGTGTGTTAATTACAATGCTGGGATCCAGGAGAACTTCATAGCCCACTCTGCCAAGAAGCTTGGGCCAGTCATACTCTCTCTCCTTTTTTTTAATAAGTGTTTTGTTGGTTTTGCAGTACTACGGGGTACGGGGAGAGGGTACTAAATCCCTACCTCTAAATTCTACAAGAAACGGGAAAGGGAAACTAATACATCACAAACTACTGGAATGGGGAAGGGAAACGAAAACCCTACCTCCAAGCATACTAATGGATATAGGGGAGGGTAGACTAACAGGGTGACATGATCTGGTTACATAGGTATATATCCTTGTCACCTAGTAGTACAGAAATGTTATTGCTTATGAAAATTTAATAAAGAGTAATAAAAAAATGCATTAGCTAACTGGTTGGCAAAAACTGCAGTATCAACAGTTATCTTGGTTTTAGAGTCTTTTCTTCTTGCATTTCTTTTTTCCTTGGGGTTTGGGAGCGGCTGCTCCTTTCTCTGATTCCAAAGTGTCTGAAGAACTATAAAGTTTGGGGCTATCGCTTGATGAATCCTGTGAGAAGGATTCTTCTTCTTCTTCTTCCTCCTCTTCATCAGTTTTGGATTTCTTGTCATTTTTGCATTGAGTTGAATTAAAGTATTGGTCCACAAACATTTTTGCCTTAGGAACAGTGTCAATGTTAAATTTTTTATCTTCATATTTAAAACTCAGTCCTTCGGGAAATAACCATCTGTAAGGCACTCCTTTTTTCTGTAGAGAGAGAGTAAATTCCCTGTAGAGCCTCCTCTGCTTCCTGACTTCAAAGGGGATATCCTTCAAGATTTTTACCTCTTCATTCTTGATTTTTATAGGTTTCCCCTGTGTAGATTTCAGCACCAGATCTCTGGTAGACCGTCTCGTGAATTTCATACATATTTCTCCTGGGAGTTTTTTTATATATATATATAAAATCTGGATAAATCCTGTAAGCCCAGTCCATCTCCTTCAGTAGTTCTTCCTGTTTGTAATCCATTAATGGAGCAAGAGCCTTCACTAGATGAGCCTTTAAATCTTCGTTCTTTTCCTCTGGTATCCCTTGGAAATGTAGAATGTACATGGATCTTTCCAGCTGGAGCTTTGTTAGTTTTGTTTTGTTGGAGGATCTTTCTTTCTCTGTTTTGTCCGCTCTTTTGTTGATACTCTCCATCTGTTTTTCCATCTTTTTTAATGTATTTTCAGTTACTGAGGTTCTTTTGTCATTTGAGTCAATTGTTTTTGCAAATTATCCATTTTAGCATTGAGGTTAGTCATCTGTTCCATTAGGGGGCGCAGTGGGTTTGCCAGCAGTGTAGATATGTCTGCTGCTACTTCCTGGTTCTGGGAGGGAGTCGTTGGTAGGCTATTTCCGGCCGGTGTTTTTTTCTTCAGTCCCGCCTTCCGCCCTCTCCCAGCCATAATATCAACAAGAAGTAAGTTTCCCAAAACAAAGTAAAAGTTAGCTGAATTTAATCTGCTTTACGTTCTTATGCAGCTTTTGATTTCGCTAGTAATCTGATGTTTTAGTTTAACACAAAGTTCTTTATTTGCACTTTAAAACCACCTTGCTTTAAGTGGGGGATGGTGAAGTCTTGAGTTTTCTCCCTCCCCCGTCGCTTTGCACTTAGGCACTTCTAATTGCTACCAAGGTTCTCATAGATGCTTTAAATCACCTGAGCATTGCTTAACTCATGCTTTGAAGCCTTGGAAATCTTTTAGAAGCATTTCAAAACTTTTGACCATGTCCGCTCTTGGCGCCATACTGGCTCTGCGGCGACGGGACCTTTCAGGGAAGAAGGTGAGCCTCAATTCCTTGGCCATCGCCTTGGAAGAGGCTCTCCTCAACTCCCCAGGCTGAGGATCTCCTACAGAAATCCTGGGAGGGTCCAGGACAACCTCGGACCCTTCCCGTCAGCCGAGACTCAGCTCCCCCCCATCAGAGCAAGACAGGGTTCAGCCGAGGGGTGAAACGCTTAAACCAGAAGCCAGCCAGTCATACTTTCTCAACCTAGCCTACCTTGTGATTACTATAGTGTATTTATTGTATATCTTACAATAGAACAGTCTGATTCCCCCCTGTGATATTTGTGTGCGTTGGTTTAGTCCCTGCTGATATGAACTGCATTTAATAAATTCAATGTGTCATTTCAGGCCCTGCTGTGAAAACGATATATGCATAGAGATAACAAACAGAGGTAAGGGCATATATTCAATTTGTCTGGCAAATGGAAATTCCTTTATCACTCCCATTAGGTTTATTCATAAAACTTACTTTCTGCCTTTATTTAATGTCTGTTTAATATTTGGAACTGTGACTCCCCTTCTCCACTCACACAGAGTGCCTGTCTCCCTCTACAAATTTCTCTTATTCACGTTATGAGTTATAAGTAGGTCAGAATGTCATACTCGTCATATTTCTTGTCTCTTTTAAAATATACAGAGAGTTATGACCATCTTACACCTCAGGTCCTCTCTCTCGCTCCCAGAGACATCACAGACAGGGTAGCCCAGCCCCCTTTAATAATCAGCCCTCAGTCATACAGACCCATCAGGGTTGGGGCTCAAACACTGTTCCAATCACTCACTGCCAACATTCGTTCATATCCTATAATATAAATATAGACCAAGATATCTAATTGTATGTGTGTTTCTTTCCCTTAAATGGAGCTGCGGTGGCTCAAGTGGTTAAGATGCTGAACTGCAGGCTGTGGAAGGTCAGTAGTTCAGCAGTTCGAGACCCGGGTGCCACATGACAGGGTGAGCTCCTGTCTCTAGTTCCAGCTCCTGCCAACCTAGCAGTTCGAAAGCAAGAAATTGCAAGTAGATAAATAGGTACCACTTCGGTGGGAAGGTAACAGCGTTCCGTGCACCTTGGTGTTTAGTCATGCCGGCCACATGACCACGGAAACGTCTTCGGACAACACTGGCTCTTCGGCTTTGAAACGGAGATGAGCACCGCAACCCTAGAGTCGGATTCGACTGGCTTTCGAGCAAGGGAACCTTTACCTTTACCTTTTCTTTCCCTTAGAAATGCAGCCAGCAGGGTTAATCAAAACAAGAAACATTTATTTATGATAAGAACAAAACACTAGAGAAAGGAAGTCTAAGTAGTTTCATTTCCATGGAAGTTTTGAACTGAGGGCCTATTCCTACAACTGGGATCCTTCAGTTACAAATGCAGCCTGCTCTAAACAGCTCTTCTTCTCAGTTCCACTCAGTCAGAAAAGCTTTTTCACCTCAGCTCCTAAGCTGTCAACTTCTCTATAACTAACTCTTAACTGACGTTTTTCAAGGGCTGTTTTTCAAGTCTCCCACTCTCAGCATTCCATCAGCTCTCATTGGTTGCTCTTAGAGTAGGGTTGACACATCCAGGTTGGGAAAGTCCTGGAGATTTGGGGAAGGAGCCTGGGAAGACAGTGATCTCAGTGGGGCACAGTGTCATAGAGTCCAGTCCAAAGCATTCATTTTCTCCAAAGGAACCGATCTCTGTGGTCCGGAGATGAGGTATAGTTCTGGAGGATTCCCAGGTCCCACCTGGAGGCTGGCATCCCTATCTTAGAGAGAGGCAGAACCTAACCTGTTCATCACAGAACCTTAGAAGTAGTCACTTTCTAAATCTTTGGAAAATCATTTTTCATACTCATATTAAGTAGTTTTATTTTGAGTTTCTAGGATACTCTTATAAAACATATTATACATTTGTTAAATAATGTAAAAGAAGAAAGCTCACCTGCCAAAAAGCTGGGGGGGGACACATACACAAATATGGACATAAATTGCAATTTTTGAAAAATCTATGACCTTCTCCTCAAGTCACTTTCAAACACACTCCCTTGTGTGTTTAGGATGGCAGCAATTAACCCTGGCCCAGACCCCCATATGAGTACCATCAATTCAACACATCTAATGCTTAAAAAATCCTCTCTCTCTAGAAGCTTCTTACATAATATGTTGATGGATATGTCATGATGCCTATCCTAATTTATATGAAACAAAGCACTATATTCCAGTTCTGAAAGGATGCCCTCAACTGAGGAAAATTGGCTTTTATTTTTTGATAGTGGTTGTGTGTTGTTCTAGAGACCACTGTGTGCATCTGCGTGCCCTTTCAAATGGTTCTGTTTCCTTCCAACAACTGGTTAATTGGAATCACCTCACAAAATTTCAAAGATATGAATATAAAGAAGGTTGTTCACTGAGATCTGGAGAAATACTAATTAACTATCAGATCTGTACAGGATCCACTAACTGTCATCTGTAAACCAAGCCTTGCTCCTCTTAACTACTACCATCTTTACCTAGAGAAGAAATTGCCTGTTGTTTTATTAATGACTATGACCTTCATACTCAGGGCACCTCATTATTCCCTTCTACAGGAATTTCACAACTAAAATTAGCTTCCTCCTTCCCCTCCCAGAGCATATTGGGCCAACAGGGTGTTGTTTTTAATCATGGATACTACCTGTACTTTCTTTTCCAATTATTTCTTTTGTATGTTCATTATCAAATAATTTAAACATCCCAAGAGATGAGCGTTTATTAAGCTTGATTTCATAAGAAAAATATTAAACACGTACCCTTGTCCTTTTGGTTAGGAACGTGCTCCTGGCTGTACTACAGACATTCTGTTACCTTCCTACAAATTACTGGCTTACGTTTAAAAGTGTTGATTATTTGCTATTATTATTGGAATTATTATTTCCATGTGATACTTATTTAATTAGTTTGGTTTTTGGTATAATGATTTTTCGGGTCCATTATTCCCTATGGGGACTCTTTCTCGGGGGCTGGAGTAGCTGTTTTCCAAGACAATGCCACCAAAATTGCAAGGAATCTCCTACTGCCTGTCCACTAAAGACCTCTCATGTTTCAGTTGGATTGGTTCAAGGGGTCCAGTTCTACAGGCCTTTGAATAAGGTGCCTTCAGCCATCCTACTTGTCTCCACTATTTTCTGTGGGGGGAAATATTCCATGTTTTCACCAGAGCAAAGAAGCCAATAGCCAAACACACAAGAGCAGCCAGTGGCCAAAAGCCTCCAAATGCAAACAGAACCAACAAGTCCAGGAGAACCAATGTCAAACCAGAGAATCATAGCAGAACCATGGAACAACCAACAGAACCAATGTCAAACCAGAAAATCCAAGCCCAGCCAATCTGGCAAGCCAGTACCAAGACCTGGAAAGACAATACTGACACAGGCGCTGTAAAACTGAAGAATAATAATCCTGGGAGCCTTAAAATGCCAGCCCCAAATATCATTGTACGATCCTAAATATTTCTGGATTTTTTCAGAAGCTGTTTACTGGTATTCTAAAAAATCCTGAATACCATCCATGCACCCAAATTTATCCAAAAAATACTTTGGAAGCATGTTCAGGTGTCTAAGTGGTATTCAGACTGGAAACATCTGAATACAAACCCCTATTTACAGACCAAAAATCCAAAGCGGTGCCAACATACTACCCTGTGCAAAGAAATGTACTGTCTCCACTGAAGGTTATGCACAGACTTAGCCCCAGAAGTCCTAAAAGAAAGCACAGGAAATACTAGCATGGTGTGGGAAAAACCAGTATGGTATAATGGCTAACATGTTAGACTAGGAGCAGGGAAGGCCCAAGTTTGAATCCCTACCTTGTGCTAGTCACACTCTCTGACCAAGTTCAGACTGGCAGTTTGGCCTGATATAGGCACATTTCAGGAACGTTTCACAAACAGATTAAAGGGGCCACTTCACACAGGCACAGCTGTCAACCCATTTTGTAGTGCTTCCCTCCCGAGTTTAAAAAGAACCTGGTGAAAGTGGTAGCAAACCCTGGAGAGCGCATTCATCCCGCTTCCCAGAAGTGTGAATGCTAAACACTAAAAGCCGGGAACAACCTGCATTGATAATGTGTGCTGGCTGTTCCCGCAGGGATGTGCATAAGCACCGATGCACACAACTGTGCCCGTGGGATGCTTCCTCGTGGAGTTAAAGCTCCAGCCAGGCAGCCTCCTGGGAGATGGGATCCTGCCCTATTGGTGCTGTGCCTATGCGCCTATGTGCCTCCTGCAGAGCGAGGAAAAAGCCACTTACAGCTGCACCTCTGCCAGGGGTGGGCCAACAGTGTGAATGCTCCCTTGCACTTCCTCCCTGGTATGCTCCCGCATCAGTCAGTGCAGTGTGACCGGGGAATACCCAGAACAGTTTGTTCCTGGTCTTTTTATCACTACTCCCTCATGCTTCAAACTGCCAGTCTGAACTCAGCCTCTCTCTCTTTCAGCCTGACCTGCCTCGCAGGTTTTGTATGATGATAAAATAGAGGAAGAGAGAACACGGGAACACTTAGACTCAAAATGTGATAGATAAATAGAAGAGCAACTCACCGGTATTTCCTCCCCTTTTGTTTTAACATCTGAAGCTGCCCTTATGTATACTTGAATTTGGTTTAAACAGGTTATTGCTGCACACAAATACAATGCAAGGAGAAGAAAAAGTCTGGCAATTGTTTGCACATAGCCCTCATTATTTGGAAGATAATTTACAATGAAGCAGCAGCTGGCTGACTGATTAATATCTCATTTATGTATTAACCAATTCCTTCAGGTGGTGATGATATTCATTGAAACAAATTGTCCAGCTTGTGTAGGGAAAACAGGGTGCGCTACTCTAAACTTTCTGAAACTCCTCTATGCTCTAGGGCACCAACTCTTCTTTCTTAGATTTCCTGTCACTCTTCGTCGTGCTTCATATAACGCCTTTGTTTAAAAAAACAGCATCTACATGTCAACCATTCTAGATCCCTTCTTACATCCGACCCAGTGGCTTGCAACTTGTGAAAATGTGTATCACTACACATTGTTCGACTTTAAGGTCCTGCAGAATTCTACTATGTCTGTTCACTTTCAGTTTTCTGCCTTGGTTTATTAGTTTTCCTCTCCTAATTTGATGGCTTTTGTTCACATATGCCTGCCTGGAAGAATGTGAGAACAGAACTATGTATCATTGTTCTCTCCCCACCCCACGTCTTTTTAAATAACAGGGTGGGATCCTGGGGCTGCGGTTTTAAGGGGGAAACTGAAAGGATGGTGTGGAAGGAGTTAATTCATTATACTAGCCATATTTTCTGCTCAAAATTGCCACACCAAAGCTGCTTTTACCACCTAGAGGAGAAAACTTATAGGTACCACCAATAATGTTTCCACCTTCGATGCACAACGTAAGTGACAAGGATCCTCCGTAGCTTACAGGATCTGATTCAACAAATCATTCATTCAGGTACATTCCAATCTGCACATAGAAGTTGATTCATAAATATGCCTTTTTTCATATTCCCTGTAGATCAGGTTTTTACTGTTTACTCTGTGGTGTGAATGAAGCTGTACATCTGTCAGTCTCCATCCACAGAAGAGGACCCCAATATCAGCAAACTCAGATGGGCCAAGCTGAGCATGAAGACAAGAAAATGTCCTTGTCAAAGCAGCCTTCCCACTGACACCTCTTCAAATGCTCTCCTTTCAGTCTTGTCCCCATGGACTCTAAGTGACTAGATAGCAGTAATGTTTTCCTTCTGGTTTTACTTCATCGTTTGCTACTAGAGAACTGTAGTGCCATCCTAAGTGAAGTTGCACTCTTCAAAGACCACAAACTCCAATATAGTTAAATGGCTGTAACTTCTGTAGTAGAAGGTTGTAAAGGATGGCACTTGATCCTTTTTTAAAATTTAAATCTTTACTAGTTCAGAGCCATTCATTGTCCCTTTTTAATGGTGAGGAGAGCCATGTCACTTTCACATCAATGTAACACACTGCCTTGTCCCAGGCATGGGCCACCAGCTTCTCCTAAGGAAAGAGATGATCAGATTCCCTGAGTTACACTCCATTATTTTTTGGCAGTAAAACTAGGACTTGGGCGCTGATTTGGCTGTCTTCTGGTATCAAAGAAGAATGTTGGGATGTAAATAGCATTTTGTACAAGGAAATTCCTCTTGAAATTTATGAGTAGATGTATTTTTTAAAATGATGAAATAGTTTTTCCCCAAAGAAAGAAAGTATTATTTATGCTATGTTGCCTTTCCACAAAAACACAACAGACCAGTAGCATTACTTTACAACATAAAAAAGAAAATGTTCTACAACTATCCCTATTTATATTGAAAGGGGGGGTTAATTGTCAGGCAAAAAAGAGCTATTTTGGAAATTTTGTTTCTATGTTGTAGAAGAATGTATCTGTATGCTTCAACACAACTTTGGTCTGCTGAAAAATGAGGGGGGAGGTTGGCTTGGATCCTAACCAGATGGGTGCAAGGATTTTGTGCTCACAGAGCATGGTTCCCCACCACTACCTCCTGCAGCAGCCCAATATCCCCCCCCCAAAAAAAAAAATCCTGTTCTTGGAGGAGAGGGGATCTTCAGGAACAAGGTTTCTGGGGAGCATTTTGGGCTGTTGTAGAAAGAAGGTGAATTGTAGAAGAACCTGATATTCTGCCACTGTCGTTCTGCCCAGGTATATATTTCCAGTAAATATAAATAAATAAATAATACAGAACTTCAAAATCCCATGGAAAATTTGAAAGAAGTTATTTCCCCAAGCATCCTTCTCAGTGCATACATTGACATAACTAGAGATGTGACCCGGTGACATGACTTTTTATAGCAAGTTCAATATGAAATGTAATAAAAATTAGCAGCCCTGAGATGAAGCCACAACAGATTTTTTAAATCCTTGGTACTTTATTAATGTTTAATTCTTGTTGTTTTATGTATATTTTGAATAAATATATATGTTGTGTATATGAATTGTTGAAAGTTGCCAGTTTTACAAAAAAGGAGGGAGGATAAGATATAAATATTTTCTCTAAGCAAAAGGCAGAAGATTGTGGGAGGCGAAGGAGTTTTTGTTCCTTGCTGTTTAAAAACTACTATGGTTTATTCAAAATTGCAGTTTGAGGAATGTTACAAGAACATCTCTCGTTCGTCGAGATTAATAATTGTGTACTAATTTTAGCTCTTTTTTCCTACGAACCATCCAACTGTATCTTTGTACAGTGTATTTGCATGTAAATAAGCACTAATTACCTGCACCTATTAGCATGATTACAAAATACAATGTTTACACAGACTATTTGGATTTCTGTGTTTGTTTAATATGATTCCCTGGGTAAAGGATAAACAAAGTACTAAATTCTACAGGTGCAACCTGAATCCTATGTGTGTTTACTTGGAAACAAGTCCCCCTGCCTCTCTTCCTAGTGAGTGGGCTTTAACTGTAGCCTTTGTAACACGCATGCATCTCAAATCAATTTCTGTGCAGAAAAGAATAAATGAAGTTTAAACTCATCTTTGACCTCTAATGGTCAATGGCTGAGGGCATGAAGCTATCACATTTTTATGTTGCCCTTCCTCCAACATGTTCAGGGTGGCTCACATTGTTCTCCCCTAGCTTCTTTTTCTTCACAATAATTCTATGAGGTAAATTAAGATGAAAGAGAATAAGAGGGACAAGCTCAGTCGGTGAGTTTCATGGCAGATTAATGATTTAACCCTTTATCTCCAGACCTAATTCAACACTCTAACTATTCCACCTAGCTTTCAGTAGCATATGCTAGTTCAGGGGTCCCCAGCCTTTTTGACCCTACAAGTACATGTGGAATTCTGAAACAATATGGTGGGCACAGCCACAAAATGGCGGCCACCGGAGGTGCAGCTAGCCACAAACTGGTTGCTGCAGCTTACCTTCAGTCACACAGTGAAGTTCCTTTTGCTATGGTGGCAGCTGCTGACATAGCAATATTTTTAAAAATCTGTCCAGCCAAGCAAACCTCCAATGGCCAATCAGAAGCCTTGCTGGACAAAAGCCCCACCTGGCCCTGCCCATTTTCTAAAACATTTGGTGGGCACTAGGAAAGGCATTGGTGGTAGCCATGGCACCCATAGGCACCATGTTGGGGCCTCTTTGTTAGCTATAAATCAAACTGCTGTTAAGATGGTAGCTTCAGATCCTGTGAAGACTAGGTGCTGCTTCAAAAGTTGATGACTCATATTGATGGTGACTAGACAGTAGTCACATAAAAACACAGGGTTGGATCCAACCAGCTTTTCTGCTGGTGAAAAGGGAGCTTTTGTACATGGAGGTACCACATTGGACCTGCATGAACAAAAGCCATATGGGACAGCAGCTGTAGTAAGAAGGGGAATTGGGCAAGAATGACTGAAGAATATGGCTGGATCTGACCCACTATATGCAACAACAAGCCAAAGCATGTTGAGTGACATTGATCATGCTGTCCCTGCTCCCTCCCAAAACTGTGTTCCCTCCATACATTTACCCAAATGTGGGCACAGTGCCATCAAATGTACAAATACCTGTGCTGTCCCTGTCAAAGGGCCCCAACCTAGAGTTGCTATCATGTGCTGAAGTACCTTCATTCCCCTAACACCTCCCCACACACACAAACTGTATGCCCCAGATCTCTAGAAATTTCACAACCTAAGGCTGACAACCCAATTGCAGGGACAGCAGCCCACAAATGTAACAGTGTCTACATCAGGATTGCCAGGTCCCTTGGAGCAGCCAGCAGGGATGGGAGGTACACTTACAGGGATCAGGGAGGAATACCAGAAATTAACACAATGTGCTCCGGAAATGATTAGGGGGGGGAACTCTGATTTTTGGGTAAACCTCTATGGTAGCATTAGCTTCTACCATAGAACTTTGTCCCAAACCAGAGCACACACACACACACCATATTCCTACATCACTTCCAGGTCACGTAGACACGTTGCATTAATTTCTGGCGTTCCTGCCTGGGTGGGTAATTCCCCCCCCAGCTGGCTGGTGGTGGAGAGAAGGGGGCTGAAAGTAGGAGACCCCCACCCCCACTGGGGGGTTGTCAGGTAATCCTGACATCAGATGGATGGAAGGGTAGGAGGGAGGGATGGTCTGCAATTTTTCATGCTCTGGAATGTAGGGAGGTGTGCAGGTTGCCTAGGAGACTCAAGATTCCACCGCCTGGGCACTCTGTTATCTCACCAAATGTCCTTGGTCTCACAGATCTTGTTTCCTCTGTTTGGGACAGCTCTGGGGCATTTTGGTTATTTACTGCTTTAGTGCTTTCACACCTTTTCCCGCGCGCGGGCTCAGCATCTATTGGTAGATAAAGAGGGGGGGCATTTTGAGCTGGTATAACTGTGGGTGCTTTTTTAGATTTAGATATCACTGACAATGAAGTGTTACCGTGTCCTTTAGAACTGCTTTCAATAAACGTTATCTTCTTTATGAAGCCTGGTGTTTGACTGACTTTCTGGTGGAACCTGACAGGGGTCTGGCATCCCTAGCCTACATTCAGGCAAAGGCATATGCAAGCAGGCAAGACCTGAATGCCCGGCCAGGAGAAGAAGAAGAAGAAGAGATTGGATTTAAACCCCGCCCTTCACTGCCCAAAGGCGTCTCAGAGCGGCTTACAAACTCCTTTCCCTTCCCCTCCCCACAACAGACACCCTGTGAGGTAGGTGGGGCTGAGAGAACTTCTGACAGAAACTGTCCTTGAGAGAACAGCTGTGCTAGACTTGTTACTGACCCAAGGTCACATCAGCAGGTGCAAGTGGAGGAGTGGGGAATCAAACCCGGTTCTCCCAGATAAGAGTCCGCACACTTAACCACTACACCAAACCGGCTCTCCACACCAAAAGGTTGAGCCAGCCTGCTCATGGGCCCCCCTCTATGCATACTGGTTTGTCCTGCATGTGTTATGAACTAGGGTTGCTAGCCCCCCACTGGAAGTGGTGGATTCCCTGCCCCCAAGGCCCTGCCTCCACTGCCGATTAGCTTAACCAGGAGCAGGAGGGAGTCCCAGGCTATGTCACCGGCGATGTAGAGATGTCATTTCTGTCACGTACTGGAAATGACATCATCACATGACGTCATGGCAATGGTCTGATCTTTGGGCAAAACCTCTATGGCAATAGCTGTAGTTTTGGCCAAATACCAGAGCTTCTCCACTATGTCACAACATGATGACATCACTTCCATCTGGTAAGTCCCCCCTACCCCCCACTGGTTGCCAGTTATGAACAGAGATTCTGGGGAAATATCCTAAGTTGAAACCTAAGGAGATAAATTACAATTGTAATAACTAAACCTGTGCTTTTCTAATTATTATTATTAAATGTAACATTTTCACATTTTAAAGCAATTTCCAGTTGCAGCTGACCGAAATATTCCCAACAAGGTATTCATTCATGGCTTTGTCTTGCCTTCCTTTCTGAAAAGTGGCTTCAAAGAAATCCATAGTTTTACACATAATTTCCTCCAACTGTTTTGGAGCTGGGGGGGGGTGGCAATCTCTCTGGCATGAGCAGGCCTTTGGAGTTGTTTACATTCTGCTTCTAGGGAGAATTCAGTCAACAGCTCAATATTCTGAATATGTGATTCAAGCCCTGTGATTCCTTGCCAAAACACCACCGTACGTTTTCTATCCCTTGACTAGATAACAAATGCGAACACCTTCTGTGTGGTACCTGCGGTCAATAAGTGCATGAATAAAAGATTCCTCAGCCTCTGGTCTCCAAACTAAAATGGCTTTTTAACATCTTAGAAGCTTCCAGTCTAGGATACAAGAGTTCTGCTGGAGCAGACCAAGGGTCTATGCCAGGATCCTATTTTCAACTACGTCAAAGCTCTGAGCTGCAAAGTAGGGCACAAGGGAAAAGCCCTCCCCGTGGTTGCCTCCCATCAGTTAATATGCATATATGTAATGCAGAAATCCTAGTCCACAAAAAAACTAGGCAGGCCCAAGGGCTAGATTTAGGGAGTTCTGAAAAGCCACCCCGGTCGCACAGATAAAATTTTCTCTGGGCCTTCTTTATAATACAAAGAGGCTTCCTTTACATCACAGTGACTTACCTGGGACCCAGAGTGATAAGCCCCCCCTTTTGTACTCCCCCCGCCCGTGGGCTTACTTGTAATGCCACCTCTCTAAGAACAACTTCATACCCATTGTTGGTTTGGCACAGATTCCTGCAGCAGCAAGTGATAGGTTTGCCAATTCTGGCAGTAGCAGGGCTCCATTGCAATGATTACTGTCGTGGGGCAGAGGGCAGGATATGGGGATCCCCTGTCTGGACATACCACCTTCTCTTCCGGAAGCTCTACCCCAAATTCCTGGGGTTTGGAGTCTCTCTGAGATTACTCAGAAGAGGAGAAAAGGAGTTCCTTACCTATTCAAGGGCACTTCCATCAATTCCCACTTGGTATTTTCCAAGGTTATATGTTGGCATTGAAAATAGACATTGGAACTGAGCCCTGGCCTAAATTAAGCTCTGCCACCTGAAGAAGTTAAAGATGCAGCAGTTCAGGAGTTTACTTGAAACACCCAGCCATCAGCCTCTCCTATATTTGCAATGGGGCAACATCATTGCATAAAGTCTGGGGCTATTGCAAATGTATGTAGATAGTAGTACACTAGGGTTGCCAGCCTCCAGGTGGGCCCTGGGGATCTCCCGCTTTTACAACTGATCTCCAGCTGACAGAGATCAGCTCCCCTGGAGAAAATGGCTGCTTTGAAGGGTGGACTCTATGGCATTGTACCATGCTGAGGCCCCTCCCCTCCCCAAAGCCCGCCCTCTTCCTGAATCCACCCTCAAAGTCTCCAAGTATTTTCCAACCCAAAACTGGCAACCCTATAGTACATCAAGTCACAGGACAATGAATCCTATCACCTTTTGCGCTGATTTGTTCTTTGTTTACAAACAGAGCATTCAAAAATTAAACTTCCCTTGCTTCCTATGTCCATGTTTTCTCGTTCAACACCTCACATGACCGCATCAGTGATTTGTTCACTATTTAATACAAGCAGCATTCCAAGCTGTTTTGTGGCTGTGCAGTGGCGGCCCTCCGTATGGTGACTGGCCAGGCAGCCTTTGTTGGTCGGTAGATGTTCACTGACTCCTTGAATTACATTTATCCCAAAGCCATCATGGACAGACCATGCATCATTCAAAATCAGGCCCATCTGGAGTTTGTGTGCAGCTTCTGTGCCTGCACAGTTGTGTAATGCAGGAGTCCCCAACTTTTTTGAGCCTGTATACTACCTTTGGGATTTTGACACACGGGGCCAAAGGAAGTGAAGCCAGCCACAAAATGGCTGCCATAGGAGGCAGAGCCAACCACAAAACGTCAGGGAGTGAGGTCATGCATAATTTTAACAGCAACTCTTTAGCATTTCAGGCAGAAGCTCTGTTTAACATGGGAAGACAGTGTGACAATGGCCACATGAAAACCACCTGCAGTGAAGCTTAGAAGAATATCAGGTGTTCAACAAAAAGCAACCATTGTATTTTCGCGTTTTCAAGGGTGCTACTTGCAATTTCCACTCAAATTACAGTTTGAACAAAGGAGTGTTTACTCATGAATCACTTTATTGACTATTCCCACATCTCCATCTCTCACACACACAATTCGGTGACAGAGAATTGGGTAACAGAGGGGCTGGTACAGAACTAGAATTTTATTAACATCTTCAGCAATGAGGAAATGGATGTGCAGTCCAAGGTCAGAGCTCCAAGAGCACATGTAACTTGCCCAGCTGTCTCATTACTATAAGGCTTCTTGAACCTTTAGCCTTGAGGACACTATTTAGAACAGGAAGCAAGTGAAGCCAAAACTAATTCTCAACTTTTCTCCAGAGCAGCTGGTTCAAGTAGAATCAATGCTACTTTCTCAAGCATTTCTCTATGCATTCAGGAAAGCTGGTTTGGCAGTTTATCAGGATGGACACACTAAATTTGAAGGGTGTTTGTTTGCCGTGCTATAGTAACAGACATTTGTTTCACCTGAATGGCCATATGGACAAATAGGTCTCTGCTCTGTTCCAGCAAGAAGGAAAGGAAATGTCCTTTAGTTTGGCAGAGCAGACAGTGTACCAAATTGCCATTTGAGAGCTAACCTGCCCCCCCCCCCCACAGTAAAAATCATTGTGTATGGTGATGGTGCAGGAGTTTTGTTGCCCTTAAGATGGTGGCTGCATAAGGTTGCTGCAGGCTTCCCAAGAACTTACCATAATTCGGCAGGGGACGCATACTTCTTGGCAGGACCATTCCCGGGGGGAGGAGATGCGGCACACGATGCCATCGCCAGGAAGTGGTGCTGGGCGGCACTCTGGCAATGGGGCTGGAAACTCGATGGTACCGTCGAGTTTCCAGCCCCATTGCCAGAGCATCACCCAGCATCACTTCCTGGCAACGGCATCATGCAGCGTGGGTGTTCCAAGGAGGAATGTTCCAGCCAGGGACTGTGTCCCCTCCGCCGAATTATGGTAAGTACTTGGCAACCCTAGGTTGCTGTTATGTACTGAGCTGGGTTATTGACAGGAAACTGACTCGCTTCCTTTGCCAGAACAATACATAGTCAAGATCCTGGAAGGAACCTATTGAGTAAGAGTTGTAATGCAAATATCCTATAACGGGGAGTGTGTGTGTGTTGGGTGTGGTGTTTTGCACGCATATAAGCAGGGCTTCAGCCCTGCTAGAGTTGTCTTAGAGTTAAGCCATAATCACTAATAAACTATGAGCTGATCACTCTACGCATCTTGAACCCAGTACTCAGTTGCCCTACACCAGCCAGCCCCAGGAGTTTTTTGTGGGGGTGGAGCTTGGGGAGAGGAAACATCACTGATGTAATGTCACTTCCTGGTGAACATCTCTAAGTAACAGGACCAGGTTAGTTACCTCCATGCTTGAGAGGAATGAAGTGTAACAACAGGGTCTCAGTTTACTCTTAAAGGTAAAGGTTTCCCTTGCTCAAAAGCCAGTCGAATCCAACTCTAGGGGGCGGTGCTCATCTCCATTTCCAAGCCAAAGAGCCAGCACTGTCTGAAGATGTTTCCATGGTCATGTGGCCAGCATGATTAAACACCAAGGCTCACAGAACGCTGTTACCTTCCCACCAAAGTGGTACCTATTTATCTACTTGCAATTTCTTGCTTTCAAACTGCTGGGTTGGCAGGAGCTGAGGCTAGAGATGGGAGCTCACTCTGTCATGTGGCACTAGGGTCTCGAACTGCCGAACTACAGACCTTCCAGTCTACAGCTCAGTGTCTTAACCTCTGAGCCACCACGGCCCTATTTTGCATTCCACAATTAAGAAGGATACATTTACACATCAGTCTCCTATTTTGAAATATGTATTTGGTTCACTGTGTTTTCCCCCATGATTAAATCCCTACAAATGGTGACCATATAAGCTTAGCTTGTTATTCCTGCTTGGTCTTTGCATCTGATAAAACATCTTCATTATATTGTATGCTAATTTGCTGTTCACCCTCTGCCTATATGAATGGACTGTTAACTTCCATTTCAATGTATCTGAGGAAGTGTGTGTGCACACGAAAGCTCGTACTTTGAATAAAACTTTGTTGGTCTTAAAGGTGCCACTGGACTCAAACTTTGTTCTGTCTCTAAGTAACGTCACAGCTCCCCCACCATAGGAACTTCCTCTGTTTCTATGGTGAAGGCCAAACAACAGATTAGAGGAATTTCCTAGAGCATCATGGACAGTCACCCAGAAAGTGACATCACAGCATCCACAACATCCTCCTTTTTAATCTCTTGCTCTCGATCAAGTGAGTGTGGGCAGGTGTGACAGACTTTTTTTATCTACTGAGGGGACCTAAGCAGCCTCCTATGATTTGGAGGGAACCAGGTTTGTTTTAAACCTTCCCCTCAGTTACCAGGTATTCTTAAGGCAGCATGTGTATAGGAATGGGTTTGCTGCCATAAGGTGAGTTTTGTGGTGAGCAAATAGAATACAGAGATCACTGAGGCAAAAATTGTATATTAAAAATACAGAAGATTTATTTATTTACAAGTTGGTTTCAAAAAACAGATGAGCAGCACAGGTTTCCTGGTAGACAAAGGAGAAACCTGGCTGAGGCACATTAACTTAAACTAGTTATGGCTTCAGAGAGTAGTTTGAATTTTCCCTAAGGCTTTGAGGCACAAACAGGCTTTTGCTGACTGAGACTATCCTCTTACACTCACTGGATTCCACTCACACCATCCTGCCCTTTCCCAAGAGTCAGACTAAAAAAGGCACAAGGACAGGCCTAACAACTAATCTCTGCCAGAAGTAGAGCCCAACCGCTCCGCCCCACTACCAAGCAGAGCTACCCTCTGATCTGTCTGCTCTTTTCCTGAGCCAGATCTGAGCTCTCCCTGCCCTCTTCCTGAGGCAGACCTGAACTCAGCCCCTCTTACTGTACTTCCCTCCAGCATTCCATCCCCCTTCTGAAAAGTGATTGGATGGTGAAGCAGCACTCTCATAGGCTCAAGTGAATGGCTGTTTCCCCCTTCGGGTGCAGGACTGCCTCCTGTCTGTCACAACAGATGCTTGCCTGTATGAGACCAAATCACTTTCTTATGCTCAGAGGCTCCTGTACTATAGCAGATTCACAAATGGAGTTTGGAGAATTTGCTCCCAGTGTGCCACACAGACCATGGTGTTTTTTCAGACTGCAGCCACCTTTTGTGTTTTCACATATGTTGTGGCACTTCTGACGATCGCGCTATTGATGGAATCAGTTCATACTTCCCTCACGGCTCCATCTGTTCCGGGGCGTTTTCATTTTTTGGCTTTTTTTTTTTTTTTTTGCACATGTGTTGATGTGTTTGAGCATTTCAGCAGCCTTATTTGCTCCACATATCTTACATGAGAGTAGTCCCATTACTCTAGTGCAAAATGCAGCAGGCTCTCAAACAGCAACACTGAAGTGCAAAAGATAATTTATCTGCTCAATCACTTGGCCCCTATCATTTTGAAACTGAAAACATGAAAAGAATGTAACAAAAAGAAGGATTTTCCCCACTGGGGACAAAGGCTCAAAGGGTCAAGAGAGAATCTGGTGGATTTTACATGTGATTTTCCAGGAACACCATTGGCTTCAGTATGTCCACTCTCATGTAAAGCAAGAGGGGGACATGATCTCAGCTTTCTTAGGTTGGGGAGAGAGGCAGAGAGAGGAGACCAGACCATACACACACGCACACACATGCTCGCAAGGCAGAGCAAAGAAGAGAAGAAGGAGAGATTGGATTTATACCCTTCACTTGGAGTCTCAGAGCGGCTTACAAACTGCTTTCTCTTCCCCTCCCCACAACAGACACCTTGTGAGGTAGGTGGGACTGAGAGAGCTCTGACAGAAACTGCTCTTTTTCAATAACAGCTGTGCCAGAACTATGGCTTGCCCAAGGTCATCCAGCAGGTGCAAGTGGAGGAGTGGTGAATCAAACCCGGTTCTCCCAAATTAGAGTCCACACACTTAACCACTACACCAAACTGACTCAAAGAAGATGCCCCCAATGAGAATGTCTGCTTGTTTCAACACAGGCACCTTCAATCTGTGAAAGGTTTCTCTGCTGGGATGCAATTTAAAAAAAAAAAAACACCCAAAGCCGCTCACCCTTTTTGGGTTGGTTTTGGTGGGTGAGTTGTGCCAGAAGTCACCAATGCAAAAAAACGTAGTTCAGATTACGAGCAGAGGCCTTGTTGCAAATACATTTCACTTTGGGGGGAGAAGTGCAGGAGAAACCAGTTTTATTAGGGATGGATGGGGAAGGGAAGATATGAGACAGTGTTGGGATGTTTACGAAGTTGTCTGAACACAAGACAAAAACACACTATCCTTGGGTAATGCAAGTGGATTTTTAAGGCAATGTGAAAGACACTCTGTTCAGGCTGAGCTGGCTGGCAATACAGATTAAATTCTGGACCTCCTTTTTATTTTAGTTTCCTGAATCTTTAATGATAGAATAACACATTATGTTTAGTTCTGTTATCATTTTTAAAGACTTCTTTTATTTTCCAAACGCAACCATGAGTCTGCTTTTTGGAAGGGGAGAACAGATACCTTTCCCCCTCTGCAGTGAATTCTGGGAACTGCAATTCCCAAACTGTACAGAGAGGAAGGAAAGAAGTAGAGAAATAAAGAATGATGTAGGGATGACACTACAAGGATTTTCTTTCCTCTTCTCTCTCCCATTGCCACTGCATCACTTCACAATCACAGGACAGATAAACTGAAACAGAGTAGAATACAATGGGATGGGTTCATGTCTTAAATTTACCATTCAAGCTAGAGAAGAATTTAGCAGCTGGGAAGTTTCAAAGCAGGTACAACCTTCGTCCTCATCTCTCAAATTAGGCAAATGTCATAATGGAGAAGTGGGATAAGACCATTGAGTTCAAAGCCTAAAACTACCTACTTGCACCACTGGTTGGAAACAAAATGAAAGAAATTCTGGGGAAGGCAAGAGTTGAGGAAGAAGCCGCTACGGGTTCATCCTTTGCTCAGCAGATGTTGTAACAATTAGGTATGTACCACCTCCAACCAGTAGATGGGGCTAGACTATTTCCTTACTGTTGTGTATACTTCCATAAAGATAGATCAAGGTGGGTAGCCCTGTTGCTCTGAAGCAGCAGAACAAAGTTTGAGTCCAGGGGCACCTTTAAGACCAACAAAGTTTTATTCAAGGCGTGAGCTTTCGTGTACAAGCACACTTCGTCCGATGATGAAATGGAATCTGACGAAGTGTGCATGCACACGAAAGCTCACACCTTGAATAAAACTTTATTGCTCAAGTCAAGTCAAGTCAAGTTTATTAGTACGGTCAAGCGACCAGCCAAACTTTATTGGTCTTAAAGATGCCACTGGACTCTAACTTTGTTTAGTATACTGTATATCACTATTTTGTTGTTTGCTCTGAAATGGTTTTGTTGTGGTATGCTAGATTCTGAGAAACCTTGCAGTAGGTTAAATAATATCCATTGAATTGGGCATTTCTCCTGAGTTGGAAGGCCCAGGCTAGCCTGCTGTCATCAGATCTTGGAAGCTAAGCAGAGTCAGCCCCAGTAAGTATTTGGAGGGGAAACCACCAAGGAATAGCAGGGTTGCTACATAGAGGCAGGCAATGGCAAACCACCTCTGTTTGTCTTCTGCCTTGAAAACCTTACGGGGTCGCCGTAAATCAGCTGTGACTTGATGGCTTTTGCACACTGGTGATTCATAGTCTACTGCAGCCTGTAAGCCTCAATTCTATTAAAATATAATTTAAGCTGGAAGGAAAGGGTGTGGGGGATTGAATGATGGAGGGGATTCCGAAAATGCCCTTTGCTCTCAGTCATCAAGACTGCCTACCCGGTGCCCCAATCATAATACAAGTGTACCATCTCTTAATGGCTTAATAGGATTGCAATATTCTGATGTGGGGTGGCCCACGCTAGCCTGATCCTATCATCTCTCGGCTGATTAGCACTTGGGATGGGCGACCACCAAGGAAGTTCGGGGTTGCTACGCAGAGGCAGGCAATGGCAAACCACCTCTGAACATTTCTTGCCTTGAAAACCCTCTGAGGTTGCCATAAGTTGGCTGTGACTTGACAGCATTTTCCACAGCCGTAACTGCAACATTGGTTGAATCTGGTGGAGCATCTCTATGTTGCTGAAGTCTTGTTGTTATTGTTAAGCCTGAACTGGGGGTGAGAGTTTCTGAGAAACATGTTCAATTTTTTAAAAGGACACCCTATTTGGTGCTTTTTTCTCCAGGGACTGCAACAAAAAGGCAGCAGGAGTGTTCACTCATTAAGGCCATGAAGACTTCAGTCGCCCTCAGGGATTTTTGTCGTGTAGCTTATCTGGCTGGCTATACATTGGCATCCTGTTCCTTATGTGATCCATGATTGGCTATTCCTTTAAAAAAAAAAAGAAAAAGAAAAGGGAGAATCAATAAATATAAGGAGGAAATGGCACTGGAGCAGCAAAAGAATTAGTTTCAGGGAACTGACATAAAATACATTTTAAAAAAAACCTCTCAGCATTGTGGGCTTTTTGGGAAATATATCAGGGGGCCCAAAGGTATTGCTTGCTACTGGAAATTAGAATTGTTTCAGTATGTTGCCCCTACTCATAGTCATTTGTACTTCTCTACTTACTGAGTAAGACTGGTCTGTGTTAGCTGAGTAATTCAGCCATTCATGAAATTAGTGACTTTGTACAGCTCTTCCCCCATCCCCCACCCTACTCTGTATCTGAGGCATTGCGTTTACTTTATCATTGGGCTCTAGACCTTGGTATAAACATCAGTGTTTCTGAAGATGAATGTCCAGAAAGAGACTTCTGCCTTGACAGAAAGAACAGCAAGGTGATGAGTCTGTTACTGACAATCCTCTGGAGAGCATAAGCATTAATAACATCTGAAAAAGCCACAATAATACAGACTGATCATTCTCCCCGTTAATTTATTGAGGCCCGTGTTCATCTTGACAAACTTCAAGGCTGCTTCTCCACTGCTGCACTCAAAGGTTCTATAAACTAAGGGGCAACCAGCATGCCAAAGAGGAGATGAATACCCCTCTAAGCCATCTCAGCTTTTCTTATTTTGGTTGCAGAGACTGGAATACTTGGCAGCTACCAGCTGCTGCATGGAATCCACTCAGCCCACAACCACGAAGGTTGGATTCCACACTCCTCCACATGCTGCTGCTGGTGTGACCTTGGGTCAGCTACAAGTTCTTTCAGGGCTGTTCTCTCACAAGCAGTTCTCAAGAGAGCTCTCACAGCCCCACCTACCTCACAGGGTGTCTGTTGTGGGGAAGGGAAGGGAAAGGAGACTGTAAGCCACTCTGAGACTCCTTCGGGTAGGGTATAAATCCAATCTCCTCCTCCTCCTCTTCTTCTTCTTCATACAGCAGTAGCAGCAGAATTCCTGCATCCTGTAACAACCCAGTACAGGCCTGCAGAATTTCTATGTTACTATGTCCCATGACCTCCTCAAGCCTGACTCAGAGGGTCATCCTCTGAGGAAGGAGCAGAGTCACTGGGCCTCTCCATCCCAGCAAAGACCAGCACCACCGCCCCCTAAGGTTGCCAGCTCTGGGTTCGAAAATTCTTGGTGATTTTGGTGGGAGAGCATAGTTTGTGGGAGGAGACAGGGAGGGACTTCTGCAGCTCATACAGTCCACCCTCCAAAGCAGCCATTTACTCCAGACGATCTCATCCCTGTGGCCTGGAGATCAGTTGGAATTCCAAGAGATCTTCAGCCACCACCTGCAGACTGCCAACCCTACCCCTCTTGCAAGGCCCATCACCTGAAGTGCCAGAAGGGGTCAACCTCGCTTGATGAGGACTCTGAAAAAACCTCCAGGGAAGCCATCAGTATGCCCATTGCCATGTGCCGGGGCTCACCCATTTGCCCAGCCCCATTCTCCACCCCACTCACTCCCAGTACCCCAGCAATTCACTGTTTGGGAGGGCATGTGAGTAAATGGGGTAGAGAAGGGGGCGATGCACCTGAGCTGAAGCCTGCACCAGAAGGTGGAGTTGTCATATGGTTCAAGTAGGATTGCCAGGTCCCCCCATGCCACCATCGGGGGATGTGGGGTAGAGTTGCCAGATTTGGGTTGGGAAACACCTGGACATTTTGAGGTGGAGCCTGGGGAACAATAGGGACCTCAGTGGAGTACAATGCCACAGAGTCCACCCTCCAAAACTTCCATCTTCTCCAGAGGAACAGATCTCTCTAGTCTGGAGATGAGCTGCTATTCCAGGATCCCCCAGGCCTCACTGGAGGCTGGCATCTAGGAGTTGCCACCTCCAGGTGGGGCCTGGAGTTCTCCCAGAATTAAAACTGATATCCAGACTACAGTTGCCCTGGAGAAAATGGCAGCTTAGGAGGGTGAACGGAATGGCAGCATCCCCTGCTGCATCTGCGATCTCCCCTAGCACAGAAATCACTAGTTATGACATAGAGCTAGTGAAAAGCCAGAAGTCGTTTGGGTAGGGTTGCCATCCCCCTTATGAGGGTTTACCCACTTTCAGGGGGCCCAATCTGCTGCCACTCAGATGGCTGGTGGAGGAGCCCCACCCTGAACAGCCCCGTCTGCACTGACATGCCCGGTGCAATGATGTCACCCGGATGTGATATCATCATGCAGGGCATGTCGCAGGGGAGGGGGTGCTCTAGAATCTGAGAAAAAAACTCTATGGTAACCAAAGACTCCAAGAAGAAGAAAGGAGCCCCCACCCCCCATCCTGCCGGAAGAAAGTAAGGGCCTGGCAACCCTATGAAATGCAGTGCTTCAAAATCTTGTCCACTAAACTGTACTGGCTGTGCAACATTGTTTGAGGCTATGTCATTAGATTCCAGAACAAACAAAGAGATAGGAATAAGCAGGGGTCTTTTCGGGGGGAGCCCACCGGAGCGCAGCTCCGGGAGCTCAGAAGCCAAGCCCCGCCCCCAGCCGGCGTCCCGGAGAGTCTTTCAGGCAGCCGAATGTCAATTTCAGCTCCATTATATCCTATGGGCCATTGAAGTCAATGGTGAAAACATAGGGTATATTCTAGGGGCTGGAGGAGAGGGGTTTGAGGGAGAGGCTCGAAACTCACAGGATAGCTGATGGAGCCTCTCCCCAAGATACCCACCAAGTTTCAAGAACATTGGACCAGGGGTCCAATTCTATGGCCCCTAAACAGGTTGCCCCTATTCCCTCCATTATTCTCTATAGTGGGAAAAAAATAACTTATTTTCCCACCATAGAGAACAATGGAGGAAATGGGGCAACCTGTTTGGGGGCCCATAGAATTGGACCCCCTGGTCCAATGTTCTTGAAATTTGGTGGGTATCTTGGGGAGAGGCTCCATCAGCTATCCTGTGATCTTGGAGCCTCTCCCTCAAACCCTCCCCTCCAGCCCCCAGAATATACCCTATGTTTTCACCATTGACTTCAATGGCCCATAGGGTATAATAGGGCTGAATTGCCACTGAATTTCTTTCATTCCCTCCTTTCCTTCTTTCTTTTTCCTCTTTCCCTCATTCTTCTCTTCTCTTCTCTTCTCTTCTCTTCTCTTCTCTTCTCTTCTCTTCTCTTCTCTTCTCTTCTCTTCTCTTCTCTTCTCTCTCTCTCTTTCTTTCTTTCTTTCTTTCTTTCTTTCCCACCTTCTTCTCTTCTCTTTTTTCCTCCTTTCCCTGTTTCCCTCCCTCTTCCCTCTCTTTCTTTCTCTCTTTCCTTCCTTCTTTCCTTCTCTCTACTCTCTCTCTTTCCTTCCCTATTTCCTCCTTCTGTGGCCGAACTCTAGTGAGAAGGAGTTTAAACTTTAAACCCCTTCTCTCTTAGCTCCCCCACCCAGACCAGCTGGGGAAGGGAAGGGGAGGCTTTTGAAGATGCTTCCCCCCTTTTGCTTCCCCTTCTGACATCACTTCCGGTGATGTCAGGGAGTGTGGCATATGCTAATAGCCTAATCGCTCATTAGCATACCATATGCTAATGAGCTCCTGCAGCTGTTCTTCTACGAAAAGACCCCTGGGAATAAGAAACCCACCATGAAATGGTGGGAGGTAGGTGACTTCTTTCGTTTAATGGGCTCATGTATTATTCTCCATTGCTGATCTCTCCTGCACGAAAATCCCCTTTGGATCCATGCTGAGAAGTAATAACAACACACTGGTAATTAATGCACAAATAAACTCTGTTGTGCTACTCTGTCCACAACAAAGGAAACCCATCCAAAAAAAGTGGTGTTAGTATTTCCTCAGATGTAGCGAGATAAAATTAGATCAAATAGAGAACTCCTCTTTAAAGAAAATTATGGAAGCCATGGATCCTGCTTGAGGCTGCCTGGATAAACTTTGGCTCCAGCAGGGTGTGTGTGTGTGTTTCTAATGCCTAGATAACCATATCTGCTAAAACGTTTTTCCTTTTCTGTCTGTTTTGATCTCTTTTCTACTGGATTGTGAAGCAGTGGTCTCTTTAGGTGTATGCAAATATTTTCAATATCTATGTGCGGGGGTACCTCTCTCTTATTTTGTGTAGTTAGGTGTGATGCAGTTTTAAATTTCTTGTTGTTTCTTTCTCTCACTCAAAGTATCTATCGCTGCCACCAGGAATTTAATTCCAGTCTTTAATTAACCTTTCCCACAGTATTGTGCCCAAGCTCTAAGGCTCCTTCATTGGACTACGTGGTTCTGAGGCTATTAAGACTCTGGGTTAACAATAAACAAGATAAAACTTTATTGGTAAAAGAAGCGTATTGGTTACAAGATGTTTTCTTAAGTTACTTAGTAGAGTCTTTCCCCTTTACACAGGTTTCTGTCAACTTTTGACCTCACGCTCTTAAAATACTCTATTAGATTTTTCCTAATATGCCCCCTTAAGTATATTTTGGTGTAGTGGTTAAATGTGCAGACTCTAATCTAAGAGAACCGAGTTTGATTCCCCACTCCTTCACATGCAGCTGCTGGATTACTTTGGGCAAGCCATAGTTCTGGCACAGCTGTTCTCTAAAGGACAATTCTGGAAAGAGCTCTCTCAGCCCCACCTACCTCACAGGGTGTCTGTTGTGGGGAGGGGAAGGAGTTGGTAAGCCGCTCTGAGACTCTGAGTGAAGGGTGCGGTATAAATCCAATCTCCTCCTCCTCCTTCTCTTCTTCTTCCTCTTCCTCCTCCTTTAGAATCTTAATGCCTTTCACAGCACTTCTATCTATATATCTAATTCCCAAGTTGCCCCCTGCGTGTGGATATCTAAATCTGCACATCAGGGGTACCTGGGGGGCAGAGAGATTTTCCTGCGCATGTGGGGCAGTTCCCAGGTGTGCAGAAAAATCAGAAAACTTTGAAAAAATACAGGGGGGATATTTAAATCCCCAAAAAAGTAAGAGCGTTCCCTGCACATGCACAGGGAACGCTCTGGGAAATCTGTGTTGGGCCAGTGGTTGGAAGTCGCTCAGGCCTCGCCGCAGGAGCGGGGGGGGAGGAGATCGGTGGCGGCAGCAGAGGAGATTGTCAGAGGGGCAATCGGGGGGGCCCGGAGGCTGGAAGCCGCTCGGGCCTCGCTGCCAGAGTTGGGGGAGGGGGGTGGAGGAGATTAGTGAGGCTGCTTAGGCCTCACTGCCGGAGCCGGGGGGGAGGAAGAGTTTGGCGAGGCCCAGCAGCTGGCAGCCACTTGGGCCTTGCCACTGGAGCCAGGGGTAGTGGTGGAGGGGTGGTGGAGGAGACTGGGGACGGGGGGAATTGGCGGACTCGGTGGCTGGTAGCCACTCAGGCCGTGCCACCAGTGTCTGGGGATGGGGGGGACGCTTACCTGCTGTTGCTGCTGCTTCCTCCTCCTCCTGCTCTGTGTGGAGCTCTTCTCTTCCCCCCACCCACGAGTATCGTGGGTCCCCTTTCTTGTATGATTCTAATGAGAAGACTGCTTTTCAGACTCTTAAGAACATAAGAACATAAGAGAAGCCAATGTTGAATCAGGCCAATGGCCCATCTAGTCCAACACTCTGTCACACAGCGGCCAAAATATACCAGGTGCCATCAGGAGGTCCAGCAGTGGGGCCAGGGCACCAGAAGCCCTCCCACTGCTGCCCCCTCCAGCACCAAGAATAGAGTGCATCACCTGCCCCAGACTGAGAGTTCTCATTCTATACCCCGTGGCTAATAGCCACTGGTGGACTTCTGCTCCATATGTTTATCTAATTTCCTCTTGAAACTGTCCATGCTTGCAGCTGCCACGACCTCCTGTGGCAGTGAATTCCATATGTTAATCACTCTTTGGGTGAAGAAGTATTTCCTTTTATCTGTTCTAACCCGACTGCTCAGCAATTTCATAGAGTGCCCACGAGTTCTTGTATTGTGAGAAAGGGAGAAAAGTACTTCTTTCTCAACCTGCTCAATCCCATTCATAATCTTATAAACCTCGATCATGTCACCCCTCAGCCGTCGTTTCTCCAAGCTAAAGAGCCCCAAGCATTTTAACCTTTCTTCATAGGGAAGGTGTTCCAACCCTTTTATCATTCTAGTTGCCCTTCTCTGCACTTTTTCCAATGCTATAATATCCTTTTTGAGATGTGGTGACCAGAACTGTACACAGTATTCCAAATGAGGTCGCACCAATGATTTATACAGGGGCATGATGATACTGGCTGATTTGTTATCAATTCCCTTCCTAATAATCCCCAGCATAGCGTTGGCCTTCTTTATTGCAGCTACACATTGTGTAGACATTTTCAGCGAGTTATCCACTACGACTCCAAGATCTCTCTCTTGGTCAGTCTCTGCCAGATCAGACCCCATCAACGTGTATTTATATTTAGGATTTTTGGCTCCAATGTGCATCACTTTGCACTTGGCCACATTGAACCCCATTTGCCACGTTGACGCCCACTCACCCATCCTCAACAGATCCCTTTGGAGTGCCTCACAATCCTCCCTGGTTTTCACCACCCTGAACAACTTCGTGTCATCTGCAAATTTAGCCACATCACTGCTTACTCCCAATTCCAAATCGTTAATAAACAAGTTAAAAAGCATGGGACCGAGTACTGATCCCTGTGGTACCCCACTGCTTACCCTCCACTGAGAAAGTTTCCCATTTATACTCACTCTCTGTTTCCTATTTATAAGCCAGTTTTTGATCCACAAGACTCTTGTGCAGATTGACCACAACTGAGAGCTCCTGACAAACTGAAAACTCTGCCTTCTCTCTCTCCACACACACACACCCCTAGCTCCACCCACACACTCTCAGTCACCAACCAATCACCTCACTCACTCTTTCACACACACCCCTTGTTCTTCAGACACTTACCAAACTTTTAAAGAAACTCACACATATAACCTGAAATCATGACACCATGTCAAGGATATTTTTCACAATAGAGAATTAGAAAATGGTGTTTTCTTCTGTTTCTCTGGGAGACGGGGGGTGGGGAACTTACCTGAACAGTGTCCCACATCACCACAATGTCAATTCCAGCTGCAGTGATGTCACTTCTTGTTATACAGCTGGAGGCAATGTGGCGGAGTTTCAGGGCACCAGGGCTCTTTTTGTAGCAGGAACTCCTTTGCATATGAGACGACACACCCCTAATGTAGCCAATCCTTCAAGAGCTTACAGTAGCCCCTGTAAGAAGAGCTCTGTAAGCTCTTGGAGGACTGGCTACATTAGGGGTGTGTCTCCTAATATGCAAAGGAGTTCCTGCTACAAAAAGAGCCCTGCAGGGCACTGTTTCAGCTCCCCCCCACCATGCCCCAGTGCCCTATTGAATGGTGGCAGGGGACCAAGACCTGGTGGCTGCCCACCAAAGTGGGGAACCTGGCCTCCCTATTTATAGTAATTGTGACCTATATAGTATGGGTGACACTTGATGACATAGAAGAAAAATACAGAATTATAAAAGCAGGTTGTTCACTGGACATTAGGACTACATCACTATTTGCTAAAGATTACAGAAATAAATTTGGAATAAGTAGATTCGAGGCCAGTAGTACCTTAGAGACCAACAAGGTTTTTGGGTTATAACCTTTCAACAGTCAGAGCTCCCTTCTTTATTATCTGACAAAGGGAGCTTTGACTCTTGAAAGATACGACCTCGGAAATCTTGTTGGTCTCTAAGGTGCTGTTGGACTTGAAACTAGCTCTTCTACCACAGAGCAATCCAGCTACCCTTTGAAGGTATGTTTGGAATGTAACTTATCAAAATTTAACCCATTTGAAAGGGAAAGTAACCCAAAATAAATTGTGGAATTCCCTGCCATAGAATGTGGTGGTGGCTGCAAGCATAGACAGGTTCAAGAGAGGATTTAACATCTGGAGCTGAGGTTCATCAGTGGCTCTTAGTCGCAAGGTATAGATGGAACACTCGGTCTGGGGCAGTGATGCTCTGTATTCTTGGTGCTTGGCGGGCAACAGTGGGAGGGCTTCTGAAGTTCTGGCCAGGCTGGTGGAACTTCTGAAGTTCTGGCCAGGCTGGTGGAACTTCTGTGTGAAGCAGAGTGTTGGACTGGATGGGCCACTGGCCTGATACAACATGGCTTCTCTTATTTTCTTATGTAAATTACCTCTGACAGTGAGAAGCATTCAGGGACGTTTGGAAATCCTTGGAGTTCCTGCACATCACTTGCTGATGATATTTCTGTTTGATCAGAGTGAGGTAGTATCCCGAGCCATGGTAAGGCTGTCCACCCCTGGTTTAGACATTGACAGGGGAATTTTCCCCATTGTGGCTTCTTTGTCAGTGCAGCATTGTAACCAAGCACCTAAAGAATGCAATATATATTTCTTTAGACCAGGGAGTCCCCAACCTTTTTGAGCCTGTGGGTGTCTTTGGAATTCTGACACCGTATGGTGGGCACAGCCACTAAATGGCTGCCACAGCTTTCCCAATATTCCCAAATCTCAGTATTGGTATGGTATTGGGATCTGGGAAATAATCGGAATTGCCATTTTTTCTTTTGCTCTATTGTACCCTATGGGGACCATTCCCCATAGGCTATAATGGAGACTCAATCTGGAGGTATCTGGGGCTCTAGGGGGCTGTTTTTTAGGTATAGGCACCAAATTTTCAGCATAGCTGCTGGTGCCTCTCCTCAACCCCACCCCCCAAGTTTCAAAACCATTAGACCAGAGGCTCCAGTCCTCAGAGCCCCAGAAGGAGGTGCCCCCAACCTCCATTGTTTCCAGTGGAGGAAAAAAGCATGTAAAGAGATACAGTCCCTTTAAATATTTCTCCAAGCCACACCTCAAGTCCAAAGGAGCAAGCTTGCCCAGAAGCCTCCTGGGTGAACTCATTGCTTCGAAAAGGCATGGAACTCGCTGCTTGCAAAAGGCATGGAGTGGGGAAAGGCTTTAAATGCCTTTTTTCTCCTCCATGCCTTGCAAAAGTCCCAACCAAGATACAAAGAGCAGTCAGCTGAAGTCCATGTCCTTTCAGCTGATCTTCTGATCATCTCCATTATACCCTATGGGGACCTTTCCACACAGGCTATAATGGAGTATCCAGGGCTTGAGGGAGCTGTTTTTTGAAACACCAAATTTGCAGCATAGCTGCTGGTGCCTCTCCTCACCCCCCACTCCAAGTTTCAAAAAGATTGGACCAGCAGTCCAAGTCTGAGAGCCCCAGAAGGAGTTGCCCCCACCCTCCATTGTTTCCAATGGAAGAAAAAGGCATGTAAAGGGACACTGTCCCTTTAAATGCTTCTCCAAGCCATGCCACGAGTCCAAAGCAGTTAACTCACCCTGAAGCCTTCTGGGTGAACTCATTCCTTAAAAAAAGTATGGAACTCTCTGCTTGCAAAAGGCATGGAGGGGGGAAGCTTAAAAGTCCCAGCTGAGCTGCAAAGAGCTGTCAGCTCCATGCTGCCCCAACTGATCCTCTCTTGCAGCTCCCAGCACAGAGCTCAGAGCTCTGCCTGAACAAAAGCCAGGGAAAACTGGCTTTTTTCAGGCTCAGCTATATCAGTAGCTGGATACAAATTTCTGATCTGTGTTTGGCTTAAGTAATACCCGAAAAATACCAATAAAGTATTTTTCAGGTATTTATTCAGTTCGGTTTATACTGAATGCACACTCCTATTTGAGAGTAACTGGCCAGAGGGCATGCAGCAAGCTTCTAAGGCAAAGCGGAGGCTTGAGCCTGGGTCTCCCAGATCCTAATTTGACATTCTCACCACTATACCATGCAGATGGTCAAGGAAGAAGTGATTTTAAACTAACACCTAAGTCTTTGGCTGCAGTCTCTGACTAAAGGCCTGCAGCCAAACTGTGTAGCTAGAGAATTCTTTTAAAGCATTCCAGGTTTATATTTAAGATAAGAACTGTAAGCTGTTGGCCTTGTTTTGATGCTTGACACTTATGGATATACAGTTGCTTTATAAGTGAATGTATTCTGGGTGCCAAAGTCATGTGTAAGCATGAACCTAATATCATTTAAAATCCAGGAAAGTGAACTTTTAAAACAAAATTCCCAATAGAACTGGCATTTCAAAGGAAACCTACCCACGGTATGAAAAATAAAATCATTAAATATAGCCTGAGGAACTGAATGTAAATGAGTTCTTCAGAAGCCCTGTTGGTATCCTAGAACATCCTTCAATAAGTCGCAGGTTTACTCTGTCATACCCACAAGCCAACAATTACAGTACTACTTTAATCTAAAACTTTTACTGATTTGGATGCCTAATGCTGAGGTTTATACTGCCTTGACAGGGGAATATTACTTCTGTGTAGGAAGAGGAACAAATTAGCCTCTTTCTTCTTCCAAAAGAAATTCATATGAATAAATTGCACATTTACCTCATGATGGGAGAGTCCATTTTTCAATCCCACAAGCTCCTTTTTGAAGTATAAGTCAGAAAGGTCCAAATAGTGAGCTGACAAAGTCCCAGAACTAATATGTAAATAAGAAAAATGGGGAAAAGGGGAGTATGACAGATCCCGTCCACTTCCCTCCCTTTTAGGCAAGATTTTTTCCTCCGTTTTTCTTTTGTGTCCCTTCACAAAAGCCCTGGTAGCATGTATTCTCTTTAAAGGAACTTTAGCAGTCCCACCCTGTGTCAGTGATATGTAATGGCTATTTTCTCAGCCCAGGACCGAAGGGAAGGGTTAGTGTCTCCCTTTAACTTAAATGACAGAAAATGGAACTTGAGTTGCTTTTAACATTCAAAAATGACAGAAGGTTTTTATTTAACATAGGGTTGCCAGCCCCAGGGTCCAAGCAGGGGATTCCCTGCTTTCAGGGACTTCTCCCTGTGATGGACCAGCCGGCCAGCAGGGGAAACCCTGCCCCTAAACAGTACATTGGGGATGTCACTCTGGGATGCTCTGGGTTTGCAGCAAAACTCTATGGTTTCAGGGCAAATTTACCAGAGAGTTTTGCCCCCAAACCAGAAAGTTGCCCTCGGCATTACCAACATGATCATGTCACTTCTGGGTGATGTCATCACATGATGTCATAAGAACATAAGAGAAGCCAATGTTGAATCAGGCCAATTGCCCATCTAGTCTAACATTCTGTCACACAGTGGCCAAAATATACCACATGCCATCAGGAGGTCCAGTAGTGGGGCCAGGACACTAGAAGTCCTCCCACTGCTGCCCTCCCAGCACCAAGAATAGAGTGCATCACCTGCCCCAGACTGAGAGTTCCTATCTATACCTTGTGGCTAATAGCCACTGATGGTCCTCTGCTCCATATGTTTATCTAATTCCCTCTTGAAACTGTCCATGCTTGTAGCTGCCACCACCTCCTGTGGCAGTGAATTCCATGTGTTAATCACTCTTTGGGTGAAGAAGTACTTCCTTTTATCTGTTCTAACCCAACTGCTCAGCAATTTCATGGAGTGCCCACAAGTTCTTGTATTGTGAGAAAGGGAGAAAAAGGGAGATATCATGTGATATCCCTGCCCACCCCTGGAATGCTCCCCAAATTTTCTTGCTGGATTGATGAGGGGACCGGGCAATCCTAATTTAGCATCAAGGGGAAAGGTCAGGTGAAATCAGGAGGTGAAAATACTGAAGTAAAATAGCATAAGTGCAAACTCTTATTCTTATATCTCAGGCTAGTGAGAATTGCTTGAATTATTCACAGTTGCTATAGTTCTTTATTTTGAGCCACTTTTGTTCCTGAGTTTTCCCAAGCCACTCCAGCATACTTTATTTGTTTAATAGCAGAGTCTTTTGGTATCCAGAAGGCTGGTACCCTCTTCCCGACACCCAGATCCCTCCTCTTGGAACACCAGTTTTTGACTGACTCTTTAGGTTTCTCCACGCAGTTTTTAACTACACCAGACTAGGGATCTCTGTACCCTTCAGAGATATCATCCTGTTCAACTGGGTAGGGAATCTTCTTCTCTCCTTAGAAGTTTTATCCCCTTTCCTTGACCTGAATGGGAGTCAGTTTACTTTTTCCCAGTTCTCTTGTCTGTGTTGAACTGCTCTCAGTTCAGGCTGAAATTAGACTCTCAAAAGAGCATTCAGACTTTCTCCAGTATAGGCTCAAATCAGAATGAATCTCCTCAGCATCCTGTTCTCTCAAGACTCTGACTGCTCAGCTGATGCTGACCAATCAAATTGCTCAGAGCAGCCTGTCACTCAAGGCTCTCTGCCTCTGTGAAGAATTAGCCCTTCACAGTCCTGTAGTTTTATGTACAGCACTTTTAAACCTCTTAAAAAGTGCTGTCCAACACAGGGAGCTTTCTGGGATTCAGGCCTAAAATAAGAACCAAATATGTTGACTTTTTTAAAAATGGGTTTCTTTTATACCATACCAGTTGTGACTAAGCAACCTGAAGGCTCCTGTGATGGACAATGAAGAAGTAGTTTTAAATAACTACCCAAGTTTTGTCTGTAGTCTTCTGGTGTCTGGCCAAAAGCCTGCAGCCAAATAGGGTGGGTAGAGAACTTTTTAAAAGATTTCCAGTATATATTTAAGATAAGCACAATAGGCAGATGGCTTTTTTTCTGATGGTTGACATGAATCAGATTGCTTTTTAATCGAACATGTTCTGGGTACCAAAGTCAAGTGCAAATATGAACCTGATATCATTTAAAGTTTGAAACAGTTACGTTTTTAAAACAAAATTCCCAGTAGTACTGGCATTTCAAAGGAGAAATCTGTATCTGCTGGTTTTCTGCCCATTATGTAGCTGTTAAAAACCCAGGGAAGAAACATTGCTTTTGTACTGCCTTTGGCAGAAGGTGCAGCACAAGCCTTGTAATTAAAAACAGATTAGCCTTAGATCATTTAGATGTTGGAAGAACCGAAAATGGACTAACAACATTGGCTGTTGAGAACAATCATACAGCAACATAAATTAAGAGTTGTACTTCCAGGCTTCGTATTGACAATTTTTAAAAAGACATTCAGCTGGTGGGTTCCATAGTGTTTTGGCCCTCCCAGCTTGCCATATTGGGAAGTGGTGGAGTTCAGTCATTTTGAAGAGAACTTTCACTTTCCAGCTGCAATTCAGTTTGCCTCTTCCTGTGAGCCAGGTCCTCATGCCTTTTAATGGTTCCAATGACATTACTAGTTGGTTATATCCCTTCTATATGTCCTCCTCTTAATTTCCTATTGGGAATGAGGTTCTTTGGGGAGGTCTTCCACTGGTGCTCAAATGAGCAGAAGAAGAAAATGGGAGGAGGACATTATCAATATGTAGATGTCACTTCTGAGAGCAAGTTTGGTATAGTGGTTAAGTGCGTGGACTCTAATTCCCCCTCCTCCACTTGCAGCTGCTGGATGACCTTGAGCAAGCCATAGTTCTGTCAGAGGTGTGTTCTCGAGAACAGTTCTCTCAGAGCTCTCTCAGCCCCCCCTACCTCACAGGATGTCTGTTGTGGGGAGGGGAAGGGAAAGGAGTTTGTAAGCTGCTCTGAGACTCCAAGTGAAAGGCGGGGTATAAATCCAATCTCCTCCTCCTCCTCCTCCTTGTCTTCTTCTTCTGGCTAAAAACTGGAAGTGACGTCATCAATGCTCTAGGCTTTCGGTGATCTCTATAGTTTTATCAATGAAATCCTAGTGCTTCAGTGACATTATTTCTAGGTTTTAACCAGAATTGATATTGACAGCATCCTTTTTTCCCCGTGGCCCATTTCCCATAGTCTCCCAGAGGTAACTTCCAGGCATACAACTTGCAACCCTATCTACATGGGATGCCTCCAACCTAGCATCATTGTTGCTAGGATGACTCAGGATATTCACAAACATTCTGAACATCAGGCATAGAATTCTGATAGTCATAAAAATCAGAGAAGAAAAAAAACATTTGATTCATGGAGAATCTCAGAGACAGGAAGTGATGGCTGGTACAAGGGATTTAGAAATTGAAATTGTAACAGTAGGTAGCCACAGGGCTGGCTCGCTCACTAGGCGAACTAGGCATTCACCTAGAGTGTGCCTGCCCTTAGGGGCACCAAAAGCCCACCACCAAAAGCCCCACCAAAAAACCCCACCCCTTCCCTGGGTTGCCAGCACACCCCGGCGGCAGGCAAGAGGGGGAAGGAGGAGGAGGAGAGGAGCTCTCCCTCACCCTGGGGAGCCCCGGCAGCGGAGAGGTGGGAGGTTGGCAACCCCATAATTGGGCACACGCCGGGGGGGGGCGCCAGAAGGTAGCCCCACCTAGGGCACAAAAAAAACCTCGGGCCGACCCTGGGTATTTTTAAAGAAACGAAGGTTTGTGTTTTTTAAAGAAACGAAGGTTTGTGTGTGAAGGCCACTGCAGAGGTGACAGTGAAAAGGAGATGAAGATGAGACTGATTTTTTTTATTGCCTCAAAATAATGAATCAAAGCTTTGGCAGCAATCCAGTTATTTGGAATTTAGGGGCTCTATACCCCACATCCATTAATCTGCAAGACTGTATAGTTAAGAAACAGGGCTTTCTGAGGTTTTTAGTAATAAAATCAGACACTGAAGAATTCTTATGTATTTCTTTAACATATGGGTTTGCTAGGTCCCCTCATCACACTGGCAGAGGATTAGGGGGAGCATTCCAGGACATCCAGAAGTGGCATCATCACATCAGGGATCTCGTGTAATGATGTGCTGGTTTGGGGGGCAAAGCTTTGTGGTAAAACCGGCTTCAAACCATAGAGTTTTGCCCTCAAACCAGAATGTTGCTGTGCGATGCCCTGAGGTGATGTCACTTCAGGGTGACATCATTGTGTCAGGGGCATCACACTGCAACATCACTCTTTGGGGTGGGTAGAAGCCCCAAAACTGCTGGCAGGCAGCAGGCAGAAGCCCCAAAAACTGAGGGAATCCCTGCGGGACCTGGGGACTGGCAACCTTATTATCATAGGAGACAAGGCAACACATGGAAAAAATAACCCAGCATAATTGCTTTTCCATTTTCCTAGCAGCCATGCTCTGATAGTGAGGGAAATGTGCTACTCTTTTATTCATGCCCTCTGAATGGCAGGGCGTGGAGGATTGCAGGCAGAGTCTGCAGCGGGCCTCAGATGCGCAGGTTGCCCCCCCCCCCATGTAGGCAAGCGGGGCACTGGATTACGGTGCTGTTGTAGGGGCCACGTTGATGGTGGCTCCCCCCTCAGTGGGCGACCCCCAACGCGGGGCCTGCTGGTTGTATCTGGCCAGGTACGGGTGGCGAGCTCCCCATGAATGGGCCACCTGTGTCGGTAATCGGCTGCCACCAGGGGAGGTGTTTTTGGGGCTGGCTCTGGAGGCAACGGCTGTGGTTTGAACAGTGGCGGCAGCCTCGGGTGGCAAGGATGGCCAGGGCGGCGGGAAGAGGCCCGTGTTCCAAAGTGATTGGTGGCTGGAGCAGACTGGGGGCGTGAGGCTGCATGGTGGCTGAGTGGGAGGGCGCGCGGCCACATCGGAAGGCTAAGCAGCCAGTGGCAAGGGACTCTGTCTCTGACTGGCAAGTTCCTCGGCCAACTGATTCCAGTGCGCATTTTGACCATATAAGGTATGACCAAAACTCAATTATATATAAGGAAGGATTATTTAAACAGGCACCTTATGTCCTTTAGTGGTTTCAAAGAAATGTAGGCAAAAACAGGAAAAGTCACAGTCTCAACAATCTCCTGTCTCTGAGAACCTGCATGGCTGGAAATCTGGAGCACACAAGTCATACAGGCCTAGCTTAGTTCAATAGTATGAAGTTTCCAAAGTACCATAACCATGAGGGGGATGGACTTTATTTCCGGGGGGGGGATGGGAAATGTTATGAACACTTTAAAGGTATATAATTTTTTCTTACCAGCCCTAGGCAATGTATTATATATAATGCAATTAGCAAAGAAAATGTGTAGCCTGATATATTTATGATTTTCAAGTTATTATAGAAACATGTACGCCCACTCCAGTTGCTTCTACACCCAAGCACAGAAAGTTACATAAGACATAAAGTTAGAGTATGTCTGGCACAATAAGGGGCCCTGCACTCTGTTTAAAACAGAGAATTGTGACACCTTAAAAATGAAGACAGATCAAGATGACATTGTTTATGTGTACTTTGCTTTTTTGAGCTAAGGCTGTCTTCATCAGACATATGAAATGTACAAAGTGTTACACTCATAGTGAAACCCCAAGTACATTTTTGACTGTTTTTGTCTAAATAATACAGCTTGTTTTGCTTTGCTTAGTTTGAAAGTTATTTTTTATTTTCAGTTTATTTCCCCCTAACTTATATACATGTGCTAAGGTACCATGAGGTACAGCAGTCTGTCTGTCTGTCTGTCTGTCTGTCTGTCTGTCTGTCTGTCTGTCTCTCTCTCTCTCTCTCTCTCTCTCTCTCTCTCTCTCTCTCTCTCTCTCTCTCTCTCTCAACTATTGGTATAATCGCCATTTTGCTTGTAGAAAATGAACAGTGCAGTTGTAAGCAGTGTTAAACCCTTCTAACAGCATTGACTTCAGTGGACTTAGAAAAGTGCAACATTCCTTAGGATTCCACTGAAAGGCATGTATATATCTAAACTGCAGAAAATATTCAAATAATATACTTTTATATATCTATTAACGAAGCATTTTATGCTATCAATACAGTAAAATAAATTTAGGTTTTCATACAAAAGAAAGTATTGTGCATACTTCAATTTGACTCCAAAATTTCCAGTATTTTTAGAGTGGGAAATACTTGTTTTCCTTACATGCCTTTTCGCAGAGATTTTGCATCTCTGCCTACCAGCACAAGAGAACATCATTCACAGAACTCTCAAACCATATGTGTATACCAAAGAGGGTTGCCAACTCCAGATACGCAAATTCTAGGAGATTTGGGGGTGGAGGGCAGAGTTAAGGGGAAAAACACAGCCAGAATATAATGCCATAGAGTCTGCCTTCCAAAGCTGCCATTTTCTCCAGAGGAAGTGGTGTTTATAGTCTGGAGATTGCTTGTAATTCTGGGAGGTCTCCAGGCCTCATCTGGAGGTTGGCATCTCTCAAAGAAAGTGTATACTCTTTCTCTGCACATTGCTGTTCTAGGTGACATGAAGAAGAGATAGAACAGACCACAGGTCAGGGGTCCCCAAAGGCACCATGGTGCCCACCAACACTTTTCCTGGTACCCACCAAGTGTTTTTAGAAAATGGATTGGGCCAGATCAGGGACTGCCAAGCAGGTTTTGATTGGCCACTGGAGATCTGATTTGCTAGGTAGATTAACATGGGCCCCAGTCACATACCGAATTTGCCGCGGGAGAGCCACGATTGAATGGCGCCGTTTTCGGGTGCGATCACACTGCAACATCTGGGAGGCGTAGCACTCCCATGGCCAACCCGCAGCTTCCCGCTGAAGATGTGGAGTAAAAAACTACTTCCTCAAAGGTACTAGCAGATGGTTTGCCACAGGCTGCCTCCGGACTCCCTCGGTGTGATTGCGCTGCCATGCAGCTTTTCCCTCCGGCCCCTCTTTGACATGCAGGCACGGAGGGAAGGAACCATGGCATGCCACCGACACGTGGGATTGTGTTCTGGAGGCTCTAATTGCAGCACCGCAAATAGCACCGCCTCCCCCCGCGTTATCCGGCCCGTATGACCAGGGCCATAGTGTTGTTTCAGTGGCAGTTGCACATGCTATTCTCCCCTTCCCCCTGCCCGCCTGCAATGAAGCTTTCTCTGTGTGTGCGGTTCCGCCTCCTGCAGCAGCCATTTTGTGGTTGGCTCCACCTCCTATGACAGCCATTGTGTCGTTCTGCCCACCACCCTGTATCAGAATTCCAGTGGTGCCCACAGGCTCATACAGGCTGGGGACATCAGTCCTAACCAGTCCTTCCTTTACACATTCCTGATCCCAAGTTGGAACTGAAAGTAAGGAACTGTATGTGCCTTTAAAAATTCTAACTATGGGGGGGGGCATAATTTCTGTTGACTGCTGAAGAAAATTCTCAGTATGAAACAACAAGGCAGTAAGTGGGTCTCCTTCAAGAGCTCTTTGCAAATTGACCAGGAAGGTCTGAGCTACAGCTCTGCTTTGTTAAACAGCCTCATGACAATTGTGAGCATTTTAAGGCTAGCCCAGAAATAACAGGCAATTGTATATAACCTAGTGAGGGGCCTTTATTATTCTAATACCAGCCCTGGAATGCAGAATCGAAGGCCGCAACCTGCCTCTTTTTCAAAAGCTCTTTGTAGAGGAGTCTGCTGTTTCGCACCTGGTTGCACACTGACAAATTTCTTCTCTTTTGAAGCAATAATCAGACCCTGAACATGCTGGATAAGATCATGCAGCTAATCCAAAGCCTAAGAAAAAGTCCAAGAGAGCAGAAGCAGTCAGTTCCCACTTGTTTTCAGCCACACGTTGGGTGGGCTGCCTGCAGGGTCAGCTCATTAATGAAGCAAAGCTGGGTGATGGCCTTGGACGGCAGATTTGGGGACAGGGTAGCCTTATCCTGCTCTGTCTTGGCTACCACACCCCACTTTCTCCTGCCCTGATCCCCCATGCATTTCTGTCAAACAGGTCTTCTTGAACTGTTGTGAGATTCTCATGTGGGATGCCTTGTTGGTAGGGTTGCCACAGCAACTAGGAGGATGGGGGAGGACATGGGGGGTGACATCACCCACATCACTACGTCACTTCTGGATAGAACCTGGGAGTGCCAATGGGTAGTTCTAGGAATCGGCAATCTAGGACTGGATAGGTTTTATGATAAAACCATAGAGTTCCCAGAAATTCCTAGAGCTACCCATTGTCATTTCCAGGATGTAGCAGTTTTTTTTCTCCAACTGGCAAACCTACTTGTTGAGCAAGAAGTGGCTGTGTTGTACTTAAAGATGCCAGGCAAATGATGCGGGAAGGACTGTTGGCTGCTGCAAATGGAGTAGAGGCGGAGGTGATGTGAGGTAGTGGAGATGATGAGGCAGGCAGACAGGGACAGCAGCAAGCCCAGACAGCTCCCCTTGTGGAGCCACCATTGGCTCCATGCCTGGGGCACTGGGTGGTTTATGCTCTGGGGCTGATGTCTACATTATCATTTGTTTGCCATAAAAAAAGTTTTGGGTTTTGTCCCAGAGGCAAATTAAACCAATTTATTACTGTTCCATAACTCTTTACAGAATGATTCAGTTCTTCTGTTCTGCAATGGTATAATAGAATTCTTTTTAACTATAAAGCACTAGCATCTTTTATTTCTTCTTTCCATTCTCATTTTAAAAAAAAAAGATTTTATCATTACATTGCATTGATCAATAGAAGCTGTAACTTTTCCAAATGCAGACAAGTATTTCCATACAAGTTTTTTAAATTTTGAATATATATGCATTGATTTGCATGATTTTTGTATATCCAGGGAGAAATTCTCCTCTTTGCCATATCAGGACACAGGAAAAAGTACTGCATGTTACAGAGGAGTAAAACTGGATGCAGGACTGCCATTTTGAGAGACATCCCTGTATTTCCTGTAACATAAGGTTCTGCCCCATGTTCTTCACAGCCCTAGTATAACTCTATGCACTGCAAAATGAACAAAGGTTTGGAGCACCTCCCCTGTGAGGAAAGTCTAAGGAATTTGTGGCTTTTAATTTAGAGAAGTGAGCTAGGGGTGGCAGTAGATCTGACAACCTCCAGGCAAGGACTGGAAATCTAAAGGATTTACAACTGATCTCCAGACTACAGAGATCAATTCCCCTAGAGAAAGTGGCCACTTCCAAGGGTGGGCCCTATGGCATTATACCCTGTTGAGGTCTAACTCCTCTCCAAACCCCACACTCCCCAGGCTCCACCCCAAATGTGCTAGAATTTCCAACATGGAGTTGGAATCCTTAAGTGATAGAAACAATATAGATTTGGGTGAATGTTTCATCCTTCAGGCTTACTCGTGCTCTGCTCCCATCCTGTAATGTTTCCCCTTTTTTACTGTCTTCATTTTGTTTACAAATTAAGGGATAAAAGTGAGTAATGAAGTGTCTGTGGATAGTCACAGTCCATTAACGAAGGTTTTTCTCTTTATGTGTTGTTATGAAGTTTGAATAATTGTCTTGGTGGACACTGAATGCCTCGTATGTGTTTAATTATGAAGAAACCATCAATCATATCTCTTTTTGAGCAAAGTGGTTTTATGATTGCTATGAGTGTTTCGGGAAGTTTGTAAAAGTTTCATTTTGATTAAATTTTGGTGCTCTTACTGCCAGCCACAAATTATAGCCCCTCTGCAGACAGTTAGGATTCAAATAATTGTGAATTGCTTTATATTGCTGTTGAGAATGTAGAGTTCCATGGGACGAACCTCTCCCTCCCCCTCCAGTTGTGCCTCTTTAGTAGCTGAAGTCTAATTTTCTTACTATGTTGACAGATTTCTTGTGTATATTGGATATGTACTGAATGCTGAAATTGTGCATAAATGTCTGCCTACTGTCTGCTATGCTTGAAAACTGGCTTTTACAACTTCGCCTGTACTCCAGAATTCCAAGGAGCTATATGTTAGGTGACAATAAAAAGAAACCCCTAAATTGAAATATCATACAAATCTAAATACATTTTATGGGGACGTTCATTTTACTGAGTACATGTTAAAAAGTCAAATAGAATTCAAGTAAAATCCAGGACCACCATCTGCTGCATGGGCCCAGTTGTAAGCTTTCGATGGCTGGCAACTGGCAGGAGATGGGGGGACGAAGGCATGAGAGCACCAGTGTCACACGTAGCATGATTTCACTTGGGGAGACCAGAAGTGATGTCACATACAGGTTTTCTCCAAAAGTGACATCACAGCATGCACAACTCTGGCAATTTAAAAAAAAATTGTCCTGGGAGAAAGGATTGCCACCAGGAAATCTCTTTTTGTACTAGGAGTTTCTAATGAAGACCACAATCTGCACAGGTTTCTTTTGGCTTGAGTAGGTTCCAATTATCTATTTCTCTCTCTTATGCCTATCCCACACTTTCTCCAAGGAGATCAGGGAGGCATACAGGGTTTTACCTTCCATTTTATTATCCTGACGGCATTGTGAGGTTCCAGGAATCACCAACATTTTTTTTAATGGGAACTACTTCTGAGTAATGAAAAATATCCTGAGATACTTAATCCCTTCCAGCATGTTACCCAGTTTTGTTCTGTCCTAGAAAGAGAACAAGAACAAGGAAGTGCACCAGAAATAAAGCTATCAGCTAAGCAGTGCAAAGAAAAACCCTATGATATAATTTTCTTTTTAAAAGCATGGAGCAGAGATCTTTTTGCAGTCTTTTCCTGGGTCTTTTAGGGGAATGCATGAGCTACTCTGAGCAGCTGCCAGTGAGCTACCAGTAGCTCGCCAGCTATCGTTGGTGACCTGTTTTTTAGACTGAAGAAGGATGATTTCCAAAGGTCACTTGTTGTGCTTCATGATTTAGTGACAAACTGATCATAAATCCCCCCGATCTTAGTCCACCAGGATTGGCAAGGATTATTGTGTCAGACTCCTCTAGCCGCTATACCACAATGACTCTCCAGGGTGTATTTGAGTTTTAGAGATATTAATAACTGTATCCTAAAGCATTTCCAAAGCATAAGTCATTAAAAGGGGAGGTAGAATAAATTACAGGCATTACCATTTTTGTAAGACAAAAGTTTTAATGTATTGTTGATGTGAAGTATTAGCTAATTATCCCATGTCTTTAATTATTTGCATGCTTTAAAAACTGCTTAAGGTTTTCATCAAACTTTGGTTAAAATAAATAATAGATCAAGTCAAAATGATTCAGGAACTTCGCTCTGAGATGTTTTTGGATGTCAAGTCATTTTTTATTTGAGACATAAAAGTAATTGTGTAATTAGCAAGAAATACATCACTTCTGTAAGTGTTTTTTTAGAATACTAAATTTCTTCCTTTTTTTCTTCTCTTTCTATTGCCCAGTATGATAGAGCTTTTTCATACATTCAAGCACTGCTAGGGTCACTCCTGGCCACCGGTGGGGGATGAGAAGGGGATTTACCCAGAGCAGCAGGGATAGCATGTTTATGTCACTGACCATGTGACCTGGAAGTGACACTTTGCTTCTGGGAAGATGAGGTGACACTCCGGTATTTGGGCAAAAACTCTATGATAAATTTAACTTCTACCATAGAGGTTTTGCCCAAATACCAGAGTGTTTCCTCTGAGGTTCCGGAAGTGATAGTTTCACTTCTGGGTCACATGGTATGTATGTAGACACATCACTGCACCTGGGAGGATTTTCCCTCTTTTGGGGGGGTAATTTCCTCCCTGCCAGCCAGCTGATCAGTGGTGAGGAGGTGGGGCCTAGAACTGGTGGGCCCCCGCCTTCACCAGAGGTGCGGTATGGCAACCCTAAGCATGGCCTAAGAGAGCCAGCCTTAGAGAGCCAGTGGTGTGTAGTGGTTAAGAGCAGCAGACTCTAATCTGGAGAGCTGGGTTTGATTTCCCATTTTTCCGCATGACAGCGGCTGGGTGACCTTGGGCCAGTCACAGTACTCTCAGAACTCTCTCAGCCTCACCTACCCCACAAGGTGCCTGTTTGTGGGAAGAAAGGGAAGTAGATTATAAGCCACTTTGAGACTCCTTAAGGTAGAGAAAAGCGGGGTATAAAAACCAACTCTTCTTCTTCAAATACACATGTACAATGCCACTGCATCAAAAAATCTTAATTCAGAAATCAGAAGAATGGCTGGGATGGAAGCCTTCTCCCTTTTGGATAGAGATTTTGAAACAAGCCAATCTAAATAGTCATTCTGGTGTGGTATTCTATAAGAGAATGGTGCCCCATTGGAAGTCTGAAGCCATCCCAGTGTGCTCTTGGAGCAGAACATAGAATTTCAATTATTAGAACAGTAAAATGTATATATGGACTCATTTCACAGTCTTTAAAATGGGAATGAAAATTATCTATTAAAACACAGAGGCAAATTGTGCGAACACACACACACACATATTCCCCACTTATTAATATTCCCCACTTATTATTTATCATTCATATATATATGATAAATAATATTTTGCCCCATCTTACTTATTTTTTTAATTGCTAGATAAAGGGGGAAATGCCGTATGTATATATACAGTGGGAGCCCATGAAAACTTGGGAAGAGGAATTGTATATGTAGTCCATACACCAGGCCCCTTTCCCCAGTGGCCCAGCTCCAATTTCACCCTCTTATCCCATCACTGCTGGTTGCTCCATATCCCCAGACGTATACACCTATCTCTCTGCTGTGATAGCACCCCAAAATACCTTCCTAATTCAATTTTCCCCCCAATGTCTGGATTCTGTATTCATATTAATGTTGCAGAACCCTAAATTCTAGCTGGGATGGACTCTCATTTGTAGGTTTTTGATCCCCACTGGGGCTGACCCTCAGCTATTAGATATATCAGGATAAAGACATAGATCCATCAGGTTACTAAGCCAATAGGAGACTGCTGTGAGTTTTTATAAAATCTGACTGATGTTACATAAACTGTCAGGGATATCACATCTCCATCTGAGAGTTTTGCTTTTGGAAATTTGCTTCAAGTTCCACTCTTTTATACTCTTTCTGCAGGCTTGATCCAGCAGATGGCTCAAACATAGCAATTCTGCAGCTTTGGGCAATTGGCTGTTGGTGGTATCTCAGACCTTTCTGTTCGAACTCTGGATAAATAAGACCTATTTTGGAAATAAGTCCAGGATTGCTTCTCAAGTTACAGCCCTTCTTCTAAGTTCCAGACAGATTCAACAGCTGCTGATTTCAGGTCAGACTTGACCATTTTCATCTCTTTCCATCAGGATGGACTCACTAGAGGTTTTAAAACAGAGGTTGAGCAGCCATTTGTCAAGGATCTTTTGTGCCAATCAGAAGGTTGAAAGATGATCCCTTGGAGGTGTCCCCTTCCAACAGTTCTGCGAATTCATAAATGTCAAGTACTGGGGGCAAATATTCCCACTTGCTATAGAAGACTGGGGAAGAATTTGAAAGAAGTGTTCTAGTTTAGGCAAGTCCAGCTTCTTGGAAAAAAATACATCAGGAAACGGTCCTGAGTAAGTCTCACTGAAAATGAATTGTAATACATAGCTGAGGCCTTAGACTCTTTAATATAGTTACTGAATAAGAAACCTGGACCTGTGCGATAATATTTTAGGATCTGCGTTGGTAGGTATTTTATGATAGATTGGCTTAATTAAAATTGTTATTACAGCTTGTTTTTCCTGTGTTCCAAAGAAGGCTTACCAAACACAATAATTAAAAACCTGCAGACTTGCTAGAGGGCTTAATTGAAAATTAATTGTATATGTAGTACAATGAGAAAACTGTTGTATGATATACATTCTTGGCGGGAACTGAAATACCCTTAAGGTCTAGTTTTATACTTTATCAGCTTTTATTTATATTTATTAATACTATAATGAACTAATGAAATTATTACTAATTTGTGAAAGATGTTTAGAGAAGCTCTGTTGATCTTACCTGTTTGCAAGGTGGCACCTTCAAAAGGCTTTGCTCAGATAACGGAAGTGCCTTGGGAGAGGCCGTTCTGCAAGTATGTGGGTCCCAGACCATGAAGGACTTGGCATGGGTTGGATCCATGATGAATGGAAGGAGTTTAAGAAAGTGTGTCCTGCTGTTCTCCTAGCAACCTCATGTGTCCTCCAAAGATCTGCTGCTGAGAGTCAATATGCCATGTGGCATGGTAGAGTGCATCAAGGACAGGGAATTCATGGAGTCAAGTTGAGTCAGGCTTCCTCTGCTGATGCAAGAACCTTTTAGAGGACACCAGAAGGAGAAGGAGGAGACAGGAAAGATCTGCTTCCGCAGGTCCCTTCTGATTGTGGGAATCTTGATCCAACCCAATGTGTACACTTGTGATAATGATGTCTGTATCATATGACCTTCAATTCTCAAATTATTTTCTGTTTCCAGACCAAACTCTGTTTTAACAGAGATTAATAGTGGGATGAAAGAAATGAGTCTGTATTCCACAAGCCTTGTTGAATGGCTCTTGCATACCACTTTCAGCTCTTAAAAACAATCATTCATTTCCAGCCTTTAGGGTATGAAAATTTAAATCAGAGATAACAAGGAGTATGCTCAAATATTGCAACACTGCAAAATAACCCTATTATTTACTCATTAGTGTACAATAGCTCCCTCAGAGTCAATGTAAACTAGTGGAAAAATAAAGTCAATTGCATTTTGAAAAGTTGCACTTTCCTCCCTTTGGCAACCTTTTCTTGTACTGAGTCATCTTCTTGAGTCTACTAGGCATTACACTCATCTCTGACAAGTGCAGATTACTGTGTTACATCCAGAGTATATAGCGGCTGGGAAGAATGAGCCAAATCACATCATAGTCCATCTTGTTGGATCATTATGAATACCTTCATCAACGATGAAAGACCTTGGCACAAATTCGTCAGTAATGGTAACCCTTAGGCTAAGCAACAGGAGTTACCAATTAAGTACCATTCCTAAAGCTTCTCTTCTTTAAAATCACAGTTTATGTTAATTCTCAGTCATTAATATAATTTAAGTTAGAATCTACCAGAGGTTCAATAAAAAGGAAAAAACAGGGAAGGGGGATAAGGATTAAAAGGGATAAAACCACTCAGATCTAGCTTTCCCTACTCCATTGCAGAAAGGAGAGTTAGCTCATTTGGCTCCTCATGGTGGTGGGCAACAAAGGCAGTAGAAACTGCTACCCTCTCCCCAGTCTGCCTGGGGCCACCATCTTGCGGCTTCTCACTGTAGAGCCAACCATGACACTGAAGAACCCAGGGATGGCACAAGAGGACATTTGTTGCCCTGCATCCTAAACAGGTGAGAGCTGCAGAACAGAAAGATGAATCACAAGTTGGTCGCCTCCCGGAAACATCTTACTTCTCGTCCTTTGGCAATAACCAGATCAGTGAAAATCCTGGACCAAAAGCCCATGGTTCAGATTTCTCTGCATTATTTCTCCAGTTATACCATATCATACAGATTGCATACTACAATGCTGTTGTATTTGCAGACTTTTAGTCTACTACCACTGAACCATGAAGAAAGGCAGGATAGAAATATTTTAGTAACTGTAATAAGCATCAATATTAGTTGATGATCTTTTCTCTTAGGACAGTGCTACCTGGAAGCTAGAGAGACCAGTATGGATAGTAATGCAGGTTTCTGTTACAGTCACTTATAAATGTTTACAATTCTCATGTTTAAAAAATAAGAAGCAGGCAAAGGGACCAGGGCAGGTGCAGGACCACTTTGGCCTCAGGGGGTGGAAAGGAGCTACACAAATGTTCCTTCACACAACAGTTTTCTGGATCCTCTCTCTATGTCAAAATAACCTGAGTATCATTCTCTTCTGCCTCCCTTCCTCTGCCTTTTAGATGTAGTTTTGCAGCAGCCAAACCCACTTCTTGCTTTTTTCTTACTCATGAGGAGACCCCTTTCCTGCTCAAGTGATCTGGCTGACTAGAAAAGCCAGGAGTCTACCACATCCACAGCACAGTTTCTACTTCTAATGCAGCCGTTATTCCTGCTTTTGCTTCTCCCCTCCCTCTTCCAGGGATGTAGCTGAGATTTTTTTTTCTTGGGGGAGCATTTAAATAAGTTGAGGGCACAAGTGTCTAAAGAGCACTTTCCCGGGAGTAAGCCCCACTGAATAAAATGGGAATTACTTCTGAGTAGACCCACTTAGGATTGACCCCTCCAAACATTCTTATTTTCTTATTTCCCCCCCCCAGATGAAAACAGTACTTTTGTAGGTACCTTCCTTGCTCCAACCCCGACCCCCCAACAACCATCCCAACCCCCAACGAGTACACTGCACTGCTGCAGCCTACCAGGTTCCAGCAAGCAGAGCGACGAGAGACAGACAGAGAGGTGAGGATTACTCCAGGCAGGGCAGGGTGATGGCTTGGTGCTGCGCCAAATAAAAGAAAAAGAGAGAGAGAGAGAGGTGAGAGACTGTTGGGAGGGCGGGGCTGGCCCATGAGGGCAGGGCAACAGTGCAGCACAACCGTGGCACAAAAAAATTAAAAAGTTTGAACCAGCTGGATGGGAAATTGGGGGGGCTGGGTGGTAAGTCAGGAGGGCTGGCCCTGAGCTGCCCCACTGTAGCTACAGGCCTGCCCCCCTCTTCCTTTTCTCTTTTGTAGATCTTGTCACTAAATTTTAAGTCAGTGGCAAGATAGGGCTAACTCCTCATCTCCTGCAGAGCAGAAGGTGAAAAGAAAAAAAAAACCCTGATTAATCCCTGTCCAACCCCATTTTTGTGTAGAAAACACACACTAAAATGAACTGCACTATTGTAACGTCACTTAATTTTTGGTCTTCAGAGATGACACATTCCACGTGTCAACATCTGAGGGAGGATTTATACCAGATAGGGTTTAATACCCTACCTCCCAGCCGCTGAAACCTATCCCATATGGTCTGCAAAGATAATTGATAAAGTTAGGATGATTGGTTTGAATCCAGAAGAGCTTTTTGATATGGGTTTGAATAAATCAAAGGCCCTGGTATTACAAAGATTGAGTGACATTGAATCTCAAAATGATGAAGCGGTGCTCCCTATAAACTACAGCAGTTTGAAAACGTGGCCGAATTATACATCCGCTCCATACCTCTCAAATATTATTTACGAGAGATATAGATGGACCTTTTTGAGAGCACGCTTCAATGCATTCCCTTCCAAAGTACTATTTGGCAGATTTTCTCAGTTGCCACTGCAGAAGCGATATTGTCCCTGTTCTGGAAAAGTGATTGAATCTGTTACACATATTCTTGTACATTGTGAATTTTATCAAGAAGAAAGATTGCAATTAATTATTCCACTCGTCTCTAAATTCATACCACTGAAGTATTATATGAACTTTAGGTCTGAAGTACTCTGGAAATATCTTTTAGAAGATATGCAGAAATCTGTAACTTATGCGGTAGCAAAATTTTGTACAATAGCAATTAGAAAGCGGAAATTTTTGGAATAATCATAATAGTTTTTTTGAGCTCCAGGTTTTATGAATATTAGATGATTTTAAGAAATGCTTTGATCTTATGCTGGTTTTTGACCATAATAAACATTGACTGACTGACACCAGATAAACTCCTACATGGACCAAATAAACACTAAGATTAGAATAAGATCTGAATCATCAGGTTCATGAAATGAATGTTTGAAGAGAAGAGTTAGATTTATACCCCACCCTTCACTCGGAGTCTCAGAGCATCTTACAATCTCCTTCCCTTCCTTTCCCCACAGCAGACACCCTGTGAGGTAGGTGGGGCTGAGAGAGCTCTGAGAGAACTGTGACTGACCCAAGGTCACCCAGCTGGCTTCATGTGGATGAGTGGGGAATCAAACCTGGTTCTCCAGATTAGAGTCCACTGCTTTTAACCACTACACCAAGAGGAGTATTTTATAACATGAGATTTCCACAGGGTTCAACTGAGGTAAATTTCTGAGGTGAACAATTTCAGGCATGGAGATACCCTACAAAATGCCCTGCAATAAGTTACCTTCAGCCTTTCAAAGTGGTCAATTTCTTGATGTACATTAGACTACAAAGAGGTGAACTAAAAGCACATATCAAAGAGAAATTCATGACTATAAGAATGGTTTAATCAAAATAAGCTACTTTCTACCACCACCAAGCTACCTAAAAAGATTATGGGACCTGGTTGAAGGTTTTCAAGAAAACGTTGGGTGGACATCTGTCAGAATAGTATAACATATCTTGTTTTAGGGTAGTGGTTTAGTCACTAGAAAGATCCACTAGTTCCTTTCCGATTCTAACCTCATCACAATAGAAACAACCAACCTAAGCAGAAGGCAATCACAAGCCATGACAGAGCAAGGAAAATCCATTAGGAAAAGGTAAGAGGGAATTTCTTAGGAAACAACAAGGAGGTAACAACATAATGTTGTCAATTTCAGGATAAAGTCTCCTTCAGTTCCTGCATCCAGTCAATGCAGAGGTCCTTAGTATGGTGCCCGTTGATGCCATGGGACCTGCTGGCACCTTCTCTGGCACCTGCCACGTGTTTTAAGAAGTGGGTAGAGCCAGGTATGGCTTCTCATTGACTATTGGAGAGTTGATTGACTGTCAGATTTTTAAAAAAATGTTGCTCTGGCAGCAGCTGCCACCAAAGCACAAGGATCTCACGCTGTGTTACTGAAGTGCAGCTGTGGCAATCATTTTGGGGCTGGCTTTGCCTCCTGTGGCAGGAGTTTGAACATAAGAACATAAGAACATAAGAACATAAGAGAAGCCAATGTTGAATCAGGCCAATGGCCCATCCAGTCCAACACTCTGTCACACAGCGGCCAAAATATACCAGGTGCCATCAGGAGGTCCAGCAGTGGGGCCAGGGCACCAGAAGCCCTCCCACTGCTGCCCCCTCCAGCACCAAGAATAGAGTGCATCACCTGCCCCAGACTGAGAGTTCCCATCTATACCCTGTGGCTAATAGCCACTGGTGGACTTCTGCTCCATATGTTTATCTAATTCCCTCTTGAAACTGTCCATGCTTGCAGCTGCCACGACCTCCTGTGGCAGTGAATTCCATATGTTAATCACTCTTTGGGTGAAGAAGTATTTCCTTTTATCTGTTCTAACCCGACTGTTCAGCAATTTCATAGAGTGCCCACGAGTTCTTGTATTGTGAGAAAGGGAGAAAAGTACTTCTTTCTCAACCTGCTCAATCCCATTCATAATCTTATAAACCTCGATCATGTCACCTCTCAGCCGTCGTTTCTCCAAGCTAAAGAGCCCCAAGCATTTTAGCCTTTCTTCATAGGGAAGGTGTTCCAACCCTTTTATCATTCTAGTTGCCCTTCTCTGCACTTTTTCCAATGCTATAATATCCTTTTTGAGATGTGGTGACCAGAACTGTATACAGTATTCCAAATGAGGTCGCACCAATGATTTATACAGGGGCATGATGATACTGGCTGATTTGTTATCAATTCCCTTCCTAATAATCCCCAGCATAGCGTTGGCCTTCTTTATTGCAGCTACACATTGTGTAGACATTTTCAGCGAGTTATCCACTACGACTCCAAGATCTCTCTCTTGGTCCGTCTCTGCCAGATCAGACCCCATCAACGTGTATTTATATTTAGGATTTTTGGCTCCAATGTGCATCACTTTGCACTTGGCCACATTGAACCCCATTTGCCACGTTGATGCCCACTCACCCATCCTCAACAGATCCCTTTGGAGTGCCTCACAATCCTCCCTGGTTTTCACCACCCTGAACAACTTTGTGTCATCTGCAAATTTAGCCACATCACTGCTTACTCCCAATTCCAAATCGTTAATAAACAAGTTAAAAAGCATCGGACCGAGTACTGATCCCTGTGGTACCCCACTGCTTACCACCCTCCACTGAGAAAGTTTCCCATTTATACTCACTCTCTGTTTCCTATTTATAAGCCAGTTTTTGATCCACAAGAGGACTTGTCCTTTTATCCCATGACTATTGAGCTTACTTAGGAGCCTTTGATGAGGAACTGTATCAAAAGCTTTCCGGAAGTCAAGGTAAATAATATCTATTGGGTCCCCCTTGTCCACATGTTTGTTCACTCCTCAAAAAACACTAACAGGTTAGTGAGACAAGATCTTCCCTTACAGAACCCATGCTGAGTCTGCCTCAATAGTTTTTGTTCATCAATGTGCCTACTAATTCTTTCCTTAATAACAGTTTCCACCAACTTACCCGGTATCGATGTCAGACTGACTGGCCTGTAATTTCCTGGATCTCCCCTGGAGCCCTTTTTAAAGATGGGAGTGACATTAGCTACCTTCCAGTCCTCAGGAATGGAGGCAGATTTTAAAGAAAGATTACATATTTTTGTCAGGAGATCCACAAGTTCACATTTGAGTTCTTTCAGAACTCTCGGATGAATGCCATCCGGGCCTGGTGATTTATTAGTTTTTAAATTGTCCATCAGTCGGAGGACTTCCTCTCTTGTCACCGCAATCTGATTCAGGTCTTTCAAACCCCCTCCCGAAATCGGTGCTTCTGGAGTGGGCAAACACTTCTCCTCTTCCACAGTGAAGACAGAGGCAAAAAATGCATTCAGCTTCTCAGCCATTTCCCTATCATCCTTCACTACTCCTTTTACCCCTTGGTCATCCAAGGGCCCCACTGCCTCCCTGGCTGGCTTCCTACTTCTAATGTATTTGAAGAAAGTTTTATTGTTGGTCTTTATGTTTTTTGCGATATGCTCCTCATATTCCCTTTTTGCTTGCCTGATCACAGACTTGCATTTTATTTGCCATAGTCTGTGTTCCCTTTTATCAACCTCACTAAGACTAGCTTTCCACCGCTTAAAGGAATCCTTCTTACCTTTTACAGCTTCCATTACTTTATTTGTTAACCATGCAGGCTTTTTTCTATACCTATTTGTACCTTTCCTAGTCTGCGGTATATATTTTTTCTGAGCTTCTAGGATTGTATTTTTAAATAGTCTCCAAGCTTCCCCAATGGTTTTGACCTTCTCCACTCTTCCTTTCAATTTCTTCCTCACATGTCCCCTCATACCAGAGAAGTTACCCCTTTTAAAGTTAAAAGTGGTTGCGTCAGTCTTTTTGGGCAACTCCCTATCTGTACAAATGTTAAACTCAATGACATTATGGTCACTGTTCCCAAGTGGTGCAATCACTTTTACATCTCTCACCAGGTCTTGAGTGTTACTTAGGACCAAATCCAGGATCGCCTCTCCCCTGGTAGGATCTGTGACCATCAGTTCCACAGCACAGTCATTGAGAGTGTCTAAAAACGCAATCTCTTTTTCCCGACTAGAACTCATATTGACCCAATCAATGTGTGGGTAGTTAAAGTCGCCTATTACAACACAGTTATTTCGTCTAGCCGCTATCTTTAATTCATTCATCATTTTATAATCCTCCTCTATCTTTTGATCTGGTGGGCGATAACAAACTCCCACTGTTAAGCCTCCTTTTGGACCCACTATTTCAATCCATAGCATTTCCAGAAGCGAATCCAATTCTCTTACCCTCTCAATCTTACTGGACGGTATACCCTCTCTGACATACAGAGCCACCCCACCTCCAAACCTTTCCCCCTATCCTTCCGATATAATTTATAACCAGGAATCACCGTATCCCACTGATTTTCCTCATCCCACCAAGTTTCTGAAATACCCACAATGTCTATTTCCCCCCCCAACACCAAGCATTCCAACTCCCCGATTTTACCTCGGAGACTTCTAGCATTTGTGTATAAACGCTTATAGTTTCCCATGTTTGTTAAGCCCACAGCCTTCCTCTTGCTGCCTCGAGACCTTGCCAGGCAGTTCCTATCATTAGCCACAGTCTCAGTGGACAATTGTAATCCATTTCCTTGTACAAAAGTAATAGCTACCCCTTCATCTCTTTGAGATGAGCCATCCCGAACCAGAGACTTTTCATCTCCTGTCGGCTTTCCCCCATTATTCAGTTTAAAAACTGCTCTGCCACCTTTTTGATTTTGAGCGCCAGCAGCCTGGTTCCTTCTCGGGACAAATGGAGACCGTCCCTTTTGTACAGCTCCCTCTTGTCCCAAAAAGCATCCCAGTGCCTAACAAACTTGAACCCTTCCCCCTACACCACCGTCTCATCCACGCATTGAGACTCCTGATCTTTGCCTGTTTCTCCGGCCCTGCGCGTGGAACAGGTAGCACTTCCGAGAAGGCTACCTTGGAGGTCCTGGCCTTGAGTTTCCTGCCCAGCAGCCTAAATTTCTCCTCCAGGACCTCACGACTGCATTCCCCACGTCGTTGGTGCCGACGTGCACCACGACCACTGGCTCCTCCCCAGCACTATCTACCAGCCTATCTAAAACACGCGTAATGTCCGCTACCTTCGCACCAGGCAGGCAAGTCACCATACGGTCAGTACGCGGGTTCGCCACCCAGCTGTCTACCTGCCTAAGGATCGAATCACCAACTACCAAGAGCCCCCTCCCACCCTTCCCAGGGACGGTTCCTTGGTACGAAAGGATACCCGTTCACCAGCTGAAGAAGAGGTCCCTTCTGAGGGCACATTCCCCTTATCCTCAGCATGGTGCCCCTTTTCCCCTTGACCCTCATGCTCCCTGGCAGCAGCCGGGCTGCCAGATCCAGAGTGGGACATATCTAACAAGTCCCCGAGAGTCTTCCCCGTGCACCTAACTGACTGTCCCTGCTTCTCCAGGTCAGCCACCTTGGCCTCAAGGGAGCAAACTCGCTCCCTGAGAACCAGGAGCTCCTTGCACCGAGCACACACCCAAGACTTCTGACCAGTGGGCAGATAGTCATACATGTGACACTCCATGCAAAACACTGGATAGCCCCCAACCCCCTGCTGGCATTCTGGCTTCATAATTGTTTTTAAACAAATACTTTTCTATAACCCCCTTTTAAAACCCTTTGTATTTATATGGCTCCTGTTGTAGGAGTCTACTTACCTTACCAAGAAGCCAAGGTCCTGGCTTTCTGGCTCTTCCTGGGCTTCTTACAGAGCCCCTAGGCTGAGAGCCACAGGCAAAGAGCCTCGCCCTTTTGCTCTCGCCCTTCGGCTCGTGCCAGAGGCTCGTGCCTCTTGCAAACTTCCTGCCTTAAATGGAATTGTCTCCCAGGAGAGGGTGTGGCCAGCAGCTACTCCAAATCACCCAAGGCACTTAATGACGGTCAAACAAAGCCCCTTTCACACCCCAACTCCAGCAACCAGGAGTCTGCTATTCAATTTCACCCAAGCACTTAATTACAGGCAAACAATGACCCTTTCACACCCTAACTCCAGCAGTCAGGAGTCTGTTACAACTCACCCACACACTCCCAAATACAGTCCCTGACACAGTACCTTCTCAGCTAAAGCACCTCAGCTGAAAGTAAATAAATAAAAATACCACTCACCCCTCTGGCAGCTCAAACACCTTGCTCCTTCTCAGAGCTCAGCTGGGTCAGCTCTGTTTCTGGCAAACTTCCTGCCTTTGGTGGTAGCCATTTTGTTGTCGCACCCGCCATGCCGAGTCAGAATTCCAAATCTGCCCACAGGCTCAAAAAGTTTGGGGACCCCTGAGTTAGCGACTCCGTAATGTACTGAAAGTGAAAAACAATTCTCTGTCACCAATGCATTATGCCCCTTTTGTACATGCAAATGCATACACCCCATACCTGGCCACCTCAGCTTGGACTGGAAGACTCTTCATGTATCACATATATTCATATAATACATAAAAGGAGAAACAGGATCATATCAACTACTTATTCAGCATAACATGTGCAGAGGCTTCATATATACATGCATAGTGCATGCACATAGGCTGTACAATGTAGGGATCCTGCATTACCATGAGCCATTTGTGTGTAGTCTTTGTTTATAACGCTGAACTGCAGGCTGTGGAAGGTCAGTAGTTCAGCAGTTCGAGACCCGAGTGCTCCATGACGGAGTGAGCTCCCGTCTCTAGTTCCAGCTCCTGCCATCCTAGCAGTTCGAAAGCAAGAAATTGCAAGTAGATAAATAGGTACCACTTCGGTGGGAAGGTAACAGCGTTCCATGCGCCTTGGTGTTTAGTCATGCCGGCCACGTGACCACGGAAACGTCTTCGGACAGGGCTGGCTTTTCGGCTTTGAAACGGAGATGAGCACCGCAACCCTAGAGTCGGATTCGACTGGCTTTCAAGCAAGAGAATCTTTACCTTTACCTAAATATGCATATATGGGGGGCGGGCAAGCCAGCCAGTGCAATCCAGACCCCCCCCCAGCCACTTTCACTCTTTTCTAATGTAACTTATAAATAGTCCCTGATACTCGAAAAACTGAGCAGATGTGGTTTAATTGTTGTCCTATGGTGATGGTTGCATTGGTTTCCTTTATTTTTGGTGTGGCTGTTCTGTCACCTCATGAAGTGCGTTTCAAAACAGGACCAAAGGGAAATTGTTCCAGGAAGGGAAATTATTATGCATATGGAGGTGAATTTGACGAAGAAAAAGCTCTGAATGCTGACTGCAAGCAAATCCCAGGCTTTTTCTGATGTCTCCCGTTGTGTATTCTAAGAGTGCTTCTGCCCTTATTTCTGCAGCAGAGAGGATTTGGCTAACAGCATCTTGAATCTCAAGCTAAATAATTCATTTGCCTCAAGAGAAACAGAGTAGCCTGAGGAGAGAACTGTGCTTGAATCCTCTCTCATTTTGCATGTCACAAACCATAAAAGTGGCCCTCACATTAATTACAGCATTTAACACAGCATTTGAATGTATGTAAATAAAACTAATTACAATAATTACCATTACATTAGTGGAATGATGTTACTCAGTAATTATACCCTATCGCATAAGGATTTGTCCTGTTCTTTGTGCTTGAAACTGGCTTTGCCCTAATATCTTTGCATGCTGGAAGGAGAAATGTCACTCGCTAGAGTTTGAAGAGTCTCTAGCTTTAACATACAGAATCCCTTTTCATTAAGAAGAGAAGTTTTTAAGTCTCTTGCAGGTTCAAGCATCATCATAGGTGGAGTTGTCTGGGTCAGGACTGGATGGATCCAACCTTCACCATCTTCTGTGTCTACTCTGGATGAAGCAAGACATGACTGGGATTTACATGCTATGTTTACTCATATACGTATATACTGAAAAAAAATCTACCCTGTTTTCCAGCATAATGTTGTAACAGCTTCCACTACATATATATATAAAAGAAAGTCCCTCACCACAAAATTAACACCCAGGCCAAGCCTCTGGACCTAGAAACACAACATTCAGGGAGAACACTCCAAACATGACAAAGATGCTCACTAAGAAGGGTTTTTTTGAAATTTGCCCCCTAAGGGGGTCAAAAGGGCTAAAATGTGCTCCCCACATTGCTTCCTATATGGCTGCCAGGTTGCTGCCTCCTTGCACTCCCCACTCTCTGATTAGTCAGCTGCAGAGCTCAGTGTTCTGAGGTTAAAAAAAAAAAGGTACAGGAGACTGCAGAGAGCAAATGACAGCTGAGGACATCAAGAATGGCCAGCCACCTGTGTGGTGTAGCAGTGCTGCTGGCCCAGCCTCCCGGATGGCTTCAAACACATTCTCCCCCCACCTTCTACACCTGACAGGCGGCTGTCTGTCAGGTGCAGCGGCGGGTGCAGGGTGCTTAAAGCCATCAGGGAGCCCACCCCAGCAGTAATGCCTTAGCAATCCTGCCAGCCCAGCCTCCACAATGGCTTGCAATACCCCACCCTCTCCCCTCCTACATTGGACAGGCAGCTGCCTGTCAGGTATAGGGGTGGGTGAGATGCTTACAGCTGTCAGAGTGGCTTGCTCAGCAGGAGTGCCTTAGTGCTGCTGCTGACCCAGCCTCCCTAATGCCTTTAAACACACTCCCCCCAACACCAGACAGGTGGGTGTCTGTCAGGTATAGGAGCGGGGCCAGGGTACTTTAATCCATCAGGGAACCACACGAGCAGCAACACCTTAGCAATGCTGCGTGGCCAACCTCCCTAATGGCTTTAGACACTGGAGGCAGTAGGAGAGGGTGTTTTTTCAAAGGCAGTGGCCCATGCACTCCTAAGTCCCTACCAGGTTTCTGGGTTGTACCAGAAGTAAGGTAATGACACATGTGCCCTTTAAGCCCCTCCATATCTCCACCCCCAACCTCCCAGCCAGTTGCCAGCCATAGCCAGATAGGCAGGCCTGGCCTTTGGCTTTGCCAATGACAATAACTTCATTGGGATGCCATCTTGTTGACCTCCCATTTCTTGGCAGAGTGATAATACAGCATCAGTCACACAAACTGATTAGGGAATTAACATACTGGATAGAGTGAAGGGAGAGACAGAGTTGCCAATTCTAGGCTGGGAGATTCCTGGAGATTTGAGAAGGAGCTTGGGGGGGGGTTGTAGTGGAGGGACCTCAGCAGGATACAATGCCATAGAATCCACCCTCCAAAGCAACCATTTTCTGTCTGGAGTCTGTAACTCTGGGAGATCTCCAGACCATACCTCAAAGCTAGCGGCCCAGAAAGATACTGTGTGGCTGTGGCATGCTTAGAGAAAGATGATGTTCTGAGAAGAAGGAAGAAACAGCCTAAGAACAGCAACAGTGTTATGGGGGCACAAAATGAAACAATACTTAGCAGAGGAAACAAGATAAGAGACCCAAGTTCCTATATAACTAGCTTTCCATGTGCTTCCCTCTATAGGAGTTCCTTCTCTTCTTGTACATTCCAGCTCTGTTAACCCCTCAGGCTACTGGCAATTAGGATCAAGTCTGCTTCTCCAGAGCTTGCCCTCCCTCTCATTTTTGTGACTGAAGACTACAGATGAGTCTAGAGTTACCTGCAGTCCTAGTCGTGGAAGGGGTGCAAAGTTTGCTAGGGCAGGCAGACAGTTTGTCTGATTAAAATGCATGTGTTTCCATCTGCTGCAATGGTGACTGCCAAGTATAGTTCAGCATTAGGACTTGGAGCAGTGCCCTGTAGGAGCCAGAGGCAAGACCAAGGCCCCAGTTAGATGACACACTTTGAGTATATCTTTCCCCTATTTTTTTTAAGCAAAAGCAGCCTTGGGAGGCTGTGCATTTGAACAGAGCAACAGCATGGCCTGTTTTTTTTATTTTTTATTCAGAGTTACTCCCCAACCTGAAACAATTGTCCAACTGTATTTCTAGTCTGAGCTGATTTTGATTCTGTAGAGATTTTCTCAACAATTCTGATACTTATTTGTGAATTTGGAGTTGTGACATGGAATGTTCATGAACAGCTCATCTGTTCAGGCAGCAAAGCTGTCAGAACGTCAGCAGTCAGGTTTGTATGACAGAAGGGACAGCTGCTGGCATAGCTAGCATAAAACCTCATACAGGCGTTAAGGAAAGGAACAGCGTTTTAGGCCAAACTGAGAACTATGCAGAGATAGGGTGCCCAGAGGCAAGAAAGGAAGATCCAGCAGAGAAATGAGGGCAAGGAAGCAGTGACGAATGGGGAATTTCATATCACAGTTTGAACTAACAAGCAATTGTTTGTCTGCAGGCATCTAGTACAATCAAATATAATAGCTTTACATGCCAACCATCAAATATCAATGGAATAAAAATTATAACTTGAAATGATCCTTTAAACAGAATATAAATGAAAAGGGTCTTCCTTGAAGGGGATTGCTACTTCTAATGAGTTAAAGCATTGCTACGGATTATACAGTTGAATTATATATAAGCCTCCTCTGTACTGGAGGCTGTTGTCAGACCAAGTTTTCTCATCTTTCTTCTTTCTTTGATTTAAAGGCCTGGCAGATCTGGGGTAGAATTGCTCAGAACAAATTGCACTTCACGCATGATCTTGTGAAACGTTTTGTAGGAGCAATTTCCAGGGTGCCTGAACTCTGCCCATTGCCGTTGGCTTTAGTTTAGGGGCTGTAAGTAGCAGAAGAAATAAGCTCCTACTACATTGTAGCTCTGCTTAAGTAAATGTTACGCTGCAGAAGTCTCATTATCCAGGTATGTAAGCGAACAAAGTATCCCACATCATTGTCCATATTCAGAAGAGAAGGGATATTAGTAATGTGCCAGCATCACAGTTCCCTTTCGTGCTATAACTCATTTTATCAGGCAAGGACCATGGCTTCAAGAGGACCAATTAGAGGCTAATTGCTGTAAACATGACCATACTTCACAGTGCGACTGAGATACAGAATCAATAGAAAATGGCTTTGCTCCACCTCAATCAATATTCTCTAGGGAGAAAGGTTTAGGGCTTCATCCTCTATCCACTGAAGGACTTTTCAATTACTCTAATTAAAAACAACAATAGAAACTCTTCCTCACACAGGCAGCATTCAACATTTTTCCCGCTTAAGGAGAATCACAAGGGTACTCTAGTAATTTTGCTGCTGTTGTTATTCCCTGCACCCCCGCCCTCAATTCAGCTTTGGTTTTGAAAATGTCACCCACCAAACTTCAGTGGTGATTAGAGTTTTACAGCGCTATTAATGATTTCAGCATTATGGATCTCACAAAACCCAGAAGCCTTCTCCCAGCACCTCAGTGCTATCTGTGAAGGAACTGAGCGTCTTCCAGGAACAGATCAGAACCACCAGAGGAAAAAGAGGGTCTGATAGAACAAAAAGCACCTGATTTACAAATACCAAAGAAAAGAAGAAGTTGGCAGGCAATATACAGAATCATACCACAATTTGAGTGTGAGAGGCAGAGTACTGCGTCTCCTTGTGGTTGCTAATTTATCTCTGCACTGGGTTTCATCAGCCACTTTCACAAGAACTATCTGCCACAGGTTCGCTGCTTTTAGAAAGCAGGCTATTTTCCCAGTTCCCCCAATATTGTGTTGCACTCACTCAGTCACCTCCCAGGGTTTTCCTAGCTTTTCTTCAGTCTTTCTCAGACTTGGTTTGCTCCAAACTTTTGGGAAATGTCAAAGTAAAGCCTAGATAACTGTTGTGTGGGTAGGGGCCACAGAAGCAGCCATTTCCCCTAACCCCATCCCCAGGGTGGCCATTTCCTCTCCCTGCCTCTTCAATAGAAGAAGCTAGAGACTTACTTTTTAAAATGAAAGCTGGGAATTCAGAGAACTTGGTACACATATTGGTATAACATTATAATGATATTCTATTGCTGATTTAAAAAAAATGCAAAACCTGGTGGTGGCCATTGCTGAGGATTTGGGAGCAGGAAAATCTACCATGTGGAAGCCCCACTGCTGCTGTTAGCTATCAGCTACCCTATGTGGAAACCACCATCATCTTCAGGGACTATATAGTCCAGTGCTGCAGAGGACCCAGACTCCAGCCTGATTCAAGAGTTGGAATGCACAAATGTGCCCTCCCTTTTGCTGTTTTGTTCTCTTATGCTGCTATTTTCACAAGCCTTTCCATTTTGCCTTTTTTCTTTGCTCCCAATTTTGTTTCTTTTGCAACACTTTTATACCACGTATAGGTTATTCGACATTTCTAAGCAATGAACAGAAAAATAGCAGCACAGATATTCCATAGCAAAAAAATTGCCACACTAAAACATGAAATGACATAAAAATGCAAAATTGCAAGTTATTATGAAGCTTCCTTACCACTGGTTTATAATGGTCAATATGGCTGCCAGCATTCATATCACCCACTACCTCACACTTTTAGTTGGAAATGCAGGGGATTGAACCTGGGACTTTCTGCACGTGAAGTAGGAGCTTTACCAATAAGCAGTAGCTGCCTCAGTTTTCACAGTTTAAGTCAAAATGGGCAAAGTTGTAGCATTTCTACTTTGCCAAGCATTCAAACTATATGTTGTCCCATCCTTCCCCCAGTAAGCTCAATGGATCTTAACATCTCCCCTGTCAATTTAATCAACAATCCTATGAGGTTAGACGGAGAGAAGGTCCAAGGTCATGCAGTCAACTTCACAACGGAACAGCGATCCAGACTTGAGCTTCCCTGGGACAGGTAGTTTTCCCCTGCCTCACTGTATTCTCAAAACCATCTTGTGAGAGAAGATAGGCTGAGAGATGAGGACTGGACTCAATGAATCCGGTCACGGGATTTGAAGCTAGTTGTCCCCAGGCCTCATCCACCACCACTTTAACCACTAAACCACACTGTCCTTTTTTTGGCATGCAGCCATGCATTTTCAAAAATATACTCCTGTTTTAAATTTGCAGTGTGGTATATGGATTAAGTGTCATATTAGGACCTTGGAGACCGAGGTTCAAATCCTGACCCTTCCATGGAAGCTATCTGGGTGACCTAGGGTCAGTATCAGTCTCTCTCTCTCTCTCTCTCTCTCTCTCTCTCTCTCTCTCTCTCTCTCTCTCTCTCTCTCTCTCTCTCTCTCTCAAATACCTCATAGGTTGTTATGAGGATAAAACAGAGGAAGGGGGAATGATGTGATCCATTTTGGGTCTCCATTGGAGAGAAAGGCCACATATAAATGAAGTAAGAATAAATAAAATAAAAAAGATTTTTTCCACAAATTAATGTATATAAAAAGTTTAAAACAGAAGGGTGCTAAAAAATTTCAATCACTCTGGATTTTATCCAACCAGCTTTTCCACTGGTGAAAAAGGAAGAGAATGCCTTTGACAACCGAAAAAGACTGCACTGGGGATTATGGGACCTGCATGGACAAAAGTTCAGGATGCTGGGCCTCCCTCTATAGTAGGAGACCTTCTGGCATTCCCTCTTGTTGCCCATGGGTGCCTCGGGTATCAGCAGGAGGAAATGGAGAAGGGGGGAAGAGAAATGTGTGCTGATAAGCTCACGTCATTTCTGGTAAAAACCGGAAGTGACATACGGGATGCTCTAGCATGCCACTAAAACTCTGACTGATTCCACAAAAGCAGTTGTTCCACCCTCGATCTCCCATTTCCCCCGGTCGTATTGCTCAGTTTCCCACTATTTGCTGCACAGCTGCATTTTGACCCACGTCTCTCTCCAATTTCCCAATCCTAAAAATAAGGATCAAGAAGACATGGGGGAAATCGGGGGGAGATGTGGGTCAAAATGCAGCCACACAGCAAATAGTGAGAAACTGAACAGTACAACTGGGGGAAACGGGAGACCGAGGGCGCAACAACTGCTTTTGCGGAATCAGTCTCTATCACAAAACCACAGAGTTTTTAAATGTTTAATATACCAATTTTATTGCTTCACAGGAAATATTTCAACAAAACATGAGAAAAGGTCCAGTCTCCATCCAAAGGCAAAAAGACAAGTGTGAGCACCACATACATTTATAGTAGTGCAGTAGTTAAAGTCTCCTAGTACTGTGGAAACATACACATAATTTTGTAATAAATATTGTACTTCCTCTATACAGTAGTAGTAATGAAACAGAAATATGGCCTGCATTTCCTTCCTATTTCTACCTGAAATATCAGGTCAATATAATTTGCAAAAATCCATTTACATAGGTTTTGGAGTGCAAATAATATAAAATTGGCCTGTGCTGAATTATCGTGAGAATACCTACCCATCAAAATGTAGAATCAGATTTATAGACATGAATTCATGAAGAATGTGTACTTTTTGCAAGAAGTTACCTGTGTATAAAAAAATGTGCACACTATGGAAAGGGGATAAGGCCCAGTTATGCAGTAGCATGTGCTCTGCACGCTTAAGGCCCCAGTGTCAGTAGCCCCCATCTTTGGCCAAAGACTCTCAGTTACCAGTGATAGACAACACTCATTCTTGAGACTCTGAAGAGTCATTGCCAGTCAGACAAGGCAATACTATGCTATATGGACTACATGAACGAATCAATCCTAACGCAGTTTATAGAGTCATAAAGAAAAGCCGAAATGTTCATATCCTCAATCCAGAGATCTATGTCCACTCTAATATCTCTATGGAACTCCAACATGCAGCCTCCCCAGTTAACAGTAATAGGGTCAGCCCCATGCAAGTACACTGTTGTGGATGTGTGATGTTGCTCTCCCCACTGTAGTGAAAGGGAAGGAGGAGCAGCTCTGGAGGTACATCTGAGGCCTCATCATGCCAAGGAATAAGGCTCCTAAACCCCCAGTGGGTAGTAGAGAATTCCTCCACTCCCAGGTCCTATTGCCTGCTGCTGCTCTGAGCAGCTGTAGGAGATTTTTAAAAATGAAAAACAGCATCATGTTCATACTGGAAGTGACAGAAGAGTAGCTTTTGGAATTACCAGAAACTCTATGGTAAATCCATAGAGTTAGTGATGATTCCTAGAGATACTCTTTGACACTTCCAGTTGTTTTACTGGAAGTGACATAGTGCCTCACATAATGCTGTGCCCCCATAGCCCCACCCACTACCATCCTGCTGCCTGCCAGGCACTGCCTGGAAGCCTTGTCAAGGAACCACTAGAGCGGGCATACAATCCATCAAGCATTGCTTCTCTTCTTTGCAACTTCTTGTTGGAAGCCTGGAGAGTTCATATCAGCAGTACCTTATTTTTGCTGTTCATGTGCACTGAATATACAGTCCACCGAAGTGGAAACTTGGAATTGTCACTGTAATGTTAAAATCACAGTATTTTTTCCTCCTTTTTTTTTTAAAGGAGCCTTTTAAGCATTATACATACATTAAATTATTGGAATTTTAGTATAAGGGTTTTCACTTATTTTAAAAAATGTGGTTCCCATAATAAGCCCTTGTACGTACTGAAAAAGAATGATCAAAATTGAGGGTTAATTAGCAGTTGGAATCTTTGCATCATTTGTGCAAACTTACTGAAGCAAGTTTTTTTAAAAAAAAAAAATTAGTTCTCCTAAAAGGAGAAAACCCTAAACCTATCTTGAAATCTATTTGTATCACAGTGAAAACACGTCTATGGATTGGCAGCATTTTCTTCTGTAAAAATGCCCTTGTCAACCGATTCATACTTATTTTGGTCTGGATCACAGGTCACATATGCACATTACTGTCCCTTGCCTCTTCAACTGCATGAAATACCATCTGTTTACTGTTGTATAGGCATCATAGGTGATTTTTCAGTCAGAGACACAAAAGTCCCACTCCTAATTCCTGCATGTGCCAGAATGCAAAGGAAAGGGATGTCTCGATTAGAATGAGTGATGTAGCGTTTGCAGGCAAGGGAGGGCCCCCATGCGTGCCTGAGCTCTCACACCTTTAAGAAGTAACTGGATTGTTGAAAACAGAGTTGATGAAGCCTCTGTCCAAAAAACAACAACACCTGCTTAGGCTTTGTTTCCAGTGCTGAGGAAAATCAGGTGTTGAACCAAACCCTTTAAAGTCTTCCAAGTCCCTTTATGGATTTCAAGAGTTCTTCCATTTTTAAAAATCTTCTAGGTATCTTCCAGGATTGCATTATTCCAGTTCAATATTTCCTGCATACAGGGTGATCAGCAGTATAGCAGCAAACCCTGTGAGCAAGCCAGCATTTTGGATCAGGAAAAAAGCTAGATCCGTTTTCCTTCCTGTTACTTTTTCTCTCATCATGTCGTTCATCTCTGGGAACTAGGAGAAAATAAAACATTCTTAGACGAGTGTTGCCATCTGGCGGTCGAACAGCTCATATTCCATTTCAGTGCTCTCCCCCCCCCCCACATGCATCCATTCATTTTCTTTTACATTATTGTATAAAATTTGTTATGGTTCTTAAGTTACCAGAAAAGCAATCACTTGGGGCTGTGCCCACTTTGGATGTTACGTCCAAGTAATTACTTCAGCAAGGGATGAACAACAGAAATGGTGGTTTCTACTGAACTCAGCTCTAAACCTCTTTGCTTCTAAACCTCACTATGCTTCTAAACTAAACCTCACTATGCTTCTAAACCTCACTAGGCTTCTGTCGAGCTCCTGTGCATTTGAATCATGCAGAAGAACTTCCAGGGCTGACTAATATGGAAGCAGCAACTGATAGACCCTTTATTATCTGGGCTGGCCGATTAAGACCAGGGCAAGCTTGGCAGATGGAGTTGCCACATCCCACTGCGGGCTTAAGAAGAGCAATTGCTAGCACTAAGCAATTGGAACTAACATTGGAAATTGCCTTGCTGGGGCCTATAATTAATGTTGCGCATTTACTCATTCTACTGTACCTCATGTAGAGCAGTAGAGGAAAGCTGTATAGAAACGTAGAAAAATTTAGATCAACTCTGTCAAGATGCATGAACTCAAAATGCACTGACTCACACAGAATAAAAAGGAATAAAAGCCTCTACAGGAGCCACTCCTGATTTGACAGGTGAATGCTTTCCACTTACTTGCAGCTAATCACCACAACACGCAATCTCCTTGAAAATTAACTCAAAGACACAAAAGATGCCCCAGCTTCTCTAAAGTGCTGACAAACACAAATCAACAACATTGCTGTGCTGGCTGCTTATCAAAGAGGAAGTAGGATCAGAGTTTTTCTTCTGAAACTTAAATAGTAGAAAAACAAGCTCCCTGGAAACGACTTTCCATTCTAATGCTACTGAAGTCCTGAGGGATCCTGGTGAGAATTTGCCCTCCAGGACTGAGCTTGTCCCCCTGTTGCAGCCCTGCTCCCACCCACGCTGTCTGCCTTTAAAAGAAGTTGAAATCTGGTGATGATGTAATGTTAACATTATTTGTGGGTTCTTTATATCTGTTAGCTACTTTGGGTGTTGTTTCCAACCAGAAAGGCAGGATTTAAATAACAAGGGCCCCGGTCACATACTGAATTTGCTGCGGGAGAGCCACAAGTGAATGGTGGATTTTCTGGGCGCGATCACACCGCAACATCTGGCAAGTGGAGTGCACCTGTGACCAACCCATGGTATACCACCGAAAATGTGCAATAAAAAACTACCTCCTCGAAGGTACTAGCAAACGGTTTGCCATGGGCTGCCTCTGGACTCCCTCGGTGTGATCACACCGGCGCGTGGCTTTTCCCTCTGGCCCCTTGTTGACACGCAGGCGCGGAGGGAAGGAACCGTGGCATGCTGCCAATGCATGGGATCGCGTTCTGGCAGCTCTAATTGCAGCACCACAAATAGCCCTGCTTCCCTCCCCCCTGCATTTTCCAGTGTGTGTGACTGCAGCCATGGATAAATAAACCATGAAGCTTTCTGCTGGAAAGGTAATGAAACCCATAGGGTCAGAAGCCAACCATTGCTGCACTGATAATATAAGAACATAAGAGAAGCCATATTGGATCAGGTCAGTGGTCCATCCAGTCCAACACTCTTTGACACACAGTGGCCAAAACCCAGGTGCCATCAGAAGGTCCCCTGCATGACTAACATTATCTTCCCCAAAGCTGAGAATGGCAAAGAATGAAGGCATTTTAACTGTACAGTGAAAGATCCATATTTACATCGTGGAGAAAAAAAACTGATCTCTCTCTCTTTTTTTGGTGGGGTGGCCTTTGTGTATTTTTATTTCTTTTTTTAGAAGTATTTTATTAGAGTTACCAAAGAGCAAAAAATATTTACCAATGACTAGTATCCATAAACAATGAACAACAGCACCACACTATGAAAAAAGGACAGATTGATATGCCACACCCCCTCAACTGTTGTCCTCTAAACCAATACCATATTGCCAGATGTTTACCCACCTTTTAAATTCTTTGCCAAAGCCGAAAAGCTCAAGCACCCACTCTAAGAAAACCCAGCTGATTCTATCAAAGGCTTTCTCAGCATCCACAAAAAAAGACTGGCAATTCTTCATTTTCTTTTACAAGATCTAACAAATTTATTACTCCTCTTACATTTCATGATAATTTTAAAACTTTTAGAAACCCCATTTGATCTTCATTTATGTAGAGTCCTAAAAAGGTATTTCATCTCTTAGCTAAGACTGAGGTGAAAAATTTATAATCATCATTTAGAAGTGATATGGGTCTGCTACGTTACTGCTGTCCTTCCTTTCTTTGGAAATTAGTGTAAAATTTGCTTCTGACCAGGTACCAACACTAACTCTCCTCTTTGCAGTGAGTCAAATAGCTTTTTAAAATAAGGACCCAACTCTTCTTTCAATAGAATATAAAATTCATTGGAAAGCCTATCAGGGCATGGGGTTTTGTCATGTTTTAATTCATTTATTGCTTCCATAATTTATTCTAAAGCTCGTGCTTTATCCATTGTCTCTGTGTTATTTTGTTAATTTTGATATTTCTATTCCCTCCAAAAATTCTAGCAATATAAATTCTGAAAGGAGCCCCTGAACTCATCTACAATCTGTGGTGAATCATATATCTTAAAACCCAACTTAGATTTGTGTTGTAATTCTATTAATATTAGTTTTGTCCACTAGCAGATAGGCCAGGAACTTCCCTTGCTTATTAGCAGATTCAAAGAGATTTTATTTTAAAGATAAAGAGTTCTCCTAGAATTACAAAGGATCTCCAGATATCAGTCTCCCTGAAGAAAATGTATCTTCAGAAGGTGGGCTGTATATATTCCCACTAAGCTCCTCCCCCTCCCCAAACTCTGCCCTCCCCAGACACCATGCCAAAATCTCCAGGAATTTATTTAAAATGTTTATTATCCACCTTTCTTCTTTATAAAACTAATCTGAATGCATTGGCTGTACTGTGCCTTTAAGAGGTACAAAGAACCAGGCTTGCTCACAGTTTTGACGCTCATTTTCAGGTAAGGTTTTCTGTACCTCCAAAAGTACCTGCTCTGTTACAGTTGCCTTCTCCACTTGACCACTTCCCTTTCCCAGCTTCATTTCGTCAGCCAGAAAGAGAGGGACACAGTACAACCACTACTTTTAAAAACACCTTTTTTTGAGCTTGCCCTTGTTCTGTCTATAAGGAAAGAATAAATAACTGATCTTTCTAAAAATCAGATTTGTTTCTGTTTTCTGCTCAAATTCATTTCCAAACCAGTCGTGTCTTTGCTGAAACAGGAAAAGATCTGAAGGTGCAAAATGGTCCCATAGGTACCAAGCTAATAGTAAAAAAAATGTATATGTTAGGGTTGCCAAGTCACTTACTCTCTTCAGCAGGGGAGTTTTCATCCCACTCTGGGACATGTGTGTGTGTGCTACACACACGCTGCAATGATGCAGCCCGGAAGTGACATCATTGCTGGGCAACGCTCTGGTAATTGCCCTAAAACCTCTATGGTACCATAGAGTTTTCAGAGCGATTGCTAGAGCATCGCCCAGCAACGTGCCCAGCATGATGATGCCACTTCTGCGCTGCGTCATTATGCTGGGCACATTGGCCTGCTCTGGCCACTTCAGGGGTGGGGTTCCCCCACCAGCCAGATCCAGACCAGCGGATTGGGTGCCGTTTTAGTGGGGGAATCCCCACCTCCCCCCCCGGGGGGGGGACTTGGCAGCCCTAGTTCATTAATTTAAATCAAACTGAGGACAAGAAGTCTTTATGTCTACATTTCCCCCTTTTTGTTAACATATTATAATGTAGTAGTAGAAAAGAGTAAAAGTCCAGAGGCACCTTAAAGACTAACAAAATTTGTGGTCAGGTCTGAGCTTGCAGAAAATATCATGTAGAGGCCAAGTCCAGACTCAGCTTTTGAGCCCTAGTACAAACCATCACTGGGCTGCAACAATGCAGGGATTCAAATTAGGCCTGGGGGGCATGCAGTTGTTCCAAGTGGATGGGATGTTAGGAAGCACTGGCAGCCTGCCTACCTCACCATCAAGCCGTCTGTCTGCCTTTCCAACACCAAGGTCAGTCACCTCCTACAAGCAGCCAGAAGAACAAGTGACTTGTTTGATGCTTTGGGCTCCCCTTCTTGAGTGATCAGCAGCTTTGCATGGTTTTTTAAATACTTTCTTGTGGTTCCCATAGTGGCTGTGCAGCATAGCTTCCTGGAGAGATCTGCTCTGTGTGAATTTGGAGTTCTCTGTTACAGGTTCACTGCTTACCTTTTGAACTAGCAATTGTCAACCTCGGCATTTCTCAGCCTCAGCATTTCCAGTCTTAAAATGAACTGGATGGGTTCTAAATGCTAATCTAATTCCTTAATAATGTGCTACAAACACATGTGTTACATATGTAAGTAAATGTGTGGACTAAAGTGCTATCACATATTTGATTTATATGCCTTTGATCAACGTTGACACTTGCTGGTCTGAGCTTTTCTCGCCACAGTTCCAAAACAACAAGGGTTGTCACAGCCAACTTTGCAGTTCCATCTAACCTCCCGTCCTCTTGTGCAACAAAAAAGCAAGCAGCCACAGGAGGACTCAGTATTGTCTTTGGGTCAAATCCTAGCTTAGGGTTGTGAACAGGCCAGGAGAAATGTGTCCTGTCATTTTAAAAGAGGCTTGATATGTAGAAATGGGCAGTTGAAGCTTTTCATGGCACATAGGTAAGTAGTCCTCCCTTTTTGCCGTCAAGTCACGGCTTGGGTTTTCAAGGCAAGAGACATTCAGAGATGGTTTGCCATTGCCTGCCTCCATGTCATGACACTGGTATTCTTTGGTGGTCTCCCAGCCAAATACCAGCCAGGGCTAGGGCTGCCAACATCCAGTTGATGGCTGGAGATCTCCTGGGATTACACTTGATCTCCAGGTAAGTCCAGGGCTCTTTTTGTAGCAGGAACTCCTTTGCATATTAGGCGACACACCCCTAATGTAGCCAATCCTCTAAGAGCTTACAGTAGCCCCTGTAAGAAGAGCCCTGTAAGCTCTTGGAGGATTGGCTACATTAGGGATGTGTTGCCTAATATGCAAAAGAGTTCCTGCTACAAAAGGAGCCCTGCAGATAACAGAGATCAGTTCACCTGGCGAAAATGGCCACTTTGGAAGGTGGACTCTATGGCATTATGCCCCACTGAAGTCCCTCCCCAACCCCACCTCCTCGGGCTCCACCCCAAAATCTCCAGGTATTTCCCAACCTGTAGCTGGCAACCCTAGCCCCAGGGCAGACCCTGCTTAGCTTCTGAGATCTGACTAGCTGGGCTCCCCAGGTCAAGGCAATGTCCTTTTAATAGGGGCTTATTGGGATGATATTTACCTCCATGCCTTGGAAAGCCTCAGCTGACCACTATTGAAAGAACAGGACACTTTTCTTCAGGCCATGTTGTCTGTCCTCCTTGTTACGTGCTCAATATCAGTCTCACATTTTACAACATAAAGATGACCTAAGCTTAGAATCTATAGCTGACTTTGACTAAGACAGTAGAAACTATCAGCTTTGATATGAATCTAAGAATCTGGGTAGTAATTGATTCCCCACTCCTCCACATGCAGCTGCTGGTGTGACCTTGGGTCAGTCTTAAGTTCTTTCAGAGCAGTTCTCTCATGAGCAGTCCTTGAAAGACCTCTCTCAGCCCCACCTACCTTACAGGGTGTCTATTCTGGGGAGGGGAAGGGAAAGGAGATTGTAAGCCTTTCTCAGACTTCTTTGGGTAGAGAAGGGCAGGGTATAAATCCAGTCTCTTCATCTTCTTCCCTTGGCCTCAGTTCTCATCTACAATGGGTTCCCACACAGCTGATGATCAAGTGTGAAAGATGCTGGGAACTGAGAAAATGTTCACCTCTAGATAAGCTCTGAGAATAAAGTTGCTAGGGTGTAAACAACAGGGAAACCATGAATTTCATGGCCCTACTTGAGTTTCCCAAAGGCATCTGGATGGTCCCTTCTTGAACCAGGATGCTGGACTCTATAGACCCTTCCATGGTTTCATTCAGAAGTATGCTGGCCATGGTGGCCAGAACTCTTGCTACTTGGTCCCTGATCTTTTAGCAGCTCTTGCCTGACTTAAAGAGCAAGAACAAGAGTTGTGTTTTACACTCCCTTGCAAGAGTTTTCTTTGGAGGGGGGTTGCAGCATTTCATGAGGCTGATGCACCCTTTGGTTACATCAGCTAGGGTACAGAACTCTTGGTCAGAGAACCTATTTAATCTTGCCACTGGCAAGTCCTATGGACTGGTGTGAGAGATAGAATTCAGAGTGGAACTTGTATTAAAGGCACATGCTGGTGGCTTCTAGATACTGCAGCTTTGACTAATACATGACAATCAGCCTTAATGACTACTAATTATACTCGGCTGTATGAATGAGGAGCCCTTCCAGGAGGTATCCCTAAGAATCCTCTTGGCTCCTGAAGATGAGCCAGGCATTACTTGGAGTGTGCTTATTTTCCCTTTTGATTTCTAGCACCTTTCACCCTGTCCTCACCTGCATGAATCATACAATGATCATGGCTCAGGCTAAGAGATAGAGAAAGAAGCCTTATTTACCACTGTATCCCATGATAAATGGTCATTTAAAGAATTCAGTATGCTTAACTAAATATTTGAGATGTGCCTTAAAAAAACTGCCAGTGACCTATAGGTCCATGGTAATTTTTACTGAAAGGGTTTTTTTAACAATGTTCTCACTAAGCTATGAGTTAAAGGGAAAGGCTGGTATAGATAGGGAGCATTTACTTATTTCCCCTCTCTCTATTTTCTTATTGTAAATTGGTCTCTCCAAGATGTTTTTAGACATGCTAGTATTTAAGAGTACCTCTAATTTTTCCACAGGAGAAGGAAAATCTACTTTCTGTGGCTTGCCATTATGTCTCAATCATGCTGCTATTTGGGATGAGGATAGAAACCATGGAGATTGAGAAGATGAGTGGTCCCTACTGGATCAGATGAGTGGTCCACCTAGTCCAGCATCCTGTATCACACGGGGCAACCAGTTCCTCTGGAGAGCCAACAGCAAGGCATAGAGGCCAAGAAACTCCCCTGATGTTGACTCCCGGCTCTGGGATGCAGAGGCTTAGTGCCTCTGAATGCGGAAGTTCCCTTCAGTCACCATGACTAGTAGCCATTGATGGACCTAATTCCCTTTTAAAGCTGTTTATTCCTGTGGCCATCACAACATCCTCTGGCAGCAAATTCCACATTTTCATCACTGTCTGTTGAAAGAAGTACTTCCTTTTGCCCGTCCTGAATCTACTGCCTATCAGCTTCATTGGATGCGCTCAAGTTCTAGTATAAGGGCAGATGGAGATAAAATTCTTTGTCAACTTTCTCCATCCTGTGCATAATTTCTGGACTGTGTTACTTCAGGATGCACGGGTGGAGTAATTTTTCAAAAACATATTCGTGCCCTGCTTTGTCCCCCAGTGGGGGACCAAAAGTAGATTATAAACCCATTCTCCCCTCTTCCATTTTAATCCTCATAACAACAGTCTTGTGAGGTAGGTTATGCTGAGAGTATAGGACTGGTTTCCTGCATTCTGATATTAAGAATTGTACCACCTCAGTCTGCAACCTCGTTGCACACAGTAGAACACAGAAGGGGTACATCAGACAATAAGTGACAGAAGGAGGGGGAAAGATAGAAATGAGAGTTCCAACAAATCCTACCTTTTTCTAGACAGAGAAGAACAGGGTGGAATTCAGCAGTAAAGTGGAAAAGCAGGGTTCTGTACAGAGCATTCACACACATGATTTACATTTTGTTCAGACAAAGCCGTAATGGATCCAGTCTAGAAAACTAAAGACAGAGAAGGCTGAGAATATCACCTTTTCTGCAGTAATGGATCTGAAAATATGGGTGTAACCACAGGCCAAGATGGAAAGAACTAGTGAAGCTTTAACTTGCTCTTTTCTTTGATGAAAATTCTCAGAATAAATGTCAACAGGGCAGCTTTTATTTCCACCTTAACCCTCCTGCATCACCAGACTCAAATCCACCATGACCTGGTGTCAGTCTCTGTCTCTTCTACTCAAGGTTCTCTTACTCTAATTTGGAGACGATTGCATCTTTGATGTAAAGGGCACCTAGGTCTTATTCATCATGTTAACGGTTTTCTCGGCTCTTCTTTGATTCTATCAATTTTTTTCTATTTAGTTCTGGGGGCCCTCTTGGGCCATGGCCCACAAATCTATCCATATAAAATATGTACAAACACTCATATTTCCTTCCTAATTTTTTTCCAGGGAGCGGAATTAAACCAACCCACTTAAAACATGCTGGTTAATGACTCATTGGGAAGAGTTGCTTCTTTAAGAAATGGAAAAAAGAACCAGGATGAGAGAGCTCTCTTTCTCTTGTATATATGCTACTTACTCTTCTATATTATACTGCTGGAATTTTAGTCAGAATCCTGGCAGTGGTTATCCAGGGCCCAAGGCAGAGGTCTTTAACAGGAACTATTTACCCAGTCCTTTGTCACTGAACCAGGGCCCTACACTGTGGCTTAGTCCCACTGTGGCTTAGTCTCACAAGCAAACTAGGGGTATTTCTAACTGAAAACATGGAACTTGGGGCTTTCAGGTCTCCCATTCTGGTAGACCTCCTGCCCAGCAGACTCAGTGACTTACCACTACTCAGTGGGAGGAAAAGGAGGAGGACAGGCATCATGTTAACAGCACAACATCACTTCTAGTGTAGACCTGGAAATGATGTCATCATGTCTGCATGATGCTCCAGGATCTGCCAAAGCTCCTACAGCATCACTCCAATGTGATGATGTTGCCTACAGGCACAACACCTATTTGCCTGTGCCTGCCCCCCTAAATCTCCCACTGGGAGCCAGCACTGGGCTGGAGACCCTGGTGGAACTCGTATGGCAATTGATCCCAAACCCTGGCCCTTCTACAGCCTCATCTAACAGCATCCCATTGTTTTTAGCATGTCCAGCTGTGACACCAGAAATAAATTGGGTTGGAAGGGAAATGCTTAAGTAATAAAGTCCTTGTTGATCTCTCCAACATGTCTAATTTGATCCTAACAGCGTACCAGATTGCAGCCACAACTGGCCACAATTAAGGAAACTGAAGTTATGTAAGTGCCATTCCAAAACTGTCATAATTATAAGACAACCCATGAGGAATGCATTTCATACTACTGAAGTAGGTTACATGATTTTTACTGCAATTATCCCCCCACCCCAGTGCATTTTCTTATAGAGTATAATATAAACCCACTTGATCCTATGCAAAATAAGATGTAGTGGAATCTCACCATATCTGCCAGGGAAATGTACAGGAACATGCCTCCAGCTATTGCGAAGATAATATTTGGTGCAAAGTTGTTTCCTACTACTATGCCAAAAGCCAGGCCAATATAACAGGAGCATGCTGACAGGAAGTTGAAAAACAAGGCCTGCCTTGTGCTCATCCCTGCATTAAGAAGGATGACGAAATCCCCTGCAAAAGAAAATGTGTTTGCTTATTTCAAACATTTATAATGCCACCTTTCTCCCAGCCAGCTGAGAATTAAAGGGCAGAAATCACCAGCAAGAAATATTCACTATTATTTGGGGCACCAGTAACACAAAAAAGTTCCGTTAGAATTTAAAGGGTTGTAATGTGTGTGAGCTGCGGTGCTGCGGTGGCTCAAGTGGTTAAGACGCTGAACTGCAGGCTCTGGAAAGTCAGTAGTTCAGCAGTTCGAGACCCGGGTGCCGCATGACAGGGTGAGCTCCTGTCTCTAGTTCCAGCTCCTGCCAACCTAGCAGTTCGAAAGCAAGAAATTGCAAGTAGATAAATAGGTACCACTTCGGTGGGAAGGTAACAGCGTTCCGTGCACCTTGGTGTTTAGTCATGCCGGCCACATGACCACGGAAACGTCTTTGGACAGCGCTGGCTCTTCGGCTTTGAAACGGAGATGAGCACCGCAACCCTAGAGTCGGATTCGACTGGCTTTCGAGCAAGGGAACCTTTACCTAATGTGTGTGAAATTGGCAAAGAAAACAATTCATCCCCTCCCTCCCTTTAAATGCATTTCTGTTTATTTATTTGGGAGGGAGGGAAGGTGGCATGGCAGAGGCCAGTCTCACTGGATCTCAGAAGCTAAGCAAGGTTAGTATTTGGAAGGGACACCACCAAGGAAGACTCTGCAGAGGAAGGCAACGGCAAACCACCGTGGCTTCTCACTTGCCTTGAAAGCCCCTTGCTGAGGTCACCATAAATCAGCTGTGACTTGATGGCACTTTACACACACACATACACACACACACACATTTATTTATTTATCCTGGGCTGGGACTCAAAGCAGCTTAGAATCAAAGAATCATAGAATCACAGAGCTGGAAGGGGCCACACAGGTCATCTAGTCCAACCCCCTGCTCAGTGCAGGATCAGCCTAGAGCATCCCTGACCAGTGTTGGTCCAGCCGCTGCTTAAAGACTGCCAGTGAGGGGGAACTCACCACACCTCCCTAGGTAGCTGATTCCACTGTTGCACAGCTCTTACTGTAAAAAAGTCTTTTCTAATATCCAGTCGGTACCTTCCCACCCTTAATCCAAACCCATTATTACGAATCCTATCCTCTGCTGCCAACAGGAACAGCTCCCTGCCCTCCCCTAAGCGACAGTAGCATCAGTCTTCTCCATTGTCTCACAATAACTCTGTGAGGCAGGCCGGGTTCAGTGCCTGTTAACAGGTCACCCATCAAGCTTCCATGGCAGAAATGGGAATTCGAACCCAGGTGTCCCAGGATCCTAGTCCAAGACTATCCACTGTGCCATGCCAGCTATGGAATGCCACAGACCGTGTTAGGGTTTTGGTCAGCTCTTGTCTAACAAGCAAGTTTCTCACTGCATTCTGGTCTAAGACAACGGGAAAGACCTTACCCAGTTCGTGGGGAAACTCTTCACACAAGATTGCTATAGATGTGCTAATTCCCTGAAGCAGGGAAAGGGTGAAGGAAGCGCCGATGGCAAGCCCATCAATGAAGTTATGCAAAGCGTCACTCAAGGTGATCATCCAAGCAATCGTTCCGATCTCAGACAATGCAGGTCCCTTGAGGCGGCAACACGAACTGGTCTGGGTTTCCTCTTTCTGGAAGAATGAAAAGGAAACACATCCTGATTACACAAAGCTGTGAGGGAGCCGATTAATTTCTTCTGGATATTCCAGAAGACATCCAGTTGAAGGAAGGGGAAAAGTCAGCTCCCCTTCTGTCCACAGAGCGCAAGCACTGCCCAGGTAGCGGGACACAGGGGACCACCGAGGCAGGGGATTTATCTAAACAGCCTGCCTCACACTGTATGGGTAAGTTCGTAGCTTCTTTCTGGTTTTGCTTACAGTCACCATATTTATTTAGAAAATTTATATGCCACCTGTCCACAGACCTAAAATGAAAAGTGAAACAAAGCTGATAAAATAACCAACACCATTTAAAAAGGCCACATGGTGGCATCTAAGCAGAACTATGCTGCCCAACACACCCACACACACACAAAGCTGCCTTACACTGAATCAGACCACAAGTCAGCATGATCTACTCAGACTGGCAGCGGCTTTTCAGGGTCTTTGTCTTTCACATCACCCATCTTTTGCATCATCAGGCGATGCCAGGGGATTGAACCTGGGACCTTCTGCATGCAAAGGAGAGACGCTTCCTCTGAGTCACAGCCTCCAATGCTCCCGTCTTTCCACATGCTGCAGAAATCTTGTTTGAACAATATGGCTTGTATAGGAGTCCATCAAGCAATGGCTCCATTTCCACAGTCTAGCTTTTCATGCGTTCCTGAGCCTGTTAGCTTTTGTTATCTCCAAGAAGGAAACTTAGGTTCAAGTCCTTGCTTGGCCACAATGATTCCTGGGTTACGTCTCAGCATAGTGGTTAAGAGCAGCAGACCCTAATCTGGAGAACCAGGTTCAATTCCCCATTCCTACACATGAAGCCACCTGGGTGACTTTGGGCCAGTCTCAGTTCTTTCAGAGCTCTCTTGGCCCCTAAATGCTAAGAGCTAAAACTTGAGACTGCCAGACAATCTTTGGATCTCCCGGCTATTCTACACACAATGCCATGTGATAATTAACTAATTAATTCCTCAGAGGATTACTTGAGGACAAAAGAACTATTTTCAGTTTATATATTAAATTAGCATTTTGTCCTTACTTCTAAGCAAAGTACATGGGCTATTCAAATCTACTGTATTTGGATTTGGTTTTTTGTAGTTCCATACCAATGTAACTTTCCTTATTTATTTATTTACTTCATTTATACTCTGCCTTTCTCCCCAATGGGGACCCAAAGCAGCTTGCTTTGTTCTCCTCTCTTCCCTTTATCCTCACAACAACCCTGTGAGGTAGGTTAGGCTGAAAGTGGGTGACTAGCCCAAGGTCACCCAGCAAGTTTCCATAGCAGAGTGGGGATTTAAACCTGCATCCCCTAGTTTGACATTCTAACCACTACACCACACTGTCTCTTCTAACGGCAAAGAGAGCCAACATGTCAGACAAGATTGTGGAAAGAAAATTATCCGTAAATCATCAAAGGAACATTACAGGAAATTGTTACTCAAATAAGCAATGTTTCCAGCTTTGGTTTATGAGAATATGAAGTGAATGAGTAGCAACGTGAAAACAGTATGATTGAGCTGTATCTCCACTGATTGATTCTTATCTCTGGCCTAACAAGTTTGATTATCCAGTGACTGTTCCGAAGCCACAGATTCTTCAGCCAAGTCATTATTACTCCACTAAAAGTTCATAACACCTTGGCTGAGTGATACCGATATAATCATAAAATGCTATTGGCAGCCTCAGCTGGAGTGTAGCGAGAATGATGCTTATGTGAAATGGAAAGAGAAGTGATAAAACTGGTAGCTCTGCCACACAGGCCTCCCACACAAATTGTGTATCTGATTGTGAGAAAGGGTTTGGTATATATATCTGCAAAATGTCCGTCCATATTCAAGTGGGTATTCAACTTATTCCAGAGATGCTAATAGAGACTGCATCGGGAACAATCAACTCTGTTTTCCCTTTCAGACTGAAAGACAGCTCTTAAGGGTAGAGAAAAACTAAATCCTACATTGCCCTGCAAAAGTATTCTGTGTTCAATTTGGTGCTGTATTTTTCAATTTCAATCCAATTACCTTTATTGACATGTAACACTTACAGACTCGTATACAACAAGAACAGCTACAGCAAAAAAATAGTACTTGCAAAAAGAACAGGTATGAACAGGGTTATCATGTAAAGCTACCAACAAAAAAAGGACCATTCAATTAAATAAAGGGCGAATAGAAATGGCACCAGAAAGAAATTTGGCAACAATTTCTGTTATCTCAGGGTTTGGATTATCAAGGAGAGTAAGAATCTTTAGACCATCAGAATATTCTTCTAGTTAAGTCAAAATAGCATTTAAGAATTTCAGACATAACGCATGGTAAAAGGGGCACTGGAACAAGACATGGGGGATCGTTTCAATGTGATTGTTTGTACATGGACAACATCTATCAGCGAAGGGCACACCCTGGAAATGGCCAGATAATAAGGCCGAAGGTAGTACATTGAACCTGGCCAAAGGGACAGCTCTTCGGAGTTTAGGGACATGAAGTTGATAAAGATAAGAGGTAGCTTGGCCGACTTTAGGAAATATTCCAAAAGGTGAACAGGTTTTGTTAGCAGTGTTATATAATGAATGTAGCTCAGAGTGAAGTAAATTAGCTCTTATAATTGAGAAAGCCTCAGGTTCAGAAGTAAAGAATAAGGAATCTAAGGTGATATCCAGAGATTTGATTTTGGATTCAATATAAGTGATCCAATTTGAGTCATTAGATTCTAATAGAAGTGTAACTGATGGGTGTAACTAGAGGAGACTGAATTAAAAAGAAGGTGAAGCCAATACTCAATAGTAGTAAGCCACGCTTTAGTTATCAACATGCTCTGGCCACATTCCAGACATAAAGCTGCATGGGGAACACACATTGGAACCCCAAAAATTTTCCTCAGCAAATGGGACTGAGGTTGTTCAATGAAGTTTTCAGCTGAATTGATCCAAATGGGCACCCCATATAATAATTGGGCCCCTATTTTGGCATTAAAGGCTTTTAAAGCAGCAGGTATCTACTGATTGCCTCTTCCTGAGAAGTAAAATTTAGAAATTGCTGCCACATTTACTTTGGCCATATTAATTGCCGTTTTTTGATGGCAGACCCAAGAGGCGTTATATTGAAAATGGACACCAAGGTATTTAAAGGTCTTAACCTGTTCCAAGGAATGACTGTTAATTTTCCAGTCATAAACCTTCCAGGAGTTGCAAAAAAACAGTACTTTGGACTTCTCATAGTTTAGTTCTAGATGGTTGGCAGTACAATATTCATAGCAGCGATTAAGTAAACAATTTAACCCCAAACGGGTAGATGACAGAAGAACCGCATCATCAGCATACAGGAGTAAGGAAATATGTGCAGAGGCAAGTCTGGGGCTGTGGCCATCAACTGAAGACAAGAAAGGGGCAAAGTCATTTAAGAAAAGATTAAAAAGGGGAGGGGCAAGAATACATCCCCGCTTAACCCCTTTATTTATAGGAATCATTGGGGTAAGCCTTTCAGAGGGAAGGTATCTAATCTGACAAGATGTAGTCGTATATAATCTTCTGATAAGGGATAATAATCTCTTGTCAGAAAGCAAGTGATCAGGAACCAAGTAAGTTCCTCGAGACGGAATCAAAGGCCCCTTTAAATTTGCTGCTGTAATTATTTGCCTAAATGAAATACCTTGACCAATGGCACTTTGGCACTGAAGATATTACAATGGCTGAATGAAATTGCTTTGGAGAGATGTTTCGTATCAGATAGCCAGCTTGGGGAGAGGGAATAGGATGGGGTGGACTGGCCATTAAGGCCACCAGGAAAAGACTGGGATGGGGGCTTTTTCTCCCTGTTGAGGCCATCCCAGTGACCATGTAGAAGACGTGATTGTGCAAACTCTCCTTCCCCATGATCAGCAATGTTTGGGAGAGTTGCTGATTATGTGGAGGGGTATATGCATGGCCACTTCTTCCATGTGGTTGCACCCTGCAGATGCCCAAGTGCTTTTGCAGAAGCAAGGGGTGGGGCCACTCTCCTTCCCTGCACATTCAGTGAACACATGGGGCTGTCATCTATACCAGGCAATAGATGCCTTAATTTGCATCTTAAACTGGAATCCTAAACTTGCTTCCTGGGGAGTAAATGTCATTGTTTTCATTAAGACTTACTCCTGAGTAAATGTAGTTATCCTTGCACTGCACAAACACTGCTGACTTGCTTATGATGACTGCCCTCATAGCAAGACTTCCCAAATGTGTCAGTAATCACGCCATTGCCTGTCTTTTGAGTTAATGCTCAAGATTCATGTGCTGTTTGCCAACTGGATTGTGACAACTGCAACATAATGAATCTTTTCTCCAGTGGCTCCGTGTCTTTTTTTGGCAATTCTTCTTTTTAAACAATGATACATTAACCCTCCTGCAAACTGTATTACGTGCCAGAAGACTGTTTTGAGAACTGTCCTGGATTGTTCACATACTCAGAATAAGACCAAAGTCCAGCAGCATCATTCTCATTGTGAGAATGCTTCCTTAGGCCAAAACAGGAATATGAACAGCTCTTACTGAAGACACTTGGGGTACAGACTCATGGACAAGAAGCCAAAAAAGTGGGCAGCTGGCAGTGTCCAAGAGTGTGCAGCCATGCACTACTGGAGAGCATTGTTTTGATTTTGGGCCATCACTCTGAGCCAGCTTAATCTCACAGTTCAGCACTTCTTCATTTAAAGACTGGATAATAGCTTGGATCCCATAGAGGACTGTCACTCTTCTGTTTGCAAAAATCCTCTCTGGGATCAAACCCAGTGGTTGAATGAAAGACTGTCTTGGGCAAATTGCTCTGTTACCTAAAGCAGGATAGAGATGAAGCACCAATTCTAATACTATTGCTGCAGTAGTATGTCTTTCCCACTTCCCCTACCATAATAACCCCCACACACACACACACAAAAAACACTTTGGCCCAAGGTGAGAATAGCCTTTCATTTTGCAATTTCTCTTCTTACTTTCATTGATAAAAGCAGAAGCCAGATGTTGTGAGATTCATTCTCTATCAAGGGCTAACTAACTCCCTGTACAAGCTCAGCGTCAAAGCAGTGGGGAATACAGGAATATCTCATGCTCTCCCTGTAATCCAAAGTAGCATCACTGAACATCAACAGGCCTTAGTATACTCCATTCAAGTTGGAGGATTATGCTAGCACTCTTCAAAGGCCAGCTGTTCTAAGTAATACAAAGCCCACTAATCCCGTTCAATAAGAGAGCCAGTTTGGTAAAGTGGTTAAGTGCGCAGATTCTAATCTGGGAGAACTGGGTTTGATTCCCCATTCCTCCACTTGCAGCTGCTGGATGACCTTGGGCAAGCCATAGTTCTGTCAGAGCTGTTCTTGAAAGAGCAGTTCTCGAAAGAGCTCTCTCAGCCCCACCTACCTCACAGAGTGTCTGTTGTGGGGAGGGGAAGGGAAAGGAGTTTGTAAGCCATTCTAGGACTCTGAGTGAAGGGCACAGTATAAATCCAATCTCTTCTCTTCTTCTTCATAGGTGAAGAATAACTGAGGATTCAGTAAGAGGAGATTCTGACCACCTGCTGTGCCACTAAAAAGACCCACCAGTGTAGAAACTGCTTGCAATCTACATGTCATTTGCAAGGTTTTTATTCCGCATGACAGCCCCCAGAATGCACAGCACTTGCATGCCAGTAATCTATGCCCCCCAGATAGATTATGCACTGACATCCATGGAGCAAGGACCATTGAACTGTGATCCTAACCAGATATTAGGGGCCAAGGTCTGTGCCAGCAAGGTCTTTTGAGCACTGCTGCAGCCAGCCAGCACCTCATCAACATAAAGCCTGAAGCATTTCACATAAAATATGAGGAAATGCCCTGTATCTATATAATTTTCCAAAAGACAGCATAGCAATGCATGAAAATTGCTTTTCCACTTCAGGTTTCCTTTACTTTGGCTCTCACATAATTATTATATCCCCAAACTACACAATGCTTAGGGGAGACAGAACTCTACAAACGGAAATTGTGGCATCTGTGATGCTTTTAAAATGGATCATAAAACCACACTTCTTTTTCTGACTGATGAAGCAAAACCCCTTAGCTTTTTTTTGTGGGTGTGAGAGAGTGGGGGTGGAATAGCTCATCCATTTTTTTGTTACTTACTACCTTAGTAAACAACCTTACTACCTTAGTAAACTATGAAATTTGTATAAACGTGACAAGAGGTTCAAAAGTCTGAAATTAAGTCTGAGAGGTATTTCAGTGAATGTAACAAACAAGACCTTGACAGGGATCTGGCACCTTAATAAAAACAGGGTATGAGAGAAAGCGTACAGCCTCCATAAATAAACATGATTGCTACCCACAAATGAGGAATATCCAGGCCAATGCATTGGTGGCCTTGTGTAAACTACCTGAGGTATGTTTCTCCCACACTGCTGAACTGGGCTGACTAAATACTTCTTCTGAGTTAGGCCTGAGCCTTTGCCAACAAACTGTGGCCTTGCCTGTGTAACTCCATAATTGCTATGAACCCTTGCTTGTCTGTTCCATCATTTTTTTCCTTCAGCTTTCCTCTGAGGAGCCCAGGATGGTGTACATAATCCTCCCAACTGGCCCAAGGTTACCCAGGGCACTTCCATGCAAAGGAGAGATTTGAATCCAGGTCTCCACAGTCCTAGACTCACACTGTAAACACCACCTCACACTGGTTCCAAAGTGTTCTATGGTTTTACTGCTTGTTTGCCACCCTCCTTAACTACCTACCTGCTCTCCTGCCCACAGTTCCACTTCATCATTCTTTTAATTCATCATACACTTCATGCACAATCTCAGATATCCAGCAGAACCACATACTTTTCAACTGACTCTCATTGTTAGGGACAGCCCTGATTTGAATATAATGATTTAAACACTGTATGTTCCTCATTGCCTTTGGAAAAACCCAGACACTTATCGTGTGTGTGTGTGTGTGTGTGTGTGTGTGTGTGTGTGTGTGTGTGTGTAAAAACAAGGCATTAGAAAGTGCTAGGAACACAAAAGAGCCTATTTTTGCCACAATTCTATATGTGGAGAACTGTGCTGCTTTGGTATAGTTTTATAAGTTTGGACTAGGATTGAGGTTCATGTCACCACTCTGCAATGAAGCCTGTTGGGTGACCTTGAGCCAGTCACACTCTCAACCTAGCCTACCCCACAGGGTTGTTGTAAGGATAAAATTGTGAAGGCAGACCCATCTAGGCTGCGCTGAGATCCTTGGAGAAAGAGTGGGTCTAAAGATGCAATAAATCAGAGAGCCAGAAACTAGGGTTTGAAGAAAAAAATTAAGTGATCCCCATTCAGTGCTCAAGAGAGAGTGACAACCAGCAGATCCCACACCAGCAGAAACTAAAAGCTTTTCTGGAGGATGCAGTGGCCCTCCAAGCATGCAGGCACAGGAGTATGGAGGTGAGTATGCCTTACCTCCCTGCCCATTCTGTGAAATCCATGTATGTAGCCTCCATTTAAGGTAGGATTCAGCCACACATGCCACCAAGACTGCTCACATTGGTTTTGGCAAGTTGTGCCACCATATGAAATCCACTAGAGTTGAGAAGCAAGGGTGGCATGCCAGTCGGGCAAGAGACACCCTCCCAACACCCGCTGCTCATCATCTCATGTAGTGCTGGCAAATGGTCCAAATCATTCTGAAAACTCGTCAGTGTGAGAATTTCAGCATGCCCTCCCAAAAGTGCTATTTTGTCCACACGAGGAATTCTTGCACATCCATGTCAAATGCACCCTTGATATTTTGTTAAAAGAGCTCTCAACATTGTTGGCTTATTTTAGTTGCATACCTCAGATTTTTTTAAAAAAAAAAAAACACCTAAAACATGGTATTGGAATAAGATGAATACATGTACCATATAGATACCTTCATCCAGGAGCTGGCTACAGCTACAGGTCCCATTCTTGGTCATAAACCAGGTGTGGGACTGATGATGTTCTTATACATGGCTTTAAAGGGGGATTAGACAATATAATGGAGGATATGTCTATCAGTGGCAGTCAGCTATGATAATGAAATAGAACCTCTATGCTCGGAGGCAATAAACCTCGGAGTACCAACCCTGAGGGGAAGGAGGTAAGGGGAGACTTTGGCTGCTTGTAGATCGGCTGGGGAAATCTGGGTGACCACTGAATTAAATGTTGAACTAGATGGACCATTGATCTGATTCAGGAGGACTGCCCTTGTGTCCCGAAAGACTGTATCTATAAATGCAAGAAGTCAATACTTAACATACATTTGTGTTTTTGTAGGTAGAAATTCAAGGAGGAGGGAGATATCAGAGTCTGCCAAAGGGTACATTTACCCCTATGTCATAACTGTGATTGTTTTTATATACACAAATGCATTCTTGGACATTAACAAAAATGTACCGTCAACTGTACAGTCATTCCACAATGACAGTGTTCTCATAGTACTGAAATGAATACTTTGAAACTGATTTTAAAACTGAAAACAAAAACAGGACACATTCTTCCCCCTTCCCAAGTAACACAAAGCGATGAGACTCATATATGAAACAATACTCATACCTGACCGGAAACCACGCTGAGGCTGTCGAAATTCAAGGTCCCATTAGCCTCAGCTACAGCTGGATTTGCATAGCACACAGCTGCTCCATTAGTGGGTTTGAACGTTTCAGGGGGGAGAGGAAGAGTTTGGGGAGGTTTCAGTTCTTCAGAGTGAAAGTGGCTGTGGCCCATCTAAAGAAAACCAAATGAAACAATATAAGAAAAAAAATCATGTGGAACAATAGTTGCCCAAATGTATTTCTGTGCAACAGGAAAGAAAGTTGTCCAAATGTATTACTGTGCAATAGCAAAGAAATGTTCTAGCTATTTCAATTGGGATATAAATACACAAAACCGGTCTTGGTAGCATTGCCTGAGCATCCTAGGCCTTCATAATGCTATAAAAATTGGCAGCTCTTTGGAAGGCATCCACTTTTCCCCTCTATCGATGCCAGTCAATTTATTTTCAGAAACAATGAGCCAGATCAGACATAACCATGAATTGGTGTTGCATGAATTAACCTTGCCACTCGTATGCTGCAATTCTTTCTCTCCCTTTCCACATACAGCCAAATGTTTGCTGTCACATGCAAATCTACAAGCTCTAGTTGTTGCTCACCCTCCAAACCAGACCTGCAAACCAGGGACTGACTACAGTTTGCAACTATGCAATGGGAGGCAGGCACAAATTACTATTTGCATGTTTGAATACAACGGGACATAGTGGCTGGGATCTAGGGGCGGATTGGCCATTAAGGCCACTGGGCAAGTCCGGGTGACCAATGGGCTGGAGGGCCACCCCCACCCTAAGATCACCTGAACCCCACAAATGAGCCTTGACCACCACAAGGCAGTCCTACAAGGTATGGGGAAAGAAGTGTCCAGCTCGACCCAGCCAGTCTCCCTCTCTTGGGAAGGGGGGGGGGGGCTTTTCCCACTGCTGTTTTTCCTCGCAGTCCACCCGTTTTAGCTTGATAAATGGAGGGCTGGAATCGCAATGTGCAAGAAAGAAATGGAAAGGGAGACGAAGTACACAAGCTCAGTCATTTAATGCCAAACTGTGGTTTGGCCGTCCATGTAAATGGAGACACTGTTTAAGGTTCAGGTACTGGATTAAGACAGTAAAAGATTATTGTTCCTTCTAATTATTATTTGTTTTGGTTTTTAGTTTGGCCTTCCTCCAAGGAGCTCATGTTATTCATTTTGACATAATCCAAAATAAAAATAAATTATTATTGGTTTGCCAGACGTTTTATCTCTTGAAAATGTCAAGATTTTAACTGTTCAAACAGTTTTAATGATGAGCCTTACGCTTTAATGATGACCCTTTTGTTATATTTTTTAAAGTGTTGTAAGCCACCCCAAGCCCTGAATTGTGAGAGACAGGTGGGATATGTATCTCAAAATTAATTTTTTTTAAATCAAAAAACAGAACACACAATTTTCTTCCACATACTCCTCCTTTCCTGTGAGCTAGGTTAAGTTGACAGATAGCGAGTCTGAGGCCACCTAGCGTTTCCTCAGGCCCTAGAGCATGACTTCCCCCCTTCATGCTGTTCCTCAGGGTTCCCCATCCCCCAGGACAAATATTTGGGGAGGGCATTTTTTGACTGCAACAGGAAGGGGGAGATGAGAAAGCCACGATCAGCTGATGGAAAAGCTTCCATCAGTGGTAATATTTAGCAGGATCCAAGTCAGTGATTGACGCAACGTCATCTAGCGAACTTCATCGCTGAGTGGGCATTTGAGGATACGTTAATCACTATACCACATGATTTTTAAGGTGCATAATTAAAATATTAAGCAACATTATTAATAATAGAATAACAACTAATTTAAACCCAGGCTCAGTATTTAAACCTAAAATTAACTACAATTAAAAAGACATTGACAGCCAGTGTGATATCATGGGTACACTGTTGGTGCAGGATCTGGGGGACCCAGTTTCAAATCCCCACTCTGCCATGGAAGTCTGCTGGATGACTTTGGGCCAGGAATACACTCTCCGCCTAACCTACCTCACAGGGTTGTTGTGACAACAAAATGGAGAAGAGGAAAACAATATAAGCTGCTTTGGATCCCCAATTGGAAGCAAGGCAGGGTACAAATGAAGTAAATAAATATAAAAATAATAAGCTTGCACAGCTCAGTACATCCTGCTACTTACTCACCTGGCTATAGGTCCTCAGTATCATTTTAAGAACTCTTTCCACAAAGAAGAGAATATAGAATCCACCAAACACAGCTACTGCTTGTTCAATGTAATTGTCTACCTTGGGGTCAAATCCAAATGCCTAGAAAGAAAACAGTCCTTTTTAAATGAATCACCACATTTGGCTTATAAATACTGACATAAACTGGTTGCCTGTGGAATAAAAGGGTTGGATCCAGCCAGCTTTTTCGTTTAATCTTACCCCATCCCCCTCCTCATTAAAACCTCTGTCCCTTGTTCCCTTTGTCCACAATGGGCTCATGATCCTCAACCTAGACTTTTTCTCGGTCAAAGGGAGCTCCCTCTTCCCTATTTCACCAACAGAAAACCTGGTTGGATCTAACCCCATGTTCCCAACTCTACCACAGTCCTTCAGCTCTTTCCTTCTTACCTCTGGTATAAGCTGAAAAATTGCATTGGAAAAGAGTGTTCCAATGGCCAATCCTACAAAGTAGGTTAAGATCTTGGGGAAATATGGCTTCCTTAAAAGAGGAGTTAAAACCAATCCAAGGAGTGATGCAAAGTTGATAATAGTCACGGCGAGGAAACCAAAGCCCCAAACTGTGAGGAAAAAACAAACACATGGTAGAAACACTATAGCAGTTAAAAGACAGAGGTACTTGGCAGGATGTCTGTTGAGAGCAACTTGTTGGGCAAAAAAAAAAAATCACAGATCTCTTTGCTGAACAGCTGCAACTGGGACTGAAACTTGGAGAAATATTAGGGTCAGGCCAGGATAAGAAAATGATGCATGTGCCAAATGCTTTAAAATCTGCTGACTGGGAAAGAAAAACTCCTCTCCCACCTCAAATAACAGAATTTATTGTGGCAATTCACTTAGAAACAGTGTATCATAAACCATTATATATGTTAAACTCCGGTGGAAACGTATGACATGATTTCAAAGGAAAGATGACATCACTGACAGAGGTAACACTCCAATTTTTCATGCTAAAACCATAGAGCGTAACATGACATGCCAAATAAAACCATACAGCAGCATCTCTTTACAAAAGTCATATAGCAATAACAGAAGAACTTTGTGTGTCTCATGTGCCATCAAGTCACTTCCAACTTTCAGTGTCTCCATAAATGAATGACCTCCAAAATTTCCTATCATAAAAAGCCTTGATCAGGCCTTACAAACTAAAGGCCTTCACTGAGGCTTCCTTTACGGAGCCGATGCATCTCACGTTGGGTCTTCCTCTTTTCCTACCGTCTTCACCTTTTCCATAGCACTAGTCTTCTCCATAGTCTTCTCCAGTGAGTCTTGTCTTCTCATGATGTGACTGGAGTACAATAGCTTCAGTTTAGTTATTTTAAATTCTAGCAGTGCCTTGAGCTTCTGAGTTATCAACTTTTCTTTTCAGTCAAAGTTGCCACAACATCTTTTTATTCTATTTTAGAAGAACTATGAACAATCTAATTTTTTTTAAAAAGATATTGTGGCAACTTTGACTGAAAACCAAGACTCTCAAGACAACACTAGATATATCGTAGGGATCTACATGACAGAGCGATACATCCAACCATCTAAAAGGGCAGATGGGTGTCTTCACACAGACCTCAAAATTAAAGAAGTGCTCAAGGAAACCTAAATCCCCACCCCCTCCTCCACTTCACCTTGCTGTATTCCATTTCTTCCCACAGTTTGTCTTCCATGCCATTCTGGGAGTATCCAAGGTGGATCCCAGAGAAAGGCCCACTGAAGCCCACCTTGAATCCCAGGTGGCAGCTAAACAGAGCCAGGAGACAATGGCAGGCTTATGTCATGCCTGCTGCCCCTCCATGTCACTGTCCCTGCCTGTTTGGCACCCCCAAGTAGCCCCTTGGGCTGCTTGGGCAGTGAACTGGCTCTACCAGATACCCAGTGAGAACATCCACACTCTCACCTGACTGCACTAAAAAAGAAAGTAGAGTTGTGCAACATCAAAATACTAATGACAGCTTGTTCCAAGTATCTGAAACCTCCTAGAGGTTTCACATAACAGCATGAGGCGTACAGTATAGACCCACAGTACAGATCCCACAGAAGCTAGCAGCAGATTCCCAGGATCACTTTCCAGTACCTACCAGACAGATGCAAATAGAACCACCAGAGTACAGTGCCCCCCAGCCAGTACCCATCCTAGCCAGCTGGTGCAGATAGATACCATAGTCAAAAAGCACTTAGAGTTTCAGGTACAGTTGCCGGGTCCTACCTTTTGCCGAGCGGGGGAGTCCTGGGCCTTTACTGGAAGGTTTTTTAACTTCAAAAACATAGTTTGCCCAAAATCTAGAGCATCCCCCTCAATGGCGGCAATACGATGACATCACTTCCGGGTGACGTCATCATAACAGGGACACTGCACAGCAGCATGCCCATTCGGGGGGTGGGGCTTCCCCTACCGGCCAGCTAGCTGGCAGTGGTTTGCAGCCTGGGAAATTGGGGGGAAACCCACTCCATCAGGTAACATACTCCCCCCACACACAAAGATCATCCATTAGGGTGACAAGCTGGTTCAGTTCAAAAATCAGGTTAGGAAGTGGATTGATATGAATCTAAATAATCCAGCTCAGTCAAAGGCATCAACCCATTATTGTCTTTGGCAATAGAAACCCTGTGTCCAGGTTCTGTGGAATGTTAAAATGAAAAAGCACGTATTCTACCTTGGAGGGAGAGACAACCTTTGAACAGCTTCTGTTATTCTCAAGAAGCATGTTCCCTCCGTTATCTTGCTATTGGACACTGCTATGGAGTTACCGTGATAGGAAGAATCTAGGAGGAAAGGTCAGATCGCAGATAGTTGCATTTCTGCCTCAGCTAATGGAAAAACAAAACACTTCCCACCACACCTTTCGCGGGCCACGTCAGCTAACACTTAACACGTCAGAACTGTCTAGCAGGGAGTGGGTCAAGCAAAAGAATCCTAAAAGAGCACACCCAGATACAGTCTTATTGCTTACTTTTCATACCATGACAAATCATTCTTACAGAAGAATTCACTGGCCTGGCCAGATATCAGGGGGCTATTTTACAGCTATTATTTTTCATGTAGTTATCACTGTTGTGCTCCTTTTACACTAGACACTGATAGCTAACCATGTAAGCCCCATGCAGATGTGAGTAAACTGTATTCAGGGCCATTCCACCCTTTCAGTGTATAGTTACAAATTAAAATGGGCATCCATATTAGTAATTCTGAATATGGAACCAGAGGATAAATTCTGAATTAATTAATACAGAATAAAAGATAGTGACTTAATGCATGTCTTGGAAGTTATAGGAATCTATCATAAAGGAAACCTCATTGCATTAGTTCTTTATTTCTATGAATGGGAGTATTTACACTTCAGAGCAAACACGGGCTTTTTGTAGCTATTTCCCACCTGAGCAGTTTTAACTTTGTAACTAATTAATCTAAAGCCTTTTTCTGCTTGGAACAGGCACCTCATACAGATCTCTCTGGAGTAAAAGTTCCATCCTAAACGGAGTTAAACTCTACAAAGTCCATCAAAGTCAATGGGCTTAGAGCTCTTGTTTAGAATGGCACTGTTATAGGGTTGTCCATTCTAGGACAGGAATTTCCTGTTGATTGGGGGAGGGGGAGCCTAGGGAGAGCTCGGTTTGGGAATATAAAGCCACAGAGTCCACCTCCAAAGCAGCTACTTTCTCCAGGGGAACTGATCTTTGTAGTCTGGACTGGAGATCAGCTGTAGTTCCAGGAGCTCTCCAGGTACCACATGGAAGTTGGCAACCCTACATGGCAAATAGACCAAACATCTCAGGATTGTGCCTTATTTGGTATGATTCCCATGTAGCTAGCAGTGAGTCAGGCAGTGATTTGTTGATGACCTGCCAGTTTCAACCACTGAGTGGTTGGTGGGTCAAGAAATTAGGGACCGAGAGAAAAACTGCCTGGAAAATGGGCCTCCATAATGACACTATATGAATTACCCCTGTGTCTCTATGGTCTTTACCATAGAGATTATGGGAAATTCCTAGCACATCACCAGAGATTAAGGGAAATCCCTAGCACACCCTTTCCCCAGGCACCATCCTCAGAATCTCTCAGCATTTGTTAAGGAAGCCCTAACCAAGTGCCATTTCAAGAGTGATCTAGAGGGCACTGTTCTCCACGTGCCTAACCAGTCCTTTAGCAGCAGCACTTTTGCCACTGCTAATGTCTGGTGATGTTCTTCAGTAAGGGCACTGGGCTCCCTTTCCTCATACAGTGACCATCATACCAGTCCCCACTACATGCAACAACTTCTATTCACAGATTTAGCATATTTAAAAGAGTAAGCATTAGTCTGATGGATATACCAGTAATACTGAGTGCTACCTTCTGCAGGTCTTGGCTTGGAATTGCCTTTGGACAGGGCCCTTTCACATGGGTGAAAAATCAGTTGTTGTAAGACGGCTGGACATATTGTGGAGAAGCTGGAATCCGTGATCTTGCTGCTGTTTGACATTCCATGGACAGAAAGGATGTCTTCGGCAGACATGCACTGAAAAAGAATGAGAAACTTGTGTTGGCTTGAGAAAGACAATCAAAGTGAGAAATGGAGATGCTTAGGTAAGACGTGAGTTACTTCGCTGATAGATGGAGTCTATCTATTTTCCTGCAATGCAGATGTTTGCACAAATGGAACAGCACCTCCACACACAAAACTGCTTTGGCACATGGGTTGCATTCATAGGTGAGGGCAATCGGAAGCCTCACGGATGTTAAACGGCATTCTAAAAAAAAAAAAATTATAAGCTCAAGTATTTTATCTGATCTGGCAAGGAGGCGATAGAGCTGCGGTTTGAATCTTGAAACATTTTACGTCAACGGGTCTTTCATTTTGTTGGACTCCCATTTGCATTTCTTCATCAGTGCTGTTTATAGGAAGTAAAATAGAGTGTTTAATGTTCCTGGTGGTTTTTATTGCAAAGCTTTATGTAAACAAATTGAGAATCTTCCTGTAAAGCCTGATTGTCATACATGAATCATTATTAAATTCCTAAATGTATTAAGCAAACTTGTTGTAAGCATTAAATCTGTAATGAATGGAGGGACAGAGATGCCAACACTGAGCTGGGAAATTCCTGGAGATTTTGAGGCAGAGCATGGGAAAGATGGAGTTTGAAGTGGGAAGGTAGCGCAACAGGGATATGATTGCATAGGGTCCACCCTTCAAAGCAGCTTTTTTCTCCAGGGGAGCTGATCCCCGTGGAGATCAGTTGCAATTCCAGGGGAACGCCTTCCCCCGCCTAGAGGTTGGCAAGCTGGGGGATAGAATGTTTCTCCCTACTCGGCTAGCTTTCTGTTTACATAGTAGTTGTTTTTTAACCAAAGAGACATTCAGACCTGGAATCGCTACCATCTGCCTCTCCCCTCTTTACTCCTTTAATATTTTAATGTTTTAAAGCCTGATGTTCACTGCCCTGGGGAACTGCCTGTTTGGATGGAAAGGTAGTATATAAATGTTTTAAATAAATAAATAAGTCCCACCAAGGGTACTAACTTCCAAAAGGGTGCACTAGCATGCTGGCCTGCCACTCCTACTTATGTTACTCATTTGTGGCCTAAAAAAACCCCTAATTCTCTAAGGCTGGGAACACATACACTAAATAATCCACTTTCAATCCACTTTCCAACTGGATTTTGCCAGTTCACTAAAAAAATCCAGTTGGAAAGTACATTGAAAGTAGATTATTTAGTGTGTGTGATCACAGCCTTAATTGCCTTAGCAGGTCACCTGGTGACCATTTTTATTCCAGGATTACCTGTCTATGTCAATATTTATAATATAATCCTCATAATATCTTTTATTTGGACCAACCAACTGATACATAATATTTATAAGCCCAATTTGAATTCAGTATGGCTTAGTTCCAAATAAGTATGCATCAGATTAAGCCACACATGTATTTTCTTTTTCCAAAAATGTGCAGTTCATTAAAGACCGTGAAGTTGTGGTATCATCTAAATACTATTTTGCCTTTTTTTCAAATCCCTACTTGACTCATTCCTTGTCTTCCTTCAGTGCCATTGTTCCTGTAACCAGCTGTGAGAAAACCTCTTACGGTATCATCCGAAGAGGAATCACAAACAACCTTCTAAATTCAGAGAAGTCAACTGGCTTAGAATACTGTAACTCTGCTTAGGACGGCACTGCTACTGTTTCATAGTTCAAGACTGTAAATAGCCCCTGGCCTCATCACTGGTAGTGAAAATAATAACCTTTGAGTCCCATCCCCCCTTCATACTTACTGTATTACTAATATAGGTACATGCTTGGGAGGAAAGTTAACAACAAATTTTCTAACCTACTATTTGTAATAATTTGTGTTAAAGTTCATGGTCAAAAATATTTTTAAAAATTCAGCCGTGGTGTATCAGAGATGGCTCCAATTATACCAGATGGCCAAATGCCCAACCAGTAATGAATCCATAATTAAATACTAATGGACATTCAATTACCCAAAGCCATTTCTCCGGTTTTATTGGAGCCCAAAACTTCATATTAAAGAGGTTTTGCAATCACAGTACAATAAGAATACACCCCACACTGAGCACATTCTTTAGGATACCCATTCATTTCACTTTTTAGCCCATGCCATCAAGAAAAGGCTCAGCACATATAACAATTTATTAAAATAAAAACACTTCTGAATGACCCAGTACAGGCCAAGGCTTAAAACTTCACTCTCTCTTCCTCCTAGTTTAATTTCATCTAGGCCAAACAAGATCTTACAATGCTTTTAACGGTGTACAGATATTGCCATGTCTCCTGGTAATGGAGCCTTATAACAGTGAGGAAAAGTAATGAGAATAATGTGGGTTGGATCCAACCAGTTTTTCCACTGATGAAAAAGGGAGAGGGGAGTCTCCTTTGACCACCAAAGAAGCTATGGTAGGGATCATGGGTCTTGCATGGACAAAAAGAGTGGAAGTCTAATAAAGAGGGGAATTGGTTGAGCGAGCAGAACAGCTGACTGGATCCACCCTATGTGTCCTTGATGTTGAAAGTAGCACATTCACTTTAGGATAAAAATAGTTATGGTGTGTGTGATGGACTGCACTTTAAAATCAGGTTTCATAGTGCAGATTTCCAGGAGATAAAGCGTTAACTTTTCCCTGAAAGTGAGAGCTTGAGTGACAGGCTGCTCCTCTTCTCTGATTGGCAAGCGCCATTTCAGAAGGGAAATAAAAAGAGGGCACCTACTTTTCCACAACAAGTTCCTTGGGCTCAGCTAGAAGCCGAATCTATTCTGTGGGACCGAGTGGGTCAGAAATTCTTCCAAAAACCTCTATTATTTAGACACAACCAAGGGCTGCTCAGTCACAGCAGGGAACCAAAGAATGGAAATGACAGGGGTCCATCATGGTGTGTTTGTGATGTTTTGTGTGGATTGCACCCAGGACTTTATGGGGATCACAGGTGCAACACCCATTCCATGATGGATGAATGTTCCACAGATCGCATCCACCACCCACAGCTCCACACTTCTGCTCTGTAGCTAAGGCCTTATAAGGTCATTCAGAACCATCTGGGCCTACACCGCCTGCCTAACTCACACAATGTTGGGCAGTCTCATCCATATTAAAACCATGCTCAAAAATCAAAGCAGACGCCCTGGAAAAACACCCACTAGACTTGATTTAGGCTGTGATCTTGTTGACGTGAATCAACGAAACTGGCTAATGTTCTGTTCCTTTACTAATCTCTCCTTGCAAAACAGCTCCTTCACTGGCCATGATGAAGAAATGCCGAAAAAAGCTTCAAGCCACCAGAAAACTGCTTTGTGTGGTTCTTATTTCCTCTCTATGTGTTGTCATTCCTGAACCATCTTGGCTTCCGTTCACAATATGTAGGCTGTATAAGCAGCAGGGCACAGCAGCAAACCTCAACCTCATGTCCTCCACCAGTATGCCAAGAAACCCCAGTATCAATGCAAATGCATACACACCCCATGGGGGGGGATCAGATGGCATAAGGGAGGCCTGCTAAGATAGGCGTTTCTATGCCTACACCCCTGATTCCTAAGACAGGTTCTACACACAATGGGGATTAAGCAAACAGGTTCAAAGATTTTTTTCCAGTGGGACAGTGTGATTCAAACGGGATTTAACATCTTCCACTGCCCCCAGCTCCCCACTAGAAGAAGAAGAGAAGAGAAGAAGAGATTGGATTTATACCCCACCCTTTACTCGGAGTCTCAAAGCGGCTTATAAACTCCTTCCCCTTCCCCTCCCCACAACAGACACCCTGTGAGGCAGGCAGGGCTGAGAGAACTCTGACAGAAACTGCTCGTTTTCAAGAACAGCTGTGCCAGAACTTCTGACTGACTCAAGGTCACATCAGCAGGTGCAAGTGGAGGAGTGGGGAATCAAGACGGGTTCTCCCAGATTAGAGTCCGCACACTTAACCACTACACCAAACTGACTCACTAGCTTATTACTCCTTGTCAACTCCTGTCTACTCTGGCAAATGTAACTCTCAGAGTCTCTGGTTAGGATCCTGTTTTGTAGAGTATCTGACACATTTAAGAGTATTAGATATTAGTTTAGCAGGGATTAGTCCCACCACCTGGCTGGCTCAACACCCAGTTTGTATCCTTGCCTTGCTTATTAACACCCATCCAGATGATCAGTGAGAGGGAGGATTCCACGACTGTTAACTGCTTCAAGGATGCAAGTGATTTAAGTGTGCTGATTTAGGGATAATCCCTGATAGGTGATCTTGATGGGGAAAAACAGTTTTCTCACATGACACACTTTTGCACATGCTAAATAATGCAGTTTCAATCCGCTTCAGCAACCGTTTGCAAGTAGATTTTGCCATTTCACACACCGTACAGTAACATCCAGTTGCAGTGCATTGAAAGAGAACTGAAAGTTTGTTATTTAGGGTGTGTGAAAGTGGCCTCAAAGTGCTTTTTTTGTTTCCAGATGTGCCAATCAAATACCAACAAGCATTTTAAACTGGTTTTTTTTAAAAAAAAATCTGTCAAGTGGCAGCCAACTCATGGCGACCCCAGACGGTTTTCAAATCAAGAGACGTTCAGAAGTGGTTTGCCATTGCCCCCCTCTGCCTGGGCACCCTAGACTTCCTCGGTGGTCTGGTCTCCTATCCAAGACCTCACCGGGGCCGCTCTTGTCTAGTTTCCGAGACCTGACGGGACGGAGGCCAGCCTGGACCATCTAGGTCAGGGCAAACTTCCATTAAACGTTCCATTAAAACCTCCCTGCCCGCTACCGCCTAACCCGCATTCACACAAGCCGACAAACAGGTGGAAAGCGACTCAAAGGCAACTGTATGTGTGAAAAATCCCCAGAGGCTGGGATTCCGATTCTGGGGAAGGGAAATCTCTCCGGGCACTCAATCGCTCTCAGTTTCGGTTCGCCTTCCGTAAACCGGGCAGGGAAAACACCCCCGAGGGCTTTGCAACTCAACCGGGGGAGGAGAGGGGAGGGGAGAAAGCCGCCGTACCTGGTTGAAGTGCAGCTCCGGCTCTCGGGGCAGCGAGTCCCCCACCCGGTGCGCGGCTCCCAACTGCTGTAGCATGCGGTCAACCTGGCCGGAGGAGAGAGTTCGATTGTCTCCGAACACGGTCAGGACATCCTGAGCGAAGCGCTGCTCCGTTGCTCTTGCTGCTGGTAGTGCCCGGCCGCTCGCTTCTGCCCTTAGCGAGTCGAGGGAAACCAGCGCGAGCGCGGCGGCCAGCAACGTCCGGGCGACGACGGGAGACATGATCACGCTGCTGCCCGTCTCTGGTCTTGCAGGCTCGAAGCGGCCAGGCGAGCTGCAGGTTGGAGGCGGAGGCGGCACTTAAAGGGTTAAGCAGCTGCCAGGAGCGCGCAGGCGCTTTGCTTTCCCTAGGCGAGGTGAGACGGGACGGGGCTTCGGTCGCTCTGCCTTTCTTTCCCTGCTGCGCGGCGCGTTTTTCTATCTTCGCCCCCTCCCGCCCTCGGTGGTAGGATTAGGGTGGCCTTTCTCGATCCTTTTGCAGAGGCTGGTCAGGAAAGGCTGAGAAGGCAACCGCTACTCTCGGAGTTTCTCCACTTCTTAACACACCTATTGGGCCACTGATTAGCTTGACCAGGTTCAGGGGCAGGCCTAGAGTTCCTATCTGTACCTTGTGGCTAATAGCCAACTGATGGACCTCTGCTCCACATGTTTATCTAATTCCCTCTTGAAGCAGTCCATGCTCGTAGCCGCCACCTCCTCCTGTGGCAGTGAATTCCATGTGTTAATCACTCTTTGGGTGAAGAAGTACTTCCTTTTATCTGTTCTAACCCGACTGCTCAGCAATTTCATGGAGTGCCCACGAGTTCTTGTACTGTGAGAAAGGGAGAAAAGTACTTCTTTCTCAACCTGCTCTATCCCATGCATAATCTTATAAACCTCAATCATGTCACCCCTCAGCTGTCGTTTCTCCAAGCTAAAGAGCCCCAAGGGTTTTAACCTTTCTTCATAGGGAAAGTGTTCCAACGCTTTCATCATTCTAGTTGCCCTTCTCTGCACTTTTTCCAATGCTATAATATCCTCTTTGAGGTGTGGCTACCAGAACTGTACACAGTATTCCAAATGAGGTTGCACCAATGATTTATACAGGCTGATTTGTTTTCAATTCCCTTCCTAATAATCCCCAGCATAACTTGGGATCTTCCAATGGAAGCTAAATGGCCAGGCCACCCCTGACCAGGTCCAGTTTGTGCCATCTATCCTTGAAGGATTGCCAGAAAGAAGGGTTGGAAAGGACCTTGCTCTCTCCTGGATGGCTGCTGCCATAGGGTTGCCAGCCTCCAGGTGAGGCTTGGAGATCTCCCAGAATTCGAACTGAACTCTGGAAGACATAGATCAGTTTCCCTGCAGAAAATGGCTGCTTTAGAGAGTGGACATCACATCCCTCCTGAGCGCCCTCCCCTCCATGCATTATCCAGGCTCTGCCCCAAATCTCCAGGAATTTCTCAACCAGGAGTTGGGCCAACAGTCTCACTCTCGCCAAGGCAGCTGTCTATAAACTTATGTAAGCTAGGGCCAACAAAAGTTTGTGCTGTAATCACTCTCTTAGCCTTCATGGTGCCATTAGATTAGTATGCTGGGTTTGCTACCTAAACCTAGGATGCTGACCCCTTTTGATGATTATTACCGATTCTTACAGTTACTTATTTTATTTACTTCATTTATATCTTGCCTTTCTCCCCAACGGGGACCCAAAGCAACCTATATTGTTCTCCTTTCCTCTATTTTATCCTCACAGCAACCCAGTGAGATAGGTTTGGCTGAGACTGACTGGCTCAAGGTCTCCCAGCAAACCTCTGTGACAGGGTGGGGATTCTAATCTGGGTTTCCCAGATCCTAGTCTGACATTCTGTCCACGATTACACAGGCTCACTGTTATTGCTATAATCCTTTCTAAGTCTTGATTGGGCCCTCAGTAAAACTCTGCACAGCCATTTTACTATCCTCTTGTGACTTTTTTAACTGCTTGGGAGCCACACTTTGATTTCACAGAATTGTATGTGACTTGTCAATGTAGTTAGACCATCCATGGCTAAAGGACATCCATTATGGAATTACACAGCTATAATTTTGCTGCACACAGTGGAAAAGCCACACGGATAGAAAGAGTAATTTCTAATTGAGCTTTGTGCTTCTCAATGAGACCTGCTAGATATCTCTAGGATATAATATGCAGAGGAACACTTACCCATCATAGAACTGTTCCCCATGAATTTGTATAAAACCATCTAAACCAATGACCATTTGTGGTAGTGAAGTCCATAAATTAGTCATAAAATATGAAGAGTATTTTTGTGTCCTGAATCTGTTTCCAGTCAATTTCACTGGGTGATTCTAAGAAGAGAAATAAAAATTCTCTTTGTTGAATACCATTATTTAACAAACCTGTATCATGCCCTCCCTCCAAAAAAACATTTTTTTCTAAACTAAAAATGTCCATATACTTTAGCTTTCTCCAAAGTATGTTTACTTGCTTGCTGTTTTCTGGACATTTCCCACCTGTACTATATCATTTCTGAGATGGGGGACCTGGGTTTTGGCCACTGCGTGACACAGAGTATTGAACAGGATGGGCCATTGGTCTGATCCAACATGGCTTCTCTTATGTTCTTCTTGTGTTCTTATGGGGGGGGGGGCAGAACTATGTACAATATCCCAGAGGTTTTTACAGGACCAACTGCTTTATTCTTAACCTGTGTGTGCGTGTGTGAAGTGCTGTCAAGTTGCAGCTGACTTATGGTGAGTTTGGCAACCCCATAATTTACAAAAGAGCACATAGAAAATTACAAAGTGAAATCAAAGAGAAACTCCTCTTTTGAAAGAGAAATCAATAGCTATACCTAAGAAAATGAATTGGGGGGTGGGGAATTGCACTCCCTGTAACAACACTATCTCAATCCCATTACTGGTGCTAGATTCTTGTCCTGCTTCCATCCTTTCACATGCAAAATAAAGCAGACACATTTTGGGAACCACTAGAGAAATTGTACTGCTATCACTGCCCTCACTGAAGAATTGACTGGGTAAAAGCAAGAAACTTGGAAAGGAAAAAGAGGCCAGTAACAAAGGCACTGGAAGGGTTAAGGCGGAAGAGGGGCACAGCTTGTGGTCTGCAATTTCAGATGGTAAACAAGCATTTGCTGGGCTTTGGCTCTGGCTCAGAAATGTCAACATGTGAGCAAGCAAATATGACTGAATCTTCCAGGAAAATAGCAGGGTCATTGCATATCTGACTGGAGCTGGCTTTATCAACTTTCTCTCTAAATAATGCTCTCTTGGCATTGGTAGGAGGCTTTTTGAGTTGCTTGTTCCAGTTCTGTCTTGCATGCGCACAGCCCACATATCAAGGTGTTCCTATCAGCATGACAGGAATTCAGAACTGTTCCTACAGAAGACAGTCCAATGGAAAGAATATGGGGAAACTTGCAGGAACAGTCCCTTTTGTGCTTCCAGTCGTCCCCTCCCAGCATTCTTTTTTGCACTCCTGCTTTAGCATTGAAACCCCAGGCTAAGAATTCGGGAGGCTCCCCTGCTGCCTTGTTAACCCTACCTTACTACACTAGAGAGCAGGTAGCAGGCTTGGTCCAAAGCAAAAAGACCAACCAGTTTTGTTCTTGCTTGGCATTAACAAAAGTTATTCCTGTGACTTTTGGTTTTGGATGCTTCACTAGGATAGCTTCCTTTTTTTTGTTCTTGGCAGGATTCCTGAACCATCTTCTCAACAGGCAGAAATCAATAGGTGGCTTGGTAGTAAACAAAACACACTGAATTTCTGTTAAAGGCATGGCATAAAAAAAAACAGGCAACGTGGCATTCTAGCATTTATTTTTTGTTAGCGAGCTGCTCCAATATTTTTGGGAAATCCTATGCTACTCCCACCTCTCAAACTGTTTGACCATTTCACAAGTGGTAGTGACAAACAGGAGGCTACTCAGCGTAGGATATTCTTCACAGCAGGGGACTTTTGAGAGGATTCAAGCACGCACACGTAACCCTCATGTTACTTCAGATAGATTCACTCTTTCACAAAAGCAGTTGGCTATCTACCGCACCAGTTCTCCCAATATGCCCTGCTGCTATCACTCTGCGGGGGGAAGCCAGCCCTGCTCACCTCTTTTTGTCACAGATTATTCCAGCAGTCCTTTCAGGGAGCTCAGGCATCTTCCATAGATAAGGCTGGGCAGAGGAAAGCACGTTGGACTTCAGCCACACTGTCCTGCCCGATAGACCTATCCTGTTCACAACTTCTGAAGTCAAAGATCGGTCACAGTGTGCCCCTCCCAGCAGTGGCTTTAGCCTTCCTCCTTTCCTTTCCCAAAACACAGCCAAAGTAAATTTGGTAAGTGAATAATTCGTACTGCTTACTCAGCCACTCCAACTCCTGATACCACATAGTAAGCAGTGTGTGCCTGTGCCTTTAAACCCATGTTGGGAAGTGACTGATTTGCTTCCTTCTAAGCTAAGATACTGAAGCTTTTCATCTAGAATGTGTCGCCTTCTCTGAGAATTTGCCTCCCTGAGCCCATGCATCCAACCAGATGCACGCCCCACCTTGTCATGAAAAAGGGAGGAGGGGGTCCCCTTTGACCACCAACAAGGCTGGTCATGGGGCCTTCACGGAATGGGGCTCAAACACGTTGGGGGCCTGGGCAAAATTGACTGAAAAGCCAGGCTGAATCCAACACATAGCCTGCTATTTAAATATTTTTATTAAGCATTGAAAGGCCAGGAAGTGGAACAGTACAGAGTGGTTTGCAGAAGAATTCCTCTGTCGATGCACTGAGCTGTTGAAGGCTCTGTGGAGATCAACTGTCAGCTATGCTGACTCTTAGAATGCCCTGCTCCCCTGTTTAAATGCTCTGCTCATCCTTCAATCATCAACCCTTTCTAGTAAGTCATTACTCTGAGGGAACGTACTTGAAACGAAATAAGAGTGTACTTGTTCACAGATTCCCTGTCAAGTGTAGGTGTGTTCAAGAAAGTGGGTGAAAAGTCCATTCCAAACATATCATCTTCAAGTCCAAGACGCAAAGCCAGGCACGTGAGCCTTTATTTCATCAGCAAAATCAGATGCAAATGGGGCATCAATGTTTTGCAGAGCTATTCAGTCATTTAGGTAGTCCTGAGTCCTCAGGCGGTTCATATTTGTCTAATACCTTCCTTCTACTGTCTCCTCTTCGATCGGCAACAAGATCTGAATGTTTCATTAAACAAACAAGTCATTTGCTGCTGTAGAAGTGCAGTCTGTATTTGCATAACAGTCAAAAGTTCAATTCCTGGGCAATTCCAGTGGGAATTATTTTTTTACATTCCAATCCTCTACAGAATGAAAATCCTTCTCTGTTTTGGGGTCTAGCCAAAGTTTTCTCTTGAAGCCTGGTGTGTACCTGCTCCAATGGCTACCCAAAGTTTTAAACCTGGGTGTTGCTTGTAAAAGAACCTCAAAGGGTCAGAAGTTAATAGCAAGCAAGACCAAAGAGGTCGTGTAGGTTTAGCTGCATATAATGCATGTGCCATTTATATGATCATTCCATTATACAGCATGCAAAGCATAAATTTTGTTCCTTTGATAACTAAATAGGGAAAACCAATAGGGAAGACCAATGTTGAATTTTACAAACACAAAGCCCATGTTCAGTAGAACTTTCTTGGGATTTCACATATCACAGGTCTTCAACCTTTCCCAGCCTGAAGCTCACTGAAAACAGAGCTGCAAGTACATAACAGGAAGTCACGTGACAGAATCATGTGACAGGAAGCAAAGGCAAAGTTATGATCTTACTGTTGCCAAGGCCAGAACCATGGGCAGCAGACAAAAAGAACAGGCATCATAAGCCAAACACCAAAAGGTATACCATAGTGAGGAACAAGCTAAAGGTCAGACCCTTCGAGGAATTCTGTCTACCACTGATTGACCATACCTTGGTGCCATGCTTCTCAGCATGTGTGCAAGGAAAGATAGGAAGAACTCCCCATAGGTGGTGAAAATGGCAGCTGTACAGGAAAGCTCACAGTGCTTCAGGAGGGACTCTGCAACCAACCTGATGATCCTCCTGAACCATGTCTTGAAGGCTGCTGTTCTACAGGGATTGTCAAGCAGCTCACAGCTGGAATTCACCAGGAAGATGGATTATGACCAAGTTTCAAGGCTTTTAGAACTAATATGGCACATTTTTCCAGCTAGGCTTTAAACCTAGTTTTCTCCACTGTTATATAAAAGATATTAAATAGATCCAGTGTGACAAATTGACTAGTGAAGTGTTGGACTTCTGCTCTCTGCTCAAGGAGAAAGGAATTTTGGTACATGAACATAAACCAGCCCATTTCTCAGGTTACAGAATTGTTGGTAATCCCTCCATATAGTGTTTTGATTCCTTCGGCAAAGGAGGACAGGAATATGCTAAATAAATGCCTTTTATGAACCTGCCCATTAGTGTCCAGGTTCTTCTGCAGATGAAGATCTTTTTCAGCACCTGGCTTCCTATTATTTTTAATTGGAAATAGTTGAGATAGAAGTGGGAATCTTCTGTATGCAAATAATTTGTGCTGTAACTGAGTGAGGAGCCTGTCTTTTAACTTGCTTAACCTCTGCAGCTTTAATTGACAAGTGAATATTAATTTGTATCACTCTTCATAGTATGTAATAGGCCAGTGTTATTGTTCCTATTGTTGTTGTTATCCATTCAGTCATGTCCAACTCTTGGGAATTCTATGGGCCAGCTTTCTCCACGTTTTCCAATCTTGTACTGTTTCTTTGAGTCATTTCATGCTCAGGCTGGTGTCAACTTTTATGGTGTCTAGCCACCGTGTTCTTTGATGGCCCAGTTTCCTTTTGCCACTAACCAATCCAAGCATAATTGCTTTTTCTAGTGAGTTCTTCCACATGACATGGCCATACTAAGTCAGTCGTAGTTTTATTATTTTTCCTTCCAATGACATGTCTGGTTTTATGCACTCCAATACTTCTTGTTCCTGCCAACCTAGCAGTTCGCAAGCAAGAAATTGCAAGTAGATAAATAGGGACCACTTCAGTGGGAAGGTAACAGCGTTCCGTGCGCCTTGGTGTTTAGTCAAGCCGGCCACATGACCACGGAAACGTCTTCGGACAGCGCTGGCTCTTCGGCTTTGAAACGGAGATGAGCACCGCAACCCTAGAGTCGGATTCGACTGGTTTTCGAGCAAGGGAACCTTTACCTTTACCTTTACTTCTTGTTTGTCACTTTTGTTGTCCAAGAAATGTGCCGGAGTGTTCTTATACAGCAGGTTTAAAGAATGAAGTTAAAAGATAGTACTTGACCATGGTCATATTTTGGTCTCATGACTGAAGTAAGTACCAGAGATTTTTGCATGCTCAGCTTGGGATTCTAGTCATTACGCTGTTATGCAAACGTTACAAGAGATGCATGTTAGCTAAACTGGAGACTGGTTTGAAAAAAGAGTGACACCATGGGCTTTAAGTATGATTATCAGGCCACTATACAGCTCCAGGTTTTAAAGAGATTAGCAGTGTGACCCCATCATCCACTTTAGCTACTGCAGCAGCACACAGTCAGACGCTTACATGGGCCACAACAATTAAAGATGTGTAGATGTGATGCAAGCAAGGTCTGCCCTAATTATCATTGAACGTTTTTCCTAGCTGACACAAAGAGGAAGTGGTCTTCATGGTGGTCCTTAGAATGTGGCATGTCCAAGTGGTGGCAGCTGCCCCTGTACACTGAGTCATGCTGGCTCCAAGCCCCACAAGTAGCTCAGTGCTAGAGTAGTTGTTTTGCATGCAGAAGGGCCCAGGTTCGATCCCTGGCATCTCCAGGTGAAAAGGTCAGATAATAGAGGTCTTTTACATCATCTGCCTGAGACCCTGGAGAGTTGCTGACAGAGCAGATAATATCTCGCTAGACCAATGGTCTGACTTGGTATAAAGTGGCTTTGTATGTCCATGTGACCACCAATAACAGAAAATGAGAGCTGCAGTCCTATAGATGCAGACCTGGATTGGGAATGCATTTCAAAATTCAGTAGGATTAATTCCCAAGAAAGCACACGTCATATTGGGCTGCATGTGTTCTCCTGCGGGCAATTGATCCTTTTGTTTGCTGATGGTTCTGTACAAGGTTGTGTGTCTTGTGGAAGCAGATGGGATTGACAATCACTGTTTCCTCTAAGCTGAGTTAGTGTGAGCTAGCTCACAGTTTTTTAGCCTCTGGCTCACACATTTTTGTTTTGGCTCAGGAAGTATGGCTCAAGAGCAAACTAATTTATGCAGTAACCAAATCACCTCTCACAACTTTAATGCCAGTACCTCACAAAGTAGAATTTTTGCTCACAGGACTCCATCGCTTAGAGGCAGCATTGTTGACAAAGAGTAAATTTCCTGGCATATCCAATGTATCTTCATTCTTGTTGGAAGTGCATTTCCTCAAGGGCTAATTTATTGTGTATATATTGTTTATGTCCTTTTATTCAGCCATTTTGGGGAGAAATTCTAGGCTTGATTGTAGACCTAACTGTATTTGACTTTTCTTTGGACTCACTGGTTATTTTGCTGTACTGTCTGAAGAGTCATAATGACGCTGTTGATGTGGAATTAATTGCAACTTTGATTATTGTGGCAGAACAGAGCATTGCTGCTTCCTGGAGATTCAAACTGACTGGTTAGTTTGTATTGCAAACTGAGCTTCTGTCTGGTATAAAAGTATCAGAGAGGTCAATTACCTGTTGAGGTAAATGTGTAGAAACATGATCCATATTTATGACAGTGTAGGTGAAAAACTCTGACCTGGATAGGCCAGGGCAACACACTCTCATTAGATCACAGAAGTTGCAGGGTCAACCCTGTATTTGGATGAGAGACCACCAAGGAATAGCAGGGGCATGATGCAGAGGCCGGCAATGGCAAACCACCTTTGAGTGTCTCTTGTCCTGAAAACCCTGTTGGAGTCACCATAAGTTGGCTGCAACCTGATGGCAAAAGAGAGATGGAGAGAGAGAAAATCAGAGATGAGACTCAAACCCATGTATTTTTTAATTTGCTCTAAGTTTGTATAAGTGCTTCTATCTTTATACTTTGTAATATTTTATACTAGGGAGCAAAGCCCGTTGTGGTGGAAGACAACGGGCCCTAGAAAGGAAGGGAGGGAGGTGGAAGGGAGAGAGGGTTGGACAAAGGAAGGAAGGAAGGAAGGAAGGAATAGGGGGAAGATGAAAGAAAGGAGAGAGGAAGAAAGGAAAAAGGGGGAAAGGAAGGGAAGAGGGGCAGAAAAGGGCTTCTCTGGGCCCAGAGAAGGACTTTTCTCTCCCCCACACACCATCCCCTGGGCCTTCCTATGGGGGCAGTAGGCAGTGTGTGTGGGAAAATGGCTTCTCTGGGCCTACTGCCCCCATAGAAGGCCCAGAGGATGATGTGTGGGGGACAGAAAATGGCTTCTCTGGGCCTACTGCCCCCATAGAAGGCCCAGGGGATGGCGTGTGGGGGACAGAAAAGGCCTTCTCTGGGCCTACTGCCCCCATAGAAGGCCCAGGGGATGGCGTGTGGGGGACAGAAAAGGCCTTCTCTGGGCCTAGTGCCCCATGGAAGGCCCAGGGGATGGCATATGGGGAACGGAAAAGGCCTTCTCTGGGCCTAGTGCCCCATGGAAGGCCCAGGGGATGGCGTATGGGGAACGGAAAAGGCCTTCTCTGGGCCTAGTGCCCCATGGAAGGCCCAAGGGATGGCGTGGGGGGGCGGAAAAGGGCTTCTCTGGGCCTAGTGCCCCATAGAAGGCCCAGGGGATGGCGTGTGGGGGACGGAAAAGGCCTTCTCTTGGCCTAGTGCCCCATAGAAGGCCCAGGGGATGGCGTGTGGGGGACGGAAAAGGCCTTCTCTGGTACTACTCCCCTCATAGAAGGCCCAGGGGATGGGGGGAGGGCGGAAAAGGGCTTCTCTCACTTGCCTCAGCCTTGAGGGCCTGTCCCTGCGCTCACACTCCAGACGGTCCTCTCCTGTCGGAGGACTGGAGCAGACTGAGCTGAAAACACTGACCGGGGCTGACGTGGGCGGGACTTTGCGAAGCAGCCAGTCAGCCCTGGCCAGTGTCTTCTGACTACCAGTTCTTGAGCCGAATTGATTATGGCAAGCATAGAATGTTGTGGATTCACAAAATTCAAATATACATAAGGACAGGATATTTGTATCTTCGTAAGTCAATAATGTTGTTTAAAATCTCTGGCATATTTGTGCTCATAGTGTACCTGTACATATGAACTCACAAAGCTGTCCTATAGTGAATCAAATCATTCACCCATCAAGTTCAATATTTTCTACTCAGACTGAGCCGCAGCACCTCCCCAGAGGACAGGTGATATCAGTGAGTACAGGGAATCTTGGCTGACATCATAGTGACATTTGACCTGCCAGTGTTGATTCTGGTTCAGGAAGTTAGTGCACGAAACTCTCTATGGGTGGATACCACAAGGAAGTCTTCCTGGTCTCTTCATACTATAATCCTAAATAATGTTTTTAAATAAAATGCATTTTTTCGAATGTATCTTAATATTACATTCAAAATGACAAAATTCAACAATTCTTTCTTCCTAGGCTGTGGAAGGGAAGAACTGTAGAAATGCTCTCCTCTTAAATTAAGATGTTGATTCTAATATCAGATTGGTTCAACCAGATTTTTTTGTTCAGTTTTGGCGATTTCTTCCTCCTCATCACAGTCTATACCCAAATAGCCTTTTTGGTAGTCAAAGAAGAAGAAGAAGGGTTGGATTTATATCCCGCCCTTCACTCGGCACCTCAGAGTGTCTCAGAGCGGTTTACAATCTCCTTCCCTTCCTCTCCCCACAACAGATACCCAGTGGGGCAGGTGGGGCTGAGAGAGCTCTGAGAGACCTGCTCTTGAGAGAACAGCTCTGAGAGAACTGTGACTGACCCAAGGTCACCCAGCTGACTGCATGTGGAGAAGTGGGGAATCAAAAGGGAACCACTCTTTCCTTTTTTATCATTGGAAAAACTGCTGGATCCACATGGCTTTCGTCTGTTTAGATCCTATAATCCCTAGCATAAACTTTTTGGGTGGTCAAAGGGGACACCCTCCTCCTTCTTTTCCAGTTTTTTACCCACTGACCTTCAGATTCCTTACTGTTATTATTTTCTTTTAAATCTTTCCACCCTGCCTTTCCCCATATGCAGGAGCCCAAGGCAGCTTATATGATAAGCAACAAATCATATCAAAACACAAAACATTATCTGCAATTTACAAATACCAGGACATCCCTCAACTAACGTATATAATACCAACAGAAAGACCACTGAAACAAGGTTGCTTTACAAATGACTTCTAAACGACAACAAAGAAGGCATCCTTTTTACTTCCTTTTGGCAAACCATGTCAAAGGATAGAGCTGATGAGAAAACCTGCATTTATTCTGAAGATTACACCAGTTTATGAGAGGGCACAGCAAACCAGCTCCAGTGGGACATACTCCAGTTACTGAATTTTGCAGTAACTGCAGTTTCCAAGGGTGCGCCCACAGAGAGCATGTTACAGTAATCTAACCTTGGATCAACTTCCGATTATGGCCACTCATTAGGATAAAAGTTAGTCGTAGCTACTAAGTGTCTTTGCAAATCCCTTGCCCAAAAGTAGATCTCATCTTCTCCAAAGCTCATTAGTTAGCAGTTTATCAAACCATGAGTCAGCAGATAGCACAGTCACAAGGATAGCTGGCAGTGGCTCAGTTCTGAGGAGTGAAGATTGCCTTTAAAAACTTGCCCAAAAGACTTGCCTCTTTATCAAGGCAGAGTTCCCATCTCATGTCTTCTGGTCTATATTTTGACAATCCTTGCAGCTTTGTAAGTACCACATTCAGCATGTATTCTGTTTCTGTTTCATCTTTCCTGGCCTAGAAAGAGAACTTTGCATGCTGTTGTGAGCACCAGGAATATTTGAGTTAAGAGAGAGCCTCATTACCACAAGATACTATATTATTGTTATTGTTATTATTAATTGGATTTCTGAATTGCCCCATCCCTGAGTACCCAGGGCTCTGGGCGATTTACAACAAATTAAAAACATACAAAATATAGATTAAAATCAACAACCCATTAATCTTAATTACTCAGTCTCCAGATGGCATCCGTAATTTAACTTAAAAACCCGCTCAGCTGTTCTTCCATCTCATGGGCAGGTTAAGGAGGAGGCCGAAGCGGGCAAGATAGAAGGAAAAGAAAAGCAAAGAAAAAGGTGCCAGCTATGAAAGAACTGGAACAGACTAACAATAGGGCATGTTGACAGCAAAACATACCCTATTGTTATTAGACAGAACAAGTGGGGATGGGAGCAGCTATCCCGTTCCCCCCAACTCTGCTTCTTCCCCTCTCCCCATATGTCTCTCACACTCTTTCTCCTTCCTGCCACCCTTTACTCTCTCTCTCTCCCCCTCCATACCTGTCACTTCCTTTCTGCCCCCCTCCCCATCACTCTTTCTGCCCCTAGAATCATAGAATCAAAGAATATTAGAGTTGGAAGGGACCTTGCAGGTCATCTAGTCCAACCCCCTGCACTCTGCAGGAACATAGCGGAAAGATAGCCCTACAACATACCCAAAATATGGTCATCCAGCCTCCGCTTGAAAACATCCAGTGAAGGAGCATCCACCACCTCCCGAGCAGTCTGTTCCACTGCTCAACCAACCCTTATAGTTAGGAAGTTTCTCCTGATATTTAGATGATAACAACTCCCTTGTAATTTCCACCCATTAGATCTAGTCTTGCAATCCGGAGCAAGAGAGAATAGATCTGTTCCAGCTTCTACATGACAGCCCTTCAAATATTTGAAGACTGCAATCATACCCTGCTCTTTCAGCCTTTCCTCATAACACTTGGACTCCAACCCTCTCACCATCCTGGTTACCCTCTTCTGGACACGCTTGAGCTTGTCAACATCCTTCCTAAAATGTGGTGCCCAAAACTGGACACAGTACTCCAGGTGAGGCCTGACCATAGCAGAATAGAGTGGAACTACTACCTCCCGTGATCTGAACACAATGCTTCTGTTAATGCATCCTAAGATTGCATTAGCTTTCTTCACAGCCACATCACACTGCAGGCTCATGTTTAGCTTGTGATCAACCAGAACACCTAGATCCCTTTCACATGTGCTGCTGTCAAGCCAAGTCCCTCCCATTCTATATCTGTGCCTTTGATTTTTTGTAACTAAGCGTAGGACTTTGCACTTATCTCTACTGAAATTCATTTTATTTGTCTCAGCCCACTGTTTCAGCCTATCTAGATCATTTTGACTTCTTCAGAATTAGCAATCCCACCCAGCTTTGTGTCATCTGCAAATTTGATAAGCATCCCCTCTATGTCTTCCTCCAGGTCATTTATAAAAACATTAAACAACACCGGGACCAGGACCGAGCCCTGTGGCACTCCACTCGAGACTTCCCTCCACGTAGACGCAGAGCCATTTACGAGCGCTCGTTGGGTACGATTTTTCAACCAACCATGAATCCATCCAACGGTTGCACCATCCAGCCCACACTTAACCAGTTTATCCTCAAGGATATCATGAGAAAATTTGTCAAATGCTTTACTGAAATCTAGATACACTATGTCCACAGCATTGCCAGAGTCAACCATTTTAGTAACTCTGTCAAGAAAGGAGATAAGGTTGGTCTGGCATGACTTATTCTTGATAAACCCATGCTGGCTACTACCAATTAACTCATTCCATTCAAGGTGCTCACCGACAGAGTGTTTAATAATTTGTTCTAGATTATTAATAATAATAACAATAATCTGCCCTGTCACTGTCTCGGCCTCCCACCTCCAGCAACAGTAGCAGCAGCCGCTCCCCAGGAATCACGACAGATGGCCCAGATACAGAGTTCAGTTCCTCTTAGGGTCCATGAAGGGAAATTCCTGGAGATTTGGGGACGGAGCCTTGGAAGGATACCATGATACCATAAACTCCACACTCCAAAGCAGCAATTTTCTCCAGGGAAACTGATCTCTGTCATCTGGCGATCAGTTGTAACTCCAGAAGATCTCCAGCCCTCCCATGGAGGAAATGACTGCTTTGGCAGGTGGAGTCTATGGCATTATACCTGTCTGAAGTCCCTCCCCAACTCAATCCCCACCATCCCCAGGCTCCAACCCTCAAATATCCAGGAATTTCCCAAGCTGCAGTTGGCATCCCTATCACCTTCCCACTCAACAGAAGAAGGGCAAGAAGAAGAGATTGGATTTATACCCTGCCCTTCACTTGGAGTCTCAGAGCAGTTTACAAACTCCTTTCCTTTCCCCTTCCCACAACAGACACCCTGTGAGGTAGGTAGGGCTGAGAGAGCTCTTTTAAGCTGACCTTGAGATAACAGCTGTGACAGAATAATGGCTTGCCCAAGGTCATCCAGCAGCTGCAAGTGGAGGAGTGGGGAATCAAACCCAGTTCTCCCAGATTAGAGTCCGTGCACTTAACCACTACACCAACAGCCAACCTACCTTTATCTGCCCCTCTGTCTTCAGCTTTCCATCTCCTTTCCCCCTGCAGCTTCTACTGAGGAAAACTATGGTCTTTCTCCACAGCGGGGACTAAAGCAGTTTATATTATCCTCACCTCCTTTTATCCACATAACAACCCTATGAGGTAAGTTAAGCTGAAAGTATGACTGATCCAAAATCACCCAGCACAGTGTGCTTCCTCAGCAAGATGGCCGGAGTCCAACATATCTACGGGACCGCCTTTCCCCGTATATACCCCAGAGAGCACTACGGTCTGGGTCGCAGAATCGTTTGACCCTCCCTGGCCCAAGGGAGGCCAGGCTAGCTGCCACAAGAGCTGGGGCATTTTCGGTGGTGGCCCCTACCTGGTGGAACGAGCTCCCGGAGGAGATCAGGGCCCTGTGGGACCTCTCTCAGTTCCACAGGGCCTGTAAGACGGAGTTCTTCTGCCAGGCATTCAATTAGGGGCCACTGCCGCTAGAGTGCCCAGCCCATAATGCTACAATCAAGCAGCTGCCTGAATGCCGTTGAGCGGCCATAGACTGGGAACATCCATCATTCATTACCGAGCAGGGGCCATCAGAGTTGGCAAGCAAGGAACACTAGCTTCTCCAGATATTGCTGAAACATCGGTTTAATGGTTTTAACCACTGCCAGCATTTTGTATTTTATATTCTGTATTCTGTAATTTGTTTTTTACATTTTGTATTTGTAATGTATTGTTAAATGTTGTATTTTAAAAATGTTTTATTTATGTATTTTATGTCGACTGGAAGCCGCTCTGAGCCTGCCTCATGGGGAGGGTGGGGTATAAATCTCATAATAAATAAAATAAAATAAAATAAATAAATAGGATGGGTCTCACAAACCCTGCTCTGAAGTTCTCACTATTATACTACACTGAATTTCATACGGTGGCTGGCTGCTATTGAACACTGCAAGCAGCCAGGCCTAGTTGAATCATGCAAGTCAAGTGGTATCAAGTCACCCAGAGGGTGCTGCTAGGCCTATGTTTGCCAGCCTCCGGGTGGGGCTTGGAGATCCCCCAGAATTACAACTGAATTCCAGACAAAAGAGATCTGTCTCCCTGGAGAAAATGAGTGGAGTATGTGGCATCATATTCAGCTGAGGCCTCTCCCCTCCCCAAACTCTGTACTCCTCAGACTTCAACACAAAATCTCCAGGAATTTCCCAACCTGGAGTGGGCAATCCTAGTCCCAGGCCTGGCTCCAAAATAGGCCTGGAAAGTACCCTGCCCCCTCCCCTTGCTATTTAGCCATTCATACTGCAGGAGGAATCCTACCCAATCCAAGATCCAGTTCTGCTTTTGCTTCTTCTTCTTCTTCTTCTTCTTCTTCTTCTTCTTCTTCTTCTTCTTCTTCTTCTTCTTCTTCTTCTTCTTCTTCTCTCTCTCTCTCTCTCTCTCTCTCTCTCTCTCTCTCTCTCTCTCTCACACACACACACACACACTGTCAATGCGGTGGGGCCTGGAGTAGATCCCTGTGGCAGCCATTTCAAACTTTTTTTGGGGTGGGATTCAGCCCTCCCCAAGGTTTTCTTAAAGGTTTTTGGATTTTTTTTTCTGCAGACCCACAGAGTCCCCTACATCTGTAGAAAAACCTGTTGGGGGAGGGGATTTAAGTATCCCCCCGCCTATAGTTTTTTCTACATTTCAGATTTTTCTGCACAAGTAGAAAGACAATGGGGGGGAACCCTTCATGCCAGAAATGCCTAATCATGGGATTGTTTAATGTAAGACAAATTTAGATGGCTCATGGGAGTGAGCCAGATTGCAAGTCCAGACCAAATCAAGAAAAACAGAGTAGTTACAGGAACTATCCTCCTGTTTCTCCTGATATAATGATTAGTTCCAGTAGGGAAAATAGAAGAGAGGTAGGTTAAAGTTTAGAATCTGCCTCACCCATCAGCCTAGTCATCCCACTGCCTTGCCCAGCTGTCCCTGGTGGGCCACCCACCTGCCCACCTGTAGCGTCGCTTCCTCTGCCGGAGTGACTGATGTGGTAGTAGGGGCAGCAGAGGCTGCTGCCCTTCCTGCCTGCCTGCTTGCATCACTGCCCTCTCTCCCTGCCCACTCACCTGCCCCTTGCCACTTTTCCCATCCTTCACCCTGCCCACCCAATGCTCTGCCTGTTTCCCTTTGCCCTGCCACTCCACTCAGCCATTGTTACTCCTCTTCAGTGATTTGAGGGGAATGAATGATGAAGGTAGGTATCTTCTGCCCTTCCCTCCCCCCTGCACTTGCCTGCAGCCACCTTTGCCTATCTGGCTCAAGCAGCAGCTTTCCCTCCTCCAGCACTGGCCAACATGATAAGAAGGGTGGACATTGTCAGTCCAGCAAAGGAGCATTGCCTGAGCAACCGCAGACAATGTTCCACTGTTGGGGGAGGGTAACTTCCCCCCCCCTTTGGAGTTTCACATTTCTCTGTAAACCTGGGATGTCTCCTAGGTTTGCAGAGAAAAGCCTCTATGTGATCCCAGTCTTCATATTTAAGTATTTGCAGATGGGGTCATGTTGAGAATTAGATGCACTGAGAACAGAACAGAACAGAACAGAACAGAGTAGAGTAGAGTAGAGTAGAATAGAATGGAGTAGAATAGAATGGAGTAGAATAGAATAGAATAGAATAGAATAGAATAGAATAGAATAGAATAGAATAGAATAGAATAGAATAGAATAGAATAGAATAGAATAGAATAGAATAGAATAGAATAGAATAGAATATTGCTGGGCTCTTTTTCAGATCTATCAACTTCATCATTGCGTACTTGGTGCGACATATTAATAGGTCTGCTGTAGATCCCAGTTGGATAGCAATGGCGCAACTGTAGCACCATTATTTTTTACTTTACTGAAACACATATTGTGATATGTTAATTTCTGTCAATCATTTACCATACAACAGAAAGTCTTTTAAAAAAATGCATCTTAAAGCACACAAAGTCATGTTTCTGGAACAGAATCCACAGAATCTGAATGAATGACTAAATAAATAAATAAATAAAAGACCTTCAGCAACCAGAGACAGGGCTTTTTCCGTAGTAGCACCTTGCTTATGGGATGCCCTGCCCTTGAGGCAGCAAGACTCGGCTGTCTTTTAGGTGCCAGACTAAAACATGTCTTTTAACCAAGGCTTTTGATTAGTGGTTTTATCTTACCAGCTTTTGAAATAGTCTTCTTCTGGCCTGAGGTCTGTTTATGGATAGTGTTTAATGCCCTTTAGGTCCAACGGTTTATATTTGATGTCTTGCTGTTTTCTATTGTTATATTATTTTAATTGTAAGCTGTCTTGAGCAGGCCTCTGAAGAGGCAGCATAGAAATATTTTAATTACTAAATAATAATGAATAACAATGAATAAAAAACCAAAATGAATCCAATTTAAATGAATAAAAAATTAATGAAGTCTTTAAAATAAAAGCAAATAGAGAAATAAAGCACACTTTTTTCATAGATATCCTGATAGTTTCATGGTGCTAGATTCGAATCTAGTAACTCCTTAGTGATTCGAGTCTAGTAACTCCCTTTGTCAGACATGTCAGAGAACTTTGAGCCTCGAAAGCTCATATCCTGCAAATCTGCTTAGTCTCTAAGGTGCTACTGGACTTGACTATACCTCTTCTACTGCAGACTAACCTGGCTATTCACCTGAAATTGGTTTCTTGGTTGTTTTTGTGTGAGGCTCAGACTGCCAACAATTTCCTCCACATGCAAGTTTTGGTAAAATAATAAGAGCTCTAACTGAGCTCTCCCTCCCTCCCTCCCTCCCTCCCTCTCTCTCTCTCTCTCTCTCCCTCTCTCCCTCTCTCTCTCTCTCTCTCTCTCTCTCTCTCTCTCTCTTTTGCAAAGGAGAATTGCATACATTCACCACCACCACATTCTCAAGTAGTACATCTCAGCCACTGATTTACCATCTTAGGTACATTCCCTCCACCCACAGAAGCAGTTTCAGGGAAAGTTGTGAGAATTAAATCAGGAAAGCACCACAAGGGAAAATGGTTAACGGTCCCATCACACACCCTCTCCTGCACAGTTTTCTCAACCCAGTTCAGAACCCCCTGTGGCTACTTAGATCTTTAACAAAAATTGAGTGCAGCAGACATCCTCAAATCTGGCATTATGTGTCATTTGATCTTGAGAATCAAACCAAAGTGTGTTGAAGCCGATACAAGGAGGATTCCAGTAGGCTTTAAATAAAGTATCTATTACATAACCCATCCATAGTACCTAATGAAGTCATTGGGTTCTTGCCTTGCCAAACCTTATGTTTATCCAGTGCTATTCTGAGTTTTCCATTGTGCTCACCATTGCATAACATTGATTGAGAAAGGGAGATGAAAATACCAAATTGTCACACTGCCCAGTTCACACTGTTCTGAAGACAGAAGTGGAAACCTACATATTGTTTGTGGAGCATAATGTCTTCTGTGTAACTTCTCTGTGTGTCTCTCTCATTCTGCCTGTGGTCACGTGGTCATTTGAGTATTTCCTACATTCACACTCATGCATGGGGGTACACTGATGGTGGGTTAAAATGTCCCATCGCTCCAATCCATGGACCTTGCACACTGCTTTGTGCAAGGATTTCTACATACTGAATAAGAATCTGATGCTTGTTTAAAGGAGGGATGGAAGAGAAGGTAAGTTAGAAGAGGCTAGTGTAGTGTAGTGGCTGGAGTGTCAGCCTAGGACCTGGGACAGCTAGATTTGAATCTAGGGTTGCCAGGTCCTCCCTAGCCACCAGCAGGGGATGGGGGGTAAGGTTGCCAGATCTGGTTTGGGAAACTCCTGGATATTTGGGAGGTGGAGCCTGGGAAGAACAGGAACCTCAGTGGGTTACAATGCCATAGAATCCACCCTCCAAAGCATCTTTTTCTCCAGAGGAGTTGATCTGTATAGTCTGGAGATGAGCTGTAATTCCAGGGGATCCCCAGGTCCCACCTGGAGGTTGGCATCCCTATCTGAATCCCTTGTACAGCCATGGAAGCCTGCCAGGTGACCTTGGGCCCATCACAGTCTCTCAGCCTAAGCAAACCTCACAAGGTCGTCGTTTTGAAGATAAAGCGCAGGAGGCAGGAACGATGTTGAAAGATGCTTTGGGTCCCCAATCAGGAAGGAAAGTGGGATACAAATGTGTAAAATAAGTAAATAAGAGGGGGCAAAGTCTGTCGTAGAGCAGGTGGTCTGGCTCTAGAGCTAAATGTGGCTCAGGATGGACTCAAATATGACTCTTTTTTTTAAAAAAAGAAGCAAATAAAATAAAATTTTTCAGATAAGACATATTGGAGGGGCAGAATCCTAGACTCCTACCTTGTGAAGGGAATGGTAGGCAAAGATTTTTATGAGTGGAAAGGGCTTCTTAAAGCTACTTTACAGAAAGGGAAATGATTGAGGTGAACCGTTATCAGTAAGGCAAATGCAAATGCAAACTGTGTGCAGATTTATGCCAGAGTGCGAAAACAATTGTGTAGGGGGAATCTATGTACATTTGCTACTTATTGTGAGACTTTGTGGATGCCATTCCCAATATAGGACTCAGGAGAACCAGAATTTGGGCCGCAGAAACTTTATGTATTATTCATCAATCTGTCAGTTATCAGTAATGCTAGGCTGTCTATGTTCAGTTATTGGGTCTGTGTTGTGAAAGGTTGCTGGCACCTGCCCTAAAGTGACCAGTTTTCAGGAGAAATGATATGGCACAGCTGATTGTCGTTGTTTTTGGGGGGGCCCCCGAAGGGGATTTTTTAATTGCATTTTCTATAAACTACAACAGAAAAAAGGCAGGGAGCTACAAACTATAGGAGAAAGTAAAGATAACCCACTAAAAACCCAAGAGATGGTGGTCATCCATAATGTTTATAAAATCAGCTTTTTATCCCAAACTTACAAATAAAGTTCATTGAAAATTGTTCGTCTAGTAATCTATTTAAACTTGAACATCTACAAATTGAAGCCCCCCCATATCTGCCTCCATAAAGAACCAAATAAGAAAAGATTATACAAGTTAAAAAAACATTAAGAAATGCCAGAGTGCAATAACTACACCTTCCCCCCCCCTTTTTTTCTTTCTCAAATGATAGCTTAGTTTTGGGGCTGCTGCCCCCAAAGCTGAGTCTGAATTGTCGTCAGAAGATGCCAAAGCTCCCTCTTCCTCACTTCCTTTGGTGCTGTCCTCTTCCTCCTCTTCTTCTCCTTTTGCTGGATGACTATGAAGATGCAGAAACTCACATGCCTTTTCAATAGAGTCATTTTTTTTCTTTTTTGTCCATAAATTTGAAGATTATGTCTTTGGGTATGATCCATCTGTAGGCGACGTTGTTTTTCTGTAAAAATAAAGCCAAAACCCTATATTTCCTTCTTTTCCTTCTTATTTCAAATGGAATGTCCCTCAACACTTTTATTTCTTTGTCCTTGATTTTCAAAGTAGCTCCATTAGTCACTTTGAGTACTTGATCCCTCACGTCTTCTGGAGAATCTCATCATAACTTCTCCGGGCAGATTATTTTTCCTTGTAAAGTCTGAATACAACCTATAGATCGTATCAATTTCGCTTTGTAATATCTCCATTTTAACATCTGCCATCAGGCCCAAAGCATCACACATAATCCATTTCAGATCTTCTCCCTTCTCTTCCGGGACACCTTGGAATCTTAGGGCATTGCTTGCCCTATCCATTTGCAGCTGTAACAAATGGGATTCATTGGATTGCCTCTTTTTCCCCGTCATCTGCAGTTGTTTCTAAAGTTTCTTGGAATTGGCATCCACCTCTTTAAACTCTTTCTCCATTTTTTCTGCTTTTTTAACAGCCTCATTCAATTGAGTCTGCTGTGCATTGAATTTCTGATGTAATGCTGTAACTTATTCCAGCAGGGGTCACAACACTTCAGTCAGCATCCTTTGAACCTCTGTTGTTGTGTCCTGTCTAGCAACAGAGTTGCTGGACTAGCATTTCCTGCTGGCAACTTAGGTTTCGCTTTGTCTTTCTCTTCCCTCCATGGAGGCACCATGTTGAGAGATTGTTTACTTTTTGTAAAAGTTATCACAGTCTCTAGAACTCTTTGCAATGCCTAGTAAGTTCTTATAAGTTCTTTATTTTAGTCCATCTTGCTTCTGTGGCCACCCCCCTTAGGTCCATAGCTGAAAAACGTTTGTTTTCTTCTTATCGGGGGAGAGTTCCCTCCCCCCCTCGCTTTTTAAGGGAAGGTTAGATTAGGTGCTTCTCGCTTCCACTTACACTCACATTTCAATGATGTAGCCACTTAAAGAAGTTTGCATCGCTTGGCCACCCACCACTTGCTCCGATGTGCAATTCTAGTTCCCATCCAGGACGCTCCGCAGCGGGACCTTCGGGGCATGGAGTAGCCCCCATTCACCGGCAGGATCACTGGGGGAAGGGCTCTCTAGCACCCCATGGCTGGGAGCCCAACGCAAGGGCTCCAGGGGTGGTGCAGACGATCGCACCCCCTCCCAACTGTGGGCTCTGGCGCACATCTCCCGGAGCCTTGGGAGAATGTGACTGCCATGGCGAACGCTGAAACCAGAAGTTGGCACAGCTGGTTTTTGTGGTTCTAGTAGTAGGGACAGTGTTTGGCTATCCTGTTAGTGGAGTCTATCCTATTAGTGGAGTCTTGCTGCATTTGTGTAGTACTTTCAATTTTAATCAGAGTATTCTCATCTGAGTCCACATTTTAAAATAGTAAAAGATGGGGACGAGGATTTTAAAGCGTTTGAAGTCTTTCACCTTCTCACATGTCTTTACCACCAGGGCTAGAGTTGACAACTCCAGGCTGGGGAATTCCTGGAGATTTGGGGGTGGAGGCTGGGGAGGTTGGGGGTTAGAGAGGGGTGGGAGCCCAGGGCAGTGCTGTGATGCCACAGAGTCCACCTTCCAGAGTGGCCATTTTCTCCAGGGGAACTATCTCTGTAGTCTAGAGATCAGATGTAATTCCAGGAGATCACCGCCTGGAGAGTGGCACTCCCAACAACCATGATGCAAGACAGGTCAGCATTATCTCCATATTGTAGATGGTCGGAGGGGACTGAAAGAGAGTTGTTTGCCCACCAAAATTGAGTTCATGACTGAGAAAACATTGGAACAAAGGTCTTTTCTGATCCCAGTACACAATAGTCTTAAATACTATCTTACAGACGTGGTAGCCATCCCTGTTTAGCCTTTGAATCTCAAGAAGATCACTTAGTAAAATCACTCACAGATGTATGGAAAGACAATTTAAAGGATTGTGCAGCTCTACCATGACCCAAGGGAAAAAACGTATCCTGGGGAATGATGTCATTGCTTAGTGGTAAACAAACAGTTTAAGCCGTAATGCTTGCAACAGTGTTCAGTACGACCGTGATGTAATACTAACTTAGCTTAACTTTAGTTAAAAAGTAACCCAGACTTACCAAGGAGCAGGAGTGGTTGGTCGAGCTAAATTAATCTATACTCATTTGTCCTCCAGTGATAATATATCTCCAAAGGGAAGATTCCAAACCTGTTGTTCCACCTAGAGCAGTGTTTTCCAGATTTTTCAGACCGGATACAATTGGGGGTTGAGTTGTGTAATAAAACTGGAGCAATGATTTAGTGTGATACTCAAAAAGATGAATACAGTTTTCTGTCAGTGCTATTCAGGGGTTTTATAATATCACTGGGTTTTTTTTCAGTCCCTTTTCTAATAATCTCTAACACAATGCCCTTTATAGATCCTCGGTGTGGGTTCATTTGGAATCCTGTGTACAGTTCTTCAATCATTTCCTTTTCTTGTTCTTGCTCACTATAGAAGTACTGTCATACAAATGGCATCAGTTTATATCTCATACAGCACGGGCTACTGCAGTGTTTCCTGTTTTATCTCTTAAGAACATAAGAAGAGCCCTGCTGGATGAGACCAATGGTCCATCTAGTCCACCATCCTGTCTCACACAGTGGCCAACCGGTTCCTCTGGATGGCCAACAACAGGGCATAGAGGCCGAGGCCTTCCCCTGATGTTGCCATCTGGCTCTGGGATTCCCCTAAGTCACCATGGCTAGTAGCCATTATAGATGTATCTTCTATGAATCTAATCCCCTTTTAAATCTGTTTATCACTATATCCTCTGGCAGTGAATTCCGCATTTTGGAATGAAGTGACTTGGGATGAAGTCACTACCCATATATTGGCAGAGAGAAGCGGTATCCCCACTGCAGCATCCAACATGGCAGCTTAACTTTTCAAAACACATCTGTCCCCCAACAATATGGCAATCATCTGAAACAAAGTACAGAAATCCTGCACAAAAACAAGGCAGATTAAACAGCTGTCAAAAATCAGACACAAATACAACAGCAGTTTGGCATACCAAACAAACAAAGAATAAGAATGGGAACAGCATGGCTCAGTTCAGACATAAGACAAAGCCACGTCTTATTTTAATTGCAGTCAACCGGGATCCAACTCGCAGACAATCGTTCTGACCTCAGCTTGCTTCCAAAAGTGCTGGTCACCACTTGCGCCCTCCCCAGAGATCTCTGTAACCGGGAAGCAGACACACCCAGGTGGCCCTGGGAAGTAAGGCAACTTTAAGCTAGGGTGACTTTATTCAAGAATATATAGGGTGAAACCAGAGTTATGATTAACTGTGGTTAATAAACCATGGTTTCGTATCCTGGTTTGACATACCCCTAGCCACAATTACAGTGCCATCCGTACTCAACAGGCTTAGAAGGGTGTAACTCTGCTTAGTATGGCACTGTTAAATGGAGTGGCCTGAGTTAAGTCTAGAGTTGCCTGCTCTAGGTTGGGAAATTTCTGGAGATTTGGGGGTGGAACCTGGGGAGGGTGGAGTTTGGGGGGGAGCTCAGTAGGGATGTGATGCCGTAGAGTCCACCCTTCAAAGCTGCCATTATCTCCAGGGGAGACGATCCCTGTGGTCTGGAGATCAGTGGTAATTCCAGACGTTCTCCATGTCCCACCTGTAGGTTGGCAACCCTAGCAGGACGGTCATACTACCTATAGTTAGTCTGGTTAAACTATGATATTATATCTAGATTAATAAATATTCATAAATCCATAAAGCAAAACAGCAACATAACACCCACAGTAGGGCAGCAGTAGCAGCAGCAGCAATGAAAGGCGAAAAAGGAGACGTGCCATACTCTTCTATGGAGCTATCCCAGGGCAGGATGGGACCCCTTAAATAAAATCATAACGTGTCTGAAAGCATCCTGTGTCAACAACTTCCCACTGACGGGAAGCTATAATGTCAGCATGCAGTTAGGATTCTTGCACGGGATTTCTTTAAACATGTGGTTTAAAGGACTTGCCTGGAGGGAGGGATTAAAAGTCAACTTTCTCTTGCTCTTCTGCTTGCTTCTCTGATTTCTAGGATGCTTTTACTCTCATCACACTCCTGGGAGCAATGTGTTGTGACAAGAAAAACTGGCAAACCCACATTTCCCTCTTAAGAGTATGCAAATCTTTCTCTCTCTTCCTCCCCCCCTTCTGAAGTAGTGAAAGGACAGAAAGCACTTTTCAGAGTGGTGGAGCAGGGGTGGCGCATGCTTGCTTCCAGAGGCCCTCGTTAGGGCAGACTATGTCCCCTCTAAGCTGTGGAGTCTTGTGAGCAAAAATTCTACTTTGCATTAAAGTTGTGAGTGAGCAATTTGGCTACTGCATGAATTAGTTTGCTCTGGAGCCATCCTTCCTGAGCTAGGACAAAAATGTGTCAGCCAGAGGCTAAAAAACTGTGAGCGAGCTCACACTAAGCTTGGGGGGAATACTGCCTTCCCATCCATTTTAGCTCCTGTTATGATGGTACCTTGAAATACACAGGGCAATTGCTGGCTCTAAATGGCATCCTGGCACACATGGGGTAGATCCTACCCCTGCCCTACCATTCCACTGGGCAAAATTTATTTGCTTATTGAAATGTTTTTATAGCAAATACTGGACAAAGAGCTACTTAAATTGGAGGAAAGCTGCTTGGGAATGGTTAGACCCACTACATGGCCATTGAGTACCCCAGCTGATATGTGGGATGAGAGTTGTGGGTTTTTTAAAAAAAAAATTGTTTGTTTGTTTTTAGACTGCTCTCCCTCATACTAGGGGCCCAGCCAACATTTAAATTACAAAACATAATCAAGTTTAAAAGCAATAAAAACAGTAAAACAATTTCCGTAACAATTTCAGAGGGCATGTGAATCAATTTACTTTCCCTGGTGGGAGTGAGTGGAAGAGGAGGCCAGGCTAATTAAAAAAACATTGCTGTCCTCAACTGTAGGCCTGGCGGAACACCTCTGCTTTACAGGCCCTGCGGAACTGGAACTGGACGAGGTCCCGCAGGGTGCAGGTGTTGTTTGGCAGAGAGTTCCACCAGGTGAAGGGCAGTCGGATATTTGGGGGGCCAGGGACCTCCAGATTTTTCTCAGCTGAGCGCAAGGCTCTTCAGGGGAGAGGCAGTTCTAAAGTTACGTTGGTCCCAGACCATTTAGGGTCTTAAAGGAATACCAAGACCTTGAACCTGATCCAAGTATTCAACCTGTTTTTAACCTGTTTTTTCAACCTGTTTTTACAATCTCTCACTGCTTTTAACAAGCTAATTAATAATCCTACGTCGTGAAAATGGAGGTTGTATTGCTTGGGGGGGGGGACAATCTCTGCTATCCCCTTCCATGATTTAAATAGTTCCTCTGAAGGAGATGCAGACGGGGCTTCTAGTTCACTTTTTCAAAAACAAAAAATGTGTCAGAGTTTGATCACAGAACTATCATGTTACATGGCCTGGGGAAACCCAGGAATATTTCTCTTATCTCGGAGAGACATTATATATTACAAGGTCAACATTTGCTTTTGCACCAAGCTATGGGCGTAAAGGTATCTTTCCACATCCCTTCTTGTTGCATAACAAGTTTAAAGCATTTTTTATGCTGTATGCTCACACAGAGTTCATTATAATTTCCAGTAAAGTTTCTTCCAGCCAATGAAAGCACTTCAGTCTTTCTTTCTAAACATAAGGAGTTTCCTAAATGAAGAAACATCTCTCTCAGTGTGCAGGTGGGTCTTGCGAAATAGGAGGCAGTTTAGCCTCCCACTGCAAGGAAGGAATCCACAGATTTCTCAACAACGGCATCACAACCATGCTGTGACTGGTGCACATAGCAATTAAGTACACCTTCTAAGCCTTCCTGAAGATCCTGTTCTTTGCAAATCACTGGCTGGGTCACGGCGTGCAGGTTGGTCGGGTCAGGGTGTGGAGCCCAGAGAGCCAGGGCTTGAGCTCATGAGCTCACCCAGAAGCAGAGAACGAAAAGCAAGTTAAGTCTGTTGTTTTGGAACACACAAGGAGGCAGCATCTGGAGGCAGGGGAGGGCACACATTCTAGCCGTGGAACTGTTTCAAACTTCACTGCTTGAGAACTAGAGTCATACATTCCAACTTGATGAAGAGCTAGCCAGTTTCATCTGTGCACTGTGCAGTATTATACTAGAAGAGGATTTCCTCTATGTTTGTGGTCTGTAGAGACTTTGGAAAGAGAGTCAAGAATTACACAGAAAGACCCACCTCCTGCAAGTTCTAGGGTTGCCAGCCTCCAGGTGGTGGCTGGAGATCTCCTGAGATTACAACTGATCTCCAAGCGACAGAGATCAGTTCCCCAGGAGAAAATGGCTGCTTTGGAAGGTGGACTCTATGGCAGGTGGACCTTGCTGAAGTCCCTCCCCAAACCCCACCCTCCCCAGACACCCATCATCTCCAGGAATTTCCCAACCCAGAGCTGGCAACCCTACCTGGAACCCCCAGCATGCAACTCACTGTGTATTTCAGTAAAGGACTCCACAACTTGTAACTCACCGACTGAAACACAGTTCGCCAGATATTTATGACTGTCTATTGGGGCTCCACCTACTTGTTTTCTTCCCCATCTAGGGCTGCAAGGAACTGAAAGGCCACAATACCGTGGGTGTGGGTGTGGGTGTGTCAGTTCTGTCTAGCAAATGCATACATTTAAATCAGGGCTGTAGTGGGAGAGGGGGAGGGTGTCAGTGAATGCCCCACCCCAACCTGAACTCCTGTTAAGATTAAGGCTTTTTGGGAAAGTAGGTTTCGTAGTAGACACATGGGGTGACTTCCATTTTTAAAAATGAGGACTTATTTTTAGAATGTCAGAGATTTTAAAAAATCAGCACCAGGGCTTGTAGCAGCTGGTATCCCACAAAAGTGCTCCAAACTCTTCCCTCTTGCCCACCCAAGATTTTTTTCAAGCAGGTTGGATTTTTCAGTAACTGATGAAGGGAGCTTGGAGTCTCAGAAGCCCACATGGCCAAAATCTTGTTGGTCTCACAGGGTTGCCAGCCTCCAGGTGGGGCCTGGAGATCCCCCACTATTACAGCAAATCTCCAGACTACCGAGATCAGATCCCCTGGACAAAATGGCTGCTTTGGGAGGAGGGCTCTATGGCACTGAAGTCCCTCCCCTACCCAAGCCCTGTCCTCCTCAGGCTCCACCCCACAAAATCTCCAGGTATTTCCCAACTGGCAACCCCAAAATGCTCCGGCACTCAAATCTAACTCTTCTACCTCAGACCAACACATCTGCCTCTGAAGCTACCTTTACCACTGTCACTCTAATCTTTCCTATGTGATCTGGAAGAAACATAACCTTTATCTTTTGTTATTTTTCTATTATTACCTCACTGGACTCTCTCTGTACCCTGATTTTACACACTGGAACTTGTGGATGTAGAATCCCATGTGTGGAGATCCAGTCTGTGTTTCTGGCCTTTGCAGTTGTGAATTCCAATGCACACTAGGCAGGCAGAGCTGGTGGTGGTTTGGACTAGCCAAGAGGTTGGGCTGGTATGATCCTGACCCTCCACTACATGCGGAGTTTGCTAATCAATACTGGGCTTTGACCAAAGCTGAAGGCAGTGAATTCCACATCGCTTAAGGATCCATGTATTTACTGAAATGAGCAGGGATTTTATGAGCTTTATAAAGGAGATGAAAAACACAGAACTGTTATTAAAGGTAATCATTGGTAAAAGTCATCATGACCTAAATCCCTGACAAGATCGAGCCAAGCCTCAGTTCCTTGCTGAAAAAAGGGATGTAATGGAAACTGGACTTAGAGATGACGAGAATCGTGGTTTGATTATCATCGGTTAACTATCCTTGCCACATAACTATGAGGAAAGGGGAATATGAAAGTTGTAGCTTGGAAGTTAGTGGTTTGGAAAACACACACACTTAGTTTTAATGCGAAGGTACGTATTGTTAGTTTAATGACATACTGAAGCGATGATCAAGGCAAGAGACCCACTGAGTAGGTGGTTTTCTAAACCGTAGATCAAATCAAGGCTGAACTCTCTATATAAGCTAAAATGACTAAACTGAAGCTATCGTAAAGTCTGGAACCAGGGCCGGCTCACTCTCTAGGTGAACTAGGCATTCACCTAGAGCACACCGGCCCTTAGGGGCGCCAAAAGGCCCCCACCCCCCGCCAAAACCTTGCCCCTTCCCCTGGCTTGCCAGCGCGCCCTGCAGCTGTGGTGCATGCCAGCGAGCTGGCACTCCAACGGAAGGGACAGGGGTTTAAGCCCCCACCCCTTCCCTGGCTTGCCGGTGCACCCTGGGGGCGGGAAAGAGGGGGAAGAGGAGGAGGAGGAGGAGGGGAGCACTTCCTCGCCCTGGGGAGCCCTGACGGGGGGCACCAGAAGGTAGCCCCGCCTAGGGCACAAAAAAAGTTTGGCCGCCCCTGTCTGGAACTCCCAGCACACATCTGGCTGACTGGACCAGCATGGATACAAGGTGGGGGAAGACTAAGAACATAAGAGAAGCCAATGTTGGATCAGGCCAATGGCCCATCCGCTGCAACATTCTGTCACACAAATATACCAGATGCCATCTGTCACCAAAAATACCAGATGCCATCAGGAGGTCCAGCAGTGGGGGCAGGGCACTAGAAGCCCTCCCACTGCTGCCCCCCCCAAGCACCAAGAATACAGGGCATCACTTGCCCCAGACCAAGAGCTCCTATCTATACCTTGTGTCTAATAGCCACTGATGGACCTCTGCTCCATATATTTATCTAATTCCCTCTTGAAGCCGTCCATGCTTGTAGCCACCATCACCTCCTTTGGTGGTGAATTCCATGTGTTAATCACTCTTTGGGTGAGGAAGTACTTCCTTTTATCAGTTCTAACCCAACTGCTCAGCAATTTCATTGAGTGCCCACGAGTCCTTGTATTGTGAAACTATGGCTGCCAACCTTCAGGTGGGGCCTGGTGTTCTCCCAGAACTGCAACTAATCTCCATAATACAGAAATCAGTTCTTCTACAAAAAATTGTAAAATCAGAGGGTGGACTCTATCACAACACTGCTGAGCTCGCTCACAAAATTCCACCCTTCCCAGGCTCCACTCCCAAATCTCCAGGAATGACCTAGTCCCGAGTTCATTGGCCTGACCAATGCAGTGTACAGCAGGACTATGATATCTTGTGATTTGGATATTATGCCTCTGATGATACACTCCAAGATCGCATTAGCCTTTTTTGTCGCTGCATCACACTGGCTGCTCATATTTAACTTACAGTCCACCTGTACCTCAAGATCTTGTTCGTATACACTGCTACCTAGAAGTTTATCCCCCATCCAGTATGCGTGTTCCTCATTTTTGTTACCCAAATGTAGAACTTGGCACTTATCTTTGTTAGATTGCATCTTGTTCACATCCACCCATTTTTCCAGTGTGTTCAGATCTCGTTGAATTCTATCTCTATCTTCTAGTGTGTTTGCTGCTGCTCCCAATTTGGTGTCATCTGCAAATTTTATTAGTAGCCCCTCCACACCCTCATCCAGATAACTTATAAAAATATTGAAAAGTACCGGGACCAGAACCAAGCCCTGTGGCATCCCACTGGACACCTCCCTCCGTTCTGGTGAAATGCCATTAACAACTACTCTCTGAGTGCGGTTCTCCAACCAGTTCCCTATCCACCTAACTATCTGAAAGTCCAGTCCATAGTCCTCTAGTTTACCCATCAGAACCCTGTCAAAAGCTTTACTGAAATCCAGGTGAACAACATCAATGGCATTCCCTCGATCCAGTAAGCTCAATCAAAGGAGGAAATGAGGTTGATCTGGCAGGACTTGTTGGGGACAAATCTGTGCTGACTTCCCCAGATCACCAAGTTGTCCTATAGATGCTTGCAAACTGATCCCTTTAAAATCTGCTCCAGTATCTGGGATAGAGGTCAAACTAACTGGCCTATAGTTTCCTGGGTCATCCCTCCTCCCTTTTTTGAAAACTGGGATAACATCTGCCCTCCTCCAGTCTTGTGGCACATCTCCCATCCTCCAAAAGGTCTGGAAGATTAAGGACAAAGGCTCTGCAAGCTCTCTAGAAAGTTCTTTGAGCACTCTTAGGTACATACCATCTGGCCTGGGTGATTTATACTCATTGAATGCAGCCAGATGCTTCTCAACCAGTTTGGTGTAGTGGATAATTGCACGGACTCTGATCTGAGAGAACTGGGTTTGATTCCCCACTCCTCCACTTGCAGCTCCTGGATGACACTGGGAAGCCAAAGTTCTGTCAGAGCTGTCCTTTCAAGGGCAATTCTGGAAAGAGCTCTCAGCCCAACCTACCTCACAGGGTGTCTGTTGTGGGGAGGGGAACGGATAGGAGTTTGTAAGCTGCTCTGAGAATCCGAGTGAAGAGTGGGGTATAAATCCAATCTCCTCCTCCAGCAGCCTGGATGACATACCTTGCCTGCTACCATCTGGAGATGAGCCTGTTCTCTCCTTCAGGGAAAAAACTGAGGCAAAATAGGCATTAAGCCTTTCTGCTTTCTCTCTGTCCTCTTTCAGAGTTTCTAGATTTTCACCCAGCAATGGGCCTATCACCTCTTTTATCTTGCGTTTGCTCCTCACATATCTGAAGAAGATTTTCTTGTAGCCAGCCTACCTGGCCAGCTTTAGCTCACAATGAACTTTGGTCTCTCTGATGGCTGACCTACAGTGTCCAGCAATCCACAAATACTCTTCTTTAGAGGCATTTCCTTGCCTCCATTTCTTGAACATTTCCTTTTTCTCCCTTAGCACATCACAGAGGTCTCTGTTCATCCACATTGGTTTCTTGGATCCCCTACCATGTTTCCTTCTTATTGGAATAGCGATGGCTTGAGCTTGCAAGAGCTCTTGTTTTGGGAGAGCTCACCCTCCACTTGCTCCTTTCCCTTCCAGCAGTCTTGCCCCTGGAATGATTCTCATAGTGCCTCTGAGTTTATTAAAGTCCGCCCTACTGAAATCTAACTTATACATGTGGCTACGGATTTCCTTGGTCCCCCACAGCAAAAGGAATTCTAGCAGGACATGGTCACTTCCCCCTAAGGTCTATCATAGGGTTGCCAGTTCCAGATTGGTAAATACCTGGACTCTTTTTTTTGGAGGGGGGAGCCTGAGGAGGGTGTAGTTGGGGGCATAATGCCACAGAGTCCACCTTCGAAAGCTGCCATTTTTCTCCAGGTGCACTGATCTCTGTCACTTGGAAATCAGTTGTAATAGATGAAGATCTCCAACCCCCACCTGGAGGTTGGCAACCCTAACTCTATGGCTGCTGAGGTCCCTCCCCTCCCCCATCCCCACTCTTCTCAGGCTTCATTCTCAAATCTCCCACAATTTCCAAGCCCAGAGCTGGCAACCCTGTAATGTATTGTTGGGCACTACTGGTGCCTAGTGTAGCTGAGGGGTTAAACTTGGGTCTTCCCCTGATCAAGTCCAGCAATCCGTCAGCAGTACTTCAAAATTCCTTTGTAACCAACAAAAACAAAAAGGACTCATTCAGCATCATACAGGGAATTAGTTACACTTTTGAGAAAAACGAGCTACTATTCATTCATGACTGTGAAATCAGGTTGTGCCTTTGCTGGATCAGAAATGTGTGCTACATCCACTCAAAAATGTCTTTGCCAGGAAGAATGGGAAAATAAACTAGCCGAATAAGCAGTAATGGTGAAATTAACAACTTATTTGAGAAACAGATCAATTACAAAATTTGAGGAGAAACAGAGTATGTACTATGCAAGCAGGAGACAAATTTAAAATGAGAAATAGTTCGAAAATTGTACATAAATGTATTGCAAGGGAGACACAGAATGAGAATAAGTCTTAAATGCAACATCTTGAATATAAATAAACAAGGAAGTGGATTCTGAGGAGAAACAGCTTCACTTTCTTATTATGAGATATATAATAGACTTTTCCTCTGAGCGTTGATATATTACCTATTTGTTAAATACCAAGTACGTAATAATGATGCAACCAATAATGTAGCTGCATAATCAGATCAGCTATGAAATTTGAAATCTAAAATGTTGAATATAAAGGTACCCCAACAGAAGCAAGCATCATTGTACTTTATAGACAGTGTCTTAAAAATTATAATGAAAGGGGTATCAGGGAAAAGTATTTTTAAACAATTTGTTATATATAATCATTTTTGAGATACACAATTATATTATATAATCCCTCCTTTGTACTATCTCTTGTGTGTGTGTGTGTGTGTGTGTGTGTGTGTGTGTGTGTGTGTGTGTGTGTGTGATGTCTTTGCCAGTAGCTCACTTCCTTGGACTGCAAGATGAACAGGAGGGTTGCTAAGCTGAGGGGGTTTTGAACCAATGCTGTACTAAGCCAAGGGAATGAAGTTTATCTCATTCTTCCTTTCCCTTTGTAGTTGTACAATGGGGAAATGTGCAAAGCATCCCAGGAAGAAGGTCTAGAGTGCCTCAAAGTCTTTGTCAGAACAGTTTATATACTTTTCTTTCATGAATGCCTCTGGCTGGCATGCCTTTGAGTTCCATATCTGTAGGGAGCTGGGAAACGGGAAATACGGGATGCTTTGACTTGAAAGCAAATGGCTAACATGATTGATTAAGTTCTCCAATTGGGAAACTGAGTCATTACCAGACAGCTTGGAACAGATACCATTTGGAGAAGCTGAAATGGGTGTTTCCTGAGTCTTGGCTTCAACAGCAAGCGCATTGAGGAGACTGGAACAGGTGATTATATTTTTTCTGTATTCCTTTGAGATAGTTTCACTCTAGACATACCTTAAATTAGTTATTAGTGCAATTAGAAAACACAATCTACTGTCTAGATTAGCAGAGACAACTTGGTGTGTCAAATACATATTGGTCCAAGGAGAGAAAATGCATTGTGAATGGGAACAGAAAATTTTTAGACTGTCATCTCCACGGACAACAGTGTCTTCCACACCAGCAGCTGATAACAGCTGAAGGCTTGTGTGGAATCATGTACTTTTATCATAATATATATCTGCAATTTTTTGATGTTTTAAGAGATCAGGGACATACTTTAATTTTACCTCTCAAGGTTTCCTGAGTTTTCTGTGAGTGCACGCCTCACCAGCATGTACAGAAACATGGAAATTTATGTGCTGATCTCAGCATTCAATAAAGTACTGGATGCCAGATGAATAATGGATGCTGTTTTCAGTAGAACCCAAAATGATCATAAATGCCACAGGCTATTTCTATACATCTTTATTTATATTGTGGCATCGGGGAATTAGACAGTCTCACAGTTGGCCACTAGATGGTAGTATATCCCCAGATAAGAGGTAAGATGAGCTGGTTTGCAGCACTGCGGCTGGTTAATATGACCTAGAGACAAATCTCTCAACAAGAACATGAAAGAGGGAGGCAAGCGCTTTTAGATATATAACATGAAAGATGTTGACCGAGCAACAGTATGGGAATTAAAGGCGTGACTGTGATCTTGAAATCATTTCCAGGCTTCCACAGCCTGAAACGGTTTTTCAAGTGAGAAGGGCTCATTCAAGCCTCGGATGTGCCAAAGATCTGGGTACAGCTCATCAGGTCCCACTGCTCTCCATTTATTGGTGACGGATGGCTTGTAAATGTTGTTTCGGTTGTTGAGCTAACAAGAAAGCGATGCGGGATAACAAAGCTACTGGCTGTCTTTCAAAGAGGAGGGTTTGGGGGGCTTTACTCTCTAAAGCATTTTGAATATAAAAATGGTTTTGTTAACAGCTGTTTCCAAAACTGACATGCCTTAAAGCATATGTGAAGCATATGTAAAGCTTGTTTACTGATTAGTTGATTGATTGGTTTGTTTCGATTTATACCTTGCGCATGCGGTGTCCACTCCCCCATCAGACGATCTGGTGGCCTTCAGCCTGGGGTGGCTGCTGCCACCGCATGGGACAACACGGCTTGCCAATGATCTCTGGCTTGAACCCCCAGCATTGCCCCGCCATGGGTTGCCTGCTGTGAAATAAGCTCTGCGTTTTCTCACAACATCTGCTTAAGAGCCAGCTTTGGGGAAATAGCCTACCACTTAGAACAGAAGGCCATTTTCTGACTTGCAATAAATCTCATTTTTAGATGTGCCATATAAATCCAGCTGTCCAGCAGTTGCTAGACAAAAATTTCTCTGGGTCTCAAAAGAGGGAAGAAATGCATTGGAAGATTAACTGCAAATGTCATCTTTAGCAAATACAGGAAACATTAATTAAAAAGAAGAGTCGGTTTCATGATTAAGGGTCAAGTGAAAAGCGTGTGCCTTAGGGAGGGGCTGCGGCTCAGTGCCAGAATGTCTGCTTGGCATGCCGAGGATCCCAGGTTCTATCCCAGCATCTCCAGTTAAAAGGATCAGGTAGTAGGTGATACGAAAGACTTCCTCCCGAGATGCAGCTTCACGTGAAAGTATCCCCTCTGGCTTCACAACACTTACCTTGGGCATCCTACACCTGGCAAGCTAAGCCAAGTCCATTGACTTTGACCTTTGCTAAGAAACTCCCAGTTCCCAGGTGATTATGAACCAGCTCCTGTGAGCCTGGAACTTGCGATGGAACCTACAAGAAGGAACCTACAAGAAGGCAACGTTCACAAACTGAGAATGGGTGTGTTATTTCAGTAATTTCTTCCCTGCCTTTCTGTTTTGAAATGAAACACTCAAGGTAGCTTACAAGATGAAAAAGCTTTTGAAATCATAATACAAATACATGAGCAGCACTCATAAACAATAAAAACGTGTGGGAAACTGTGAAAACCCATTTTAGAATAAGCATCAAAATAACGGGAACCATAAAAGGAAAAATTACAGCAGCAGCCATAAAACAGTTCCAGGGCCTGCACCGGACTGCTTTCAACCATCATGCCAAGAAATTTAGGATTTCGGGGTGGGGGGGGACACTACAGACCCCTTGCCCCACCCCCACTAATCAAGGGTGAATTGGCCATCAAAGCCACTAGGAAAAGTCCTGGTGGGTTGATGGCCTTAGGGCTGCCTTCCCACTGGGGCTACCCCAGACCCAAGTAGGGAACAATCCTTGCACCCTGAAAGGTGGGTGGGAGCTGTCTTTGCAAGCCAAAGCCCCAAGCCCCACAGGACTGGGGGAAATAGCTACTGCTGTGGCCATGCAGGCTGAGCCTCATGGGAATTTTCTCTTCCCCCTTATCCCCCTCAATGAGGGGTGGGGCTTTGGGCAGGACAGGGGACAGGCCCATTTGTGCCTCCAGTCTACCCCTGATGGACACCCATAGATGGGCATTCTTGCAAGGGCCCACTAACCTTCTGTGCCAAAATTGCTGTCTGCCCAGAATGACACTTAAAGGAGCTCTGGTAGTCGGCTGGCACAGACTTCTTCCTGAATGATGGAGAGCTATCAGTCAGGGGTGGAAGTCTGGGCCTGACTGCAGGTAGATGCGCCTTTGGTCCGACTCATTTTAATGAAGGTGTCTTTATATAATTATAATGCCTACCAGTGCAACTCACAATCCACGCAAGTCAAAATATGTGAATGCAACTCGCGTGTTTTAAAATCACACATCTTTGGACTTATTAGCTGTGCACTGGGCTGCAATCCTGCATTAAGGGAAAGCCCTGCGGGAATGAATGTGGATTTAAACACATTATGACTGCCTCCAATTTTCAGTCTGGGATATTTGCTCCAAATACATTATTCAAGATGACTTTATTTAGGGCAACATTCGCGTAGAGAAAGCCCCATCACAGAATTTTATTCTATGCCATTGTGAGGTTAAAAAATATTTCAGCCTTGATACCGCAAATGAACCGATGCTTGTTTCCAAAACGGTAAGAGCTTGAAGGTGTTAGATTGAGAAGGAGTGAAGAAAAGTTGGCCTAGATGGAGAGGCGGTTGGTGGTGGATATACTTACCAGACTTTGTGATGAAAGGCATCTGTGTTTTATGTTTGATTCCCCTCACCACACACACACACTTCCACTGTGACTCCAGGGGATATTCTCTGACACTTAAAGTTTCTGTTTCAACTTGCATGACTGAAAAGCTGTAGCTTTCCTTCAAAGCACAGAACAGACAGTTCTCCACTCACTCGGCAGAAAACTTTTCTCCTTCAGCTCATGAGGTTCTCGCTTTGCCAGAGAAGAGTTTGAACAAATTCAAGGGATGAGTCATGAAGAACTTTGATGAAATTGCAGACTGGGCAGTGATTCATTTGTAAAGCTTTGTAAAGGTGCCTAAGGCTTTGTTACGGGGCATCTTCTATACCAGCTTTTGCTGTCATGCTCTTTTTTTCCCCTGAATCAAAATGGGAAGCACATGTCATTCATACACCTGAGAAGTGTGTGTTCAGAGTGGAGAAAAAGAAATCTAAAAAGAGTCCTAACACCAGCACCCTGTTTCAGATAAATATCCCAGGAAGCCCCCAAACAGGATATGACCCTTACTTGTTCTTTGTCTCCAAGGAGTAAACTGCTTTGGGAACATGCAGTTCTGCTTCACCACCAGGGCTAATTAATCTGTTGATAGGCCATGAATTTGCCTACAATTTTTAAAATATCATCTAAGCCAATGTCTTTCACCACATTTCACAGCACTGAATTCCATCCAGGTAATTGTGAACTGTGTGAAATATTCTTCCCTGTGTGTTAAACCTATGGCTGATGCATTACTTCATGGGAGAAACTCAAGTTCTAGCGTTATGAGATAGACTGAAAATATTTCTCACCCTTCACTCTTACTATGCCATCCATAGCATACTTCAGCTCTCCACCAGGTTCTTTCAGCACCAGGGTGATACGATCACAGTATTCATCAGAGGCCCATCCATAGTCTCACCACTGTATTTTTGGCCTAATTCAGATTTCCAGACTGTTGAAAGACAGTCTCATATAACGTGTATTACAGTAATCTAACCTAGATATGATCAGAACATGAATGACTTCCCTGTTTCCCATTTGGATTCCTTGCAGCACAGTGCCCTTCTGTTGTTATGCAGAATGTGCAAAACAATAGAAAGCATTTCTGGAGGGCATTTCTTATATATATATACACACACACACATACAAGAAGTGGGACCCACAATACTCGTGGGGGGAGTATTCCCCACAGGTCCTGGCCTGCAGAAGCAGGAGGAGCTCCGCAGGAGGAGAAAGCTGCAGCAGGTGAGCACAGCAGGCGGGCCCAGCAGGCCCGCCAAGCCTTCTCCCACCCCCACCCCCCCAGTGGTGGCAGCAGTGAGGCTTGAGTGGCCCACAGCTGCCAACCTCCAAGCCTTCTCCTGCACCCCCCTCCCTAGCAGCGAGGCCTGAGTGGCCCACAGCCACAAATTCTTCTCCCACACCCCCTTCTCCCACACCCCAGTGGCAGTGGTGGTAAGGCCTGAGTGGCCCACAGCGGCCAGACCACCAATCCTTCTCCCCCCACCCCCGGCGCCACCAGCATGCGCAGGGAACTTTTTTTCATTTTGGGGGGATTTAAGTGTCTCCCGTATAGTTTTTTAAACTTTTCATATTTTTCTGCATACCTGGGCACTGCCCCAAGTGTGCAGGAAAATCTCTCTGCCCTCTAAGTGCCCCCGATGTCTGCAAAGAAGGGGCCTCTTGGCTATTAGTATATAGATAGTACAATGGATCAGCTCAGGAAGTTTCTTCTATAAGGGATTGTGACCAAAGAGGGGCAGGTTCGACCCCAAAGGAATAGCTAGGGCCATGGATTCACCCACCCAGCAAAGGCTAGCTCAGTAGTGAGGGTATGGCCAGAGGCTGCAGCTGAGTAACTGGGGTGGCAGCTGCCTTAACTGCCGAAGGTATCCCAATTGGCTGGAGAGGCCAGTAGGCGTGAAGAAGGTCTGGCAACCTTTCCTGTCCACCCAGTCAGCCAAAGCTTTTAGGCTGAGACTTGAGGACAGTTGTGGAGAGGAGTTGGGAGAACCTGTAATAGGAGGACTCAGCGCATGGGAGGAAAGGAACCAGGCAGCCTGAGCAGGGAGTGAGGAAACTTATTTGCAAGAGACAGCTGTACGAGCATGTGTTTGAATGCAACCCCACTCTCCCTCTTCCCCAGATGGGACCTGAAAAGGACTCAGGGATAACAGGGACAGTACATTGCAATGTTCATTGTACAGGTATCCCCCCACACACATTACTGCAATTCTTCTGTCTTTGAAACCCTCTCTTCGGTATAATATGTCTAACTTTAAACAGGTTTTTTGTTTGTTTGCTTGCATTGTTTTCCAGTTTTTCAGTCCTAGCCCCCCTGCCTTGTTTTGTTCATTAGAGATCATTACTGTTTTATTGAATTGTTTTTATCATGTTTTGTAATCCGCCTTGAGAATCACTGAGAAAAGTGGATTATAAATGAAGTTAGTCATCATCTTAGTTTGCCCACTACAGTGTTTGTGTAATAAGTACACTACAGACATATGCAAGCAATCTGTGCAGAAATAGAAAAGTAAGAATGGAAAGATTGTTCTTTTAAAAATGTTTAAATTATTTTTTCATCTACAGAATACATTACAATACAATACATGGCAGTACACACAACTGACAGACAACCTAGGTCTTAGTGAGTAAGGCAGATTATTAAATAAAATGTATCTAGATTCAGCAAGATAAGCAGCCTAGAAACAGAAAAAGATCATAAACACCTATATCCAAACAACTGTAGTATCGTAGCTAAATTAAACCCAATTTAAACTTTGATACCTTGAATATCTCAGATTAATTAAATAAAACCAGTCATCTATACTTCACAATCACTCCAGCCATGTCATACAAAAATTGCACAGTTGAAAATATCAAATTGAATACCTAGTTCTCTATTCTAAAATATCGGAAATGGGCTTTCAAGGAGCAGAGAAGTAAGTATGTTCAGTTCTCCCATCTCTCAACTTAATCATCTCATTCAATTTAGATAACATTAGCCAACTCCCATACTTTACTTATCCAAGCCTTAACATTTAAACTTGCTGCCTTTTCCCAGTTTTTAGCTAACAGCATTGTGGCAACTGTCAGTAATCAAGAATCATGTGTGTGTGTAAGTCCTACCAAGTATACTTTCGACTTAGGGCAACCCTATGAGTTAATGACCTCCAGACCATCCTATTGTTAACAGCCTTGATCAGGTCTTGCAAACTGAGCGCCCTGGCTTCCCTGGCTGAGCCGATCCGTCTCATGTTGGGTCTTCCTCTTTTTCCTGCTGCCTTCAGCTTTTCCCAGCATTAGTGCCTTTTCCAGTGACTCTTGTCTTCTCATAATATGACCAAAGTGCAATAACCTCAGTTTGGTCATTTTAGCTCTTAGGGAGAGTTCAGGCTTGATTGGCTCTAGAGCCCCACCCCCATCGGAGGGTTGGCAACCCTACCTAGCCAGGAGACAGAGAAGAGAAGCTGAGTCTTTCCTACTCTCCTGCTTGCTCCGAGGCCTACTGGGATAGCTTCTTAAGGAGGCAGTACACAACATGACTTTCAAAGAGTTAGCCAGATGGGAGCTGCCTTCAGTCTGAAACTACAGACTATAAATCACAGCTGACTTACAGCAACCCCACCCAAGCGGCTTTCAAGGCAAGTGAGAAGTAGAGGTGGTTTGTCATTGCCTTCCTCTGCAGTGTCCTTAGAGGTCCCCCATCCAAGAACTAACCAGAGGTGATCCTGCTTAGCTTCCAGGAGCTGACAAGACTGGACTATACCATGCCACCTTCCCTCGAGAGGGTATAGAATATCCCTATTATAATTAATAATTTGTGGGACTGACAGTGCTCTGCTTCTTCCCTCTCTCACCATTAGTTCAGATCTCTGTAAAGGCTTAGCTTCTGCTTGTCAGCCTAGCAGAGATTTGAGTTGCATCTTGCAGTTGCTGGGCAACCACAACATGTTTAGTTCTCCATAGTCAGCCAGAACTTTTAACAGCATTGGTGGTAGGTGTAGGCAGGTGAGAGCTTTTTATCTCTTCCAGCTGCCGGGGGGGGAGATCAGTGACTCTGTGCTGATGCAAAACAGCAAGTAGGCAAATAGAGAATGCGTCATCATGTTGCTTGTCGGGGCAAAAATTATATAGGGAAAGCTAGGAGAAAGAGATGCAAGAAAACGAAGAAACAAGAGTTTTCCAGGATGCAGGACAATACGTTCTTGTTGTCAACACACTTTCAAGTTCTCAGTAGAAAGGGTAGCAAACAAACAATCAAAAATAGAAAGGCTACTGATATGAAGAGCCAGTCTTCAAATGACCTGATTCACATTCCCACTTTGCCGTGAGCCTCACCCGATAACCTTGGATCAGCTACACTAAGGGTCCCCAACCTTTTTGAACCAATGGCAACATTATACTTCTGAAACAGTGTGGTAGGCGCAGCCACAAAATGGCTGCTACAAAATGGCTGCCACAAGAGGTGGAGCCATCTGCCAAAGGAATGTTTTTTAAAAAAATCTGCACAGCCAATCAAATCTCCAACGGCCAGTAAAAAGCCATGTTGGGGCAAACCCCACCAGTTTGCCCATTCCTGAGCAGGTTTCTCTCTGAGATGTCTCTTTTCTGATTTAATTATTCTATTTCTGCCCACTATGCTCACGGTGGTGTACGCCTACAACTACACCAGTTTGGTAGGAGCGTGGACTCTGATCTGGGAGATCCGGGTTTGATTCCCCACTTCTCTACATGCAGCTGCCAGTGTGACCTTGGGGCAGTCTGGAGAGGATTCTCTCAGCCCCACCAACCTCACAGGGTGTCTGTTGTGGGGAGGGGAAGGGAAAGGAAAGGAACTGTAAACCACTTGGATAGTGAAGGGCAGGGTATAAGTCCAATGTCTTCTTCTCTTCTTCACCTGTCCCCACCCACTTTATAAAAATACTTGGTGGATGCCAGGAAAATGTCAGCTGGTGCCGTGGTGTCCACTGGCAACATGTTGGGTCACTCTGAGCTATGCACTCTCAGTCTAACCTACTTCACAGGGCTGTTGTGGGTATACGCCACCCTGAGCATAGTGGGAAGAAATAGAATAATTAAATCAGACAAGACACATCTCAGAGAGACACAGGCTGTAGTGGGATGGCTTAAACAGAACCGACAGAAACTAAATCCAATGAAGACAGAGGTCCTGTACCTGAGTTATGGGGATTTGGAACTGGGAATCTGGCTCCCAACCATCGATGGGACACCTTTGGTGCTGGCGCCAAGGGTGAAGAGTCCAAGGGTTATCTTGGATTCCTCCCTTTCCATGGAGGCCCAGGTTGCTACTGTTGCTAGATCAATTTTCTATCATATTCAGCTGATCAAGCAACTGGTTCCCCATCTCACTGCCCAGGACTTTGCTACATTGATCCATGGTAATGGTCACTTCCAGGCTGGATTATTGTAACTCGCTCTACATGGGGCTGCCCGTGAACTTGACCTGGAAACTGCAGCTAGTGCATAATGCAGTAGCACATGTGCTGATGGTGATGCCTGTGTGGGCACACATTCAGCTCGTGCTCTGCCAACAGCACTGGCTGCCTATAGAGTACCGGATCCAGTTCAAGGTTCTAGTGCCGACTTTTAAAGCCACATGCAGCCAGGGAGCTGCATATCTCAGGGACCATCTCTCCCCATATGTGCCCCGCAGAGTTTTGCACTCATTTAATCAACATCTTCTGGTTGTCCCTGGTTAAAGCAGTGGCTGTCCAAATTTCTATTCTTGGCCTCCCCTGCTGACAGTCCTGGCCTTATGGTCAGCGGCTCGATATCCAATAACTCCTCTCAGAAGGCTCCATCCAAGCGTCGCTACTGAGGCAACTTTCACTCTGCTTTTCTGGTACTAAATTTTAAATTCCTTAATTTTATATATATTGCCTGAATTTGGTATTGCGGTTGTCACTATTGTGATGTCACCTTGTAACCCACCCTGAGCCCACATGCTGAGGCTGAATGGGATATTGGACAGCTTCTGTTGTTTTGTTCTCTGTTGCTTTGTCTCTCTAATTTTGTAATCCAGTTGTGCTGAATGGTTGTTTTGTGCATTATACTTGAGGTTATGTGGAGGGGGTATGCGTTATACTGTTTTTAGTCAGCTGTTTTCTAATTTTGTAATCCAGTGTCAACTGCATCATTGGATGTATGTATTATACTACTGTTACTGCATTGCTTTCCATTGTGTAAGCTTCCATGTCTCAGTGTACAACAAAATAATTCCATGTCTCATCATTATCAACAAAATAAAAATTCATGTGGAATTATAGTGGTCAGGAAAAATTTATTATTTAATTTATTTATATCATGCCTTTCTTTGCTGAGACTCAAGGTGGGTTACTGAATATAAACCGGTGCAATCAGACACCATGAAACAATCACTGAACAATGCAGTAGGACTAGGGTTACAGAATCAGAAAGTGATGCAAACAGCTAATGGCAGATAATGGACTGGGGCTGGGATTGCGTGCAAGAGAGAGAACTGCAGATGCCGGAGATAGGCTGGGGAGAAGATTCTCCCTCATCCTTCTTGATGGTGGAGGCCAGGGATGTATTTAGATGTTTCTCGGATGCAGTTTATTGACTGTAGGTTTCTAGTTTGCTTCTCGAGCACCAGCAGGTGGAGCCATAAGAGTTGAGGAAGAAAGCACAGCAGACACATTCATCGTTAGCCAGCCATTTATTCTTACTGATGACGGATAAAACAAAGTACTTCTTCGCCCAAAGAGTAATTAACACGGTGGAATTCCCTGCCACAGGACGTGGAGGCAGCTACAAGCACAGACAGCTTCAAGAAGAGATTGAATAAACATCTGGAGCAGAGGTCCATCAGTGGCTATTAGACACAAGGTACAGATGGAACACTCTATCTGAGGCAGTGGTGCTCTGTATTCTTGGTGCTGGGGGGCACAGTAGGAGGGCTTCTGGAGTTCTGGCCCCATTGGTGGACCTCCTGATGGCACCTGGGTTTTGGTCACTGTGTGAAAGAGAGCGTTGGACTGGATGGGCCACTGGCCTGATCCAACATGGCTTCAGAGCAAGTTTGGTGTAGTGGTTAAGTGCGCGGACTCTAATGTGGGGGAACTGAGAGGATTCCCCACTCCTCCACTTGCACCTGGTGATGTGACCTTGGGTCAGTCACAAGTTCTGGCACAGCTGTTCTTGAAAAAGAGCAGTTCCTCTCAGAGCTCCCTCAGCCCCACCTACCTCACAGGGTGTCTGTTGTGGGGAAGGGAAGGGAAAGGAGTTTGTAAGCTGCTCTGAGACTCCTTCGGGTAGTGAAGGGCAGGGCATAAATCCAATCTCTTCTCTTCTTCTTCTTCTCTTATGTTCTTAATTTTTATGCTTAATTGTATGGGCCCAAACTATCTCAGGTCAAAAATGTCAGGAGATTTTTATTTTTGGTATTGGGAGAAGGGACAGGTGATGTGTAACAGGCAGAATTAGGCCACAGGGTTGCCAACTCTGGGTTGGAAGCCACCTCCAACGCAGCCATTTTCTCTAGGGGAGTTGATCTCTGTCATCTGGAGACCTCTTGTAATTCCAGGAGAACACCAGGTCCCAACTGGAGGCTGGCAACCCTAATTTACAGAGTCATAAAGTGCCATATATATATAAAAAAGGCGTCCTTGTAAAACAGCTGTTGTGCCATTCCTGAGCAGCAAGAAAGAGTGAAGTTGCTAATTCTTTGGAAGAAGAATTACTCTGGGCAGTGGAGGCTCAACAGGTTGTGCCGCCTGTGGTCACACCTGCCTTTCTTATCACTCCCAGATCAGAGCATCTAATGTTTTTACACTTTTCATTCCCTTGGCATCTTCAAACACAGTGTGAAAAACCACACATGTCCTATAGGGCTTCCCAACAGGTTTGCCAGCCTCCAGGTGGGGCCTGGAGATCTCCCAGAAAGAATTACCGTTGATCTCCAGACTACAGAGGAGGAAATGACAACTTTGGAAGGTGAGCTGTGTGGCATTATACCCTGCTGAGCGCTCTCCCCTTCCCAAATCCCACCTTTACCGGGATCTGCCTCCAAATGTCCAGAAATTTCCCAACACGGAGTTGGCAACCCTACTCCCAGAGTTCTCAAATCAGGAAGCCTTATGGGCCTTGCACCATATTGTGTCTAAAGACACCAGGGGAATGAAGATGGAGGGACTGTTAACAGTTCCAGCCTGGGGCGGGTGCCGAGGCTTAGGTGAGTTGACGCAGGGATACTGGGAGGTGGAAGATTCTGCCGCCCGCCCACACTTGCTCCGGTTGCACCTCACTCTGGTTCCAATTGTTCCTTCATATGGCACCTTCCAAACAAAACCCTTCAACTTCTGAATGGAGAAAAGAAAGTGACCACTTGATCAGAAAATGCTTAAACCTGCTCCCCTTGGAAATATTATCCCACAACGTAAGGCAGGAGGCCATGGGGAAAAAAAACACAAAAACTTCCTAAACCACCCTACTTCTCTTTCAACACGTATGAGTTCTGTTATTGACTTCCATCAAAGCAAGATCAGTGTCATTCGTCTGTGGTCATTAAAAGGGAAAGTGCTTTCGATTGTCAAAAGTATTTTAATTCCAGTAAGTGTGTACCAAGGAATCAGTGTGCTTGTTTCACTTGCAGTAATCTAAATAAGAAACTGTAGAAATTAATGGACTGGTAATCAGGGCAAACCATGCATAGAAACTGTGTCGTATGGGTAGTTCTTTTCCCCATGTGTTACTTAACTCGGCTACAGTGCTGTTGGGAAGCGGGTTTTTCTCCCACTTCCCCACAGTACCACGGTGCATTCGTTCACCTCCTGGGTTTCCCCTGGCTTTTCTCAGATCTTTACCAAATTTGTGTTGTTGTGAAGTTTTGGAAAACATCAAAGCAAAGCCTGGGTGGCTACCCTGTGGGTGGGAAACTTTGAATTTTCCTAGTAACTGTTCCCACAGACACCCCTCCCCTGTCACTGGGAGAGGTTCTTTTCAACGATTTTTTCTGGTAAATGACATATCAATATATTGATGGAATGGTGCGTTGTTGTTGTTTTGCTATTAAGTTGTAGCGACTTATGGCAAACCCCTAGGGTTTTCAAGGCAAGAGAGGTTCAGAGGTAGTTTGCCGTTGCCTCCCTCTGCAGACCGACCCTAAACTTCCTTGCTGGGCTCCCATCCAAATACTGACCAGGATTGACACTGCTCAGCCTTCAAGACCTGATGAGATTGGGATAGCTTGGGCAGAATGAAGTCTCACTATGTAAATTACTGAGGGTGAGAAATCAATTAAAAAAATAGGGAAGTGGCATGGCAGAGGTGAATGGCCACCCCGGAGACAGGGAAAATGCAGGGGACCCTAATATCTGGAAACCTCACTGCACTGATAGTCTCAGCAACAGCAGGGCTTGGTCATGTGGAACAGCCCACTCTCAGGGTGGGGTCAGAGGGTACATCACTCTACCCAGAGCACTGATTCACTTAGGATTCCCGGGATTCCCACTGTGGCCTCCTGCTGGCAACCCTCGTTGCCCATCACAGTTTGGAGTGGTGGTGAGACAGAAAATAACCTCCAGTGTCGTACATAGCATTACATTGCTTCCGGGTTTTCCCAGAAGTGACATCATGCTGTGCACAACGTCATGTCCCCCACCCACAAGGTTCAACAAGTTGCCAAGCATGGCCTGGCTACCCTAGATTCACTTCATGTGTGTATTTTTTACAAAGTGGATATTTAATTTTGATGTGATTGTTTTTAAAGATTTACACTGCAACCCTATGCACAGCGATTCCAGTCTAAACCAGGAATTCGGCTGGAGTAATTGCAAGAGATTGCACTGTTACTGCTCATTGTCAAAAAATTTACCCTTCCAGGTTTTTTCCCTTTAGATCAGTGATAGTTGGCGCTTCCCAAAAGTAACAGGACTCCCGTCTTGATGTGCCAGACCCAGTCAGCTCTGCCCAACTAAGGTTTCTCATGGTTCAAGTGTAGATTTTTCAAGATCAGTATCCCTCTTATCAGGCTTAAATGACCCTTTTTTAAAAAAAAAAATCCCCTTTAGGTCCTATGACTGTGAACATGGCAAGTAAGGAAGTTTTATTTATAAAAAAGAAAGTGTCGATTTAAAAGTAGGCAAACTTTCTAAACGTTCAAATAACTGCTTTATTCAACTTTCTGGCACTCACGCAATACAGTTGCTTAAAAAACCTAGATTTTAGAGGCTGGCTGTGTAAGTCTACCGTAATCAGAATAATAAAGTATTGTAGCACCTTAAAGACTTACACATTTATTGTGGCATAAACTGTTGGCTGCATGAAACCTCACTGCATTTTCCCCAGAGCAAGAGCCAGTGGATAGTGGAGTGGATAACACAGGACTGTTTAGGATCGCTCCTTTTGTCAGATGCATGGCATATTATATTCATTCAGGAGACAGATTTATATCAAGAGCTGAAAACTACAGAAGGTAGGGAATAGTTATTATAAAAAGAGGTGTAAAGGACCACTTTCCCAGGATCAAGTGTATAGAACTGGCTTTTATTGGTTGATCTCAAAAGCCAGAGTGTTATAGTGCTCAGCAAGGGCGGATTAAGGCTCACTGGGGCCCTAAGCACTGACCAATCTTGGTGCCCCCCTCCTTTCCACACTGACCCAGTCCATTTTAGTTGTTGACCTGTCTGACCAGATATACAATGCAGGTTGCAGCAATGCAAAAACGTATTCATACGATAACACCATATACTGTACAAACTAAGCCAAGCTTTGGCTACATAAAGTTCTACAAAAATGCAATACAACATCTATTTTACAAATCTTCATTCTTTTCTTTTTTTCTTTTCACCCTTTCCCCGACTTTGTGGTGCCCCCTTTGGCCCTGGTGCCCTAAGCACGTGCTTAGTCTGCTCAATGGTTAATCTGCCACTGGTGCTCAGACTGTGGGACTAGGATCCGGGGGAGCCAAGTTCAAGTCCTTACTCTGCCGTGAAAGCTTTCTGGTTGACCTTGGGCCAGTCACACATTCTCAGCCTAACCTACCACACAGGATTATTGTGGGAATAAAACAAACAAGAGGAGAATTATATGAGCCCCTTTTGTGTCCCCATCAGGCAGAAAGGTGGGGCACAAAGGAAGTAAATAAAATAAACGACATTTAGGGAGCAAACCTAAGCAGGTCTACTCAATGGTACGTCTCATTTTATTCAGTGAGGATTATTCCCAGGAGAGTGGTTTTAGGACTGAAGCCATAGACTTGGAATCAGGATTCGTACTCAAAATGGTTATGAGGAAACACTGGTTTTCCATCCATTTCAGCCTTGCTTGGTATTGTGGCAGTCCTCTTCCATTCTAATTCCTCCTATCCTAATTATGACGGGGGGGGGAATCTGAGTTCTGCTCGCTTTGGCATTGTAGCCCTCATCGTGGCCAGCATATTTCAAGGCCAAGCTGGTCGTACCTGGTTGACCCACCATTCTTGTTCGTGCCCTGCCTTAGGCATGCCACACTACTGTTATCATAGGACAAAAAGCAAAAACAAGCCAAATCTTTATTTAACTAAACATTTCACTTGGGTGAAATCCTAATAAATTGAGGGGAAAGTTCTTTGTTGTATATTAAATATTTACAAGAGCAAAAATAATTTTTTAAAAATATTGATAATAGATAGAAATATAGCTAGAGGAACAGGCATGTAGACACGGACAAGACAGGAGCCTATAAAGGATTGTGGAAGATGGAAGAACGTTGAAGTTCCTCACACACTTCAAATTTGAGTCTGAACAGGCCAAATCCTGCTTCCCCTCCCCAACTGACACTTTGTTGATGTCAGTATTCTTCCCCTTCCCCAGAGCATTTTCAGTTCTCATTGGGCAGCTTTTAAGAGCCCGAGCATTTTCTTTTTCTTTCCTTCTGGTTAATTTACAAAGTCATATATTTCTGCATACCTGGTGAGTCTCCAGAGTGCATGCAGACCCTTACCTGGACTGCGGGTGGCTCATTTTTGCCACGTTCACTATCTGTACTGGGGCCAGCCAGTTTAGTATTAGAGTGATAAAGAGATATCTTCATCTTTCCTTGCCCACTTTTTAAAAAATATCATGACCTTTCTACCTCTTTTGCAACAAGATCACAATCTTGATTTTACTAGACTGTAATCTTCTGTTTGAATAAATGGGCTGTTTACTGAATCACATAATGGTTATCTCTCCCCGTCATTATTTTACTAAAGCTCTTTAGCTCTCTCTTGCATTTGTGTTTTTGAAATTATCTCTTTTCAGATCTAAATGCTTCTCCTTTTTTTAACGAATCTTTGAAACACTACAACTATTTTAACTTTTAAGTGACCTTTCTTGTTCTATGGCTACCTTTTAGAATGCTTTTACCCGGCATACTACTATTCAGCTGTCTCTAGTTCTCTACGCTGGTTCCTGCTGACCTTACAATACAACTGCTACTTGTCACTGTTGCTTCATATCCACTAATATGCCTGTGAAACGTATGAACAGAAGAGTGTTAACCAGTTCTACCACTAGGGTTGCCAACCTCCAGATGGGGCCTGGAGATCTCCTGCTATTATGACAGATCTCCAGACAATAGTTCCCCTGGAGAAAATGGCTGCTTTGAAGGGTGGACTGTATGGCATTATACCCTGCTGAGGCCCCTCCCCTCCCCAAACCCCACCCTCCTCAGGCTCCACCCCCAAAATCTCCAGGTATTTCCCAACCCAGAGCTGGCAACCCTGACCAATACTAATTTTAGGTCTCAGATATGTAACCTCTGTACCCAGAGCAACCCATTCTGTACAGTCTTTATACTGACCTTCCTTTTCTCTTACGTGTTATGCCTTTGGATCATGAAGATATTACCTATTCTTTGTAGCATGAAGCATTTTTCATGTACAAGTTCCATCTTTTAAAGCTGCTTCGGTGTTCTGCTTCTACCTTGAGGACTGTTTTATGGAGATCATTTTAGGCTGCCGGATGTTTTGTGCTGTCTTTATGCTTCAGACCTGGTTACTTGTTTTAATACTGATAATTCTTACATCATTGTTTTTATGGTCTTTTTATCTCAGTTTTTACTTTGTGAGACACCTCAAAATAGTCTCTGGAGAGACAGAGGATAATGCCAAAACATGCAGTCCTCTAGCTCTACACTAGGTACTTCCTCAATGATATTTAGGACAGGCTAGCATCACTTGAAGTGGCCATAAATTGCAAAGTTGCTTGTAGGAGCATAGTGGGAGACACGGCAACTAGGCGGAGCCTCTAATGGGCAATCAGGGTTGCCAGCTACAGGCTGGGAAACACCGGGAGATTTTGGTGGTGGTGCCTGAGGAGGGCAGGTTTTGGAGAGGGAAGGGACTTCAGTGGGGTATAATGCCATCAAGTCCACCTTCCAAAGTGGCCATTTTCTCCAAGTGAATTGATCTCTGGAGATCTCCAACCACCCCTGGGTAGGGTTGCCAGGTCCTGCCTCCTCCCAAGCAGGGGACTTTGGGAGGGATTCCAGGAAGGGGAGGGGACGTCCCCACCAATAATGACATCACTCAGAAGTGATATCATCACATTGGGAACGTGCCTGAACCCCATGCAGAAAATTTGCCGCTTGGAATTCAGGCAGCCGTGCCCCCCCTCCAAAGGCATTTAAAGGGTCCCTGGGGACAGGCATCCCTACCCTACCCCCAGGAAGTTGGCAGCCCGAAGGGCAATGAAAGCTCTCAGTAGCAGACTTACAACTCCCATCTGGCAGGAGATAATCTTGGAGTCATTGGTGCAGCAAGTACCCAGTTTGCTTTGGCGCCCCCAGGGAATGAGGGAAAGGGCAGTGTCTCCAAGTGGGGAATTGGGATGGCCAACCAGTAGGAACAAGGTCTTCACAGTGACATTTAATTCTTGGCTTCTTCTCCTCAAGGTAACATGAGTTAGTATCCCCATTCAGTCACTGAGACAGACAGACAAACAGACAGATAATCCGATGACCTCAACATCTTGTTTAGTACTCTGTTCCTGGAATTCCTAGAACTGCAGCCAAGAATCCTGGTGGCATTGCATCACCCCAAACAATGGCATGATGCCAGTACTGGACAAACAGCTGCCATCGCCTCCCAAAGAGATAAGGGCAATACTGCATGGAGTGTAAGTAAGTTTATTGTATATGGCCGTTGGCCGTTACAATATAAAATATAAATACACAATATAAATTTAAGGTTCAAAAGTACTGTTCTAAAAACAAGCCTTCAGAATAAGACTGTATAACATTTCAACAAATAAAACAATCAAAGTTTTAAAATAATAAAAGATATGCTACCAGTTTTGTAGCTCTATGTGAGACAATACTGGAAACAGCCTTGGATCTAAGTTTTCTGGCTGCAAGCACAAAAAGCGCTACCTTGCAAGTAACCAGAAAATACATATCTGACAAGAGGAAAACCAACTTTTCATTGTCAGGTAAATTACAAAGTTGGCTTAAAATTACAGATAGGAATCTGCTTCTTAGGTCTGAGTATAAAGGACAAACCATACTGTATGGAGGAAATGGGCTGCTTTTCAAGCTGCTGCCTGGAGTTTTGTGAAATGGACATCTTTTCTCAGAAATACAGACCGTTTCCACAGAAAGATGATTCTCTGTGTAGTTCTAATTGCTGCTGCAAATGTAGAGGCATTTAAAGTAGCAACAGACTGTCCACAAAGCAGTTTTCCCTACACTTTCCCTCATCCCCCCACAGCTATCATTTTTTCACCACCATCACTGGAGGGCTTTTTTTTTTTAAAGAAATTGTTAGGTCACTATAGCACTGTAGTTTTATAATGATCTATCATTGTAATGATCTATTGTTTGTAGATATCATTTGAATTTTTTAAAAAGCAGTTCTCTACCAGCCTGTACCTTTCTGCTTATAATTCCATAATGAAAAGGGAGAGATCCTTACCTTTCAATTTTTTTTTCTGTCACCCCATTGATTGCCAGGGTTGAGTCGGCTGATCTGGCTGGCTAAGCAGGTGTCCCCTCCCTCCCTCACCACTCCATGTGTGTCCCTCCCAAAGCTGCACGCTCAGTCGAAGAGGGCGACCAGCCCAGATAGAAGGAGTGTACTGTTCTTCGGTCAGGGGTATACGATAGCTGCACTCCCCTGCTAGAACCTTCAGACAAGTTCAAGGTCCATCCTTTCCTTTTAAAATGAAAGCTGTGAACTAGTAGAATCATGACAACAGATAGTTATAATGGTACAAAAAAAAGCAGTTAAATTTGCATTTAATGAACCAGTTCATGGCTAGAGATGCCAAACTTGCAGTGGGTCTCCTACAGAACTGCCTGTGAGCTGGGTATATATGCAGTCTGCTGGGTATGTATGCAGAATGGGAGCTCTTTTATTGGCAGCCAGAGTTGCATGTCAAGCTTTGGAGGGCCAGTATTGGTGCTTCCAGGGCTGCAGAAGGGCTGTAGAAGTTCATCCCTCCTGGTTGCCTTGACACTTAATGCCTTGGTGCCAGGTTGTCTGACCCATGGACCGCTCCCATGGACCAAATGGACCTCCATAGAACCCATGGTGGTCCATGGGCGGTCCATCAAAAATGCAAACACACAAACTGGGCAAATGGACCACAAACTGGGCAAATGGACTACAGACTGTGCCCCAATCCATAACAAAAGTTGGTCCATGGTCCAGTCCGTGCCCATCCCTAGTTAAGACTAAATTGCTTGTATGTTTCAGGAACTGCAAAAAAACCCCAAAACCTACATCCAGGTAGCTTAATTTTGCATATTCAAATGTACATTGTTTATTTAATATGTATTCTATTATTTGGCAATTTTATTTATTTATTTATTTATTTATTTATTTATTTATTTATTTATTTATTTATTTATTTATTTGCTTCTCATGCGGAGGAACAGTGAGATACTGATGTCCCACCCCCAGCAACTGAAAAGCTTATGGCACAATCCTAATCATGCTTATTCATTTCCACTTATTTCTTGGTCAGGGTGTTTAGAATGGCAAACTTCTCTGGCTTTTTTTTTTTTGTAACCATAAGGTCTAGAAAGTCTTTAAAATGAAAGCTGAGATACAGCATTCTATGCTCCCACAAACCAGCGGCATCAGCCCTGAGCACAGTTCAGTACATGCTTCTACAGGCTTTGATGTTTATCTAGTTCTGGTAGCTATTTTCAGCACTGTGATGGTTAACTCATCTGTGGCATATTAGTATTTGTACAGATCTACTCCTGCCAGGAAGGACAGGCTTTATTTTTTTACTGCAAAGGTAGAGTTTCTTATATAATCAAGGAGCAATCTGCAACGCAAGATACTTTGTTTATTCTCTTCATTTCCTCTGCTAAAAGGACTTTGATCTGTGTGGGTGTATGAAAAGCTTCCTTGATTCTGGTTATGCAGAAGTTTAGTTCAGATTAAGGCTGAAATCAAACATGCTTTTTCAAGCATTTCAGTGAACAAAGATGCCAGTTTCTTTTACTCTTCCCCTTTCCCTGGTCACCACTGAAACAAAGGCTGAGGAAATCTTAAATCGATTTCATCCAGCACTCATTTTCTTCAGATCGCCCTTTTTCCGGGTGGATGTCCCTCCCTGTTCTCAGGCAATAGTGTCAGAGTTGGGGGGGGAAGCATTCACCCACTCTGCAGTCTTGTGAAGCTGTACTTACTTCAGTTTCTTGGGTAAATCAAACAAAGTACTGCAATGCTACACCGGAGCCCATGTACACACATACAAGTTCCAAGGCAAAAGGCATGCTTTCCTCAACGCTGTACAGGAAATAGCCATGCAGTGGACGTACACAGAGTCCTAAAAAGGAGGAAGAATTGAGTGTGGGAGACATTTTTTTTAATTTTCTTCGTTTATACCCCGCCTGTCTTCTCAATGGGGACCTAGAGTGACTTAAATTGTTCTCCTCTTCTCCATTTTGTCAACAACCCTGTAAGGTAGGTTAGGCTGAGAAGAAGAGAAGAGATTGGATTGGATTTATACCCTGCCCTTCACTACCCAAGGGAGTCTCAGAGTGGCTTACAATCTCCTTTCCCTTCCCCTCCCCACAACAGACACTCTGTGAGGCAGGTGGGGCTGAGAGAGCGCTGACGGAAACTGCTCTTTTTCAAGAACAGCTGTGCCAGAACTATGGCTTGCCCAAGGTCATCCAGCCAGGTGCAAATGGAGGAGTGGGGAATCAAACCCGGTTCTCCCAGATTAGAGTCTGCGCACTTAACCACTACACCAAACTGGCTCTTTGGTTACACCCCACGAAATGGCAACTGGCTCAAGGTTACACCCCGGGAGCAAAATGGGGGTTGAAGCCTGGGTCTCCTAGACCCCAGTCTGTCAGTCCAGCCACTGCACCAGGCAGCCATGCAATTTTTTGACCAAAGAGACAAAATGTGTATAATTTGGGGGCATGGGTGGATGGGCAACTAAAAGTGATTTTCGGACACAAACTATGTGTTCATAGGGAACACTGAAATGACTGGAAAGCTGAAATACAAACTGCAATCCATCTCCCAGCAAGTGCATTTAAAAGCTACTCTCTACCCCCCTCCTCTCCTTAAAGGGACTCAGTACACTCAGTACAAGTAGAAAAGTCATTATATTGTTTAAATCTCAGGATGATGCTAAAGGGCTGGTAGAGGTGGGTGTGGATTCTATCACTTCAGACTCCACACATGGGTTCAGATGATTCAATGCTTCTTCATAGCAAACAATCTCTTTCAGGTGGAAAATCAGTGTGCCAGGAAGAAGGCTAGACCAGAACTCTCCTCCTGGACACTCAGTTTAAAAATGGACAGAGGAGCCCTGGATGTCATCTGAGCTCCATAGAGGAAGGATGGGGGAAATGTACATAGATGGAGGGGGTGAAGCTGGCCACAGAAACTTGCTGTGCCATCATCACCACATCTGTCTTTATAGCACCATCTTAAGCAGAATTAGGATTGCACCATTAGTAGCTGCAAAGGACTCAGCAGAGAACCACCCCCCTTCTCTTTTGAATTTGAGTAGCATTTGCATCGTGCCTTTTCAGTCCTGTAAACTGCTTGGGTACCCCCACCTTGCCTAAAAAGCAAACAAGGTTGCACTTACCTGTAACTATTGTTCATCAACTTCTTCTGTGCAGACACACATTGGACTGTGCACGCGCAGGCCATCCTCGGAGACTGATTTTTTTAGCTAAAAAGTTCTATAACTGGGCAGTCCGCCCTGTCTTATCTGAGTCTGCGCAGTTATTTGCACCAAAACCTTGGGCGGACCGCCCCCATTCCCTCAGTTCCTACTAACTGCTACAAGCTCAAAACAGATAGAGAAATAAATTCCAGAGAGCTCACAGCAGGGCAGGAGGGAGGGAATGTGTGTCTGCACACAATGTGTGTCGCAGCAGAGTGGGATTCAAACCTGACTGGCTGTGGTCCAAAAAACAAGGCGGGAAAGTTAGCCAAAAGAATCTGATTGCCTCCCTAGATTATGGCTTCTTAGGCATGGGTGTTTTCCCTTGCATTCACCGTGCATGTCCGTTGGGTTTTCTTTGTCATTCTGCATTTCCCCTCATTTTCATGTTTGCCAGGTTATCTTTTCTGTTCTATTATTGATTCCCCCCCTTCAGCACGCAGTTCACTTTCTGGTCACTGTTTCCCTGGGGTTTTTGAGAGTGCTTTTGTGCCAATTTTCCCTTTCGCTTTATTTCTGAGCCAAAGTTAATTCAAAAGCTTACATATTTCCTTGGATTTTCACCCCTGCCCCTTTGCTGACCCTGGAAGGTCAGTTCCTGCCCACATTGAAGTTGTTCCACCCACTCTGTACCTTCCACCATTAATCGGTGGGTAACTTCCAATTTCTGCTTTTTCACATGTACCAGGGACAGCCACCCCTAGGTAAGCCAAGGGAACTGGCGCACCAGCTCATGGCCACCAGTTGTGAGCCAGCCAGCCTGCCAGCCTGGCTGAGCCGTGTGTGAGAGCTGCCTTTCTTGGCTCTCACTGGCTGGCTGCAGGCGCTTAGAAGACAAGGGAAGTCACTCGAGAGAGAGCAGCCCAGTTCCAGCCTTTGGAAGATGGAGGGAAATTAAATTTTAATCATTTTATAAGTGGCATTAGTCTGGCATTATATGAGACTAACATTAGTCTCATGCTGCTTGTCAAAAAAAAAAGGAGAGGAAAGGAAAGGATGGGGGTAAAGTTTAGAAGGAGCTGCTATTGCCAACAGTCTCAATTTGGGACCTGTTTTGATTAACATCTTTACAAATGATTTGGATGAAGGAATAGAGGGAATGCTTATTAAATTTGCAGATGATGCTAAATTGGGAGGGGTGGCAAATATGGTAGAATACAGAATCAAGATACAGGATGATCTTGAACTGACAAGCGAATTGTGAAGGGGGGCAGAATACAAAGCAGATTTATACTATAGTAAAGAACTTTTGAGAACTTACCAGGCAACAATAAAGGATCCTGAGACTTTTATAACTTTCGACAAAAAGTAAACAATTCCACAAAAATGGTGCCTCCAAAGGAGGAGGAGAAAGATAAGCAACTGAAACTGAAATTCCCTGCCAGAAATGCCAGTCCAGCAAGTTCTGTTCCTAGACAGGACAAGTCTATAGACTTCCAAAACATGCTGACTGAGGCTCTGCGCCCTCTGCTGGAACAAATGACATCACTTCATATGAAATTCGACGCACAACAAAGCCAGTTGACTGAAACTACTAAAAAGACTGAAAAAATTGAGAAAGAGCTTAAAGAAGTAGATGCCAATACACAGAAGCTTAAAAAACAAATGCAGAAGATGGAAAAAAGAGAGTAGTTAATGAGGCACAACTTCTACAGCTGCAAATGGAAAAGGCAAGCTATGTCTTAAGACTTCAGGGAGTTTCTGAAGCCAAAGGAGAAGACTTGAAGCATATTATGTGTGATGCATTGGGGCCGGTGACAGATTTAAAAGCGGATTTTCTACAAAATGAAATAGATGCGATCTATAGGTCGTATTCTGACTATATAAGAAAAAATAATCTGCCCGGTGAGATTGTGGTGAGATTCTCCAGAAGACAAGTAAGAGACCAAGTATTGAAAGCTACAAGTGGAACTACCCTGAAAATCCAAGACAAAGAAATAAGAGTTTTGAAGGACATTCCATCTGAAATAAGGAAGAAGAGAAAGAAATTTAGAGACTTGCCATTGTTTTTACAGAAGAACAATGTCCCTTACAAATGGATTGCCCCAGAAGACATCATCTTCAAATTTAAAGATAAGAAAGAACGAATTGACTCTGTTACAAAGGCACATGAATTTCTTCATCAACACATCACTCCAGCAGATAAAGAGGATAAAGAAGATGACAGCAACAAGGGAAGTGAAGAAGAAGGAGCACTGGCACCTTCCAATGAGGACTCAGATTCGGAATGGGGGGCAGCCGGCCCAAAATAAGAGATAGACTGAGGAGTAAAAAAGCAAAAAAATGAGTTGTGATTCTCTCTAGATCCTGTTTAAAATGAACTCAATTAATTTCTCTTTAAAAGCTCTTTATATAGTTAGATTTGTTGGTGACTTTTGTATAAACAGCAATAATTGTATACTCACTTGGCGTAGCTAATCATAATAGTATTTAATTATGAGCTAATTTTACAAGCATTATGTATGACCACCATCTCTTGGGTTTTTAGTGGTTTTCTTTTCTTTTTCCTGTAGTATGTAGTTACCCTGCCCTGTTTTCTTTGTAGTTTATAGAAAAAGCAATAAAGAATCCCCTACGAGGGGCTAAAAAAAAAGAGATACATGATGATCTTGACAGGCTGGAAAACAGGGCTAAAACAAAAAAAAAAAAGAGTTTCAACAAGGATAAATGTAAAGTTCTGCATTTAGGTAGGAAAAATCAAATGCATAATTGTAGGATGGGGGAGACTTGTCTTGGCAGTAGTATGTGTGAAAAGGGTATAGGGGTTTTAGTAGACCATACACTGAACGTGAGTCAGCAGTGTGATGCCATAGCTAAAAAGGCAAAAGCAATTTTGGGCTGTATGAATCAACAGAAAGAAAGAGGAGAGGAGATGATTGAGAGGTGATATGGTAACCATATCCCTCTCAGAGGGTCTGTTCCCTGGGACACTTAAAAATCCATCTCTGGATCTAGCCGAATTAGCTAACTACTGGCCCATTTCCAACTTGCCCTATTTGGGCAAGCTAATCAGGAGGGCCGTGGCAGTCCAGTTTTTGGATGACACTTCCATCTTAGACTCCTTCCAGTCTGGTTTTTGCCCAGGACACAGGATGGAGACAGCACTGGTCGCCCTCACGGATGACCTCCATAGGCATCTGGATTGAGGCAGATCAGCAGTGCTGTTGTTGTTGGATATGTCGGCAGCGTTTGACACAGTCAACCATCAGCTACTAATCCACCGCCTTGCTGACTCTGGAGTTCAGGGGCTCACATCCTTCCTTCAAGGTCAGGGACAAAGGGTGGCACTAGGGGAACAGCTGTCCCAAAAGGCACCTACTAATCTGTGGAGTGGCTCAAGGGACGGTGCTTTCCCCGATGCTGTTCAACATCTATATGCACCCCCTTGCCCAGACTGCCTGGAGGCACAGGCTGGGGTGTCACCAATATGTGGATGACACTCTCAGCTCTATCTGTTCTTGGGCGGCCAGTTTGACTCTACACTGGAAGATCTGGACCGGGTGTTACAAGCTGTGTCTGGTTGGCTTAGACTGAGTCAACTGAAACTAAATCCAATGAAGATGGAAGTCCTGTGCCAGAGCCAGAGTGGCCTGAGGGCAGGAATCCCACTCCCACCTTTGATGGGGCACAGTTGGTGCCAGTGCCAGAGGTTAGGAGCCTGGGAGTGCTCTTGGATGCCTCTTTAGCAGTGGAGGCCCAGGTAGCAGCCACTGCCAAGTCAGCCTTTTATCATCTTCGGCTGATTAGAACGCAACGACTTTGCAACAGTGATCCACATGATGGTCACCTCGAGATTAGACTCCTGTAATGCTCTCTACATGGGGCTGCCCTTGTCCCAAATCTGGAAGCTGCAGCTGGTGCAAAATGTTGCAGCCAGGCAGTTGATGGGACTTTCTAGGTGGGAGCACATCCAGTCCGCACTAAAAGCATTGCACTGGCTGCCAATAGCATACTGGATTCACTTCAAGGTGCTGTTTTTGACCTTTAAAGCCCTTTATGGTCAAGGTCCGGCATACCTAAGGGACCGCCTTTCCCCATATGTTCCCCAGAGAGCACGGTGTTCAGGGGCCCAAAACTGGTTGGCCCTCCCAGGCCCCAAAGATGCCAGGCTGGCGATAACCAGGGCCAGGGCCTTCTCAGTGGCGGCTCCATACTGGTGGAATGAGCTCCTGGAAGAGATCACGGCCCTGCAGGACCTTTTACAGTTCTGCAGGGCCTGCAAGATGGAGCTCTTCTACCAGGCCTTTGATTAGGAGCCGCACTAAACACCTGAGAAGTGACCCTGTGCCCTGGCCTACAACTGAGAAGTGACCCTGTGCCCGTCACATATAAACAGTTCAACTGAGCTGGTGTAAGAATACCATCGTGATTATCACCTAAGTAATACTGTTTAATCTTAGAATCATAGAATTGGAAGGTACCTCCAGGGTCATCTAGTCCAACCCCCTGCACAGTGCAGGAAATTCACAAATACCTCCCCCTCCACACCCGTAGTGACTGCTGTTCCATGCCCAGGAGATGACAAAAAAAAAAACAACCTCCAGGATTGCTTCCCGACCCCAAAGTGGCAATCAGTATTTCCCTGGGCGTTGGACTAGATGACCCTGGAGTTCCCTTCCAACAATATGGTTCTATAAAAACATATAAAGCAGAAAATGCAGTGAGGCAGTGGTGAAACTGAGGCATGAGAAATCAGGAGGCATTCTGTAGATTCTGTAGATAGACCAACCAGGAGTGAGATAGCACAACACAAGACATCATCATCATCATCATCATCATGATTATTGTAAAACCTATTAAGTTGGGGGGAGGCTTGTCAGAGGAATAGAGAATTCTAAAAAAGTGAACTAATGTGTTCACTAAACTGCTGTATGTTGTATTGTTATTGTAATGATCCTGCAAACCCTATTAATTCCCCACACACACCCAATACTGCTTTGAAGCTTCTCCATGCTGTCATGTTATGTACTCAGCACTCTTGAGTTAAGCCAGACTATTCAACAATGGTCGTATCAACTGCTTTTCAGTCAGGGTTCATTGCAAATAATTTAGTTAGGCTGCAATTCTGTTGTCTTCTTTTTCTTCTTAAAAACTGTCCTGATATGCACACTTGGTCTGACCTTTTGATGTTGATCTTTCACTACAGGGTGCTTAATTCTCCATGCATTGTATACACTGATGTCCACAAATAGATTCTAGGTTTCTGTCTCCTCTGTGGAGAATTTTTGGTGCTTTATCTATCCAGAATTTTCCACTACAGATAGAGTTTGATACAACTTTAGGAAACTATTGCAGAGCAAAATTCTTAAGACAGCTTTGAATCTGGTATTTTTTAGTCTATCAACTATCTGGCTTATTGATGTGATGTCTCTGGAAGAGGAAATGCATTTTAACATTGAAATTTCAAGAATTATGGAGGACTTCATGTCACTGAAAGGGGTGGGGTGCATTTTGGGGTGCATTATGGAATTCACTGCCACAGGAGGTGGTGGCAGCTACAAGCATGGACAGTTTCAAGAGGGAATTAGATAAACATATGGAGCAGAAGTCCATCAGTGGCTATTAGCCACAGGGTATAGATGGGAACTCTCAGTCTGGGGCAGGTGATGCACTCTATTCTTGGTGCTGGGGGGGGGCAGCAGTGGGAGGGCTTCTAGTGTCCTGGCCCCACTGCTGGACCTCCTGATGACACCTGGTATTTTTGACCACTGTGTGACAGTGTTGGACTAGATGGGCCATTGGCCTGATTCAACATTGGCTTCTCTTATGTTCTTATGTAACTCTAGCCTGGTTGTGAAGCCACAGGAAGGGGAGGGGTTTGTTTTGACTGACCTCTGGCCTGGAAGTGGTGTCACAGGAAGGGGATGGGTTGGATGGCTTGACCTTTGACCCCAAGTGCCAACTGACAGGAAGTTACATCAATGGTAACATCATATTGCCCCTCACTGGGCACCGCCTCCAAGTCTTGCACTGCCCATTGCTCATTTAAGATTACAGCAGTTATATTCTGCTCAGGATGTGAACTGCTCCATTCAGCAGGTGGAAAAAATTATAGGGAACATTGGTGCACTTGCAGAGTCTAAGCAGAGTTTGCCAGAACAGAAGGAGCCACTTGGCTCGGCTTCCTCCTGTGATGTCTTAACATCTCAATCCACTCCTGCAGCGATGGGGAAACACACACACACAATCATTCAACCACCTCTTTATGTAGATGCCTGTGATGGCCTCCATACAACATTCAGCAGAAACAGACATCTATATGGCTTAGAATGCCAAATTTAACCTGCCACTTTTTAACCAGTAGGATCATCACTTCCACCCTCTGTAGGCAAAGTAAGAGATGTGCAGCCTTAACAGGTAATGACCAAGTGCAATTATTGATATCTAATATTTTATTTAAAAATATTAAACACAGGTTTGGGATCGTGGTATGTCTCTGTTACAAGCGATTTAATTGTCATATTTTGGGTTCATCAAATGGCAATGCAAAGTCCAAGGAATATCCCTGTGACCTCACTATAACCCATCATATCCTCACACAGTAGGGGGAGGGGGGGAATGGATCAGAAAGAAAGAGCACAAAATAAGAGGTGACAAATGCTCTGATAAAAATGGGAACCAAAATTACACAAAATATAACCAGGATTTCCTGCAGTGCAGATATGGTTAACCGACTTAAAATGCAACTGCTACTTCAGGTGTGACAAAAGAACGCCTATTTTAAACACACATTTTGCACACACAGCAAAAAAAAACAGTGCATTTGTAAAACTGCTGCCCACAGCTTCATCTGACTTCCAGCAATTATTTGTAGCACTAATACTCTGTGCTAGGCCATGTGAGAAAGAGGGTGCGCATGGCACTTACAGATGTTTCTCCCCTGATATCACTACTTCCCCGTTCCTTCTGATTGGACCCCTGGCAAATCAGAAGAAACCTGCAGCTGCTCCAAGACTCCACTGGGCAATGTGCCTCTTCCCCTTGTTTGCCAAGCATGCCAACTACAATCTGAGCAACAATCAACTACTGCTGAGGACTCATAAGAGTACCTGATAGAATCATAGAGTTGGAAAGGACCTCCAGGATCATCTAGTCTAACCCCCTGCTCAATGCAAGAAATTCGCAAATACCTCCCCCACAAACCCCCAGTGAACCTTTGTCCATGCTCAGAAGATGACCAAAAAAACCCCTCCAGGATCCATGGCCAAACTAGCCTGGAGAAAAACTGCTTCCTGACCCCCAAAGTGGCGATCAGCATTTCCCTGGGTATGTAAGAAAGGGCCATGAAAACTAAGCACTGATGCAATCCTTCCTGCCCTCCCTTCTCGTAATCTGCCTAAGTTCACAGAATTCATTTTATTTGATTTAGCCCAGTTTTCCAGCCTGTCAAGATCATCCTGTATCTTGATTCTGTCTTCTATCATATTTGCTCCTGCCAGGCAAAGTCATACATCTCACACTCTGTACCTGTGTTGCCATTTAGAGGCCTTGCCTAGTTGCCATGCCTTCTGCTACCCTTCTACTAACCACTGTAGGGTGATCTGTCACACCTTCCCACTTTTGAACTATTATGCTCCAGGCATAGTGAGCTTTTCTTCTGCCACTTGTCTGCACACCCATTGTATCCACCTCACTACATATATTATTATATGCTTCCTGTGTGTAACTCTGCCATATGATAAATAAATAATCTGTTACTGTACTTTAAATAGCAACACCAAATAGGTGTGGTGAGTTTCCAGAAATCAGACTTGGAGGGTTCAAAGTATAAGTAAGTTTAATAAAGGAATAAAAGAGCACACATATGTTCTGTTCAAGCTTTTGACCTTAGCGAGGGAACAAGGAAAAGGTGAAAACACAGTATTTTCTCCTTTCTTTAGGTACTTCTTAAATGACATTTGATTTTCAACAGGCTGGGTTTACTTGAAGTTCCAGTAAATTAGAGTTTACCATTACCTTAGATCTCCAGGTTGGGACTCTTCTTCATTACCCCCTGCCTCATGGACAAGATGGAGTCCCTTGGCAAAAGATTAATCCACCATGGTTTGTGTGAATCCAGAGAACTGCCCAAAATTGAAAAGACCTCTCTTCCTCATGTCCAGAGTTTTTATAACCCCTCCCCCAATTTTAGGATGGCCTTCCTATACCAAAGGAAGATTTCCTTCTCTCACTTTAGACTATTCAGCTTTATGGCTCTGTGTGACTTACTAGCAGGGGATGAAGTAGCAAGACATTAGCACAACTTAAGACCTTGAGTGCCCTGTGCTGGCAGCTTGACAACTCATCTTTCCAATCCTCCCTCCTTTCTATCAGCTATCTTTCTGCAGCAGGGCTCCTGTCCATGACATTGAAACATTGGGGTGAGCTTTTGGGTAGAGGGTCTTACTCCACACTGCTGTTTGTTGCCACCACTTCTACTTGCACTGCTGTTTGTGTGTGTACGCATGTGTGTACTGGTGTTTGTGTGTGTGTGCGCATGTGTGATGCTGCAGCAGCAGAAGGCATTATTCACGATACACTTGAACCCCAACACCTCTCCTGTGTTTATGAAATGCTACACTCATCAATTCTAGATCAAATCAACCCTGAACTCTCCCTAGAAGCTAAAATGACTAAACTGAGGTTATCATACTTTGATCACATTATGAGAAGACAACAGTCAATGGAAAAGACAATAATGCTAGGAAAAGTGGAAGGCAGCAGAAAAAGTGGAAGACCCAGGATGAGATGGATGGACTCAATCAAGGAACCCACAAAGCCCCTCAGTTTGCAATAGGATGTTAACAATAGGATGTTTGTGAGGTTATTAATTCATATAGCTGCCATAATTCAGAAGCAACTTGACTGCAATTAACACACACACTCTCTCATCATGACATGCTTCTGGAGGAACCCTGCAGGACAGTTGTACCATGAAATAAACAAAGACACATTTTCACAATTTTGTTGTTGTGGTTCGGTCATACAGTCGAGTCCAACTCTTCATGACCCCATGGACCACATCACGCCAGGCTAACTAATTTAACTAACTAATTTAAAGCAAAAAAAAATTAGTCAATCCATATAGGAAAATCAATGAGAGTTGTTATTACCTGGGAATCTTTCAAGATAGGCATTATGGTGGCACCTTAGCTGTCTAGCATAGAGTTCCTGAAGGTCAGAAAGCAGCTGAGAGAATGACTCAGCAGAAATTTAACTGACAAGCATATTTACCAGTCAACAGAATTACTCATCCAAGGGGACTGTGTTGATTGGTCTGTCTTTCTAATATGTTGTTCATATCTATCACATTGCTGGCTCACAGGTTTGAGGATGGCTTTGATGCTGTTACAGCAGAAGTCCCTGTTGCTTGAGCTATTCTGTTCTTTAGAGTTGCAACTGTTAAGTCCACAGGCAAATATTTTTGCTTATACACCTGATATATTAGCAGCACCTTGCCTGCCTCTGTGTAGCAATCTTGGACTTTCTTGGTGGTTTCCCATCCAAGTACTAACCAAGGCTGATGCTGTTTAGCTTCCAAGCTCTGATGAGATTAGGCTAGCCTGGTCCATCTAGGGCCCAATCTGCATCTAGCATTTGCTCCGCTGTCTTACCAAACCCACGCGGGAACAGAAATTCCCCTCTGCATTGTATGCCACTTTCACTTTGACTGATTGTCAGATTTTATGGCAGTGTCCAGACTGCATGCCGCTTTCACTTTGTTTGATCACTTGGTTTTATGTTAGCCGTCTGCATAGATTTATGGCTGTTTTATGGCCATTCAGGAGTGACTGTGCAGTCAGTACAGTGTTGGCCTGCGGTATTTGAATGTTCCATCTTTTTCTGTTCCAGTGTGGGTTTGGTAAAACAGCGAAGCAAATGCTAGATGCAGACTGGACCTAGGTCAGGGTCAGGGCAATTACCAAGGATCCATACCATGCTCCAAACAACAACAACAACCACCACCTTCCAAGTTCACCATAATCCTTGGATTGTAATTTTTTAAAAGTTCCATTCTAATTGGAATGAAATTCTCTGGGGTTGTATGCCTCCCCATAAGATCCTTCCTGCCAACATTTCTTATTCATATGCAGAATGAAACATTTAGCAAGGCAAGTCACATGGTAAGAGGGGATACAAATAATGTCTGTGTACACACACACACACATTAAAAAAAACTGACCAGGCTCCACATTTATTAGGCAATGGGATAGGCTGAGTGCACAAAGTACCTACTTTGCCTCCTCTGTGACAAGCAGAGAGTTTTCCCCTTTGTCCCTCTGGACACAGAATGACACATTGCGTTATCACTCTGACAACTTCTGTGACCCTAACTAAAAATGGTGGTGGTTTGTTTTTAATTGGATGGAGCAGTGCCGGCTGAGGTGGCTTTGGTCTTTAATGAAGAGAGGTTCTAGAGCACAGGTCTGGGTAGGCACATGGTATTGTGTCCAATGTTCCCTCTGACTTTTCTCCCCTTACTGAGCGGAGCAGTTCACATCCTGAGCAGAATATAACTGATGTAGTCTTAAAATGGGCAATGGGCAGTGCAAGACCCTGTGCGGCTCCAGACTGCTGCTGAGTGGGGCTTCCTGTGTTAATGAGTGGCTGCTCATGCACTCAGCTTAGAGGGAACTCTGCTTGTGTCCATGGGTTAGAACTCTGAAGTGGATTGTGGAGCCCCACTTACTGGATTAGAAGCCCTTATATATATATGTGTGTGTGTGTGTGTGTGTGTGTGTGTGTGTGTGTGTGCACGCAAAGTGCCATCAAGACACAGCTTACTTATGGTGACCCTATAGGGTTTTCACGGCCAGAGATGTTCAGAGGTGGTTGCCACTGCCTGCCTCTGTATATCCTTGGTGGTCCCCCTGGATATCCTTGGTGGTCCCCCATCGAAGTACTAACCAGGGCTGCCCCTACTTAGCTTCTGGGATCCGATGAGATTGAGCCAGCCTGCTTTTCTGCTGCCAGAAGGACCTGCTGCTGTGGAGCATGGAGAGCCAGCCTGTCATGCCTCCTGCCTATCTTTGCACACATGCTGAGAAATCCAATAGGGCATCCAAGCAAGGTCACTCGGCAATGGAAATGATTCCTTTTTAGCACAAGCAGGTTCAGATCCTCCGTTTCCTCCTCTTCCTGTCACACAAAGGTCTCAGGTCAGTCAAGTTTGAAAGACTACCAGTTTAAGCAATCTGTCACATACCTGGAAAAGCAGCTCTTGTTTCTTTATTTCTAATGCATCTGGGCAACCAGGAGGTGCTCAGCGTGGAGAGAAAAGCCCTCTATACATATTCAGAAATGTGCCTCTTACATATTTCATTTCTATCTGTCTTTCAAAGATGTGGCTTGGTTACCTGCCAGAATGAGTGATTAAGCGATGAGTAAGAATCTGAAACCTTGATCAATAGGCTAGTGAGATTTTACTAAGACTGCTACTCAAAGGTGTACATTAAAAACGAACAGCTAGAGCTAAGTCCAGCAGTACCTTAGGGGCAACAAGTTGTTTAGGGTATAAGCTTCTAAGACTCTCGGAAGCTCATACCCTCAAAGTCTTGTTGGTCTTGGAAGGCGCTACTGGAATTGAATCTTGCTCTTCCCCTGCAGACCAGCACGGCTTGGCTACCCTTTGAAACTATCTTCATTTAAAAAAGAGAAGTAGATAAAGAAAAGTACAAGAATCCTTTAAGATCAAAGAAGAAGGGGACAGCAAAGCATGAGAAGGTTAAACAGTGCTATCGATGCAATGAACATGAAATTAAGCAAACTCTGGAGCACGACGGCAGACAGGAGGGCCTGGAGTGATGTGGTCCATGGGGTCACGAAGAGTTGGACTCAACTGTGTGACTGAACAACAACAACAAAACAAGAATACATAGTCAGTGTATTAGACTAGGGACACATGGGTTCGAATCCCTACTCTTGTCACGCAGTTCACTCTCTTCCAGACTGACCTATCTCACAGGGTTGTTGTGAGGATCAAATGGAGATCGGAAAATGTGTAGGAAGGACTTGCTAAAAATGGATAGACAGAATGTGAAATTAAATTTCTTTTCTGAGACTTTTAATTTTTCTTGCTTCTTCAATCCGGAGCACAGTGAACTAAGAGTTCGTCAACACTTTTATAACCCCCCACAGACACTTAACATGGACCTTGGATTCCTAACTCACTACAGAGGCTCACATACCCTACCCTTATAGGCTAATTTATTCCACTACCCTGTTCATCCTGCATTAGACTTTTATGTATTTCTAGTAAAGATTTCCCTTGCTTGAAAGCCAGTTGAATCTGACTCTAGGGGCAGTGCTCATCTCCGTTTCCAAGCCGAAGAGCCAGCGCTGTCCGAAGATGTCTTCGTGGTCATGTGGCCGGCATGACTCAACACCCAGGTGCACAGAACGCTTCCCACTAAAGCAGTACCTATTTATCTGCTTGCAATTTCTTGCTTTCGAACTGCTAGGATGGCAGGAGCTGGGGCCACAGACGGGAGCTCACTCCATCACACGGCACTAGGGTCTCAAACTGCCGAGCTACAGACCTTCTGGTCTGCAGCTCGGGGTCTTAACCTGTGACTTGGACAGCCCAGGCTAGCCTGAGCTCATCAGATCTCAGAAGCTAATGGTATTTGGGTAGGTGACTACCAAAAAATCCAGAGTCATGACACAAAGGTAGGCAATATAGCAAACCATCTCTGAACATCTCTTGCCTCAAGAAAACCCCAACCGGCTGCAGCTTGACAGCACCTTCCACCCCCACCACTGTTTTTCGGCGAGTCCAACACCCACCGAAGAAATTATTCCTTGGACACTGGAGCTTGTTTGTTTTACACATCACCACCACCACCTCATACAAAACCGGGACCGATGGCTGCGCGCCTCATGCTTCTGGGTTCTTCTGACTCACCCAAGCTTCCCCTGAATTACATTCTCGTAGTCTTTCGGGTGCTACGTGACTCCTGCAGGCTCTTGTCGCGCCCGGCTAGTCTGCCCTGGCTAAAGAAAAGCAACAGGAACGGGCACCTTAAAATAAACCAACACCAACCCGGCGCCGCCGGCCTCCAAGGCGCCCCTCGCTTCCCCTTTGGCTGCCGCGGACTTAACAGAGGGCTCCCCCTGCCACACGAGCCCGGGACTGACTTGCGACCTGGACGTGCCTCAGCTCGGCCCGGCCACCTGGGCGCGTTCCTGCCTCGCAGAGCCGCCAGCCAAGCGGGGCGGGGGGGGGGGGGCGCCGCAGCCGCCGCAGCCCGCGCTGCGCTCCCCACCCCTCCTTCCCTCGGGCGGGTGTTTCTTTCTCTCGCTCGCTCTCTCTCGCACACAACGTCAGTGGGAATTTCCAGCTAGGAAGTGAAAGGGAGGAGAAGCTGCAGGGGCGGACGGGCGGGCTCAGCAGGGCACCGGAGTGCACCGCCAGCCTCTGACACTGACAGCGCGCCCGCCGTGCCTTTTTGGTCGGCCTTCTCTCCCCCCGCCCCCCTCCTCCCGCCGTTTGCTTCCCAGCGAGGCGCGAGCTAAGCCGGAGCCTCGCGAGCGCCCCACTCGCTCCTCCTCCGGTTCAGAGCGGCGGCGGCGGCGGCAGGGCGATGGCACGCCTCTGACTGGGATTTCTCGGGCGGTCTCCCGGCTTTCGCTGTCACCTGGCGCCGGCGACCCTCGCGTGGGTCTCTCAGCCAATCGCGCGCCGAGGCAAGACGAGAAGGGGGCCTGGAGGGAGGCCGCACCCGGCCTCGAGGTAAGCCCGGGGGGCGGGGGGGGGAAGTGTGTGTGCGTGACAGCGAGACCGTAGCGCCGCTTTCGGACCTGACGCCTCCCCGCGGGGTAGCGCTTCTCGTGCGCTTCTTTTTGCGCCGCCGCCGATTCGCGAATGCGGAAGAGGCGCTGGCGGCACGTTTGGGTCCGCTCGGCTGGCCCCGTTGGAAATCCGAAGCTGGGGGCGGGCTGGGGGGAATCGACAGGGGCCCTGAAAGGAGGGGCGGTGTGTCTGTGGGAGGGGGGGTCCAGCTTCCCGAGGAATTGCAGCCCTGCGTTTGCGCGCGCTCCCTCTCTCTCTCTGCTTTTCTGCGTGCGTCTTCAGCAGCGCTTTGCACTTCCTCATTCCTGGCGCACGGGCAAACGAAACGGGGTTGGGATCGGAGGGGAGAGGGAAAGAGGAGGCGCGAGCACGTGGCCAGGCTGTCGCTGGATGGGGCGTCCGCCCGTGGAGTACAGCTGCCCCCAGCCCCCTCCCCTCCTTTCTCTCCGGCGGCACGCCACCGGGGAAGTCCTTTCCCCTCTGTTCCTTCCCGTGGCCTGTCGTACGGGTGTTGTGGACACAGGAGCCTTGCCAGAAAAAGTGGCGACGGGAGTTGAGCTAGCTCACAGGGTTTTAGCCTCCGGCTCACACATTTCTGCCTCAGCTCAGGAAGGATGGCTCCAGAGCAGACTGATTTATGATGCAGTCGCCAAATCGCTCGTTCACAGCTTTAATGCCAGTAGCTCGCAAAGCAGAATTTTTGCTCACCAGACTCCACAGCTTAGAGGGAGCATTGGACGGGACTCCCTCCCCTTGAGGCCCTTTACAGCCTCGCTGGAGTTGTTCTTCCTCCTTTGTAGTGGCAGAGAGAAGGCCGTTTAAATCAGTGAGGGAAAGAGGGGGAAGTGTGGCTGTTAAGCCCTGCCTGAATAGCCGCAAGTATTGGAGTTGGAGTCCTGACCTGGAGGGCCCAGAATAGCCTGTTCTCATCAGATCTCGGAAACTAAGCAGGACCGGCGGTGGTTACTACTTGGATGGTAGGCCAACAAGGAAGTCCAGGGTTGCTCCACGGAGGCAGGCAATGGCAAACTGCCTCCGAACCTCTCTTGCCTTGCAAACCGTAAGACAGAGGCAGGCAATGGCAAACCACCTCTGAACAACTCTTGCCTTGAAAACCCTCTGGGGTCACCAATTTGACAGCACTTTACACACAAATACTTTTTGGCATTGACCTCTGCAGTGATACTGGAACTGTTTCAGTAAGTTTTCTGAGCACTGGATAATGCCCGATTCGAGTTTCTTTCATGCTTAAGCTTGTATCTCAAGGCTTAGCCTTGAAATATGTGGAAATAGCCCTTAGGGAGAATTCCTCAAAGCATGTGCTGAGTGCAATAGGGTAGGACACTGAGAGACTACAGTCATCTGGGATTAGGGGGCAGGATTTGCCAGTCAAGAAAGATGGCTTCAAGGCACTGACCCCAGCCTTGGGTATCTCCTCCAGAAAACAAGAGTAGTGCTAGAGAGTTGTAGCTCATGCAGAGTGTAGTTTTGGTGCCCCTGGGTTTGAAATAACTTATTTAAAAAAACAACTATATTTTCTCTAATTTCACATCTCTGTGAACAAATTGCAGGCATGTTTTATTTTTATCGTATGAAATGATAATTGATTACACAAGAATCTGTAAAGCTGTATTTATGTCGTATATAAGCAAACCAAAACAAATTCGTTTGCTCTAAACTTTTTAATTGTAAGAATAATTGCAGGTTTTCCTCCTCCTCCCATAATACTGACCTTGAGGGCACCCAGAAATTGTTGAGAAATAGATTCAGCGCAGACAAAAGGAAATGCTTCTTTACTCAACAATTAATTGAACTGTGAGGTTCTGTGGATGTAATGATGGCTACAAGCTTCAATAGCTTTAAAAGGGGGTTAGACAGATTCATAGAAGACAGGTCCATCAGTGGCTACCACCCATGGTGCCTGAAGGGAGCCTCCATCTATTTAAGGCAGCAAACCTCTGAATACCAGTGCTGGGAGGCAGCAGCAGGGGACAATCTTGGCCTCTATGACCTCTTTGTTTGGTTGACTGTTGTGCAAAATGGTATGCTGAACTAGATGAACCACTGGTCTGATCCACCTGGCTGTCCATATGTCCCGATGTTCTTATTGTGTGGAACTGTATTTAAATCACCTGTTTCTAGAGGGATAGTCATATTAGACTGCTAACGGATGAAAGAGCAGAGATCTTAAGGACTTAAAAATTTCATGAGCCACAGCCCAGTTCATCCAACGCAATCTGGCAAAGTGAGATCTGGCTGACAAAAGCTTACACCATGATAAATATTATATATTAGTTGTGAAGCTGTCACAAGGTCTGTGTTTGTTCTCTCTCTCTCTCTCTCTCTCTCTCTCTCTCTCTCTCTCTCTCTCTCTCTCTCTCTCTCTCTCTCTCTCTCTCTCTCTCTCTCTCTCTCTCTGCGTTACTATGATAACCTGTACTTGGTGCATGCGCAAACCCATAAACACAACTTGATGGTCAAAAACACAGCAACAGTTCAGCAATAAAATAATTATGGCAGCAACTTTTAAAAAAAATGTTAAAGGGCTAGATAATCAAGACCCCAAAGGCATCAAATGGATATTACAAATATTACCAGATATTTTCAAAGTGTTTGAAAAGGGCGAGGCAAATCTGTCGGGGAAGGGTTCCTAGTCAGGAACTAGGCCTAGCATTTTTTTCCAATCGAATGTGTGCAATAGTAATAAAGAAAAGTGTTCTTCAAACATATTTAGAAAGTATTTGAGTGTTTATCTGTTTATAGAATGTTATGTGGAGAAGTGATCAGTGCCTGATAAAACACCAAAGGTCTGTTTAACATTTCTTAAAAATTATCCATGTGTTCTGAACAATACAGAACAGCATATTGTTATTTTCTATAAAAACAGAACTATGCGTCCACAGGTGTAGATTGCTTTGTGTATATTTGGTTTCTTATAGCCTCTTTTTTCTGTTTTAGTTTAATAATTTTGGTGCAGATTATATTTTGTGCTGTTCACATGCAGTATAAATGCCACAAGATTAATATTTTGTGTATGTGAAAATCAAGTGGGTACAGGAGGATATGATTACATATCATAGGTTTGGAGGCAAATCAGGCTGTAGACGATAGGAACAGTGTGGAACTAAGGCTAGAGACTGGATCTCAGAACCAAAGCAAGCTTGCAAACTGTCAAGAGCTGAAAGGCAAAAAAAGTGATATCCTTGAAGTATGTCTTAGTAAAGTGTTTTAGAATTCATAAGCCTAGAGGAAAGTGTGGTTCTACATATGGAATTGGTTTAGTACATGAAACTGAAGTACCATGCAAAGACCTTCCCTCTTTCTGAAATGCCTGATCTCCATACACAAGGTTGGCTTTCTGATAGACATATATATGCTCATATCCATCCCTTCTGTTCTGGGTAGCAAGAATAGAAGGCGGTAGTGTCTTAATTAAGAGTTCAATACTGTAAGAGGCTGAGAACATTTCGTAGCCTTTCTTGATTATGACAGGTTGCTGTCAATTTACATGCTCGTTGTTATGCAATTTTAGAATTTCCCAGTTTCTCTTTGGTCCCTTAATAGCATGTTTGTATAATTTTTGTAACTAAAACCCATTTGACCAAAAAAAAGCCTACATGGATTATTGTCACTGATGTAAATAGGGTCTTTTCAGTAAGCAAGTTATGGCTCAGTGATAGAGCGTCTGCTGTGTATGCAGAAGATCCCAGGTTCACTCCCTGGTATCTCCAGTTAAAAGGTGATGGGAAGGAGCTCCGCCTGAGACCCTGAAAAGCTGCTGCCAGTCAGGGTAGACGATACTGACCTTGTTGGAATGACCATCTGATTCAGTATAAGGCAGCTTCACATGTACAGACTGTGTTCAAGGTACAGACTGAAAGATTCTGCCTTCTATCCATACTAAACCATGGAGGAAAGATTGCCAAACTTTGTTAGAAAAGCATTTCAAACAGTTATATGAAATAACCCCTTTTTTGCTCTTTCTAAAAAGAACTCCACATCATAATTCTAAAACAGATAAATATAACTAAACACAATGAACAAAACAAACGTAAAGATACTACTGATATGTGATTCCAGAAGGGCAGTCATGTTTGTCTCTTGCCGCAAGAATGAACAGGGATCCCTGGAACACCATTCCTTTTTTAATTTATTTATTCCAACACAAACTTGTATGGACTGGAGCCCATTCCTTCAGGCACAGATACACAGATATTTGGGGGACTTGGACTAAGGCCTGAACTGCCATGACAGAACTTTCTTTTTCATTCTACATCGGTTCGACATCCGGGGGGTGGGATCCTCTTTGCAAGGCTGGTTTTCAAAACACCCTTGTTGCAGGAACCTGTTGCCAGTCAAAGCTTCCTGCAATGCCTATGCAAATTGCAATAAACAAAGGTGCATTCATTACTATACTACCCGTGACCACTAATTGATAAGCAAAGCACCACCAGCTCCCTTCCACCAGGGAAGTGTACATGGTCCCGTCCCCCATGTCTCCTCCCCCCCCCGTTTTTGCCCATTTAACAACTCTGTGAAGTTGGTTAGGCTGAAAGAAAGCCCAAGGTCACACAGTAAATTTCACGTGTTGAGTAGGGATTTCAACCTGGATCTCCTAGATCCAATGTGCCACAGTCTTTCTTGTTACATATACATCTTTGTATACCAGTTGCTGTGGTCACACAGTGGTGCCTCTGCGCTCAGCCTGTGGGCTTTCTGGAAATCTCTGGCTACCTGTTGTTGGAAGCAGAGGATCCGTAGTCCACCAAAGCTTGTCTTGTGTTTTTATAGTTTCCTGACAGAACTGTTAGCTATGTGAGCTAGATTCAATTCCGGTAACACTTAGAGACCATCAAGATTTGGGGGTATAAGCAGGCCCGTAGCCAAGATTTTTTAAGTCAAGGGGGCACTTAAATTTCTTAGGGGGCACTGGTTAATCGAATTAAAGGAATACTTGGCTCCTTCCCCACATCTGCCACCACTCGGGGGCCCAGGGCTGGATGAGAAGTCATGGGGCCTTGCCAGTAAGTCAGGGGGCCTAGCCCCAAGATGCCCCACTGTAGCTATGGGCCTGGATATGAGCTTTCGAGAGTCAGAGCTCCCTTGTTCAGATCCAAGTACCTGCAGAGGTTGTAGTTGACTTGTATCTACTTGTGTCTGATGAAGGGAGCTTTGAAGCTTATACCCCCCAGATAGTGTTGGTTTCTCAGATCTGTAAGGTGCAACTGGACTCAGATCTAGCTCTTCTGCTGCAGACCAGAATGGCTACCCTCTGAAACGGGTATCTGTGTGAGACATTTTGTAATGAGAAACCAATTTTCTGGTGGTCTGCCTAACTAATGCATGACCAGCCTGTGCCCTCAACACAAGACAACTAATGCATGACCAACCTGTGCCCTCAGCATCTTGTTTCTTCAGTAACCCCTTCCCCCAAGTATGACCGCATCACAGGATTCTTCTACCTGTTTTTCTTTGTTCACTTCTGTTTTCTTCATGCCCATCAGTAGGTTTTCCTCCACCAAGGTTGGCTTCCTGTCTCTTATTAACCTGAAAATAGTTTCATACCTTTATTGTTTTATATCTGGATTACTTCTGTGTTTCACATGAATATACTTAACATCTCAATATTTGTCAATGTAATCAAAGTTTTTGATAGTTCTCCATTTTATGTGTAAGAAGGGTGCTATAAATACCTGCTTTTGCCAGTCTTTAGAAATTGGAGGATTTCGGTTTTCCTTTTGTAATTTAGTGGCATTGAGTTGGTGACAGTCATGTTAGTTAACCGAGGTGCACAACTCGGGGTGCTTTTTTGTCCCAGTGAAATAAAAGGCATGGAAACTGAGCAGTGATGTGAAATGGCTCTATGCATTGGATTAAAGTTTGGTTAATATGCATAGCACTTTTTTGTAGAAAGAATACATGGTTAAAATCCTAATGTATTTTTAGGAATTAGGACTACCATTTTGAAATCCTTTAAGCAGATGCCGTGGTGTGTATGCGTCTTTCTGACAAGAGAAGAGTAATGGAGTGGCAAGTGCTGCAAAAGTATGCAATGCATTTGGGTAGCTTGAAGAGATACCTACTAGGGAATATAATCACATCAGTTCCTCCTAAGTAAGCGTAAATGTATCAAGAGTAATTGCATCAGACTGGTGATGAAAGAATTTGCAGTGACTAGGTCCTGATCAGCTATTGCTAGTTCCACATGGTGTGGAAAGTTCAAGATGGTGTGCTTTTTGCATAAGATGTCTGCCTCTTTCTTAGCATGCATAGATATCGTTGGTGTGGCACAAGAAATTTCTTACTTTCCACATGTCACTAGATAAGTTGAACTCAGAATATCGTAGTGGCAGAAAGGAAAGGTATCCTTGACATTTTGAGAAAGGGCCCTTCAATACTTGGCCCTAGAGCCTGTTTCTGTTTATTATTTATTTATATTAGTTTTGAAAATTATAACTATTGTATTAGTTAGAACATTTTTATGCCACTTCTCTAGGAACCTGCCCAAGGTGGCTCACAAAATAAAAATAATAAAATATAATAATAATACCATTCCAGCATAAAAACATAGATCATAAAAACAGACCACAGACAACTTAAAACAACACTTTCCAAACTAAAACAGTATTTAAATAAATCAGCCCCATAATTAAAAGCATGCTTGAACAGCAATATTTTGGCCTGGCACTCAAAATAAAGATACTTGGGCACCAGGCAAGCCTCAAGCAGAAGGGCATTCTATAAGGGAGGTGCTGAAAAAGCCCTGTCTCTGGAGGCACAGAGGGCAGGGCTTGTGAGGCAGCTCTTAACTGGTGGGCTGCACAGTTTGGGTGGACTATATGGGCTGGACAAGCACCCTGGCCCCAAGCCAGTTAGGGCTTTAAAGGTAAGAACTAGTGTTTTGAATTGTGCCCAGAAACAAATGGGCAGCCAGTACAGATTTATCAGCATTGGATTGATACTATCTCTGTACCCTGACAGTAAACTGGCTGCTACATTTCGAATGAGCTCAAGTTTCCAGATCATTGTTAAAGGCAGCCCCATGTAAAGCACATTACAGTAATCTAACCTGAACCACTATGGCCGGATTATGCTTCTCAAGGAACGGCTGTAGCTGGCACAGAAGAGATCTGAACCTCCAACTGTAGGCCAGGATCCAGCAGTACCATGTTTCTTCGGGGAGTAGGCAATCTCCTGCAGAACAGGCAGACTCTACAATCCTTGAGCAGCTTTGTCATTGACCAGCAGTACCTCAGTCTTGTCTGGGTTGAACTTCAGTTTATTAGCGCTCATTCATCCCATTAGCATCTCCAGGCACTGGTTTAGGGTTTCCACAAAAACCATCTGACTCACTGGTTAAGGAGAAGTAGAACTGGGTGTCATCCACATATTGGTGGCACCTTAGTCCAAATCCCTTACTCCAAAGATGATCTCTCCCAGTGGTAGATGTTAAACAGCATGGGGGACAAGATGCATTCCCACAGCATAGATGCCATCAGCCTGAGCACTGGTCTCCCAGCACCACCTTCTGGAATTGGTCAGTCAAGAAAGAGTGGAACCATCAAAGCACAGTCCCCCAACTCCCAGCTCCGGTAGGATACCATACAGAGAGGTCCGGGAGAATCAACAAGGACAAACTCACTCTGTCACTCTCCTGGCAAAGACCATCAGGGAGACCAAGGCTTGTTTCCATCCCAAACCCAGGCCTGAATCCAGATTGAAATGGGTCCAGATAATCTACCTCCTCCAAGACTGCTTGAAGTTGTATGGCCAAATGTAAAAGTAATAATACAGGGAAGTGTTACTGTGTATCTGTAAAAAGTTGTTCTTTCAATTCTGAGCAACTGCAACTAGCTGCCATATATCTGGGATCTGTGCAGAGGGCATCCAGGGACAGCTAAATTTAGAAATCAAACAACTTAGATCCATGGTCAGTGGCCACCTACTCATTCAGACGCTTGTTTCCAGTAGCTAATGCTTTGGTATATGCTTCCCCCTCCGCCTCCAGGCTGTTGCAGTTTCATAGAAACATGCCTTGCTCACAATTCCACTTCTGTGGAAGGTTTGCAGGATATTCTCAACTATAACCCTAATAGAGTCCTTGGCAGTTCATATATCTGTAAGGATCATGCAGAGAGAAGGTGGAGAAAGGTGATCTGATCTGGATAATTCTGCACGGAGGGGAAAGTTTGAGGTGATTGTGTTTTTTTGTTTAAAATATTATGCCCTGTCTTCCTATTTAAAATAAATATTTACTAATATATATTCTCTCTCAGGGTTTTCAAGGCAAGAGACATTCAGAGGTGGTTTGCCTTTGCCTGCCTCTCAATAGCAACCCTGGACTTCCTTGGTGATCTCCCATCCAAGCACTATCCAGTGCTAACCCTGTCTAGTTTCTGAGATCTTATGAGCTCAGGCTAGTCTGAGCTATCCTGGTCAGGGTATAAGCCAGTTAAATGCCATATGTAAACAGCACCAGGTGATTTTGCTAAGAGCCATTGTGGTGCAGCCGTTGCAATGTAAGAGCAGGAGCTGGAAGACCCAGGTTCGAATCCCCACTCTGCCATGGAAGCTTGCTGGTTTACCTTGGGCCATCACACTCTCAGCCTAACCTACTTCACAGGGTTGTTGTGAAGGTAAAATGGAGGTGAGAGAACAATGTAAGTTGCTGGGGTCAGGAGCCTAGAAGGCTGGGCAGCTAAAACACAGAACAAAATATATCTATTTGTTGCAAAGTGCACAATAACTACAAATTAAAAAACAGCATTCATAGAATGTAGATAAAAACAAAGAGGTAGTGGATGTAACATCACATCCATTAAGACATTGTGTTCAGCAATAAATACAAGTTACACATGCAGTAACCACTAGACTAAAATATTGGTTACATGTACAGTAACCACTAGACTGAATACATTTCAGCCCTGAGGGCTTCAGTGGTCTAAACAATAACACACTAAAAGTATAAAATATGTGTTCCAGGCAAGGCAGGTAGCATATGAATCAATGGAATAGTATGGTTCCAAATAATACTTATAAAGTTTTGCTGTCAGTCAGGCCTGCATATATTGAGGAGCCCACAACCATCAAAGATGATAACGTTGTTCTGCTCTTGCCTGTTACTCTGTTCACAGTGTGCCCGCTTAACTGCTCAGGAAAGCCTCCGATGCACAAAGTGTAAAACATTGCCTAGCATATACATTCAGCTCAAAAACTGACCTTTTCATTTTCTGTTTCATATTAACATTCTCACATGCACACCGATATCAGTAGAGAAGAGCAATTGTTGTTTCAGCATTATGTATGGCAATGTGTTTTGTCAGAGAGTCTTATGTTAATGGCCACATTAGAATCTCCATTTTCTTGTTAAACCTTATCCTAAATACATTTAATCCATGCAGTTCATTTCCTGGCAAGGATTGGCTTTTTTTTAATATTCTCACTTTGCACCATCCTGATATACTTCTCCCTTTCTTTGTTATGTGGGTTCCTCCATCACATCCTGCTTTCTTCCCCTTTTCGATTTCTGCCTGCTCTGACTAGCATGTGGGCCCGTCTCTTTGCGGCCTGCACTATCACGCAGCCCTGCGTCTCATTTCAGGCCTGCATTTACTTGTCCTGTTTACTACAGTCACTCTCCAAAGTGCAAGTTCATCTATTTTGTAGTATGTTTTGGTGGAAGTCCAGGGGCTGAGTGGTTCAGCTGTGAGTAAAAAAGTTCAGATATCACCCCAGCCATGAACTCAGTTTAGGGAAAAACTAGATGTTACTTTTTTCTAAGGCTGAGTCTGAGTTCTCCGAGTCCTGAACATGGCCTTTTCCCCTGTCCCATTTTCCTGACCAGAAAGAGAGTATTGTATGCCCTGTGGTGATGGGGGCTGCATGTGCAGTGCAGTGAAGCTTCATTCCCCCTGTGTCCTGATTGGGTTGCCAGGTCCCCTTGTCATGCTGGCAGGGGGATTGGGGGGGGGTGTTCTGGGATGTCACTAACACAGTGACCTCACCTGCAAGTGATGTCGTTGCATTGGCAATGTTGCAGTGATGCTCTGGTTTAAGGGCAAAACTCTATAGTTTTAGGCCAAATTTACCAGAGTTTTGTCCTCAAACCAGAGCATCATGTGCAACACCCCCGATGTGATGACATCACTTCTGGGTGATGTCATCACATTGGGGAGGTTGTGCCTGGACGTAGCTGTTTGAGGGTGGGCTTCCCCCACAAGCCAGCTGGCTGGCGGTGGGCAGAAGCCCCAAAAATCCGGGAAACCACTGCTAGGACCTGGTAACCCAAGGTCCTGTCCTGATCCAAACTGAGCCCCTGGGGCTTTTGGTAAATTAGTTCCCAGAAACTGCTGCCTGACTTACATGAATGAGTGTTGGGTCAAGGGAACCCAGGCCCAACCTGGAGAACAAAGTCAAATCCAGTCTTGTGTTTTAGGCTGACCTGTGTCTCCATCCCCATATATGCAGTGGGATTTCCAACCTCTAGGTGAGATCTTTAGATTTCCTAGAATTACAGCTGATCTCTGGATGAAAGAGATCAGTTCCCCTGGATAAAATGGCTGCTCTGGAGGGTGGACTCTGTGGCATTATACCCCACCGAGGTCTCTCCCATCTCCAAACTCCACTCTTTCCAAGCTCAACCCCCCAAATCTCCAGGAATTTCCCAACCCAGAGGTAGCAACCTTAATCTGCAGTATACGAATCATAATACTGTTCTAAGGATTACTGAGATAATGTGCATCCTGTATTTTTGAATACTGGTAATCTGGTATTTGGAACTCTAATTATTGGAGGAGGTATTGGCAAGGCAATGCCACAATTTGTCTCAAATAACTGTTGGAGAAATCTGTTTAGCCTTATAGTAAGTCATTGTTTCCAGTCTTCAAAGTGTATTTATTTACCAAAGACAATCTTTTGCAAGGTTATTGCAACAAATTGTGGTTATTTCCTCCTTACTCCATAAGAGCAAAGCAGAACTGCTGAGTGAAGCGAATGTTCCTTAAAATGATCTAATAAGAGCTTTTATACAGGCTGAGGTTTAGTTATATAAACCAGGTATGGTGCATTTGCATGAATGTTAGGGTCTGATTAGTTGTTGTAGTGAATACAACCACAATTGACAACTCTACAACTCTCTGAATATTTCAACAATTTTTGCAAAATGTCTGCTTCAGTGAAAAGCGAAAAATGAAAAAAGCTTGGATATTTTGGCTGAGAACTGTATTTCTAATGTCCTCCCTATGTTCTAATTTTTTTCCTGGGCAACATGTATTTCAATACTGTACAGTGGTTTAACTGGGAAACTTGTAAATGTCCAGTTTTACTGTTGGTAAATAAGTTCTGAGAAGAACTCAGGTTCCTCTTTCTGTATGCTGTGTTATTCTCATCACTTCCTATGTCAATGTCTCATAGAAAAACACCCCTGTGTATATAGCTCCATTTTGAAAATAAAGAAATGCATTAATTACTAACTCAACAAAAGGGTGCCTTCATTTGCTTTGGGATTTCCAAGGAGAAGATTCTTCGCCATCAAGTGCAATAATCCAAACTTCTTTAAACTCTGTGGTTTGTTTTGCTTGTTTGCTTGCCTGAAAGCAGAAGCATCACAAAAGTTCATGACTTTTTTATTTATGTATTGCTATTCTAATATTTAAAGCACATACAAAAAGGGAAAAAAATCTCTCATTTAATTTATAGTTCAAGTAACATAAAAAACCCCACACACTTAGATATTTGGGTGGATTTTTTTATTACTGCACCAAGTATTTACTAGCACAAGGTCCACCAGTGCTTATGCCAGCATGTCACATAACATTTGTCACAGGCGGGTTGTAGATGACAGTTTCAGTAAATAAAGTATTCCTTGACCCTTTCAGTGGTGAAGTTTAATGACCATTAGTTTTGCTTGCTCCTTAGACAACAAGGCTGTATTGATGTTAACCTGGAAACAAATAGACTTAAAGAGACCCTGATTCCTTAGGGTTCATTCCAGTTGCTTCTTATTCCCCTTGTTTCGCTACCCAGATGTCTGTTCAGCAAAAAATTATACTAAATTGGATCCCAACCCCTTCTCTAACCAATCTCACCCTTTCTTTACTGTACTTCCCCCAGTCCCACAAGGCTTTGGTTATGCAGGTCCCATGATCTTCATCATAGCCTTTCTGGTAGAGAGAGGGGACACTTACTCCATTATCTCATCAGTAGAAAAAACAGTTTGGATCCAATCCACTGCCTCTTCAGTTAAATGAGTGTGTTCATAAGCATACCTGTCCTTTTGCACATGCTAAATGTCTTGCTGTCTGCATAGTGCAATTCTGTGATACAACTTTGCATGTGCATGTACTTGGTGAAAAAGTCAGAACACAAAAGAGAAACAGAAAACTCTGGAGAGTCAGTATGTGTAGTGGTTAGAGTACTAGATTAGGATTAGGCCTGAGAGAACTTGGTATGAATCCCTATTTAGCCATAAGCAGTGTTGAAAAAATACAAACCAGATTATTTTGTCTGTTGCCCTAAATAGAGTATTGTCTGGTTTTGCATATTCTTTTCAACGTGTTTAGTAAAAACAGTTTTTAAAAGGCGCCCTATGGTTTCAGCCCTATGAATACTTTCTTGGGATTAAGCCCCACTGAATACAATAGTTTACTTCTAAATAAACCTGCATGGGATTTCTTCCTTTGTTAATTTTATGTTGCAGGAGCATCAACTACTTTAAAATTTGATTGAAAGAATTTAATCGTGTAAGTTTGAAATGTTAACAGTCAAACAAAATTAAAGCTTTATATGGAAATTATTTTTATTGGGAAAATATTTGTAAAAAGATTAAGACAATATTGTATGTTCTTCCCTTATATTATAATTTAAGAAAATTCCTGAAAACCTTTGACACATGAATTTTAGCACAACAAAGAGCTGTGCATGATATACCATTGTCCATTTGTGTGTTTTTACTCATTTCTTTGGCCGTTGCTGGGGTACCTCAGTTTCACTGCCCTGTCTGTAGGTTCATTTGCATTACCTATTAGTTCCATGTAAAATGGTGATTACAAAAAACTTCCCACAGACAATCAGGTCAATTCATAATTTATTCTTATAATCTGGATTTTTGTATTTATTTGTATTTCTCCCCCCTTCCCTGTTTACAAATCATGTTCATTCTCACACAATTCCCAGGAATGATCACCCCCAAAGCATTAATTACAGCTTTAAAATTCCTAAGATTTCCTACTATTGTATTGGCAATGTCACCCATCCATGGTTATTAATTTTATGAATCAATGAATCTTCAAACTGAAAAATTTGTCATGGAAAATCAAAGCACTGGTCAAGTTTGTTGAAGATCATCTGCCCCACAACTTTGACCTTGAAAGTTAAACTCTTTCAGTGTTAACTTCTTCACAGGGGTGTTGTGAAGATCAAATGGAGGATAGAACCATATACCCCACAGTTTTTAAAACTACAAAAACAGTGAGCAATTCTCACTGAAATCCTATAATCTAGGGGTGGGCAGGTGGGTGAGTCTGAATAGGATTTCGGGGGGGGGGACTCCCATGCATTTTCTGCTTGCCCTATGGCTAGTAGAAGGATTTATGCAAAAAAATGAATATTTTCACAATACGATTAATTTGCAGGTGCTGTAGTGTGTTATAACCAACAACTGCTAGTTTTCACACGAAAAGTACAATGTATGCATGTCACAGATTTTGCTTTTCCTGAAGCATTTTTAGTTATATAGCCCTGATTTTAAGATTTCAGAGTTATTTCAAGAAAGCTTATATTTCTTGTTTGAAGCATTCAGAGATTGGCCAAAATGTTGATTACATCAATGAGCCAAATTTTGGTTCTTCTGGTTCTTCCAGCTTTGTGATAACCTATCTGTTGTGTTTTACATTTATTGTAGTAGTGTAAAATAATTTGAAGGAATATCAGTTAGTGGGTTAGAAATAACATGTTAATGGTACATTTTAAAAAGTATGTTTTGTTATTTTGGTCAGCTTTAATAAAAGGTATTATATGATTTTTGGATTTTGTGTTGGATTAATTATGGCTATTGCTTCTCTTTCCCAAGTTGCTTGTGGTAGATTCAAAATATGATTTGTTCATGTTGTGTCTCCTCAATTGAAACTAACATCAGTTTCTCTAGAAAACTCAGCTAATGTTTAACTCATTGATAAATGCCAAAGAACTATGTACCTGATTAGACAGGTTTCTCTATCAAATTTGCAAGACTATTAACAGTGAAAAGTGAAAAATCTACTACACTATAGGTTTTACTGGGTAAAAACTGTGGGATGTTTCATTCATGGTACATATCTGGAGTCTATACACAAATTTGCATTAGAAATTCCTGGTTGCTAGGAATTATGCTTAAAAAAGGGGAATCAGTGTATTAATATCTGTCAGTTCATGAACTTTGCTGGAGATAATGAAACCTTTCTATTTTTTCCCAGTCTACTAATTTATGAAAATCCAGAAAGCACTTTCACCAGCAAAACTGGCCAGATCTGAGGATACTTAGGTCTGGCATTTGGAGCTGTGAACAGACAAGACGGATCTTTCTGCAAACCAGAAACATGCCCCAGGTTTGCAGAAAAAACTGAAATCCTTTTTAAAAATTGAGGGGTTAAAAAAAAGGATAAAAAATGTACCTGTAACCATAAGAAAGGGATTCCTTCAGTGGCTGTTACTAGGCAACCACAGCATTCCAGGTTTGATTTCTGTCAGTAAAAGGCAGGGCTAGGGGCAGGGCCTTTGAGGGAGGACTCATTGGGGTCAGACAGGGCAACACCTATTGGGCAACTTGCTACCTCCCCCACCTTGCATGACTCACCCAGACCTGACTACTTGCTACTGTTCAACAGTGGCACCCCTCTGAAATCAGTGTTGTGCAATGGTTAGCGTTTCAGACTAGGATATGGGAGATCAAGGTTTGAATCCCCACTCTACTGTGGAAGCTCACTGAGTGACTTTGAGCCAGTTACACACATTCAGCCTTACCTACCTTGCAGGGTTGTTGTGAGGATAAAAGGGAGGAAAGGAGGATGATATAAGCTGCTTTGGGTCCCCATTGTGGAGAAAGTAAATAAGTGGAGTAAATTAAAAATAAATATTTTTGAAGATGAGAGGCAGATAAAAGATAGGTTGGTAAATGGCTGAGAAGGACAGTCTGAGGCAGGGAAAGGGGAGAGGATATGGGAGTTGTCTGGATGAGGGACAGGGGAAATAATATGGGGAGGAGTATACAGGGGAAAGTGATGTGCCCCCTCACAAGTCCTTTAGGTTCCCTACTACGCAAGTGGTTTGGCCCAGTGGCTGGCACCACACAACTGGACCATAGTTCTGCTAGGTAAAGGCTGCAGGGGGAGAAGAGGGAAAGCTGAAAATGGGGTGGGGCAGATAAAGGTAGGTTGGCTGTTTGGTGGGAGCAAGAGAAGGAAGTAAAAAAAAGGGGAAGAGGCTGTGGGGGGCTTACAGGGAAGGGAAAGAGGAAATAGTGGGGTAGGGGGAAATGATATGCCTTCTGCAAGTCCTTGAGCATTCCTGGTTGTAAAGTTCTGTCTTGTGTGAGATTGTGCTTTACATTTTGCCGTAAATTTTGCTGTAAATTGATTTTATGTTTTTTGTAAGCTTCCTTGAACTTCTGGAAGATTAGAATATTCATCATTCGCTTAATAGCAGTTACCCTCCGACTCTAGGTGTCTGGAAAAATCTTTCTTCCCTCTTTGCATTTCTGTGTGTGCATGCATGTGCATGTTTGCATGTGTGTGCCCATGCCTGGAAGTCATGGTGACCTCTGGCGATTCCTACTGGGGCACAGAGGACATTCAGAGAAGTGGACATTGATAGCCTGCCTCTCCCTCCTGTCCCCGGTATTCTTTGGAGGTCTCCCATCCAAATAGTTGCCAGGGTTGGCCCTGCTTAGCTTCCGAGATCTGACCTCCTGTGCTGTTAACCAGCCCTGAAAGAAGCCTGCAGTGTTGGCTGCCTCTCTTCCCCAAACTATGGCAAAGACTGGCATGGTGTTTTCTGGTTTGAGGCTCTGTGGCCTTAAGCTCTAGGCATGACTAGAGATAGCGGCCATAACAGGAACAGTATCACACAGGCTTAAAGGGTCAGAAAACAAAGCCATGGTTCTCTAATAACACTCATTCCATCCAGGGGTCTTTTCATAGAAAAACAACTGCAGGAGCTCATTAGCATATGGTATGCTAATGAGCTATTAGGCTATTAGCATATGCCATGCCCCCTGACATCACCGGAAGTGATGTCAGAAGGGGAAGCAAAAGGGGGGGAGGCATCTTCAAAAGCCTCCCCTTCCCTTCCCCAGCTGGTCTGGGTGGGGGAGCTAAGAGAGAAGGGGTTTAAAGTTTAAACTCCTTCTCATGAGAGTTGGGCCACAGAAGGAGGAAAGAGGGAAGGAAAGAGAGAGAGTAGAGAGAAGGAAAGAAGGAAGGAAAGAGGGAAAGAAAGAGAGGGAAGAAGGAGGGAAACAGGGAAAGGAGGAAAAAGAGAAGAAGGTGGGAAAGAAAGAAAGAGAGAGAGAGAGAGAGAGAGAGAGAGAAGGGAAGAAGGAGAGAAAGAGGAAAAGGAGAGAAGGAAAGGAGGGAATGAAAGAAATTTGGCGGCAATTCGGCCCCTTTTTCCCACAATAGAGAACAATGGAGGGAATAGGGTCAACCTGTTTGGGGGCCCATAGAACTGGACCCCCTGATCCAATGTTCTTGAAACTTGGTGGGTATCTTGGGGAGAGGCTCCATCAGCTACCCTGTGAGTTTGGAGCCTCTCCCTCAAACCCCCTCCCCTCCAGCCCCCAGAATATACCCTATGTTTTCACCATTGACTTCAATGGCCCATAGGATATAATGGAGCTGAAATTGACATTCAGCTGCCTGAAAGACTCCCCCAGACGCTGCTGGGGGCGGGGCTTGGCTCCTGAGCTCCCAGAGCTGTGCTCCGGTGCGCTCCCCCCCTAAAAGACCCCTGATTCCATCCATTGTATTGCAATGGGGGTGGCTTGACCAACAGATGGGAAGGAATAATACAAGTTTTATTTAAGTACCGTTTATAATTCGTTTCAAGAATTATTTCTGAAGGTGCTGTCTAAATGGCAAACAGATCTCCTAGACTCACTGACAAGAAACACTGAAGTCTGGATTCTACAAATAAGTTGGCTTATATATTTTTATTAAAATATTTTTAGCCCCCACTTTCCCCAGTGAGGCCCCAGATGTCTTATAAACATTGATGTTAAATGAAACATTAGTTGCTGTAGATTTTCTGGGTTGTGTGGCCGTGGTCTTGGCATTGTAGGACCTGACATTTCACCAGTAGCTGTGACTGGCATCCTCAGAGGTCTAACACACAAAGATGGAGTACTCTCTGTGTGTCAAGGTTAGCAGGAAAAAAAACCTCCTTGACACAGAGAGTACTCCATTTTTCTGTGTTATACCTCTGAGGATGCCAGTCACTGGCAAAACATCAGGTCCTACAATGCCAAATCCACAGCCACACAACCCGGAAAATCTACAGCAGCTAATGAACTCCAGCCGTGAAAGCCTTTGACAACGTATTAAATGAAACAATTTATGCAGGAATCTATTTTAAAAAATAAAAAGGCTATTACAGACTGGGATTACTACCATACAAAAATCAATGCAAAAGAAAGCCGCTTCAATCACTTTTAAAACTACCTTACTTTCTTTTGGGCTCCAGGCCAAAACATTTTTGTTTACTCAGGCTCTTAACTAAGGAGTTCCATATGTTTTAAAGTTGTCTTAAAGTTGTCTGTACTTAGCCTGAGAACTGTTTTATCAATATTGTTTTAGACTGTTTTGTTTGTGTTATGTGCTTTTTTTTGTAATTGGCCTGCTTTGTTACTATTGATTTGTTTTTGTTGTCGTCGTTTTTGCTTTGTTGTATTAGCTGTGAGCTGCCATGAACAGGTCTGAAGAGGCATATGAAACATCGAAAAACCTCCACAGTATTACAATTCTTAAGCAACTCTTATTATTTCATTTCAATACAGACCACCACAATACAATAGTTACACAGACAAGTAAAGAACTTGAAGGGAACAATACATCCTCAAGTATGGCTTCACTGTTCTAAGGTGGAGAAAAGGCTTCTCCATTCCAAACTGGAAAAAAAATGTCCATGAAGCAAATACGTCCAGTCTTTAAGACTTGAGGCAAACAAAGTGATGAACTGCAGTCGACCCAGTCTCTAGATATTAATGGGTTATTATCTTGTCTTGAAAACTACATGGTCATCATAGGTTGCAGGAGTGGAGCCTGGGGAGGATGAGGTTTGAGGAAGGAAGGTACCTCAGTGGGGTATAATGTCATAGAGTCCATCTGTCAAAGTAGCCATTTTCTCCAGGGGAGCTGTTCTCTTTCACCTAGAGATCAGTTGCTATTCCAGGAGATCTTTAGCCCTCACCTGGAGGTTGGCAATCCTATGCTTTTAAACCTTTGTTTATAAAAGAGAGATTAACACGTGGAATTCACTGCCACAGGAGGTGGTGGTGGCTACAAGCATGGACGGCTTCAAGAGGGAATTGGATAAACATATGGATAAACATATTGGATAAACATATGGAAACATATGGAACAGTGGCTATTAGCTACAAGGTATAGATAGGAACTCTCTGTCTGGGGCAAGTGATGCTCTGTATTCTTGGTGCTTGGGGGGACAACAGTGGGAGGGCTTCTAGTGTCCTGGCCCCACTGGTGGACCTCCTGATGGCACCTGGTATTTTTGGCCAGTGTGTGACAGAGTGTTGGACTGGATGGGCCATAGATCTGATCCAACATTGGTTTCTCTTATGTTCTTATGTCCTTATCTTGCATTTTCCATTGTTCAAAGTGACCTATAGCATATTAAAAAGAATCCCGCTAATGATAAAATAGCCTTGAGAACAAATGGTTCAGTATACAGCTAATCTGTTTAAACCACTTCTGCTGCACATTAGAACTTTTGCCCATCTTCACTCCTGTTTTCTTAATGCAAATTGCAGATTTGTAACTTTTACCTATTTTATGGTCCTGGTCACACTTGCCAGATAATGTGGGCAGCGGGTAGCGAGGCTATTTGCCCCATAGTAATTTGACGTGCCACTGCATGATCAGATGCAATTCTTTGCCGCGTGTTTCCTGTGCGCTTCAACGAGGGATCACTCACACAATGATAGCACGCCGGTGCAATCACAGGGAGACATCCATCTGCAGCCCATCGCAAACCCGTTTGTTACTGCACTTTCCCAGGTATTTTTTAACTCCACTTCTTCGGAGGGGCAAGATGGGTTGGCGATGGGTGCAGGACACTTGCTAGATGTTCCCGTGTGATCGCGCCAGTAAAATCCACCTGGCATTTGTCCCTCTCGTGCTGCTAATTCTGTGTGTGATCGGAGCCTATCTTTTGCTATTTCAGTGGTTGCATTCATGAATTTCTCCTAAACAACTGCATCACATCAGCTGTAGTTTGTCAGTATCTGTAGTTAATTGACTTCCTTGAAGTTACAATCCTATGCATCCTCACACAAGTGCTATCAAACACAGTGCAACTTACTTCTACGTAAATATGGTTAGGATTGGGCTCAAAATCATGGAAAAAACATCCCCCATCATCAATCATTGTTTCCAACTTAATTACAGTCACTTCCAGATGTTTTTGAATGACAGTATGTTTGTTTGTTCAGTGGGGCTTCCTTTCAGCACTGTGCATGGCTCAAGGCCATCTAGCAGTGTTTATGGCTGAATTTAAACCCAGTGTTTCCTAGTCTTAATTCAACACTTGAAGCGTTTCTTAGACTATGAATCCTCTCATCTTTATGTTCCACAGTCCCACTGATTTTAACTCCTCTGTTGTAGATTGCATCTCAGATTACAATTTGGATTGAAAATACAGAACTGCAGATGTGTCTTTGCCTGGGGGGTAGTTAGCTGACAGCTTCACTGACAGCTTTCAAGTAGAGACTGGACGTATACTTGTCAGAGAAGCTTTAGGCTGATCCTGCATTGGGCAGGGGTTTGGACTAGATGGTCTGTATAGCCCCTTCCAACTCTGTGATTCCATGATTCTATATATTCTCTACATATGTTTCATATTTGGTGCTTAACTTCAAATGTAATGCAAAAGTACAGTTTATTTTATCTGTGGTGGGAGATCTGCCAAAAACTCTTCCCCGGGGTATGGCATGACATCACTTCCAAGGAAAACTCAGAAGTTATAGGACATTGCTTTAGGAATCACTGGAAAGTGGTTTTTCTAGAATGACATGGCATCACTTCCAGTTTTCCCCAGAAGTGATGTCACATTGCACACACTACCGGCACCCCCCTCCCCAATGTCCCTGCCCTCTCCTGGCATCCCTGCTCTAGGTGCTCCAGTCAACTCCAGAAACGGCTGTCCATGTCTTAATGTACCCTTTCAGGAACTAGTACTGTGCTTCTTTTTTGACAAAGAAAATCTCTACCTGCCCCCCTCCCCCCAAGCTAGGCAGGAAGTTCACCTCTCTCAAACCCTGAGTCCACTTGAATAAAACCATTTCTGGACACTCAAGGCCTATTGTGAAGTCTTTTACAGTTGTTAAGACACATTCCCCTTCCCCTTGTCATGTAGGATAGAATGAGCTACAGTGGTTGGAGGGGAAACCCACAACTGTGTAGTCACTTGCCGTTTTTTATTGACTGCATTATCTTGAGTGCTTCATTTATATTGTTAGCTGAAGGGGAAAAACATTTTATTTTTATAATGTATGTATCGCAAAGGAGTTGGGCAGCTGCTTCAGCATGATTTTCAACATCACCATAAAGACAGTGCCTATATTCTGATGTCATAATGGCTACACAAATTACCTGCTAATTGGTTCATTTAGAAACATTACAGAGTATTTTCTGTGGTGGCACCTTGGCTTTGGAATGCCTCCCCCCGCCCCGCCCCGCTGGAGGCACCTACTTTACTAGGCCAAAACATATCTTTTTTTATCCAGGCTGCTAATTAGGGTTTTTATCTTTCCAGTTTTGTAAATAGCTAGCTTTTAAAATAGCCTGTTTCTGGTCTGAAGACTGTTTTATGGGTAGTTTTATGTTGACATTTTAATTGTAAGCTGCCTCAAACAGGACTGTGATGAGGTGGCATAGAAATGTCCTAAATGAACAAATTTCTGTATTTTACTATCCCAAAATGTAGAAGACCAAATTCATCCTTGATATCAGTGCATGATCCCCGGCTTTCTACACACTTTACAGTACTACAGATTTCTTATACTTTTGAATAATAGCTTTCATAGGATAATGATGATACCTTTGATTCCCCCACCCCCCAACCCCAAAAGTTGTATTACTGTTGGTGCTGTTATAACAGTGCATTGACTTAAAGTATCTGGTTAATTATTTCAGCTGTGAGAATGGAAGATGAGAATGCATATGTCTTGGGGGATCATCCGGTGAGTATCTGTATTGTAAAATGTCAAAATTTGTGTAAGGATCATGGGAAGTTATTGCAGCTGTTTACAAAACCAAAACTATTAGAGTATTCTGTGACCCTCAGAGCATAGGCAAAACAAACAGTAGTGCAATGTTTTGTTCAACCAAAAAGACATAGTAAATGAAAAGAGCTGCATTTTAATAATGGGAGGTTCTGTGGATCAGTGGTAGAGCATCTGCTTTCAAGAGGAAGGTCCCAAGTTCAGTACCCGGCATTTCCTGTTCAAAGGGTCAGATAGTGGGTGTTGTGAAAAACCTCTGTCTGAGACCCTGGAGAGCAAATGCACATTATCCAAATAGACAATACCGATCTTGGACCAATGGTCTGAGCCAGTGTAAGGTACCATCATGTCTTCATTATATCAAAAGTTTCATTTGCTATATATGTGGGTGCTTATTAATAGCTAATTCCATTTGTTGAATCTCTGTTTGACAGTAGAATAACTTGAGTATTCCTGTAAATGCCATGATTTTTTCAGCTACTGCCAAACAAGCTTCTTGTTTAAAAATTCCTTTTAGCATTTTTTTAAAAAATGAAATCATTTTATATATTTTCCCCCAATAAGGAATCATTATGGCACATTGTGTGTTATTTGATAAACATCTACAAGTCTCTGGGAGAAGTTGCTAAAAACATAGTGAAAGGATTTGGGCTACCAATACTATAGGCCTGTTTATATCTATGTCCACATCTTTTTTAAAAATGCAAACTAAGCTTTTTGAAAGACAGGCCTGTAAAAAAGGTATGTTTGGTGTTGCATTTTTATCATCATGGTATCTTGTATGAGTCATAGTTATCGTTTAGACGTTGCTTCATTTACTCATTAATGTGTGGGAGTTGCAACTCTTTGACACTTTACTAAGCTTCCTGTGTTATGCCTTGATCAAATTAGTGAAAGGCAAATCTCCCCAAATATGTCCACCCACAAGAAGCATACAGGGCATAGACAAACTTTGTGTTGATTCCACAAACACAAACCCCTTGATACCATGTCTGGGCTGGTATAGGATCTGTAGTCATTTACTAGGGAGTAGATCTTTGCAAACCCTCAAGCAATTGAATAGAAACTATCTAGTAGCTGGACTTTTCTCCTGTAATGGACTACAGTCTTTATACCTAATGCCTCTGAAGTCTGTGGGTTTATGCACTAAGAAGTAGGATTTTGATAAATGATTATAAATCAATTCTGTGTGCTGGCAGCTCTCAATAGCTATAGAAGGTAAGGCTATATTAGCAGGTGAAGGATGTTCCCCTTCCAGGGCTGGGGATCTTTATTGTGATGCTAGTCTAACTTGCTGGGTACAGCCTTTGGGCATTGTCTCGCTAAGTACACATTTACTGGTAGCTCGTAGGCAACTGTTTTTGCCTGTTTAGTAAATTCAGTCCAGGTGTTGCAAAGAGCTGAATGGTGAAAAGGGTAAGCTGACATTGGTAGCTATACAGGAAAACCATTGGACAAGAAGCAAGGCAAGTGCTTGTAAAATTAATTTATTTTAAAGCAGCATCACAATGCCACCCTTCAAAGCCCATTGATATTAGTGGACTTAATAAGGGTATGACTCTGCTTTGGATGGACTTGTGAGAGGCTCAGTGGTATTTGGCCTTAGTTAATATGTGCATAGAACTTGAATATTGTCCACTGAATGCTGGATTTTTCAGGACTTTGAAATAAGTTGATATATTAAGTACAAATGTTATTAATGCAGATGTTTGGAATGGACACATATATGGGGATGAATGTGCTGATCAATAATGCTGGCATAATTACATCTGAACTACCAATTCGTACAGGTAAGAGTTATTGTTGCTTAGTGGAGAATACTAAATGTTGCTCGATGTTTGAAATTGTTTTGTATTTTATAATGATGTATAAAGATCCAATTTTTGTCTAGATCAATTATGGATTGTGGTTATAAAAGTTGGTTGTGCATTTTTTAAAAAAGCAAGGAATGGTTAAAATATTTAATTCTTACTCTTCATTAGCCTATAGGACAGACATTAAAGCAAAAATAAGTCAAGAAAGACAAAAAACTTCTCTTGGGCAGACAGGCTGAATTTGATAAAAACCCGTATTGTACTGAAATTTTTGTACTTTTTCAGGACTTTGCCAATCATTTTATCAAAAAAATTACTTAAGTATTGGCAAAGAGTAATCTTAGATTTTTTTTCTCATCAATCTTAGATTTTTTTTCTCATTGGTTTAGTTTTAACACACTAAGACAGACACAGAGGAGCGGTGGATTAAATTTTCCTGACGGCTCTTTATTATGAGGTAGCTAGCCTTGTGAATATTATTTGAGTGCTTCAGGTTGATTGTACGGCTAATTGGGCAAAATTTGAGGAAATGGCTACATCCCCTCTTATGATTTTAGAAACTTTATGGAACCTGCCAAGAGACAGAGGACAAACCTATTCCCAAAATTAGTATTTAAAGACAACTGTCATAATTTGGGACAGATATAGAAAACATTTGGAGCAGGACATTTCTCCATGGTCTACATTGATAAATCAAAAATGGTTCCCTCCAGGACTTGCATATGCTGCTTTCAAGTCATGGAAAACAGCTGATGTTGTAAGTTTGAAAGATTTAGTAGATAACAAAACTCCTCTAACCAAATTGCAATTAGAAGGAAAATTGGGGGGCGATATTCCAGGGTATAGATATATGCAACTCCAACATATTCTATCCTCTCAACAGATACAAAAGGCCCTTTCTAGACCTTTGACTGCACTTGAAGTGATCCTTACAACTTTTTCAGGATATACTAAAGGTTTACTGTCTAAAATGTATAAAATCTTGTTAGAACTAGACACACGGAAACTAACAAATTATAAAAAAAATGGAATATAGAATGTGGACATGAATTGTCTAGTGGAAGTGTGGGGGAAATATGGGCTTCCCCTGCTAATATGTCAAAAATATTTAATGTTTGCTTTCAATCGTACAAAAAAAATGGCTAGATGGTACAAGACTCCAGCAAATCTGCATAGAGTTAACCCTTCTATAGATCCCCTTTGTTGGAAACGTTGTGGCTCCATAGCTGATTTCATTCATTGTTGGTGGGGATGTTCCTACATCAACTCATTTTGGTCACAGTTTTTAAAAGAGATAGAGTCTATTACTGGATGTACTTTACCTTTTACTATGGAGACGGTATTATTAAACTATTGGGACACAAAGAGTTATAATGCCAAAACAAATGTTATGTTCTCAAACCTACTTTCAGCTGCTAGAACAGTTTTAGCATATTATTGGAAAGATTCCAAAATGCCAACAATTCACAGCTGGAGGAAGCGTTTATGGGACTATTTCATTTTAGGTAAAATAGCTCATAATCCGTTTATGATGCAGACTGCAAGACAAGAAGAAAACTTTATTGCCATTTGGTATCCAGTTATAGATTACTTAACAGAACATGAAGTGTTGCCTAACAATATATTTTATAGAACTCTTCTGTATTTTTAAATCATGAAGTTCTTGTTAATATTATTATTATTAGTTATATATATTTGTCTTTCCTTTTTGAAATGGTTTTACTGAAACTATGGCTGCTAATAGAAGGCTTATCTTTTTGGATATTGATTGTTATAGTGATAATTCACTCATGATATGTATTGTTCTTAATGGGCTCTATAATAAATTTATTTAAAAAATTAAAAAGCCTATAGGAGTTTTGAGGGTGTTTTTTTGTACAGAACAGTGATAACTACTGAAGTCTGTAGTAGTATGTAGTTGAAGTATACAGCACCCCAAGCACTCTTTAACAGTGCAGTCCTATGGAAAGTGACTCCAGTCTGCCTATTGAATCAAGGTGGCTTAGAGTACAGTAACTTTTGTCTTTTAAATACATTCTATGTGTTCAGGATTGGACCCAAATCCATAAAAATAGAAAAGCTTGAAGGCGTCTTCGGAAATACATTATATTCTAGAGACTAACAAAGAGTTCTTCAATATAAAGTTCTTCAAATATTTTTAGTATATTATTTTAGAATGTTTGGTGCTATGAAAAAGCACCACCAAGGCCCTGTTGATCCATTGTTCCTGATGTGTTTTGCAGATACGGCATTTTTAATTTAGCAAATTTGTGGTGAGAGGCAGCACCACAAAGTAGCTATCATTCACATTTTATGAATGGGGAACTGATGCTGAGAGATAATGGCTGTAATCCTGTCACTCTGGTTAGCTAGCAATGGCGCATTCCTCCCACATGAGGAATCTTTCTCCAGTGCCAAGAGGCTTTTCTACTGGCCCTGGAGGAAGTTGAACATAATGATCCCATTGACTGCATGGCAGAGGTAGGACTTGAATCCAGGTATCCCTGGATCCAACCTTTTCTCTCTAACCACTGGTTACTGCCAGACATGCATTACATATTGTCTGTTGCACAAAAATGATGGCTGCCTGCACAAGTGAAAGGAAAAGGGAAGGTTCAAGACTTTGCCATATGCCTGTCCTGGACTTCATTTCCTTACTAGAGTTGCTGTGACCATTCTATGCTTCTTACTAATGTGGTCTTCAGTAACGTTGGTTTCCTGTATCATTTCAATCTGTTTCTATATTGATGAATTGGGTATTTCCTGTCAGCAGGAAATTGGGTATTTCCTTCTTTTTCTTGTCATATAAACGGGCAAATGTCAATTACAAATAAATCACATTTGTGATTTCTGTTGGGACTCTGGTGGCCAGTTTTCCAAGTCACATGAAGGGAGAGGGAATGCAGTTCTGAAAGTTTCCCTCCTTGGGTAGATTTCAGAACCAATTTCACAATATGTAAATGACCATTTTCCTCAGCACTCAGCTGCTCTCAATGCTTTCCTCAGCTGGTGCTAACCAATCAGAGAGGCGGAGATACACACAGGCAGTAGCCTGTCAATTAACCTGTGCTTCACAGTGAGGCATTAACCTTTAATCTCCCAGCTCCCTGAATTCGATGCAGTAAGGATCCTGCTTTTGGGAGGTCAGTTCATCACACCTTGTTATAGGAGAAATTTAAATTCAAAGATTTAATGTTAACCACTTTTGTTAGCATAGCTCTATAAATGAGTTTAAAATATATTTTGTTTAATATACACCAAAATGAAACATCATGGGTTGCTTAGATTGGCTTCGCATATCACGGATGACAGAAGAGAGGGGAAGTGTGGGTGGTTTGTGCTCCCAATTGCCGAGTTATCTCTGTAATGTACAGAAGTTGAAATGAGACATGTTAACTCAATACACACCATGACTCATATTTTGTATGTTATGCAGGAAGTGCAAGTCTCCTCTGCTTCTCCTCACTAAACATTTGATGAAAGTTAGATGTTTACTTGTTTTATTTATGTACTTTGACTGGCATTCAACAAGAATTGTGTGCATACACAAAGCACTTCAATCCTGGGAGTTTCCTGGTTTTCCCTTCTGGAGTTTTCCTTACAACTGCCTTGTAAAGTATGTCATGTTTGTTAGATTTTTGAACTTGATTCCACAAAGCAGCTGAGAATATTTATAAAATTTAACAGATTTCATTTAGAAGGAAGAAAAAAAAACTTTCACTTTAAAAGCTAAAATCAGGGGTCCCCAACATGGTGCCCGTGGGTGTCATGGCACCCACCCGCTCTTTCCCTGGCACCCACCAACCATTTTTAGAAAGTGAGAGGGGCCAGGTTGGGCTTTTGTCCAGCAGAGCTTTTGATTGGCTGTTGGAGATTTGATTGTCTGTGCAGATTTTTGAAGATGTCTGAAGATAAGCTGCAGCAGCCATTTGTGTCTGGCTTCACCTTCGGCAGCAGCCATTTTGTGGCAGCCATTTTGTGGCTGCGCCCACTACCCTGTGTCAGAATTCCAAATTCCAAACCACTCACGCTTCCCCTCTCTTCTCATCCATGATGTGTAAAGCCAGTCTAAGTAATCCATGATGTTTCACTTTGGTGTATATTAAACAAAAATATATTTTAAACTCATTTATAGGGCTGTGCTAACAAAAGTGGTTAATTTTTAATCTTTGAATTTAAATTTTCGCATGACAAGGTTGGGGTCCCGTGAAATAGAGGAACTCATGAAAAGAGATGCAGGTGGGGGAGAGGAGAATTAATTGATAAAACACAATTTTAAAATACTGAAGTCTAAAAACAAACAAACCTCCCTCAGAAACAAAATCTTAATAGCCAACTAGTTTCTCTGGAGGAGGGAGAAGTTGAAAGGAGTGGCTCCAGCTGAGCTGGGAGCTGGGTTGTGGCATTGCCTCCCTCCCTCACTCTTCTATATTACTTTTCTTCTTAAGGCATCCTGTGCAAAACTGTGGCTTCATAAATAGATTGGTCTTACAAACAGTGGCACCTCTAATTTCTCTTTTTCTTTTTTTAAAACTAGCTGATGGGCCATACCTTCAAATTGTTGAGCAACCTAAGCAGGTAAGACGACACTATTGTGTATTTAGTAGCAATTAAGGGCTTTTTAGTATATCAAGATCTGAATTAATGCTGCATGTAGTGATACTGAGTAACTTGTCATCTTAATTCATATCAAGCCTGTCTCATTACTGGCAATTAATGCTGCTTTCACCAAAGCATGGGTTGTTTTGTGCTGTAAAGTGCCGTCAAGTTGCAGCCAACTAACGGCGAGCGTGGAAGGTTTTCACGGCAAGAGACAAATGGAGGTGGTTTGCCATTGTCTGCTTCTGCATAGGAAGCCTGGACTTCTTGGTGGTCTCCCCTTCAAGTACTAACCAGGGCCAGGGGTGCTTCGCTTCCAAAATCTGGTGAGAATGGACTAGGGTGAGCTTTTCAGACCAGGGCATCCTGATCCTACAGATCACTAAGGATACTGCAGAGGGGAGAATGTGCCTTTTAAAGAAGGTTTCATAATTAACACACCTATTTTCTTATAGTACAGTTTTATGCAAATATAAGAGGACAGAGCAGGCACAATTGTTTGTGTGACGTCTTGACCATATAGAATGCAGGCTCATTTTGCTGAGAGGATAATGATGCAGAAGGAAACTGCATTTCGAGAAATGATGCTTAAGCATAAGCCAAGCCAAGCCAAGCGCCCTTCCAATATCCATGGGCTTTTTCTTTGCTTTACCATTTGTTAGCCTCACATATACACATGCGAAGCTGTCTGAGTCAGATAGTTGCTCTGTCATGGTCAGTAGGTTCTAATCTGCTTGGCAGTAGATTTCTGGGGTCTCAGGTAGAGATGTAAAATTTCCAGAAATTTTGAATCCATGAATAAAATCCAGTTTTTTTCCCCTAGGACAAAATGGAAAATTTGTGGAAATGGGAGATTATACAAAACATACTGTCCTGTCAAACCTAAACTACTTTTTCTGCTTTAATATAATGTGCATCATTTTTAACTTACTTAGTATATAAAACTGCATTATTTTACATATTTATGGAGTTACATGTTATAAACGCTTTAGTTTTCTCAAGCAAAATTGCAAATATACCAAATACTTGAAAGAAAACTGTAAGCTGATACATGCTACCTTAGCACATGTACCTTAATTTTGGTATCTGAAAAGTAGAAAAATAGGAGTTAAACAGAAAACACAGGCTTTGTGGTAAATAAAAGATTATCAAACTACAGTGATTAACTATGAATACAGTTTTATATTGAGTTAATGATAAATTCAAGCTCTTATCTTTCAATAACCATATGTGCACAGCTAGATGTAGTTCCAGCTAGCTGAAGTCTGTTTCCTTTTGTGGCTACTGGTTAGAGAGAACTCAGTTCTCAATGAAACTTTCAGAGTTTTCGTCTGAGACTTTGGTGCAGTTTCTGCCCTATCTCCTGATCTTTTTTTGCCAGTCCAGCAAGGGAGGGCAATAAGCTACTTACTACTCAGTCCCTGGGTATATATGTCACAGTGTTTTGTGGGAGAGGTGAAAAGGTTAACCGCAAGGAAGCAGTCAGTTCAAAAAGACAATAGTTGAGAAGCAAAGAAAGTCCTGTATGCTCCCTTCATAAAGATTAGGTATCCTTCTAAGTGCAGAAATGCATCTTGGGTTTAAGAGCTATTATGTCTACAGTGTGCCCATCTTACCTTTGAGAGCATTTAACTCATTCTAAAAGAGAAAATATTTTGTAGGAGCTTCCCCCTGGTATTTCCAAAAATTTCCTATCTTTTTCTGGGCCTTCATATTTGTAGTCACAGGTTGAGATCTGTTCCATCACTTACTATTTGATGGTCCCTGGTTCAAATGTTTTCTCTGACTAGACTTGATGCAGTTAGAAAGTCATTCTTTTTCAGCCTCATTTCCCCAGATGCAATATGCGAATTATATCAGCCTTCCTAAGAGGACAGTTGTAAATATTACAGCAGCGTTGTACATGAAGTGTTTCAAACACTATAAACACCATATAAATACTAGATATTATTATTAGACTGTTACCATTTTCCATTTTTACAATTAAGCTTGAATTGGCCACTCAGTGGCTAAGAAGGGGGTTGATTTTCAGGGATAAACAAATCAGAGACTGATAGCAATCCATAGGTGTTGTTATCCGAAGAATGTTTACTCGTGTCAGAACAGGGTTGCTCCAGCACACTAGAATGTGACTGAAAAGAACACAGATGTGATCCATGTTTGTGATCTCTTTAAAATCGTTGAGAACCTGCAGTGATGTAGGGCCACCCTAATGGTTTTGTAAGATGAGTTACACTCACAGTAGGCTTGTCCTGGATCTTACACCATCTGGAACAAATGCTAATGGCAGAGAAGGCCATGGTTCTATTGATGAAAAGACAGGTGTTGCTTGAATGAACAGTTACACTGTGTCCAGGATCACACATGCATTGAAAGGCAGGGTTGGAACTTAGAAGTCAAACTTGCTGCATTATTTGATTCAGAAACCTGGCTCCTGTTGCTTAGAACGCTAAAGTGGATGTAGCATATTCTGAGTGAGAGCCAGCAACGGGATAATTAGTGCCAAGGCTTTGAAGCTAATGACTCATTTTGAGAGCTGTAACATGGATAGATGTGGGTTGATAAAGGCTTGAACATGTATGCTGGAAACTCACAGCTTGCGTATTCAGGCAGGATACACAATGCCCTTAATTTGTTTTACCATCATGATGACCTTGAGAGATACATTAGGCTGAGAGAACATAAACTTGCCCAAGGCCATTTAATGAGCTGGTTTTAGAGAGCCAGTGTATGGTGTAGTGGTTCGAGCAGTGATGGCGAACCTTTTAGAGACCGAGTGCCCAAACTGCAATCCAAATCCCACTTATTTATTGCAAAGTGCCAACATGGCAATTTAACCTGAATACTGAGGTTTTAGTTTAGAAAAACAATTCATTAACATCTTTTGTCGTAAAAGAAAAGCACAATAACAGAGCTTTCTATGATACAAACAGCTTTTTATTGAAAGGTAAAAGTTTGCATTTGGCATGAAGTTTGCATTTGACGTCATACACACAAACTCCTTCCTTCCAGTTAGTACAGGACAGGACCCTTCCTATTTACCTGGTCTGTCTTTCTCAACATGATCTTACACATTTTCACACCTAAAGTGACAGCCCTCTTCCCCCTTCCATGGGAAAGAGACAGAAAAACAGCACACTCAGTGGAATCTGCCACTTCTAGATTGATTTGAAGTAAATTAAATTTTGATCCTGCAAATCTTGACTGATGAACAAATAAAACACTTCTCTTGAGCACTTCAACCAGGTGACCCACCCTCAAAGCATATCAAGGCTGTACGGAATGAGAGACCACGGAGTGGAATGACAGCCCCTGGGGGTAGCAAGAGTGTTCTGGAACTGGAATGAGAGGCCCCAGAGTGGAATGACAACCCCTGGGTGTAGCAGAACACTTCTGCTACCCCCAGGGGCTATCATTCCACTCCATGGTCTCTCATTCCAGTCACGGAACACTCCTGCTACACCCTGGGGCCATCATTCCACTCTGTGGTCTCTCGTTCCAGTCCCTGAACACTCCTGCTGCACCCTGGGGCTATCATTTCACTCCATGGTCTCTCATTCCAGTCCCAGAACACTCCTGCTCACCCTGGGGCTGTCATTCCACTCTGTGGTCTCTCATCCCAGTCCCTGAACATTCCTGCTCCACCCTGGGGCTGTCATTCCACTCTGGGACCTGTCATTCCAGTTCTTGAACACCCTGCTACAGCCTGGGGCTGTCATTCCACTCCGTGTTCTCTCATTCCATTCCCAGAGTAGTGTATTTGGGCCCAGAGACGCTAATGGAAAATCCGTTTCACATTTTTATTGTAACTCTACTTGTACTGTAATGTATTTCAGTGAAGCCCATGCAAGTCAATTGGCATCCCTGTCTCCCATTATTTCCAGTGGGCCTTCAAGTGTTTCCCATTGTTTCCAACCGGCATTTTAGTTATTCCCGTGAGTGCAAAAAGCCAGAGCAAATTTACAATCTGACTAAAGGCGCAATCCTATGCTCTCATACTTGAAAGCAAGTTCGGTTGTCTCAGTGGTGCTTAATTTTGAATAAGTATGCACAAGATCGGGTACTCCTTTTGAAGCAGCTATTCATTTCTGCCTCGTCCCTCTGCCCCAGCTCCTCGCTGGAGAGTTGGGAGCTCTGAAGTTCAGTGACAGTCTTTCATCATGGGTGTATGTGTGTGTGTGCCCTATGTGTGATTCCCTGGAAGCTCTCAGGAAGCTATAATTAGGGGGGAGGGGTGCTGCGCCTTACCTCCACAGGGCGGGAGCTCTGGCTTGCCTTGAGCCACCTCACCACAGCGCTGACTGCCACCCCCTCCTGCAGCACCAGCTCCAAAACAGTCTCCATGTCCAACTCCTTGAACAGCCCTTCTAATCACAGCCTCTTAGCAGGCGCACAAGACATGCTACCCAAAGCAGCGGGGCAGCCCCGAAAGGAAGCGAAGGGGGTGGATACTAAAGTTTTTCAGACTCCAGGTTACAGCACAGGATGCTGGAGGGCACAGCGAGAGAGACCAGGCAGAGAGCCAAAGGGGGAGGAGGAATAGCGCACCTCCCCAAAGCAGGCGGGTTTGGAAACTGAAGTGGCACACTCATGCAGATGCAACTTTTGGCAACGAGCCTGAGTGGGCATCCCTGGGAATGCTCAGCCTCACTCCTCTGGGGCAGAAGGGGTGTGGATTGGAGCGCGCATTTGCAAAGGAAGGGGAGTTGCCGCGATTTCCCGGGCTAAGGGGGCGGGGTCAGGCTGTGGGGATTCCTTGCTGAGCAGCTCCTGGGCTTTGAGTAGGCAGGGATTGTGGGTTGGGGTCAGGCTGTGAGGAAGGTGGAGCCTGCGGGGAAAACGATTCCCCTCTTCTCCCTCCCCCATGTCAACAAGCAGAGCTTCTGCACCGGGGGTTTGCACGTCTTTTCCTCTCATGTGTGGTATTTGCTTTCCAACCAGGGCCCAGGGTTTGGCCGGCTGGTGCAGCAGCTGCAGCAGCACAATAAGCAGGCTCAGCCACCTCCTTGCCCGTGCCCACAGAGAGGGCTCCTAGTGCCGCCTCTGGCACCCGTGCCATAGGTTTGCCACCAGGGGGTTAGAGTATCAGACTGACATTGGGAAGACCCAGATTCAAATCCCCACTCTACCGTGGAAGCTTGCTGGCTGACCTTGGGCCACTTATACACCCAACTTACCTCACAGGGCTGTTGTAAAGATCAAATGGAGGAGGGAATGATGTCAACTGCTTTGGTCCCCATTGGGGTGAGAGATGGGTTATAAATGAAGTAAATAAATAAATAAACATGACCATCTCTGTCTAGCATTATATATATATATATATATATATATATGGAAATCTTTCAGCTTTACAAATCTGGTGTGGTCGGTGTTCCTTGTTTTCTGTACCTTTGAGGAAAATGGAGTAGCATAAATACAAAAGTGACTGTTAAGTTCTTCTTTCTTTGAACCTTTGTTTAACACGTCCATGCTATTTTCTAAAAATAATACTGCAGGTAGACTTCCCAGATATCAGGACTGGATGCTGTGTAATTCAAATATTTGCTGTTTTTTCCAGTTAGAAAATCTTTATGGTCCAAAGCCTTTGATTTTTTTTTTTGCAGATATTTTCCAAGCCTACCCCAGGTGTTTGAAGTATAGGAGCTTTTACCAGTTTGATGAACACATGACTGTAAAAATAGTACCATTAAGAGCAAAAACCTTTTGATGAAAGATTGCCTTTATGTAGGGTTCAATACTGCTGTGAGCTAAGAGTTGTATAAAACATTAATACCTCAATTCCTTGATTCATAAAGCCAATATTAAAATAGTTTAGTTGAACAGTTTGTTTACATATTGCTTCCTACATTTCTTTATTCAGCTATTTGTAATATTAGCTTCTTAAATTGTCTAAAGAGCTTTGTGACCAGAATATTGATACTACAATAACATGCTTATTAATGACAACAGTTGTACTGTATAAGCATTTATTGCTTGCATAAATATTTACTATTTACTAATTTTACAATGGAAAGGTACTGCCATGCCAGTTTTCATTTTCATTTTTTGAGATCAAAAGGGCTGTGACTTTGTTCCAGATGCCTTGTAGTAAAAACAAATTCTATGAAAGTTTTCTGATTGATGTGTCAGGTTTGCTAGCCAAATGTTATGGTACCTCTGGGACAAGATACTTTTATGGAAATGCAAGCATTATTTTCTATAGCATACTGAATTTACTTCCCAAATATGTATGGAAAATTCCAGGATAGATTTTTCCCCCGGCCAAATAAGTTAATAGCTTCCTTAGAACTAAAGAAAATAATCAGCTGCACAGTAACAAAATGCATTTCATCTTGCTGTGAATTTCCCTACCTTTTATAATAGCTGTATGATATTGAAAACAGTATAATAATGCTATTGAAGTATGGTGTTGGGATGAAGGAACATATAGGAAGATAAAATTTCCTTATTTATTTGATTAAATAAGCCAATATTCTGTTGAACTAATTTCTTTAGAGGGGATTTCGTTTCCGATACGTTTGTGAAGGACCATCGCATGGTGGACTTCCTGGAGCTTCTAGTGAAAAAAACAAAAAATCATATCCTCAAGTTAAAGTAAGTAGACGGTTTCTTTGCTGTTCTCTATTTTTCATAAATTGGTTTTGAAGTTTTGATTGCATTCAAGATTCACAATGGCTCAATTGGATAAGTATGTAATTGTTTCAAGGGTAGGGGTGAAAATCTGCCAAGCAAGTAAATAATTCATTACCCGCTGTCTTTGTGTGACGAGCCACCAGCAAGAATGATTCTCGGTGTTTTGGAACTGTGTGTGCAGTTGAATGTTGCAGAGATTTGGCAGCCAAATAAATGTGAGAATGGCTGACTGAAGCAACATAATCTGTTGGAGGGAAGGTGTAAAGCAGCATCTGAAATCTCCCATTGTTCACTTGGACATAGGGTTGCTAACCCTGACTTGTGGAATTCCTGGAGATTCAGGGGCAGAGCCCTGGGGAGGGCAGAGTTTGGGCAATACAGGAAGCTCAACAGGGATGTGCTACCCACCAGAGCTGCCGCCTCCTCCAGGGGAGCTGATCTCTTCAGAAGGGTTGCCAGCTCCAGCTTATGAAATTCCTAGAGATTTGGTGATGTGGACTGTGGTAGGGGGAATTTGGGTACGGGTTTCACCTGGCATCTATGGTGTACTGTAGAGTTTGCCTCCCGGAGCTGCCATTTTCTCCGGGGGAACCGGTCTCAAGACAACCTCCATTCCCCACCTGGAAGCTGACAGCCCTGCTTAGATAAACGGTCTGATTTTTATTTCAAGTTTAGTTTCATATGTCTTTTTTTAAAGGATTCTGGTAGAATATTGTAAATCTAATCAGTAGGGTTGGATTGGGTTGGATTCAGACAGCTTTTTTACTGAGTCTCAATCCCTTTCTTACTACAGCTCCCTTCCGCATGGCGTTTGTCCATGCAGGTCCCACAGTCCCCAGCATAGCATTGTTGGTGGTCGTAAGGGGATCTCTTCCTTCCTTTTTCACCAGTGGAAAAGCAGGTTGGAAGTGGGCAGTTGGTTATTTTCATCAGTAAAATAAAAAACACACGTCAAAGACAAGGTCTGAAGGACTTTCCAAACATGTAGCTAATTAAAAGTGCAGATAAAAGGGGGCAGGGGTTACACAACTGCTATCATTTGGAATACATATAATCAGAAGGGTTTGGATAATGGTTGAACAACACAACTCTTATGGCAAAATGTTATTTTATCACACCAATTTTTTTGGCCAAAATTTTACGATGCCAGTTATAGTGCCAGATTTCCCATATCTCCAGGCAATGATCAGTTCCAAGAAGAACATGCCTTTGGATCTCACCCTTTCCATGGGGCGTTCCAGGCAGTAGTTGAGCAGCAGTGGTTTGCCATTGCCTTCCTCCACATATCAACCCTAGTTTTCTTTGGCGGTCTCCCATCCAAGTACTGATCATAGCTGACCCTGCTTAGCTCCCGAAAGGTCTGATGAGCTTGGACCAAACTGAGCTAATCTGCCTTCCCCAAGCAGCATGAAACTCCTTGTCTGGGGACTGGGAGACAAGCAAAGTGTGTTGTGGAACAAGGAGGTACAGCAGCCAGGGGAAATAAGGTAAAATCCTTTTCTTCCTTCTCCACTGATGCAAACCTCAGTTGGAAGAAAGAGAGGAAATTTTACCCAATTCCCACACATCTCTTCAGTGTCCTATTCTGTGGTGCATTTTGGTTGTCTCCAGATCCTCAAAGAGAGGGTTCAGGCTGCTGGCAGAAGTTAGGAAAAGAGCCTTTACACCAGCTCCTCCCATGTGCTCTTCCACTGGATCCAACCACAGGCGTCCCCAGAATTAATGTTGCTTAATAAACCAAGTTTGAGTCTCTTGGAGAATACAATATATATTGTCATATAAGTTCTAAAAAGGTAAAAAGACGTATGTTTTTTATTTCCTTTACTGATACTTTCTTGGCTTTTATCTACCGTTGTTCTTGTCCTAAGTCTCTGTTTCCATCTGAAGGTTTTTTGTTTGGGGGGTGTTGTTGTTTTTTATATATAAATCCTCCCATGGCAACACCTGTTAGGAGAGGTTGGCAGAGAAATATGGGGAAGTTCCTTGAGGCAACTTTATGGCTTGTTAATGCCTGTTCTTGCTTCACGTTTTGCAGGTAGGAAAGAGAAGTGTTTTGCATGCAGTTTTCCTCTTTTATACACACGCACTCCTCACCTCTGCCAGCATTACATCTTCCTGTTGCTGAGTGCTTCACTTTGATGAATGATGAGATCTCGGTGAACCCCACAAAATAAGAACGATCAAGCATTGTTCCTCCAACATGATTAATTAGCATGGCCTAATACGCCCTGTTTTGACTTGTTCCCTGTAGGAGCAGTGCCACTCAACTGGAGGAAACAAAAATATTTATCATATATATATATATATATAGCATTTGAGGTTTTAAAAAATTTCACATAACGTTAGGAAACCCATTCTTTCTGTGCATTGGTGCCTGGGGCAGTTAGTTAACCTGGGCTCTGGTTTGGGAAAGTACTATTTCAAATATCTTCATGGCCACAAAATCTCTAGATGGGACCATGTGTGTGTAAACTGCCATCAAGTCATGGCCAACCACACAGGGTTTTCAAGACAAGAGGTGAACAGAGGTGGTTTGCCATTGCCTACCTCTGCATAGCAACCCTGGACTTCCTTGCTTAGCTTCCAAGATCTGACAAGATCGGGGCTAGCCTGGGCTGTCCAGGCTTGGGCCCTGTCTGCTATATGGGAAGGATAATGCTGGCCTAGTTGACAGGGCTCTTGTAAGATTGCTGCGTTAAAAATTAGTCCATTCGCTGATTCTTCCTCCCCAGAGTCTTTAAAGGTTGAAGTAAGGTAAGACTTACTTGCTGCTGAGATTAACGGTTATTGAATTGCTTCTTACATTAAAAGATAATTGTGGTTACTGTTCTCCAATGGCTCGGTCTCATGCAGCTCCCAGTAAAACAATATTATATAAAAATATTGTAGGAGTAAACTCAGAGAGGAAGAAGTATGTTAGCAAGAGAGACTAGATGAGGTGCATCAGCATTAACATAAGCACGCTTACTTCTGCCGTATGGATTCTATATTCTTACATACGGGAAGTAATTTGCGGGGGGGGGGACCATTTGGAGAACAGCAACATCGTTGCCTCTGTCACATAAGCATCAGTCTAAGAGATCCTGTAAGTGTTTTCAGTGAATTTCTGATGGCGATTCTGGCTTTCAGACTTGCGTCACCTGGGATCAATGTTCCCTCTAAGGTGTGCAGTCTCATCAGCAGAAATTTTACCCTGTGAGCCAAAAGTGGTATGAGCATTAAAACTGTGAGCAGGCCAACATTTTTTTAAAAAATGTATTTAAGTGTACTAACATACAAACAACATATAAACTATTATCATTTGTATTACATGCCATATATTTATATTAAACTTATTTATATTTATATGGAACATATTTGTATTACTTAACCTCCCAGGCTTAAGGACACATAGAGTCACTTTGCAAAGCAGCAGAACACACCAGATCGCCTCTGGCATGCTGCTGAGGCCGGCTTCCCCCCCCCACACACACCTTCTTCAACTAACCTCCCAGGCTTAAGGGCACATAGAATCACTTTGCAAAGCACCAGAACACACCAGATTGCCTCTTGTACGCTGCTGAGGCTGGCGCTCCCCCCTTTCTACTAACTTTCCAGGCTTAAGGGCACATAGAGACACTTTGCAAAGCACCAGAACACAACAGATCACCTCTAGCACACTGCTGAGGCCAGTACTCCCCCCCCACCTTCTTCAACTAACCTCCCAGGCTTAAGGGCACATAGAGTCACTTTGCAAAGCACCAGAACACACCAGATTGCCTCTTGCATGCTGCTGAGGCTGGCGCCCCCCCTTCTACTAACTTCCCAGGCTTAAGGGCACATAGAGTCACTTTGCAAAGCTCCAGAACACAATACACCAGATTGCTTCTAGCACACTTCTGAGGCTGGCACTCCCCCCCCCACCTTCTTCAACTAACCTCCCAGGCTGAAGGGCACATAGAGTCACTTTGCAAAGCACCAGAACACACCAGATTGCCTCTAGTATGCTGCTGAGGCTGGCGCTCCCCCCCTTCTTCTACTAACCTCCCAGGCTGAAGGGTACATGGAATCACTTTGCAAAGCACCAGAATACACCAGATTGCCTCTAGCACACTCCTAAGGCTAGCGCCCCCCCCCACTTTCTTCAACTAACCTCCCGGGCTTAAGGGCACATAGAGACACTTTGCAAAGCACCAGAATACACCAGATCACCTCTAGCATGCTGCTGAGGCTGGCACTCCCCCCCCCGCCTTCTTCAACTAACCTCCCAGGCTTAAGGGCACATAGAGTCACTTTGCAAAGCACCAGAACACACCAAATCACCTCTAGCACGCTGCTGAGGCCAGCTCTCCACCCCCACCACAAGACAAAACAAACACCCAGGCAACTCACCTCAGGAAGGGCAGAAGCTGGGCAACAGATCAGTCCTCCTTCTGAGCCAGGGTATCTCCAGGAGCACAAAGGACTGCTGGGGAGGGTAGCAGCACCCCCTTTCACGGGGCAAACAAACCCCAGCTGAGGATAGGCGGGGCCAGCCCAGATTAGGAAACACAAAGCATACCGTTTCTGTGCTGCCTGAGCAAATGGATCTGTGCTGCATGGCCATTGGGAAGGGAACCTCCCGCCCCTGCGCTGTGGTAAAAATTGCTGCGCTGGCCAGGGGAAATCGGTGCACCAGTGCAGCCTGGCGCAGCTTAAAGGGAACCTAGCCTGTGATTGTGATGGTGGCAGCCAATGCTCCCTGTAAGTTGTGGAGTCTTTTGAGCAAAAATTCTACTTTTTGAGCTGTTGGAATTAAAGTTGTGAGCAAGCGATTTGGCTACTGCATACATTAGTTTGCTCTGGAGCCATCCCTCCTGAGGTAAGACAAAAATGTGTGAGCTGGAGGCTAAAAAACTGTGAGCTAGCTTACACTAACAGCTTAGAGGGAACACTGGCGAAGGCATCCTTGTGTAGAGTAATTGTCCTGAAATAAGCAACCTTGACCTTTGACTTTGTAAACATGCCTATAAATCAGAGAACATTTGGCAGCTTTTCCTTGGCCAGCCAGCACTCATTGGCTACATTGTGAAATTGAATTGGTTTGTTATGAATACCCTGAAGCATCTCAATAGCCTTACTCATAATTTTGTGTATGTGATTGCTTGTTGTATTCTGAGCTCAATCATAAGGCCTTCACAGGAAAAGTCACATTCTGTGGGAGTAATACAGAACCAGTCAGTTAAATGGGAATTCTGCCATTGATTTCAATGGAATGTGAATTGGTCACATTCTTTTACAGCATAGGATCCATGATGACCAATTTGTGAGACTTTCTGGGTTTATCTTTTGTGTGTTGTTTGGTGAAGAACATTTTTATTGTGTTGTACTCATGGTGGTGAAGCATTTAGTACTTATTGACTGAGCTGGCATAATTCTTTGAAATGTTCAGTTGTTCAGGGAACAAAGCAGTTTGTAGTCCATTTTGTGTGAGGGAAGGGGAAATTGGTGGTTTGACTGGGATTAAAAAGAGGACTGGGCAAGACTACTAGGGAGGAGGGAACCAACAGAGCCAACGAGGCTGAAGGGGTGCAGAATAAGAAACAGTGAAAGAGAGAGTAGGTGGCAAATGTGATTTAATGACTGAGTCACTCTGGAAAAAAAAGAGAATTGAAGCAAAGAGAAATGTTAGAGATGGAACACTGAAGAAACTTCATGGCACCTAAAATCAGCAGGAGTTTGCTAGAGAGAAGGGGAAGTGCTGGAAGTTGATGAGGGACAGGGTGCCTGAAGGTACTGGGATTAAATAGTGGCCTCTTCATTAATTGGTAGAAACATGCAGCTGAAGGATGGAGGAATTTAGGACCAGGCCAAAACTATGCAGAGGGCCTGGAGCAAGGAAAGTCTGGGTGCCACTGAGGTGCCAAGTGGAACGAACTAGGTGGGCAACGGAGGGGGCCAAGAGAGAAAAGAGTTGCTGGATCTGGGGTGTAGACCCTGATAACAGAGTTCTGTGGCTTCTTTTGTAGCTGCATCATTATGGCCTAGCAACCTGAAAGCTATGGTCCTCCTATGCATGCTTAGGTGGGAGTAAGCCTAAATCAACACAGTGGATCTTTCTTACTTTCAGGTAAACATGCAGAAGATCATGTCATAAGGGGGCAGTAAGGCCCAAGAATATAGATGCAGGAGTTACTTGCAAAGGTTGGAAGGGAGCATAGATGGGAATGTGGGAGACATGCACAGATGTCCCATTCCCTGACATCCTGTCATAGTGCTTTCACATGTGACGGTGCACACAAATAGGGAATAGAGAGAAGGAACCCTCCCCATAGAAATCCTTCATGTGTAGGTGTTGTGTGGATTGCATTGACGTTGCACAACCGGTCTATTTTGCCAGGCCATTTGTTTATTTTTTTTTCATGTACGGGTTTTGATTTTACTGTCTGTACAAGTAAACAGAAAAAAAACATGATGTGTTTGCAGTAAAACTAAATATATGAACTGGCAAGCAAGTATGCAGGCTGCGGGGCTGTCTAAAAATGGTATTTCAAAATTCTCTGAGTCAGACTGACAGTATACCTCTAATCTGTAGAGCAAAACTTTTTCTAGAATGGAGTAAGTGCCAGCTAAATGCTGCCTACCTGCCATTAAATCATGATCAGGTTAGGGACAGAAAACAATTTTGTATTGTTGTCGGTGTTGAAAAAATTGCCACAGTACTTGGGGGTTAATTATTTCCTTGTTCTGCCTGGATGAGAATGTTGAACAATCAAAATACACCTTTGGTTAAGAAAACCCTTGAGCCAAAATCTAGTAGATTAGAGAGATGAAACTGCAGGATCTACTTAGAGTTGCCAGCTCTGGGTTGGGAAATTCTTGGAGATTTCAGATGTGGAGCCTGGGAAGGGGGGGCCGGTTTGGGGAGGAGAGGGACCTCAATGGGTTATAATGCCATTGAGTCCACCTTCCAAAGCAGCCATCTTCTCCAAGGCAACTGATCTCCATAGGCTGGAGATCACTAGTAATTCCAGGAGATCTCCAGCCACCACTGGGAGGTTGGCAACTACCTCTACCACCACTATTCTGCATGACTTTTGCACATTCAGGTCTTATGTTTCCCAACATAGCATTGTGGGTGGTCAAAGAAAACCCCTCCTTCCTTTTTCACCAGCAGGAAAGCTGATTGGATCCAACCTGTCGTGTATGAAGTTGGTTGATGTGTCTGTACTTCAAAAAATCTAAATTCATTCTTAACTACTTTGAAATGGAACATACGTTAAGGTCATGACAAATGATGGTTCATACTGAAAGTATTTGTTATGCTTCCTGACAGATCTGCAATTACGTTGGTCCTGCAAAAGTAATTGTTCAGTTGGTCACAAATGGAAAACAGCCCCACTTGCATGCTCACAGCTTGGTGGGCAAACACTGTGAGAATGGAATATGCACAGTTAATGCAGGACCAAAAGATACCGTGGTAGGGTAAGTATGTTAATGTATTGGTAGAATAAAGTATCTATGCGGCTGTAATACAGAGGATATCAAAAGAGAGGTTGCAGGAGTCAGAAATCATAAAGAGGAAGTAGTAGGTGGAACATCATTCTTTCATCTTCGTGTGTATCTTGTACATTATTGTGGCTGCAGGACAAAGTTTTTCAGACATGTGAATTCCATATAAAAGTTACACCAAAAAAAGTAGTTGACTCACAGAGAAAATCTGGGAGCCCGGGCTTGCAACAACATGTGAGGCATCCATTAATTTTCTGTAGTTTAGCTTGTGTAGTAAGTTTGGATTGGTTATTTTTATCACGTTAAAGAAACAAAATATTTAACAGGGAGTAGCTGAAATAATGTTATAAATTTCATTGGGAGCTTCATTAGTTCTGAACAAGACTTAAGCCATGTCTAAAACAAGGCTATACGGGATAGTTGGCGAAATTGGTCTTTCACTTTACTAAAAATATTTAATAGGCGTAACTGCAAAGCACAGAGTTTAAAAACAAAACCTTTTTTATTTGTCTTTACACTTCTTCTGTGAAGTCCATTTACATTTTACCTTTTTAAATGGGTGAATTGAAAGATGAGAGTCAATGAATTGCTCAAGACTATCCAATAAATTATGACCTAATTTCAACCCGAGGATTCAGTCCCAGGCATGTTCCCAGGCACCAGAGCTTACACCAGAGCTTTCCTGATTTCATGCTTCAACTCTTTGTACTACATAGGAATCTTCTTTTAGGAGCTTCCCCAACTTTCAGGAGCAGTTTTGAGGGGAATGTGGTGGGAGGTGCCCTGAAGTCCTGCTTTGGACTGTCTTCACCTTGTAAATTATTCTAGTGAACCTGCCCTCCCTACCTTCTAGATCAAAAATATGCCACTTTCCTGTAGTAACATTAAAATCCATGTGAGTTGGCATAGACCGTGGGGACATTATGTGTTACTTAAATTCTCAGTATGACACAACAAAGGGAATACTGAATCAGAGTAGATCTTCTTCCCTTTTGAAAGTTATTGTTCAAACAAATACGCACAATACTGATGCCAAGATGGGATCAGGTTTCAAATAAGTGCTGGTTTGATGTCTTACAGGCAAGTTTTTTTGGAACATACATAGTAGTCTTGAAAAGAATGGCGAGACAGAGGCAAAGGCTGCTTTTAATGCCTGAAAGGCTCTTGCGTTTGATGTTAAGATCCAACATGCCAGGAACTTGATTGCAAGAATTTCATGTTTGCCATACTGAGATTCTGCTTCTGATCTTGTTTCCTGCTAAGTATTTTTTGTTCTTTGTCAAATGCTCTAAAATAATGGAATTTCTTCCCTAAGAAGGCAAGGGAGACTTTGGAACGCAGGTATCTTACTTGCTTTTGTTGGTGGTACCTGGGATTATTTAACATTCCTCTGGAGTACACAGCTTGCAGTTGCTTTTCAGCCTTTGCATCTTGCTTGATATCCTATTGCTATTAAGTATCTAACAGAGCTATGCCTGCTGTTTACAAAACTGAGATAGCGTTCCAGAAGACATTTTTAAATCCTGGTTTCTAAATTGCATTGACCGAGGACTGGTAATGTAATTCTTATAAGAAATTACACAGAACTTTTTGTAAAATAATATCTCATATTTTTGTCTAGCTTTCCAAATTTGGGAATATTGCACGTTACAAAGAAGAGAGTGTTTGACACACTAGAAGCACGCATGAGCGATTGCTGTAAAAAAGGCTACAACCCGGGACTTCTAGTGCACCCTGAACTGAGCTATATCCAAGTGGAAGGTGGAGGGGACAGACAACTCACAGGTGGGTGAGCATTTAATTAACAGTTCAGATCTCTGAAGCACATGAAAGCATTACTTATTGTTCCATGATGGTGGTAGAAGCGCTGTCAAGTCGCAGCTGACTTACGGCAACCCCATAGGGTGTTCAAAGCAAAAGGCAAACTGGGGTGGTTACCATTGCCTGCCTCTGTGTAGCAACCCCAGACTTTCTTGGTGATCTCCCATCTGAGTGCTAAGCAGGGCAGACCCTGCTTACTTTCCGAGATCTGATGAGATTGGGCTAACGTGGGCTATCCAGGTCAGGGCTTTCTGTTCAATATTAGCTTCAAATTTTAAAATAACTCTTGTCTAAGTACAGATTCCCTTCTTTTTCTTGTTCCTTCCCACCACTGATTGCTACTATAGGGAAGGAGTGATATTTGTTTGTTTGTTTGTTTGTTTAAACATTTCTCCTTAAATTGACTTAGAACCAAAAAAAGAGAAACTATACACAAACCGATAAGGAAAGCAGCGTCATGCCAGCAGACTTCATCTGGGGTGTTCTTGGACTTGTGTGCTGGCTCATCCAAAGTCCTGGCTGCAGCCACAGGCTATGAGCACCTGGCCATGCTCAAGCATTATAGGTCCCTGGACAGGAAGATAATATGTTTTATGAGATTTCTCATTAAAAAGTAGAATAGAAAAGAAAAAAGTTGTTCTGTGTTGTGATGCAGTTTACTCTCCAGTTTAACAAGTCTGTTTCCAGAGTTTGGTTCTGCCTTTAGAAGCTCCCACAGCTTTGAATAAGACACCTCCATGGTCCTTTTGACTTAGATGTTAAAGTGGAGCGAAACTCTTTCCTGCTATGTTTTTGTCAGACCTCTTTTAAGTATTACTGTTATTTAAGGTTGCCAATTTTCCCCTGGGGGCATAGGGTTGCCAGATCCAGATTGGGAATCTCTTGGAGACTTGGGGAGGGCAGCCTCGGGAGGACAGGAACCTCAGTGTGGTACAATGCCACAGACACCACCCTCTAAAGCAGGGAAACTGATCTTGTAGTCTAGAGATGAGCTGTAATTCTGGGACTGGGGGGTCTGGCACCTGGAGGCTGGCATCCTTACTGTTATCATGGGTTGCGTTGCCCTGTTGCTTTTGACTTCAGATATACTGGTGTTGCATCACTGTTCTGCTTTGTCCAAAGCCTTTGCTTCTTTCTCACGGGCAAATGGATGGATGGATGCTTATCCTGCTTCTGCCTCTTCATCACCCTCTTCCACCACTACCACCTTGACAGAAGGCTTTCTCAGCTCACCTGCCCTTTTTGCTTATTGTAGAGAGAGAGAGAGAAATCATTCGCCAGGCAGCGATTCATCAGACTAAAGAGATGGACCTCAGTGTGGTGCGGCTCATGTTCACGGCTTTCCTTCCTGATAGCACTGGCAGCTTTACCAGAACACTTCATCCTGTCTTATCTGATCCTATATATGACAGCAGTGAGTGTTTTGTTCCTCCTTCCTTTTACCAGTCTGACAATTGTATGTCTCCCATTTACTTGTTTAAGTAGGTTGTAAGCCTTTGTTTATCCCTTTCCTACTTGTGTTCTCTCAAAAGTCAAGGAAGATCACAGATTTATTAATACAAAATAATATATGTCTAACATGATTCCCTACAATAAATGTACAGTAAGGAACAAGAATGTTGTGTCCATGTGAATAAATTTTAGATGCTCTGTCATATAAGTGCCCTTTTTTATTTTCCCTTTGTGCACTTGTTTTTAATCCCCCTAAAGATCTCGAAGAAGTCCCAAGGAAAGATCAGTACAACTTTTGTGTCTGCAAATTGACATCATGCCTCTGTGCTTTGAACTAAAACTGAATAAAATAACTCATGCAATAAAGGTTTATAAAATTAACTGTAGGGAGGAGAAAGTGGATAGAGAGAACTTTTTTCCACTTTATTCATTAATACTAGAAGTCATGGGCACCTGACAAAGTTGATGGGCAGTAGATTCAAGACAGCCAAAAGGATGTACTTCTTCAGAAAAAGAATAATTAACTTCCAGGATTCATTGCCACAGGATGTCGTGGTGGCCACGGTTTTAGTTGATCTTACAAGGGGATTAGAAAAATTCATGAAGGACAGGCTAGTCAGTGGTTATTAGCTAAGCTGACTCAATGGAACCTCTGTGGTTCGAGATAGTAGCCATCTGGATACTAGTACTATGGAGCAGCAACGGGGGAAGGCTTTGACCTCTATGACCAGTTTGCAGGCTTTCTTTGTAATTAGTTGTTGTAGTTTTCCGGGCTGTATGGAAGGTAGAGTAGATATAAATTACCTGAGTAGATATAAATTACCTGCCTACCATTTTTCTTCTCACATTGACACAGAGAGTACTCCATCTTTCTGTGTTCTACCTCAGGATGCCAGTCACAGCTGCTTGCGAAATGTCAGGTACTACAATGCCAAGACCATGGCCATATAGCTTGGAAAATCTACAACAGCTAATGAACTTTGGTCATGAAAGCCTTCGATAACATATTTCTTTCTAATTGTTGAAAGATTTCTTGCTTTTTAGTTCCTTGCTTTCTAAGTGTTGAAAATTTTCTTGTACTTGTTGAAGATTTGTGTTTATGACTTTCGTATATTATTTATATTTCTAGGATATCCTTCTTGTTAATACATTATTTACTCTAGAATTCCAGCATTGTTTCTAAATAAGCACACAGAGCAAAGGTTTCAAAGAGTTTATCTAGCTGGAAAGACATTTTTACAGCTGATATAGAAAACTTAAAGGAGTCCTTTTCACAAGTTGGCTCAATAGCCTGTTCACATGGTGTTTCTGTTATTGTTTGCTTATATCTACACACCGTGGTCCTTTGTTTATGTTTGGCCTTCTTTCTCCAGCTGGCCATTGTTGGATGGTGGATTAGATGGACAATTGGTGTGATCTAGAGCAACTGCTTTTCTGTAAGGCAGAGACATCAGTTGAGATTTTGAAGCTCCAGTTGGGCAATGTAGACACAAAAGGTCACAGTAATTGACAGTGCAGGGATCTCTTGGATATAATTGGCCATCTTGCTCCTAATCACTCTTACCTTCCTAAAGGTTCTGGGATGTGGCAATGTCTAGAGTCAGCCTGCCGCTCCAGCCACGATTACTCACCTATGATCTCTTAATGGTGTGGAAACAGTGCATATGATCGTCTAATTCCTCTACTGGTGAGGACTAGACTGGTATCTGGTTAAACATGAAGCAAAATATAGTTATGCTGGGTCTTTCTTGTAGTATTTTATCTGTATTTTATTCAAGATGGTATATTTGGGGAGCTCCTTCTGGATGACGACAATTCTCCATGTCGCTTTCATCGCCACTGTGAGTGCAGTCTCCTGGTGAGAAAGCAGCATGGGAAACTGCTGTATGTACGCTCTGCAATGAAAAGAGCTAGAGACTTCCTTTAAAAAACAACACTGGGAATTCATAGGAACTACTAGACAGATTTTTTAAAAAAAAGACAGGAAAAGTCCTTCAGTAGCAGAGGGCAGATGACAGCCAGAGGGGCTGGAGGAGGAAAAACAGTGCCAATGAGGGCAGGACCTGCAAAAATGTGCCGCTTCCTGTGCCCATGGCATACAAATGTGCTTTGAGTATGATCTTTCCAAAAAGATTTTACCAACCCAGGTTTGGGAAGGATCACAGCAAAGCGGACAATTAGGGGGACTGAGATGCTAAAAAAATGGATGCTAACAACCCCTCTCCCTTTGCTCCAGTGCTAAACCAGAGCAGAACTTCCACCACGTCTAAACTGTAAACAACTTTAACTCTTTTTTTTTTTACCTGAATCATAACAACCCCTTCTTGCTGCTTATCTCTAATAGAAGCCCCCAATGCATCCAACTTAAAAATTGTACGAATGGACCGGACAGCAGGCTGTGTGACTGGAGGAGAAGAGATTTACCTTCTTTGTGACAAAGTTCAGAAAGGTGAGCATCTCGTTTGAGCGTAACTGTACGATTACCATGCCTTAGGCCGAGTTCAGACTGGCAGTTTGGCCCGAAATAGGCACGTTTCACAAATGGATTAAAGGGCCCGGTTCACACAGGCACAGCTGTTAGATGTTCCCCAGCCGTACTCAACCCGTCTTGTAACGCTTCCCGCTCGAATTTAAAAAGTACCAGGTGAAAGTGTGTTAGCCAAATTGCCTTGAATTGTTATTTAATATGGGGAGTTATGGTCTTAAATGGTCTTAAATCAGGCAATAGGCAGTGTGGGGGCAAGCATCTATGTATACAGGGGAGCAGTTCCCTCCAGACCCACCAAATAGATGCTGAGACTGACGTCAGTATAAGGTGATTCTGTTTACTGAATATATTTCAAGCATACAACAACACACGCACACACAATTGTACAGTATCTAGGAAATATAGATAGAAGAAAATAGCACATTCTGATTAGCAGGGTGTTTTGTTGATTGGCAATACTTTACCTGTTCTGTAGTTAGATGGAGTGAACCTCAGGAAAAGAAGGAGGGCTGTGGGGTGCTAGGGGAGGATTGTGTCCTGAGTGGGCAGGGGCACGAGGGGACTCTGGTTGCGCATCCATGAGTCAGAAGCTTAGGGTGGGGGGGTCAGGTAAAAGAGCAAGCGTGCAGGTAAAAGAGAGAGAGAGAGAGCTGGTACTGAGCACTCTCTTTTATTAGGAGGTTGAGGAGTGGGCTAAGCTTGGCCACCTCTCTTGGCCCACCTCCTGTTGTCCGTCCCCAAAAATATGCTGACTGGTGCTAGGGTCTAAGGTCTGGGGAGTGGGCAATGTTAGACCTAATAGCAAACTAGGTTGGACAATGGCACCTGATGGGACTGTGTCCTGTGCTGGCCACAGTCATTGTTCTCTCGTCTGATGTCTGCAGTTTCAACTAGGTGATGTATTAGATTGGGAGAGAACCTGTTGCCTACGTGTAAGAGTGGAGACTCTGTATGGAGTTTGAGCCCCCTGTCTTTTGACCTGGCATGGCCACTGCCTGACTTCTTTATGCTATACATGGCTAGGGAAATGGTCCATCTTGTTACAGGAAAGTGGAAATGGTGACATGCAGGAATCAGAGGCACACCTTTCACAGGAAGGCTTTTCTTCTTCTGGATGTGTGTGCTGTAACTGGCATCTTTTGGAGTCACCTTGCAGTTCAGTCCCTGTTGCACATAGCTAGCAAAGTCCAGGTTTTCATAACTTATGAGTTCATAAAAGCACACTAGGTGCCTAGTAGGACAACAAGTGGTAGCAAACCCTGGAGAGTGCATTGATCCCACTTCCCGGATGTGTGCACGCTGAACGCTAAAAGCCGGGAACAACCCGCATTGATAATGTGCGCTGGCTGTTCCCGCAGGGATGCGCATAAGCACCCATGCATGGTATGTGCTGGAGCACACAACTGCGCCTGCAGGATGCTTCCGCCTCACGGAGTTAAAGCTCCAGCCAGGCAGCCTCCTGGGAGGTGGGATCCTGCCCTATTTGCTGCTGAGCCTATGTGCCCATGCTCATAGGTGCCTACCACAGAGTGAGGAAAAAGTCGCTTACAGTCGCACCTCTGCCAGGGGTGGGCCACCAGTACGAACACTCCCTTGCGCCTCCTCCCTGGTACGCTTCCGCATCAGTCAGTGCAATGTGACTGGGACTTTTTGCCATGACTCCCTCGCACTTCATACTGCCAGTCTGTCCTCAGCCTTAGTGTCTCATTCTGCAAATACTGGTATGGATAGGAGGGGAGGGGAAGGATGTGATGCTTTCCCTTATGCTGGACATTTAAAATGCTAGTGCCTAGATTTGATTTGACAAATCTTAGAGACTTTCCTTTTAACACTGGAGCATCTTTCAGTGACGAGTAATAGGAGCAGGTTTTTTGCTTTTTCTGCAGTGTATTATGGCTGTTCGGTTTCAGATTCATGGCAGCATTCTCTGCTAAAAAAAAAAAATAATGGTTGGTGCTTAAGTAACGAACAGTGCAGTCCTAAGGAGACTTACACCCTTTTAAACCAATTTGCTTCACCCATTCACTTAGGAGTGTATAATAACTCTTATTAGGACTGCACTGTAAATCAGCAAAACTAACTGTTGTGCGTTGTATGCTTTTTGTTGCTTTATTTTGTTGATTTATTTGAGTTATTTTTGAGACATTGCTGTCTATGTAAAATAGATGCTGTGCAAAATAAATATTTTGATTTGTTCCTTTTTATGTATTTGTACCGTGGAGTTTCATCATGCTTATACAAGAAGTGTGTGAGTGTGTATGTTCTGTTTGTTTTTAAATACTATTTGTAAACTGCTTTTGGGGCTGTATGGCAGAAAGGCAACCTATAAAAAGAAATTCACAAACAGTCCTTTTTGTTTCTGCTAAACCATATTGCAGTAAAGGGATATTAATAGGACAGTTCACACTCTTGTTTTGAGATTCTGTTCATAACTTTTCTGAAGTCTGAGAAAGTCCTTCTTGATCTAAGAAGGGGAAGTGAGAAATATATAACGCTGCTTTTAAAAAAAAAAAGTCTTACTAAATGGAAACCCCAAAGTGGGGTTTTCCCTTGAATATGGTTTTCCCTTGACATCATTCTATGAAATCTCTTGGTCCTTTAGAACTGAAGTGGATGGTAAGAAATTAATAGGATATTTATAAGCATAGACTAGCAAGTTATAGGACAAAAGATAAATATCCACTTGCTATCAAAACCTAACATGAAGAATATGCAATACTGTCTTACAGAATGTAACCTTGAACGAATAGCTCTGGTCCAAACTCTGTGGCATACGTGGAGTTTCTGTATGGGTGGGTAGAAAAGGCATGCAGGTTCCCAAGGGATGAAGAGCAAAGGAAGAACATCTCTTAATTTGTCCAATTTCTTTTTTAAAGTGGAGAAGACAGTCCCAACCTAGATTATAGTACCCAGCAGACCATACTTCAAGTCAACTCACTATAACAGAATTAATTTCCAGTTAAGCTTGCATAGGAATGCAACCAGATGGTCCAATATGATGTGGAAGTGCAACAGAGAATAAAATTTCAGGGCACAGACTGCTGCCATAGTACTGGTGCTGTAAACCGCCCTGAGCCAGCTACGACCGGGAAGGCGAGGTAGAAATCCAAAATAAATTAAACAATAAAGTACTACTGGTGATGTGAGGTGTTCTTTGCCAATTCAGTACTGTTATCAGCTCTTGTGTGTTGGCAGTGGTCACCATGGCCAGGGTAGAGTTGTGACCTTGTGTAAAAGTATTGTATGCCAAGGGCTTCAGTGGCAATAGACAGGACAGCAGAGGAACTGTAATGTGCAGTCCAGCGCCGTGCATTTTTATGCAGAAGTCCCACTTTATTCATTGAGACTGAATCCCAGATGTGTGCATTGGATTGGCAAAAAAAATGGCAGATGATGCTTTGCAATATAGCAGACAAAGCTGTATGTGTTATGTATTTTCATTGCCTAGCGTAGGGAACTGCACGTAGCTTCACCGCTGCAATATACTGTTGTTGCTACGTGTACTTGTAGGAACTGGATGGAAAACCTTTAAACCATATTCAGAGTGTCCACCAGAATCTAAAAGGAGTGTTTGGTGGGGGCAGTTGACAGACTCTCTCCCCATGTCATCTCCTCCTACTTCACAGGTCGTTTGTGGTTTATCAAAGTGATGTCAGACATAAAGCAGATAAGGAGATGACTTGTTGAGTCACAATGGCAGAGACTCACCTTTATTTTGACTGAACTTTTCATAGAGGCTATTTGCAGACCAAAGACTGTGGCAAACAAAAATATGTGTTGTGTTCTCTGCCACCATTGCATCAACTGCACTGTGTCTTGCTAGGTTCTTTTGTCCATGGAGTTCTTTAATTGGCCTTGGAAGCAAACTAGTGTCCAGTGCAGGTGATGAAAACCATGGTCAATATGGTTGGTTTGAGTTTAGTAGTTAAAAGAACCAAAACCAGTTGAAACTAGCCATATTGATTATGGTTTTCATCAGCTGCTGTGGACACTAGATCACTTCTGAGGTCAGTTCAAGATCTTCACGGTTTGAGATTCATATATCTGATGGACTGTGTCTTTATGCCAGTTGAGATCTGATCAACAAGCAATATTGGCAGTGTCTTCTCTGAGTCAAGGGGGGGGTGATGTGGTTTAGATTAATGGTGGCTTTTAGCCTCTGGAATTCTGTTCCAGAGGAGGAACAGAAAAGCTCTTTGTTTCAGCTGACATTCTGCTGAGATGGTTGTGTCTTGACATTTAGCACAGAAGACTTTTTTTAAAACCATCTTGTGTTGTTGTATTTGGTCTTTTATTGATATCTTAGTAGAATATTTTAATGTTTACTGATAATTTTACTGATTGCTTTATTGTATGCTGTTAAACTGCTTTGAACATAGTATAAAATGCAATATAAAATATTTTTAAGCAAACAGGGGTTAATTAATTATTAACTTCATTTGTACGCTGGCTTTCTCTCCAGTGAAGACACAAAGCAGCTTACATCATTCTTCTCTCCTCCATTTTATCCTCACAATAACCCTGTAAGGTAGGTTGGGCTGAGGGTCTGTGACAGGCCACTCAGTAAGATTCCATGACAGAAGGAGGATTTGAACCTGGCCCTCCAGATCCTAGTCTGACACTCTAACCAATACACGCTCTGCTGTAAAATGAACTCTTGACCCATTGTTAAACTTTCTCATCAATGCAGATGATATTCAGATCCGCTTTTATGAAGAAGATGAAAATGGTGGTGTCTGGGAAGGGTTTGGAGATTTTTCCCCTACTGATGTGCACAGACAGGTATGTAACAATGATACTTTATGTTAATGATCATATGCAGCCACAATTTTTAACTTCTGCTATTGGCCAAACCAGTTTGCAGTCTAATAACAGTAAAATTCATTACTCTAGTTACTAGACTGGAACTGTGGGAAGTGGGCATTCCACAGCCAAAATGCCACCCCAGAAAAGTCATGTCTGTGGTTGCCACTGCCCTTATTTCGGACCATAGGAGTGCGTATAACAGGGCTTATTTTAGGACACAGGATTAATCTTAGGTAGTGGGCCATTCAGTATGACAGACACAGTACAGACACTGTACAGGCAGAAATGCTGTTCTAAGCTCCTCAGAAGGGTAGGATAAACATGTGACAAGATGTATAAATAAGTACATTCTCCCTGACATGCCTATTTTATGTTGACTTGCAGTTTGCTATAGTATTCAAGACACCCAAGTATCGAGATGTCAATATCACAAAGCCAGCATCTGTTTTTGTCCAGCTACGGAGGAAATCTGATCTGGAGACAAGTGAACCAAAGCCTTTTCTGTACTATCCTGAAATCAAAGGTGATTTACAACAATGTGTTATCCCTGTGTTAAGTGAATAGGTACTGTTTTCTGAGTGACAGGAAGCTGCCAAGAATTCCAGCAGTGGGGCAAGGTGTGGGCATAAAGAAATACTATTGAGCAGTGCTATGAAGAGACCTCATTCATTAAGGCTTTGTTGGTAATGGAAAGGGCTATCAAGTCACAGCCGACTTATCGCAACCCTGTATGGTTTTCAAGTCAAAAAGATGAGCAGAGGTGGTTTGCCTCTGCCGGCCTCTGTGTAGCAACCATGGACTTTCCTTGGAGTCCCCCATCCAATTACTACACAGGGCTGACCCTGCTTAGCTTCTGAGATTTGGTGAGATTGGACTAGCCTCAGCCATCCAGGCCAGAGCTTTAAGGTTCTACGTAAAGGCTAAATTTAGTGTATAAATACCACTTATGGGAATGAGTGATATTTAATTTCAATCTCAGACATATTTTAAAAACAGGATTTGCCATGATACATTGTCTGTGAATATGTTTAGTCAAGAATAACCTACTTTAGCATTACCTGCAATATCTGAATACAGATATTATTACATTTGTCCAATTAGTTGCAGACAAATGTTCAATGGGAAACACAATGTCCTTCAGCCTTTCCAACTAGTGTTACCTCCATCTTGTAAAGATTCAGTTTCAACTTGTTCACTCTTAGCCTTTTAACCACAGCCATAAGGCTCTGATTCTGGACTACAGTGTAACTGGGGAATTGGATAAAGAAATATAGAGCTGGGTGTTATCAGCATATTGATGACAGCCTGCTCCAAACCCAAGAATGATTTATCCTAAGGCCTCTACATAGAGATTGAACAGCATGGAATGATTTAGACCAATCCAAAATCCATCCCTTAATGTGGGCTTCTACCACCAAATGCCTCAATAAAATAGTGTGGTCCACGGTATCCAAAGACTGCTGATAAATGCAGTAAGAGCAACAAAGAGGTATAGCCCTTGTTTACATCCAAATGGAGAGCTTTGACTAAAGCCACTAGTGCTTTTTGTTTGCCATTTGAGAATTGTCCCTGAACGAGACCTTTGTCGGGACCTTGTCCCCACACTTTTATTGGTCTTGTCAATAAAGAAACAACATTTTAAATCTTTCATTTGAAATTGAAGCCCATTTGCTCTTGAAATCTGCATCGTGCTGCATTGTGCTGTGTCTTCTGTTTCCTTGGTTCTCTGACCTCTGGGAATGTATCTAGACTGACAATATTCTACCGAGGTCAGTGGCTTGCAAAACAAATTGCATGCACCATTTCTTGTGAAATTCCAGTTCAGCCCGTGCCTTAACAGAAGGGGGGGGTGGCTGTTTTGTGTGGGGAGCAATTTACAGGTTAGTAACCTAGCCATATATGTTTCTGAAAACGTAAATATTAGGACATGTATCCATATCAAAATTGGGACACTGTAGCTTTCACGATCTAAAAGACTTCAGTCATGAACTGATAGTTTTATTGCCTCAGACTAAACCATCTCCGCTATTACTGCCTTCTTTGGTCACCCCTGGGCAAAAGTTCTGCTCCAAATGCAGACTGTGGAGGTCATAAAAACATGAATATATTCTGTTTTACTGTTTTCTGAACTTCCAGTAGTGGAGGTAGACTACTTTTTCCATTTTAAAATTGTAGGTGGGTTGTTGGATAAAAAGAGTGGTGGAGGGTTTTTTTGTTTTTAACGGATGGGACAGAAGCAATATAAATGTAGGCATTGCGGAGTGTGGACTTAGGAAGGTGAGGCCCGAATGCCACGGGAACTCCAAAATGCATTGCTTGGTTTTTGCAGAATCTCTGACCTTGCCTTCCGGAGTGCACATTCCACGGTGCCTCTGCTGAATGTGTGTCATCCCCCCTGTGGGAAGGCTCAGATCAGAGCTCCTATCTATGATTGTGCACAGGTGCAGTTCCTTGTTGCTTTATTGTGGCTTTGGGGTTTGTTACAGAAGAGTATGGGTTGCCATAACTACTTTCCCCCTGGTCCCTGCTGAGCCGGCCCTCACTGTTCTCCCCTTCTCGGTCCTTTTCCCTTCCTTTTCTCTCAGTCTAGCCCTCCTTTCCTTCTCCGTCTCTTTCCCAGCCCCTTCTCCTTTATCATGACTGTTTCCTTCCTGCTCCCTTCTTCCAGCTGCCTCCTGCCTTGCTTCCTCTTCCCTTTTATACTCTTCCCCTGGATGCTCCCCCTTCCGCACTGCATCCCTGTGCCAGGCCCAGAGCCTCTCCCCTTAGTCCAGCAGGAATCCTTACATCTTTCCCTTGTGAGATAACCAGTCCCCACCCCTCGCCCAGACCCCTGGCCCATCCCCAGTCCAGACAGCTGCATGCTTCTCTTCCAGCATGTTCAGCAGCCTGAGGATGGTGTCTCACAACCGCATCAAAGGTGCAGCCCCAACAGCCCCAGCTGTACAGGGCTTGTCCAGTGCTGTACTAACTCTCTTTCCTGCTTGCCACCACTGAAGCTCAGATGTGAAGGGGATAGGCAGCATGTTCTTCTGCCCTGTCACAACATAGCAGAATTACCTACAGAGGAAGTCACTTGATGTTGCATCTCTGTGTGAATTCCTGCTCCAGTTGGAGAAAGTATGCCCAGAGCAGTGAGTTATACAGAGATACAGCAAGTCACCTCCTCAGTGGTTAGGTAACTTGTTGCATCTGTATAAAGTGTGACTTGAATGGTCAAAATAGACAGATCTATATTTCCAGATGAGGCTGATTGGAGGAAGGCATACCAGAAGCCTCACAATGGCTTAAATTTCCATAGCAGCCAACCCAGCTTACTCATTTTTGAAATATTTATTTAATTCATTTGTATTTCACCTTTCTCCTCAATGAGGATCCCAAGGGGCTTACATTGTTCTCCTCCATTTTTATCCTTACCACAACTCTGTGAGGTAGGTTATGCTTCCGTGACCTTCCATGTCTCCAGTGGGGATTCGGACCTGGGTGTCCCAGATACAAGTCTAACACTTCATACCACACTGACTGTCTTGGATTCCGTTGTTTCAAAAACAGACATACCAAGTTGGTCTCAGGAGAAGTTATGTGCTTGAAATGTATCATAACTATAAGCATTTAAAAGGGTTGAAAATTTAGCATGTAACAAGCAACAACATGTAGATGAGATGGATCAGTGAGGGAAGAACTGAGCTCACCATTGATTGCTTGTTCACATAACTTTCAGGAAGTGATGTGTACAAGGGAATTTCCAGGTCTGGTGTTGGGTTGATGAACTCTGAGTACTTCTTTTTTCTTTCTTTTTTTTTTTTAAGGATTCAGAAAACTTTGTGGTGTGTGCTTGAACTTTAGAGAAACTTTTTTAAAAAACTCCCTCAACACCTCCAGATCTATCCTGGGGCTGGCTAAGCATGTCTGTGTATTATTGGGGGAGGGGGGAATGCCCAGGTGATCCACTTCTGGGCCACGTCTGTTTCACTTAATTACTGCATATATTCAGGCAGTATTCTCTTAATTGCACCATACTAGATCAAAGGGATGTTTCCAGAATTGGATATATGTATTTTTCTTATAGGATTCTGGTGTCTTAGTGTATCCAAACACTAAGTGTATTTCAGGTAAATTCAGTCGTTCTGGATATGGTTTTAGGTCAGAGAAAGCCAGAGACCTTCCATGTGTCATAGTTCCTCTAAAAAAGCATCACATTGCAGGCAGTCACAAATAATGAACTTCAGCTATAGAAATGTTTTGTTTGGTTTTGCATTCTTTAATTGCCATTCTAAGTTTGGTCAGGTTGTTTCAGAAACCACATTTGAAGCTAGGTCACAAAAGTCTTTCTTTTGTCAGGAAACTCTTTACTGATAGGTGAAATGAGGAATTTCCTTTCATGGTGTGTCACTCTTCACTGCAGACCTGGAAATCTTTCTTAGCAGAGTTTTGCTGATAGCTGAAAGGCCCTCTTTCATGTCCTTAATAGGTATAAATGGCTCACCAAAGAGATGGTGCTCTCATTGCATAGCTAGTACCTGTGACTAGTCTCTAAGAGTTCTGAACTTGACCAGGTATATATGGGAGGATTTTTCTGCAAACCTGGGGGAACCACTACATTTGCAGAAAAATTCAAAAACCTAATAAAAACAATTGGGGAGGTTTAACTCACCCCAGTGGAGAGTGCTGATTGAGAGCTCAAGAAATCTTGTAAGATCACGGTAGTAGAGCTTGGGCCTAGGCAACTCCAGTGTGGCTGCATCTTGAGAAAGCAACAGCCGTGAGGAGAGAGAGAGACAGTGATCTTTGGTGGGGTGGGAAATGGTGAGGGGAGGGGAGAGAAAGGGCTGAAACGAGTGTGTGGAAAACATGGGGTCACTTTCTCTCCTCCTAACCTAATTCACAGTGTTGTTTGTTGGGAGCAAAATGGAAGAGGAGGAAACTATGTATGCACACACGCACACCCAGCTCCTTGGAGGAAGGGTGATTTAATATGTGATAGACTGATCTTAATTTGTCTGGGGTTTGCCTCATCTAGATAATAAAAGAAATTGCCTGACCTACCTTATGTCTCATTTATGATGCACTAACCCAGCTACAGTTAGGCACCTTATTTGCCTATGATTAATCAGAAGTTCTTAAAGTAGGTAAAAGGCCTCCTGGGAGAAACTGAAGTCTGTACAGAGTGTGCTCTCTCTCCTGCCTGTCCTGTTGCATCCAAAAACTGTCTCCAGCCTTTAAACTCCCTCTATATTCTGTTTTGCTTTTTTCACATCCTTTAATCCTGCAAAAAAGCCCTCGCCTTTTTGGGGTGGTGGAACATAAGATTTTCAAAACTGACAGCACATCTTGTACATTGTCTAGAAATGAGTCCCACAGATTTCCAGAGAACTTGGTCCCACCTACATGTGCTTACATTTCCTGTTCTGTACTAGGGGTCTCAAGGTTCCCTGAAACACATACAACAGTACCACAAGTACACTGGAGCTTCCTTGGTCTAGCCACCTCATCCCCCAACCCCAACTGCTGTTCTTCAGAGACTTTGCCAGAAATTCCCTGAGTCATCTGGAGTTACTTGCCTTTAGGCTCAGGGGAGGAGCTTGTTCTGGAAAGGTGGGCTCCACCCCCTACTGCTCTTAAAGATTTCCCCTATGTATAATTTTGGATATGATTAGTAAAAGTGTGGCATGGATGTCTTCTTTAGTTCACTTTAGCTAAAGGTAACAAAATCCAAATGTTCAACATTTTAAGTTGCAGCAGGACAGGATTCTACCCTCTTTTGTTAGGATGATGGCCTTGGAAATAGAATTGACTTGCTTTCATTTTTGTTTTGAATCCTTCTCTCCCTCTCTTTGGTCAAAAATGCAGATAAGGAAGAAGTGCAGAGAAAACGGCAGAAACTCATGCCTAACTTTTCTGATAGTTACGGTGGAAGCGGAGCAGGTGCTGGAGGAGGTGGAATGTATGGAGGAGGAGGAAATGGTGGTGGTGGAGGGGCTGGATCAGGTAAAAACAAATTACATCTAATGCGGTCAGTGAGATAATATATTTTGGAAATTCTAAGATTTTGTTTTCAGTCTTCTAGAACTCCATACTCATTGCATTCCTCAACCATGATGAGGTCAGTAGTCATGTGATGTTTCCTGTCCCAACACCATTTATAATTTTTTGTTTACTCTGGTGCTGGGATCATTTTTAGGCAAAAATTGTATTAATAATTAAAAATAAAAAGAGATTAGAATGAAAATTATGTTAATAATTTAAAAGTAATAAATTACAAAAATTATATTTGCTCTCTTTTTTATTTCAGTGTCTTACTTTGGAGTATATGTGACACCCCCTCCAAACCAGATTAATAAAGTAACAGATTAGTAAAGCAAAAAAAATTAAATCTGCCTGGCACTCTCCCCCCCGTGACTGAATGTTCTGAATGTTTTAAATATTGTGTTTTTATGGTTTTAACTTATTTTATACTGTATTGAATCAAATTGTTGTGAACCACCCTGAGCCCCATGCAAGCAGGGAAGGGTGGTCAAAAAAATCTAATTTAGTAATAAATTAATTTAATAAATAAAGTAAATGTTGTTTGGGCAAGAGCAATAACCCCCCCACTCCCATTATGTTGGCGGATGGGGTACATATGAATGAAGGGCTTGTTTTATGTAACAAGGGCCTGTGGATGTACAGTCCACGGAGACACATTTTATACCTTTCCCCTGTGAGCTACCTGTCGCTGATGCCTGGACCATCTCATATCAGGTTTGAAGAAAAGCTGTTTCTCTTGCCAGAGCTATTATCCAAATGTAGTGTTTTCTCTTTCTGCTTAGGGGGGATCAGTTAATTTCCTGTCTCGGATAAATCCAGGCATCGAGAGACAAGTTTGCCGTTCTATGCATAAACCCTGGGTATAACTATCCATTACAATGTTGTTGCAACCTCATCAGGTCCTTTGTCAAGTCTTTCAGTTAAACATGCCATGGGAGTCTCATGCTGGGAACTCAGTTCTCAGGTGCGCAAAGGGCTGGCCCAGTTCAGATCAGGACTGTAGTGTGGGAGCAGAGATTTCAGTTTTCACCCACTCACGCTGTTTTCCCAACTTGAAATGATCCTGGGGAGCTGCTGTTTACACCGTTGGGTGAGCTTACATGTACTAATGGCTACAAATGGGACCTACCTGAGCCATTTCAGATCAAGGCAAATGGGGGAGGGGGGAGGAAAGACTGAAGGTTCCTCTTGTTGCACATCACAGTCCCAGTCCTAATTGGGAGCCTGAGAATTGCATGGTCCAGCTGATCAAAAGTCCTTGTGTTGGACCCAGGGAGGATATAAGAATAATGAAGTATGGGGGTTCCATGCCCCCCCCCCCCGCCAGCGCTGTTGTTCTATCCTGAAATGACCCTGACTCTTCATGTACACAGGCTCATCCAGGGTCCTGTTATCTTGGTCATGCTTCAGAGTGTCAGAAAAATTAGAAACTTTTTTTAAAAATAATGCCATCTGTTAATTTATATCTCAAGGAGACTGAGAGAATAAGAGAATCCTTATATGGGCTTCTTGCAGCCTTCCTGGTTCATCTGTACTCTAGTAACTCTGTTGATTTAAGTGGAATTGCTTCTGTTTCAGTACAACATGAAAAGAACATAGTAACCTCTGCACAGTCATTGGTTTGCAGATCAGAAACAGATGTATATATTCCCTTTGTATGTTAGAGAGACTATAAAGTCATTCTTAGTATTCCCAATCTGATTCTGTTGGCACCGAAAGTACCTGATGCACTTTTTAAAAAAATGTTAAGATTCCATTGATTTAAGGAAGTGTGGATAATTTAAAGCTGTTATTTGCTTATACTCACTTAACCCGGTAACAGTACCTGGAACAATACCATATATATGGCTGTAGATTGTTGACTGCGTGATTGAACATATTCCCATATCAAAATCTCCCTGTCCCTAGAAAATGATCCTATCATGGAGAGGATTGTAATCTAGTCTTTTCCTGGGTGTATCATTTTTTTTTCTACAAAGGTAGTTTTTGATATGATTTCGCATTTAAACAGGTAATCCTCCACTCTTAGTGTGTATAATTCTAGGAAATCCCTCCAGGTGATTTATCTGCATGTGTCATTTGGCTTTGAGTGGCTGTGATCTAGGACTGGTGTCCCCAGCATGGTGCCCATGGGTGCCATGGCCCCCGCCAACACCTTTTCTGGTGCCCGCCAAGTGTTTTTAGGGAGTGGGCGGGACCAGGTAGGGCTTTTGTGTGACGGGGTTTCTCACTGACGACTGGAGATCTGACTGGCTGTGCAGATTTTTTAAAATATTGCATTGGCGGCAGCTGCCACCCCAACACAAGGATCTGCTCTGTGTTACTGAAGTTAACCTTTTGGCAATAATTTTGTGGCTGGCTCTGCCTCCTGTTGCAGTCATTTTATACCCCCCAGATGATATGCCCCTGTTGTCTCCTTTAGGGAGAATCTGATCTCTCTGCCTGATCTGTAAGGTCTTTAGCAACCATTTTGTTTCTGCGCCCGCCATGCTGTGTCAGAATTCCAAATGCAGGCTCAAAAAGTGTGGGGACCCCTATCTAGGAGATGGATCCATACATGCCAGTGTAGGAAAACATCTGTATATTCCATCTGCATAGATCACAGTGGTAACCTATACACACTCAGGACTAGGGATGGCAGTCAGCATGTTTCTGACATGTGGCTAATTCTACCTATTTCTCTCCCAAGGATCAATGAACTTGGGGGGGGGCATACCCCCATTTAGATATGGTAGGATGGATTCTTCTGTTTTTTATGGAATGCTAGCTGAAAGCAGCAACTAGTATTCACCAGTTCCATAACTGGATGTTTGTTTTTATCCAAGAAGCCTAAGACTGACCTGCTTATTCTCTTTGCTGTTTTTTAGGTTATGGGTACACACCATATGGTTATTCTGGTTATGGAGGAATGCATTTCCATTCCAACACAAACAAGGCTGGTGCTGGAATGAAACATGGTAATTATCAGTTTTTCATACATTGTATTTTATCAAAGCTAGAAAGATCATCACGATTACTACTAGGTAGTATGTGAGTTGTTGCATGAACTTCCAGAGGCGATAAGTGTCACTAGCAGAGCTTGCTCCAAGTACTCTTGGCAAACTTAGATCCTGATAGCTGTTTCCTTTAATTTTGTTTTATCAATAGAGTTTAATCAGTATGAAAGAATCAATATTCCATGCTTCTGTTCTTTAGGACTCTCAAATGACATGCCTGAAAAGGAAGATGGCGAAAGTTGCTGCATGAACAGTAAAAAACACAATGTGAAATTCAAGGAAAAAGGAGAAGTTGAAGAGAAAAGCAAAACCAGAACTTGCACAGCTCTTAAGCCGGAAGATGCAGAGATTTGTTTACAAGGTTGGTGCATGTTTCTCTTCAATGTCATTGTGTTCGTCTGGGCAGAAAAAATTTGAGGACTTAGGCTTTGTTTGCAGTGTTCATTTTCTGAATAGCAAAGTTCAATCAGTCTTTGGAACAGAGGGATCCACTCGCTAAACTAAGATCTTCTGTTGATATCTAATAATAAGTAATATCAACATTGCTACCCAGTCTCTATTAAGGCCATTGTTGTTGTAACATCTGTAACAGCATGGAAGCAAATATTGTTTGGATATTCAAAATAAAGGTTCAGTCTCAATATTGAGAACCTTCCCCTGCAATCTCTGGTACCCATTCAAAAATGATCCAGAAAGTTGGGGGAACCTTTGGAGAACGAAGTGGGATATGGCACAGGGGGTTGCAACAGCTGGCAGGATTCCTGCCCCCGCCATGTATAACTTGTGCAATCTCTTATTCCACTTGTGGGAAGACTGAGACAGGAGGAGATGGGTATCCAGTTTCTACTGACTTTCTATGAAGTTTTCTGCCCCGCCGTTGCATACCATTCTGTTCCTGAGATTCCCCCAAAAGAATGGGAAGAGATCTCTTTATGATTGAAAAGGTCCAATCTCAAATGCTTCCTAGACATGTTTTGGCAGCTTTTTTTCCTGTGGCAGTTTGCTCCCTCAGTTGTGCTGTGGGAGTGAATAGGATGCTATGTGGTATGTGCTGGCAAAAAATCATACATTGTTAGGTATAGAAGAATGCTGTATTCCCTATTGCAGAGCGCCATGAAATAGAAACTGAAACTTACTAAACTGTTGTGAGCATTCTGCGGGCATGCATTGAATCAGCTTTGAAATGTTTCAGAGTTATTTATAGGGGAAACTAGGGTCAAGCTGAAGATACTTGTTTTTGACCACTATGCTCTTCAGAGGTTGTCCACGCACAAAATGAGAAGCCAAAATAAAATATTGTGACACCCTGAGTCAAGGAAAGTGTTCAAAGCCTGGAACAATACAATTCCCCAGGAATGAATGCCAGTATGCTCAGTATTCAGTGGTTGCATGGACATGTCTTGTGTGGACAGAAAGTGTTTCTTTGCAGGGAACATTCACTTCTTCTCTGCTGTGCATGAAACCTGAAAACATGGGGGTCAGGAAGGATTTGTGAGTCATTCATGCTTCCTCCAGTGTCTGCTTCCATGTCTCATATGAAGATACCCCCCCTGTTTCTCATATTACCTAGGTTTTTTTCTCTTGTAGATTGGGACATGGCTTAGGAAAGCATTCTAAGAGATATTTGAACACATTCAGTGGGCTTGTACTACCTGAGTGGAATTAAACTTGTGTTAGCTGTTTTTAAAATTCCATTACATATTGACTGTTTCCTTAATGGTCTTCCCATAACTCATTGGGGAGGGGCTGTGTCTTAATGGTAGAGCATCTGCTTGGCATGCAGAAAGTTCCAGGTTCAGTACCTGGCATCTCCAGCTAAAAGATGGCAGGTGGTATGAAAGACCTCCATCTGAAACTCTGGGGAGCTACAGCCAGCCTGAGTAGACTGTACTGATCTTGATGAAGCAATGGTCTGTCTCAGTATAAGGCAGCTTCATGTCTTGTGGTTAGAATGCAGGCAGGAAGTATTAGCTGAGGAGGAGCTGTGGCTCAGTGGTAGAGCATCCGCTTGGAATACAGAAGGCCTCAGGTTCAATCCACGGTAACAGTGGATGAAAGGATCAGCTGGTAGGTCTCTGCCTATGACCCAGAGAGCTGCTGCCAGTCTGAGTGGGCAATACCGACTTTGGTGGACCAAGAGTCTGATTCAGTATAAGGCAGCTTCATGTGTTCATTTAAGTTATGATAGTTTAAGCCCTAACTAAGTCCTCAATTCATCTCCTGCCTTTCCTTCCTAAGGGTGGTCCCACACTAATGGGTTTGTGGGTAATCAGTTTTGTGAATCAAAGTGTTATATACTGCAAAGAATTTGGGGGGGGGGGGGTCACCGTTCCGAGAGCATGCAGATTAACAGTCTTGCTGAATGGCTAAAGCTACAGCCATTCCAAAACAGCAGTAATGGTTCCAAGTCCTTTCAGCAAGAGTTCCCTGTTCCGTGAGGTACTTCCTGCTTGCCACCTCCCATCGCTCATTGGAGAGACTTTTGGAACCTTGCTTTAGATCTTTGTTTGCAGTTCTTGAGAAAGTGCCAGATTCAGAATGCTTGGGACTGAAGGTCTCCAGCACAGGGGTCCCCAACTTGATTGAGTCTGCAGGCACCTTTGGAATTCTGACACAGCATAAAATGGCTGATGCAGAAGGTGGAGCCAGCCACGCTGTGAAGATTCTGTAGTGTGGTAGCAGCTGCTGCTAAAGTCACATTTTTAAAGATCTGCAAAGTTAATCACCTCTCCAATGGCCCATCAAAAGCCTTGCTGGGCAAAAGCCCCACCTGGCCCCGGCCACCTTTCTTGGTGGGCACCTAGAAAGGTGTTGATGGGTACCAGGGCACCCAAGGGCATCATAATAGGGGACCCCTGCTCTAGCAAGAAGATGTCAGTCAGCTGACACTATCATATATGTTTTTTCCATCGTCACAGCTGACTTAGGGTGACCCCGTAGGGCAGGGAGCCGCATGCGGCTCTTTCACACAGTCTAATTTAATGTCAATAAAAAGCGAATTTGTGTATTTTTCAATAAAAGTGTGTGTGTGGTATTTGTTCATGTCTTGTGGCTCTCAAATATCTGACATTTATTCTGTGTGGCTGTTATATTAAGCAAGTTTGGCCAGCCCTGCCATAGGGTGTTCAAGGCAAGATACATTAGGAGGTAGTTTGCTATGGCCTGAATCTGTGTTGAAACCCTGGTGTTCCTTGGAGGTCCCCCTTCCAAATACTGACCAGGACTGACCCTGCTTGGCTTCCAGGATCTGACGAGATCGGACTGTCCTGGGCTATCTAGGTGAGGGTGCCATCATATATACCAGGGCAGAATTTAGTTGTTACCCTGGGCAATTTTGTGAGTGTGACAGTGACCTCTTTTTTTCTCTCTCCACAGATAGTTTCTTTTTGGAGAAGGCTATGGAGCTTGCTAAGCGTCACGCCAATGCCCTTTTTGACTATGCAGTAACAGGAGACGTGAAGATGCTACTGGCTGTTCAGCGGCACCTGACCACAGTCCAGGATGAAAATGGTGACAAGTAAGTCTGTAATTCCTGCTCTTTCTATAAAAGGATGGGTGACTGGTTTTATATCCAATGGAAAAGGTAATTCCTCAGATTCTTGAAAGAGTTCTTTTGTTCTGAACTTATCATTGAAAATTATTATTCTTCATTATGTGTTTTTTAATTATGTTGATGCTGGAGAGATGAATGTCATATTGTTCTATTTATAGATGGCTTCTCACTTTTGATATGATGCATTAAAGGGAAAGTAGCAGTTCCAAAATGAGGCTACATTGCTATGATTCATACGCTGTTGGTGTTTCTCATTTAGACAGAGGAGATGATTTGACTCATCTAACATTTCAAAACAGGATGCGTCTTTCTGGCACCTGAACCCCTTTTGCCTTGTAGATCAGATAAAACTCATCCTAGGCCTTTTCCAGCATGCCTTCTGCTTTTATAGACCCCAACAAGCTGCTGTTTGTTGTTTTTTCAAAATGCGTTTATTTCAAGAGCTATTTGGTTGAAAGGTGATAGAAATGGCTCAGAGAGCTGTTGAAAGGACAAATGAGAAGAAAGGGGAAGATTATGATGAGCCGCCTAAACTTGAGATGGGTCACCTTCAGAAGTCCAGGAAGAATCTCTGTTTTGGGGAGCTCCACAAAGGACAGTGGCCACAGGTCCATCCTGTGGCCACAAACACCATTTTAGAAGCATTTGTTGTTCTTTAAAGATTGCCAAGCAGCCCCGATCCAGATCAGGCATGTGGTGGGATGGCCCCAGGAGCTCTCGTTTCTCCCCACCCCTGCACCTTTTCAAGTGCCAAAACAGCCGGGGGGGAGGGGGGCTGTTGCTGCCCTTGAAAGGGTGCAGGTGGGGGGCAAGACCTACTGGGCTTTCAGCACACCCCCAATCCAGATTAGGGCCTTGTAGCAATTTTTAAAGAACTGTAAATGAGAGCCAGTTTGGTGTAGTGGTTAAGTGCACGGACTCTAATCTGGGAGAACTGGGTTTGATTCCCCACTCCTCCACTTGCAGCTGCTGGATGACCTTGGGCAAGCCGTAGTTCTGTCAGAGCAGTTCTTGAAAGAGCTCTCTCAGCCCCACCTACCTCACAGGGTGTCTGTTGTGGGGAGGGGAAGGGAAAGGAGTTTGTAGGCCGCTCTGAGATTCCAAGTGAAGGGCGGGGTATAAAACCAATCTCTTCTTCTAAATGCCTCTAAAATGGTGTCAGCAGCCTAGGGACGGACCCATGACCACCATCACTTGTAGCTTGACTCAACATCACAGGACACCCTGTGAAAGCCATCGTAGGAGTAGGACCCAGACAACGGCTGTTCCTGGAGATTTAGCTTACATAAGTTGTCACAGGATTCCTTGCCTAAGTGTACAGTAATTGCTCCAGGGAACCGCTAGTTGTCTCCCTCCAATTCACAAGCAATTTCATGCCCTTGGCCCAAGAGCCAACCAGATCCCAATCGACTGATGAGGCTGTGTGGCAAAATATGCTGGGAACTAATGTGAAGGAAGCAAAGCACTCACCCAGCTGCAAGGCTTTAGCCTCTATTGCAGTGTTTATCAAACTTTCTGTGTTCAGGGAACCCTTTCAAAATCATATCATCTGCAGAAGAATCCCCACCATGCACTGTAGAGGATTCTGATCACTGGAGTGGGGGGAATGTTCTAGGATGTACAGTCAATTCACATGGAATGCTACCCTGCTTGTTGGGCCTCACTGTTGCCCCGTGTGAACTATGACTTACCTCTATAATATACTTGTGTATTGCAGAACAAAATAGGTACCAAAAAAACCCCAAGATAGTTTTCTTGCAAGCTTGTCCCTGATAAGTTCGGAAGAGCCTCAGTTCTCCCTGGAACACAGTGTTTAGGTCACTGGTCTCTTTGATAAAGTGTAAGTGGATGCAGAATCAGGCCTCTGACAGGGACAACCAGCAGCTCCTTGGAAGCTTTGCATCTTAAATTACAGGCATCTTCGGTTCAATAGGATTACTTTAGTTGCAGTGGTAGACTATCTTAGTTTAAAGCTGGACAGAGGAGAATCATCCTGGTTGTTGTTATTTAGATCTCTCAGTATCCGTTGACACAGTTGATCACTCTGTTGCAATATCGAGCTGGTGTTAGAGAACTAGCTCTTCAGTGGTTTTGGTCTTGTCTGCACAGATGCGAAGAGCTCTCACCAGAGAACCAGAATCAGCAGTTTGGGGATTTGTCTTGTGAGGTAGCCCAGGGTTCCATTCTGTCTTACATGCCCCTTAGTATTTATGTGAAGCTACTGAATGAGATTGTCCAGAACTTTGGGGTTGGATGTCATTAATATGCAGATGGCACACATTTCATTACTAACCCTCCAGATACATCCATCTCAGGTCTGAACCAGTGCTTTGAGGCCATGGTCAGGTGGCTAAGGCAAAACAAGCAGAATTGATTAAAAAACAACACAGATTGATTGATTAATTAATTAATTTGTTTGTTTGTTAAATTTGTATCCCACTCTCCCCGCCATGGCAGGCTCAGGGCAGCTTACAGAATATATATATATATATATATATATATATATACACACACACACACACACACACACACACACATACATATATATATATATATATATGCATATGTTAAAACACCAAAATACATTAACACACAAAATACAATTAAAATCACAGCATAAGATCATCAGTGCTAAGAACATAGATATTAATACAAGATGGTGCCGTTCTCTCAACACTGGAAGGTCGCCTACCACCATAGGCCAGGTTCCTGCCAGGCTGTTGGTCATTAAGTTAGTGTTGGTGATGCTGATTAGGAAGGCTGATGCTTTGGAGGAACTGGATGGACTTGTGGATGGACATCCTAGAGTTGTCATTTGCAGAGCAGGTTCAGAGTTTGGCGATGGTCATGAACCCAGCCTTGTTGTTTGAAAAGCGGGTTGCTATGGTGGCTAAGAATGTCTTCTAGCAGCCACATTTGATTCACCAACTGTTTCTGTAACCGTGTGGTTGGATTATTTTAATGTGCTCTGATGTTTGGATTACTGCCGTGTGCCCTTGAAGACAACCCAGAAACTCTGGCTAGTTCAGAATGTGGCAGCCTGATTGTCATGAGGGGCTGGCTGATAGGAACACATCTTGCTAATCTTAAAACATGGATATTTGCTTCCAGTTTGTTTCTAAATTCAATTCACTCTGCTGGTTATGACCTTTAAAGGGCTTCATGGGCCTAGGACCCACATATCTAAAGATCCACACTCTCTCTGTATGTCCCCGTGTGCCAGCTATGGATCTCAGGTTGCTCTCTACTGATTGTTCCCCTACCTAAGCCCAAATGGCATCAATCAGAGACTACGCTTTTTGTTTAGTGGATCTCACCCTGTGGAATGGGCTCCCTGAGTAGATCAGGTGTGTGTGTGCCATTTCTAGAAGTTATCAAGAAGCACTCTAAGGCTATTTTATTTGCTAAGGCTTTTAATGGCATGTGGCAACCCGAATAGCTCTGCTTGGCCTGAGCTCATTGGAGCTTGGGAGCTAAGCAGGGTTGGTCATGGTTAGTGCCTGGATGGAGACCATCAAGGAGGACTGGAGTTCCTATACCAAGGCAGGCAAAGGCAAAGGCAAAGCACCTCTGCTTCTCTCTTGCCTGGAGTGCCCTGTGGATGGGGTCACCACGAGTCAGTTGCGACTCTGCAGCATGTTCTTCTTCTTCTTCTTCTTCTTAATGGAGTGTAGGCTGTAGGCCTTCTGAAGGGGAATTAGGGTTTCATGTCTTTGGCATGTTTTAAAATTTGGATTTGTAAGGCACCATGAGCCACAGAGGAAAGGCTGGGGTATGAATATTTTGGTAAAGGTGCTCAAGCAGGTGCTCAAGCAGCAGGATCTGGGAAAGAGCTTTTTCTCTCTGTGACCTTGGAGAGCTGTTGCTATTCAGAGTAGACAGGCAAGATGAGTCAATAATTTTACTTGCTGGAAGGCAACTTCGCCCTGACCTGGAAGGGCCAGGCTAGCCCATCATCAGATCCTGGAAGCTAAGCAAGGTCGACCCTGGATAGTATGTGGATGGGAGACCACCAAGGAAGTCCAGGGTCGTGATGCAGGGGCAGGCAGTGGCAAACCATCTGCCCCTGAACATCTCTTGCCTCGAAAACCCTCCAGGGTCGCCATAAGTCAGCTGTGACTCGGTGCCACTTTCCACCACCACCAAGGCAACTTTACGTGTTCACTCGGCAAAAGCTTCGACTGATGAATGAACTACACCCGTACAACATCGTGCAGCCTTGAGGAAAAGTTTCCAGCTTCTGTTGTCAGCCTTATCGCCTTTATTTATTGGACCGGTTTAACCTGGCTCAGCTGCCAAGTCTTGCTCATTCCAGATTCTGCTCGAATTCTTGCTCAGTTGGGCTCCCCTCAGCAGAGCCCTCCATCCTCTACTCTCTGTCCAACGGAAACTGCCTTATAACAGTGCCCTGCTTGCCTCAGCTGCACTGGCTGGAATTGGGATGGGGTGTGTGTGTTTGTGTGTGTGTGTGTGTGTTTTTCCTCATAGATGGGAAATTCCCTTCTTTGAGGGAGGAGATTTGTTCACATATCCTTGCTCAAAGGCATATGTTGCAACATAGCTGTAGATGTTTGCTGCGTGCAAAGCCTCTTGATCTGGTTCTTCTGTCTTGACTAAGAGGAAATGTTTGGAGAGTATGTAGGAGGGCAGGCTGATCTTTAAGCTCAATACAGATCGTCCTCTTGACCACACCTTCTATGTACCAAATATGTACTGTAAGGCCCAATGACAGTTGTAGAATTCTTTTTCCCTGAAAGCACATTAAAGTAAATAAGCCTTTTGCAGAAGCAATAAAAGACTTTAAAAAAATTGGATTCATTTGGACATCTGCCCCCTTTTTAATATTTTAAATTAGTTGCTTTAAATAATTAGGCCATAGGGTTGCTGATAGAATCAAATACAGTGTATCAGGTATATAATTTATGTCAAAATGTGTAGAGAGCATAAATGACAACAGATTCATGTTAACAGCCTATTATTCCAACACTGGCTGGAAAAGGAGGAGGAAAAAGGGAGGTGGTATTTAGCCAACTGCTATAGATTGATGCCTACAAGGCAAAGTTGTCTAAAAAGAGCATGCAAATATCTACAAACACATAATTTATTTCTGAAGTAACATTATTTTTAATTGGCAGTTAGAATAGTTAAGCTCCAGGGGACCTATATTTTCAAACTCTTAAGATAATTTGTTGAGCAATTAAGATAGCCTGTGCAATCCAGTCTTTCTGATGTGTAACATAGCCACTTGGCTAACATAGGATATAGTGACATGAATATACATGCCATGTGTGATTCAGTGTTTATCAGTGGTGTGGCTTCCATCCCACATACTTTACAGCTCCAAATTGGATCTACAGAAAATCCACTTCTTGGGAAAGAAAACTGATAGAGCTGTAATTCAGGCTTCCAAAATAAGTTTTGCAGCGTGAGGCTTAATTGCATAAAATAACAAACTCTCCTTAAAGCATTTTCCATTGTGGTTTTGTTTATCCCCTTTACCCATCTATTTATGAAAGGCAGAGAGGTATTTATTTTGCATCCAGTTATATTCTGCGCAGGGCAACACAGCATGTCTCAGTCTGGGAAATAGTTCTGTAATGGGTAGAATTGGGTGAGCGGATATGGAAGTGCACAACACAAATGCTGGATACTGATGTACCATCTTTCAGGGCCAGTTCATACATTATGAAGGGGCCTCATGCCTCCTTCCCATGTTGTTCCACTGATGCTCAAAGAGAGGTGATCACGTAAGCAGGCAAAGCCCAGTATTTACCTCCTGTATCCGTGTCAACCGTGGGTCTATTCTAAATGGAATCCGGATCTCAGCAATGATGTGTAGCCATCAGCTACTAACAATCATAGTTAAACAGAACCTTCATGTTCACAGGCAGTGTATCTCTTATTTTGGGATTATAAGGGAAACCAGAGAATGGCCATTTCTTTTTGCCTCTTGAAATCCCATGAGCCATTAGAAATGGATAGCAAGAGTAAATAGACCTTGGTATGACCTTATATAGCAGCACTTATGGTCCAGCTGTTGGTGGGTGGAGTAGAAGCCCTTTGTCATCATGGGTCACATCTTTTCTTTCTGAAGGCCCTGATCCTTTCTCTCCTATGCTTCTGTGTAGGGAGAAGGGAGGCAGTGGTGTAGCATGGGGGGCCACAAGGGCAGTCGCCCCAGGCGCAAAATTCTTAGGGGTGCAAATTTTCAAAAGGGAAAAAAGTAGTAATAATAAATAAAAAATAGCGTGCCCTCACCTTCACACAGAAAATCTCCCATTATAAGCCAGTCTGAAAACACTTGCCAACCAAATTTAAACAGCCCAACTCCTCCCCTGGCAGACAGTCCCCCGAAGGAGTAACTTGGCTGAGGGGCGCTCTCCTGCTCGATGAGCCTCGCTGGCTGCCCCACAGACCAAAGCTGGAAGGAGGCCATGCAAAGTCACACCCTCCACTCCCCTCAGCCAAGCGACCCAGAGTGACCCAAGGTGGCTCTGGAGGTTGTCCTTGCCGCCAGAGAGGCACTCGGCTACCAACTAGGTCCACAGGTTAGGGGGCACAATATTTGCCTTGCCCCCGGTGCTGGCAACCCACACTACACCACTGAAGGAAGGAGAGAAGAAACCGTTTAGGTTGGTCTGTCCTTGAAGACATTTAGTTTATTGGATCCTAGAATTCTCTGGGAGGTTTACTTGTTGGTTGGTTGATCTGTGCAAAGAAAAGAAAGGAGAAAAGAGGCAGTCTTTAGGAGGTGTATAATAGCAAGTCCAGAACTAATTTCACCAAGGAGAAGGATATTTTCAAACTGAATCAACAGGATACGCATTTAAGTATTTGTATGTGTATATGTGTGGAAGGTTAGGGAAGTAATGCATTTTCATGAATGTTTAGATACCTTCTCTTTACCTTTTCTACGTACTGACTCAATGATTAAATAGGAATCAATACTCTCCTAGAAACTGAGATCACGATACTCAGAGCCAGAGAAAATGGGATTTTGTAAAATTGTATTTCCCCTCCAATTTACATGTCATGCAGGTTCCCCCCCCCGCTTACGTATTACTTTTTCCAGTTACCCTTCTGAGTCTTATAATACTGACTCACATTCTGTGTTAAAATGCAGAACAGTAATGGCCAGCCCAACAACTGGGAAATCCCCACAGGAAAAATAATTTCTTGGGTAGGTCTTAGGAGCAACTCTAGGAATTATGCAGATTCTGATTGCTTCCCTGCAAAATGGTGAAGTAGTGAACACTTTGCAAACTACCGTTTTCTGCCTTTGAAACTCTTAGCATTAAAGCAGAGCGCTGTAGGTATTCTTCCTACACAGCTTTGACAATCTGTTTACAATTGGCAAATGCAAATCTTGTCAGTTGTAGCCTTATTCTTGCGACTGTATCTATAGATATGAATTCATGGAAGTAGGAATGTTCTGTCTCCCCCCCCTTCCACATTATGCATGATGCATTCATCAGAAGGTTAGAGCAGAGCCTCTGTGCGTAGGTTGTGTTCCAACTGTGTGAGGATGCATGAAAAGTAAGCCCAACAGGACCAATCCTGGCCTCTGCATATGTTCATGGCCGCAAAAAATTCTAACAAAGCATATTTCAAAGTAAGTAAATGTAACTCTTCCCTTACCTGTTCACTGTTTTGCAACTTAGATACATTTTTTTCTTTTTTCCCAATGCCAGTGTCCTTCACTTAGCGATTATTCATCTTCACATGGAACTGCTGAGAAACCTCTTAGAAGTGATAGCAGACTTCAATGCCGATGATGTTCTCAATGTGAGAAATGACCTTTACCAGGTATGGAACAAATGGGGAGGATGAGCCTTACTTTGGTGACTTTGCTGTCTCTTGTGGCTAAATTAAATGTAGCCATTTTTTTAAAATGTCTGTTGAAATCTGGGCAATTAATTTTTGTGAAGTTAAGGTAGTTGTGTCTTTGGGGACACAGTGGTAGTGAGAACAGACTCAAGTGTAAGCAAACATGAGGCAATTAGTTTCTTAATACATACTTCTACTTTCCTGTTCAGCCTGTAGTTCCTTGGGTTGTCTTGGTTTAGTTTCCTGTCTCAGTACCGATGCTGATTTCTCCACGCCTCCTACCTCTCTGCATAGCACACCTAATCCAGTCGCACCTGCTATTGTCATTTGTCTGCTAATGTCATTTGGCATCTGAAATCACTCCACTTCCCACAATATGATGGACAGATGGACTCACGTTCTGGCTGTATCTGAAGAAGTGAGCAGTGACTCACAAAAGCTCATCCTCTGCCGCAAATTTTTGTTAGTCCTTAAGGGCCTATTGGACTCTTGCTCTTTTCTACTACTTGAGTTAGTGTGTTTGCTTGGCAACCTTATGGGTGTGTGTGGGGGGGGGGGGTTAGGACCAAGATTTTAACAATCAGGAACAGGATTGACAGTGTGGCCTGCCATGTCAGAAGTATTAGGACGGAAATCACATTCATGCTTCTTTTGTAGCACGAAGCTCACTTTTGGATGGGTGGTGCTGAAAAGATCTCAAGGGCAGGTGATTCAAATGTTAAGTATCAGATGGACAGACCCAGCCAGATTAGCTGCTATACTTTGTCAGCTTTTCGACTGAGTTCCTCCCTTGGTCTGTAGTCCTTGAATGCCCAGATCCCACTCTGTAATCAGGATCTGTTGAGCTAACAGACTCCAAGGTTATCTCCAACATTATTTGAGAGCAATAACTCTTTGTGCTTGGAGATGTCAAAGTCCTTGCAACCAATGGGCGGCTCTCATCATTACTTGTTGGCAAGTGCACAGACATGCAAATGTCATGTGGGAGGATGGGCTTCACCTGTATCTGTTTCCTAGTGAGGGTGGCAAGTTACAAAATTCTGGAAGAACATCTGGCAGAAGAACATCTGTGGCATGTAGCAGCTTTAACTGACTTTGGTTAAGTTGCCAGCTGTGCCCTTTCCTGGAAAAGCATGGTTTGGCTATAGTCTGTAATCTAACTTCCAGGTTAGATTGTTGCAATGTTTTATGTGGGAATGGCTTTGAAGGTTGTTAAGAGATTTCAGTTGATCAAGGACACTGGTATTGATGAAATAAGATATTCAGAACATATCTGACTGATACTGGAAGAACTTGCTGGCTGTCAGTTCATTTTCAAGCACAGTTCAGCATGTCGGTTTTTACCTTGGAAGTCCTAAATAGCCTGGGACTGGTGTATCTGAAGGACTGCCTGCTCCCATAGGAACCTGCCCAACCATTACAATGGTGTTCTGTGTGCCTTCCACTTTTGAGGTGGTGGTGGTTAGTAGAGGCAGGACTTTCTTACCTGTTGGGCCTTGTATATGGGCCTTCTGTAATTTCTAGTCTGCCTAGAATCTGGTTGCTAGTGATTTCAATTTTATTGCACTGTGAACCACTTCTAGAATTAACTTACAAGCTGGCATAGAACTGCTAACAGATAAGTAAAATATAACTTTGCTAGGAAGATCATGTAACCAGTGTGGCATAGTGGTTAAGAGTGGCGGCCTCTAATCTGGAGAACCGTGTTTGAACAATCTTCAAAGCCATCCCCACATAAAACACATTGCAACAGTCTCCTCCTCTGGAGAAGAGGAGGTCGAGGGGGGACATGATTGCTCTCTTTATGCATTTGAAGGGCTGTCACGTAGGGGAGGGCAGGGAGCTGTTCCTGTTGGCAGCAGAGGATAGGACTCGCAATAATGGGTTTAAATTTAGGGCGGGAAGGTTCTGGCTGGATATTAGGTTAAACTTTTTTACAGCAAGAGTTGTGCAACAGTGGAATCAGCTGTCTAAGGAGGTGGTGAGCTCCGCAGCAGCTGGACAAATACTTGTCAGGGATGCTCTAGGCTGATCCTGCATTGAGCAGGGGGTTGGACTAGATGGCCCGTATGGCCCCTTCCAACTCTGTGATTCTGTCATTCTATGATTCCTCACTCCTCCTCCACAGGAAGCCTGTTGGATGACCTTGGGCTAGTCACAGTTCTCTCAGAACTCTCTCAGCCCCACCTACCCTCACAAGGTATCTGTTGTGGGGAGAGGAAGGGAAGGCAATTGTGAGCCACTTTGGGACTCTGTAAGGTAGAGAAAATTGGGGTATAAAAATCTGCTCTTCTTCTTCAACCTGTCATATATTGAATGCATCTTGGGAGTCATCTCCCATGATGATCAATTTGGATTTGTGATCAAGTTGAATTTTCACTGGGTAGATTTTTTTTTAGTTGTTTGTTCATTAGTGCACCCTTGTTTGACTAGTGTCTTGATGTTCATTTCTAGTTATTTTCTTCTTTTTAAACAGACTCCTCTACATTTGGCTGTCATCACAAAGCAGGCAGGAGGGTTGAAATCCTTGCTGAGAGCCGGGGCAGATGTGACTCTTTTGGATCGGCACGGGAACTCGGTCTTGCATCTGGCAGCCAAACAAGGGGATGAGAAGGTGTTGAACGTTCTGCTTCATCACAAAGAGGCATCCCTGATGAAAGACCTTCCTAACAGTGAAGGTAAGAAAACATCTCATGGGGGATTTAAGAATTTCTCATTAATCTTTAAGTATTTAGTGGCTTATGCAGGCCATATCATGGTTTGGTATCATTTTATCAACAGTCCTAGTTATTTTCTTTAGTATAGACTCATGATTTGTCCAAGCCTTGTCTGTGCCCAAATGGCGAGAACAACCAAATGTCATGGACTGCAGTACCCTTCATCAGATGGTGGGGAGGTCCATCAATGGCTACCAGTCATGGTCACAGAAGGGAGCCTCCATCTACAGAGGCAGCAGACCTCCAAGTACCAGTGCTGGGAGGCAGCAGCAGGGGTGGTCCTCAACCTCTATGCTCATTATTATTTTTATTTGCCTTCTGAGGCAACTGGATGGCCACTGTGTGAGACAGGATGCTGGACTACATACCACTGGCCTGATTCAGCAGGCCCTTCTTACATTCTTAAATGCATGGTGTATAAAATTCCAGCACATGATAGGTGTTAAATTGCTTAACGTATCTAGGTAGGCATCGTCAATGACTGCTCTGTGAGTTCACTTTGCTTATCTGGTATACTTTCCGAGATATGCATAAAAATATCACAGGTGATCCCTCTTGCATTTTATGGCCTTTCAAACCCACAATTGAAAAAAAAAAGATGTTTGCTCTGTGTGTGTTTATCTGCTTGCTGCTATGTCGCTTCACATGTCTGATGAAATGACTTTCTAATGCTGCGATGCTCCTTTTGGGTTTTCTGCACGCACATTCCCCTCCCCCTTCTTTCTGATGCTCCATGTAGCATGGAGTTTCCTCATGATTACAGAGCTCTGTTTCTGTCTTGCAGGTCTGAATGCTATCCACCTGGCTGTAATGGCTAATAGCGTGTCGTGTCTCAGACGCCTCATTGCTGCTGGAGCTGACGTCAACGCCCAGGAACAAAAATCTGGGAGAACTTCCTTGCACCTGGCTGTTGAACAAGGAAATATCTCCTTGGCAGGTTGCCTTCTCCTTGAGGTGAATACCATGAGGGCAAAAACTTTTCTCTGGAGGGACTGCTCTTTTTCATTGTAATCCTCTCGCCTAAGTCAAAGTAGGCAGCACAGCCCACAGGTCAAAGCCAGCAATAATGCTGTTCAGGAGTATCCTATAAGCCAAAGTCTGATATCTTCTTTTCTTGGGCAGCATGAAAGCAAGATAACCTGTCTCCCTCTTTCTTTTACCAAAGACTGTTGCATGCACAACATTTTGTTTGAACAATAATGACGTTTCATTCCTATCTTTTGATCCACTGGCGATGAAGTCTGGTTGTCTCAAATCTAAGATACTGGAATAGCCCATCGGCTGTATAATTATTAGCTGAGTGTTTCAGCAGCTAAATCTTTAGAGATAGTTTCAGACAGTAGCTGTGTTGGACTGCAAAAGAAGGGTCCATTAGCACCTTAGAGACTAGCAAGGCATAAGATCTTCATTCTTACTTGTACCTGATGAAGAGAGTTTTGGATCTTGAAAGCTCATACCCTGAGAATCTTGTTGGTCTCTTAAGGTGCTACTAAACTCAGATCTAAATCTTTAGTGTATGCTATTGAAAATCTCTTTGAGTTCTAGGTTCAGTTATGCTGTTTCCTTTCTAGCTTTGAGAATCAAACCTAGCTAGTTTGGTGTAGTGGTTAAGTGTGTGGACTCTAATCTGGGAGAACCAGGTTTGATTCCCCACTCCTCCACTTGCAGCTGCTGGATAACCTTGGGCAAGCCATAGTTCTGTCAAAAGCTGTTCTTGAATGAGCAGTTTCTCTCAGAGCTCTCTCAGCCCCACCTACCTAACAGGGTGTCTGTTGTGAGGAGGGGAAGGGAAGGGAAAGGAGTTAGTAAGCTGCTCTGAGACTCCGAGTGAAAGGCAGGGTATAAATCCAATCTCTTCTCTTCTTCTTCTCTTCTGGATATTTGATAATCCCATCTCTCTCTTAGTAAAATTAGTTAAACCCATTCTTGACTGTTTTCCTCCTCCTTAGATGCAATTGGTAATCCTCTTTGTTCAATAATTAAGTATAGTCATCTGATTTCTGGATTGGAAGCACTACATATAAAAGGTGCAGGTTTTTCAGGACAGTCATTTTCATGGCTGCTCTCCTAAGCCATCCTTGATGTTTTGTGTTTGGGCCATACTGTTAGATACGATGTTAATGTTATGACAGAATCTTTTGTACATTTATATACTTGTACATTTACTTGTACTTGTACATTTATATACTTGAGGCTTTACACATAGCAGAGGAAAGAAGGAAAGCTAAAGGCAATGGGGAAAAGGAAAGATTTGCCCAACTGAATGCAGATTTCCAGAGAACAGCAAGGAGAGATAAGGAGGCTTTCCTGAATGAACAATGCAAAGTAATAGAGGAAAACAATAGATTGGGAAGGACTAGAGATCTCTTCAAGAAAATTGGAGAAATCAAGGGAACGTTCCATGCAAAGCTGGCCATGATAAAGGACAAAAACGGTAGGGACCTAACAGAAGCAGAAGAGATTAGGAAAAGATGGCAAGAATACACAGAAGAACTATACAAGAAGGACCTCGATGTCCTTGACAACCACGATGGTATAATCACTGACCTTGAGCCAGACGTCCTGGAAAGCGAAGTTAAATGGGCCTTAGAAAGCATTACTAACAACAAAGCTAGTGGAGGTGATGGTATCCCAGCTGAGTTATTCAAAGTCTTAAAAGAAGATGCTGTTAAAGTGCTGCACTCAATTTGCCAACAAATTTGGAAAACACAACAGTGGCCACAGGATTGGAAAAGGTCAGTTTACATTCCAATCTCAAAGAAGGGCAACGTCAAGGAATGTTCAAACTATCGCACAATTGCACTCATTTCACACGCTAGCAAGGTCATGCTCAAAATCCTACAAGCTAGGCTCCAACAGTACATGGATAGAGAACTGCCAGAAGTACAAGCTGGGTTTCGAAGAGGTAGAGGAACTAGAGATCAAATTGCCAACATTCGCTGGATTATGGAGAAAGCAAGAGAATACCAGAAAAACATCTACTTCTGCTTCATTGACTATGCTAAAGCCTTTGATTGTGTGGATCACAATAAATTATGGCAGGTTCTTAAAGAGATGGGAGTACCAGACCACCTCATATGTCTCCTGAGAAACCTGTATAAGGGTCAAGAAGCAACAGTTAGAACCGGATATGGAACAACTGATTGGTTTAGCATAGGAAAAGGAGTACGACAAGGATGTATATTGTCACCTTGCTTATTTAATTTATATGCAGAGTACATCATGCGAAATGCTGGCCTGGATGAATCACAAGCTGGAGTTAAGATTGCTGGGGAAAAGATCAATAACCTCAGATATGCAGACGATACCACTCTGATGGCAGAAAGTGAAGAGGACCTAAAGAGCCTCTTGCTCAGGGTGAAAGAGGAGAGTGCAAAAGTGGGCTTGAAGCTCAACATCAAAAAAACTAAGATCATGGCATCTGGCCCCATCACTCCTTGGCAAATAGAAGGGGAAGTCGTAGAAGTAGTGACAGACTTCACGTTCCTAGGATCCCAGATCACTGCAGATGGTGACTGCAGCCATGAAATTAAAAGACGCCTGCTCCTTGGGAGGAAAGCGATGGCAAACCTAAACAGCATGATAAAAAGCAGAGACATCACCCTGCCAACAAAAGTCCGCATGGTCAAAGCAATGGTATTCCCCGTAGTAATGTATGGCTGTGAGAGTTGGACTGTAAGGAAGGCCGAGCGCCGAAGAATAGATTCTTTTGAACTATGGTGCTGGAGAAGACTCTTGAGAGTCCCTTGGACTGCGAGGAGATCAAATCAGTCAATCCTAAAAGAAATCAACCCTGACTGTTCCCTGGAAGGCCAGATCCTGAAGCTGAAGCTCAAATACTTTGGCCACCAAATGAGAAGGGAGCATTCACTGGAGAAGACCCTGATGCTGGGAAAGATTGAAGGTCAAAGAAGAAGGGGACGGCAAAGAATGAGATGGTTAGACAGTGTCATCGATGCAACGAACATGAAATTGAGCAAACTTCAGCGGACAGCGGAAGACAGGAGGGCCTGGCGTAATCTGGTCCATGGGGTCGCGAAGAGTCGGACTCGACTGTGCGACTGAACAACAACAAATACTTGTATATAGAAATAATGTCTGTATGAAAAGTGCCATCAAGTTGTAGCCAATTTATGGTGACCCCATAGTGTTTTCAAGGCAAGAGACATTCAGAGTCTCTTCCCAAGTACTAACCAGGGCTGACTCTGCTTAGCTTCCAAGATCTGATGTGATCAGGCTAGCCTGAGTTATCCAAGTTAGGGCATGGAAATTATTAGAAATTATACACTTGGCTCTTGAAATTATTGGCTATGTTTATGTCCTTTATATTTCATCATCCAGGTTTTTCCTTGGAATGATCATGTTTATGAATAAACTTGTCATTTGTAATTTCTGTGGATTGTAACTAGGGGAGTGCGCTCAGTATATACTGTATTCAGCTGAATACAGATCAGAAATAGCTGCGCCCGAATAAAAGCCAATATATTTGGGTTTTATTTGGGCACAGCTAGAAGGCATTTAAAGAAACTGTGGTGTCTTTAAATGCATTCTGAGTTCACTTGCTGCTGGCACAACTCTGCGAGTGAACTCAGTAAGCATTTAAGCTTTAAATCCCTTCTCTGTTATACCTATGAGGATGGTCCCTATAGGGTATAATGGCGTGGAATAAATTCCAGTTTCCCAAATATTTACCTGAATCCCAATACAAAACCAATATTGGTATTCAGGATTATTTGAGAATCCTGATATTTTTCGAATCCAATAAACCCGAATTGGGAAAAAAGATTTTTTTTTGCACATTCCTGGCTTTCAAGCAAGGGAAACCTTTACCTTCATTAATTGTAATACCATAAACACACAGTGCATACTGTGGGGCCTTGATGCACCCCCTACTGTAGTTTCTGTTGGGAGCACCAATTCAATCGAGTTTTGAATTTGGCCTTCATTTATCCGCAAGTTATTTTTCCTCTGGTGTGATTGAAAAATGTTGTAGAGGCAATTGCTATTCTAGGTTAACCTGCCTTTTTTACAAACAATAAAATAGGGCGATGCCGATGTTGACAGCACAACGTATGATGGAACCACTCCACTTCACATAGCAGCTGGAAGAGGTTCTACGAAACTGACAGCACTTCTCAAAGCTGCAGGTAAGACCCATGGCTGGGTATGGAAGAGCAGGTCCTCACTAACACAGGGACAAAAAAAACCCCACTGTTAATGTATTTCAGAGACAATTGGCAGCCTAAAGAGCTTGAATCACTCCCCGGCTCATGTTATTGGATAGCCTAGTGCACTGAGAAATTCAGCCCTGTCACCACTACTTCTTGGTTCCATCACTATATCACAGTACTCTGTCAGTGACAGAAGAAGCCAACCAGCTGAATTCCTGTCAGGAATTAACCTTTTTTCATAAAATTTTATCTCTGCCGCCATCTATTGCTTCATCAGTGATACATTTAGAGTTAGGGTTACCCAGGAGTCATTTCATAGAAAAAGAGCTGCAGGAGCTCATTAGCATATCTCATTAGCTATTAGCATGATAGCTCATTAGCATATGCCGTGCCCCCTGACATCACCGGAAGTAATGTCAGAAGGGGAAGCAAAAACGGGTGGAGGCATCTTCAAAAGCCTCCTCTTCCCCAGCTGCTGAGAGAGTTTAAAGTTTAAACCCCTTCTTTCTTCGCTTCCCCCGCCGGCTGGGGAAGGGGAGGCTTTTGAAGATGCCCCTTTTGCTTCCCCAGCCGGCCTGCCAAGGCGGGCTGGGGGGGAAGCAAGGAGAGAAGGGGGTTAAAGTTTAAACCCCTTCTCTCTAGAGTTGTGCCAATTCTTCTTACCGTGGAAGTTTAAAACCATCATACAGGTGCCCAGCTGGAAGCGGACTTGCCGCTCCGTTGAAATGGAATCACTGAGCTCAGCTCCCCGCTGGCTGGATCCCTGAGCAGTGGCAGCCGGTTTTCCCCTGCAGTGCTTCTCTTGCTTGTAGGGGCTGAGGGGCAGGCAAATATTCAACCGGGGTGTTTTTACCCTTGAGTCAGAAAGTCTCTCTTTTTGAATATCTGCCTGTCATGCCACAATCCCAGGAATAGATTAGGCAAAGAAAAGAAGTTGGGCGAGAATGAAAGCCTTCAAATGAGATAGCCAGGAAAAGACCGAGCACAACAGAAATCCTTCTGCTGGGTTCAGCCCCCGAATCCCTCTAAAACCGCGGGGGGGGGATGAGAGTTCCTCCGGCTTGATGCTGTTCCTGCCATTTCCTACGTGCATGCTCACCCTGGGGGCAAGCCTGAGTAGCCGGATTGGTCGGAAGCAGCAGCAGGACCTTCAGGGGCAGGGGCCCCTTTAAGACTAACACAGCTTTTATTCTGGGTATATATGATGCTGTCGTGTGCATGCCCACTTCCGCCTTAGAGGGGACACTGGACTCGAACTTTGTTCCAGACAGAGTGGGGTTTACTTCCATGTAAATGGGAGCAGGCTCGCTCTGCAAGGTTTCTAAAAATGTTTCTAAAAATGTACAGTGTCCTTTTGGGCAAAGGAGCCCAGCACACAAAGCCAGGGAGCCCAGAGGGAGGGCAGGGGGCGGCCCCTTCCTTCTCAATCCCGGCATAGCAAGACAGGAGAAGTGACGTCTCCAAGAGGGTTTCGAATGGACTCCGGTTTTCTGAAACGGCAGCAGTCTAGCAGCCACCAAAACAGTCGACAGAAGGCGCTTTCCCTGGTCTGGAAGTGGACGGCACTGCAGACTGCCCAGCTGCTTGCTACCAAAGAGGGCCCCCGGATCACTCGGACTTTAGCAACCTGGTGAGGGCAGGGCTGGCAGAGGAGAAAGCCGCTGGTTGTTGGGCTGCTTCTGGCGAGTGCTGCCCGCCCCACGTGCTTCAGCAGGACTCTCGGCGGTGCTTAAAGTGCCCCAAGAAGCTCTGACTTTGCGAGCATCCGGATGCCTGGTTCCAGACTGTTGCCCAAAGGGGTCAGAGCATGCCAGACGTGAAGCCGCTGCCCCCCCTCCAAGAGTATTCAGGAGCCACCTGGGCTGGCCGCCCAAGAGCACAAGCCTCACCCTTGGACCACCGGGCGGGAAGCAACTGGGAGGGGCCCCAACAGCAGCCTCACTCGGCGCAGAGCAGAGGCCTGAGTGTCCTTCGTTTCTCCTAACACCTTTCCTACCAAGCAATTGCCCGTCGGCTCCTTCTACAGGGGGGAAACAAGGCGCAAAGTCGTTGTCCACGTGCCCTGATGGTCGCCGGCTAACTTCAAGGCAGGCTGGGGGGGGGAACCAAGGAGAGAAGGGGTTTAAAGTTTAAACCCCTTCTCTCTGGAGTCGCACCTCAGTGGCGGCGCAATCTCTTCATTGTATTCTATGGGGCCATAGAATACAATGGAGAGATCGCGCTGCAGATGGAAGGAGCATGGGGGCCGACGCCATTTGTACCCGCTCCTGGGCTCCCAGAGCGCCGCTCTGGCACGCTCCTGCCCCAACCGACCCCTGGGGTTACCAAAGATCTTGACCTTGATTTGGAAAGCTATAGTCAACTATAAATATAGATTGTTGACTGCTGAAAATCTTCTGACTTTGACTTCTCTATCAGTTCAAGATTGATACTGGCAAGAATGGAATAATGCTGTGGACACAAGATTTAAACAACTAGGCATACATAAAACAGGGAACTTAACATCTAAAATTAGAACGGTGCCCAACATAAAATTAATGGAGCATGACTGGAATGCATTACAAAGGGATGCCACACGGAAATGCTCACCACTTTATGTGGGGATTAAATAATCCATCAAATTTGATGTACCACACTATTTGTATGCACTATTTATCCCTACGTTGAGAAGAGCATATATGGTGGCACACTGCAATGCGTTCCCATCTGCACAGATGAAGGGTTGTTTTGGGGGCATCCCAGCAAGTCAACGCTACTGTGACTGCCCGTTAGCAACTATAGACTCACTTGCCCATGGTTGTTTTTTGTTGTCCAAAACATGCAATTGCGAGAGAAGAGTCCCTGAGGAAATTGCTATTAAATTTTTCTTCCTTTTCCAAATCTACAAGGTTGAGACTTCTGCTGAGTACTCTGTGCAATAATTATCTAATAGATGTGGCACATTTCTGTTATACTGTCCTTTTAAATGTCTAAAACCTTTTTAAAATGAACTTTTATGGTGTATGGCCTATAGGCTTTTAAACCTAATAAACTGAAACTGAATTCCTGTCAGGGTCTACAGCTCTAGCAACTCTATGATATGTCATTGTGGCTGCCTCATTAGTCTGCTGCTCACTTCCTTCCTGCTTCTAGGCCCACGTGAGACTTCTTTCATCCTACTTTTTCCATTAGCACCATTTTTTAGGTCATTGCCTTTGTCTCACTTCTTTCAGCTGCCCTTTCTGTTAACCAGCCCCTGAAGTACATCTTTCTCTGTTTCTTCAATAGTAGACTGATCCTTAAATATGCTGAAGTTTCTTCAGGTCCCCCTCTCTCAAACAGGTGCTTTGTCTCCCAGTTCCTTGTCTCTTTTTATTCAAGTCTCATTCTCTGCCTCATGTTCCTCTTTCTTGGCCCATTGCCTGCTCTTCATCCTCCTCTCCTCTGGATTTCCTGTTGTTTAGCTTTCCTGTTTTTTAAGACCTTTTCATGGTCCTCAGCTGTCCAATGTGTTAATCACAGCTAAACTGACAATTTGCCTTCCCTCACAGACTCAGGATTGGAAAGGGCTTTGCTTTGTTCCCTAAGTAACTGGAAGTCAGGTCAGCCAATCACGGTCAGAGGCTTTACCACTGCAAGCACAAATAATGTATATATAATTGTAATCCATTGGAATAGAGTTAGATTTTCCAACATGTGGCATTTGAGCTCCCCCTACTGGTTGAAGACAGTTGACAGCATAAAGGGGGACACACACCACATTTGGCATTCAAGACCCTAAAAAGATATTGTTTGTTTGTTCTTTTAAAAAAAGAGGTGGCAATAAGAAACCTAAACATGATAGAGCCTTCCATCCAGAAGAATCTAATTTGGGAAGAGTGGGGAATGCAACAAAAAGAATTCGAAGAACTAAAGGATTTTCTTTAAGGCCACCTTTTTCTTAATAAAACTCGTTTGTTTGTTTTCTTCAGCTCCAGTATCATAATTTAATATTTTAGGGGTTTAAAAGGCTGACTCTTGATGATGCTCAGCAGTGGAGTCCTAAAGGGCTGACTCATCTAACCTTTCACATTAAAAAACAAAACTATGTGCAATAGCATTCCTAAGAGTGAAGAGCCCTCTTCACTGTTCAAATATGCAACAAGGCTTGAGGACTGTATTTAAAGCACAGTCCACTTGGAAGGGCCCTTGCACATTTCAATGGGACCTGCCCAGGAGAACTTCTTTACTTAGCTCCTTCCCTTTGAGTATGCCCTTAGTCCTAAGTACCTGGCGGTGAAAAGCATCATCAAGTCACAGGCAACCTACAGTGACCCTGTAGGGTTTTCAAGGCAAGAGACAAACAGCTGTGGTTTACCTTCCCCTGCAATAGCAATCCTGGACTTCCTTGGTGGTCTCCTACCCAGGTACTAACCAGGGCTGACCCTGCTTGGCTTCCAAGATATGATGAGATTGGGCTAGCCTAGGCCATCCAGGTCAGGGTCCTAAGTAAAATTGAGACACACAGATGGCATGGAGGTTCTCAGGGAGACTTACCTGCTTATTAATCTAGAAGACACTACTGTAGGGAAGCCATTGGGGACTTCTGTAGGTCTGGAGAACCTCACTGTAAGATACTGTCCAGTAAGCCCCTCCCTCTGCCACTGCCTCTTGCACAGGCACAAGCGCCCTCCTGTGGAGAGAGCGGGAGTCTTACTGTTATATGCTCCTTCAAGCCCTGCCACTCTGAATACTCTGTGTAAGTGCCTCTTCCAGGCCGAATGGGAGATTACCTTCTGACTTGATCTCCCTTTCTGGCAGAAACAAATAAGCTAAGCACCTTTGCTAGCAAATGCCTTACCATACCGACGGCGGAAGGCAGCGAGGGAAGTCCATGAATCTCTTCACCATTGTGTTTCATGTAAACTTGTTAAGGTGCAAATCCCTACACTGAGAACTTCGAGCCACTGTTTGAACTAGAAGATGGGAATGATAGAGACAGTGAAGACGAAGAGGCTGTCCCCCGAGCAACACCTTTGGATATGGCAACGAGCTGGGAGGCAAGTGATCTTGGGTGCCACGTTTCAAAAGCCAGTAAATCCTTCACTCTAGGGGCAGTTTACACACATCAGAAGTAGTAGGTTCCCTCCACATAGGACCATGTGTTTGTAGGGGGGTAGTGCAAACATGAAATGCAGCCAGTGTGAAATACCCTAAAAGTCTTGTTTGTTGTGAAAATAACAAGATTTATTTTATTTTACTTCATGTATACCCACCTTTCTCCCTAGTGGGGAGCTAAAGCAGCCTGCATCATTCTTCTCTCCTTCATTTAATCCTGGCAATAACTGTGCGAGGTAAGTTAGGCTGAGAGATGTGACTAAGGCCAGGGTCACTCGTCAGGCTTCCTTGGCAGAGCAGGGACTGAGATCTGGGCCTTCTAGGACCCTAGTCTTAACACTCAACTATTACACCATGCCAAGATGTCATTGTTTGATTTTTAAAAAAATTCATTAAGGGGAGCAATTATAGTGTTGCCATAATGGGCAACTTTGAAGGAAGATCAGCAAAATGGACAAACAGTATATTCCATCGTCTTCCTGGTAGAGCTCCACTCATGGAAGGGCATTAGTACAGAATGCATAGACGCCGTCTGTCTTCCCCGGCTGTCCCGCGGGTAATCACAGCATACTGGCCACATGTCCCTCACATGTACCCGTCCAGCTGTCCTCTTCTTCTAGTGTCCAGGTCCACCATGGCAACCCTGGTCATGAATCATCAGTGGCCCTGGAAGGGACAGCTGGAAGGGTGCACCGGGGCCATGGCAGACAGGTAGCCAAAGGAGGAAAAGAACTCAATTGACGCTAGCGTACAGTAGTGGCTAAAATGTCAGACTCAGATCTGGGAGGCCCAGGTTCAAATCTCAGCTCTGCCATAGAAGCTTGCTGGGTGACCTTGGGCCAGTCACGCATTCAGGCAACCTACCTCACTGGGTTGTTGTGAAGATAAAGTGGAGAAGAGGCAAATGATGTTGTAAGCTGCTTTGAGTCACCATTGGGGAGGAAATGGGGTAGAAATATCTAAATGAAGAAATAAGTAGGGTCATATGCTGATCCGCTCCGGTGTGTGTGGTAGGAGGTTAGAGAGGTTTCTGTCGTTTCAGACAGAATTTCAGAAGGCATGCACACAGATGTCTCTGCCTTGCACCTCTTCCTTCCCAAGTCCTGTACATTTCCCATTCTTGTGAAAATACTCTGAATTCTACAAAAATCCAATCACCTGGTGAACCCCTGCCTCCCTTTTGTCCTGTAGCATGACACTTGGACTGCTATTCAATCAGATTTAGCAGAGCTTTGGGAGACAATAAAACAAAACCAAGAGGCTGTGGCCTCTAAGGTTACATCTTCAGTTTCTCCTTCACACAAGGAGATTTCTGAAATCAATGAGAAAACAGTAGCCACAGCTAGAAACCAACCATGCACTTTCTTCAGGCTTTTTTAAGGCGTAGATTATGCTGTCCGTGTATCTGTGATCCAGGCCCTTTTGAGAAAGAACTGCTTAGGGCAGATAGAAGAGGCACAAAAATCCAGACTACTTTTATCTTTGCTGGAAACTGCAGCTAACAATAATAATTGTGTGCAGTCAAATCACAACCAACTCCTGGTGACCCCAGCACCATGGGGTTTTCAAGGCAAGAGATGAGCAGAGTTGCCTTCCTTTGCAGAGTCTTCCTTGGTAGTTTCCCATCTAAGTGCTGTCCCTGCTTAGTTTCAAGCTATGATGAGATCAAGCTAGTCAGGGCTATTCAAGCTGCTAACTGCAGCTGCTGTTGTTCAAATGTTCATGGGAATTGTATTCCCGAATGTTGCAAAGCAATGGAAACTTTAAGACACATTCTGGTTCCCAGTTAGGTTTTTCAGTACTATGCAGTTTCAGAGGGAAAAAAATGATACAAACCACTAATGAATTCAAATAAGAGAATCTAGGGAAATATTAAGCAATATAAAGATTATGACTGAATTGAATCATACTACAAACTAACCTGCTGCTTTCAAACAGGTGTATGATATCCTGAATGGCAAACCCTGTAAGTCAAAGGTAGCTTCTGATGACCTATTGACACAAGGTAAGAAGGCTTAACGGGGGGGGGGGGGTGACCCTGCATCCTGCTCTAGTGCACAGCTTGTTTGCTATCGCAGAGCAGGTGTTTCACTGTAAGCAATTCATTTTCTGTTTGAGGCATACTGAGATTTCCACAGAACAAAGTCCAGTTGCACCTTTAAGATTAACAAAGTTTAATTCTGGCTATAAGCTTTCATGTGCATGCACACTTCTTCAGATACACTGAAACAAGACTTGCTCAGCCATTACATATAGGTGGGGGGCAGTTAGTTGGCAGGAAGAAATTTGTACAGTGCAGGTTGGTTTAGGAGGAAAGTAAGCCCCACCGTAGGATGAGTGGGTTGGTATAAATAATTTTTGTTCCATACCAACTCTGCGACCTACAATTATTTTTGCCATGGGTGTACAGAAAGCTGCTTCCTATCTCAGGCACTTCACAGTAACTTCTGCTGCAAGTTTCCTGTTCTCTTAAATGGTTTTGTCCATTCTCTCCCTTGACGCCCCTTACACTTTGCTCAGCTTCTTATAGAAGAGCAGCATTATGCCCTCCTTCTCTCTCCCTCTTCCCTCAAAAACGTCTTTTCATTTGCATTACTGTTCGTATTACATTTTTGTCCCACCCTTCACCTAAAGTACTGAGGTCAGTGTACATGGTTCACACACACACACACGGTATCCTCATAATGACTTTGTGAGGAAGATCAAGCTGAGAGCAGGTAAATAGGGATGGGCACGAACCATGAAAATGGAGGTTTGTCCCAGTTTGTGAAGTCCTATGAACCGCAACAAACTTTCCCTGCTTCACAAACCATTTCAGTTTCGTGAGGTTCGTGGATCTTTCCTCCCTCCTTTCTACTGGGGGCAGCTCCACGAGGCCAACAGAATGGAGAGGGTAGAGATCTCCCTTCCTGGGCGGGGGAGACAGAGGGAGATCTGCCAAAAGCCATTTAAAGGGAGTGTTCCCTTTAAATGACTTTTGCAAGCAGGCGCTGTGCAGGAGTGGAGTCCAAGTGGTGAATTCACTCAGAAGTGGTGAATTTGCTGCTTGGACTCCGCTCCCACATGGCACCTGCTTACAAAAGCAATTTAAAGGGAGCCCTTGAAAGTGGGGGGTGGGTGGCAAGAGGGATTGCTAAAATGCCTCTTGCCGCCCTCCACTTCCCACCACAAACCCCATGAACCTTCAACAACCATGTGGAGGGTCATGAGAGGTTAGTATAGGGATGGGCAAAACTGAGGCTTGTGAACCATGAACTGGGCCCGGCTCATGCCGAATCCCAGTTTGTAATTCAGTTCGTGCCCATCTCTATTGGTAAATTGCCCATGGTCAACCAATTAACCAAATGGTTAAATGGGAATCTGAATTTCTACACTACACTGACCAACTATTTATTGCCCTTGCTCTTATCTTCTTCATAGCAGAAATTTAGACTGGATCTGTTTTTTCTGCTATGTCAACCTATAGAGTGCCAAATATATAATTTAATATTATTATTGTAATCTTATAGGACCATTCCCTGGCCAAAGTGCTTTAATTCTTTTTTACTGTTTCAGCAACTCTGTGAGATGTGCTTTAGGCTGAGAAAGAGTAACTTTCCCAGGCCTTCCTGTCAGCTTTATGGCGGGTTCTCCCACATTTAAAACCAACAATCTAGCTATTCTCCCTTCATGACAAGAGGTAGCTAATTGACAGCAATCCTAGCAAGGTAATTTATTCAGCTGTACAGGCCAGGTGATATCCAAGGGGCATTAGATGGTGAGGGAACACAAGATGAATTTGACATAAAAATTGAAAAATATTTAAAGGTATCCCTTTGGAAGATCCCCCCCCCTCCAATTTCAGAAGGGTGACTTATCATATGTATGACATCCTCGCTGTACCCACAGAAGCAGTTAGCAGGAATTCATTGCTGCCTTCAATTGGGATAAAAGCGGACTAATACAGCATATCACTTAAAACCACCTCATATCCAGCATCCATCAGGGAGGGGCTGTGGCTCAGTGGCAGAGCATCTGCTTGGCATGCAGAAAGTCCTGGGTTCACTCTCCAGCTAAAAGGATCAGATGGTCCGTGATGTGACTGACCTCTGCCTGACACTCTGGAGAGCCACTGCCAGTCTGAGTAGGCAATACAGATCTTGCTGGACCAACGATCTGATTCAGCGTAAGGCAATTTAGAAGGCTCATTGTACTGCAGGCTCACTTGTAGTTTTCCTTGGCAGTCTGCTTTACATAAACATATTTGTTTTCATTTGAGAAGTGATGGGAAAAGAGCACAGCCAATGTTCGAGTATATTCCAAAAATGGCACTGCTTATAATTATGGAAATTACATGTGTTCTTTCTCACCTTTTGCAGGGAACATGAAAGAACTGAGCGAGGATGTTAAATTACAGCTTTACAAGTTGCTTGAAGTACCTGATCTAAACAAAAACTGGTCCATGTTGGCTCAGAAACTGGGCCTAGGGATCCTAAACAATGCTTTCCGATTGAGTCCTTCTCCATCAAAAACTCTTCTGGATAATTATGAGGTAACTCCAGCTTCAGTAGATCAAGCCAATAGCTACTCTATCTGGGTATCCTACAGCTACTCTAGTTGGACATAACGATTTCTGGTAAAATTCCTCAGTTCTGCAGTTTTTACCTTAGAAGCTCCGATGATATCTCTGTCTGCAAGAGCTACTGTACTCAATTTGATGGAGGATCAGCCAACGCACAGATTCCTTTGCACATGATGAGCTAGTCTGATATTATCTGTGTGTCTGTGGGGCTTGAAACTGGAAATTTACTCTGATCAGTTGCTTCTTTTTAAGAGGACGTAAGGGCGGATTTTTATGATATTACTAATGTTGTAGCCCAGGAGGGAAGGCACCATGGTATAGCCCAATCTCATCAAATCTCTAAAGTTAAACAGAGGTGGTACTTGGATGGAGGAACATCAAGGAAGACTCTGGAGAGGACGGGAGTGGCAAACCACCACTGCTTCTCACTTGCCTTGAAAGCCCCTTCCTGGGCTTGCCCTGTGGGTTGTGACATCACCACATTTACATATGCAATCTTTGCCCATGTTCCCATTGTTAGACAACCATAGATTTCCCCTAGTTGCTGTCCCTCTCATCCCAGCATGGCCATGTGTGTTTTGATGTTACTACATGGATTCATATTTATAAAGACAGAAAAACCCTAAGGTTCCTCATGCAATGTTGAGAGTCCCTTTTTATATTCATTTTTAAAGACTCTTGTGGTTAATATTTCTCAATGGAGATACAATTCCAGAGAACCATAGAGTCTTCTGCCAGGAAATGTGCCCCTGTGCAAGAACACTGACAATGTCATTTATTGGGAAAGCAAAACTTGTCTCAGTGACATTCATTTTTATGAGGAGGGTTTTTTGTTATGGTTTTTCTCTCCTTGTTAGGTGTCTGGAGGTACAATAGGAGAGCTGGTTGATGCCTTGAGAGACATGGACTATCCAGAAGCTGCTGAAGTTATCCAGAAAGCAATGTCCATCTCATCTAGCCAGTCCAACCAAGAGGAGACAAAAGGTGAGCCGCCATTCCCTCCTGTGAAAGCACAAATGCGTTCTGCCACTCCATGCAAACTGCAACAACATTTGGGCCACTGTGTTAGTTTTCCATAGCAGAGATAGTCCTACAAGACAGACTGAAACTTAGATTCAGATTCCGGCCCAGCTCAGTAGGCAGCCTTGACGGAGTCAGCCTCTCTCACACTCATACATACGCTATCTCTTCTAGGGCTCTGGATAAACAAAAACATTCCTGTGCATTCCTGTTAGGGGAAGGGTAGGATATAAAAGTCTGCACAAGGGCCAAAGGGGCCGTGGCTCAGGTTCAGTCCCCAGCATTCCCTGTTCAAAGGATCAGCTGGTAGAAAAGAGCAAGAGTCCAGTAGCACCTTAGAGACTAACAAGATTTGTGGTAGGGTAGGAGCTGTTGTGAGTCACTGCTCACTTCTTCAGGTACCCTGCCACAAATTTTATTAGTCTTTAAGGTGCTACTAGACTCTTGCTCTTTTCTACTGCTTGTTGTTGTTCAGTCGCACAGTCAAGTCCGACTCTTCGCGACCCCATGCACCAGATCACAGCAGGCCCTCCTGTTTTCCGTCGTGCTCTGGAGTTTGTTTAATTCCATATTCGTTGCATCGATAACACCGTCTAACCATCTCATCCTTTGCCGTCCCCTTCTTCTTTGACCATCAGTCTTTCCCAGCATCAGGGTCTTCTCCAGTGAGTGCTCCCTTCTCATTTGGTGGCCAAAGTATTTCAGCTTCAGCTTCAGTATCTGGCCTTCCAGGGAACAGTTAGGGTTTATTTCTTTTAGGATTAACTGATTTGATCTCCTGGCAGTCCAAGGGACTCCAGACTACTGCTACAGACAAAGTAACATGGCTACCCATCTTGAAAGGATCCGATAGTGAGTGATGTGAAAGATCTGAGACCCTAGAGAACCACTGCTAGTCTTGGTAGACAATACTGAACTTGATGTACCAAAAAATCTGGTTCACTATAAGGCAATGTCATGTGTTCAAAGTGACAACCTACTGCCTGATTTGGGATGTTCTCCTCTTAGAGCCTTACTCTCAGGAAGCATTCAGTTTATAGTATTTCAGGGTTTTAGAAGCGGAGTTCAATGAACTAAGAGTTCATAGTTTCATTTATATCACTACCGGGTCAGCCATAAATGGTTAAGTTAACCAAGGGCATAGTTTTTTTTAATGCAAATGTGCTGATGAGCGTTTTAATTTCTTAGCCTGGCATTGAATTTAATGGAAGCCATGCAGCAGCAGTTAGAACACACTGCTACATCTCTGAAGGTAGTCTAATTGCTTCCCAGAATGGCTGGTCCTCTGTTTCAAGTAGATACTTGACTCCTCGCATCAGAAAAATTACAAGATGGGTGAATGCAGTTGGGGCACTTTCGGAAGCTCAAACACCAACGGAGGGACTCCACTTGAGGACAGCCAAAGAGGGGAGTCTTCAGGGCACATGCGGCTGCTCTTACATTGGGTCAAGTCATTGGCGTATCAAGCCCAGCCTTGCTTGAATGCGCCTTCAGGCTTTTGGGAAAGTGGTCTTTGTCAGTTATTTCTCCTGAGCTCCATTAATGGGGGGATGCCAGGACTGAATATAGGACTTCGGCTACTCAACGTGTTCTCCTCTGCTGAGCTGCCGGCCGGCCCTCCTCATGAGCCTGGAGGAAAACAGACTGACTGCTGGCAGGCATAGAAAGAATGATCAGCCTTCACTTTAGGTGGGGGTCAGGCAGAAGACAAAGGGCCTAAGCACTGTTACGTTGAACCAGTTATAGTACAAATCTCTGTGTCATATTAGCATTTTTTTTTTTAGGAAAAAATCTGACTATATCACAGCCTCCTTTTTTTTCTGCTCAGGTGAAATCTGCTGCCTCAACTTCCAAGACGCTGAAAGCATTTGTGACAGTGGGGTAGAGATCTCCCTCCGCAAACTCAGCTTTACATATTCTGAGCCCTTCACCAGCGAGTCACCAGTGGCACTTAAGAAACTGGCCCCAGGATACGGTCAAGACAACTTACTACAGGGCAAAATGGAAGCCACTTAATGACATGGAATAGGTTGAGTAAAGCTCCCTGCAGAGAGAGAAAGGGAAGTTAAAAAAGGAAAGAAAACCAAAATGCACTAGAAGAAAAAGCAGGACTTTTCCGCAAACAGCAATTGGATCCCTACGAAGTAAGAAGATCAGGATTAGCATTTGAGTGCATTTTCTTGTTTCCTTAGAACTTCATTAAGTAATATAAATCTAAACTGCCTTCTTGATGCTCAGTGACAGTTACGCAAGAGACAATGGCCGTGGTCCAAAGCTGTGAAGCACAAAAGAGTCACAGAATGTGGTCAAGTTAGATACGCTAGGAAGTATAATGTATATTTTAGTAAATGTATTTAAATTTTTGTTTGGTGCATATAAAATGAATCAGGCTCAAGCTTGTTTTTGTTGTACTGTTTTAGAATCTCTATATTGTAAATATTTGGGGGTTTCACTGCTCAGGAAAAAAATCCTTTTTAAAAGCTTTGGGTTTTTTTATTCTACTTTTATAATAAAAAAGCAAAACAGATTATTTCCCGTGTTGATGTGTTCTGGTGCTACTGTAAGGAGGCTGTAGGAGCTTGGTTGTGCAAGGCACTCGTAACAGGAGCTGAGCAAACATTAGGGCCCATTTCCATTCAGTGACAACAGGGCATGGGCAGAGGCTTAGTCCACACCAGGCCTGCAGTCATTTTTCCACCAGCACAACCCAGAAGATGACTGATTAAGTACTGCATCTCAAACCTCTTTGAAATGGTTAAAAATTCTAATGATCTGTAATGGCAGAACAAACGAAAAGCCTCCCCCACCCCCAGTGAGAACATGAAAGATTTCTGTTTCTAATGAGTCAGACAGGCCTGACAAATCTGTTCTTGATATGCATGCACACTTTCTTTCTGACTTTCAAAAAGACCACGAGTCAGGGGTGCAAAAATTCTTGGAAAACTGGGCAGGGTGGGGCGGGGGGATGAGTGTGAGAAAGATCCAAGTAGGCACATGGGAAGAAAGACCATGCTATCAGTGGCCTCTTTCTCTCTCCTTCATTGCCTTTCTTCTGGACAGTGTTTGACAGATGCCAAAATTCAGGTCTACCTGGAAGCCACAGCTCCTGACTTAAATGTCCTTCCTCTGCTGCTGGCTGCTGTTTGTAATGATGGGCCATTTTGCTATTGGGGGAGGGATAAGAACATAAGAGAAGCCAATGTTGAATTAGGCCAATGGCCCATCCAGTCCAACACTCCGTCACACAGTGGCCAAAAATACCAGGTGCCATCAGGAGGTCCACCAGTGGGGCCAGGACACTAGAAGCACTCCCACTGTTGACCCCCCCCCAAGCACCAAGAATACAGAGCATCCCTTGCCCCAGACTGAGGGTTCCTATCTATACCTTGTGGCTAATAGCCACTGATGGACCTCTGCTCCATATGTTTATCCAATTCCCTCTTGAAGCCGTCCATGCTTGTAGCCGTCACCAACTCCTGTGGCAGTGAATTCCATGTGTTAATCACTCTTTGGGTGAAGAAGTACTTCCTTTTATCCATTGTAACCCAACTGCTCAGCAATTTCATTGAGTGCCCACAAGTTCTTGTATTGTGAGAAAGGGAGAAAAGCACTTCTTTTTCTACCTGCTCTATCCCATGTATAATCCTATGAACCTTGATCATGTCACCCCTCAGCCATTGTTTCTCCAAGCTAAAGAGCCCCAAGCGTTTTAACCTTTCTTCATAGGGAAAGTGCTTCAATCCTTTTATCATTCTTGTTGCCCTTTTCTGCACTTTTTCCAATGCTATAACATCCTTTTTGAGGTGTGGTGATGAGAACTGTACACAGTACTCCAAATGAGGTCGCACCATCGATTTATACAGGGGCATTATGATACTGGCTGATTTGTTTTCAATTCCCTTCCTGATAATCCAGACCATAGTGTTGGCCTTTTCTATTGCAGTTACACATGGTCTCAATATTTTCAGTGAATTATCTACTACAACTCCAAGATCTCTCTTGGTCAGTCTCTGCCAATTCGGACCCCATCAACATGTATTTATAGTTAGGATTTTTTGCTCCAATGTGCATCACTTTGCACTTGGCCACACTGAACCCCATTGGCCACATTGATACCCACTTGCCCATCCTCGACAGATCCCTGTGGAGTGCCTCACAATCCTCCCTGGTTCTCACCATCTTCGTGTCATCTCTAAATTTAGCCACTTTACTGCTCCAAAACATTAATAAACAAGTTAAAAAGCATTTGATCGTATACTGATCTCTGTGGTACCCCACTGCTTACCACCCTCCACTGAGAAAATTGCTCATTTATGCTCACTCTCTGTTTCCTATGAAATGTTCCAGTTTTTGATCCACAACGACTTGTCCTTTTATCCCATGACTATTGAGCATTGACTAGGAGCCTTTGATGAGGAACTTTATCAAAAGCTTTCTGGAAGTCAAGGTAAACAACATCTATTGGGTCCCCCTTGTCCACATGTTTGTTGACTCCCTCCAAAAACACTAACAGGTTAGTGAGACAAGATCTTCCCTGTGTATTATCTTACTCTGTGTACGCTCCCTACCTCCTTCCTGTCTTCCCTTTCTCAGTGAAGCAACCTGCATTTTTATCACCTCTAACCACTGGTGTTTAGGCTTCCTGTGGTATTTTGTGGCAGGCCCATAGCCAGGATTTTTTTGGTTGGGGTGTATTTAAATTTTTAATGGGGCAGTTAAATTACACTTAACTGAATTAATCTGAATGCCTGTCTTTAAAGGGGGAGGCTCCAAGCCTGTTTCTAGCCCCTCTTTTCAAGGGACAGGGCAGCAAGCGCATCATTTCCTAAGATAAAACAGCTTAATCTCTTTTAGGAGGCACTTGAATGCCTTTTGAGTTCCCTTCCACAGGGCAAGAAAGCTTAGAAGGGCACCCAAGAGTGGCACCTTCAATACATCTCCAACAATCCCCCTTTCTGCTAGCCCAGTCCTGCTGCATGCCCCCTAGGTCATCATGGTGAGTCTTTCAAAAACATTCCCTTGAGCCTTTGGGAAACATTTTGCCTTGAACCTTGAACTCCTTCTGAGTTGTCCTTTCCCAGGTCCCATGATGCACCCCCAAAATTCCACAGTGGGAAGGGGAGGGAAGCCTGAGGGCAAGCCATGGCACTCTCACCCTGGCCACTGCCAGCAGCAGTCTCCTCAAAAATAAGGTTTCTGGCATGGCTCTTTGTGGGGCGGGGCTTTTAATTAAGGGGGAGGGGCCCTAAAATGCCCCACTGTGGCTATGGGCCTGCTTTGTGGGTGTATCGAATCCTCAGTCTATGTGTAGGGCAACAGATATCCCTATCTAAAAGACAGACTCTTAACTCTGAAATCCAGAGGCATGGAAATAAAGGCACAGAAAGCATCAGATATTCAATGTGCTTCATTTCACTGATCTCAAAGGCCCATGGCTGTCTTCGAAAAGTAATTTCGTTCTAAAAGATGTGAGGATCTGACTCTTGGCATCTGCTTGCTGGCTAAGAGCCTCACGTGTACAAGAAGCTGCCACAAGAACGATGCTTAACAATTCCATTTTGTGCATCCCCAGGCATTTGGGTTATGTCCTGGCAAAAGCTTCCTGTTTCCATTAAGCCTGCTGCGCCACTTCTTCAGGGCTTTCCTCAGGAAATGTCTGTCAGTGATGTTAAGCTGAGTGACTTTTTCAGCTCTGTGACACTTGTGCTCTCCCAGGGATGGAACAATATGGTCCTTTGCTTCTCCGTGAGAAGAAATCCATTGTCGCTGAAGGTCCCTGGGATGTCCCCCGTGTCCAGCCAAACAAAAGGAGCGATGGCGGCAGTTTCCAAGACAAGCCGAAAGTGATCTTGCTCTTGGGAAATGGAAACCTGAAAGGACGGGAAACATTCCAGTATTATTCTTGCTGTTTATCATTTATAGGAATTTAATTTAGAAAGTGCTTTCTAGTATTTAATTCCGCAGCTCTTCTAATTCTGTTTGCAGAAAGGAAGTGAATAGTGAGCAAGATGTAAGGGAGGTGCCTTATAGTAAAAGCCTATTTCCATAGTATAAAATACATCTGCTTTTACATCAGCTTAACCCCCCTCACCCCCCCCCAAGAATCCTGATGATCATAATCTGCTGATGAGAAGTGGTGAGAACGCCCAAGAATCCTCCCTGCAACTCTGATTCCTCTATCTAAACCAGCGTTACGACCTGGTTCAGGCATGCGGGAGAATGAGCCCAAAAGGCTTAGCTGTGTTAAGTCTGCAGTGGCACTCCCACTCCAGCCACTTCCACAGAGGTTATTTGCTCCAGGTTCAGTGTGGTTAAGAAGAAGGCTCCCCCCCTTGCTTCCCCACAGCATCACGCTGTGTTCATGCACCTCATGGGGTTTCCCAAACCTGCTTTGTTTTCAAGTTTGGGGAAAGATCACAGCAAAGCCTTGAATTCATGTGGGAAGGAAAATTCTGATTTTCCTAGTTCTGCCCACACAGCAGCCATTTTCTCCACAGTGGCTATTTTCTCCCCATGGCATGGGGGTGGGGGTTTCTTTGTTGTTTGTAATTGGCAACTGAATATCGTTACAGTATCTTAGTTTGCTTGCTTTTGTTTTTTGCTATCAAGTCACAGCCGACCCTGTAGGGTTTTCATGGCAAGAGATGTTCAGAGATGGTTTGCCGTTGCCTTCCTCTGCATAGCAGCCCTCAACTTCCTTGGTGGTCACCAGGGCTCTTTTTGCAGCAGGAACTCCTTTGCATATTAGGCAACACACCCCTAATGTAGCCAATCCTCCAAGAGCTTACAGAGCTCTTCTTACAGGGGCTACTGTTAGCTCTTGGAGGACTGGTTATATCAGGGGTGTGTCGCCTAATATGCAAAGGCGTTCCTGCTACAAAAAGAGCCCTGGTGGTCACCCATCCAAATACTAACCAGGTCCTACCCTGCTTAGCTCAGACCAGGCTATCCTGGGTTATCCAGGTCAGATATACAGTGATATATATACTGTTACAATAAGACAGGTAACAGGCTCTCTGAATTCCCAGCTTTATTTTTTTTTTAATTGAGTCTTTAGCACCATTTGCTGTGGAGATATAAGAGGAAAGGTTAGCTAGAGGCTTAATTAAACAAAAAAAAAGAAAACTAAGGAAGTCAGAGACTCAAAGTTACACAAATTGTTATAATGTTATAATGTCAACAGCAACATGATAGTATTCAATTGCCATTAAAAAAAACTTGAAAAAGCCCACAGGGGTGAGGGAAGAGGCTGCAGCCAGGGATTAGGGGCAGGAAGAGTAAGGGAAAACCTGCTATGTGGAAGCCCCATTGCTGCGGTGCTGTATCTGCGGCCACAGCAGCAGTGGGGAAACCACACACGCCTATCCCTGTATGGAAAATACGTCTGCGATGAACAGGTTACTCCTTCCTTTGGTTTGTTTCACAAAGATCTTTGTGATAACCCCCACCATCACCAGGTGTATAAAATCAGGCCTCTGAAGAAGTGAATTCTGACTCACGACAGCTTAGGCTGAAATAAATTGTGTTGCTCTTTAAGGCACTCCTGGCCTCCTGTGTGATTTTGCAGGCGTACAAGGTGGCAGAAAGTACCCCACCACTTCAGAGTTCGGGTAGTGGATTCCCGTTTTGAATGTTCCTTCGCAACTTTTTAAAACAAAGCTCAGTGCAAACAGAAAACTAGCAGAGGAGGGAGGAAGGTTCTACCCTTCTGTTTGGTTGCTGTGCTGGGTTGGTATTGGCCGGGCAGTTTTAACATACCAGGGGAAGCCATTCTATCACTTCTTTCTCCACTACCTCATTCACCTGCATGTGTGAACCAGAGCTAAGTCCATTGTATGGATACACCCTGAAGCAGATGGAACATCTCGCTCAGTATTGACAGCAACTATCCAGGTCTTTTCCAGCCTACTGCCTACAATCCTTAAAACAAGAAATAGGCATTTCTGTACACCTGCAAGGTAGCTGGTATACTGCGGAGCTCTGATCAGCTGTTTTAGACTTATTAGCAACCATACATTCTCAGTGCCAATTAGGGACGGGCATGAACCTTGTCATCAATCTAATTGCATGACAAACATTGCCAGTTTGTGCCCATCCCTATCCACGACCCTCCTATGACCCTCCACGTAGTTACTGGGAGGTTTGTGGGGTTTGTGATGGAAAGCAGGGGGGAGTGAGTGAGAAGGATCACTGAAATGGCTTGCATCCATTTCAGCCTGTAGGTGGAAATAGATGTAAGCCATTTCAGCAATCCTTTTTGCTCCCCCCACGGCTTCCACAAGCCATTTGAAGTGAATGTTCCCTTTAAATAGCTTTTGCAAGGGCGTGCCATGCGCAAGTGAAGTCCAAGCGGCCAGTTCACCTGAAGGTTTGTGGTAGCTCGTGGTTTGTGAGACCTCACGAACCATGAACCAGGATGAACCTCCATTTCCCCAGTTCGTGCCCATCCCTAGTGCTGATCCCATGGCTGTCAAGATGGCTGACCAAGGTAATCAGTGAGCTGGCCTGAGTGGCAGAAGTCACATGAAGGATACACACATCAACATCAAGGTAGCCTCTTGCTGTCTCAGCTATTATGTCTTACATTTGTAATTTTGCATTAAACATGGTAGGAAGCTTTCTAACCATGGTGGAAATTCAGCAGCAGAACAAGCTACTTTAAAAGGGCTGTGGAATCCCCTTCCTTGAGACATTAAAAAAACACACAACATTTATGTATGAGGATTATGTATTTCATATCTTTTCTTTTTTTAAAAAAGTGAAGTACTACACTAGAAACAGTTTCATTCGAAACCTAGATAGATTATTTTAACTGCGCACATTTGCTGTTCAAAATTTATTCTGCTTCTCTTAGTCCAAGGGTGCAGCCTTGGTGAACCCGCGGGCACTTTTGGAATTCTGACATAGGATGGTGGGCTCAGCCACAAAATGGCTGCCAAAGGAGGCAGAGCCACACAGAGAGAATACAGGTAACAGAATCTCTTAAGTGCAGAGGAGAAGGGGGGTAATTTAAAAAAATACATGGGAAAGGAGGCTGAGAGAATAAAACCGTGGTGGAAGGGGCCACTGAAACATTATTTTAATCTACCCAGTCAATTAGATACCCAGTAGCCAGCAGATGCCCCACCCACTTTCTAAAAACACTTGGTGCATGCATGGAAAGGTGTTGGCAGGTGCCGTGGAGCCCATGGGCCCCATGTTGGGGACTGCTGTCCTTGGCAGAAGCAGGGATCCATCGAGTGCCCCCCAAACCACATACCTAACCACTGGCAATCCTACTTCTCCCCTTCCTTCTCCTGAAATGTCAAGAAGTAATAAGGGCTACAAACATATTTTTAAAAACTAACCAAAATCTCTGATCCTCAGAATGCTGATTTCTGTGCCTAGCACCAAATTCCATACACAGCCCTGAGTAAATGTACTTGTAAACAAGCACCCTCTGTTGTGGCCTGCCTGACAAGGTTCAAGAAGGCTCCCGTGCTCCTGGTATTCTGCTCACTTAGTAAATAGAACTGTTTGAGCGAGCATTTCTGTACTGTGTACAGTATGCATTACCCTTTCAGCTGTAGGTATTATCCTGCTCTCACTGCATCGTTTTCTATGTCCTGCTTTGTTTAACATACATCTAATGTTTTATTTCAGATTTCTGCAATCCTATTACTTTGTTTATTAGGTGAGTCATCCTATTAATTGCATTGACTTACAGGGTGTAATCCACCTTGAGTTGCTTTTGCTTGGCATGTGTGCGTGTGCCTCTGGCGACTCCTACTGGAGCACGGAGGACATTCAGAGAAGTGGCTTGATAGCTTGCCTCTGCCTCCCAGCCATGGTATTCTTTGGAGGTCTCCCATCCAAATACTTGCCAGGGTCAGCCCTACTTCGCTTCCAAGATCCGATGTGACTGGGCTTGCCTGGGCTACCCAGGTCAGGGCATCCACCTTGAGTCTCAGTGAGAAAGGCGAGCTACAAATAAAGTAAATACATAGATTTGCTACGGAAAAGGCCACGCAGTGGGCATCTTCCAGCTCTCTGGTTCTAGCGACAGTGACAGATGTCGCCCCTTTGAGTGTCTGACTTTCCAAGGGGGAAAATAGTACTGGAACAAATCAGAAAGTAATTCTGTGCTTACAGTAAGCTGTGGCTTTTGCAGTCCCACCGCATCCTTCAGTGAGGACAGGAAGTGGTAATTGCTTGGGCTGGGCAGATTGCCTCCCCCTGCGAGGTAAAAGGTGACAACGCAGCTTTGCCTTGTACAGTTTCCACATCTTCTCAAAAGGTCAGCAATCGGCTCCTTATAGATGGTGGCAGCACTTCCTGCCTTAATGGTCACACCCTCTTTGGCCATGGTGCAGGCCGGCTCCATAGAACTCCAGGGGTGCAGGCTGACCTGGGCAGGGGAAGGAGGAATATTAGGAAATCAAGAGAAGGAGATTTAACAGACAACAAAGCTTCCATCAAGCTCAGGTTCTCGGCTCACTTAAACACATCCTCAAATCGCTCCAGGTGAAACCAATGGGATTTAAAATAGCTTAGGTATGCTTAGATCATGCTCTTTAATTAAGGCAATTATCCTTTGCTTTGGTATACCAAATGTAGCATGAGGGTAAATTTGCATGCAAATTTGAATGACAAGAGCTAGTTTGGAAAAAGTCCTCTCTCCCAAATATTTCCCAGCTCCGAATCCAGTGGAACTTACTTTGAGCGTTAGCTCAGCATCCGAGTGGAGATCTGAGACTCCGTATATATAGAAGACATCTTCATCCTCATGTGCCACAGGCAATAAAGGGGCAAAGAAGCGCCGAGCAAAATAATGGAGCATTTTCCATTTGCCGCCATATTCTGAGAAGGTTTTCAAAAGGGGAAAACATTAGCCATACCCTGCAAAGACCCCACTGGTCCAGTAACCGAGATAACAAAGACCCACAAAGAAAGTGTGTGTGAAGTGGGTACTCCCTTGGGAGCCAACAATGTAGGAGTAACCATATTATAAGCTGTTCTACCCCCATGGGTCTACCAAAGCAGAAAAGGCAATGGCGCTACAGAAAAGGAGCCAAGTTACAAAGACAGATGAACTGGGCCTAATGCTAGATCAGCTATGAACTACTCTGTGATCTTCAGACAGCCACACTTTGGATAGTTGCTGTATCTTCCAAAAATACATGCCAACAGGTTTTGCACATAATCCAGAAGGCTGTTCCAAAGCAGGGAAACCTGGGTTCTGCTAATGCTGGGAGGAGACATGGCTCAGAGGTAGAACATCTGTTTGCCATTTAGAAGGTCCCAGGTCCGATCTCAGCATCTCCAGTTAAAAGGATAAGGTAGTAAGAGACATGAAAGACTCGGGTCCCAGAGAGCTGAAGGCAATCAGAGCAGACGGTACAGATCTCAGGAGACCAGTGGTCCAACACTCATGTGTTCAGATCTGTCCAATAATAAACCACCATACTGAGAATAGGCAGGCAATGGGGGCTGTGCATACATGGGAGGGAGGCAGCTATTTCCATGACTGTAGCTATGTTTTTCCAGAAGCCACTATCCAGTCCAATGTGTGGGAATACAGCCCCATTCCATCCGCCTTTCTGCATCTGCCTATAGGTATCTAAGAGGGTGAACCAGTCTGAAAAGTGCTGCAAGCGAGGTAATAGTGACAACCGAATGGTCAGAAGACGGCAACTACATCTTTGCTTTTGGTTCTGTCTGGGCCCAATTCACTCCCCTCTGTTAAATCTCCAATTGGGAAAAGCTTCCTGATGTGCTTTAGTTACAGCATTATATTTTCTTCACTCTTCCTAGCACACATTTCTCTTTCTGTCTTGTAGGGCCCCGCCCCCATATGACACAAGAGTTTGCAGTTATACGAAAGGAAGCAGAATGTTACAGGAAGCAGCCAAAATGCATTCCATCCCCTTGCACTCTGTTAACCCCCAGGGCGAATTTGCACACTAGCCCCACCCCCTCACATGCAGCAGGTTGTGGGTTCGTGTGATGAAACGTGTATCATGAAACTGGCTTTGTAGACAAATACATCCAGGTGGGTTTGTGTGAACTTGATTGCTGTGACCATCCATCTCAAAGGGTGGGTGTGTAAAAAGATCAATGAAGCAAGGCACATTACAGTGGCGCATAGACCCACAATCTGTTCTGTGTAGGTTACTGGCAAATCCAATAGCCTACAAAGCTACTTGAGAGCTGCCAGTGGCGTAGCACTTGACAGCGAGTATGCTTTCACTTGGAGTATGCTTTCACTTTGAGTACATCACCTTTCTCCCATTTACAGAACTGTATTTCAAGCAACTCTATTATAGAAGAGGAGGTGGCCACTCGACTCGGAGATAAACAACAGAGGGGCTATCACATCTTTTTAAAGTACTCCCTGAACCTCTTGTCGAGAGGAGCCAGAATTACAGCCGATAGCTCTTTCCCACTCCCCTCAGGATAATCTGTGAGCAAAACTGAGTCGTCTGATCAAGCAAACTGTGTGTCCTCAACCAAATATGTCAAGGTGACATTAGTGGTGTAAAGAGAAGCTGAGAAACTGCTATCGAAATTCAGTGTTCTCCCCTGAAAAGATACACTGTGAGATGGCTAATGGAACTCAGATGCAAAGCCCACGAATGGGCTATAACCCGAAGCTTGAGCTATTATGGCACTACACAGCAGACCAGGGACAGCTTGTAGCTTTGGAGGGGATGGCCTGTGGCTTGCTGAAATCAAACTAGCAGATGTTAAGTACTGTCAGCCACTGAGTGCACAGGAGAGAAGGATCGCTACCCTAATGGATATCAGGAAGGGTGCGTGTGTGTTACTGAATGGCACCTTTATCAGTGTCTGTCAGCCTTCTCTCTCCCAAGGCCAGGGTGATACAGTGTTCATCTAGGATTCGGGAGACCTGCCTTCGAATCCCTACTCTGCCATGAGACCCACTGGGTAACCTTGAGCCAGTCACCGTCCCTTAGCCTGCCCTACATCACAAGGCTGTTGTGAGGATAAACTGGAAGCAGGGACAGCTACGTATGCTGAGCTCCTTGCAGAAAGGGCAGGATGATAATGCGAGAAATCATGTTCACTGCATTTATTTACTTATTACATTTATACATTGCCTTTCTTCCCAGTGGGGACCAAAAGCAGTTTACATCACTCTCCTCTCCTCCACATTATCCTCACAACAGCCCTGTGAGGTAGGTCAGGCCAAGAGTGAATGCCTGGCCCAAGGCCACCCAACAAGCTTCCATGGCAGAGTGGGGATTCGAACCTGGGTCTCCCAGATCCTAATCTGACACTCTAGCCACTGTACTACACTGGCTCTCATATATATGCATATATGCATATAGAACAGGGTTTTTCCCCTACTTTCCCAGAGCGTGTATTTTCTCAGGAAGCACCTGCAAGGGGATGGATCGCGGCCCTGACTTTAAAGAAAGCTGAGCAAAGCCTAAACATCCCTGCAAGTGGGCCTGGCCCCACTGACTGCAGTGCTCCAGGAGACCTTTTTGGGCTATTGCTTCTGCAATGTAAGGCAGAAGTATCCGGATGGCAATAAACTCTGCTTCCCGACACAGGCAGCCACTGCAGGCCGCGCATGAATGCCGTTCCCCTGAGGCTACAAGTGGCCACCATTAAGGCAGAGAAGCCTGCCGAGGAACAAGAAATGCATCTCTCCCCATTCAAACTGCAAAGCTCTTGCCAGCCGGTACAAGAGTCGAGCGCTAGTTAAATCGGTACTGCTTTCATTTTTTTTTTCAACACACAACCCCTAGGGAGGAAGAGTCTGTTCAAACCAAAACAAACAACTACATCCTGTGTAAAAGGGAAGCTTAAATCTAAGACTTAATTAAAAGCTCAGTTTTCTGGCTGCACAAGCTATTTGGGGGGAAACATCTCAGGAAACAGACCCCCTGCAAACAGGCCTCCTCGCTGGTAGTAGCAGCACAGACCAAGAGCGACTGTTAGAATCTGCTCTTCGGCATAAAGCATTACCCCACCTGGCTTTATCACAGGCACTAGAACGGGTTGCACAAGGCCCATTTTAGGATCTTCATATGCAAAGAAATGTATAACACACACACATTACAAAAAAAAAACCCACAACCACCAATTTTGCTTTGACCCGACAAAACTTACCGAGAGAAGCCCAGGAAGGGCCCTGCCAGATATCATTGAGTTGCCAATATAGCGCCCCCATTGTTTGGCCCTCCCCATCAATTATCTCGCTTTGGCTGCGACGATAGAACTCTGTTTCCGTCTTGACACACTGAGCCTGCATGACCTAATTCAGCAAAGTGGAACCCCCCCAAAAAACAGACCAACATTAAGTTTTTAAGTAATTCTGGAACTGCAAAAGATCTGGGATCATTTAGATGTGATCTACATAGAAACAGATCACATGGCAAAATCCTTCCAGGACTGAACCACTTCAGCCTGGAGGGGGAACTTGTGCAATTCAATGCTCACATTTAAAAAATTCCCCTGTACACTCAGAATTAGGATAGCAGAGAAAAAAATTAGGGTAGAACCTTTCTCTGACATCTAGTCTTAAATATGCAAAGGGAGGGGGCTACAGCAGATACTCTGAGGCACACTGTGGCTATACATTTTCATCTCTCCAGTTTTGCTTACTACTTACCTGAGTGAGGTAGATTGTGTGTTTGAAGTCCTCAAACAAGTGTCTTCCCTGAGGCAGCTTAAAATGTAGCCCGGCCTGTTGAAGCATTTGGTCGTTGCCCTTAGCATGGTGTTGTCGATGGAGGGAGAAGTTGCTCGTGTAAGACCAGTCCTCCTCAGACGACACCTGTCGAAAAGCCAAACACAAGCAGTAAGGAAGACCACCACAAACGAAGCAGAGTTTACCCTCGTGGGCACGGGTGTCGAATCACATTCTTTGCTGCAAGCACCACTCCTCACCCCCCTCCCCACATTTCTTCTTCTTAACATTTAGTCTTGAACTCCACTTGGAGGTAGGTAGAACCCCTAGGAAGTCTGACAGCAAGACAAAAGGGCATTGTGTGCACAGAAATGTTTGTGTGTATGTGTGTGTTTGTTACAATTATTTCTCTACTGGAATGTTAAGGGCTGAAAGCTGAGTTGGAAGCTGGCGATTGAACGCTGCACAGGAAAATGCAGACTGAACACAGAGAAGACTGGAGGGGGTGTTTTCTCTCTTTGTTTCCCACTTTTTAAGTTTGCACTGCACAAAGTTGAATAAATACATTTTTTTAAAAAAAAATTAAGACATACAATTGTAAGGTTGCAAGAGTGTTGGGGCTGAAAACAAAGAAAACACTGATTTCCTTTTCAAAAGGAATTTCAAATATCACATTCTTTCTCAAAACCCTGCTCTTGGAACTTCCTAAGCACTTCTGGGGGTCCAACCCCCGAAGAAGGAATGTTATAGCCGACAACCGTGTGTGCATACAGTCTTGAATGTGTGCGCGTGCTGGAATTAAAGGACTGCTTGATGTGGGTAATTTTCTCTCCAGGAAGGAAAAGTTAAGTTGACTGAACAATGGGTGATGGAAGTGCAATTTCATGATGAGAATATGTCTGAGTGGAAATCGGGGATTACCATTTCTTGACTCTGGCCACTGCAGAGCAATTATTATCATAAAACTACACTTCCGGTTTCCATTGTTGAGATGTCACATCCCTGCTCAGGGCACTGACAACTCAGAAGTATAATCCGTCTTTGGAACTTGTTTCTTAGACAGACTTGCACATATCTGGGCATGCAGAAATCTGTCAGGCATCAGAAGATGCGTCCAGGGGTTGGTAGTTTAATATACAGGATCTTAACTCATGAGAAAGAACAGCCTAAAAAAGAATGCATGTCAAAATCCAATAAGGGAAATTCACAGCCAGAGGCCACTGAAGACTTTAGGTTTTTTAAAACGTCAGGCAGATGACAAAGCAAAGAGTCCACAGGTGAGGGAACGAGGTGGCTGTCGGGCCTTTCCTTACCTTTGCCAGGGTGCTGAAGGAAGGCCAGGACTGAAAGCCGTACTCCGAGGCAAATCGAGCTCTGGGGTATGTGGTCCAGTCCCAGCAGTCATTGAGGTAACTGTAGTAATGAGTATCTCCATAATGGGTGTCATAAGGGTTATGGGAGAGCCAGCCTTCCTTAACCGTCTTCCATCCATTGGTAGGGCTGGAGGGGATATAAGGACGGCTCTTATCCTCCTGGATTTAATGAGAGGCAGTCCCATAAAAAGGGTGATAAAGTCATTCTATAAAAATCTTGCTAGAGCAACTGAAATCGAAAAGCCAGAACTTCAAGCCCCTGAACTGCTGAGTCACTGCCTCTTTCCTCTCGGCGCCTCACTGTTTTTGCTTTGCTAACATACAACTAAATGTCTGTTTCCTGGAACCACAAGTTCAGCGACAAAATAACAATTCTCTACATTTCAGCATCCAAAGCCAAGCAATCTGCTGGGTTCCATTTATTGGGCAACCATAAAAAGGTCGAAGCAATGTGCTTGGAGGGAGGGAGAATACAGATTGTGAGACAGGTACAAAAAGGAAATATTATGCATGGTCAAATTTATTTTCATTTAAAGATGCCTGTATCAGCATAGTAAAACTGACTCTGCAGAGGGACCACCAAGGTCTTTCCAGGCAGTGATGTTTTAGCATAACCAATGCACAATGGTTTCCTGTCTGCTATGCCAAGTGCCAGGAAAAAGCAATACCCTTGCAACAGGTCCTACTGAGAGTCCAGATATCTTTTCTGCAGGTTGCATTGACTGCAGGAATAATGTATTTGTCCAGCACTCAACTCATGCTGTTTCTTTATTGGGAAACTATGGTGTGTGTCCCCCACCTCCAGCCACCATAACCACTGCTACTGTGCTGATTCTCCCCAAGCTGACTGCTGTTCGTTGGCTACTGGGCAAAGAAGAGGACAGAATTCTATCAGGCCTGTAGTAGAATGGGCCGTCTTCTGCCTGCTTCTTCCAGTTCTTCTGCTGCTGCGTCATCGTAGGTTTGCAGCTTACAGATACGCACCTGAACAGCATACTCAAGATTGCAACTGCACAGACATTTTGATGCAATAATTCAGAGCAAGGGGCGTCAGTTATCAGACACTGTTAAATAAACAAAATATTGCAAAAGTGCTAATGTTTTAAGCATGTCATTTATGTCCGATCCGGCCCTCATAACAAATGAGTTTGACAACCCTGTATTAATGGAATACATCCTCAGCTATGGTCTGGCTCCAAATCACTTTGTTACCTTATGGTTCCATTGGAGGAAGAAGAAGAGGAGATTAGATTTATACCCCACCCTTCACTCGGAGTCTCAGAGTGGCTTAGAAACTCCTTTCCCTTCCCCCTCCCTACAACAGACTCCCTGTGAGGTCGGTGGGGCTGAGAGAGCTCTTTCAAGAACAGCTCTGACAGAACTATGGCTTGCTCAGCGTCATCCAGCAGCTGCAAGTGGAGGAGTGGGGAATCAAACCCAGTTCCCCCGGATTAGAGTCCATGCACTTAACCACTACACCAAACTGGAACTTTTCCAGCTCTCCTGAGCACGCAGATCTAATATCTTCATCTGCCCTTCACTGTAACTAATGAAGCAGCCTTCCTGGTTCTGTATTAATGCTGCCATCTGAGAGACTGGTATCCATCACATTGTGAATAAGGCTTCAGAAGAATATTTTGTGATGTGTGTCTGTGTGAAACTGATAAGCAGCTTTTAATAATTCTATTAATAATTACTTAATAATTTCTTGAGACACTTAAGAAAAATACATAGTAGATGACATTGTTTTCAGAACAGAAGATCTGTCTCGGAGTATTTGAAGTTTTGCTGATAATGTTCTTGTTTGGCTTAGTCTCCCAAATTATACTGGAATGCCTCCACTACTAGAAATCCAGGTTTCATCCCTCCTTCCTCAAAATCTTCCTCATTAATGAAATGAATCAGCTACTGATTGGAAAAGAGGGGCGTATTCTTCACTCATTGTGCGCTTAAGTAACAGCCATTGCTTGTAGAGATTACAATTCTGAGAATACTGGAAGAAGATTGGAAGCTTCTTCTCTGTTCCCTATATGTATGACTTCTCTTTTAGGCCTGTCTATATTTTACATAGCAAGAGTGCTTGCAATACGTACATCAGTATTTGGTCACAGAATTCAGTAGTCTAAATGGGAAGTACAGGCATACTACTGCTGGTAGGTGGGACATGTGCTAAGCAGAAACATTCTTCCTGGCATATGTTCACCACGTTCTTCAACTGTTTGCAGAAGTGCCCCTCCCCTTAATAGAATTTAGCATGGCAAATCTCCAATCTCATTGTCTCCAGGGCAAGTGCCTTTTAACTCTAGGCAACAAGAAAACAAAAACAAATTTGGATATGTGTAGGTCAAATGCAGAATAGAGAATGACTTATCAGAAATTGATCTGAGGGCATCAAACAATGTTCAGAAAAGATCAGGTGTTTCCAGATCACCGTGTATGCAAGGGTACAGATACACCAACAACATAAGCAAGCAATCCATTCATTAAGAACGTAAGAACATAAGAGAAGCCAATGTTGGATCAGGCCAATGGCCCCTTCAGTCGAAATACTTTGTCACACAGTGGCCAAAAATACCAGGTAACATCAGGAGGTCCACCAGTGGCGCCAGGACACTAGAAGCCCTCCCACTGCTGCCCTCGTTTCAAACCAGAGAGGAAGAGTAGCAATTTAGCAGAATGTGGAGAGTGCAGCCCAGTCTCATCAGATCTTGGAAGCTAAGTGGGGTCGAGCCTTGTTAGTACTGGATGGGATGTCACCAAGGAAGTCCAGTGTTGCTGTGCAGAGGAAGGCAATGGCAAATCATCTCTTGCCTTGAAACCCCATGGGGTTGCCATAAGTCAGCTGCTACTTAACAGCACTTTCCACCACCAAAGCCTACTGCCAACACCACCCCTTGTTGGCCAAGGCTTGTTCAAGATCCCTGTCCCCCAGGAGCAGCATTTGGGGAAGGGGCACTTTAGGCTGCAGTTGCAGAAGAGAAGGGAGAAGGCCATGCTCCATGGGCAGAAATCCTTCTGCTCGTGGAAATTCCCCACACCATTTTGTAGCCCCAAGAAAGGTCTGCTGCCTTCGGTGCTGCTGCTGCTGCTGCCGAGGTCCAAGAAGCAATGCCCACTGCTTCCCATAGCACAGGTGGCAGGTAGCAGGCCCAGCCCCTCCAGTGCCCTTTTTGTTGTGCTGCCCCAAGCAGGGGCTTGGGTGACACGGCTGGAGAACCAGCCCTGTTCTCAGTCCTCCGAAAAGCAATACTTACTGCAAGAACCACTTCCCGGATGTTCTTTACATAAAGGGTCACATAATCTTTGGAATAAGTGCTCATTTTTGCTTGAGGAATGGAAAACCAGTTGCCTGCAATTGCAGCTTCGTTTTCATTATTCCCGCTCCATAAAATGATAGAAGGGTGAGATTTTAGCCTCTTTACCTGGGAGTAAAAAAAAAAGGCAAAGAGCAGAGTTCCCAAACATTTGCCTGTTAAAAATAATAATACAGGTGAAGAAAGAATGTTACTGGGTAATACCCATGACTTGGAACATGATTTTTAAAGATGTGTGTGAAAAACAGAACTTCAAAAGATTTTTCAAGCTGTTTCCACTCTCCAAAGAATAAGAAACCTGCCCCTATGAAGATACTTTCCATTTCTTTTGTTCAATATGCAGGATTAATCATTCCTGTACTGGCACATCTTTCGAGTGCCGCTGACACTACTGCTAACGAAAGCAAATAAATGGCACTGGCATTTACCCTCTTGAAATTCTCACGGGGGGAGTGGAAATGTTCAATAAAGTAACAGCCAACTAAAACTATTGCACAAGGGACTGATAAGCAATTTTTTCCTTCTCCCCAAACAAGCAGAACTGTTGCTGGGGTAGCTTTCTCTTTCTCCTGGGCAGGCTGTCTGCTGCCACAAAACTCCATCTCGCTTCTCTACACAGATCCCAGAGAGAGCAGAGACCACAGCCTCCTAAATACAGACACACACACACACCCAGGCCTTCAGCGAGTTGTTCAGAAGCATACTTGTAAGACTCACATGACTGATGTTTTAATATTTTTAGATGAATAGGTAAAAATAATTAGGTATTTAAAAAAAAAAACCACCACCCCATAACACACGAATGGCTCTAAGACTAATGAGGCTGTGTTTTCGATCTTCGTACTTGGAGGGTGAAAAAACCAGAAGGGGGCGCTCTCACCGCAGCTGCTGAAAAGAGAGCTCCGAGGGCTCACTCAAGTCTTTGCGACAAGTGGAAGCTCAGACTTGCCCCTGATAAGCCACAGCTGAAAAGAATTCAAGAATTTCACGTTACATTTCCCAGAAACAAGTACAAAACTCCAACTTCATTTACAGGAATTACTTCAGAAAACAAACCTCAAGCATGAGGACACCTTACAAATACTACAAGCTGGGATGCTGAGGAAGCAATTCATGGGATGTGGCCTACAAATCCCAGGCTCCTCCTTGACATACTTCTATACCTTGGTCTTGTGCCAGGTCTGTCTTTGCAGGATAGGATTTGCCCCAGTGTTGCTCCCAAGGTCAATGAGGGAACAGAAGCAAAAGTTTCCATCTTCTCTGCTCCATCATGCTTTTCAAACATCAGGTACCCTAGCGACCCTCCAGTAATAACAATGGCTCCACTGGGTTGTATTCATCAGTAACTCTAGATGTACTCTAGATATAGGAAGGAAGGATGGAGAGAACTGGGAAGGAAAGAAGCAACTGGCAAAGGAACTGGCCACATGCTATGAATGATAATGAAAGCATCAAGCCAGCCGGTTTTTATGTCCTTACTTCTAACTATAGGGATGCACTTTCAATAGCTGTGATCAACTAACACAAAATGATCAGTGAATGTTTTGCTGCCCTAGTTTTTAGACAAAATGGTATATGTACTGTTACCAACACACATGGCACTTCACAGATTAACAAACATGAAAGAAAAGTCCCCAGGAACTTTACTATGTATATTTTGACGGTGGGAAAAAGCAGGATGGGGATGAAGAGGAGAGGATGTGCCAAACAACGATTCACAAACAAATTTTTTGCCACAATAATGGCAAAAGGATTAAGAAAATGCATATTAGTGAATAAGAAGAGAAAGAAAGCAACATTTCTATTTCTAGATACAGAGAAAACGTTTGACAATTTAATATGGCCTTTCTTATAGAATGTTCTACAAAATATGGGCTGTCATCCTGCACTCTAGAGCTGGATGCATGGAATATACTCGAACCAACAAGCAAAGGTTTTAATTGATGGGAAACTAACACAAGTCATTTCAACTGAAAAACGAACACGTCAGGGATGCCCTTTGTCCCCTTTATTATTTATACTAGCAACAGAGATTTTAGCTATAAAGATTAGACAAGACAACAGGATTAAGGAAATAAAAGTGGATGATGAAAAATTCAAAATGAAAAGTTATACAGATGACATGGTTCTAACAGTCTTGAATCCCCAGAAATATGTAATTGAACATATTGAAGAATTTGGATCTTCATCAAGCTATAAAATTAACAATGAAAAACCAAAAATGATAATGAAATTTTTAAAACAACAACATGAAGAAGAGATTATAAAGAGCACAAAGTGCTCAACAGCCACCAACCCTATCAAATATTTGGTAATAAATGTGACTGGGCAAAACTGTAATCTTTTTAAAAATAACTGTAAATTATGAGGTGTTTTAATTGTAAATCTGCATTACTGTAGACATATATGTTGGTACCCGCCCTGAGCCTACATTGTGGGGAGGGCAGGATAGAAGTCTTAACAAAATAAAATAAAGATAAACATGGAAATTGATACAAGCAGATTTATTAAGATGGAAAAAACTAAAAACCTCCTGGCTGGGAAGAATCTTTGCAATCAAAATGAATGTGCTGCCAAAACTAAACTTTCTGTTCCAAATGTTAGCCATCTACATAGAAAAAATAATATTGAAAGAGTGGCAAATTCAGATAAATGAATTTATATGGAATGGCAAAAAAACAAGAATAAGCTTCAAAATATTACAAGATGAGAAAAAGAGAGGAGGATTATCAGTCCCAAATATAAAATTATATTATCAAGCAGCTGGTCTAGTCTGGATTGTGAACTGGATTAAAAACACAAGACAAAGAACAGTAAAATTAGAATCAGCAGATCTTGATGAAGGCCAACACAATTATTTATGGGTTAAGAAATCGACTAAAAAGATCATAACACAAGAAAGAAGTCATGTAATCAGAGATGGGCTCTTGAGAATATGGTTTACACACTGGAATTTATTGAGTCCCTCATACTCTTTGCTTATGTCCCCGATAGAAGCTCATTATGATAAGAACACAAGAAATAAAAATTATTTTTTTAACATATGGCATGAAGATACACACTCAGGAAAATCAAGTCTTGACAAGATATTAAAGATGAAGGTGTAAACATTCAATGACTGATATATGATCAATTAGCCTCAAGACTAAAGAAGATCATGAGTACTGAAGGTGGAGTTTTAAGAGATGCAATTGAATTTGAGCAGCTGATTATAAAACAAAAAGAGCATTTACTACAATGGATATATAAGATTTTACTCCAGCTAGAAACAGAAGGCGAACACGTGAAAAAAATGTATGATTAAGTGGAGGCAAAACCTTAAAGAACAGATATCTAGGCAACAATGGGAATGACTATGGGGAAAAGATATCAAATTTACAGTCAGCCAGACACTAAGAGAAAATTGGTACAAAATGTTTTTCAGATGGTGTATAACAGCAAAAGACATTGAGAAAGCACATAAAAACCACAGAGGAAAATGCTGGAAATGTCAAGACATAAATGAAACCTTCTTTCATATGTGGTGGACTTGTAAAAAAGCAAAAAGATACTGGAAAGAAATACACCAAAAAATGCAGAAGATACTAAAGTTTAAATTCCCAATGGAAGCCAAGACCATGCTATTAGGTGTTCTGCCTAACAAATTACCAAAAGTTTTAGATGCAATATTCAGATTCATGGTGACAACAGCTAGAACTATTTACATATCAAAATAGAAATGAGACATCTGACCACATTTAGAAGAATGGGAAAATAAACTTGCTGAATATGCAGTAATGGCAAAATTAACAAACTATTTGAGAAACAGGTTTATTATAAAATATGAGGAAAGATGGAGTGTGTATTATGTGTATTATGTTAGCAGGAGACAAATTTAAAAGTGAGAAAATATCATATACAAATGTATGGTAATGAAATAGAAGTAGAATTAAAATCTGTTCCAAATGTAATCTCTTGAATACAAATGGATTCTCAATAATAGATAGATAGATAGATAGATAGATAGATAGATAGATAGATAGATAGATAGATAGATAGATAGATAGATATAGATATAGATATAGATATAGATATAGATATAGATATAGATATAGATATAGATAGATAACAGACTTTCTTTTACACTGTGATATGCTACTTATCTATTCAAGGTTCTAATTAATATGTAGAAGTGGTGAAAATATGTTATATTGAATACATAGTAATGAAACCAGTGTTGTAGTTAAGATAAGAACATAAGAATATAAGAGAAGCTAATGTTGGATCAGGCCAATGGCCCATCCAGTCCAACACTCTGTCATACAGTGGCCAAAAATACCAGGTGCCATCAGAAGGTCCAGCAGTGGGGCCAGGACACTAGAAGATAGATTAGTTATGAAGTTTGAAACTTAAATGATGAATACAATTGTACCCCAACAGAAATACAAACTATTGTATTTTATAAATAATATCTTTAAAAGTATAATGAAGGGGATGAAAGGGAAAATATTCTGTGTCCTGTACATTTTGTACTACATGACTGTCTTTGACAAACATATTGATGTTGTATAACCTTTTTTTCTTCTTTCCCTTTTCTTTTCTGTAACCCCACTGTTTTCCTAAAATTAAAAAAATATTCACAAACATACCCTTTGCTTTAAATGGGGATGAGAACTAAGACTAACAGTATTGCTCAAGCAAGCTTCCACCCCTGAAAAATCCCTGGGTTGGATCCAGTCAGCTATTTCGCTCAGTCTTGCCCAGGTCCTCTTTTTACTACAACTCCTGACCCACATGGCTTTTGTTCATGTACGTTTCGGCCAGCAAAAGTTTTGGCTCCATGTCCCTAGTCACCACCCATTTCACCTCTGCAGATGGGCGACTCAGAGAGCACGGGGCTTGTGAAGAGGCTCTTAACTGGTGGGATGGATGGTGTGGGAGAAGGCAGTACCCCAAAGGCATTATGGGAAGGAGTTCCAAGTATATTATTTTATCCCTGTAGCAGCCCCACTCCCACATGGTTGTCCCTCATCACCCACCACCCTCTACTGTAGCACTGCTTGTCACCATCAGAAGAGGAGTTTCCAGACACTTCCCAGAACATCTTGGGAAGAAGCAGTCATCTGGCAAACCAAGAAAATGGAGCCTTCCTATGGATGAAGAAGAAGTTTTTATACCTCACTTTTCTCTAACTTAGAGAGTCTTAAAGCGGCTTACAATCTCCTTTTCTTTCTCTTCCCACAACAGGCATCTTGTGAGGTAAGTGGGGCTGAGAGAGCTCTGAGAGAGCTGTGACTGGCCCAAGGTTACCCAACAGGCTTCATGTGGAGGAGTGTGGAATCAAACCCAGTTCTCCAGATTAGAGTCTGCCACTCTTGATCACTACACCACGCTGAATGCACAGACCTGCCCCCAAACCACTGTAAATTGACAGTTGGCATTTCTTTGGTTTTTCATGTTTCATCCAGGAGTGCTTACCAAAGCACACAAGTGCATGACACACAAGTCGAGATGAATTATGTGTACATTCAAGTTTGTGATCCTGCTGGACTGAATCCCTTACCTGATGAGTAATTTCAGTTCTTACTGAGTCTAAGTAGCTCTGGTCAGTCGGGTAAAGGGCACAAGCAAACATAAAATCCTGCCAAATCTAGGAAGAGAAAAAAAGGACAAAAGTAAACAGCCAGTTTATGGACACATGGACACATTTTCTGGTGAGTAAAATAAAACCTTTTCATTTAATGTATTTCCCCACCACCACCAAAAATAAATCAAGATGTTCTAAAGCCCCCATAACATATTAAAGTTAGGCCTCTTTTAATGACAGCAGTCCCCACTGTAATCAGGATTGCAATTCCAAAGAAACAGTCTCTCAGCCCAGGCTGGTCTCAAAGGGCTACAGATTCCGGCCTGCCTAGCAGGTTTGAAAGATGTGGAGTTTTTAACCTCTAAGGAAGAGCCTGGTAGGAGGAGGAGGAGATTGGATTGATACCCCACCCTTCACTCGGAGTTTCAGAGCAACTTACAAACTCCCCAGAATAGACATCCTGTGAGGTAGGTGGTGCTCAGAGAGCTCTTTCCAGAGCTGTCCTTGAGAGAACAGCTTTGACAGAACTATGGCTTGCCCAAGGTCATCCAGCAGCTGCAAGTGGAGGAGTGGGGAATCAAACCCGGTTCTCCCAGATTAGAGTCCGCACACTTAACCACTACACCAAACTGGCTCTCTACATCAAACTGGCAGATCCGGGGCTTCCCTGCAGCTGGAAGGGCAAGGTTTGTATGTGAACTGTTGGTGGGTCAGGGAGAAAAATCCACCTTCTCAGGCCTGGGATCAAAAAGATTCCCACAGTGCTAGCCTCAGTGGACTTACAACCTTCTAAGTCCATTGACCAATGCACTTAGAAGGATGTTAAATCAGATTGCATTGCCAAAAACATGGAAACAGGATTGGACGCACATGGAATACTTAGGACACAGACCACTCTTTTAAAAGGCAAGGAGGCAGGGACCTTTAGCCACTACATGGCAGGCAACAATTCATACCATGCAGCTCTCTTTAGCATGGGGATACAAAGGTGGGAGACATTCCTTCTGCTGAATTTTGGCTGCTCTCAGACTTTCTAAAACCACCCCAGGCTTTCCAATCCCCTCACCCTCCCTGTCTTACATGGACCTCCCTGAGCTGCGGCTATATTCTGGTTTTGTGCTGTTTCTGGAGGGGAAGAATATGAAGAATTCTTTGGATTTGGACAGCCTCCAAAGTAGGGGTGAAAAAAGACCTCAAGCTTTACCTGCCCACACGCTTAACCCCAGCTCCAGAGCTTCCTGCAACTTGCAGCCCAAACCCTCTCCCACCCAAGGCTAGGCAGGGATTTTCATCCGATGCTCCTGCAGCAGGTGTCTCCCTCCCAGCCACATTAATGCTGGCAAGCAACCTTCTTCAGTGGGTACCTCCGGGGCTGGAATCCGTCATGCTTGGTCCTGAGCCAAAACTGATTCTTTTTAAAGGATTATCCAACTTCTAAGAATTATTTAGAACAGCAGGGGAGACGTAACTGTCCACCTGGTTCTCTAGTAGTCAAAAGCCTTCTCACTGGAGATGACGCAGGACAGCTACAGTTAAGCAGAGAGCACCAGTATGGCACAGGGCAGTGGTGTCAAACTATTTGTTACGACGGCCACATCTGACATAAATGTCACTTTGTCGGGACGGGCCATGTGCACCATAGAATGTAATGCCAGGTACCGGAGATATAAACTGCATAAAGGACAGCAGCTGGTAAGCTCCGAGTTGGTGTATCCTCACTGCAAGGCCCCACGGGCTGGGAGCGGGGGTGCAGATGAAACCCATATGGGCGGACTGGAGAGCCAGCGGTGCAGCACTGGGCAGACACTCCCACGCGCTTGACTGCTGCAGATGAGGTTGTTCCACCATGCAGAAGCCACAAAAATAGAGGCCCTGCCCATCCCGCCCCCCCTTCCAAACAGTCTCCTGTTCCCTGCCTTGCACTAGTCGCACGCAGGCCATATAAGAGCCCTGGTTGAGTTGGTTCCACCCCCAGGCCTTATGTTTGACTCCCCTGGCATAGGGGATAGAGTATTGGGCTTGATGCAATCCCCCACTCTGCCAGGAAGCTCAGCAGGTTGATCTCAGGCCAGTCATTCAGCCTAGCTTACTTCACAGAGTTGTTATGAGAATCAAAATGGGAAGGAGAAGCTATGTACACTCCCAGACAAAGGAGATGATTAAAAAAAATATATCATCATCTAAGTAATAATATTTGCTCTAGGATCCTAAAATCCTAAGAGCAGCTTCAGGTAAAGCCACCATGTAAAGGAAGCGGGGGACACAAGCAGATGTGGTTGAACACAAAGTATTTTTGTTGTTAGGGTATTTGCATGGGACCTGGGAGACCAAAGCTAGGATCCCCACACTGCCATGGAACCACTGCCGGCTCGCCCACTAGGCGAGCTAGGCGCTCGCCTAGGGCGCTGGGGCCCACAGGGGCGCCAAAGCGCCCCGGCCCCACCCCCGGTGAAGCCGAAGCTCCACCCCCTGTCTCCAGCCGGCGCTGGGACTGGGAGGGAAGGGGCGGCCGGCGCTCCACCCGCGGCTCCCCCCAAGCCCTTGGGGGGGTGGAGAGGTGGGGCAGTATGGCGGCGGCTGGCCAGCGGGGACTCTCCCCGCTGCCGCCGCCCCCGCCAGTCTGAGCGCCCTTCCGGGGTGCTTCAGAAGCCCTTGGGGGGTGGAGAGGTGGGGCGGCATGGCGGTGGCCGGCCAGCGGGGACAGACCCCGCTCGCTGGCCGCCGCCAGTCTGAGCGCCCGTCCGCTGGGAGGGAAGGGGCGGGCGTTTCAAGGCCGCCCCTTCCCCGGCTCTTCCCGGGCCCCTTGCAGCTGCGAGGGGCCCGGGAGAACCGCGCCACCCGTTCCCCGGCGCCCCGCAGCTGCAAGGGGGCCGGGAGAGCCGCCCGGGAGAGCCGCCCGCCCATTCCCCGGCTCTCCCCAGCGCCCCGCGGCTGCGAGGGGCCCGGGAGAGCCGCCCGCTCGTTCCCCGGCTCTCCCCGGCGCCCCGCGGCTGCGAGGGGGCTGGGAGAGCCGCCCGCTCGTTCCCCGGCTCTCCCCGGCGCCCCGCGGCTGCGAGGGGGCCGGGAGAGCCGCCCGCTCGTTCCCTGGTTCTCCCCGGCGCCCCGCGGCTGCGAGGGGGCCGGGAGAGCCGCCCGCCCGTTCCCCGGCTCTCCCCGGTGCCCCGCGGCTGCGAGGGGCCCGGGAGAGCCGCGCCGCCCCTTCCCCGGTTCTCCAGGCCCCACCGGGAGGTTGGCATCTCCGGTGGGGTGGGCGCCCCAGGCTCTCCTGCCTAGGGCGCCCAGACACCTGGGGCCGGCCCTGCATGGAACTAGCAGGATGACCATGGGCTTGTCAGCCTCTTGTGATGATAAAACACAGAATGGAGAACCATGCATGCTGCTCTGAGCTCCAGGGAGAAACGGTGAGTTCAACATGCGCTCATGTGGTTAGGCAGAATCAGACACCAGTACATCTGAATGTAAAAGCAAAAATCAGCACCGCCTCCTTGACACTTCCACCATTTGGAAGTGCTAGATTCAAGTCCAGTAACACCTTAGAGTCCATCAAGATTTTCAGGTTATTAAGCTTTCAAGAGACAAAGCTCCCTTTGTTGGATCCTGAAACTAACATTTGAAAATGTCTGTTCTAGATCCATCAAATCTCACCAAACTCTTTTTTTTTTTTTTTGCACGTGTCTGTGTCTGTGTGTCTGTGCCTGAAAGTCATGGCAACCTCTGGCTACTCCTACTGGGGTATGGAGGACGTTCAGAGAAGTGACTTGATAGCCTGCCTCTGCCTCCCAGCCCTGGTATTCTTTGGGGGTCTCCCATCCAAGTACTTGCCAGGGTCAGCCCTGCTTGGCTTCTGAGATCTGACGAGATCGGGCTTGCCTGGACTACCCAGGTGAGGGCATCTCACCAAACTCTTTTGATCCACCAGACACTTGAGCTGCTGCCCTGCCACCTGTGGCCCATGTTGGCTACCTGGGGCCTAACAGAATGGACTTTTTAAACACCGCCTGCTAAACTTACAGCTTGTTCTTAATGAGAAAATGAAAAAAAAAGTTTAAGAAAAACATATTTGCTGTTCCTCATTTACTTCTAAGTTTTAAATCTGACGGTTCTTATTTGATGCCGGTTTCGGTTACCATGATTCCCAGCTCATCACAGATATCGTAGAACTCGTCCTGCTCATATATGCCTCCTCCCCAAACTCGAAGCATGTTCATGTTGGCATCAGCTGCAGACTGGAGGAGCAGCTTTAACCTGTAGAATGAGCACAGTCAAGGTTCAGGAAGGAAGGCTGTGATTGGAGTGAAATGGCATCATCACCCTCTTGGAGAGACTTTTTTCATTTACGTCCTCTGTTACCCCCCTTCTCTCCCCAGTGGGCACCCAAAGTGGCTCGCAACATTCTCCTCGTCTCCATTTTACCTTTGCAACTTCACCTGAAAGAACGCAACTAAGCAGCTGCGCATCCATTGCTTTCTTGTGTTTCAATCTGTCTGTTGCATTTTTATCCCACTCTTCTTCTAAGGAACTCAGGGAGTGATGGGAATATCCCCGCCCCCAGCACCACTCTGTTTTATGCACACAGCAAGGTTAGCCTGGCAGAGGGAGAGACTTGCCTAGGGCAGCCCACTGAGAGCCTTATGCCATGCTGAAGCTTTGAACCCAGCTCTTCTCGGTCCTGGCCTGGCACTCTAACCACAGCACCACCTAGGCTGTCAAGAGAGCTGGAACAGGACTGCTGTGTGAGACACACAGAAGTGAACGGAGTTGACCATCAGCAGTGTTTTGTTGAGAGGGACATATGTTAACACAAAAGGGACCATTATTTGGCTGTCTTTTCCATCCAGTTCCAAAGGAGGAGGAGGAGAGGGAGGGGAGGGGGAGGAAGAAGAAGAAGAGTTGGATTTATACCCCGCCCTTCATTCGGAGTCTCAGAGCAGCTTACACTCTCCTTCCCTTCCTCTCCCCACAACAGACATTCCGTGAAGTAGGTGGGGCTGAGAGAGCCCTGAGAGAACTGTGACTGACCCAAGGTCACCCAGCTGGCTGCATGTGGAAGAGTGGGGAATCAAACCCGGTTCTCCAGATTAGAGTCTGCCACTCTTATCCGCTACACCAAACTGGCTCAAAGCTCAGGTCCACCCACCTGACTCCTTCCCATTTGTTTCCTGCTGTTCTGCTGTTCTGCGTCACATCCTGACCTCATTTTCCCAGGCACTTCAAACTACCCTACCATCTTCCTCCAGCACACAATTATTTTTAGAAAGTGCACATCCCAGAACATTCTTGTCCCACAGACCAATCTTGTTCCACAAGAGGGCTTATTCAGAGAGGGCTGTGGCTAAGTGTCAGAGCATTTGCTTGGCATGCAGAAGGCCCCAGGCTCAATCCCCTGGCATCTCCAGTTACAAGACTTAAGGCACTAGGTGATCGGAAAGACCCTCTGCCTGAGACCCTGGCAAGCTGATGCAGGTCCTCTTTACTCTCATTCGCAAGGTTTTTATGTTCTTGTTAATTTCAGCATCCCAACCCCAGAGGTCCATAAGTGCTCTGGGCTCACAGTGCTCTGGGGTGTTTCCGAGCAGCCATTCCCACAAGACATAGCAGGATCAGGATCAGGCGCTCAAACTGTACCATTCACTGGTAAAACGCTTGCACAGAGGAAGAAACGCTGACGCCAGCAATGTTTGTTGCCATCATCCTCTTATTCCACAAAAAGGCTAAAGAGCATCCAACCAACTCTATCCCAATTTATCCTGAATTCCTTTTAGAGGTCAGAATACAGCTTGTTGTTACACACAGAGGAATCAAGCACTGAAGCTTTTTCCGTGGACTGCGCCCTCTTGCAGGTTGGCGATTGCATGCTGAACGCTTCTCCATAAGAAGGCCCATTCTCAATGAACGGGGGTTGAGGCAGGTAGGAAGTTAAGGAGAAATGTAGACTGGATCCTGTATCTTATCATGCTACAGCTCTGTGGGAAGGAATGCTTTTAGGTGTGGAATGCTGTTCAACCATACCCACCACTCACATCGAAGATGAGCCTCAATGGTACGGTTCAGGGGGGAAAAGGCTTTACCACTTGATTTTGGTAAGCCATAAGTGCTGGAAAAAATCACCAAGAAGTAGGGATTTTTTTTGTGGTGGTACTCACCGGTCCTAAGTACCAGCACCTTGGGAGGGTTCTCCCACATCTTGAGGGGGTAGAAATTGGTACAATCTTATATATGAGTACTAGTACTCAGGCTTCTTCAGTTGGGATTAGTCCAGGAAAAGTGTTTTCAGGATTGCATTGAGAGGGTCAGAAAGAGTAGCAAATACATTATAGAATGTGTACTCCAGTTTTTTTGTTTTCATTCTCCACTGAATTCAGAATTTATTATTATGGTTGCTAGACCTGCCATAGTTACAATAAAAATTCTACATACAGAATATACAAAATAAAAAGATTAAATCTTAGGATTCTTATCAGATAAAAGGCAATCAAGTCTAGATTTATTTGTGCAACCAGGAATCTTATCCAGCAACAGAGTAATGACCTCCAAATGAGCCTCCTTATAATACAGGCAACTAAAGAACATATGCTCAACCTCCCTTAATGGGCATGTACATAACCTTTGCAAGTAGGGGACTTTCTTATACCTGCCTTCAAGCACTGCAGAGGGGACTGCAGAACTAGTATGGGACCCTTCCCCGCCCCCCAAAAAAGCAAAAAAAAGGACTGCCAAGAGGCATTTGGTGTTGACCTTTCACTGGCCTGCTCTACAAAGCACATGAAGAATCTATCAGAAATCTCTCCATCCACAGATCTCAAGCAAATGCAGCCTATAAACATGCAAAGAGCTTTAAAAAAAACAAGTGAACATGAAGTACCCAAATAAATTGTCAGACAGTATAGTCCTGCAAGAGAATGCTACCCACAAGACTGGAGAGGTTCTGAGGATGTCTGAAACAGTATCAATGGGCAAACACAAATTCTGTACGTCTGCAGCATGTCTAAAGACCATTCACCCAAACTCACATTTTAGAGGTCACTCTGTCTTGAAAAGAATCAGCTGGAATCCAGTTGGATCCCTTCATAAAAATGGGAAGTCCGTTAATTCTGAAATAAAAACTTAAGCCAGGTGACCCAGGAATGGGCTCTTCTACAAGTTCCACGGTTCGAAAATAAACCTGTGAAAAGATTACAATATAGACAGGTTTACAGCAGCTGCATGATACAAGCAAGCAACCTTTTCTCTTCAGGAACAAAACAGGGCATTCACAACATCTCACGGCTTTTTGCTATGTTCTATGTATAGATAACGGAAAACTGTAAAACCGTACCAATATGACGTTGCAGACTAATGAAGACTATTTTTATAAAAAACACTAAGGTGCATTTTTTTTCTTTTCAAATTTCAACCCACTAATTTGAAATTTGAAAAGTAAAAAACACACTTTAGTGTTTTTTATAAAAATAGTCTTCATTAGTCTACAGCGTCATATTGGTACAGGTTTACAGTTTTCTGATTGTATCTTATTGAACTGTGACCCCTCCCATGTATAACCACAACAGGCAATGTATCACAAAACATGTTATCATAACTCTTGCGTATGGATCAAATTAATTTCAGCTCGAGGAGAAAACCAGTGGAACATTCTAATGTTTGTGCTCGATACACATACCTCCAGCTTAGAGACAATGCATATATCAAGCGCTTCAAATGCCTACACAGACCACCAGTGATTACCAAGAGAGAACTTTAATGAAACAAACCAGCCTGATCCTGCTTGCAATCAAACTAAACTCAGAGAACAAGGCTGCAGAAATTCAAGGCTGGGTTAAAAAGGAGAAACCAGTATTTCCAAGGAGACCATTTCCAATCTGCATGGATGCAAGAGGAGGTGAAAATCCTGGCTTGCAAAAAACAGTCACAAAAAACAGTCATTTCCAGTCACAAGTCGAGGTGCTGGTCTTTATACTACAACCCCTGACATGGCTTGGGACCAGAATACTTGAAGGACCACTTACTCCCATATATTACTATGGAGTTTATCAACCCAGGTCCACCTCTACATTCACCCACCTTCAGAAGTAAGGGCCACAAAGGAGAAACCTTTCCAATGGTTGGCCCTGGCTGGAGAATGCCTCCCTCATTTTCAGCGTGCCCAGCGCCTTCCCTTGGTTTTCTGGTGCTAGGGAGAGGCTTTTTTTTGTGTGCCTGCTTTTAAACTGATTTATGCTTGTTTAGTGCTAGCCTTGACTTGGATAACCCAGGCTAGTGCAATTTTGTCAGATCTCAGTAGCTAAACAAGCTTCATCCCTGGTCAGCATTTGGATGGGAGACCACCAAGGAAGTCCAGGGTTGATATGCAGGGGCAGGCAACACCAAGCCACCTATGAACGTCTCTTGCCTTGAAAAACCTACAAGGTCACCATAAGTATTGCTGTTAGGGATGGTGTTGGCCTAAGCTGGTTTACAGTTGTTGCTTTTTCTATGCTTTTTTGGGGGGTGGGGGGTGTGCTGCTCAGGAGCAGGCAGGGCCATTAAACCAACCCTGGAACAAGCAGAACCGAATGGAACCTGTGGCAAACCAAGTTCACTCACCTCCCTCCTGTTCACCAGTGGCCCACCAAGAAACACCCCAGTCATTTAAAGGGCTAATCTGCCAAGGGCGCTGACTATATACTGATTTTGATATGGGGTTTACATTGTTATATTATTATGTTTTACTGATAGCACAGTGCTCATACACTAAGTGGGGAGGAGGGACAAAAAAGTTTTAAATAAAGAGGTCTATGATCCCTATTCTTGATTTTAAAAGTCCAGCATAACAGCATTCCCCCATAGATCAAAATGGGTAGCCATGTTAGTCTGTCTGTAGCGGCAGAAAAGAGCAAGAGTCCAGTAGCACCTTAAAGACTAACAAAATATGTGGCAGGTGATGAGCTTTCGTGAGTCATTGCTCACTTCTTCAGGTACTTCTTTCTAGTATTTCCCCATGTTACTTTAGACCTGGGCTGCACACACACCTCACTGGAATCTGTGCTCTTGTTGCAGAACAGCAATAATTTGCCATTAGACTGCCTCGTCCACACAGGATAATGCAGTTGCAAATGACTGCTACTGTATAATAAGAGCATAATATCCAGTGATTTGGGGTGCACTTGCAACACATGTTACGGTCATTCCATTTTTTAAGAAAAAAAGTAAATTCAGAGGTCTTTAGAACAGGGAAGGGACTATGCAAATTAATGTCTAAAATCACTGTTCCTAACAGCTGAGGAGAATTGTTCCACATGCAGGAAATCATTACAGCCCTCTAGTCTTGGTGTATAGCAATAATTTTTATAAGCTATTAAGCTACCAACTATACTGACGGCTGGGAAAGGACAGAGGGAAAAGAAATAAAGATAGCAGTAAACCACAGTACATATTGCTCCATTCCACTTTCCTTCATAATTGAAATCACATTATTAGTAACACCAACACTTGTGCTGAACTGGGACCAAGAGCAGGATCCCTCCACAACCTGGGTTGGATCCAGTCTAAAACCTCTGTGCTCAGAAGGACTTCTGTGCACAGAACTGCAGTTTCCCATATTCTCCATTCCCACTACAGCTTTAAATGTCCCCCCCCCGCATCATGCTGTTCCTGGGGGACGGGTGATCCCCAAGAACAGCATGACACAGGACCTGCTGGCTGCTGCAGGAGGGGGGAGTTGTCAAAAACTGACCCCTGTGCAAATGTGAATCTTTTTGATGGGATTCTGCCCAACTTGGATCTCCGTGAAGAGCCAAATGTATCCCTGCTTGGTGCAAAATTACAAAGGAAAGCACTTTGCAGCAAATCAAGTCTCTCCAACCCCCCCCCCCCACACACACACACAATGCTAGGGTTTACATGAGAAGCTTCCAATCTAATATACGCTGACACACACATGCACACATTATTCTGTCAGATGATAGCTAAACGCTGGGGAGAAGTTACCCTGAATTTACATAATTTCATATTCAAGTCAAGAGATCTCAAGTGCCGAGGTTCCTACACCTTGCACTGTTGCAGAACTAGGAAGACAGAGCTGCAAGCTTTTAATGAAACACCTTTCCCTCTTTTGAATTTCAAAATAGCTATAATTTGTCTCCCCGTCTGACTGGTTGAGCAGGTGCTAGGCAGAGGTGAAAGCCAATTGCCGGCTGAGGAACTCTTGCCCATCTTCTAACTTCTGAGAGCCAAGACAAACATTGCAGTTCTGTGGAAAGCCACTTTCCATGTGACAACCGGCTGTGCGTGGGGGTGATAATGCCTGTAAATTGGTCTCATCATGTGAGCAGCCTCTGCATCAGTGGTGACTAGGAACATGTGGAGCTGATGGGCACAAAGCAAATGCTCCTTATATGGGGCCATAATATTTTATCTGCACTCCTGTAAGGTATGAAATAAGTCATTCTAGGGAGACAAATACCAGGGGGAAAGCCCAGCTCTTCCCTTACATGTTGTTCCTATGAAGACAGAACACATTTTCAAGGGAACATGAGTAGGAATCCACTGGCACCTTCAAGGCTAACAAAATTTAACCCCAGCATAAGCTTTCACGGACCAGAACCTGTTCCTTTCTAGTCTGCAAAAGCTTGTGTTGAAATTAAAATTCAGTTAGCCTTGAAGGTGCTCCTAGATACCCGTATACTTTTGCTGCTACAACAGGCCCTGCAGGTGGACCTCCTGGCGGCACCTGATTTTTGTCCACTGTGTGACATGGAGTGTTGGACTGGATAGGCCATTGGCCTGATCCAACATGGCTTCTCTTATGTTCTTACCGATATGACTACCTCTCTGGGATTATTTTATCTTGTCTCTCCTGTGGGGAACCAAACCAGCTGACCACAAAATTCTCTTCTCCTTCACTTATCCTCACAAGGTGACTCCTGTGAGGAAAGAGAGAGTGACTGGCCCGAGGTCACCAGATTAGTTTCCAGAAGAGTGCACATTCGAACCTGGGTCTCCCAGATCCTAGACCAACACTCTCACCACTGCCCCAAACTGGCTATTAATTATCAGCACTGGAATGTGTAGTCATATTAGAGATGGTTATCAGCATCAGGAAATCAAAGCGCCACCCTAGCCTCTGGCTGCCACCTTGCACCCAGTTTGTCCATGGAACTGAAACAACCTAACAAATTTAAGGTTTAAAGTCAGAACAGACTTCCTGTGGAATCCTGCAGAGCACACGCAAACAGGAGTTATTGGTCTGCTTATGCTATTTTAAGCAGGAGAGTTTGCACACCTTTGAGATCTTCTCAATCTTGTATCCTCCCTCTATAATGAATACTATCGTCATGTTGTATCCGGTCTGGTTTCCGTGTCCTCTTGGCCACCAAGTCTCCAATGCCACGCTCTTATATAAGAAACAGGAAAAAAAAAGATAATTTAAAGACAAAAGTCAAGCTTACATTTGTCAAAAAACGACAGCAATACTATGAAGTTCTTCTCAGAATCCTGCTTAGGCCTATGGGTTATTAGGAAGTGCATGAGTATTTTTCAATATTACTATTACTACTATTTTTTAAAAAATATATTTAATTATTTTATTTAATTCAATTTGTATCCTGCTCTTCCTGCCGAGGCAGGCTCAGGGCAGCTTACATTAAAAAGTTAAAATGCATTATTCATCATCATCACCACCACCACTACCTACAGGTGATACTAGTTCAGAAGAACAGATCTCTGGCAAGGTCAAAAAGATAAAAGTTGGGTTTTTTTCAGATTATAAACCTCTAGGTTTCTAGATTATTATAACATTTCTTAGAAATGTTTCTTAAATTATTCTTAAATATAGGTGTTTTGTTACAGCTTCTACAAAATTTTTACCCCAAAAGGTAATGTGTGGCCCATGACTGACTTGTCATTGTTCTATATTGTATACAAACAATCATTGTACAAATTCCTTGGGAAATCGTTCTTCATTTCCTTTGTTTGCCTTTGCAAATTATCACCTGGTGCCAGTCCACCCAGAGATGTATTTATATGAGCTAAGAAGATTTGTCAGCATCTGAGGCTGCACACAAATGAAATATTACTTGATGCTGGTGCCAATACATGTTTTTTCTCCAGGA